>JBAMAW010001356.1:0-1393449 GCA_037043295.1 Amiota minor
GTTTCAACAATTTTTTTCATATAACAAAGCAACTTTATTTCATCAAATATTTTCTATTGTTATTGATAACCTTTTACCATCTTTCGGGTAATAATCCCGTCTTTGTAGAAATTCCGGGGTTTCTGACCAAAAAACTGACGCAATACCGTTTTGCAGTCGCTTGAGGAATTCATTGTTACGCCATCAAGATAATTCTGCATTGAAAAAAATAAATGGTAATCAGATGGTGCTAGGTCCGGACTATATGGTAGGTGCATTAACACTTCCCAGCCGAGTTCCCTCAATTTTTGCTTAGTCATCAAAGATGTGTGTGGCCTAGCGTTGTCGTGGTGGAAGACTATGCTTTTTCTGTTTACCAATTGTGGCCGTTTTTCCTTCAACGCTGCATTTAGTCTTGTTAGCTGTTGACAATAGAGTTTCGAATTTATAGTTTGCCCAGGTGGGAGCAACTCATAATGCATAGGACCTTTGCAATCCCACCAAATGCACAGGAACTACTTCCTCGTAGTTAGCGCCGGCTTTGCAATGGATTGGGCGGACTCGCCTTGTTTAGACCATGACCTTTTTCTCACATTATGTCGTATGCTACCCATTTTTCATCGTCAGTTATCAATTTGGATAGAAAAGGTTGCAAATCATTCCGTTTCAGTAACATTTCGCAAATTGAAATACGGTCAATAAGATTTTTTTCTGTCAAATTGTGTGGTACCCAAATATCCAGCTTTTTTGCATAGCCCGCCTTTTTTAAATGATCAAAATCTGTCGAATGGTGGATACCAAGATCCTTAGTGATGTCACGAGTACTTATGTGCCGGTCATTCCCCACATTTTCAATAATTTGACAACTTTTTCGGTGCAAGACCGACCAGACCGGGGCGCGTCTTTCACATCGAAATTTCCCGAACGAAATCGCGCAAACCATTTTCGAACTGATCGTTCTGATAAAGTACCTTCTCCATGATGTGCACAAATTTTTTTATGAGCTTTCGCTGAGGAATAACCCTTTTCATAGAAATACAATAAGTTGTAAAGAATTTTCTCTGTTTCGGCACTCATTTCCTTTACGCAAAAACAGCAGATTTAATAATCACGTGTTCATTGTTTTAGCAGCATGGTTTTACCAAGGTTGCCACCTTTTCATTGTTGTATGGCATTCCCAGATCGGATTAATACTTACAGAGATATCGCTTTTTAAATCTAGCAATTCAAATTTTCGGAAGTTACTTTTCCACCAACCTATTACTTTTTAGCTTCTTGAATTTTCTTATGTTGTTGTTATTGTTGTATTATTTCCTATCATTTATCATTTATTAATAACTGAGTACGCACAAGAGTATTGCGCTCATCACTCTCTTCTTTATATTCTTCACTGAGAGCGGAGGAAAAGATAGAGCTGTTGTTGTTATTGTATTTTTCCTCTCATTTATAATTAATTCAATACGCACAAGCCACATAAGAGCGAGAGGGAGAGTATACTCATAATTGCTCATAGCATTCTTTTATACAGTTAAGTAAAAAACCGCTTAATTGCATTTTTTTTCCATAAATGCAAGCAAAGAGAACTGCGCTCTTCGTTCTCTTCTTTCTGTATATGATGTTCATACTGTTCGGTTTCCAGCGTTGAAAAACCATCAAGTTGATTTATGCACCTCAAGGACTGACGGGATACATTGCTCATCAAATGGCAATAAGATTAAAAAAAACTCATTGCATTTCTTTTAGTGTTCAGAATTTGATTTAGTTCCTTGAATGCAAAAACGTTTGTCTCTGTCAAATACCTGTTTTTCAATGTTAGTATCTTTGTTTTAGAAGTTTAGTACTAAAATAAAATAAAACTAAAAAAAAAAAACAGCTCTAAATAGAGTCGAAATGTAAATGTGCATTTATGTATGAACATTCTTGTATACATGAGCATGTACATATGCAGTCCAATAACCAAGTATTTTTGTCGTATTGGTTCTATAAGGCAATTTTCTTCATTATCAACAAATTACATAAAATGCCCTGAAAATCCGATATTTAAAAAAAAAATTTCCAAAAAATGATATATAGCGTTTTCATTGTCATACATTGGACGCGTACAGAAGTAATCGCTGACTTTTTTCGCTTACTTGCTGTCCGCTGATTTATTTTTCTCGAACGCTGTGCTGATTGCTTGAAAAATTACGATGTTGCGAAATGTCCGAGTTGGAAGTCTTACGCAAAAATAAACATAAATTAATATTTATTATATTAAACTTTTGAAGCAGTTAGTAGTTACTAATATGTCCCGTCGTTTGAAAGTGCAAAGACTGCAGCATTACGCACAATCACCTGCTTCCCATGGTATGTTCGGAGCAGCCGTATTCACCGTGATGAGCAGGTTAACTTTCACTCAAGCCCCTATAACAATAGTGAGAAACCACGCATTGTCACATTATTACAAAATAACAAAAACATTCAAACTAATCCAACTATATAACCTACATATACCTAAGTTTTATTTTATTTTTATTAACTAAATTTTGTCTTCATATTCAATAGAAAATTCTTTATTTTCGCCAGTACTGCGCAAGTTTGTGAATCTGCTCTACTAAAGCAGGCATCACAGCAGTGATGGATATATCTAGCAAACTCTGCAAATGCTGAACTGCTTCCTCATCGGTAAGTCCAAGTTGAAGGTTCTCCTCCACTTTCTTAACTGCTTTATCCGGCTCAAGAGCAATATCTGGTATAGAGGCATCTACCATAAGTGCAAACAAGTTAAGCATAACATTGGCATGGCGTCGTAAGTGTAGGAAAGCCGTGTAGCACTGCTTACGGAACTCATGATATTGCTCGGAGCTGACACCACCCATACCTTCAACCATTTCCTTGCTAAGTTTCATTGGAGGTGGCATTGGTTTCGGATCGCGACCAAGTATGTAACCAAAATCAATATGAAAAAGCTTTCCAGTTGTTGTAAGCAATAAATTGTCCAAATGGCGATCACCGACGCCTGAAAAAAACCTTATATTAGTTTTAAAGAAGGCAAATTTTAATTTTTAAAACTTACCCAACAGATAGGTGATGACACAATATCCGGCACAACTTTTAATGTACGTGTCCATTGCTTCAGCGGATATGCCATAGGGTCCAATTTCACAAGGGTTATACTTTCGGAAAAAATTTTGTATGCTGCCATCTCTCGCCAAAACATCAGCAACAGTGACGGAATCAATATATTGTAAGAGACCGTGCTTTGAACTAGTAGCAAGTACTTTATATGGCGTCAACTTCAAATCCAAGTTTTCACGACGCAATAATCTATCCATTAAAGTAATCATCTGCAGAATAAGTTGATCCTGACGTAGATCATCACCATGCTTAAAGATAGCCACATATTCAAGCTGTGTTCCTGTAACAAAGGTTAGCCTATAACAAAACATAAATCAAACTAACTTTAAAGAATTTGTAATTAAAAATATTTTTTACTCACTTGGCCGGCGTAAGCGCACTCTTGAAAAGTGATGTTTTGGAAGGCAAAATTTTTGTTATATTAATCTCTGGGTCCAGAGGAAATGGAATTGGCTCAAAATTTGTAAAATTTATCTTAAAACCGTCCTGGTCAGCGAGCAACTTTTGAAACTTTTCAGTCTTTTTGGGGCGACTGCCTGGCTCCTTAGCAACCAGTTTGGCCAATTTAACAAGCTCATCAACAAATCGTTGCTGTTTTTTAAGGTTATAGTAAATACCACGCATTTTGAAGTTGCCGTTTTCTAAAACCTTCATAAACATTTTCAATACCATTGCATACATTTCACGCACAAGCTCATCTTGCTTGCGAACACTTTCATGATCCTCCATTTCAGTAGAGAGATACCAATATAAATAATTAGCTAAGATGGCATTACTGCAGGCGCGATGTATAAGGAATGTACACAAATTTAATGGTGAATCACTGACAGTAACACTGACATTCCCATTGTCACTCATCAAAGTGTTGGACGTTTCTGAGATTCCTGATGCAGTAGATGCCGCATTATCAGTGTTAATACCATCATCACAGTCAACATTTCCCGCAACTACACCAACTTTCAAAGGCCCAGTTGATGTTGATATCTGTTTCGACAAGTCGATCTTAGTAGACGTCATAACACTGGCAGACACTGTGTGTGTCGGTAAACATGATGTGGACATCATACGTGAACCACTAATTTCAGAGCACAACGAACTTTGATCAATTATTGAAGAGTTATCATCGAGTGAACGTACGATATCCCGGTCAGGAAAGATGCACTTATGCGAAGCAACAATATCATCGATATTCTCATACTTAAGTGCTTGAACCAGTTGTAGAAGATACAATAAAAGATCCTCATCAGTAGCCTGTGCTAGCCGACTAATTGCGTATTTTCGCACCTGTGGATGAGTAAAGGCAGGGCTAAGCAATTCAAGAGAATCTTCTACGTCCATTGGCGCCCAGTTCGCAAGCAGCCACAGGGCTTGTATTGCTTCTGCTTCGGTCTCCCAATTTATGCATTTAAGAAATTTGGTAAGCGCTTTTTTGTGCGAGGACAAATAAAAACGATACTTCCAAAGTAAATCTTGCTCCTCACTACTTAAAACATATGTTGGCGGATAACGGTATACGATGTTATGAAGCAGATCGCGTACACTAAAATTTCGATATTCAAAAATTTATAACATAAGTTCTTTTTTAATTTTTCGATAACTACCTTGCTGTAGGTTTTACGTCGCGATCTGAAATACGTGAACGTTCTGAGCGAGCCAGGCGATGATGCTTACGCTCCACCAAGTTTTCCTAAATGTTTTAAAATTATATGTGTATTACAAATATATGAATATGTTTTAATATATTTACCTGTAGAATTTCTGTATCGGGCACTGACACCATCTTTGGTTTGGATAAAAATTTATAGCTCTTATCCCCTTCCGGTTCAAAGTAAATGATAGAGTACTAACAAAAACCATTTTTATACGTATTAAAAAAAAAAAAAGAGATGAATAAAATTATACGAAATGGAGAGTACTTACATTAAACTGATCATCCACTGTGATTGTAGGGAATTCAATCATCAGAAACATGTAATCTGACATCCTTTTTTCACGTTCGTTTATCACTTCTATTTCACGAAACGTAAGACGATCTAACCAATCAACTTTCTGCACTTGACCGTTGCGATGCTTTTTCGCTAGTTTACCTAGTCGTTGCATTTGCGATTTAGATGATTGTTTGCCCTTTCCAGGGGTCTTGGTAGGAAAGTTTCCATCACCCTCAACTCCCAACCACACTCTTAAATCATACATGCCTTGACGGAACATTCCATTCTTCCCAAACAAAGAAATTGCTGTTCCACCAATTATGGAAGTTTCACCAGCACCAGCACAATCAAGTATTGTCAGCACCAACATTGCCGTACGTGGTAGGTCGGAAAATTGTAATGGCAATGAAACCCATTCGTTCCAGCTCCATCGTTTACTGAATGCTTTGTACGCAGTATACACAGGCAAGCAATACGGTCGACCTTTGTTATATATCTGTAAACGAACCTGGAAAGACGGCGTGTCCTCTGAATAGAGACCTGAGAAACGCAGTATTGGATCTTCCAAAAGTTTTTCGTAATCAAGCTGGCGCTTTCTGCCTTCCAGAGTTCCACTATAAAAACAAAAAAAAAAGATTGAAAAAATATAATTTATATTGGGTAGTTACTTGCAAAAAAAAAAAACTTAACACTTTAATCTGTATTAATTCATCATGAATTGAAGAACTGTAAATATAGCGAAAATGTTCGTCGGGTTGATCCATTGGTCGCCTCTTTCCTTCTTTTGTTTTGCGTTCTTTTGTTTCTGGTTATATCCCTTAATGGCTTCGTTGCAAAAATACTGCCATAATCGATAGAATGATTGATATTTTACATTTTGTGAAACTATCGTTATCAATATCGCTTATATTCTAGAGTTGCATTTATTTTTTCCTGTCCTTTTACCTTAAAGGCAAGGTGGCAGTGCTCGGTTTGGATGCCAACTTATCAAATAAAGGGCGGCATCTACACTGTCGAACATAGTTTCCCAAAGTACTCGCTACTTTCAAGGGCCCTTTTAATTTATAAGATGTGTATTGAACCCCAACCTCCTCGTTTATTTATTTTTATTTTAGTTCTTGCATCAAGTAGTAATAGTTAATTGTTGCCAACTAAACTGATTATTTAAGTGGTCCCTTTTGAATGATGAGAAATTGATCATATGAATAAAATTTGTGCGTATACTTTCCATTAATGGAACGTGCAGCTAAGCTTTACTTAATAATTTTTTTTTTTTTTGTGTATTATGAACAGGCAGTCATCTCTTTGTTGACATTGTGTTGCCAGCTAACTTACTCCTACACGTATTTGCAACATTTGTAACTCTTTTTAAATAAACTGCAATATACAAATAGTATTAGAAAGAATATTCAAACAGGATGTCTACATGTGCCACAATAAACCTCGCACTTGACCGCGTAGATTTAAATACCTTAGCAGCAAATCAAGACAAACTGCCTCGTATTTATACACCTGGAGAGGTACTTACCGCCCAATCAGGATTCATGCGAGGTCATGGAACTTATGTTGAAGATGACAACATAAAGGCTTCTGTTGCTGGAGTGATTGAAAAGGTGAACAAGTTAATATCGGTAAAGCCACTCAAAAGTCGTTATGTTGGTGAAATTGGCGATGTCGTTGTAGCACGTGTTATTGATGTACAACAGAAACGATGGCGTGTTGATACTAACTCTCGGTTAGACTCTGTGCTGCTGCTATCCTCAGTTAACTTACCAGGTGGTGAACTAAGACGGCGCTCCGCCGAAGATGAACAAATGATGCGGAAGTACCTCGAAGAAGGCGATTTAATTTCTGCTGAAGTTCAAGTACGTGCAAATATACAATTAGATTCATATAAATTTATCCTCACAATATACTGCATTACATCTACAGAATATATTTGAGGAAGGCACCCTATCTCTTTATACCCGCAGTTTGAAGTATGGAAAATTGTCTCAAGGAGTTCTTGTAAAAGTATTTCCTTCGTTAGTCAAACGCCGGAAGACACACTTCCATAATTTACCATGTGGCGCATCTGTAATTCTGGGCAACAATGGTTACATTTGGATATCAGCAACAAAAGGTGTTGATGGGGGCGAGGGTGGCTTCGCTCAAAACTTGAGTGAACCTATATCCCGGCCTGAACGCGACGTTATAGTTCGTCTTCGAAATTGTATTTTAGCTCTTTCAAAATGCAAATTAATGTTGTATGATACAAGTATACAGTATGCCTACGAGGAATCCCTTAAATACGAACCATCTGACCTTCTTCAGCAAGAGGCAATCTATGATCTAGGTCTTTTGACACAACAGCGCCTTCGTGATCAAGATGACTAGCGTTAAAAATATGTAATTGATTAATTCATGTTTCATGTTTACCAATAATAAAACAAAATGAAAGCCGATGCACACGATTTTAAAGTAATTTTTAGACCAAATTGTTTCTGTTAAGTTGGCAACACGTCTTTAATGCGTAAAATTCCCAATGGCCAGTCATTTTTGGTCATGGAGTGGTAAATTTATTAAAATGGGAAAATGGCACGTATTCATACTGCAAAAATTTGTTTTTTTTTTTTTTTTTTTGATAAAAATTGTCACGAAGCTATATGACAAACTATTAAGTTGGCAGCACTTCTTTAAAAGCGTAAAATCCCAGTGGCCATCAGCATCGTTTATAAAATTTGTTTGTTTATTAGTTACTTCTGTTCTGTGAATGTTGAAACAAAAAAAAAAAAAGAACTTATTGAAGAAAACAAAATAAATATATAATCTCCATAATTTTGCTAAAATATGAATTCACTACAAGGGCACCGCAATAATGAATTGAAAACAAAGCAGATTTGTCGCTTTTGTCTGACGCGTTCATCAGAAAAACAATCATTGACATCAATTTATTCGAGGGACGCTCGAGTTAAGGCTTCCGCAGCACTTCCATTGCAAGTGATGGCCATCACAGATATTGAGGTAAAGAAATCCCTTAAATAAAGTTAATTTATTTTGTGCCGCCGAATTTCTAAATATTTGGCATACTCACTGACAACTTGGTTTGTTTCCGAATATATAGTTCACATTGGCGTCTTTGCTAATCCAATACACAAATTTGAGGTGAAAAATAAAACTTACATATTTAACGGAAAAAATTACTTTTTTAAAAACTCGTAATGTTTTAAGAGCAAGAATAAGTATTTGGAAAATCAATGTTGAAAATCTTTCTTATTATATTAATATACCTTATTTGTGCATTTCCAGTACATACATATTTGTTGATTTCATTCATTTCAACAGAAGTTATCTAATCATCTATGTAAATACTGAAATCCAAATTACACAGAATTATGTTATTTCAATTTTTCCAATAATAAATTCATTATCGTATATTTATTTTAAAAAAATATACGTATATACATAATTCATATTACACACGTATCCCATATTCAACATTCATTCAAAAATAGCGATATTTATTTACTAAATACATGTGTTTCTCATGTTAGAAAAATAAAAGAATTGAAATTTAAAATATTTAATGTTAATAGTGGTGGTAATAATAATGAGAAGTAAAATGGTTGTTAAACAATGCCTTGTGTTAACCACCTTTAATTTTATTTTTGTCCGTGAAAAGTAGAATGCGAGTTAACATAGAAGTGACGCAAGGAATTTGTTTCTGGCGATCCATGATTGGAGTAGTCGGCACATTGCTCTCGAAGTCGACAGCAACACGTTGACTGACAAAGGTTAGAAGTGTTAATATATCATAGTTTTTGCCATTTGTATTCAATTCTTGGATTAAAGATTGCATGTACCAAGAGCCGTTGGTTGTATTACGCCAGGAATAATATCCTATAAAGAGAGATTATTTATATTACTAAATTATATTGGCAAAATATATATAGGTCTACCTGGTATTGTTGAGTAAGCAAAAAGAAAATCTGCGTGAAGTGGCATTCTGTAGCTCATCGACGACTCACCATCGGTTTCTGTAATACTCTTCTTGAGTAAGACACCAGGGTCAAGACGATCACCCTGACATGCTTGAATGAAAAATATTTTAGGTTTGCCTGCTAATGTCGGGCAGGCGTGGGCGGTGAAAAAATGCCAAATGCTGTCCAGTTTGTACTGCACATCTTTAGCATATATGTAACCATGTTCTCCATGTGACAAAATGGCTATTGCAATACAATCATTATCACTGTGATCTTGAGCAGCGGCTTTTTCGACTTGCCTTAATATATCCATTAGTCGTAAATCCTTATGGACAGATACATCGAAATCCAGATGCTTCAGTGCCTTTCGTAACTCATCGGAATCAACATTAGTGCCAGCTCGCGACTTCAGTGTAGGTATATCAAAGTTCTCGTGGTTAAAAATTATTGCCAGGCCTCGATTTTTGTGCTTCATGTTGTAGTGGGTTGCATAGCGCTCAACCGGCATTCGGGCAACATATTTGTTATGTGTTGCAGTAATTCTATGCAAGAATATTAAATTTGCTTGTCAGTTACAGGACATAGAAAAAAATTATATTAGTGTCTTTAAAGCTGTTAACGACTTAACACAGCTCACACAATTAAATTTTTATTTTTAAGGCACATCTTACATTTGATGTACCATAATTTTGTTAAGTGCAAGTCTAAAACAACAAAGAGCGAGGTGGAGTACTGCGCAATTCACGTTTTTATTTTGACGAGTTGGTTGCTAAGGACGTTCTTCAAATTAACTTACCCCACAGACGCGTTGCTTTCCTTTTCGCAGCCCTTTGCATCCGTAGAATCAGTGATAGCAACGCTTTGGGTTACGCATGTTTTCGAAAGTCCATTATTTGATATGCAGTTTTTTGTTATACAGCATTCGTCAGTCATTTTGTTATCTCTTGTGTGCTCTACTTTATATGTGAACGCTGTCCCTCTTATTATTGGCCCTCAGCTTATAAATTGTTTTTATTGATGCACTTTTTAGAAATTCGAATAATATAAAAGTACTTATCACTTTTTTATCAATATTATCAACTTTAACTAATATGAAAAAAGTCCTATATTTTGGTTGTTTGGCGCTGACATTCTGGCTGTTGCTTTGCGGCGTCTATCCTTGAAATGAAACTAAAGTAACGAGAAACCTTTATATTCGTTACTCGCTGCTTCATGGCGGCGTATGAAAATGAAACTCCAAAAAAATCGGAGATATATATGTGCTAACATATTTTAATATACATACGTATTGCATACATATGCACAAGCGCACACTAAGTGGTGTTGTAGAGATTAAAAAATAAACATTTTTTATTTGTTGTTTACAGTGATGATTTTTGTTGTAATCAGCTCATTTTTGTTTTGGTTACACATGCATACATACACATGGAACGTGCGCGCACCAAAGTAATCTACTTTTCAATCACTGTAAATACACTATTAGCATGCGGCCATCACACTGTGCACACTATGAAAACGAGTCATACATGTGTGTTCTTGGAACATACTCATACAACTCATTTTATCTATGCTGTCGTTCGACTCGTGTTTTTTGCTATGATTCGGTAGTACACGATATTTGTGAACGAATTCAACTAGATTATATGTTCCCAAAGTCCCCATTGTGTGCGCTATAGTTTTTTGCTTAGAGCAAATTACAACGTTAGACAAACTCTATCTTCGGTGTCAAAGCCGTTGCCCATGGTAATGATCACCGATACCCATTTGTTTTGCTTGCCAACTTTAGCCATTACCATTTTTTTTACTCGCCAACTTAAATCGATAAAAAATTTGGATGCACTAGAATTTTTACATGTAAAAGTGGCCGGTGGTCGAACGTATGAACTAGATCATTGCTGTTGGTGCAGACAGTGTGACTATTGATAGTGTTGCGTGTAGCACATACATAATTCGTTTGAGCGAAAAGGATAATTATTTGTTTAGTGTTGACTCGTGAGCTGCAATACTCTCAACAATTTAAGAATTTACCCAAATAATACGATGGTTATGCAGAATTAAAATACATACATGTGTGTTTATATAAATTATTTTGCAGGTGGCTGAAGAAGATAACATGCCTAGCTTAGTCTGCACAGAATGTCGCATTCTTTTTGAACACAGCTATCGTTTTAAACAAATGTGTAAAAATTCTGATATACTTCTACGACAATATCCATTGACTGGTATAGTGCCAGATCCATTGGAAAAACCTCGTATTCCGGTTATTGGAGGGAATGAGTGTCAAAAGATAAATTTAGAATCGACAAAAAAAACGTCTTACGAGAAATATCAACCATTGGATTCACCAAAAACACAAGGGACCAAACATCATAATTTCCCAAAGAAAATATTAAACTCGACACCAGCAGCAGTCCCGGAACCACCCGCACCTGTTCGTCTAAAACTTGAAAAGAAGAGCGTGGACGCTACAAACAATTTTTTGAATAAGGTCGAAAACGACGAAGAATTGTCAATGGATGATGTACAAAGGCTATTATTATCAGATTGTTTAGAAGATGTGAATGAAGAAGCAGCTACAGCTAGAACGGTTCAAAGTATTTCTCCATTTAAGCCAAAACTGTTAAATAAATCATCAATGCGTATACTCAACAAAGATGCAAATGTGGTTAAGGAACCGCGCTTGCGTAAACCACAACTTACTTGTGACGATGATGGCAATGCGGTAATTGTAACGCAGATACTCGATCCAAATGATCCTTACGAACCGGAACCCGATCCTATCAAGAACGCTGCGCGCGTTGAAACAAATGTTTTTCCCTGTTCACACTGCGATCGTTCTTTTCCACTTCGTCAGTTACGTGACATACACATGGTTAACCACAGCCGTGAGCGACGTTTCAAATGCTTGGAATGTGAGAAAAGCTTTTTTTCCAAGTATGACTTGCAGAAGCATAGTTTTATACACTCTGGGGAAAAACCTTATAAATGCCAAGTTTGTGAAAAAGCTTTCACACGCGCTACACTTTTACACCGCCATGAGAAGACGCATACAGATGTTCCAAAATTTGTATGTCCGTACTGTGAGAAACCCTTTATTTCACGGGTAGAAATGGAAAAACACACAAAACGCCATCAAAAACATAGGCCTTTTACGTGTAAGGTTTGTGGTAAATCTTTTGCTTTTAAGCAAGGTCTTGAGAGACATGTTGTAAGTGCATGACTACTTGGAAAATATTGTTACATTAATGCCTACTAATTTTGTCATCCCATTACAGCTCACACATTCCTCTGACTTGCCATTTCCGTGTCAATATTGCAGTGAAAGTTTTTTCACACCTGGTAAATTGGCCCGGCACCTGACTGCCCATGCAGGCAAGAGAGCATATCCATGCAAGTTTTGCTCAAAATCGTACTTGTTATCGCATCACCTAAGCCGGCACTTGCGCTCACACAAGCAGTCCCAGTCACGTTTTACTTGCGGCGTTTGTGCGAAGGTTTTTACTACGTATGCAGATCTTGTTGACCATTCAAACTATCATGCATTTGAACAAAGAGTTGTCCATTGTGCAAGGAAATAAACATTGAACCCGATAATGTCACCAACCATATGAAGGCTCACAGCGATGGGGGGATTCACGCTTGCGAATTTTGTGACCTGATTTATATTAGTAATAATCAATTGGAAAATCATATAAAAAATGACCATTCAGTTGATATGGTACCATATGAGCATATAACAACAACGGAAGATGATACATTACATGAAATGGATCAGTATTCCATTAATGATTATATTATCGATGACGATGAAAACATGGTGCAGGCAAAATGCACAGCAAGTGCGTCCACGGATCATAATGTTACAAGTAATATTATATAAATAAAATCCTTTTAATATCTTATTTCAAAATATTTTATATACTCCAGAAATACTAAAAAAACCACAAAGTCAAGTGATTATTCGCAAAGATGTAAAACAACAAATGAGTGCAGAAGTCACTAAAACTAAAATAATACCAAATGTGGAAGAAGGTATGTAGTAGAACTGAACTAATATTTATTTATTTTTTTAACTTTTCATTTATAAAATTTCAGAAAGTAAGCAAAAATCTTTAAACATTTTTGCAGTCCAAACTGACAGTGACCTTCCAACAAAGGTTCGCAAAATTGGAAGCGTTGAAAAAAATTCGAAAACCAATGAAGTAACGTCTACAAGAAATCTGCGTAAAAAGAAAGTTGATAATTTAAGTGCAGATCCACAGAAAACAACACAAATGGTGTTAAAGTCCATGCCACCAGATATCCAAAAATCGGAGTCTGTGTGTTCTGTACTTAAATCATTACCCAAAACTGTTTCAGTAAAACGCAGCCTAATTAAACAATCGGCGCCAATTACAGATACAGATTCATAACAGCCAATTGATGCAAAAACTCATGATGGTCAGCCCAGTGCGTTGTTGATACCCAGGCTAAACACGGAAACTAGTAAAAGAAGTGAAAAGTAAATCAGGTTTTCAGTACGATAACCAACGTAGATAATTTATCATGATTTTGCTTTCTGAGTTTAAAAGATGGTTACATTTCATAGGGGTTATGGGAATCGAGTTGATAAAAATAAAGTAAATAAATTAAAAATTTCAGATCAGTATATCCCCTTTGGACAAGGACAGAACATATTGTATGCTTTCTGTGCAACAATCATTTTTGAATATTCAAAAATGTGTTGTTACATGTATGTCTAGATCGATTTGTTCCGAGAAGGTGATCAATAATCCAATCCAGTTTTACTTTTTTCCTCTTGGTTGTTGCTTGTATTTGCACAAATTATATACAAATATAATAGGGCCAATATTTTTTTACATAAATGTATGTACGATTATATTAATATTTTATAGAACTCGCAGTAGGCTTTTTCTTTGTCTATGATTAGAAAATTTGTTAATAAATTATTTTCGGGCTTGCATCAAGAGCTGATATACTGTCATAAGCTTGCTGGAAAACTATTTCAAAGCAAAACCTTATCTAAATATGGGAAATATTGGGTCAATATTAACACAACCACGGAAACATCAAACTTGGCGCATTATTTACTGGATGGTTGTTTTTATGGTTATCGTTCTACTTATGGTGTGTTTATTCATTGCATTGAAATCAGACTTTGGAGAATGTAATAATTATGAATTCAAATGCGATTGATTTAAAAATGTCTTTCACTCCTTTTTGCATATTTGTAAAACATTTACATAAATGTACATACATGTAAAGACTAATAACCGCTGATGGATTTTTAACATAATAAATTAAAAGATATAATCTACAATTGTTTTTATGTAAAAACCAAATGTTCTGCACCAAGTTTAAGATCAATTACTAATACAATTTTGAAACAAATAGTTTATAGTCCTTATCAATATAAAATCAAATTTAAATTAATGATTTAAGCTAAATATACCAGTTAAATAAAACGCTTAAATAGAATTTAAATAAAAATATCAATTGGTATAAAGTATGTACCATTTTGTGGGACCCTTGGAAAATTAAAAGCATCATCTGTACCATATAGTTTTCTGACAAGTAACAAATTGGGGGAATAGACCACATTTAACCAAAAAATCCAATGAACCATTTTAAATTTTAATTACAAATTCTCAATTGAACATAAGTATATTAAGCAAAGTAAGCAAAGAATATCGTTGTTTGCTGATTTTCAAAGTTTTCCGTCATATGCATCGACTGGGCACTCGTTTTCATTTTGCACGCACCATTCAGGCTGCATTGCCTCTGCTCCTATTCCATTCTCTACTAATCGCGCTCTATGTACAAGAATTCGGGACTCTGCTTCGCGCCACGTTTCCCGCGGATTGGACCACAATCGCTCCGCCAAAGCACTGCCACGGGGCCAAAATCTTGAATCTAACGTAAATTCATCAATTTGTTCGGACCAAATAGCTGCTTCTGCACCCAAAACATGATGTTGATAATCGCCAGCAATTGTTTCCAAACGATTCTCATATACTTTCTGCCAACCAATGTAAGGTGAACACCAGTTGTTGCCATCTGATACCCAACCTGCACCGCCACAATCAAAGTACAATGCATCGTAGTTCGATACTATAACACGAAAACCCCGTTTCAATATAAGCTGAACTTTCGGATCAACACCCGTTGTCCAAATTTGAATTATGTATCTATCATTGTTCAAATATTCGTCAATAAATGGAACTTCTGTTAGTCGGCTTGTCCACAAGGTTATGGGAACTTGTGATTGAGATATTCGATCAACGCGATTAAGAGCCTTTGTTTGAAAATGGCCCCACAAACGTAGGAAATCGGATTCCTCGAGACCCCAACCTTGTGCTTTCATCCAATCACGAATTCTTTCGCTAGAATTCCAACAATTAACCGACACCTCGTCGCCACCCATATGGAAAACATCGGGATCAAACAGTTCAAACATCTCACTGTAAATATCTTCAAGTACTGGATAAAGGTTATTAACAGTGGGATCTAACTGTCCACATGGCGGCTCTACACAGAATTTATTCCAAGGTTGTGCATTGAAGCATGCAGTCATGTTCTTGTGCTGCCAGCCTTCGCCTACATGCGCGGGTGCATCAAACTCTGGCATGACTCTTATCCCACGGATCAAACCGTACTTAACTATATCACGGATATCTGCATGAGTATACACTTTTCTGGGAGAATAAGCACCGAGTTTATAAAGATCTTTCTGCTTCAAAACTTCGAAAGGAAAACTGTGTGAATCGGTGATATGCCAATGAAATGTGTTCAGTTTCACCATAGCCATTGCATCTGAAAAATCATATATTTTTAGCCAGAGTCACAGAATGTTCATTAAAAATTTACCAAGTGTTCTCTTTATTGCCTTTGTTGAGTAAAAATTTCGAGAGGTATCCAATAGCAATCCACGCCACTTGTAGGTAGGGCCATCTTCAATTTCAACCTTTGCTGCAATTTGAACTTGACGTCGAATATCATCGTAAACTATTAACTGAGAAAGCGTTTCTAAGCCATGGCGTGCACCAAAATAATTATTTGCAGAGATATTAGCTACAATTCGGGAGTCGTTTTCATTGTCTAATTTTACAGTTAACTTATAACTCTCGTCAGTATCTAACGTTAACTTTGGCGAACCCACCACTTTAATTGTTATGAATATTTGCAAATTGTATCCTCCTTTATCAAGAATATTGCTGTTAGGTATTTTTACTGAAAGTTGGTCCAAAAATCTTTGCTTGTTAGCATCCCACAGCACTGATTGTTCTGTTACACTGGGCTTGCGGAAATCAATGTTCGTTGTGTCCACATGTAGCATAACAGGTTCCACGTTAACAGGGCCACTAGGTTTGGGCCATACTGTACCGATGGCATTACTGCAAAACATTTTGCATACTGGTAGACTTATTGCTTTAGCAAAGTTCGCTTCACTTATTTCAACTTTCAGACATTTTCCATTCTGACATTCAAACCCATAAATTATGCTTTATGAAAAATGCAAACAAACAAATTAATACAACTATCTGGATTAAACAGAGTTAACCAACTTACTCATCCTTAGACGCAATACAAATTGAAGCAGTTATTAAAAATGCCAATGCAGTTGCACTTAGCCAAAGCGAATGCATTATGTTGAGCGTTGAAGTGACACGTCGTTATCAAACTTCAAGCAAAAAATATAGTGAAAACTTACAAAGTTTTAAAAACTGTAAACTTTCACTCCTTTTGAAAACTACGCTTTGGCAACAATCACCGTACACTCGCATCGAACACTCTTAAGTGACAGAGTGGTTCAGCGGCTTCCAATGTCAGCACAACTATTCAAAAATAAACAAATAAATAATATGAGATCATTTTTAACGCACGGAACGCCTTTGACACTTTATAATGTTATTGACCGGTTTATAAATTAAGTCAAAAACAAAGAGCTTAGTGGGAATGTTTTATGACACACACTACAATAGGTTTCGCAATTACATACATATGTATGTATGCATGTATGTGCAAACAAACAAGATTATAAATTTAAAGAGCAATATTAGTGCTTTAATACCCTGATTTCTATAATATTTTTAGCAATAACAAATATAGAAAACTGTCGATATGTCACAAATTTCACCTATTTGATAATAAAGCATAGTCGAAAAGCCAACTAAGTTCTAAGGGTCCTCTACACGAAAATACTTTTCAAGAACGCTCATCATCCTTCCATCTACAGTCGTCCTTCTAATAAATAAGTATTTACACTGGATGAGAATAGGTAAGCGCATCAGTTGAATACAATTGGCAATCTTGCTGTTGTTGTTATTGTTAAAATGGTGCTATTTTTTTGTATTTCAATTGACTCATTTTCGTATGTGCTGGAAAGATCCCATAATATGGTTTTTGCTATTTTTTTGTATTTGGAAATAAAGGTTTGTTTTTGCGACATCAAGTAAGCACATGCAAATTCTATTTAAGTCATCTTCATCATTTGAACGCGTATGGCAACCAAATTTTCTTTACTGGGAAATCACTATCTATGGAAGAGAAATTCAAAGCAAAAGCAATAAGCAGTCAGTAAGTAAAATATCGAAGTAAATCGGTACGAGTCGTAAATCTATTTCCGTATTTCAGCATTTCAGTATTTCGGGATATGCGGAGGAGTGATCCGATTCGGCTGGTTCCGACAAATGTTCTGCGCCTGTCTTGGAAACTGATAGTGTTCAAGTTTCAGTTCGATAGGACAAAACACAAAAAAGGTTTTTTAATAAGAACATGAATACAAGTGGCTGGTTTGCATGGGAGATACCCCTCCTAGTGGGCCAATTCGGCTGGTTCCAAAAAATGTACCGTACGTATAGTAAAAAGAAAGGTTCATGCAAAATTTACATACAGACGGACATGGCTTACTCAGTTCGTCTAATCAAACTGATCAAGAATATGTATATTTAATGTGGTGTTTTTTGTCTCCTTCTACCTGTTACAAACTTCATTACAAACTTATAATACTATTCACTCCCGTGAAGAGTATAAACAGGTAGAAGAGTCAAAAGACACCCCTGTAGAGCTCTTTCATTGGGTGAAGGATGTAATTTAATTAAACATAATTGGATATGTACAAATTTCAGGAACATAAGAATTTTTTGTTTCATCGTACTAATGTAGCATTATATATATACACAACGACATTTTACAAAAAGATTTTAACTATACATTTGTGATTGGATCATATTTTAAGGAAACCTTATGTGATCTGGTGTTTCACTTAAACAAGTTGAGCGTGTGTACACACGCCATTTGGCAAAAATGCATCCTAAAACACATAACAAATTTAATTTTTCGTGATAGTGTATCATCCTTTCAATCTGAAATGTATTTTTGAAGTAAAAAAGTTTCTCAGACATGTTAAGAGATTTTTGATAGGAGAAAAAATTTTTAAAATCGTCACTATCACGACATTCACAGTTTTTCGTGACATAGTCAAAGTAGTAGGCGTTTTACGAATTGTCAAAGTACAGTAGTTAGAAGATCAATCTTCACAATTCAATATGAGTGGCAGTCATTAACTTGTCAACTTATTTTGTAATTCATAATTAATTTTATAAATAACGGAATAATTAAAATATACAATATAGATTGTAAAAAAAAAACATATTTAATCACGTGTAATTTAATTACAAGTTGTTGACGAACTGCCAACTCCTGCAAAAACAATATCATTGAATCATATATTGCCCACTTTAAATACTTTGACTAGTTGGCCACAATGAGTGCCGGCAAAGACTATACATATGTAAGAAGTATATGTGTATATACATATTTAGTCAACTGAGAAATATCTGGTAAGAGCTGGTTGTGTTGATAATGAAAATTTTTAAATTAGTATTATATATTGGCATTGATTTGTGGAGTTTATTTTGAAAACATAATTAAAACATTTCGTGGATGTACAAATAATGCAATTACTGCATACATACATACGTATGCATATTAAAAACAAATGACTCAGCATTTTCTTATAGTATAGTTACTTGTGAATTCAGTTGTAGCATTTGCACATACTTACATATAACATATTTCTATTTATATGTAGTACGTATGTAGTTATAGAAAATAAAAACGCATTATATTTTAAAGTTTTCAGCATTTTGTAACCGTGAAAGAACTGGAAGAAAATGTTTGTCATCCGTCGTAGCAGTGCTCTTATGTGCCCTAGAGGAATTCAGTAAGTAAGAATACAAACCCATTGAGTTTGTAATATGAATTAAACGAGATGTGCTTCATTTGTAGAAAGCTTGGTCAGAAATTGTTTCAGAAACCAAATTGCATTGATCATATTAATTTACATACATTCCATATAAGTATGTATGTACATATGTACACATCAATATGTTCGCATTTATTAGTATGAAAATAGGCTTGTTACGTAACAATTGAGAAATAGTAAAAAAAAAATATTTTTCGGGTATGTAGGTTTGCAAAAATGAGCAACAGCCAACTTGGCGACTTGGGCAGCGGTGCTGGTCGTGGAGGTGGTGGCGGTGGGTCGATCCGCGAAGCCGGTGGCGCTTTTGGAAAGATGGAGGCAGCCCGTGAGGAAGAATACTTTTACAATAAGGTAAGAGAGAATTAAATTTGTGTGTGTACACTTATATTGTATATGTATATATTTATATAAATCCAACCGAAATCCTTCAACTTGTGTGATAATGAATAGAAAAATAATCAAGTAGAGATGTTCTTCAGTTTCAGTAGAATGCAATTGCGCCATACCTGTAGTTAGAGTTTTGCACCAACTTGTAATTAAATTACACGTGATTAAATATGTTTTTTTTTTTACAATCTATATTGTATATTTTAATTATTCCGTTATTTATAAAATTAATTATGAATTACAAAATAAGTTGCTTTGATTTGCGTACATATACATCCCGATTTCGTTAAGGCTTGTTGCATATAAAAAAGAAACAAATCCAGAAACTCTTACAACAGTTCTGGTGTTGTTTCTATTTTTGGGGTATTCCCAGCATACATTTTGTCAGAAACAACAATCAATTTTTTTTTTTTTATACTCTTCAAGCAGTGAAGTTTGACATGAAGTTTTTAACAGGCAGAAGAAGACATCCGAGACACATAGGTATATATATTCTTGATCAGCTATAAAGAGACGAATTGTTAAGCCATGTCTGTCTGTATGTATGCAACTAAGTTTTTGAGCTAGAGATCTGTAATTTTGCACGAACCTTTTTTTTTACTAGACGCAGTACCAGCCGAATCGGACAACTAGAGAGGGTACCTGCCATATTTTTTTTGTTTTTTGTCCTATTGAACTGAGATTTAGAAACTATAAGTTTCTAATCAATGTCCACGATCCTAGAGTTACTGGATTGTATAGCTCCCATACAAACCCAACCGCAAAATTAGGTTTTTATTCGCAAAACTTTTTTTTGTTGTTTGTGTTATCAAACTGACACTCAACTCACTGATCCAACAACTATGTAGATTTCAAGACCTAGGATTACTGGATCGTAAAGCTCCCATACAAATAATTCTTTCTCGGTGTTGAAATGCTGTATGTGTACTGACTCTATCCTAAACATAAGTCAAATCAATACATAATTAAATATTTATGAATGATCTATCACAGGCGTAGGCAAAAACTTTTTCTAGGGGGTGCGTGAAGGGTATATCAACTTCGGCGTAAGCATAGAAGTTAAACTTCTGTTTAATGGCTTCCTTTCTTTTAAATATAAAAGTGAATTACATTTCTAGTCTTTATTTTTAACAAACGAACAGACACACAAAATTCCAGTGTCCTACCAAATGAACAAGAATGCACCCCTTCCTGGCCTTGTCCTCATTATTATTAAATCGTCCTTAAATTTATTCAAAACAATGTGTAGTTCATTGCGCAGAACTTGAAATAGTTATGAAAAAATCAGACGAACAAAATAATTGTGATATAATCTAACGTAAACTACTTACGCTGACGTCTAACTATTAAATTTAGAATACGGTATCTTGGTATTCTTCTTTTTAAAGTGTAAAATTTTGGACACACCCATTTGTCTAACTAACACTAAAAAATATACTATATTTGAATACCCTTTAAAAGTATCAAACCAAAAATGTAGTTATATATTCTTCAAAATGTTTTAAAATTCGCAAATTATTCTCATGCCCTGATGGTAATGACGGATACGGTCCCTACCATGAAACATATCCAGCAAATGCTCCAAATAAAAATATGAAATTTAATCGTATTGTCATTGCTTAACATCTTTGCTGCGGGGTAAAGGTTATCAGATAGATGAGTGAATTTGACTATAGTACTCTTACTTGCTTGCCATATCTTTTAAATTTGGTACTATTCAATTTAAATTTTTTAATGATAACAAATTGTTTCTAAACTTTTATATAGTTATTTATTAAATAATAATGTATTTTTAGGCGAGCAAATCTTCTAACCTGCACTTTAGTATGCGAAAGTTAATTTCATTAAAATTGAGTCCGGCTCCGAACGCTTTTTGCAATCTGTTTGTTAGCACCCAAAGCTCCTCCTTACCATACTTGTCTTCTACAACCTTTAGACCGCTCACAAATTGTAGTCGCTTTTTGTCTTCTATCAACAATCTGGCGTTTTGAGAGTATGGCGTAAGTATATCCCAGCCGTGTATGGCGCTCGGATTAACAAGACCGCAAAGCAAAAGTCCTGTTTCACTTATCGTCGACGCTACACACTGGCTGCCACGTCTGCCCAGCATTACGAAATTGTTAAGTGCTGCTGAAATGTCATTTAATTTCCAAATGCTTCCATTATTGACAACATCAAGAGGAATAGATATTTGCCAATCACTTGAAAGGGAATGAAAATACAGCATACGGTGTACGCCAAGCCCTTTTGGCGTTAAAGTTAAACCAACTGTGCCGTCCCAAAGCTCAAAATTTTCACCGGCGATTGTAAATGTGCCAAAATCAGGATGCGGATAAGTGTACTTGTTTTCAATACGCCATGATTGCTCCTTTGCTAGATCATATACTACAATACCATTACCAATAGAGTCAGCTATGTAAATGAAAGCCACATTACATGAGTTCGAATCCACGTCAACTGTTATTGTAACAAAACGACTAACGTTTTGTTTGTACATTCCTTTAGAAAAACGATATCGATGTAAAGTCTGACCGCTTTCTAGATCAATGGCAATCACTTGAGGAGCGCAATAATGCACAAAGTCAATTTCGCCGCTATCTAAAATCCAAATACGACCACAAGTGTCAATCTGTAAAACGCATATGTAACAAGAAATAATTTTATTAACTGTAACTTTCAAGTACTTATGAAAATTCTCTAAATAACCTGTATACGATAGACAGAAGTCAACCCATTGCAATCAGCACCATGAGATTGGTGCCATTCATAGCTGGGATAAGCCTGCAGTTCTGTGCCATTTGGTTTCTGTACATTTGTCAAAAAAGCCAATGAATACGGCACGCCTTTAGTGAAGCGGGGAATAGTCATAAAAATTGTTGGTGGACGGTATTCTGAATGTATTGCTAATATTTTTAATCGACCAAACTTCTGTGTACATGCTAGATATTACTCACGTGGATAGTAAACGCCTACATCGATTGGTATTACATTGTCTGCATTATACAGACCATTTTCTATTACCCGTTCACGTTCCTTTAAATTGGGGAAGCCAAATTCCAAATTTCTAGCTTCGTAGATAGCATCCAGTACATCTACTAGAGAGTATTTATCATATGTTGATGCTATATTATAACTAATATGTTGGGCTTTAGCGTAATGCACCACGAAGAAGATTGAACACAAAATTTTTAATTTTACAATAAAATGCATTTCGATGATTATATTTAGCTATTACTTTAGTTTAAATTTATTTTTGACTACTACAAGGCGAAGCACAAAATCATTTTATTTGCAATTTGACCAATTTAATATTGTCTCAAGCAACGCAGTAGCGAGAAATAAAAACCAGAATTTGCTTTACTAACTGGTTCAATTGCTTTTAAGATATTTGCTTCAATAAAGATTTGAAAAATCTGGTTTTGTCTGAATATGGTTAACCGTTAAAATTTATGCGTACAACATTGTTTATAATAAAGCTATTGACTATTGGTTTATCCTGTACTCGTATATGGGTATATAAAGTTTGGGCAAATATATGTAACACACGTGTAGAGCGCAGCTCCATTCAGAACAAAATTTTTAATTATTATTTTTATTTATTGGAAAATGTTTGTTTTAATTTTATTCTTTGGATTCATTTTTAGGGTTCCGGACCCAAAGGGTACCAAAAGGAACTCTATTGCAGAGACTTCGTTGTCCGTCCGTTCGTCCTCGGATCATATCTCATAAACCGCAATAGCCAGAGTGTTGAAATTTTCACAGAATGTGTAGTTCTATCCGGGCATCAGCAACAAATACTAAAACTAAAATATTTTCAAAAACTTTAAGGGGTCCTCATACAAGAAACATTTTGGTTTGTATGGCAGCTATACGATCCAGTAATCCCACGATCTTGAAATTTGGAAGGTTGGTGACTACATATCAGAAACTTATATTGTCGAAATATCAGTTTTATCATTAAAATTCTGGTTGTTATTAAAAAAAACTTTTGTTTTTTGTTTTATCGAACTGAAATTTAGAATGTATTAGTGTCTGATATAGGCGCGGTACATCTGTTGGAATCAACCAAATCGGCCACCTAGGAGGGATACCTCCCATTAAAATTCAGGTTTCTTATTCGAAAAACATTTTTGTTTTTTGGACTATTGAACTAAAACTTAGGCACTATAAGTTTCCGATATAGGCGTGGTATATTTTATGGAATCAGTCAAATCAAACCCTAATTTGGTATGGAACCCTCCGTGTACGAGTCTGACTCGCACTTGGCTCATTTTTTATTATTTATTATTTTTATTTATTTTTTATTTTCAAACTTACGTATATAATTTCTTAAAATAATAAATACAATAATGTAATATAATGTAACAAGAATAAAAATGTGTAATTTTAAATTTTATATACCGTATTGTATCATAGGCACGATTAGCTAGTAATTTATATTTACACAAAACAAATTAGAAAAAAAAACAAAAGAAAAAATATCCCGCCTTCGGTTTGCCAGTCCTACTCTCTAACCACTACGCCACGCAATCGTCTTTGCTTAATAGCTCCAATATAATTTAAAAACATGCCATAATGCACATAAAAGAGCTACGCTCTAATAAATAAATCATTCACCCGGCAACAAAGACCACAAAAAAGTTTTACAAATTTTGACGTTTCTTAAACTCTTGACAATCCTCAGATCACTTTATACCATCTATGACCAACACCTACTCCCCAATATAGAAACCAGGAAATTTATAAAGTTTTGCAAAACCGTATATTTAATATATTTTTAAACCAAACCAGTAAAATGGTGGTAACAGTTTTTAAGAGAAGACTAGTCTGTTTGATAAGTCATTACCGGGATTAAATCCGTTATGTAAATCGTCCAGCGGTCGCCTCAATATACGAAAGTTGACTTCATTTGATTCAATAGTACCAGTAGAGATTTTCTAAAAAATATTGTGGTGAATAAATAAAAAAAAAAAAATTCGAAAAAAAGTTATTCGTCACTTACTTGAAAGCGATTCGAAGACATCCAAAGTTCTTCCTTGCCTTCCGGATTTCGTTTAACTTTCATTCCGCTGACAAATTCCAATTCGTTTGGGTTCGCTGGCAGGACAATAAAACTTCGGGTATGATAGGACATTTGTTTGTTCCAGACGATTAGTTTGATAGGGTTAAATGTGACGCAGAACAGGTTTCCTCGGCTGTCCATTGCTGATGCACCGCACTCACTTTTTCGCTTTCCCAACGTAGAGAACTGATCTTCCATTGAAGTCATGCTATTTAACCAATTACTGCGATTATTGAGCACACTTAGTGGTACTGAATACTCAGATGCGCTAGCCAATGGATGAAAATAAAGATTTTGCTTGTCGGTGCTTAGCGCAAAAATGCCATCCATTAAGGTGAAGCTCTCACCTGCAATAGTATGTGTACCAAAATTTGGATCGGGATACATAAACTTATGCTCAATACGCCAAGCCGCATTTAGAGTGTGGTCGTAAACAACAAGACCGTGATTCGTTACATCAGCTATATAAATCATTGTGCTTGAGCATTGACCTCGCGGTGGTGGATCCTGAACTACCACTAGCAGTGTGATAAAAAGTGAGGCGCGAGGTATGTAAAGATTTTCCTGGAAACGGTAACGGGTTACTAGTTGATCGGTGTTTAAATCAAAAAGTAATAGTTGCGGAGCACATCGCTGTTCACTTCCTATGGCACCTGAATCAATCACCCACATTTGATTGCACTCAGTGATCTGTTAAAACAATACAATTAAAAACGTTATATAACAATAATAACATAAATTTTAATTTGTACCGCTACACGAAACGCCGACGTTATTTGATCACAATTAATACCAAAGTTTTTGTGCCACATGAAATTTGGATACGGTTGTATAGAACTGATCCATTTTCTCCACGTTGCGCTGATATAGTTGCTAAAGTGTAAGGAATCCCGCCTACAAATCTAGGTATTGTTATAAAAATTCGATACTGTCCATTTGCGCTATGTTGAACGTCCACATCGATCGGTGTTCCGTTTTCGGGAATTAAATTTCCATTATTATTAGCGTTTTGACAGTCTTGGGGTGTTGGGAATCCGAATTGAAGTTGACTCCACTGTACAATGGTTTCAATACCACCACTACCAGCAGAACTACTCATTCTATGATGTGGTTGCTTATGGTATTGGGCAAATGTACAGTACACTAATAGCGTAAGCCATAACAGAAACTTAAGCGACACCATTATTTTCACCAATCCGTTGTTGTGAGGCTAAAGAAATGTTGAATTGGTTTAAAAACTATTAAAACAAAAATGTTGATCTCCTTATCAATAAGTTCAAGCACCAATTTTTTACTCTTCATAAATAAATAAGTGAGAAATGTAATATCACGTCAGTCTGTTGTTCGCAATGCTGCGTTTTCGTAACATCACGATAAGAATCAGATGAGACCAGTTCGTTTGTGTAAAAATACAACTTTACCTATTGGTAATATTACTCTAACTTTCTTAAGTAAAGACTTGAAATGTTTTTCAATTTGAGTTTTGTAGCCTTAAAGATTCGACTATTTTCTTTCACATTCCTTTCTTAAAATCAAAGTTCCATTAATTTCTATTTCCACAAATACGAAAACGATTCGCTTGATGGAAAAGATTGATTGGGCTGAGTCCGTCCGTCTTGTGCCTCCGTTTGCTTCTATGAAAACGGTTTTTTGAGCTGATGTTATTATTGTCGGACGTTGAAAATATTTAAAAACGTGGTCCATTATTTTAAATGTAGAAAGCCTTGAATTATGCTATATATAGATTTTTCTATCCAGAATGAAAAGTTTTGTTCTTAAGAACATACAATATGTATAAAAATTTCGGCGAAAGCGTTCTTGCTGAAACTTAACTTGCTGAAACTTAACTTGCTGAAGGTTTAACAACGACTATACGCAGTAAAAACGTCATGCGTTGGATTATTTGTTTATCCGTTTAACCTCATTAACAAATTATTGAATATTTGTATAAAAGAAAAAATGAGCTATCTTTGGTCTCACCAAAGCTTACTTACACTACATATAAACCAAGCCGGCTGTTTTATTTTATTTTTTATGCAAAAAGCGAAATTCCAAACTTCACTATAATAGTGAAATGTATAAATGTGTATATGATAAACAATAATCGAATTTTATGATGGGGACTTTTTCTTTTAGTCATCGGATTACGTATCATGTAAATTACAAAATTTCTCCTAGAAATTTTATGCGATTCAAACATCCGACTGAAGTGATAATAGACTTTGCACACTTCTGTTGTTGTGAGTGTATAACAAAAAATTTACATTTTTTCGTTCGTTTCAATATAATCGTGTTTCGGAATATGTTTGACAATTTGCTTTTATTTATTCAGTTTTTAATCTTTTAGCACAATGTGTGAATTGAATAAATGAGTACCATTACTTTCTCGTGGTGCTTGTAATGTTTTGAAGGAAACATAAGGTACATAAGCAAATCAGAATAAAATTTTGCAAAAGTCCTCATAAGGACAACAAGATCGACTTTCAGCTCTTGCTATTATTTTAATAGACCTTAGTTTATCATGATTAATAGTTTGTTATCTTTGTGTTTATTAATTTTTGTTAATTTCGAATGAACAATTTTAAATCTCTAAATTTATATTTGCATTTCTTGTCAAGTGTCATCATTAAAACTAATTCCACAATGAATAGCGCCTCGGAAAAGGTCTAGCCGCCCAGAGCCTCGTACTCGTATATACCCTTGAACTGGAAAACCTATTAAAATTGATATTTTATGTTTTAAATGTTTTTTTTTTTTAAGATTCTATATATATGAAAAAGGTATTTTATAATCGACCGAACCGAATAAGGTAATGTCTTGTTTTTTGTTTTGGTTTTAATACCAGTTTGTGCTCTTACCATTTTCTGTCCATTTGTAGCAGAACCAAGTTACTACTATTTAGAAGATTCACTTCTATCACGTGTACAACTACACGCGCAATTTTTTCATTTTTATTTTTTAAATGTTTGTTTTTTAAAATCCTATATATATGGAAAAGGTATTTTATATTCGACCGAACCGAATTTAAGATAATGTCTTTTTTTTCTTTTGGTTTTAATACCAGTTTCGAAACTCTCAACACGTTATCATATATAATATAATAATAAATGAAACACTTCAGAAATCAAATACGTAAATACATACTTTTTTTATTATTATTAAATATTAATATTGTAGTTATCCGCAATCAATTTTTATTTCACTTTGCAGGGAAAGGAGCAATTGAAACTTTTGAAGAACGATCAGATTCACCAGGCCGAATTCCATCATCAACAGATCAAGGAACACGAGAAGGCCATTGAGCGTCACAAGTTATTCCTATCCAATTTGTCTAAGTAAATTGCGGAAGGAAATCCCAAAAAAATATATATTACGAAAAGTTTTAAAAAGTGTAACTTATGCATTTCAAAAGCCTTTATTGTATTTTTTATTTAATGTAATGATTTTTTCCCGTATATCTTTGGAATAAAAATTGTCCGCTTTTCCAGTTTGAAACTAATGTAATCTTTATTGAATTATTGTACTCTTTTCAATAAAAATGTTCATATAAATAAAGCATATTGTATTTATTACTTTGACGTAACGTAACGTTTGTATAGAAATTTATAAAATACTAGCGTAGCCAGACGCGCGTTGCTACGCCTCCGACGTGATGTTAGTGTGTGATTTTTGTAGTTATTCAACAGTAAATCGCTGGTTTCTCTTGAATCAGTGCAAAGTGATCGGGTGGAGCAATTTGGGTCAAAGAACTCTAAATGCTAGAATAGCCATAAATACCAATATATGCAATAATTGATACCAATCCAAAAAAAAAATTGTAAAAAACTGTCGGTATCGCGACAACGAGCCCTCCACCGGGTATAAATGTATCTAACCAACCATCCAGATGACCCGATACACACACACACCGTTCTTGAGTTTTACGCTTCGTAACACATTTAGCTAATTCTAAACCATCCACGGAACCACTCAAACACAAATTTTCATAACAATTGATACAGCCGTTTAGGAGTAGTACCATTACAAAGGATGTGCACATTAGAATTTTATGCACTTGTTCTCGGCAAATGTTTTAAAGCAAGTTTCCAAACCGCGGCCCAAGCGAATTCTAATGCCCAGTCGAATAAGCTTCTTTTGTTTTTGCTCGCTAAAGTTCCGTACTGGCGAAGAAGGATGTTGATTTTATTATACTTTTCACGTAGTGAAATCACGAAGCTCAAAACACATAGAAAGAGACCCCATGAAGTATATACTTATATAAATTCTAATCAGCTCGAAGAGACGAGTTGATGAAGCCATGTCCGTCCGGCCCAGGGAACCTAAAAGTTTGAACAGCCCTGTTTTAAAGTAAAATTTAAATAAAATTTCTCATGTTCCCCACCGAGCCGATGGCCATAGTATCTGGTTCACCCCTTTCAGTTAATCTTAGTTTTATAAGCTTTGTTACCTTTAATTTTTATTACTGTGATGGTACATATCTATTTTTAAATGCTCAACTTATAAACTTGAATTTAGTATTGTGTTATTTTTAAAGACTCTGCCAATAGTTGACAATCTAAGTCCGCACAGATATTTATAAATATGAGGAAGTACAACCCTTGGCTATAATTAATTAACAAAGCAATAATTGATGGTGAGATTGAACCAATTTTAAAAGCTACCTATGATGCGACGTGTTTCAAACAGCAAATAAATTTTGGTCATATGGGTTTTATAAGTGAAATTAGCTTTAATGATATACGACACAGTGCTTCTAAAAATCACTTCACCGATATAAAGATCCAACTTGTTGTTAGTGTTTGTGGGCGGAGCCACACCAGTTGATGAATTGAATTCCAAGGCGAGTGAAATTCATTCATATGGTCAGGACGAATTCCTAAGAAAAAGATTCGGTCCGAAGAAATCGACTCGGCAAAAATTTTTTTTTGTTGAGAAAATGACACAAAAATTTAGAATTCGTCTTGCCTACGCTACGCGCACAGATTTCTTGTTGAACATTTAAGACCACAAAAAGATAATGAAGAAGACTAATCAATTATACATATGCTGCAATTGTGCGTGCTGAACTATGCTATTTTGTTTTCCTCAGTATTATTATTTATTGAAAAAATGTGTAGTAAAAATCAGACAAATCCAATACTTCGGTTAAAAAATAGCATGTTATCTAAGATTTTTGGCACAGATGCTTTGATTGATTTTAAAATATGTCTTAAAGTTTTTTATGCAAAATTTGATCCACCAGTTTCTCGAGAACTGTGGCACATATCGAAACCATACACATACACAAAATTTCATTGCAATCAGATGAATGGTATTTTTTCATTCTTATTTTTTAGGTTATTTAAATGGATATTTAATAATTATGTGGGCATTATTTAGGCAGTGAAATTATAATATTGTGTGGATTACCTTCTCTGTAAAAGGTCGTTTCGGTGGAGCCCTTCCAGCCTTCGTCGTGTCTAACGTTGGGTGAGAGCTGTAGTCATTATATTCGGATGTCCATGCACCTGCTTAGAATGCCAAGCCGGTGCCAAAATTGTCTCGAATTTGTGTAGCAACATGCTGTTGTGGATAAATATTATATAACGACCTTCGAATCTACCGACGAAAACTAATTCATTCAATATGTGCACTTGAACATTGTGGGGTGTGTAAAAGCCAAAATTGTTTCACGAACACCCGGCAATGCGTCCGAGAACCACAGTACTTTGCATAGGTATATGATATTTACATATGAATGTATCATCGAGGCTTGCATACACTATTTGCTAAAAATAAAACTCTAGTACGATTTTAAGTTTTACTAAAGTTTATTAGAATTTTGAACAGCATCTATGTGCGCAGTAGGTCGGTCAAAACACGGATAGTAAATGCTGTTTATTTAATTATTAGGTTGTCCTCTTAAGCTCTGTTGCAAACTCCCCATGCTTTGATTCAAAACAATTTACTTAGTAGGAATTCAAGAATAATGAAAGATATTTTCATTTGTCAATGTATAGTTTGTAATTACTTATATTTCGAGTAGAAATTTAATTTTGTTTTTAAATTTTTTATGTATTTATCAATGAATAATGTTTTACTAAAATCATAAATACAAAATAAAAATTATCCGTTCGTGCGTGTGTATAGTACTTAAATGTATTATAATGTAGTAAAATTGAGTATAAAAATCTTATGCACAACATGCATATACATAAATACAAATATTAATAAGTACAAATTAGAATTACATGCAAAAGATAAAATAAAAGGGTTAGTCATTTCTTGATTTCTATGTTCGACTCGACTACTCGACTCTTCCACAAAATATCGAAACGAAACGAAAAATACTTGGGTTAAAATACTGCAAAAAATACCTTAGTATTATGGTTCAACATAACTAAAAACATTTTGTACGTTTATTTCTATTAGAAGATTGCATTTGAGAAATATGCATATGCGTATGCAATAGCCTGCCTGCCCTTTATCTTTAGAATCTCTAAATTAATGAATAGTGTATCTTTTAAGTTTATAATTTATAATGCTGCTGTTAAAATGTTTTCTTAAACTGTAAATATATATTGTATGTGTGTATGTATATCTATTAAGCAGAAAGTAAAATACATTTCATCTTCATAATTCCTTTCATTACATGTGGTGGCTGGGCTAATTTTTACGATGATAATAAATATCTTAAAAACATTTTAAATAATTCATTTATATCAATACAGTAGGACTAAGAGTAATACAAATACAGCTAACTGTCGATTCCCCTTTTCTTTTCGGAGCATCTTTACAGTTATATAAAAATTTATCAAAACGCCCTGCGCAGTTCTTTAAGACTTATTATAACTTACTGGGAACGTCACTACTTTCAACGTACTTAATGAAATACAATAGCACTAACAGCCGATCTGAATAAAAATTATTTGTAAAACAACCTCGGCAGTAATATAAAATATTTAAGCAAAGCTAATCGATAGATCGCATGTGGTGCATATTTTATGTATTTAGTATACTTAAAGAACTACACAAGTTGCGAAACAATTTACTTCAGTATTTATTCCGTATCATTTTTGACATAATGCTGCTGTTGCTGTTGCTGCTGTTGTTGTGGCTGGTATGTTGTAGGTAAAGTATGCGGTTGATGCAAATATCATGAATGTTTGTCAGTCAACTCAGTCCAACGCATTTCGAAAAATTTTCGCATTCCGTGCCCAGCTTTGCCTACTGGAGAGTCATCCTCATTAAACATTTCACAATTATCAAAAATTTGACGTACATCTACACAAAATTCCTCACGACATTTGTAACTGAAAGTATAATGATTGCGGGTGTACAAGATTATTTCGTGTTGTATTGTTAGTTTCAAATAACCTTTTACCTCAGATCGTGAAGTTTTTTCTTAATTGTCGACAAATCCATCGGAGTCCTAATTATTTTACGATAGGTCGGAAACTGCTTTGTATTAACAGGCAATAAGAATGGCCAAGAGTCCTCATGCAACTAAATGTTAAAAACGAAAAATTAGCTTTATATTCCATAAAAAAAAAAACTTACAATACATTTAACACTATTTGATGTCAACTTTTTACCCTATCAACAACTTGCAGACTTTATCTCAAAAACTGAGAAATGAGAGAAACGGACGAATGACTTTTATGAATGTGTCCTATCACTTCCATAAGATTAAAGTGTTTCAATACAATCACACAATAAATGTTAAGTGTGCCGTATAATAATTTTTGATGAATAGAACAAATGTCTCACCTCCATTTCGCCTAATATTGTTTTGCAAATAGACATCTCTTTTAGAAGTTTTTTAGTTGCATGCTTTTCCTTTTTGTCATGCTTTAACTTCTCTTTAGTATCTTGCAGTGTAGCGATTACTGGCGGCGGTGAAGATTGGGTAGGCGTGCTGGCACGAGGGGACGTCACTGAGACTGACGCTTGTTGCGGCGATGTAGGATTTGAACTCGTTGTTATCAGCGGTTGTGATGATGGCAATATTGTAGTAGTAGTATTCAATTGTATTGGTGGTGGGAATGACACCGACACATCGTTTTGGGGCGAAATTGGTGTCGCTGAGCTTACATATTGCACCGGTAACTGCTGTTGTTGTGGAAATGGTTGTGAAAGTATGACATTAGGCACACTCTGCATTGGCAAAACATTATCAACGTGTGATAATGTGTGTTTAATTTGAGGCTGCATCTCGACTGAAGATGTCAACGGCAGCTGCTGTGAGGTGGGTAGCGACATCTGTGGGTTCGTCGATTGTGAAGGTGTTGCATTGTCGCTATCAATATTGCCGTCATTTGTGTTCGCGAATTCATTGTGAGAACTATTAAGGGTGATGCTATTATTTGTACCACATGTGTTCTGGGGACTTTGCGAGCAATTGGGTGGAGCACCTTGTAGCGTCATTTGGGCTTGAAATCGTACGGCATCGATTGAATTGTTAAGATGATCTTCATAAGATGTTGAAAAGGAATGCGTTGGGCTGCAAGACACTATGTTATTCTAATGCAATATTAAAAGAATTTTAAAATACCTGACTGGTGCTGTCAGAGAACTTATAGATTCATCATGAGATGAGTTTAGTGGTTGTTGTGATATATTAAATATTTGCTGATCGACAGATGTGCACACTCCGTGTAATGTTATTTGATCTACTCCAGTGGCAACAGCAGCATTTAATTGTTTATCGTTGCGTCGTTTTGAATTGTTTGTATCACGTTCTCTACGTGACTTACTAGTACTTGAACGTTTTTTGGGAGGGGGCGCTTTTATTATACAACCATGACAATACCATTTACCACGTGGTACTTTGAGTAGGGGTGGTATATAACAGTCGGAGTGGTATGCGCGTGGACACAAATCACAGTAAATCATTTTTCCCACCGGTGATGAACGATGACCTCCGCAGACGATACACTTCCGTTCATTTGTGGCTTTATTTACACATTCGTAGCAATACCTACAAATCAAATGTCGTCGTAATACATGAAACATTTATTCAGTATTAAATATTAACAAAACAAACAACGAAACTGACTCATTAGTTTTGATGTTCCCGAATATATCATACTTTTCAAGGCACTTAAGTTTTTGCTCTTCATATGCAACATTTGATTTTTTTTTTCTTTTTTATTGACACTCACCAGTCTCCTTCTGGAATATTATCCATTTTCGGCTTAAAGCAATAAGTGTGATAGCCTTTGTCACATCCATCGCAGAGTAGTAATTTGTCTTCATTTTCACCAGACGTACAAAATTGGCAGTTCTGTAAAGAATTTCGTGTTAAAAATTTTTCTAATCAATTCAATAGAATTTAGAATTATTTTCATAGATTTGGTTCTTTGTTTGAATTTTATCCTTATATACAATAAAGCAAATGACACCATTATAATTCAATAACACAATTATCTGAATTAGAATGAAAACGTTTAAGATGAACATTTTATCAGTATGTACTAATATAGAAGTAAAATTGGTTGAAAAGGACGGGACTTGAAACGTTAAACTAAACTGAGCATTTGGAAACCATTAATACAATGATTTATAAAAAAATTACTTTTTTTTTGGAATTATGTACACATATGTATATTAGTATGGAAATGCAAAATGTAGAAATCCATGTGGTTATAACGATGTGATCGGTATTCAAGTCATTTCAAAACAAAGAACATGTATTAGGTTTAATAAATTCACTTCTGGTTATTTTTGATGTATGCAACGAGCCTCGCGAATTAAACGATGCACAGATGGAACGCCCACTCGAAGTATTTCTTTCTTTCCATACTCGTCACCAAAACGACCATTTTCTGAATCTAAGGCTGAATGATTATTTGGTCTAGTGTTGGTGTTAATCCACCACAGCTTCATACAATCTGTGAAATGATTATGGTGAATGCCTACTGTAAGGATTTGAGCGTAATGATGCAAAATCTTGTAATTAAATAGCCTAAATTGGACAAACCAATACCTCTGAATCTTTAGCATTAAACCATCGATCACAAACCGTAGGAATAACCGTGGCAAAGGTACACGAGTTGGAAATTTACCGTGGCACAACATACCACACCTTACACCAACAAATTGTAACTTTTTGTGGAATTTGAAAAATTCCATCTACCGCATAAGGCTAAATAGATGGACATGCGAAGATGGCTAGATCAATTGTATCTTCATCGTTACTTACATACTTTGTATGTTTTTATTTGTTTCCTTTCTTAGTGTTCCGGACCCTATTGCAGAGACTTCGTCGTCCTCCAGCCCGTCCGTCCGTCCTCGGGTCATATCTCATGTAATATCTAGGGAGTTGAAATTTTCACAGAATGTGTAATTCTATCCGGGCATCCGCAACAAATACTAAAACTAAAATATTTTCAAAAACTTAAAGGGGTCCCCATACAAGAAACATTTTGGTTTGTATGGCAGCTATACGATCCAGTAATAATCCCACGAACCACCCCAACCCACCATTAAAATTCAGGTTCTTATTCGAAAAACTTTTTTGTTTTTCACTATTGAACAGAAATTTTGACACAATAAGTGTTTAATATAGGCGCGGTACATTTGTTGGAAACAGTAAAATCGGAACACCAGGGGGGTACCTCCCATACAAACCCCAATCTGGTACAGAACCCGGTGTGTAAGAGCCTGACTCGCACTTGGCTGATTTTTTTTATTATATGTTTATTGTACACATCTTATATAGACACGGGGTATAAAAATAATTAAACGAAGTATATGTCCAAGGATATATAGTAGATAGAAATAAACACATCTTAAACTTACTGCCTTCATAATGCTTTTGTCCCAAGCTACACATGACTCCAGCACGTATAGCGCCATTGCCAGTTGTGCAGTCGTGTGCGAACGTGAAACGGCATCCCGCCATTGAAGAAGTCCTTTCGGTACATGTTCTATTTTTTCATCTCTGTCACTGTCACAATTGCTGCCCGGAGAATCTCCGCCGGAATTTTGATCACCTAGTGGTGCAACGCATGCTTCAGTCAAACTTGATGTTGTATTTGCTGCCAATGCCATGACTCGTTCATTAAAAACAGATGAATTCATTGTTTGCTGTTGCTGCTGCTGCTGCATTTGTAATAAATATGCTGCAGCCGATGCAGAATTTTGGGTTTGAGTGTTGGTTTGTTGGTTTTGCGCAATCGCAGCGAGATGAGCATCTCCAGTCTGTGATCCAAGTGGTGGCTTTAAGTATCGACGTTCAATATTTGCTTCTAAATCAATTAAACGCTCGCGTATTAAAGGTATGATGCTAACAAAATCTTCATCTGTAATACTTTCTTGTTCGATACTGACTTCGTTTTCAACTCGTGTAGGAAGTTGCCAATTTTTTAACTGCATTGAGGCACTAGCAATTTTATCTTCCAATGCCTCCAATTGCTCTAGTAAAGCAAGTTCAACTCTTTTCGCAACTTTTGGATTCCAATCATTCGGTTTGTCTGGTGGTAAGTAGTCAATAGAGTTTATATCGTCTACTTTAAGTTGGCAGTGCAATCCTAGCGGTTCTTCCAAGCTAAGAAACCGAAGAAGGTTCTCTTGTAGCTCTCGCTCACGTAGTCCCGATGGATTCAGACTTTTTACTAACTCACGAACTTTATCTTCAGTGTCTAATTGCCACCAGCCAAAGCGATGCTTACTAGACACATAGCTTCCTGACAATTTTTCCGGGAATCCTTTTGTTTTCACTAATTCAAGCATTTTGTGCTCATCTGGTGTCATAGAAAGAGGCATTGGTATGTCAATTTGTATGTAAGTCGCTATGCTATTCATCGACATGTTAGCTATGTTTTGAAAATAAATGTTTGATGACGTTTCATCGAGCCTTATTTCCAGCTTTGATGGTTTCACATCGTTAAATTCGTTAATACTTTGTGATACCCCTCCACCACTGTCTACGATTGTCTCATTTAGAAAGCAAAAAAACTTTTGATCACCTACTTCACTTTTAGTTAATTGTAATGACGACGATTCTTCGATCTTAATCTGCTCCTCATCACCGCTAGCTGCGAATTCACTCTTCATCTTCTGACGATGAGGAGACCCCTGACCGTTTTTTGAAGCCGTCATTGCAAGTTTGGTTGCTTTATATTGATTCAAAGTTTTTTCAATCTGAAGTTCATCAAGTCCAGACAATGAAAAAACGCATTCCTGGACAAACCTCGCAGGGTCAAATTTGCATTCGTCCAAAGAAATCGAAAAGTACTGCATATTGTTAATTAAATCCCACGGATGTCCTTGCAAATGATGTATTGTATCACAAGTTATATTAGAGTACGATATCTTAAAATCAGAATTCACAACACTGCCTTCATCTGGCGGTAGTTCACTGACCAACGGAATTTCCCGATTAACAATTGAAAACCACTTTGGTTTTTCATCGATCGGCAATGTTGCAACAATAACACAATCATCTTCTTTTTTAATATCTTCAGTTTTAATGGGTACGGTGATATTCGATGGATGGTTAGAAATGTTTATACTGCTTTCTGTTGAATCACACTGGCTGATATTAGATTTCATGCCTGACACTGAAGGCATCATAATTTCTGCCTCAAAATCAGTCTTTGTAGCAATAGATGTCATTGGAGGCGGTAACAATTCACTGTCGGGTTTAACTTTAATTTCTGGTTTATCTGAATCAATTTTTCCAAGAGGTATTAGTTCATCATCGTCATCATCACCCAAATCTACTATTTCTGGCTCGTCCTTTTTCATTTCTATAACATCATCATCGTCTTCATTTACAACATTTGCATCCAATTTTGTTTCCGACATACTAACATCGTCCAACTGTTTACTTGTTTCATCGAGACTAATTATACTTATCAGTGGCTCAAAAACAGTAGAAGTTGCTTCATCTTGTTGTGAGTGCTGTTCGATTTCTTCGTTTTCGTTTTCAAATTGCGCTTCATTTTGATTTTCAGAATTTTCTTCAATATTTGATGTTCCCTTTTCATTTTTCTCATCCATTGATTCAAGAGCTTCGTTATATTCGAAAATATCATTTTGTGCAGACTCAAGTGCTTCGATAAATATTCCACCTGCTTTAGGTAATTTCCAATATCGTCGCCAAAATCGATCTTGTCCAAAGCAAGATGCTCTCAATTGATTTGTACTCTTTTCTAAAGCTTCCTTGCAATTGAAAGAAGTGCGTATAATTTTATCTAATTTTTTTTGTAATTCATCTGCACTTAAACGGTTGTCTTCATCTTCTTCAACGTTGGTAATTTCAGAGTCCATATCAGAAAGATCATCGTCCATGCCAACATCTGTAGATGCATCATCATTTACAGAATTCCTGTTTGAACTTTTTTTTGTCTGCAGTAATGTATTTAGATCGTTCGAGGATGAGGCGGTTGCAACACCTGCAGATGGTCCATTTTGATATGAAGGGGTGACGAACTCATCTATTTTGCTGGACAGATGTTTGTTTGGCGTTATTTCATTTATACTATTCTTTGATGGACTTGCTTCTAAAGTAGCTGTCGGCATTTGATCCTCTGTATTGAATTCAGGAGCAGTAACTTTTTGTTGTTCGATGTTAGTAATATCGACGTCCATTTGAGAGTCAGCAGTTGCACAGGGCACATTTTTATCGGATTGCACTTCGTTTTCTTCATCGGCCTTTTCATTCATGTTTGCATTGACTGTCTTGTTAATATCTTCGCCCTGGTCAGATAATTTGGCTTTTGCTTCCTTTTCAATACGTTCAGTTTCCAACCTTTGCTGAGTAATAATAGCTTGCATAGCTGCTTCGCGCTCTGCCTGAGCTTTCTCATATGCCTCAATGCGAGACTTTCGCATATGCAAAGCTTTGTATTTGCGCAACTTCATATCAGTCATGTATTTTTCCTTACGCATTTGTGCGCAAGTTTCAATGCTGCCATCAATTTGTTTTAGCACCGCTTTATTCATTAACAAATCGTTACAGAGATGTGCCAATATTTGTGCTTTACGAGTAGGACTTAAAGAAACGAACGGGCGATCCTTCAAAGAATGCGATAATTTCCATGTATCATTTTCATGTAGTAATTTATAATACTCATGATTTTTTACTGAATGTGTTGATATATCAACATCTAATTGGTGATGATCTGGTATGCGTCTTTCCCGCTCTCGATCTACTGTTACACCATGCATCTGACGAATCTCACCAGTTGCTGTGGCATATAAATAAATCCGGAGTATTTCCGATACATTCGAGTTTGTTATATCAGCATTACGTAACGACTGTCCTAGCAAAGTGGTATGTCGGCCAGGATTTGGTATTCCAGGGTCCTCAATAGCACAAACAAGTAAATGTGTCATAACCGAAAGTAGTTCTTCTTCGGCATCAGCATTACTGTCGGTTATAAGTGCATCGTGTAAATTTTGCAATGAAGGTAAAGATTCCATATCTATATGGGAAAATAACAAATCATTATCATTCTTATTAATTTTCGTTTATTTAAGAATACTAACCAAATCCTAGAGTTTCACCAAAATTATGCAAAAATTCAAAAACCATCAACAAATCTGCCATTGCTTGACCGGGCAGTCGATTGCCTGCAATACGCTCCAAGACTGGGATTTGTGAATTATGTGGAATCTCAGAATCTTCTTGTGGTTTTCTATATTTATTTCATTTCGTATTAGAATAATTCTCCTTAATACATCATGATCATCATACGTACCTAATGATTTGTAGTATTTCAGCATCGCGCTTTCTGATCGCCATACGTTTCTCCCGCAATATCAAGCGATCTAATACCAACTGGTGTTTTTTCTTCTCTCGTTCTTCGAATTTTTTTCGTATATCTAGCTGGCGTACTAAGTTCATGTGCTGGCGGCGTCGCTCACGATCCTAGGAAAAAAGTATTGTTAATATTTATATATCTCTATTATATATATTGAAATTTGTATCTCACACACCATTTCTGCTGCCAACAAAATTTCTTTTTGCTTTTGAAGTTCCTGCAAATAAAACTAAATTAGTACACTGCTTAAAGGATAGTAAAGGCGAAATATCAAACAGAACAATGTTTTACTATCAAATCAAGTGTGAAAAGCATGTAGTTTTTATTTAAAGTATCTTTCTGTGTTATAAAAAGTAAATTACCTGTTCTTTAGCCAATATTGCCTCCTGACGCCTCTTTTCTTTTTCCTTTTAAGAAAATATAGGAATTACATATATTATTTTTCATATAGGAAACACGAATTGTTAAATTCCTTTTCAAGGAAAAACAAGTAATGACCTTAAAGTCAAATAGCCCGATTTTAGATAAATCTTGTACCCCCAATTACTTCGAAATGAGTAGAACAAAATTAATATATGTACAATATAAACTGTTATTATCATTACAATTAACATAGGCATACTTTTAAAATATTTTTATAAGTCATATGCGTAATTTAACAATGAGAAAATCGTAATTATGGAAATCAAAATTTTAACACCCGTTATTAAATTCTTATGTTTCCTTGTTGTGACGTGTCTTTTATAGAACTAGCCTTAGGTTACTCCGACAGAAACCCAACCTCTTAGTTATTAGTGTCCTAGCTAAAGATTTATATAAATTAAGGTTTTTCTAGTTCTCTTAATAATTAAATTAAATGCTCCCCCAAAAATATCTTTATCTGTAGTGTAATATACTAATATTATAGCTGATAACTAACTATACAACTAAACATTCTATGTATTAATAAAATTTAGAAAGCATTTAAAATCAATTGGTAAAGTTTTAGGGATTAAATAAAAAAAATATTTCACATTTATTCTGCAGAGATAGGATTTTGGTTGCGGTTTGAGGGGGAAATTTTATGCAATTTTTATGGGTGATTTCAACTGTAGCTGTTACATAGGTTTTCTATTCAAACAAGCACCGTATAGCAATAGAAATGGGCCTAAATGGGAATCTTCTTTCATATGGCCTTTTTTTGCGGTACAAATTGTGTTTTACCTGTTGTTTTTTAAGAAATTCTTCTTGCCTGAGACGTTCTAGCTCTTCTTGTCGTTTCTTCCGCTCCTGTTAATATGGAAAAATGTGAAATTGTATTATTTTTCTAGGATATGAAAAACAAACTAAGTGTGTAACTAAACGGACCTCAATGGCTAATTGATTTTTTAATTCTTTCTCCTTGCGTTGTTGCTCTAACTTTGCGTTCTTTTCTTGTCGCGCTTTCTCTTTGTTGCGTGCCAATTCCTCTTTTTGTTGTTTTTTAGCATCACGTAGTGCTTGCTGCTGTTTAGCAATTTCAATGCGTTGCTCAACATTAAGAGTTTGACGTGTAAAAATTTTTAAATCCTCTAAGCGTTTTGCAACATCATCATCGGTCATACGTATATACTCCCCATCGTTGGCATAGGGGGGAGGTGCAGGTTGCAAAAATGATCCGACAATAGCGCGAGATGAAAAACTGAAATTCTCGCGAGTTAGATTCGATGGCTGTGTTTCCAAATACTGATACGAAAACAAATAAAACATATAGGTAAACAATAGGTTTTCTACAATTCTTGATAAAAAAAAATTTAAAGATAAAAATATCGCCTACAAACTCACAGAGAATATTTGGCTAATAGTTTTTAAGGGCACTGTGTTGCCAGGAGCATAGTATGTTACTTCGCCACGAATTTGTCCTTGTTTGGTTAAACCTCGTATGACGGTTTCTCGTTTCCAACCCAATTCAAGCGGAGCACGCAGCTCTGCAACATTTAATATGTTTGCATCTTCGCTTTCAGATTCCGACAAGCCACTTTCGGCTGCAACACTTTCAGAATCGGTTGAGACATCCATGTGTAGATTAGCTTCGTTCAGTGCTTGTCGTATCTTTTCCTGTTAAAGAATTTGTTAATATTTAATGTGTATTTAATTAAAAAAACTAAAAAATTAACGTACAAAGTCAGCACCCTGCTGTAACATTTGTTGCGTCGATAGAATTGGTTTAATTCCGACAGCACGCGACTGAGCCAAAAGGGAGGCAACAGTATTTTTCTTAGGCTTTGAAACTCCTCTGCCCAAGTTACGTGGCCGACCCTCTTTAAATGTTGACTGTCCACCAGCATTGTTTGAGTTGGAACGATCTGCACCGACAACAGTTCCACCAACAGGGTTCGAAGTATTACCCAGTGCAGCAGTAATAGAGCTAAGACTCTGCAAACTATTTGAAGGACTTGATGTATGTCCACTTGTGCTAGAGCTAGATTTTTGAGCGTTGCTGAAGTCATTACTACTATTTGTCGATACAGAAGATGGCACACTCTTATCGGGTTTCATTGACAAATTAAGTGGTGTGTCAAAATCATCAATTGTAATGGGATTAGAAGCCGATCCTGCAATCCCTACATTAAGTGATGGCTTCATGCTAAGATTGACACCTGCACCTAAACTGTTGTCATTAGTCAGGTCGTGAATTTCCTTATTTTTGCTAGATAAATTATAAGCCCCATTGGATGTTATGGTTGGTGGTAATTTTATAACTTCGACGCGATCATTTGATGATTCACGATTCCCAGGTCCTGCTGCGTTTAACAAGCCAACGGAAACACCAAGAGAGCTAGAATTACTGCCAGTTGATACAGTCTTTGATTGGTTTAATTGGTCCATTGTGTTCCCAGTTGAAGTCATAGGCAAGCCAACAGCACTAACCGTGCCAGCACCTACCATCCCGGGTAAGGACGATGTTTGCTGCTGCTGAGCTGCATTTGCTGCAGCGGCCATTGCGACATATTCCATTTCGAGTCTAGCCCGCTTGGCGGGACTCAGACCTGGAAATGCAAGTAAAGAGGAAAGTGCATTTGTTGTGGTATCCATATCGTCAAATTGTTGTTTTTGTTCTGAGTCTGAAATGGTCTTTTTACGACCACGTGTAGTACCGGTAATTTTGGGTCCAACGATAGATGATGTGTACTTAATAATCTCTGTGTCAGGTGGTAGCCGTACTCCCAGCAAGGATGGATGTTCAGTACTGAAAGTGTATAAAAAAAAATATATATTTAAAAAATACATTGTCATAATCAAATTCAAATTTTTGTTTTTATATGCATTTTATTTGTATTTATTTTAATAAACCTACCTTAAAATTCCACTTGAAATAAAATCTTTTTCTTTATTTCCGGTTGCCGGAGCAGTTGCACTTCCAGCGGCAAAAGCATTCATAGCAGCTTGTACACTTTGTTGTGAATTCAAACCAAGAGCTCCAAACTGTGATAAAGTATTAAGTGCATTTAAAGAAGCATTGTTTTTATCCCGATCTTTTGCGTTCGTCATAGAAGAAGTTGCCGTAGAAATACCACTACTGCCCATACTAGCGCCTGTAAAACCACTATGTGTCGATATCATGGTAGTTGGAGTGCTAATGTTTCCAATATTACTGGCTTGGTGCATTGAACTCATATTGTTTCCACTGGTGATTCCAATACCTCCCGAACTCTTGCCTGCAATATTTCCACTTGTATTTCCAGTACCGACTCCGCTATTACTCGTTAAAGAATGTTGGTAATGAGACTTTTTTGATGAGGAACTGTTGGAACTCCCACCACTTCCTGTACTCGACGAAGCAGCAGCGGCAACTGCTTGCATAGCTAATAATTCTTTGTGCAATGTAACGGGGTCATAAGCTGAGCTTGGATTAGTTGACAAATTACTGGACAGTGATACTTTTCCATAAGTTGAGTTCGACTATAGAATTATATATTTTTTCAAATTTTTCAAATAAATAAATAATTAACACAGTTTTATTAAAAATACCTTAAAAGAGCTTACACCATGATTTGAAGCTCCTACGCTTCCAACATTCATGTTTTGAGAGTTTGAAATAGTTGTGGATGCACCTACGAGACCATGCATATTGGTTAAACCTGCATTGGAATTGCCACCAGCAGAAGCTGCAGCCACATTTAAGCTATTTGCCAAATTTTGTTGCTGTTGAATCTGCTGTTGTTGCTGACGTTTCTCTTTACGTGATTTATTCGACTTGTTGCTTGGCGGATTATTACTATTTACGCTGCCAGACCCACTTGCTGATACCATTGTATTATGCCCAAGGGAAGCACTACCCATTGTCGCATTGTTGGAACCCGTATTTGACGTAGATCCACTTGTTCCTAAACTTAAAGCAGATGGAACAAAAGCTGCCGCTAAATCTGGATGAGGGAATGGGGATAACCCAGAAGCTTGAAGGCGACTAAAATAGTCTTGAGCCGCTAACTGTGCCATTGACCACCAACCTATGGAAGTAAAAATAATTTTTTTTTTTTTTCTTAAATATTTCAATATATTGCTAGCAATTCAATTCACTGACAAATTGTCAAGACAAAATCTGGCATATATGTAATTAATTTAATGGTTTGTAATATTAACAACAAATAACACATATAGGACTTTTACTCTTTTATAATATTATTTGCATTATCTAAATATATGTATGTTATTGAAAAATTCTAATATTCTTAGTAGAAATGTACTTACTTGCTGGATGTAATCCTGCTAAACTTGCTGCCTGTGATGCTGCTACCGCCATTGTGTTTTGGTGATGATGTCCAGCAGCAGCCGCAGCAACTGCCGCCATCGAATATCGATCATTTGATGAATTTGCATTTGTATTAGGCAGCAAGCCAAGGCCAGCTGCCGCTGCAGCATTAAATTGTGAACTGAACAGTGGATTTGAAGCTGCAGCCGCTGCTGCACTTGGATCTCGACCCCAATAGGCTACATACAAATAACAAAAAAAAAAAAAAAAAAATAAAAATCACTTTTAGTTAAAATAATACAAAAAAATCTATTTGAATAGTACTTACCAAAGAGGGACGCCGCGTCTAACAATGATGCCGGATCATGTGGACCCGTTCCGGCGCCGCCACAATTTGCGCCGGTTTTGGACCCACTTAATTTGCTATCATTTCCATTATCACCATTATTTTTATTCATTATGAATTAAGAGTAATGTTGATCTATTTATTTTTATCTTTTTATATGTTAACATAAATCGTATTAAGCTTTACTGTTTTATACAGTTTTATACGCCATCACTCGCGTATCTATTCATTTTTGTTGCTTCAAATCCATCGAGATTTCATTTTTTGTGCTGAAAAATGAGGAACGAGAAAAATGCCAATTACATACATATGTACATGAGAACCAAAACAAAAAACTTCGAAATATGCATGGCGAATATGCTAGCGAAAGCAGACTCCGATGACAGACATAGTGAAAATCAACTTACGCAAAAATCTTGTGCTTCTTAATTTCGATATTATCAAGAGCGCCACCACTATCACATTATATAGATATTGTAGCAAAACGATGCGGTCACTGGTCAAAACTTTGTTAAAAATTACATTCACACACAAATATTACAGCCAATGCGGATTCTATAGAAGACTCCGAAACTGAATATAGAGTAGAATTCAAACCGGATGTTTCGATTTCTAACGGATGAATTCGCTTCAGTCTCGCAAAATATTTACTACCTTCGGTGCATCCCTGGCATTTCATTGAATTTTGCAGCCCTAGACGGCGGCGGCGAATATAAGAACTAAACCAAAACAAAAAAAAAAATCAGCGAAACTGAATCGTATGTGGGAGAGAACGGGGGGTTGGTCGCTACTAAGTAATTAATGACATGAGCAGAATTTCATTCAAATTTTCACACATGTTTAAACAATTACATAGTTTCCGAAATCGAATTATTATAATTTTAAAACCAAGAATATAACGAGATTAATTTTTGAGCACTCATTTTGTAATAAACCAAATCACTTTTTAAATATTGTATATTAACGCACTAATTTCGTTCGCTTCTTTCCATTGAAAATTTTGAAAAGTTTATTCACGCGTTTATTTAATAACATGCAACATGTTTTTGTTTTTCAACCAAAGTGCATACATTCTCAATTATACAATCACCGTTCACCTGTCTGTCCGAGAGGATGAGGAGTGAAGACAGAATATGCATATATATGTATAAGTATGTATGAATGGATGTATGTCTACTTAACATAGTTTGGGGTCCCTTACTTTCAGTTCTTTCATATTTAACAATCGCCACTCCCCTTTTTACGCACACTTGCTTTAAAAGATCGAGGCAAATAAGCCGACAAATACTACATACACATACTGACACATATGTACATACATGTACATTGAAATCATATTACAATTTTAAAAACAATTACATATTGTATAAAACAACATTGAAAGTATCACAAACAAAATCTTTAAAAACGCATCACATACGATGCATTAAGACTGCTGCTGTTTTTCCTTTTGATGATTATTACAAATTTAGATACATATGTACTATATTTTGCACTTTATTATTATCACTTTTATTCATTTTAATTTTCATAATAATATTTTGGCGTTATTTTGTTGGTTATTATTATTATTATTGTTAGTGTGATGTGATCGAATTAAACATTTACATATTCATACATACGTTTAGTTTATGCATAGTATGATTGTATGTATACTATAAAAATAACTTTTAGCGTTACTGCGAACTCTGAGAGTCATGCTACGACGGACAAGATGGAAAAGCAAAAGATACATTTACAAATACTCGCACACAATATGTAGTCGGGTGTATTTATTTGTCTCGTTCTGGTTGTCTTCTCAGAAAAAAAAAAAAAAAAAAAACAATAATGACAGAGTGGATGGATGGCCGCAGATACCAACCACACCACACTGTTTGCGTCGTTCGCTAGCATTTCCTTTTTGTCGGCAACAATGAGAAAGATACAGAAAATGTATGGAAGAAAAAATTCAAAGTTACGAGCTAAATAAGAAGTCTTTGATGAAGTGTTTTGAATCACATACATTTATTATATATTTGATTTAACGAACTCAAGCCCATAGTTCAAACAGTGAAATAAACAAGAAACGTCGATTTAAATTGTAATTTTTAGTTTATTTATGATTGAACATAGTATTTTACCGCCACGAACGCAGACTAAAAAAATCTCGTTATTTTCTTGACTTGCTTGCGCGAATAAGGCTAACAACGAAGCAAACGCATACTCATAGTCATAGTCGGCCGGAATGGAGAGATTGCGATGCGAGTGCACAACAAAGAGAGTCTCTCTTTAAAGAGACAACAAAACGATTGCAAATGTCGTTGATGGTTGATGGCGATTATGTGTATAAAAAGGTTTAGGTTTATTCAGTATAAGGGAACATTAAAATATAATGTGATGAGATGAGGACGGACACAAGAGAGTACGAGTGCGGTGCAAGGTACTTTAGTGTAGTATGTTACCAAAGAGAAGGAATAGAGAAAAGGGAACATTAAGACTCGCCAGCGCCAGCAGCAACACAGTAATAAAAACCGGCCAATTCAAAAAGTTAGTTGGAGGAGCAACATATCCGAACAATGACCGCAACATACAATTGCATGCTCATGTAGGCGGGAGTGAGAAAGCAAAAGCAGAATCAAACGGTGAGGACAAGGTTATGTTGCATGGTCGGTGGTGTTGCATAGACTTGTACTTTGTACACACACACACACACAAATATAGTATGTACAATATATACATACTTAAGAATTATTACAACATTTAATCAACTATTTAAACTGATAAATTTTAACGTTTCTACTTTTAAGTAGATATGTATGTTGCGCTAAGAAATGTAAGACAATATCTCAAAAATACAATCAGATGGCTTGATCAAACTAAGCACAATTTATAGTATGCACTATATCTGAAGAAGCTGATTTATTTTTCACCCATCTTTAGAATTTTTGTCAAAATTAAAATATATTTACACACATGATGATTGAACGTCTCAAAAAAACGTATTTGCATATTAATTTAAAACTCTTTATATTTGTATACCTTTAAACAATCTAATATAGTTTTATCGTATTTGTCTCATAATGCAAAATACAAACAACACACATGCATGATAAACTGTATTGGTAAAGAAGGGGCTAGCTAGCTAGCTACCAATCGATTATTTACAACTCCTTTCTCACTTACACCACGCACTGAAAAGAAAACCACATGCCCATGTGTTTGTTTGTGTGTATATCTGTATCTGCTTCATTGCATGTATCTGCAAATGTACTTTTGTTTTTTGTTTTTTTTTTTTTGTTGTGCAGTGTTTTCTATTACAAAACCCGACGCCCTGTTGAAGCTCTGAGGGTTTGATTTCTTCATGTAGCTTCTTTGACATTTTTTCGCTTTTTTTTTTTTTATTTGTACTATGTTTGCATGAATGTAGATGTGTGTATTTCTCTTTGTATGTATGTATGCATAAAAGTGGGTAGACTTTACTTTAAGAAGACGACGTCAATGATCAATTTGCTTAATAAGATCGAAAGCAGAACCAATTAAAAATTGTTTTAATTCTTTTATATTAGAAACTAAACCATTTTTACGAAACAATAAAGCAAATTGCACAAAACAACACAAGCGGGGGTACTTTCGGATATTAGTCGATGTTTTCTTTTCTTATACAAATCTTCTAAATTACAATAATAAAACAATTACTGTGTAACATAATGACCTTTTTTATTTGGCACTATGTATTTCATCTCTTCTTGTAAAAATTCACCCCTTTTCAATTTTTCACAAGCTCACCTGTGTTTAGCCAAAAACTAACTATTTGTATGTATTGTCATTACGCACTTTTTGTTTGCATGTTTTCAAATTTTTACTTAAACACTTCGCAATGTAATTACATATATTTGTTTTACACATATTATACTAATTAAATAATTTGCATTGTTTTAAAGATATCGTAAATTAAAAAAAAGTACAGATTGCTGCTTGGATCTCACATAATGCACTTTCCGTACACAAATCGACATATAGCCTGTTTACAGTGAGTTGAACTCGCACGGAACTCGAAGTTCAAATTGACAACAACAACTACAGGGAAAGTGAAAGAAAATTTGTTGTTGGCAACGTTTTAGGTGACTTTTGACTGTCTTCCTCTTTTTGTTTTCTTGCGCGCCAACAGCTGATGATGATTTTAGTAAATTTTAAATTGTAAAATTTTTGTTCAAATTTTAATAAAATGCGTAGCAGGAATGAAAAACGGAGCTGCAAGAATTATGCGCATACTCAAATTGTTTCAAATTATAAATTTTTCACAAATTTTACGATTGCAATTAGCGCAACGTGCATGCAACTTTCCATTTGTATGTATAACCAAAACAAAAAACAACTGTTCAGAACTCGCAAGCGGTTCTGCGACACATCACCAAAACTCGCATTGTAAACACGCTATGCATCAGTTTATTAGTGTTGATTGTTTCTGATAATTTGACAACTCTATTTTCAAGAAAAAATTGAACTTTACAACTCTATTTTGGTTACTGTGGTTACTCTGAATATGGCAGCACTTGCAAAGTGACCTAACAAAACTCAAAACTTTTATTTTGACTTGTGTAATGAACAAGCTTTTAGTAAACGTAAAGATATTTATTTTTTCTTTGATAGCTGAAGGCCACAAGCTGCCATTGCTATATTTTATAAGTTAAGTTATTAGTTTGAACTGCGATCTGGCTGTTAGTAATAATAATAACAATATTTTCTCTTTAAAAGCATTTTCATTTCTCATGTCAAGAGAATTACAACATGTTATTACAAAATATTTTTAAAAGTTGTATGTTAACGGATGCACGGCAAAAAAGTTTTTACTTTTTGTTACTTGTGATGATAGACGCTGCAAATTATTGTCATTATTAACAAAGTGCCCATTAAATAGTTCTGTACACAAACTTTTTACAGTGTCACGGCCTTGTGTGCAAATAGCGGTTGCAGTAAGCAATTCATGGTCTGCTAATGGCAACCCAATACAATAAGATCGAGAGGCACGCGATGCACTGGCATACATTGCATAAATTGTTGATGAAATATCTGCTATCCGTTTCATTTCAAAGTGACGATCAACAACCTTGCTGCCATGCCGGTTAAACATCAATTCAACGGACATTTGCAGGCGTGCCACAGAATGTTCAATGCATAACGCCGCTGGACTCAAAGTAGGATGCAAATTTTCAGCCAAATTCATTTTTGTATTTGGATTCTCAATCGATGTCGTTTCAAGAAACTTCCCAAATATATGTCCAGGATTGAAGAGTGGATTACGTGCTTTACGTACTATGTCATTCATAGTTAACTAATATAAATTACAATATAAGTAATAACAGTGAAAATTCAGTTGTAGTTCTTACTCCTGCATGCTGTAGTCCACTTAAAGCAATAAACATGCTAAGTGTATCCAGAGACTCTCCTTGTGTATACAAGTGCATTGAATTACGAAAAAGTATTTCGGTAAATTCACCAGCATGTAAACTTTTTGAACCTACAATATTGAGACTTAGCTTGGCTATTTCCGACAATTCTTTCATCGTGTAATACTGAAAAAGAATAAAATGAGAGTATATAAAAATATTTTCAAAACATAATTGAATAGTGTTTACTTTTATTATCGATGCCTCCAATGCTACATCCTGCCCTTGGAACTCGTCTAGTAAACCAGCAGTGTGGTAAATCATGCTCTCTATTGCGTATATGGAACACGTTGCACTTGCGAGTTGCATACGTACCAATTCCATATCTCTGGAAATAAACTGTCAATACATTCTACGCCCAAATGGAAGATTTCACACTAACTTTAAGTATATGCCACATTGTTTGCTATAAATAGTGTGGTGCGTTAAATGACTTAATAATTTCTTTGCTAATGTTGCTCCAAGTAGTGAGGTCCTTAAACGTCCAGACCGTATTATCGTCTCAGCGTATTTGTTGCCATCGTGCACCATACCAACAATGCTATCCTCAGATAATTTTACGTCATTAAATGCAACTTTACGAATATGAGTGCCTCGGCAGCCCATGGTCATATGTTGATCGCCAATTTTTACACCTGCATTTTCTGATTCAACCAAAAAAATGGTAAGACTGCGTCCACTTTCATTAGAAACATTTGTTTGAGTTTGAGCAATCACTAAAAACAGAATTTGTGATCCTTGTTGTAAAGGGCCGGTAACTACGTATGCTTTTTCTCCATTTAGTATCCATTGGTTAGTTTCAGAGCTATAAACAGCTTTTGTATGAAAAAAATCATCTTCCGCCGCTACATATTCATACACGGCTTCGGTCCCAAATAAAACGCCATTTGCTAAGCGTCTTAAGTATTTTTCTTGTTGCTCCTCTGTACCAAATTCACGTAAGCAGTCAACAACATTGCGATGAGTCAATAAGGTAAGAGCAATGCTAGTTATCTCTGCTTCTGGCTCTGATGCAATAAGACTAGCACTCCAATTATAGCCTTTGCCTTCGTAATGTACGGGAACGTTTAAGCCGTATATGTCAAGTTGCTTTAAAGTATTAAGCACCGATTCGGGAATGGTATGCGTCGTTTCAACTGAAGTTTCCAACTTCTTATCATGAAAATAATTTTTTAGGGGCAATATTTGCTGTTGAAGATTAGACATCTCCTCTCGGCTTATTACCTCAGGATACCCCAGCAGTTCTTTGTCAACTATGCCCACAAAAAAATTTTTCACTAATGGTTTTTGGGTTGGTAACTTCGGCTGATCGCTGCAGTTCAAGATTGTCCTTTTGCCGGTATTTTCGTCGCTGTGTACAGGCGGTGCTCTTTCAAATTCATTTCGATGACTATTGCCTATAATCCCACTTTTTAATCTCAAGACTTTGACCCTTGGTACGCGATTATTTAAGATTGATTTTAAATGTATCTTTGTTGAGTGTAACATTTTCTTTAATTTAAAATATATATAATTTACTAATTATTTGATAACGCAAAGCAAGAACAATTTTACTTAGTTACCCAATAATAAAATCAGCTGTTAGGTTTTCGTTTTGTGTTATATGTTCTTACTCTCTCAAATTCTAACAACAACAATACAAATCAGATAAGTTGGCAGTCTCGAATTATCCTAACTCGAGTAAGAATAAAAAAATGTACGAACTTTCATTACGAGGAACGCCGTACGCGTTGTTCCACACAAAAAAAAAATACAACACGGAATTTTTCGAATCACAATTGAGTGTCGAAACCGCAGTGCAGTGAGAGTTGCCAACATTGTGAATTTATTGCGATTGACAACTCTGCCGAATCATATGATAAAAGTGAAATGTTTTTTAATTTAAATAACAATTGATTGACAGCAAGTAGAAGTATGAATAAAAGAAAAATGTATTGCAATTTCTGTACTTATTTCAAAAAATTTTCTTTATTACTTTTGCGGTATTTTCAATTGTTTCTTTAAATTCAACTGTAGCTCTAAGCACTACTGTATACTTATGCCATCTATCAGTTATTGACATTAAAAACCAAATTTTTGCAGTCCTTCTGAGAATCATTTAAATTAACTGTAACCTCCAACCATTGCATTTAGATACATAGTATACGATGTATGTACATATGTATTACACAAACTGAAATTTTCATTTGCTTTCACAATTTTTCTACGCAAAAATCCTTTAAACAAGTAAGTTCTTATGCGATATGGCGTTATTTTGGCGAAATTCTCTAATTTTTATGGAATGTGAAGGGACAACACCTTCTTTTTGATATATTGGGCACAACCAACCGACCGTCTTTTATTAGAAAATGGATGCAGAAAAAACAGGTATAGCCGAAGTTATTATTCTTGCACGCATAGAAATTGTTTTTTCCTACGCTCCTGTGATTAAGCATTGAAAAATATTTCTTTTTAGATTTGACTTATGTTTAGGGTAGAGTCAGATACATTCAACATTCAGACAGAAATGTTTGAATGGGAGCTATACAATGAATATGGGGGCAGGTACTTATGGTGTCCAAACTCCAGTTCGTAAATACAAAAAAAAAAAAGTTTTTCTGATAAGAACATGATTTTGAAACGAGGTTTGTATGGAAGGTATACGATCAGTAATCCAAGGGCTTTAGTGAATATGAGTCAGATATTTAAAGTATACAAATTTCAAATTGATAATACAAAAAAATAAATATTTTTTATAATAACTTGAATTTGATTTTGGGTTTGTATGGGAGGTAACCCTCCTAGTGGTCTGATTCAGGTGATTTACAGCTGTCGAGATGAGCAAGAATATATATATTTTATGAGGTCTCCTTCTGTCAGTTCCAACTTCATAACAAGCATATAATACTCATTATGCCGGCAGCAGTTTTCCCAAGGAAAAGGCACGCGTTTTGTAATAAAATAAATTCAAATTGCTATTATAACTAACTAATGCTTTGTTCATTTTGCAAGAAACTTTTGCCAAAAGAAAATAAAATAATCTTTATTTTTTTAAATTACATATATCAATGATCAATTCAAAGTAAAAACAATTGTATTTGTTTAAATAAATCTATTTGCTACGTAGGTATCCACAAATTAAAAATGCTACAATTTAGCTAAAATGATGAACTTTCTATAAGTAAAACAATCATTCAAATTGGTTCAGAGGTTTTCGAGTTATAAGCCGAGCTTGATTCCACAGAAGAAGGAAAAATAGAGGTCGCCTCATATCGACTCCATCTAATACACAATCATCAAATGTTGGAACAATGCGCTCGTTTAAATTTCAAGATTCGAATCCGCATGACTTTGAAGATTCTACTTCCAGGCGATGCCCAACAAAGAAACGCACTGTCGATTTTAATGAGGATCATGCAGAATAGGAATGTTATAGATGATACATAGTAACCACCACTAGTAACAATGATAACATCACCAGCAACTCATCAGGATGTAGTGCAAAATCAATTACATAATTGGCTTTGACAGGGTTGTGGTTTTTATCCTTGCGGCTCATATTTACCCACGTTTGACTTAACAAAGTGATCTAACTTATTTAAATTCTAACAGCCCATTTAGTCATAGTCGAATCTCGAAATGAATTGAACATGGTCCACTATAAATGGGCTGTAAACCTGTAATTATTTATAAACAACTGTCGTTGCAATATTTTAGTAATACAACAACAACAACATCGGTTGAAACTTACCTTTGGTGGGAAAAACAAAATCTTTAAACTGTTCAGCTGGAAATCACAAAAGTAATTTGCTTTCATACAAATTTTCTGCAAAGGGTTTAAAACAAACAATTTTTTGTAAAATAAATGATTCATGCTATCAATTGTGTAAGTCTAATTTTGCTATTCTATATTTCAATTTGTGGGTTTTTTTTTTTTTGGTGTGGTAAATTGGATGGTAAATAAAAATTTTCTTTATTTCGTTGTATGAAAATATATCACGATGGTTGAAATCAATTTCAAGTTTATTGACCACTGCAAGTTTCTTTTAAATTACAAGTGATTTAAAGTGAAAATTTTATATTAAAAGCAGAACCAATAATATTTAAAATTCTTTGTTTTTGAATTGGCTTAGTTTTCTATATCTACACTCAAATTTTCAATAGTAATTACTACCTACTTAACAAAAACAAATCGTTTATACAAATTAAATTCAAAGAAGCATAATGACACGTTCATCATTGATTATTACATATACATATTTGAACTGCTGGGTTTAAAATAAGTTTATTTTCAGAATTTTCAAAACTGTGATAAGGAATTTAAAGAAAAAACTTTATAACATACTCTTAAGAATAAACTAACGGAAAAGAACGTAAAACGAAATGGTTTTCTTTAAGGCCAACGATTGAAGGTTAACTGCTGCCAACTCAATTTCAGGTTTTTGTAAACTATACAAAAACATTGCAGTAACTATTAAATCTTGTTTGAGCTTTCCTGGCGTGCACTGTACCTAGGTTCTTGTGGAATTAACGTGTCAATTATAAGTTCATTTGGTGCTTCCAGAGCACCTTTTGCCTTTGCGTGTGCCGCTGCAGTGTCACAGTCAGTACGACGAGAGATCAGTAATCGAATATCCGTGTGCAGAGATAAACGGCCGGAACGTGACGTTTGAAATCTGAAAATGGTTTAAATATGGAAAGCTATAAATTTTATTTAGTTCACACTAAGACTCATTTTTACCGAATATGTATTGAGTAGCGCAGACGCTTCATTTGATCGGCAGTAATAAAATGACCCAACATACTGTTGCTATTGCTGTCACCCAGACAATTACTTCCGGTAGGTTTGTTTTTGCTTTTATCACCATTCTGTGAAAAATTCACGTTGCTATTTTTGGTGTTGATTGAAATTTCTTCGGCCAAAATACGTTGACGTATAAATGTGCGATGCAGAGGTGGCATATCACGCATATCGTAGGGTATCACAAACATACGCACCACAGTGCCCATGGGATTTAGAAGAGTTGCTTGCACATTCCCAGTGCGCGGAACTGAATAACCTTTTCGCGGCAAACGAATCTCACACTGTTAAAAGGAAAGTTATTATCAATATTTTGAATAGCACAGTCTGGGTTCACTGTTTCACTTACAAGATACGGTGTACACAAGGTCTCGCCATGCAATTCGTAAAAATATGTAGCAGCTGGTATTGTCAATTGTGTGGGACAAAATCCACCAGATGCGCCAAGAAGTACTTTAAATCCCATTACCTCCATTTTTGGCAAAATACGTTTTTGTAGCAGAGATTCTTCAAGATTTCCTAGCAATGGTTTGCGACTGAACTGTCCCATTATGCGAAATTTACTCTTTATTGGGGACGTTGCTGGGCTATATTGAGTACCATCGTAATCTTCATCGGATAACAGTTCATCAGAACCAAGGGATGAGCGATCGGATCGATCGGAGAGGTGTCGTGATCGTCGTTTATAAAATAAAGCCTGCTTAGTGAAACGCGGCGAAAGTGATAATGAGTTGGGCAATGTGGGTGCTGAGTAAGACTTTTGAACTGGAATATTATTATCTGAATCGATAGATACTGTTGCTGCTTGAGAATGAGTATGAATAATTTTCGTTATATCCTCTTGCGAAGCATCAGTGTTGCTGGGTTCAATAAGATCTGAATGAGCCTCTTTTGCCGCTGGAGTTGATTTTGATTTGCAAAAAAATGGAGTCAAATTGACTTTCGGTATTACTTTACGATGTGAAAGAGGGCTGAATTGGTGGTGAATTGATGTCACAATTTGAATATCGTCGTTACAAAAGTTCGTCGAGTTCACTTTAGAAGCAGCGGAATATTCGCATGATATTTGCAGAAAATTCGGCTTTGCTGTTTTCTTCAAAACATCGCAGGCTTTTATCTCCTGATGCTCCTTCTTTTGAGTATTTGTTTTTGGAGCCTTAAAGTGCATCAAAGTTAACTGATTGCATTCAACATGATAGGGTTTATCGGCTGCTAAATAGTGACATTGCCTAGATCTAATATCATTTAGATTGAAATTCGATATGCTGCATCCCCTTTGACCATCATCTTCAATTGTACAACGATCAATTTGTGGCGTCAATTTAGTTGATACTGAATTATAATCCTATAAATATAAATGAAAATATATAAAATGATTTGACCAAATATAAGAAAATCGTTTATTAACCTGACTATCGCAAATGGATGTCTTTTGTACATTATTATCCTTCACGTTATTCGTAACATCCATACACATATCAACATTCGGCATTGAAATTTCATTGGTTGTACCTTTTAACAAAGTAGTTTTTGTTGTATTTTTATCGTTAACAGTGGTACCGTTGCTAAAAATGTGTTGGGTTTTTTGCCGTTTACACACTTGACAGCTTCCTCCTGATTTTGGTAATACTTTGTGGCTTGATTGGTTGTTATTTACCAGCGATATTGGTGGGTTAATTAGTTTATTGAGATCGAAAGGCCCATTTTCGCTATTTTTTATTTTACTCATCGTTAGCTGCTCAGTACTTTTTCTATTTTTTGGCGTTCGCTGTATGGCTTGCAATAATATTTCCGCTTTACTGGGAACATTCACTTGGTCTTTGCTATTAACACTACTACTACTACTACTACTACTACTACTGGAGTCATCTAATTCGATTAGACCCGTCAATATTTGATTGCTCTGTTCGGGACCTTTGCATGTAAGACACATCAACAATTTTTCTCTTCCACATTGCTGACAACATGGCATCGGTGTTTGAGTACCTGTTGAAACCATTGGCGTCCGTTTCTGAGCACCAGAGCTGTTTATCGCTTGTGATCCGTGCGCATCGTCACATTGTTCCATAGGCTGTATATTGTTTTCGCTGCTATTTGAAATATTGCTAATGGAATCATCACTTAAACCCTTATGAAATGGGTCTAATAATTTGCGCTCGCGTTTTTTATCACGTTTTAGCATACGTTTGCGATATTTCTGCAATTGTTTTTCACGATGTGATATCAATGTATTACTCATACCGTTGGTCTGCTCAAAGAAATAGTCGGATTCGTCCTTGTTTTCCCCCAAAATTGGTTGGGAGTTCTTATACTTGGCACATAGAAGACTGTCAGAGCAGTGCTGACTTTTAATATCACAGTTATTGATTGTTTTTGTAGCAATTCCGCTTACGGCAGATGTCTGAAGGGAAACCCGGCTGGTACGTGGTGTTGTATCATCTGTTAAGATACGTGCTCCAAGCCCAGTCGGCGTTACTGCACATAATCCAATGCCGTTCGTAGGTGTGCTAGCATTACAAGAAGATAACGTATCAAGATTCATTGCAGGTGATATTGAAGCTGATGTCGCAATTACTTTAGGTATGCCGCCATTAATTCTTGGAAGACTCTTGACACATATTGAAATACTAACATTTTCCGAAATATTTACGCTGGGAAAATTGTGTATATTAGGTTTGGTATTAAAGCAATCAGTTGCATCATACTGTTTGATACGATAAAAAATATTTAATCGCGGTCGGCGTGCACCATTAGAACTTGGAGAGATTGCCGCTATGTTGGCAATAGATGGCATTACTAAGTCACCCGCACTACCCATTGAATTTGAAAATATGACACGACCAGTATCGTAAATCGATTTGTCTGATTTGCGTAACAAATCGCACCAAGCAACTATTTGCGAAAAGTATAGTTGACTGCGGATAGCACTGCAGAGAGACGGTAATGTCATTGTCGGTGGTGACATTCTATAGAAAATTTAAATATTGTTACGTAAATGAAAACCATTAAGCTGTATTTACTTACTTTTCTTTGCAGGAGATTATCCACTGTTCTAATAATATCTTGTGGTTAACTGGTCCTAAATACACCTCTATGCAGATTGGCTCGTTACGCGCAATAATAGTTCCGATCTTTAAATTGTAGGCACGCCATCGAGAACACTAAAACATACAAAATATATAAAATAATGTAAATAGATTTGTGCCTCATTTAATCCATAATACAAACTTACTGCTATATTTACGTATGAAATATCACAGATATGCTCCTCAGAATCAGCAATCTCGCCTTTGGCTAGACCCATCTTTCTTAGGAACTGATCACAGTGAGGCCCATGCTGAAGGCGTTTTGTTGTTTGTGCAGATTTTGGTGAATTGGCCTTTGCTGGAAACGTGGTCGTTGTTGTAAATAAATGTGGACTGTGGGAAAATCTTGAAGAGATAGCAGCATGTTTAGGAGGTGAGAAAAGCGGCATATGTATTCCCGTTGGCACTGAATCTAAAGTTGGACTGCCTCCACGCAAACATGTAGTAGCCAAAGATTGTAAAGAGTGAAGTATATTCTCCGATCCTAAACCCAAGGAAGTATTAACGATATTATTTGAAACAGTTAAATTGGCACGATTTAACATGACCCGCCGCACAATCTCAAAGTCGTTGCCGGTGCGCTCAGCATTTAAAGTGTCATTTATTGTTAACGCGACCAACTCGGGCTCTGTCGAAACGCTTTGAGCTGCCGGAGAAACTTTACGTAACTGACATAACTTCTGGGTCCAACGCTGATGTGTGCTATCGCTGAAAGTTGATGAACTATTTTCAATACTACAAAGATTTGAATCTGTGCAAGAAGGTGTGGCGGCGACAGGCAACGTGTGAGTTAGTGGTGGAGTTGCACCAGCTAATACATATGGATTTGTTGTAATATTTATAACACAACCCGAGGCACTTGTTCCGGTCCGCGGTGCCGCAGAGCGCGGTGATTGGCGTTCATCTGAAGCACAGTATCCATCGTAGGGACCACTACTATCTGAAGACAGATTATCTGTAGTATTTGAACGATTGTTATGTGTCTGATAGTCATCATCGGCAATAGGGCGTCCTTCTAAGATCAATGATGCTATACCAAGTATGACTGATGTGTAATTTTGTTGGTCATTTCGGCAGTTGTTTTTATTTTGGCTGGCTCCACCACCGTTGCTGGGGATTGTAGCTGTTGGTGAATTGGCTATTGAAGTCGGTATCATGGCGTGATTTTGTGATTCCTTTAGAGTTGTATTGTATTTAACAAGTTAAAGATGTTTAAAATCTAAAATTAAATAAATATATATAATTTTTATATAACAATGTTTCTTTTTTAAAAATACATTTTATTTTATTACCCTATATTTGTAGTTATGTAGTTGCTCGAATTCATTTGAAATGGCAAAAAGGGCTTTGTTTCGTTATGACTGAAGCGAGTTTCAAGTACTTAATCGACCAAAGGAAACGAAATGAGTTTCGTGCTGAAATTTGAAAAAACCAAATGCTTGCTCAGACAAACAAATGTTTTATTTCAAATGGCAACCAAATGCTAATGTATCAAGTTTGAATCCAAATGGATGAAATGAAAAACATTCGAACATATGGAAGTGGTTCTTTAGCTAAGATTACACTGATCACTGACTCTGTCAGTGTTGAAAAAAAAATTATGTGAGTGCTTCGGCTCGCGCACGAAGATATACGAGAACGACGATGGAGACTGTTTTCCTTTGAGGGTGCAATCCAAAAAAAACCGATAAGGAGAAGTAATATATCTTAAAAAAAAAAATATCTTTAATCGATATCCAAAGTCTGATTACAACACTCTATAGCTAACGGTTCAAAGAATTGTTTACCAAAAGTGACGCATCGCGGGTGACGGATGGGGAAACGTCGAAATTCCGAATTTTTTTGCTGTATACATTTTTGAGAATTGCAAATAAGTATGTTTTGGAGTAACTGTTATAGTGGGAAGCTAAATTTCTTTTTCCATTTACATTTGCTTTTCGAATGAACTAAGTACGCTTCACTTACAAATGCATACCATTCGTTTCAATGCTTGTTTACTTGCAACATGAAATGAATTTTCGAATGCACTTGGAAATGTTTGCTTGTGAATGCATTCGTGCAAGACTCTAGTACATATGTACATGTACATATATATGTATAATGTACTAAATCGGGGATCGGAATCATAATTTTGGTGTATGCAAGTACAGGATAGTTCTGTTGAATTTTGTTATATATAAGGTCAGGTCACAACACTTTTATGTTCTATCTTAGCATTTGCTTGAAAGGACATTTGGTTTCAAACCAGGTCAATGTGCAATTTTTTATGTACCATATAAGGTGATTTACTGGGTCAGCTACAACAGCACCAACAACAACGCATGATGCCTAAATTGGTACATAGCAGTACATATGTATGTCATAGATATCTTCTATTTCATTCAATGTTAATTTTTTAAACTAAGTTTTTGTTAAATATTGCCCTAAATCTCTAATAATTTTCATATTGAATATTAACGGTAGCTTCATACATCACACACACACATTTATGTGCCTTGTGTACATACAAAAATCAGCTGTTCTCTCCCTCTCTACATGGAATTTGAGATTCTCTCTGGTAAATAGTCTTTCCAAGACAACAAGGGGCCAATGTTAGAAGTTGATAAGTTGTTCAAATATACAAGAGTTTAAAATCATGTTTTTATAAACAGAGTACAAGTACTATCTGCACATATTAGTGTATATACTTACATAGTTTTCATTTTGGTTTGCATGGACAAGAATAACGAGATACACAAAGAAAAGTAACATACACCACACTCACGCAGGCACACACAATTAAACGAAAACGAGTATATATTATAAAATATATAAGTACATATATACGTATGTGTTTGTACATATGTTGCTATAATCAAAGAAACATATGGTTTCGCTGAGCAATCAGTTGTTAAAGTTTGCACACAGATCTCACTCTCTTTGTGTCTGTGGTAGGTTTTGCTCTCTCTTATTCTCTTGCTCTCTGGCTCATTTTGTTTTGTTATTATTGCTACACAAAATTTATCATGTGTTAATGTCAGTGTGTGTGTGTGTGTGTGTGTGTGAGTTCATACAAACAATTTAGGCCAAGAGAATGTGAAGCGTAACTGAGAAGTAATAATACCTAGTTTATTATTATTCGTTATAACACTGACAGTGTAGATCAAAATAAACACTCTTCGCGTCACTTATAAAACCAATAAATTTATACATATGTATGTATGTATGTATGTATGTATGTATGTAAATTCATAATTAACGAATATGTAGTTATGTTTTGTTTCTTCAAATCAATATCAATACAAAAAAAAATCACAAACACACTATTTCTTTTAAATTATATTTAGCTTAGCCTGTATAAATTAACAGTTCTAACGGATTTCTCATAGATTTTTACACAGATGACACTCGTTGTATGTAGTAAGTATATATTATTGAGTTGCAGTTATTATATGGCAAAAACATATGTAAAACTAATCTGAACAATGCACTACCACGGACGCCACATAAAACAAAATATAGTTTGTTATATTCCCATTTTGAGCGAGATTTTTTATTGCGTCATGAACACATGCGCAGACATTATGAACACAAAAGACTAACAACAGTAATGTCATTTGAGTTTGTGTGTGTGTATGTTAATTTTCATACATACATATATATGTACACATATTATTTACATACATACATATATGCATATAAACATACACATGTGCTTACATATGATGTTCAATGTTAAATTTGGCACCTAAATTAGAAAAAAAAAATGTATATACTTATATTTATATACCCATACATTTATGTACACAACACAAAGATGCTTACCCAAAAATTCTAGTCAAGTCGTCAATTATCCCTTGTAACCCGTATCATCAGCACTTGTATTTTAAATATTATTAGTGATGAAACAAGTTGCTTATGTATTGCTGCTGCTCAGCTCATTTCATTTTTTGTGCACATTTCTGTTGTTTTGTTCTTAGAGAAACTTTGAAATCATCGCAATCGCAAATACTAACATCGCTGTGCACCAACAACCGCAGCAGTATTGAAGACAATGGAAAATTAAAACAGACCGCATTTGTTATTGTTCAATTTTGTATTTGATGACCTTCAAGTGCAATTTTTCAAAAAGTACTTTATTTTTTGTAGTTTTTCTATCGATTCTAATTTAGAGCAGATATGTACGTACATATAACTTTTTTTAATTTAAACTGAAGTTTTGTTATATTCATATATACATACATACATATGTATGTAAAATGATAACAACACCAACGATGCGAAAGAAGTGAATGTGGTGGCGATGAAAAGCCAGTAGAATCACAAAAATTTTATATATAAAAAATCAAACATGTCTTAAAACTTGTTTTTTTTCTTCTTCTTATCAAATTTTCAAGCGTGCACTTCGCTGCAGACTGCACTCTTTCTTCACTTTTCAATCTTCAATGTTCTCTAGCAACACGTTGTCACACTCTCACAGTCTTTTCTGAAATGAAACGACTGATTGACTCGTGGGCTGAACGAACGAATAACTAAAAAGAACCGTGTAACTATTGATGAGCGCGTGAAAGAGTTTTGGACTCACGCTGCAAGTCAGAAATATTCTTCACTTTCAGTATACCTACCTAAAAGTTGAATTACATTTTTGGTATTTCATTCTTGCTTCACGCTGTCCTTTATTTTGTACAAATGGACAGGCACATAAAAACTTAGTGACTTACCAATTGAACAACAATGCACATCTCCCTGGCCTTTTCCTCAGTATTATTTATTTAAAGAAATTGTAGTACAATGAACAGCACTTGATATACGAATTGAAAACTGATTTAAAAATTAACATATTGTCTATAAATTTTGACACAGACTGCACCACACATATCGGATTTTCCTATGTCCAATAATGGAACCATACATACACAAAATTTCATTGCAATCAGATGAATAATATTTTCATTTGACAAAAGAATAGAGTCGTGAATTTTTTTGTCAATTCAAGAGTCGATGCATATACATACATTACATTTATATGTAAGTATATATTGAACACGCCACGTCACAAAATTCACGCTACATACTCATCTCTATATCGGTATAAACTTTCTAAACAGCTGTGCACAGTAAATAAAACGATAGAGAAACAAACATAACACGTACATACACACATACGTACTTGTTTGTTGTATATAAGGCGTTGTATACATGGTTTTGACAATAGCAACAACTACGACAGAAACAACAAACGAACCTACTTCCAACTACGCAGTATATTTTGCTTTGTTTAATATTGAGTATCTTTGCCTTTTTTACTTTCGTTGTAGCAATTTCCAAGCTTCATAGCTTCATGTTGCGCCTGCATGTTTACCAATGTAAAAGTAATCATATGTTTGTTTGGCTTTAGTACATTACCACAACTGTGCGCGAAAACTCATTTTTTTAGAGCGTAGTAAAGAGAGAGAATGAGAGCCAAAGAGACGATAAGAGTGTAACAAATTGGGAGAGCACACTTTTATACCTTTCAAAAATGTTGTGAATTAATACTTCTATACGATGTTTGTAACGCATCGGGGGTCATTAAAGTCTTTATACAGTATACATTGAAAATATTAGTATCGCGACGAGAATTCACCTATACTATTACTACCCTTAGATTTTGAGCTATCAGAGTAAATGGAAACCCTGAGCTGAATACCAACATACATAAATATGTATGTAAATTTGTAGATAGAATTTTTTACTATATATGTATATTTCTATATTTGTACTTCAAAAAACAAAATAAGATATCCGAAAATTTAAATTTCATATTTTCAAATACTTAAATACTTCCAAATAGATGTATGTATGTAGTATGTACTAATACGATTCTAGTATAAACATGTGATGTATATACGTACATATGTATGTTTGTACATATAGTACATGTGTTTGTATAATTGTATATCTGGCACTAACACAGCTGGTTGTAAATAACCACTTTTCAACTTCCTTATGATAGAGTTAGTATAAAGGAGAATACACTAAATATATCAAATAATGTAAGTATGTACGTATACATATATTATACACATACATAGTATGTATGTGCATACATTAGGCTGCTATAGTTATCATCTATCTTACAATACTCTTATAGATGCGTCGTCTAAATGTGCATATTTTTATGTAAATATGTATGTATGTATGTATGTTTAGAGAGACTTAAGATACATTGTTGTGAGGTTTCACAAACATGTGCGTGTGCATACGTGCGTGCATAGATAGCCAATGTGAGTGGCCAGACTTGTTGAAAGTAACAATAATAAACAAAATAAAAATGCAGGCGTAGTGGTAAAAACACAATACAATACTTTATCCCAAAATATTTGAATATGTAATTTGAAATCGTTTGAAATGTTTTCATATACAAGTACATACATACAATGTACATATATACAATACACACATATGTTTCTGTACATACATACATATGTAAATAAATGATTGTAAGTATTTTGAACCTAAATTTCCACGGGTAGATGTTCTTACATTTTTGTCCCTATAATAAGTATATGTCAATGATTGCTACAACCACAAAGATGATCGTAAGATCCATGCATGACCTACATGTAGTCTAACGGGAAGTTCTATGGACATTATGGAAAATTTAAATTTGATACGGGAGACTCGGATTGTGCCGAGGCAAAACAAGTATGTTTACCATTTTTACTATACTACAAGTAAAATTGTCAGGACAACAATTTTGGAGTTCATCGATTTTATATAAAAAAATATTTTCTCCGGTGCACACATTTATTCCAAAAGGGGCTGGCGAGGAGCTAAGCATCTGCCTTCCATTCTGCATACTATCCGAAATTACAAAACAAGTAAGCAAATCATTATTCCCACTGTTATAGTACACATACATATGTAACTTTGTTCTTCTACTATCATCGTAGGTACGTACTAACATGGCATTAAAAATTATCTGCCTGAATATAATGATAATATGCGTATCTCCCAAAATGCAAGACTTTTCGTGATTATAGAACTTTTCAATGTCTCTTTGTATTATGTTTATGTAAATTTGTATACATAAGTCTATAAGTACATATGTATGTGCTACATACATTTGTACATATACGAGTATATGTTCATTTTCGGGGGTTCAATGTTCAGACGCATTTTCCGTCATGCTTTGTCTAAAGTCATTCAACTTCAAAAACAAAGCGATCATTGACATTGCATTCTTTCAATAAGATTTTTGCCAAAATGAGACAAATATAAAAGAGATAATTTTTATTAAGAAGGTCCTTTTTTATGCAAGATAGATTGAATTACACGGGGTCCATCCGAGGCCACAGTCTTGAGGTGATTAGTTCTCGCCTTTTCACCCATTTATGTAGTTGTAGATAGACTACATACATAAGTAACATATTTCAAATTAAACATATACACGCAATTTGGGATTGTAAGTCATATTTGTATCATTTTATCTGATTAAAACAGAACTTCCATAGCATGCAGTCATGGAAGGTTGAGCAATTGTTGGTGTACTTTATTTTTAGTGTAAATTGTATTAAAATTATATGCATACATATTATGTACATACGTATGAGTTATATTCTGTATATGAATATACTGGCATTTGACAAGATAATTTTAGGTTTAATAAGTCAATAATCACTGTAACTTGGAACTCTTTGCTGCCGCAGGGGGCGCAATATTCGCGTAAAACTATAATCTTGTTTTCTACTCTAAAGTATTTTTGTGTGGTATATACAATTTTGTACATACATACTTATATATAAACATTTACGTTGTCTTAAAACTCACCTGAAGTCACTTTTTTTTGCGTCTAAGGCACCTTCTACAAAGGGTTATTGCTTTTGCATAATTATATTTGTTATTGCAGTTCTTAAAGAATTCATTTTTGATAATTCGTATATATACATAGAAATGTATATGCTTGATTTCTTGACATCGCTATCGACTTATTGAAAATTGACGTATTCTTGCAAAAAAGAATTGATTTTTAACATTGCGTTCATCTTTGATTTACCATTAATGTAAATCTTTGCACGTAAAACTTTATTGCAAGCATATTGATTGCACATAATATGTAAGTATATATTTTTTACACAATGGACATTTGGGAGCAGCAGCAGCAGCAGCTGTATGAGACCCGTTCACAAAGTCCAAGTATCCATTGGAAAATATTTATTATCACTGTTGCACATTGACAATTGCTATAGCAATAATTGGAACGCTTTTTATTTAATTAATTTATTTTTAAAGTGTTGACGATTATTGTTTTTCTTTATGTAGATTGACATGTTGCAGAAACGAGATAGTCAATGGTAGGTAGGCTATGCACGATTTAATTTGATGTCGGGTAGTTTATGAACGGTCCCTTGCCTTACGATTTTTTAAATTCTTTCTAAACAATATACGGGTATATAGACTCATAGCCACACATATTGACTGCATTTTCAATTGTAAATTGCTGATAATTATTTTATTTCTTAAAATTATTTACAATACATTCTAAAAAACAACCATAACAACAAATGTTTGTATGTCTTAACATTAGAGCACTAGCTACTAGGCTAATCCGACTCTAAATTGCTGATAGAATACGCTACACTCTGAGGAGAGAGTAATTTAATTTAAATTTTTTTTTTTTTGTTTGTTTAAGTCTTTTGCGCGGCCATACTATTTGATTGCAATCAAATTTTGTGAATGTGTATGGGTGGTGCCAACCTTGAACTTAGGATACTTTTGGATCCGATATGTGGCGCTTTTGTCGAGAAATTGGTGAATCAAATTTTGCATATAAAATTTATATACATATTTTAAAATCAATCAATTCGTCGGAATCTCAATTTTTAAATCAATGTATTGGTACGTCTGATTTTTTCAAAAGTATTTCAAATGCTGCGCAAGGTACTACAGTAGTTTGTTTCGTATATATTAAAGGACTCTATAATAATGACGACAAGGCTCAGGTGGTGCGCATTGTTGTAACTGTAACTGCAGTTATTGGGTTTTACTGAAAGAGAAGAATATCTCTGTTTGACTTGCTTCTATTTGTGATCGTTCTGATCACAGAAGTTCAAGGAAATCGGTTGATCGTGCGACTCCGGGCCGGGTACTCTAGAATGATATAAAAATTAACAAAATAAAAACAAGACAAATCATTATCTTCGTTTCACCGCAACTTGCACACCTTTCACACTTTGACACGAAAGCTGATGAACTTGTTAATACATACAGAAATCACAAGTATAATTTTTAGGGCAGTCTATTCGGTAGCTAGAAAAGTTATATGTCTATATAATCCAATATTTGGAAATGTTGTACAAGTTGTTATTTGAAATTGCAGTAAGAGATGAGGCATTCTAGCCCTGGTCTTCGGTTCGCGAAACCAAATTTTTGGGTTAAACGAGTCAAGGCAAAAAGTGTAAATTTGACCTGGAATGCATCTATGTATAAAACCAAAATCGCTTCTAAATGTGCGGAATATGTTAGGGTTGTGCTCTGACAGGACGGTTTTTATAGTATTGTAGAAAAACAAACAATCATATTTCAATCAAATTATTTTCTTCTCAGGCTATGATCTTCGACCATCTGTCATGGAAAAGACGGGTTCCATGAAAAAGAATTCTTTTTCTTGAAGACAATCCAAAAACTTCTATCCATAGATATCCCGCTTTGGCGATGATTTCGCTAGTTGGCCAGGTTCGCAAATTATTTCCTGGCGTTCCAGATAAAAAAATTGGCCTCAAAATTTTTCCGATATTGTTTTGACTTTTTCGTCCATCCAAAACAAAAATCAGTATATTTTATAGAGTTACGTTAAACTTTGTATGGAATTTTGTCTGTATTGGTTCCAAGACACTGAGTACATTTAAAAATTACTGAAATTCGTATGAATACATTACAAAGCCTAGTTTTTAACTTTTTTCCACAATCAGTTTTTAAAAAGTATCAAATGGATATGGTCCATATGTACAATATGTTGATAGAAAAGATTAAATATTTTATGAATATATGTTTTACCGGAGTTACATATTTCCGACGAAACATGGCGAGACTTCATTAAGAGGCTGTGTAATTTATACAATATTTATTTTTAATTAGTCTGGGTCTGCTAATAATTGATTGTAATCAATTTATACAAGTATAATGATTTATACATATTAATACTTTGTTAAAGTATTTTTTTTTTCGTATATTAATAAAGTCTTAAAATACATACATATATTTATTTATATTTCGTCATCAAGCAAATATCTTGAACATTACTATTTATAATCTATGCATACGCATAACTGTATCATATGCATGTTTATAACTAAATACTATGTATGTGATTGGTAATATATACATAAAATATAGTATAGAGCATTGATAAGTTTTAAGAAAATCATAATGGAACAAAGGGAACATAAATAAAACTCTTCAAATACTTTGATATATTTATTATCTTTACATTAGTGTGCAGTGCATCATCACTGAAGTCAGAAGTTTGTAATACGCAGAAACATGCACTTTGACAAACTCGAACTAGCTCATACGTTTAGATACCCGTCTGCGTTTATACAAAATTTTCTGTTGGTTTTTGATATTATATTTTGTAATTGTGTAAGTGGCTTAGTTTTAGGCCTTAATGTGATCCTTGATGTCATCACATACTAAGTGCGTGTTGAAAATGACTTTTTTTTTAACTTAAATCATTTAAATCATATACGTTAATTTAAATATTTTACACATTTTTATAGCCTGTGCTGAAATTTGGTTGGTGTCCAGACAGAACAATTTTAATTTCAAACTTCACCGAAAGTGTAAGAAGTCGCCTTTGTGCCAACAAAGAAAACCAGTGATTATTTTGCTAGATTTTAAGCTCACCTTTGCTACAGTTAGAAATTGGTCGATTAATTTAAGATTAGTAAATAAATAAATTTGGGTCGATCGAAACAACATAATTCTGTTCAGAAAGTTTTACATTTTTATATAAGAACTCAATATCAGGATGATATGAATTTAAAAACAAGGAATAAATATCTAAAATATCTTATTTTGTACGTAAACCAATACATATAAGTATTTTGTTATTGTTTGCACAAAAGTTTCCAAACAGATATTCAGTTTTATATTTTAAAATAATGAGTTATAACATTTTGTTTTAATAACCACATATGTATGTACAATTGAAACCTTGCGTGTTTATATGAACATAAAATAATCATGATGGTTCGACCGATGCAAATTCCAAAAAAAAAGTTATGCTTAAATTGAATTAATTGATCTGTTTAAAAGGAAAAGTATATGCAAACTTTTGTAGAGATCAAATCTATTTATGGTACTAATCATGCTAGATTACTTTTTCTTCATTTCTATGCGCTACAAATGCCAAACTGAAGCGATTCCACACTCACTCTAAGTGTATAGTATTTTTTAAATAAATCACATATGATCTTTTAAACTAGTTTAAAAAGTATATTTCTATATACATTTTATATTTTTCATAAATTTTTTTTTTCCTTTTGTAAAAAAATATTTTTAAGCATTTGTTAGTTAAAATTAAGGTAACGTTAGCTATAAAGTGGCGTTAATGTAAAAGTGAAGTACTAATATATATTTTCAGTTGGGGTACGTTACAAAGAACTATAATATTATAATTATTTATGACTTATCATTGTTTATGCATGTCTTATTGTAAATTTCGTTTTTTCGTTTCTTTTATATTTTCACTTGCAAATATACGGTGAAAAAATATACTAACGTCAACGATGTCATCACCAGAGTCATTATGATGAGAAATGTACTTAGAAATATATACAAACATCAGTCGGTAGGACTCTTGCATAACAACTTTCTGGCGAATCCAACAGCCGAATCTCAAAGAATCTCACAGCAACGACAATAGCGAGGACGATGTCCTGTTGTTACAGCGGGTGGCGTCACAGGCGCGAAATAGGCATGAACTTTTATATTAGGCAGATGGTTCTTAAATATGAGCGGACACAGAATATTGGATAGTTTAATTTTCCTCCTTTTAATTGATTTAATTTTTTATTTACCTTAAGTTTCCGTATGGCTGCTCGTGTTATCATCTGGCAGTCAAAGAGTTCGATTCTCTGTAAGTTGTGGCATGTAACTAAATGCTCTAGAGTACGGTCTGTTATTAGTGGACAATTATCCAGTTCAAGGACGGATAAGCTTTCAGCTGCACAGCTCCCGGCTGCTAACTGACGAATGCCATCGTCTGTAATCAACTCACAATGAGATAAGGTCTGTAATATAATTTAAAATATTTCTTGATTTCTTTTTTTTTCCTCTTAAATATTTAATTAATCTTGTTCTGCAATCCAAATTAATATTGTTAGTTCCAATTTGCAACATCTAGGAATACGAAGATATATACCGATGTTCTGAAATTAATTAAGCGGATTGCAGAAGATGGTAAAATAATGTAATTACCAATTTCTCCAGACTTGGACAACCAGTGGCTAGGTGCGCCAAAGTCAGGTCGGTTATTTGACTGCACTCCTCAAGATCCATTCGTTCCAAATACTTGCAGTTGCGCCCCAGCGCCTGAAAGCCTATATCAGTGAAGTTACGGCATCCGGAAACCTCGAGTGTATTTAACAAATGATTATGTTGTGATAGTGCCATTAACGAAAGGTCTGTTAAGTCAGCACATTTAGATACACAAAGCTTTTGTAACTTTGGACAGTTAGCTGCTATTTGACGTATTGATGCGTCCGATATCATCTGAAATATTTTAACATTAATATTTATATAAAATTCGAACACACGGTAATGGTGGTGGTAATGCAGACCTCACAACTATGTAAATTCAGCACCATCAGTTCTGGGCAGTAGTTGGCCAGGCACGTTATGGCATTGTCGTTTATCTGTTTACACCCTTTGCTGCTGAATTTTCGCAACTTGATACAAGACCGCGCTAAAGCTTCTACGCCATTTTCAGATATTAAATGACACCAGGATACATTCACTTCAACAAGATTCTAATAATAATATTTTGTTTAAGACAAATTCGTTGGCTACATTGATAAGATTTCATATATACCAAACATCCGTCCGAGATGTACTTTAAACTATTATCTGTGATATTAGAACACGAGTCCAGATTAATTGCTGTCAACTTCGAACAGAATTGGCTAATAGATTTAGTAGATATATCTGTGATTTTCTTACATTCGGACAAATCTAAATGTTCAATATTGTGGCAGTGATTCGCAAGGGTTCTATGAAAGAAAAATAAAAGCATAAATGTACATTTATTTAAGTATATGCCTGAAATAGACTTTAACCTTATGGACTGATCCCCAACAGATTGGCAACCTCGTAGCGATAGAGATTTCAAGAAGCCACCACAGCGTTGTGATATATTCTCAATTACAGGCCCCTAAAAATAAAATGCAACGGTATATATATATATATATATATATAAAAAAAAATATTTACCTCTATATCACGTTGAAAATCAAACAAATTGATTTTCTGCCAACTGGAACCATCCAAAGCAAGCACATTCCAATATTTGCAAACCTAGATAAAACAGCAGGGTACGGCATGTGCATTAGATCTTAATAAAATCATAGTTTTACAGAGAATATTCTACCTGTGCAGATCTGCAGAGTGACACTACATCCAAATAGGAAAATATACGTAGAACTATTTCCTTTGGCAACTGCTTTATAAGTTCATCATCAGCTTCCAATGAATTTAGGAATGTTTGCTACAATTTTTGGTATTATTATTAAAAATTTTATTGTTTTATAAGTCGTGTTTGTAGTAAACTATAATAACTAAGCTGTATATTTTTCTATACAAGCAAGCAAGACTATCTCAACAAAAAACATTGTTTCCTACATCTTTCTGGCTGCCCTCATATGTTTATGCAAACGATTTTCTCAGATTTCTATTTGTAATTTTATACATTATATTAGTTTTTCGACCATCACATTTGAAATAGCAATCACGATTAGACTACTGGAAAACATAACCAACAATTTAAAACTTTATTTTTCTATTATCGTCATATTAGTTTGTTTGTGGACGATTTAACAACTATTGAATTATATTTTATTTACCAAATAATCCAATTTTAATGCCAGAACCAAATGAAAATTTCTGCATAGATCGGATCTGTCTGTCTTATAGAATAAAAGCTATGTGTCTGTGTATAGAAAATAGAAAGCCATGTTCAGCATTTAATCTCGCAAACGGAAGGGATAGTTCGTATAGGATGGAAAACTAACATCTGATCAAAATCATAATACTGCCATTTAAAAGCATATAAATATTTAAAACTTTGTTAAGGTATGTGATAAAATGCCAAAATATGTATTCACAAATGCATAGGAATTAACTATTTTGAGATCAGAGACCTCTAATGATTATTAAATTTAAATTTTGCCATGCATTTTCATTGGAATATTTACTGGAGTTATCTTTGTAAAATCATCTTCATCCATGTTAGCTGCTGGTATTAAGATGTTATCGGCTATTTGTAAAACCACGCGTCAGCTGGAATTTATATTATCTGTTTCACTGCAATAGTTTGTGCCGTGGATACGGAGAAATCATAAACGCTCAGCACCAAATCCTTTGACTGGGTACTTTTGATGTCGTACTCACAACCTGTAACACTTTGACAAATTGGTGTAAGTATTAATTAAAAAATATATAGCTGCTTGTGATCCAATCATGTATCCAATTGTTTAATTTATTTCCAAATAAATGCAATTATATGTATTTTAGAATTCTTATTATACATTGCCCATCTTCTAAAACTTTTATGTGAATTTTATTTGTTATACTAAATATACATAATCTAACATTCAAATAAAAGCTTTAAAATTGAGCTGCGAATTGTTTCTGCAAGGTAAATACAATGTACAATGTGTCAATTTATTGTGGGCCTCGTTAAAAAAAAGATGAATACATAAGTTATTTTCAGTTCCACCTGTAAGCTCATATAAATAAGTATAAAGATTAGGAAAAGTAAAATAACTTAATTCAAAATGATACATTATGAACACATTCTTCATCTAATTCTAGATATTGGCATAGGTAGCTACCATATTATTACTTTAAGACATTGCTATTTATTTTGTGAAAGTACTAAGGATCGAAAAGAGTGTTTGTGCGAAGTTCATTCTTATTCCTTCTTACTTTTAATGTCTGAATAAAAACAAGGCCACAAGGTCAACTAAACTGGGTCAACAATAAATGCATGGATGCCTAAAAGCATTGTAAATACATAGAAACAGACACATATACATATGTACAACGAGAATTACATACTGAATTGCAGTTATATAGATACATGCATGTACAAATATACTTATACCTATTTTCGCATTTATTCTTGCATGTATAAAAGTACATTATATGTGAATATTTCTCTGATAGATGTGAAAATTGAAAAAAAAAAAAAAAAAACACATAACAAACAAGATGCAAAGGCTTTGAAAAGTAACTAGATTGAACAAGAAATCACATATATTGTTTATCTTAGTATCACATTGTCATCATTTAACAAACCCAAATCAGGAAAAAAACGCATTTTGTAATTTAAAAAAAAAAAACGTTCTCACTGAGAGAAAAGCGCAAACAAAGCTTAATGGCAGCATGAACATATGGACTAGTAGTGTACGCTCAAGAAGAATATTCCAATCAATCAAAATTAAATACACTTATATGATTGCACATACATATACAACACTCATGCAGTTCCAGCTGGATGACGAACTTCGTTAAAATAAGTAAGCATTCCATTGTGAAAATCTGAGCCATTTTATATGAATAATTATTATCATTCGCTTTTAAAAACGAAGACTATCATTGCGTGTTGAGTTCATACTTAAGGTAAAAAAATTAATATTATTTTTGATATGAAGGATTCGTAATGCATTTAAGTAGTATGCCATTATATAGCTTAATAGTCTAAAACACTACGTAAAACACTTCCATCACTTACGTCAAATTTGTTATGACTTCGTCCCGAGTTAGTCATTTTCCTTTGGATAAACAGTCTAAAGCAGTTGTTTGGAAACTGTTCAAAACTCGATTGACGGCTGAAACTGTCGAATTCTTTGTTCTAGATTCTCGCTCTACTACGTTGTTTTTATCGTTGATGTTGAAGTTGCAGTAGTAGTTGCGTGTGGTAGGAGTAGAACAAGATAGCTGCTGATTTATGCAAAACAAAAACTCAATGCCTTTGTTGCAGCCATTGCAATTATCTGCTATATTTGACCGTAGTGCGTAAATAAAATTTGCTCTTTCTTCTCATGTATTCAACTTCGCGTTTATATACACTACACATATATGACAGTTTAAAATGTGATCATTAGTTTAGTTTTTCGCACCGATTGATTTTTCGTTTTTTGCTATCTTGTATTTAAAAAGTTTCCTTTGTGTGCGTTTGTTAGCAGCTGACTTTGCTTTGTTTGCCAAGTATAAAAATTTCAATTATTTTCATATGTCATATCTGGCTTGCCAACTTATGCTCTATTTGGGAACATACATACTTATGAAGGAAAATCATATCGTTTGACCTACCTTTGTTTTTTTTTGTTTTCATTTACGCAGCCCGCAGACTTTGGTAGTTCATGAACTACATATGTACATATACATAGAGTTTACCAATTTGAATGCACACTAAATGCCGCTTTATCTTACAACAATCTAAGGAAAAGCAGGTAGAATGAAATTCACATTAAGCTGGCAATTTATTGACCAGGGCTGCGATGTTTTGGCCAGTGCTGCAAAGTGTTTAGTTAATTTTTGTCTATTTCTGCGCATCTACATAAAACAGCTGATAATGATTTTAATTAATTTTAAATTTTGTTTTAAAATTTTAATAAATCACGTTGAAGGAATGAAAGAGAGGGCTGCTAGAACTATTTGCATTCACTGTATGTATGTATGTATTTGCCACATATTTTACGTTTGAACTTAATGCAACGTTCCATTTGTATATATAACTAAAACAAAATACAACTGTTCACATTCAAAACAAAACACAAACCACATTTAAAATGTGGAAAGGGCCACCGTGCAGGCCGCTCTGTATTTTGAATGTGCATTCGTGATGCAACGCTACTGTGAACGGAATAATAAATAATAATGAAGTGTTGCTGACAAAATCGAACCGGTTGAATCGATTGTAAATGGTAGAACGGTGCTGTGCAACGCTTGGAAGGCTAAATAAGTCCCAAAGAAAAAATATTAACAAGTTTGCTTTTCATTACATATTTTACAATTATTGTTTAGCTTTACTTTTGTGCGATTTTTAGTAGATATGTATATTTTGTTCTCCGTGTCTATTGATTTTCCATAGCACTGTTTCATTTACGACAATTTGGAAATAGCATCAGCTGTTGGAGTTTATGTTTTCACTGAAAATCATTCAAAAATGTGGCCGCTGTTAATGACTCTTTTGCGCCGAAATGCCGTTTACATAACTCTGCCTTTTGCCGGCATTATTGGATTTATTGGATATAATATGGAGGGTTTCTTCTCCGACAAATATACACCCTACTCTCGTAAGTATATGGAACATGTAATTACAAATTTTTCAATCAGTTTGTATATAATACATATGTACGTACTACGTAGCTTCTATTCAGGATAATCGCGCAGAACGTTTAAGCACCCAATTGGAGAACACAAAATTGGATAAACTACAGTTTCCATCCGTTTTGGAGAGGAATTTACCACCATCTCTGACTGAGTCCAAGTCAAATAAGAGACCGTTTTAAAAAAAATAAAAATTATTGTAAACACAAAAGCATTGTGTTTTATTGCCGCAAATAGTAAAAACTAGAAGTATTCGAGTGTATATTAGATAAAAAAAATTGTCATAATGAAATTGTGTGGAAAAATAAACTTATCATCCCTTGCGGGGATCGAACCCGCGACCTTTGGATTAGAAGTCCAACGCGCTATCCACTGCGCCAAAGGGACCATGATTTTCAACGACACAGTTCAAATAAGAATGAAAAAGAAAGCTCAGATTAAAAATTGAATTGACAAAATTATATCTTTCTAACACTAACACATACTGTATAAAACAATGTAACATGTGAATTTTTGTAATTTTCAATCAGTTGAAACTACAATTAAGAAAAAAATAAATTTAATGTCATCAAAAATGACTGCTTTGAATAATCTTGCTCTGTGCTTTAAGACTTGTTCTCAGAATTGTAACTTCAATGGCCGTCAAGTAATAAAAAAAAAAGGATTTAAGTATGCTGATGGCCTTTGTTCCTATTGCTCGTACGCTTAACTAAGTTTTAATTTGTAATTATAATATTAGTTCTAAAATATATACATATATAATTAATTATTATTATTTAAAAAAGAATAAAAAAAAATTGCTATGCCCCGGGTGAGGCTCGAACTCACGACCTTAAGATTATGAGACTTACGCGCTGCCAACTGCGCCACCGAGGCATATATGGACAATATTGGAAAACAGCATTGTCAATATATGAAACAAATACATTGCGTAAGTTAAGGCATAGTTCAGATTCAACATCTACATTTGAGAAATTGTTCCGCGAGCCTCGGTGGCGCAGTTGGCAGCGCGTAAGTCTCATAATCTTAAGGTCGTGAGTTCGAGCCTCACCCGGGGCATTTTTTTATTTTTTTTTTTTTGGTTATTAAATAATATTTAATAAAGATCGAGCTACTTAGTATTACAAGCCTGACTGTAGAGTATTAAATTACTTATCAAACTTGCTTTACAATCTTTACAACCGATATTCTTTATATGTGTGTTCATATTGGTCTTATGCGTGGCTATACCGTTCGTTCATCTGATTGCAATGACATTTTGTGAATGCGTGCATGGTTGGTTTTAGCCTTGAACATAACAGAGTACTTTTGGATTCGATATGTGACGCTGTTGTCGAGAAATTGGTGGATCAAATACTGCATTTGATTTGTCTGATTCTGCGCAATGTACTACAGTTTGTTTTGAATAAATTAAAGGACTCAATAATACAATAACACTTAAGGCAAGACCAGGGAGCTGTGCATTGTTGTGGATTTGGTAAATCACTGGAATTATTAATGTGACTGACTATCCATTTAGCCAAATTAAAGTGCAGCGGGAAGCAAAAATGAAATACCAGAATTGCAATTCAACTTATTAATAGCGATGGTGCGAAGCCGCAACTGTAGGTATGGCCCACCAATCCACTTGCGTTCTACTGAAAGTGAAGTTTAAGGAATCCCCGATTGGCCGTACGACGTCGGGCAGGATACCCTAGTTAATTAAAGCGGTAAAGGCGCAATTGTAGCAACTTTAATTGACTGCTACAAATCTTCTTTCCATGAATTATATGTTTATTTGTGAAAATATTGCCGATTATGCAACTAAACTAAAATGACTAAAAGTCATTAGCTGAGTCAAATGTTTGAAACACCGTTTATGCCTTTTATCAGAAGCCAACAAACAGTAATTTTAATATATTGTATTTATATACGTATACTCGCTCCCGACGAAATATCTACCCACAGTTCCGGGTGGACAGTAGAAAATGGGGCAGAGGGTTTTAGAGTGGTTAAATTCATTCCCTTTCCGTCTGATTTACAATAAAAAAAAGAAAAGTATTGACTCGTGCATGCATAGTTTAAGTTCATTTTTTATTAATGTTTTATAAGGGGATAATAACTAAAAAAATATGGATTTATTTGCCCATCCTTTGAATAGACCATTCTTGCTGACACAGTGGGCAACGATTATTTTGTTTTACCCAAAGGGACATGCAGCAATGGTGGAATGAGTGATTACATTCGCCCCAAACGACAACACAATCCTGACGTCCAAGTACGTCCCTTTTATTATCAGCTTGACAGCGCAGGCAAGAATCTGTAAAATCACAATTAGAAAAAAAGTGTTAAAAAGAGTTTACAGTTTTATATTAAATTTAAAATGTCAACTGATTGCGGCACAACTGGCATTGAACTTCAATTAGTTTTCATTTACAAATTGCTTGTGTTGATTGACGAGATGAGTTGGGCTTTGGCCCCCCTTCACTATTCTCTAGATAATATGTAAATTTGTATAACGTCAGGTTGTTGTTGATGGGCAGGGTGGTGCCCGTCTGTTATGGAATGCTAAATACTTAGAAATGAAAATGACAACAAGTGATATGTGCTGGCTGTGACCATGACGCAAATATATTAAGCGTATGAGATGTGGTCAAGAGAAATTCTGAAGTACACACCTCTCTTTGAATGTTTGTATTGTATTGTATATAGTATAAATATACAATGATTTGTATACATATATCAATCGTTTCTTGAATATATGTATGAATGTATGTATTTATTGTATTGTATTGTTGTATGTATGTGTGCATACACAATATAGGAACTCAAATCAAAAAACTTCTATTAATTGAATATATTCTTTTATTTGTAAACAAAACGTTTAACATTAGTTAAAAAACGCCAAACAATTAAGAATATCATTGAATATAAAATAAGAAGAAGAAGTTAATTTTGGTCACACCAAACAAAAATTACACTTCATAATAGATGGCTTTAAAAAGACATGATTTAACTTATATTGTGCTATTGGAAATTCGTCTATTATATGAGACAGTAAAGAATTCATTAATATATAGTGGTCTACTTTGATAACTTTAGGGCCAACTCGCAATTTTGAATTCGGTTCGATTTGAATGATAGCTATACGTATGACGGAGGCCGCAACAAATGTTCTACATATTATTGCGACTAGTGACACAGACGGACGGACTGATAGCTTTAGAAAAACGTGTCGAATTAAATAATATTCTTTACTGTGACTTCCATGTTCCCATGTCCATAATACTTACGTACTAAGAAAGTTATATAGTTCATTCGGGGGTTTCGGAAGAGAGAGAGATTTTGGAGAGTGTATCTTTTTAGAAGACCTTGCTACGAATCCGCTTACAAAATTATAACTTTCTACATACGTCTGTATTTTTTGAGATCTTACATTCTATTGACTCCGTTACCTGTAAAAAAAAGATAAATATGGATAAAGAAGAAAACTGTATTTTGATAAGTAAACTCTATTGTCTCCGTGGCAACGCAAATATGATTTAAACTACATAATTCCAAGCTATGTTTTGATATAAAAGCTTCTAAATTTTTACTGAAAGACAACCACATATGGTTCGCAAAACTTAATAATATGACGATTAAAATATGCATGTCTAACAATCGGAATTAATTAATCTATTGCAGATAAATACATATGTATGTATGTATATGGAGAATACTGACATTTCTTGTGACAAAAGCAATAACAGGACATTTATTCAACTCAACGCTTCTAACAACAGATAGATTTCGGTTGAGAGTCTAGCTAACTATAAAGTATTTTCTTGGTCTGCATTTTCTTTGCACATAAGTACTATACAGCTGTATACGAGTATATTGTGCAGACACGTTTGAAAGTATGTATTGTATTTAAAATCTTACATAAGGTTAGCGACATTATTTAATATATCACTAATTCTTGGAAAAAATTGAAGCCGAGTGGATTCAATTTTTTTCGAAAAAACTCATGTTCAGAGAGCAATAACCCAGAAAATTCAACGAGCCCACCAAAGTACGACTCATCATATACACTACTATACTATACTATACTACTACTAAGTTAAATTGTGGATAAAAGATGAACATTTCAAAACTTTAGAAAATGTATTACGCTAAATTTGAGTTTACAACACATTTCATTTGACTTATGCTTTTATTTATGTATTGATCTTAGTATGAATACTTTTGTAAATTTTCATAACTCTTGTATATCATACAAATTCAATTTATTCTGTATACTTTCATGGTGGTTCGATCAATGGAATTTATATAACAAATTTTGGATATTCTAAAATTGCACAAGATATCAGATCCTTACATCGAAATCATTTTTATAGTTCAGTTTGTAATCAATATAGTTAAGTCTTCGACTAGTTGAACTACTAATATGAAAATGGATATAAAAGGTATGAGATTTTCGGTGAAGCCAAAGCTTTAGATTAATTATCTGAAAAGCTAAGGGCGGACAAGTATTTTTTGAGCCCAGTTTATATAGGAATAAATTAGTGATGTATCAAATATTCGTATTCAAAAATACTCATAAATTTCTTGACATTCACATTCACAAAAGTGCATGCGAATGAATATGAGCGTCAAAAAAAAAAAACAACATAACATCGAGGCACTCTAGGAAAATGGTTTTTTGTGTTTCTTTTTTTTTTATTGCTCATCACTGATGAAAAGCCTTTTTGTACATTCGCATTAGCGAATATCGCAAATGCTTTAAAACTGATATTCGTTACATCACTAGATTCTAGATGTCAGCATGAATTGCTGAGATAGGCACATTGGTCAGCACAAAGTAAAATGAATCAAAGTTTAGTACATTTCTTGAATCAAATTTTTTAAATAAAAAATTACCGGAAATGCTTTACTTTGTTACAAAAATTTGAGCTTTGTAATATTATTAATTGTGATTAGTCATAAAATTTATTTTAGTTTTTTCACTCGCTTAAATTATTGGATTCAGATAAATCACTAAAGATTTTAATCGAAAGACATTGACTATGGTAAGTGATATGACATTAGCTGATTGAAGTCAACTGATATTTATGAATATCGAATCAAATTACTATTTTGGAGAGTAGAAAAGTATTAGACAGGATCTGTATATAACATGAAGTACTTATCTTCATGAAACATATGTATGCATATAAGGGCTTTAAGCACTTGGCCCAGTTTATAAAAAGAAATGATTTTCATGTAACCTATCACAGCGATACTGTCAAACTATGAATCGTGAAAAGGTGTACAAAGTTACAATCATTGCTTTGGTCAATATTCCAATAATTTTTAACAGATCTTTATACATTTAATATTATGTATCTGTAATATATGTATCTTGTATATACATACATATTATGCATACCATACATACTCATAAAAACAAAATATGTTATATATGCAAGAATTAAGAGTAATTGATCACACTTCTCCGTTTTTGAAGACTTTATAGTTAGTTGTTGCTTTGGCACTTGAGTGGGGTTCTATACTCAATTCGTATACATGTGTGAGTTATTCTCTTCGAGATGTGCCTCTCTGAGCATAAATAAGAAGTGAATGGAATTTTTTTAAAACTTTCACACACATATACTACATATTATTATCAACACCCTATAAAGTATAATTAGAAATAATCACCATAACGATAAAAATTCGGATACTTTGTCATCGGTATGTTCTTTTCTTTGAAAATCAATTTCTCAGTATTGGAGTTAACAAGCTCTATCCATCCATATGTGCGTGCATATGTATACTTATATGTATATGTATGTATGTACTTTAATATTCTATAATAATTTATTTATTTATTAAGAAGTAGGATACAAAATAAATTCTTAAACTACTTAGTCTTAAGAGCACTAGTCGCCAAGAGTTTCAGCTCAATAATTGCAGTAAAAAACTAATGGAATATGAAAAAAATTGGGGGTACACGTTTTATATATGTACACACAGCGTCAAAAGAAAGTGAACACATAAGATTTTTGCATTAAAAGTTTTATAATTATATATTAATGAATACAAAATAAAAAGTTAGTATGCAGAATTCAAGGCTTATATTTTAGGAGTCGATTTCTATTTAAAGTGTAATCAAAATTAATACACAAACAAAAATAATTCACATTAATTAAAAAAAGTCCAAATTTTACTCGTCAAAAAAAAGTGAACAGTATATACAAAGTGGCAAATATTAAGTTAAAATATTACACTTTTTTAAGTTTTAATATTTTGTATTTTTCCCTTTAGATTACACAACCGCCTTAAGTCTCCTTGGCATCGATTGGACAAGGTTTTTTGTCACATCAGGAGAGATTTTGACCCATTCTTCCATTAGACACTTCTTTAGGTCTTCCTTGCTCAAAATCGTCCTCTGCCTGATCTTCCTGTCCAGGTGTTCCCACAAATGCTCAATTGGATTGAGGTCTGGAGATTGTGGCGGATGGTCAAATGTCTTAGGGGTCCTATACAGTAGCCATTCCTTCAGAATTCTCGCTGTATGTTTTGGATCGTTATCTTGTTGGAAGATCCAATTGCCCGACAGGCCTATTTTCTCGACACTGGGGGCGACATTGTTTTGGAAAATGTTTAAGTAATCCATCTTGTTTATTGTTGATTCAATGAAAACCAGATTTCCGACTCCAGATGCCGCCATACAGCCCCAAACCATAACTGAGCCCACATCGTGCTTAACTGTGTTGGTTACACAACTTTCTTTAAATGCTTCATTAGTGGTACGCCATATTTTTGATGTCCTTTTGGCATGAAAAATTTCAAATTTGCTCTCATCAGTAAAGAGAATGTTTTTCCAAAAAGTTGGAGCCACATTAATGTATTTTTTGGCGAAATCCACACGCTTGCTCTGATTTACCTTTAATATGAATAGCTTCTGGCGGGGTATTCGTCTGTGTAGGCCATTTTTATGAAGGGCTCTCCTGACCGTACTCGCGCTTACTGATTTGTCTGATGTCTGGGTAATATTTTCTGAAATTTTGACTGCACTTGAGGCTGGATTTACCTTTACTTTTCTTACTACTGCTCTAACTTGAGTATCAGAAAGTCGCTTTGGACGCCCAGTTCTCGGCAAATCTTCCAACCGACGATGTGTGGCATATTTGACAATAATTTTTTTTATTGTGCTTCGGCCCCTGCCTATAATTTCGGCAATTTCACGCAAAGATTTGCCTTTCTCTCGTAAATCTAATATGATTTTTCGAGTGCCACTAGATGTTTGCTTTCCCAAAGTAAGAATTTTTTTTTTTTTTTATTTTATACACTTTTTTTTTAGGAATTCACTCAAAATAACATCCACCATGACAAAGCACGTGAGTAATAATCGTTTTCCTTAAAAAATTTGGTTATTTCCCGAATTATAGAACGAAAAGAAAAATAAAAGTAAAAAGTGTTCACTTTTTTTTGACGCGTAAAATTTCGACTTTTTTTAATTAATGTGAATTATTTTTGTTTGTGTATTGCATACTAACTTTTTATTTTGTATTCATTAATATATAATTATAAAACTTTTAATGCAAAAATCTCATGTGTTCACTTTCTTTTGACGCTGTGTGTATATACATATCTGTGTTTATTTTGTTTGTGGATAAACTTCGAAATAATTGAAATACAAATTATATCATAATCCGCACTTTCCGACAACAGCGAACTTGTAACTTTTTCTACACGTTTCGTGTGAAAAGGAATGTAATTTCCAGAAACATTTATTGTTATTGTAGTTTGAGTTTCCAAATGGTCGCACGTGCTTTCCAGCAATACATACATATACTCGTATGTATGTAGCTACATATGTATGCATCGATATGAGTGCGTGCTGCTATGGGTGTGTGTTAGGAATTTTCCACAACGACCACTTTTAATTATTTTTAACTATGTACATACCACATTTTTTCCCAGATGATTTTTTGATGAAATTTACGCGCCTGTGTAAAATGTATTGGCTTCTTTCTATTGATCTACATATCTATGTGTGCATGTATGTTTAGATATGTACATACATCCATGTGTATACATTTCTATGACTTATAAATATTAGACTTTGTGACATAGCACCTTCTTCTATTTTGAATTAAGTTCCTTTACGAAAAAAAAAAAAAAAAAAAAAAACAGGTATCGTATGTATGCAATGTCATTCTCGGATTTGATTTCTTTCGGCGAAACTAGTGTTGTTTCACTTTAAAAACAAAAATACAAAAGAAAGAAATTATTCACTGAATTCACAACCAGTAATACATAGAAAGTAAAAAAAGTACTGCAAGCGGCCTCTGTCAGGCTTTTCAATTACTTATCAACCTAACCCCGTATAACGTCCAGAGGGTAGTCAGTAAAGTACATATAGTATTAATTAGCGATTCTCGGATGACTATCTTCTACAATCTTTTTTTCTAAACATGGATTTGTTGGTTTGAATAATCACGTTGTTTTGACTTTAACTTGAATTGGATACCATCCTTGTAATCCCAAAATAATACAGCTACATATTTGGAAAAAAAATTAAACACATGTCATATGATATTTCCCACGCTTTAAAGCCCATAGTTCCTTCATTTATTTGCTTTGAAATACGCGTACTTTAACATTTTTCCATTATTTCTTAAACAATTTTTAAATTTTTTGTCTGTGCAATGTTTGATTCGTTTCATCTAGAACGTAATAATGCATTTTTTAAGTAAAGTATCTGAAAATAATTATTGTTTGCTTTTAAGTAATAAAGTCTCTCCCTTTTTATTACTAAAAATGATTGCTTTCTTTATATGAATAGTCATTTGATACCAAGGCACATGAACGAGTATGCACATTTCCTCGTATCATGAAGGGAAAGAAATTGCGATAGATCGGAGCAGGGTTTCACGTTGTGCTTTATAAACGTTAAATGTTATATTAAAAGTAAAGATATAAAATTACGGGTATGTCTACATACATACATATGGGTACCATATGTGTATTATCTGTAACTGTCTTCAACCTTTCCAAGACGTAATGTCATTTGGAACGACGTTTACAATGACTGAAAAAGTCAAATATTTGTTCTGATTAAGTAGTTTTTCATCCATGCACTAAAAACTTTTTACTGCTGTTCACGTGAAAATCATCTGTTAAAGAAACATTTTCAAAATACGATAGAAAATATCACAAAATTTGCCAATGGGATATTTGTATTATTTATTAGCGAACACTTGTGCTTAATCCAATGACCAGTGGTGAGTGTTTATGCAATTATAAATGATTTAAAAAATTGTATTTATCAGTATTAATTTACTATGGTTTAAATGGTTGAGTGTCATGGCATCGATTGGCACAAGGGACTGTCAAATTAAAATTAAGCGTACAAAAAAAAACAAAGGTAGGAACATTATCTTTCAAAGCGGATTCTATTAACAAACATTTTATTGTACTTAGATTCGTTGTGACCATTTTCATGTTGAGTCCTAAAACTTCTTAGCTGACCCACGTTCAGCTCTGCATATGAATGTATGCGTCTACATTTGTTTGCTTATGACCTTTGATTTGTCTCACGTGGTGTTTATTAATTTATAATTGTTGATATATGTACATATATACATATGTAGTATATGTGAATCATGGATGCGTTCAAGTCTGAAAACAGCATAGAGGGGGCTGTAAAATTAAGACGAGATAACGTCAAAACACAATGTGACAACAAGAATTTGTAATTGTTACATGACTACATACTTGTTCGAATTTACTGTGTCTATAAATATGCGAATATAGAATTGTCAAACATGATGCTATCTATGTATGTGCACATACAAAAATAAAAAACACTTGTAACGAGTAATACCAGTTTTTCACTTGTGGCAATTTTATTTCATATGCAATATCTTTCTCACCCGTTTTAAAAGCTGTGCGCGTGTATGTGTCATATTGGAGGCTCGTCCCATAATTGTATACAAGTCAAACGTGCTTGTCTGTATATTTGTGTATATAAGGTTGATTGTGTTAGGAACTGAGAGCGTCACATACCAATAAAAAACGTCACATGTCTTTCTTTTGCACAATAAATTTTTTTCATGTCGTTGCTGCTTAAATATACTCGTTCATACATACATATTATATACATATATATGTATTTACAATATATGTATAAACATATGTACATAAATTGGTTTCAATAATTTGTGTACACTTCACAATATTGTGAAATATGTAACTAACACTTTCCGTCCAATGATAGTAACTTGAAGGTATGTATATGCATTGGAGACCCCCATCACAAAGATAAAGATAATCGAACTTGTTATGACATACTTAGAAAGCTCAATGGATTATCCTCATCACTCTGATCATTTCCATAGACTTTATGGGGTCTCTGAGTTATAGATATAAATAACTACATAAGTAAAGTGATAATACCAAGCTAGCTAGTGTGACTAGTGTGAAAGGTATACAAAATGGAAACTAGAGAAACAATTAAAATGGTATAAATTTATGTATACGAGTATGTGTATTTAGTAGACACAAACCTTTTAATTTTGTTTAAATTGTATCCTTACTTATGTATTGGCCTTTAAATGTTTGTTTATTTAAAAAGCTTAGCACTGTGAAAGGTACCATGTAATAGTTTCAGATGAATGTGCCAGTACAGATCAATTTTGTGCGATGAGGAAATAAAAACGGTAATTGATGTCGCCTTTAGATAAATAACATTTAATGTTTTTAATATCATATAATTTAGTCTTTTGTATTTATTTATTTTTTTTTTTGTAGGCTTGCAAAATGTTAACAAAGTTTATATAAATTATTATTGTATTTCTATAAATACTATGCATAAATATACATATGTAAGTATGTATGTACAGCTACGGTCAAAATAATAGTAGCGCTAGTTGGAAAATGAATTTGATAGAAATAAAATGAATGAATTGGTGTTTTAATGTACCAAAAATATTTTTTTTTAAAGTATGATGTGTTAATGAGAAAATCATAAGGAAATAATAACAACTTTATGTCATATGACAATAAAAAAAAATTTTTTTCCAAAAGTTCAATTAATTTGCACGGTCAAAATAATAGTAGTGCTTGGACAAATATTGAGAAAAAAATCATTTCGTTGCTTCTTTATACCAGAAAAGTTTACAAAAAGTAAATATTATTAGTTTATAACAATTTACAATAGTAACTGATCAAAATTTTTAGTCATTTCTTTTCCTACAATGGGGTCGAGGCAAGCACTGTACACCTGAACGGCGTACACTCATAAAAAAATTGATTTCTGACAGAAAAACGTACAAGGAAGTTCAAAACATGGTAGGTTGCTCTCCTACAATGGTGCAGAATGCTATAAAATTCATATCAGGTATTGAAACACGTGGACGACCTCGCATTATGTCCGAAAGATTAGTTACCCGTGTAGTAAGATACTCAAGGCAGAACCAATTTCGGTGCTCTATAAAATAAAAAAGGAATTAAATCTGATTGTAAGCGTAGAAACCATACGGAGATGCTTGAAAGAAAATAATTTAAATGCTCGGAGCCCAAGAAAAGTGCCCTTTTTAACAAAAAATCATCTAGCCGCACGAATTAAGTTCGCACATGATCACATTGATTGGCCATTACAGCAATTGAGAAACATTTTATGGTCGGGCGAATCCAAAATTGTACTTTATGGTGGACCTGGATCTCGTCAGTATGTCAGGCGGCCGCCAGAGTCTGAGTGGCAACCAAGATTCACAACAAAAACTGTAAAAGACGGAGGAGCTCGCATTATGATCTGGGCTTTTGTTTTTCATATGACGGCGTGGGGCCAATATATTGGATCAAGGATATCATGGATCGGCACCTGTATGTGCATATAATGCAGGAGATAATGCTGCCATATGCTAGTGAAGAAATGCCGCTGATTTGGGAGCTTCAGCAAGACAATGACCCTAAGCATACAAGCAAAGTTGCCAAACAGTGGTTGCAGGCCAACGGAATAAATGTCCTAGAATGGCCTGCACAGTCGCCAGATCTCAACCCAATTGAGAATTTGTGGTGCGACGTGAAGAATGAAGTTGCCAAACGTCTACCCAATAATGTTCAACAGCTTTGGGAAGCAGTTAGAGATGCTTGGAGCTCCATTCCTTCCCAAAGGTGTCAAAATCTTGTAGATTCGATGCCAAAACGATATGCTGCAATTATAGCAAACAAAGGCTATGCTACTAAATGCTAATTGTAGTGTAATAGTCCTAATTTTAGTTATTTTAATATTATCCGTAACATTTGTATTGGTTTGGGCTGGTGGGAGACCTTCAAATGAATCACTACTATTATTTTGACCGTGCAAATTAATTGAACTTTTTGGAAAAAAATTTTTTTTATTGTCATATGACATAAAGTTGTTATTATTTCCTTATGATTTTCTCATTAACACATCATACTTTAAAAAAAAAAATATTTTTGGTACATTAAAACACCAATTCATTCATTTTATTTCTATCAAATTCATTTTCCAACTAGCGCTACTATTATTTTGACCGTAGCTGTATTATGTACCATACATAGTATGTTTGAATATATGGAGAAGAAATCTGACGCAATAACAAAGAAATACATCAGGTTTTAATGAAATTTATGCTTTGCGCACGAGATTCATATGATTGATTGTATGTAGTACATACGTGCATACAATCAATCATATGTATCTTCCAATAGGTTAACCTGTTTTACATTAACATTTTCAAGAACATTTTAAAAATAGTTTTTTTTTTGTTTTTTACAATTTCGTTTATTATGACCTTGACTTGGTTGTTAATTTATATTAATCTCTATCATTCATTAAGAACTTTAATATATGTAGTACTTATATGGAAATTTAAAGTACATATGTATTACTAGCGTACCTGTATTCCTTGAACTTATGGTATATATATGTTCTGCTTTGCAATCAATGTTTATATATAAAATGATATCATGACTAATGCGGTTAACAAACTAAGCCAGTGTATGTGAAAAAGTTATGCCTCTTCATCAGAATATAAATAAATAAATACACAGAAAGAAACAAACAAACAAACACAGACACACACTGATACACATACATTCGCATTCATAGATACACACGTATATTTACGAAAAGCACAAGACGAGCCCCCAATCGTTAGGTGCACGTTTAGAATGAGATGCACGACGCTTATCGGTTGGTCGTCTAATTATTGTACTCAGAGATTGAAGGCTCGCAGAGAAAGCAAAGTGGTGTACGTACAACGTATGTACCAGTTAGTTAAATTAATATAAAAATATTATAAAAACAGCAATTAAACTTAATAAAAACTCGATTGGTTGTCGCTTTTAAGCACTTCTATTGATACATACTACAAGAACAAAAATAACAACAAAATTTGATTCTTTTGAGAGTAATTTTCCAAACAAATACATATGTATATGTTTAGTATATCAACACATGCGCTGCTCGTTAATGTGTAAGTATTACGTTCTTCGAGATCTTTAACGCGTCATTGCTTCTTTCGTTCATTTGTTCATTCATGCCTAGTTTTCGACCTTCGGCACGTAGTCAGTATTCAGTAAGTTGCCAACAATAATAATAACAACAAAAACAACAACACGAAAAAGAGAAAAAGCAGGCGCAAGCAGTTTATTGTGCTTTCCTCGATTTGCTACGTGTATTCACATACATATGTACGAATATCACAAAACTCACACAAATAAACAAATACGAACGATGGATGTCGTCTCTAAAAGATAAATTTGAAGGCAGATCGGCTCTCTCACATGCCTTCACACTGGCGTATACTTGAGTACACTGAAAAAACTTGGATTCAATTTTTGCAAGCCTAAAATGGTTTGGGGCGATATTATTAATTTTATTCATATACAATACAATTTTTTGTTTTTTTGGTAATTGTACTCTACTCTACTATAAAATGGAGTAATTTTTTTAAAGTCAGTATTCTGTGGAAACAGAATAATAATAGAAAGAAATGTGAGATGGCGCGCAGTGATGATTAAAATTTTTAAGGTGTATTTGGCTGAGTGCGCAACTGAGTTTGCGAGTAAAAATACACATCAAGAAAATTAATAATAACGAACGAAAACCTCAAAGAATTCATGTTGAATATTGCGCCATGGCGACTATATAAACGAGGCGCGTTTGATTCTCGTGCTTCAGTTTCATGGTGGATATAAATTAAGTGAAGGTAAAGTTCGAGAGCATATTATTCCAACTTACCAAAAATACATACAATATAAAACAAAAAAATATATAAAAATCTATACTGTCATATACGAGTATACAAGCAATTTACAAAATATGTACATTTTTTTTTGGTACTCGCAAAAATTTCGAATTTCATACAGTGTGATGTTTTTTAAATACACATAATGTACATAATGATGCCATGTTTAATAACTTGTGTTACAGCGATCAAAAATATTCTTTTTCTTGTTGAACGTTACGTGCCGGCGTCAAAGTCAATAAATACAAAAAAAAACTTAGTTTATATGTACAATATAATGCTTAATTAATTAATGGAAAAAATGCAGACGTCTGTGAAAATTAATACATACATAGTTATAACAGCAAGCTGATGACTTGTTTAACCAGACTCATTGATTTTTTTGTAGTATCGAACGCTGAATTATAATAATAATACATATATGTATACTTAAATGCAAAATGAGTGCACGATTCAAACTGAATTTTAAAAATATGCAAAAATGTGTTTAGAAAAAAACAACGAATATTGAAAAGTTAATAAAAAAACACAGAGAAAAAAAAATAGAAATTTAATTTTGCATATTAATGGCAGGATTTACGTAATTGCTCTTTAAAGCAAAATAAATAAATATAAAATTAATTGTCAAGGCTGCAGTTGTCGCATAGATCTCATTGAGATTTGTCTGTCTGTATCTGTAGCAATATTAAGTAAAAGACCAAAAGAGTGCAAAAGAGTGTCTCTTGACCGTGAGTTTTATTTATAAATCGCGTTAATATAAAAGTGCATTCTAATTCCTTTTAATATTATACATACATATGTATATAACACGAGAAGTAATAAAAAGGAAAAAACCAAACAAACTTAAATCTTGTGAATTGAAATGTTGTCAATTTTTAATGGTAAAATAGTTTTTATGTCAATGCTACCTAAATGACAAGTAAAAATTGTATAGTCGGATACGCTCGACTATTGGACAATTCGTACCGCGACATCATTTAAAAAATAAAAATTAATGATGCCACAAAAAACTTGTCATTTAGAAAACAGGGAAATATTAGTTTCGGTTGACCGACAAATTATTCACCTTTCAGATAAAAAAAAAAAAAAAAAACAACATTTTTTTTTTAAGTTCAAGATAGTATGATCATTCAAAATTTTAGAAAATAATTGTGTTGCCAATCCAATGTAATTGCTCGAAAACTTATTTTCAAGTCTTACTTTTGAATGTGGTATTCCTCCCTTCCAGTAATCGGAGAATTTGTACAAAAATATACAATATTGTTAGCGAATGTCAACAAATAGCACATATGGTGTACTACAAGTATGTACATTGTACATATGTACTCGAATATGATTAAGTCGATCAACTTCATTTGCAAATAATTACGTCCTTTTTATGGAAACTCTATTTTTAGAGATCAAAAATGACTTCTTCTTCTTCTACAAAAATATGAAAAATTACCACAATTTGAATTGTTATTTTTAAAATTTTTGAGCTCCACAGATGCTGCTTATTTAGTTTTCTCTCTCTTAAACGCTTTTAAATGCGACAGGGTTGGGTATAGGACATCCGCTAGTCATCTTATTTTAATTTTGTTCAAAGCATCACATGACTCAAATTTTAATAAACAGGAACGTGTCGGACAGATAATAGAATAAAGTAAAAGAAAATTGTGGGTGTTGTGGAAATTTTCAAAACGTACACGAGCATACTAGAAAGACATAATATTAAAAACAACTATTTTTGTAACAATACCAATGACCCACCTTCTGGTTTATTTTGCATACTTTCAAGGTCATTTGCATGTGGGCGTAATTAAGAGGGCAGGTTTCAGGTCTATATTTAATTTGTGCTTACACGTAATTACATTTTTTTATATATCAATTCAAACAACTCAATTGTTTTCAAATATCGGCATTAGCATGACGAGACGAATTAATAAAGCCATGTCCGTTTGTGTGGCACTTTAAAACTAGTCTTTTAGTACTACGTACTATAGTACAAGTACAAAAAATCCAATTTAGATGTTAAAATTTTGAATTGTTATTTCTCAATGGATTAAAAGAATCTGTGCAGGACATGAATAATATTAATTAATCGGCAAATTTTGTATTTTTTTTTTTAGAATCGACAAAAAATCCAGTAATTTATATACAATTGTACTACCTATTTGCCTGGGTCGTAATTTAAAACATAAAGCCGGCACACACAATTTGTGATAATGAGTGGACGAGATAATAGAGGAAGCGGGCATCAACCGCTAAGTAGCGCTATGGGTAAATTAAAGGAAAAACTATCCCGTTCAAATGTAAGTATTAAGAAATGATTTGATTTTTAACAGTCAAAAATTCAAAATTTTTCCTTTCAATTCTTTCCGACAGGACGAGCATGCATACCAGCGTGTCGAGGGTACACTTTCTACCTCTAACACTGCTACAAGCCTAGACACTATACTCCCTGAAGATCCTTTTCTCTTTACCCAACAACAACCAAGATCATCATTTCAACGCCAAAGTAGTCCAAGTCATAGCCGTTTTGAAACGGCGTCACAGATGCAATTCAGACCAATTATTCAAGACGACGATATTAATGAGCCACCTCAACTGACAACATCTGGAAGCAGAGCCAGTGGTAGTTTGGAATTAACTCCTCTGCCTCCGCCACCCACCATGCAGGAAACACATAGAGATCGCCATCATCGTAGTGTTGTTTCTATAGGCAGCGATGATTTGCAACGTAGCAAGCAATCTTTAAAAGGTTCTCGTGTCTCCTTCGAAAAGCGTGAACAGACTAAGCAAGAAGGAAGCAGTGACGAGGATAGTTTTGAAGAGAAACGGATTGGATTTCAACAACAAAAGGCTGTCAGCGTTGATCACAAGGGTATACTTAAGGTAAGGGATTTTGTTATGCTGTAATCAAAAAAGACTGTGTTAACTAAGTATATGGCATTTTATCAGAATAAATTCTCACTCTCATAAATTTCACCTATAATCTAGTTTTTCAAAAGATGTCGTTTAGTAATTTTCTCCACACATTATAATTATGAATGAGCACCTTTTAATTATGTAAATTCTCAGGATTTAAAACATATTTTGGCCAATGATAATCGTCGTCAATTTCAAGCTAAAAAACACGTTTCGCTAGACGTCAAAGGTACTCGATTTCTACAGGACATGCTTAAGGAATCATCGTCTGAAGAAGAGTTTCACAAAAATCGTCGAGAATTTCAAGGTCGCAAGCACCAAAGTTTGGATTCACGCGTTAGTTTTAAGCTTGATAAAGTATTACAAGGTTCCAGCGAAGAAAGTGATGAAGAAGGTGACGACGCTGAACACAAACGCCTCATACATCGGCCCAAAGACATAACCAAGCCAGTCATTATAGATTTAAAGGATTTAGAAAGTGAAAGCGATGATGATTTCTTAACAGCACGTCAAAGCTTTCAGCAACAACGTTCGATAAGCACAGATTCACGAAGAAGGTAAGTCGAATTGGTATTGAACATTTCCAAAATATATTGTAAATAAATATTGAACTTGTAAACTTTAAAGCCGTCGTCTTTACGAAATGGATGATATGGGCAATAAAAAGGGTGACAATATTCGTCATGCTATACCTTTTGTACGTCAGATCACGGAGGATGGAAAACCCAAATTGGAAGTTTATAGGCCAACAACAAATCCTATTTATATATGGACACAGGTGTGTACGCATTTATATATGTACATATACGAGTATACCTAACATATAACAATTAAAATTTGATTGCTAGTTCGAGTGTTATGTACGGCCATACCGTTCATCTTTTTCCAATGAAATGTGGTGTATGTGTATGGTTAGTTTCAGGCTTGGGCATAGAATTGTTTTAGATCCGATGAATCAATGTCAAAATGTTGCAATTTAGAGAAATATTTTAAAATCAATCAAGTCGTTTGTTTCTAAAATCACTGATAATATATAATGTTTTAAATCAAAGTATTCGCTTAGTCCGACTTTTTCCAATGTATTTCAAATTTTGCGCGATGTACTACAGTTTGTTTTGAAAAAATTAAAGAACTCTCTAATACAATGATACTGTGAACAAGGTCAGGGAGGTGCGCATTTTTGTTCATTTGGTAAGTTACTGGAATTTTTTATGTGTCTGTCCGTTTGTCCAAAACAAAGGGCAAGTCGAATCAAGCATAAAAATGCAGGTATTCCCCATTTGGTTCTTATAAAAGTGAAGAATATCTCTTTTCGGGTTTTACTAGTTATTTATAAAAATAAGACACCGCAAATTACCAAAAGTATTTTGAAAACATATACGAGTATAGAGAGTAGACGGCGGCGGGAACACACATATTAAACTATTTACCTATATGCTTGGTTCGTGTTTTCTCCATTTTTCTTATTTTACTACATGCATTTGGTATTTTACGATATCTGATGAAATCACATAACTCAATTGTTTAATCTATAGCAACCAGTTGCAACCTGACTACGCCACGGTTCATTTCCATTTAAACCAGTTTATGCGTCAACCTCACAGTTTGTGAAGGTAGGTAGAGGTTGTAGCCGATGTTTAGAACACCTTACTTAGGCAATTAAAGGCCCGTTGTGATGTCAGAAGCACAGTGTGTCCTATTTTCAGTGGATACAAGCTGATAACACAGAATATAAACCTATGACATAACATTTCTTCTCCCGTCTATCGTTTTGCGAAACAGCTATGATCAATTGAATTTAGACATCGTTCTATTCGATAATTGTAGCTGGAAATATTGATATCAAGCCCCCGTTTTTTTATACATATCACAAATAAATTGTTTGAGAGGCTACATAAAAGAAAATGATCAGCACGCTTGCTTCTTGAAACCATATTTTGAGAAACGTTTCCCTCTGGCCGTACTTAGTTTGGTGATAAAGTCTCTAACGCGTTAGAAAGTTTAACTGATATGAACTATTCTTGTCACATTTCCTTAAACAAAAATGTCTAGTAGTTGTGGTATCCCACAGCATCGAAATGCAAACAAACTAACTTGATTTCTTATAATCCTTATTTTATTTTTATTTAAAAAGGTTCTGGCAGCATTAAGCGTATCATTGGGTTCACTTGTGGTAGGTTTCTCCTCTGCATATACTTCACCTGCTTTAGTGTCAATGACCAATCCGAATATTACATCTTTCGAGGTTACAGATCAAGAGGTAAGTCGAATATTTATAAGATTATGCAATTGGACAAAATTCAATAATATGCTTATGTTTATCTTAGGCTTCATGGGTTGGAGGACTTATGCCTTTGGCTGGCTTAGCTGGAGGAATTTCCGGTGGACCGTTAATTGAGTTCTTGGGACGACGTAACACAATTTTAGCGACGGCTGTACCGTTTATTATTTCTTGGCTACTTATCGCTTGTGCTGTTAACGTAACAATGGTACTGTGTGGACGTGCTTTGGCTGGATTTTGTGTGGGCGTGGCTTCTCTGTCGTTGCCGGTTTACCTTGGTGAGACTGTGCAGCCTGAAGTGCGCGGCACTCTAGGCTTATTACCAACAGCTTTTGGTAATATTGGTATTCTGATTTGTTTTGTTGCTGGCACATACATGGATTGGTCAATGTTAGCCTTTCTCGGAGGCGCCCTACCAATTCCGTTTCTTATCCTAATGTTTCTCATTCCTGAAACACCACGTTGGTATGTTTCACGAAATCGAGAAGAGCGTGCTCGTAAGGCCTTGGTATGGCTGCGCGGTAGGGAAGCTGACGTAGAACCAGAACTAAAGGGACTTATGCGCTCGCAAGCAGATGCTGATCGTCAAGCTACACAAAATACAATGCTAGAGTTGTTAAAAAGATCTAATCTTAAGCCATTGACAATTTCGCTGGGTCTTATGTTTTTCCAGCAGTTGAGTGGCATTAATGCTGTCATCTTTTACACAGTATCAATTTTCAAAGATGCTGGTTCCACTATTGACGGAAATGTGTGTACAATTATTGTTGGAGTGGTTAACTTCATAGCTACATTTATAGCTACTTTGCTGATCGATCGCCTTGGACGCAAGGTACATTTAGTATTTACATACAAAAACAGACACATGTATTGAATTTTTACTCACAATTTTAGATTCTACTTTATATTTCTGACGTAGCGATGATAATAACACTCTTCGTTTTGGGAGGATTCTTTTACTGCAAGTCGCATGGAATGGACATTTCTAATGTGGGTTGGCTGCCATTAGCTAGCTTTGTTATCTACATTTTGGGATTTTCACTAGGCTTTGGCCCCATACCCTGGCTTATGATGGGTGAAATATTGCCTGCGAAAATTCGGGGTTCAGCTGCTTCTGTCGCTACCGCTTTTAATTGGACATGTACATTTGTCGTAACAAAAACTTTTCGCGATATGATTGGTATAAAGGCCTAGTATTAAATATTAAAAATTTATGTACTGAATCAATCTTACATTTATTTGCAGATACAATGGGTGCACATGGAGCTTTTTGGTTGTTTGGTGCCATTTGTTTCTTTGGTTTATTCTTTGTAATATTATATGTCCCTGAAACGCAAGGCAAAACTCTCGAGGATATTGAACGTAAAATGATGGGTCGTGTGAGGCGAATGTCGTCGGTCGCTAATATAAAACCACTTTCGTTTAACATGTAAATTCTTAATGGACAACTAAAGTTGGTAAAGTCTAAAAACATTTACTTTAAAAAATCTTGAAGTGATCAAACCAAATACTAGTTTAAGTTAGTATTTACTTAATAACCTAAGTTATAGATATATTCAGGCAATGATTTTCTGTATCTATATGCATACATATTCTTGTACAATGTATATAAGTATATATGTACATACTCGTATATCGTCTCCATTCTACACTTGTAATAGCTTTGATAAGAATTTGGTAGTGAAAATGTGCAATATACAAAACACATATTTTTAGGATAGTTGTTATTGTTACCAAAATGATTTTTTAAGTATTACATATTTATAAAGTCTGTAACAGTTGCTGTGTAAATTATTATTTAAAATACAATATTTAGTGTTATTAAAAAGATCCATAAAAAATATAAAACGGATCAAATACCAATTCGGTAATAAGAAATGTAGATACATATTTCGTATGCCGATGTACCTTACACGTATTAAATGTATGAAGAACAACACGATATCTGATTTAAATTGTTTTTACACACTTTATGCTTGTGATCACCAAACTCAAGTTCTCTTTTATGTATTTAACTTAGTGCTTCCAAATTAAATAAATAAAGAATCCCAACATACCTACTTATATACAATGTTATTAAGTTAACGTGTTTCATTGTAATAATTAATTCCTATATATGGAGTTACATATGTATGTATGTATGAACACAATTAAAATAAATAAAAAAAAGTAAATGTGACCTTACCCATTACTTGAACCCGACAGATCGCGCAAATATCGCATTCAACATCCCAGCTCCACATCGCCACCGCGTTCCATTTCTTTAGTGTGAACATTTTTTCTGGTCTCTCATTGTCATCAGTACTTTTATCCATTGAATTTTCATTGCCTTCAGATGTCATTATGTTTAAATTTTTCCTTAAATTAAATACAATAAAAAAGTTTTCTGTAAATATTGGCAATACATATGTATATACAATGTAACTTTTAGTGATGTTTGATTCAATTTTTGGATATGCTGTGTGAATAAGCATTTTAAATTCTTTTTTGACTTAAGGCTTTCAATGTTTGCATCCGGATTGGGCAAATTCCTTCGATTCACTCATCACTATCTAAATTTAGATAACAATCCATTTCTAAAAAGAAAACAGTAAATAGCTGGAGATTTGATTTGATTCGCTCTCTGTATTTTTCACATGTACCAGAATAGATAGTCGAATGTAACCAAATCACTCACAATGCTGGTTATTTTCAAATACACTTTTTGTGGGGTGCTCAATGTTCCTCTCAACGCTTTTTATATGATTTGTATGTACTTACTATTCAATTATAAACTAAGAACGAAATGGACGTGATATATTTGTACAAGCATAACTAACTATGTATGTATGGTAAGTTTTTAGCAAAGGCTAATTTAACAAAGGCAATCTTTGGGCGCTCTGCTTCAAATTTTTACGTCGCGACGTCTCATTTAATAAAAGACAGCATAAATCTACAGCATAACTCTACTCACTCACTTCGGTTATTCTAAAACCTTTCCACAATATGCATATCTTAAATTCAAACATCCAATTAAAAACTTATACACAAAACAGCTGAACAAAGTTGCCGGTGCTTAAAAGTTTCCTTCAATCAGACAATGTGCTGTAAAACGCTGACACCGCACAAGAAGCTGCTAACTTTTGCAAATGACAAAAAATTATGGTAGGAATTTGAGAGAGAAAAACAATGTTGTACAATTTGAGAGAAAAAGTGGGACCTGAGAGAGTAAAAAAAAATTACAAAGCGAAACTTGGTAAAGAGTGGTGCCATGTTATAACATTTAAAAATGTAAACGAATGTGTAAATAATTTCATACAAATTTTTATTTTTAAAGAAAAAAATTTACCGAGTGCGCACAATGTACTACAGTTTCATTTGAATAAATTAAAGGATTCTATAATATTGTACAATAATACTGTGGACAAGGCCAGTGAAGTCTGTTTTGTTGTTCATTTGGTAAGTCACTGGAAGCGAGAATGATATATAAGAAATCTAATTCAACTTATTAATAGCGATGGTTTTTCATTTTTTTTTTAAATAAAACATACTTCCTACATAAATTCTTATAAATTAAAAATGCAATAAAATGCTAAAATCATGTTCTTTCTATTAGTAAAACAATCATTTAAATTAGTCAAGTGGTTCTCGAGTTACAATTTGATGTTGTCACTACGAGCCCACGAACGAGAACGTCCGTCCTCGGGATGTATCTCATGAACCGCAACAGATAGACGGTTTAAAATTTTACGCTACGTGTATTTTGTTGCGGCTACAACAAAAAATAAATAATAATAATACTAATAAAAAAAAGTTAAAAATTAAAGGGGTCCCCATACAAGAAACGATATAACTCTAGATAATTATTGTAGTTTATAATTGAGTCGTAGGGCTTAGTAGCTAGTACTCAATATCGTTAGTTACTTTATTTTATAACTTATCATCTGTATACATATGTATATAAAGCAAAGTTGTGTGTATTACGCCATTTACTATAACTCAAGAACAGCTGGACCGATTTTAATACATATGTATATTTAGAGCAGCGCAATTGAAATGTGTTTGTATTTTATTTTAATGCTAAGATTCTAAAAACTAACAAACGAACAAAGCAAAATCTACTAAATTTCAGACTCATAGTCATATGTATGTGCCATACTGCAATATAATAATCTGAATAAATGTTGGCTTTGTATTTGTAAGAATAAAACACATACAAAAATTAAAAAACTATGTGTTAGAAAACGCGAAATGTTTAATTAGGTTTTTTTGAACAGAAAAGGATTTCATACTGTATACATAAGGATATGTGCTAAACAGCTGATTGTTAAGGATATGCAATGTATAACGACAAGGTGAATAGAATATACATAAAGTACAAAATAAATATAAAGAAAAACCCGGAAAAACAAAAAGTTAATGTATTGATTTTAGATTCAGTGAATTTGAAAAAAACATTAGAAATGTAGTTTACATTATTATAATACCGGCCGTGTATAGTCATCCAATCAGTAGTCCTCGAAATAGTGCCGAAAACAATCTTTAGTTCCAAATCCAAAATTGGAATACATCAATCAGTACAATTCGACTCCCTGTATACATATGTATTTGCACATTACTCATTGAAATATGAAAATTTTACGTTTGCGCTATGCCAAAATCATTGTGCTAATAGTTTTTGGTATAAATCTTGCATTCTTTTACTATACGTGGAAATCCGCGATGTGGCATAGTTTGGCAAATAGTTTTAGTGGAGTGGGCAACGAAGAAGACTTGAGGCAGATCAACAAGGGCGTTACTGGGCACTCTGCAAAATCGACCAAAGATAAAATAAAGAGTGCAAACAAACACATTCGTAAATCCATAACAATTGTCTTTTCTGCATTCTATAATTTTGAGAACGATTTGAAGGCAACTATTGATAGTATTTTGATGTGATACCGAATATGCCAATTTTGGTGTTGCAAGAAGGAGCCTCTGAGACAGCGTACCCACCGGTTTTTTACGAACGTAACCTTACAGCCGGTGATGAACAGACAGTGCGATTTATGAGCACAGCATTCGATGTACAAAAAACCAGCGAACAGTTAGACCCACTGACAATGATAAACACGAAATATGTGCTCTTCATGCCGGATAGCGTACGTTTGAGTAATAAAAATTTATTGCAGAAGATATTGCGTGCAATGAACACAGTAGGTGGGGTTGTCGCAGGAAAATCACATGGGCAGCAGGAACATTCACGTATAACTGTTGCACCAGAGGAAACTGTGCGTCGTGCTTTAATTGTACCATTTGTTAGTAATTTGAAATCCTTTAGCAGTTGTGTCCGTATACATCTTGATTTGCCCAACTGGACCGTGGAATATGTGTCAACCAATGGCAGCGGGCAATGTGATTTGGTAAGTTTCATTCATATATACAATATTTAACGGTTGCTTGCATTTAAATTTATTAAACACTATAATTTGGTAGTTTCTACAAAAACATGCCATACTTGTTGATGTAGGTGTTTTGAGAAAGATGCCTGACCCATTCGGATTGCCTTTTCCAGAAATGTTCTATATTCAAGCAAAAATAGCTAACATATCGGTTTGTATATTGTTTATTATATTTATTTGTTTTCTGTCCTAAACATAACTTACATCATCATTTTTACTAACAGACAACCGTTTTTCCACAATCTTTCCAAGAGGGTCGTCGTCTCTTCGCTTCATTTCATACGAAACAACGACGTATGGACTTGCGCCGGCGTCAGTACAAGGAAATGTACAAGAAACTACAAATCAAACGAATAATACGTCGTGCACACAAACTCAACTATAACCCACAAGGTAGTATTGATGGCTTCGGAGGCGGTGATAACTGGCCGCAAGTGCATAATCTTGTTTTGGATCCCCAGTTTTCTTCCTCTAATTTTTCATTGCCACAAGTCACAGATATCGATTTGATTGGCTGCGAACGTACTACCAAATCATGTATTGGTTCTGTCTATAACAATTGTCCATTTTACATCTACATGGGTAGGCATACGCCGCCATGTTGTCTAGATAAACTGAAGACAACGTTCAACCATGTGCTCGAAGAGTTCGAGAATGTTGGAATTCGCTATTGGCTCGATAATTATGCGCTAAAAAGTGCTATAGAGACGAATCAATTGTCACCTGATGCTTTTGACATCGACATAAGTTTCAATGTGCAGGACTTAGAACGTTCGAATGCCATGAAGAAATCACAAAATAAACCATATGTTGATAATGACGGCTTCTATTGGCTCAAGGCCACCGATGGTTATTATTTTCGTGTACAATTCTCAAAAGTAAATCAGATAGCCGTCAACTTGTTCCCATATGAGATTAGTGGTACTGAAGTACGTGCCAATGGGTTCTTTGGTTGGAAGGCTGTCTCGTTCTCAGCGGATTACTTGCATCCTATGTCAACAGTATTGTTTTTGGGTAAAAGCGTCATGTGTCCAAATAATGTTCCAGAATATTTGGATTTTAAGCACATTAAAGTAAAAAAAAATGTTTTTGACCTTAACGAAGAATAAAGTAATAGTGATTGAAGCATTTCATACTATTGTATTGTATTTTAGTATAATTGATTTTAAATTTTACCAAAAATGTATTGTAGTTATTACAGTTTTATTTATGATGTTGATAAATAGAAGTAGAAAATCACTAATTGCATTTAATGATTGATTTGATTGTTTGTTGTTGTGTTTGTATAATCATATTATTTGTTTATGAATTTAGCTATATGATTTACCTAGTTTGTTGATCTAGTCACCATGATATATCTCATTCAATTATAAAAAAAAAAAAAAAATAAATCATTTAATTTTACGATATACGTAACTACTCTAAGTTCAAAATTTTAACCTTTCAGTTTGCTTAAATGTAAAAAGAGAACATAACATTATGACAAGTAATTAAAGTAAGGCAAACATCTTTTTGACATTTTATTTTATAAAAATGCAACAATTAAAAAAATACACAATTTATATATGAATGTATGTATGTAAAATATCTTGATCTTAATTATTTTTAATGAAATGTCAAAATATTGGTAGGTAGCTTTAACTTTGTACAGTTGTTGCTGTTTCAAGTATGACTTGTCCTTCCGGCAATTCTCGTACTAGTGAGAGCAGTTTTTCCAGTTTGGCTATCTGTAATGTGCTCTGATCGAGATAAAGCTGCTTCTTCGGAGGTTTGACCATCATACGCAGATTTGGTGATAGTTTCAGCGAAGTTATTAGACCTCTGAAATGATTTGATAGATATACTTCTTAAAGTGTACAGAAAAATATTGTATAGTCATACTTTTCATCACCGACCACAATAAACGGCAACTTCTCATTAAATGCCAGTCGTGTCAGTTTGTTCTTGCGTTTAGGTACTACAGCCTGTATACATATTGCTCGGTATTTATTTATATTTAAGTCAAATACATGCACTTTGCCTTCTGTAGTTACCGCAGCAAAAACTGTGCTCGAATAAGGTGCCCACCTGACATCACCTACAGCACAGCCTAAATCAAAAATGAATAAGGGTTCAGCGCGCATGTCTTCCCATATCTTGATGCGCCAATCGCAACTGCACTATAAAAATATTCGAATTGAAGTAATTGTAATCAATGCGATAAACAGACAAGTTGTGTGCGTTATAGGTCATCAAATATTTGGAGCTGAAGGCGGTGCAGCACTTATAGATAAAACCATCTTCAGTACCAATTAAGAAAATGTTTGGATCTAATGGATGAAACACCATACAGGAACCGCAACTCTTCAATTGTACTTTTGTACCGTCAGGACCATCGGTTACGCCATTTGCTAAATATAAAGTTATCATTGTCGTAACAGATATTTCATTTTGCATCAATATCCAGTTGAAGACTCGTCCATCCGATGAAACAGTATAGAAATTAATTTCACCGTCTGCCATGTCAGGGCCCCATTTAATTTGCCAAATGCATTCGGCATGTTTGCATTTTACACCCACTGATACATATAGTGGTTTCTGGTAATTGTCACGCAGATTATAGACGGCAACATTGCCATCGTAGAGCCCAATGGCCACTAGAAATGGATACTTGGGGTGTATGTCACAACACATGACGCCGCTGTCTGTTTGTACTATTAAGAAGTAATTAACACATTAATAGAGTTCAATCATATGTAGGTAAGATACTGAAGATTCTCACTTATATAATCGGGATATGAAGGATTTTTTACGGTATAAAGACAGAGGAATCCCTCATTTGGTTGTTTCATAAAATCATCTAAAAAGTGTTAAATACTTTTTATATATTATATATTATAAGAAATATCATAGCCCTCGATACTTACGTGAACCGAAGCATACTGCAAAGAGATCATAGTAGCTTGGATTGAACACGATGTCGGTGACATTCATTTTCTTTGTTTTTTCATATTGAAATTTCCACAATGGAAGCAGTGTGCCTTCACCTTCACGATATTCATCGGCCGGATCCTCCCAATAACGATAATCATTTGCAATGTCATCGAAGATATTCTGGTTTATCATACGTTCTAGAATCTGCCAACATTTCATGTATTTGCGATTAAGTTTCTCAGCGTCGGCATTCTTGTCACGTTCTTTCTTTCCTTTACGGATGCGACTGGTTCGACGGTCTTCTTTTCCCTTAGCCTGGTCTTTGTGTTGTTCATTGAAATCTTCATTGTAACTATCATAGATAACCCATTGCAAAACATTAGCGCCATATTGTGAACGCGGTGGAGGTATAGTCTGAGTGTCGACATTCTAAGTCAAAAAAAAAAAATATGTATGTTTAGGTATATCGATGTTTTGTTACATATTTTTTGTTTTAGTATTGTTTTGAACTTACACGTTTCGGATACGTGAAGGTAAGAGCAGCACGTTCACAGTAATTAAACTGGTTAATGAGGCGTTTCTTGCCAGATGAAGGAGCTGCTGGTGTTGCACCCCCTACACGTTCTTCATCAGCAGCGGTATCTTCTGCAGGTTCTGTACCTTCATCCTGTTTAGCTCCTTCTTCTTCCTCTTCACCTAGCGCTTCCTCTTCATCATCCTCCTCGATTTGCTTATCGTAACCCCGTTTTTCTTCCTCGCCTTCCCCTTCCTCATCACCCTCTTCCACAATTGTTTCACGTGTTTCAGTTTCGATAACCGAATATTTTGGCGCAGGCAAAGGATAGCCTTAAAACGAAAGGGGTTAGGGTTTTGTGTTAAAACATATTTCGTATTTATTCTACCAATATCCTCAGCTTCTTCAATTTGAATTCGGGCTTCCTCCGAGTCTATATGAAGCGCTGAACCTGGAAACGATAATAACTCGACCGTATTCGGCGCCAAAGGCAACGATATAAATTCACCATCCTTAAAGCTATAGATGACTAGATTCTTTATAACATTCGTATTGGTCGGAGTCAGCATCTTTGTAACTTCTTCCCCAAGTTCGGCTTCAGTTAGATCTAACTGATCATCTGGTTTTAATAATTGCCGTGAGCGCATCCAAGCTTCCAAATCATCAGCATCGCCACCACCTTCTTCTTTTTTTGGTTTTGACGGTCGAGCCTGTTGCAAAATAATATATATACATATATTTCAAGACCTCATTTACAATCAAAGAAGAGTCTCTACTCTCTCTACTTGCTAAACTGATCTAGTGAAATTATTTTGGTTTAATTCAAAGTCATTCAAACTCGGCTTACCTTTTCTATTAAATATAAATTAAATAATATAATTTAGTATTAATTTGTGCGTTAAAAAAAAAAAAACAGAGAGGAAAAGTGTATGAGCACACTTACTTGAAATGTAATCTGAATTTATTTAATTATTGTACTATAGACACGTAGGGCCTACCGAAAGAGGGTCAACGGAGCGCAGCTGATCCCCTACCAGAAATTCTTAACTTGCCCTCTCCTATGCTAAAAGCTGTTCTTTTTATATTCAACTTTGAATAATTTTTTTTTTTAATGAACATATAAAAACATAATGTACAATAAATTACAGCTTTCACAAGTTCATGTCTAAAAATGTAAGTCTAGGGGAACACATGAGTACAATTTGAGTTTGAAAGATCGGCTTAATGGTAGCTTTGGCCGCCAAAGGTTGGATTGTAGTTGTTGAAATAAATTTTTTGAGTTATGCCAATTTTCAGGTTCTTAATGGAGAAATATGAGAATAATTCGCAATTCAAATGTATGTACATATTTTGTATTATATTAGTATATCTTTTATGGAGGTAATGCATTTTAATGGTGTGATCATAACTGATGCGTCAATTTCAACTCACAGTTTCAATATGTAACAGTGTACCGGACAAGCGTACATATGGACGGACTTGCGGACAAGGTTTCCTGTCGATCACGCCACAATATGATCAGTACAAATATCACATTCGAGTATACAATACTTTATCAAGTCTCCTGCTTATATACGGTTTTGTGCGTTACAAATATCAGACTATCACTTGAATATTGTCGAGTGCATAAAATGTGTATAAAATTGTAATGTAAAGTTTAGCTTTGTTTGTATTGTATATGTATGTAAGTTAAGTTTTATGCTGGAAGTACATGCAGCATGCAATCCATGTGAATTGCATTATCGCGATTGCAGATTGGATCAATTTTGATTACATTTACCTCGTGCAATTGACCATCAAAATCATTGAGATTATCCTTGCACAGTGGGGAAGCCGCCTCATTCGACATTTTACTTTGACTTTTTGCTGTATTCAACTAATGTAAGTTAATATATTGTATATACATATATAAGAAACAAAGCTAAATCAAAAACTGAAATGTGTACAGCTAAAGATTCAATGGTATTTACAATGCGTACGAGTTCTACGACTATATATGTACATATATGACTATTTGCAGAGAAATACAAGTTGATGTCTACAATCTTTGGATGGTTTATATAGTAGAATTTTAAGGGAAATTGTAATATTTGGACGTTTTTCAAAGTTCCTCCTCTGCACGAGCTTACAAATGAATTTTAAATTTTCTATATCTAACAGTTTTCAGTATGTACGAAGTCTGTTCAAAAAGTATCGCAACTTTTTATTTTTCTCGGTCTACGTGTTAGCGATTTTCGATATTTTTTTTTTGTGCTATGTTGGTACATATGTATATCCCCAACATATGTTGTCAATATCAGCCGTTATATATATAGCAAAAAGAAAAAATCAAAAATCGCTAATACGTGGACCGATAAAAATAAACAGTCTCAATACTTTTCGAACAGACATAATATAGGGCCCCCAATGCTGATGAAATAAATAATATTGTTTTTTTTAAAGGAATTTTTTTTTTATTTGAATTTTAAATAACGCTTAAGTTACTACTTTTCCATTCATCCTGCGGAACCCAGCGACACCTGCCTCTGCTCATTTGCTATTAAATTTTACAGATTGAAAAAAGTAAAGTAAAGGATGAGTACCCTTTACCTCAGCAGATTAAAATTTAAATTTGCTGGATAAATTTTTATCAGTTATACACCACAGACATGAATGAACATTATAATACATCTTAATTTTTTCGCACTCAGTTTATTGTTGAGAGGCATCAATGAATTAAGTGTAAATATATTTTATATACAAATTGCTTGATTAAAACAAATCGAAATGATATGATTTTATGTACCGCCATTGCGCGATTGGCAAGTTTCCACATTTCGCAAAAGAAATTAGTGACACGATAATTAAATATTAAATGTTGTAGTAATTGATTTACTAAGCACAAATGCCTTAAAATTCTTATACAAAACAATTTTCCAACTTTTATTTTAATATTTATTATATTTTTTTATTTTATTATGATTCTTATTTTCGCGAAAACGGTGTGCTGCTTGGTTGTATTCTGTCCAATAGTCAAAATTCGAATGGTTTTCAGCGACATATGTCCTTCAATGTGAATCGAAAATAGCTAAGAGAAAAATATCTTTGGTCTCGTCATAGCTTACATACACTTCTAACGATGATCACAGATATCATAGATGAAAGGAGATGCAAAAGATACTTGAACGAAAAATTAATTATCGGGGTATATAACTAGCTATTTTTAACTTTCTAGTCGTTAATGCGATTCCCGGACTGATGAAGTCAAAGGGAATTGTTCTATGCGTAACGCATGAAACTCTTAATAATTCACAATGAATTACAATATGAAAGTTGTATATTTTTTAGATTTGGATTGCTATCTAAACAACAGTTTTGTCTAAAATATTCATTAAAAGAGGGTGTAATAGAAAAAAATTTAAAAGACAATTAATATATTAAATGGGCGCATTAAAAAAAATAAAATAAAAAAGAAGAGAACCTCACTGACTTTTTTACAGTCTGACTTATTAAACAAAATTTTAAATTTTTTGAACACAATGTACTTACTATGACTATTCGGTTAAAACCCAGTACATGCAAATTATTTCGAAGCTTAATAATGGGAAACAATATACATAGTTATAAAATTAATAACAATTGGTGCAAAAATGGTATCAGAGTAGGTCAAAATTTGTCAAGTATTCTTTATCAAATTGTATGTGTATTATTGGCAAGAAATTATTATGCGATTCGGGGATTGTGGATGCGTATATTGTACCAAGTTTATGGAAATAAAACTATGCAAGTTATAAATGAAATTTTATTGTGTGGCTTCTATGGTGGAGGGGGTGACTTGGTAAAAAACTTTTGTTAGGCCTTATAATTATATTCTCTGCCAAAAATCCCAAAATTGGGTTTATCTGAAATAAAGCGTGAGTAGGGTGTGTAGGGCGCATTTAAAATTTGATAAAACAAACATATTTAGCTTGCCTCACAACTAAAGGAGTTTACTTATCAAATTTCATCTTCCTAACTATTATGTAGTTCCACTAGTAAGGGGCCATTCATAACATCAACGAATATTGACATTGTGTCAAAATCTAAAGTAAAAACTTAAAAATAACATCGACAAAGACGGGTGGGGGATCAAAAAGCAGCACAACAACAACAGTATTCGTTGCGAAGCAACGGCATTGATTATGCAATTTGAATGACACTGATTGAAGAGATATAATTACTTATAATGGAAGGCTGCGATGGCGTAGCATGGTGCCAATGCCAAAAATTCAAATATAATAGATAAGCGATCTATCTTCGAAGGTAAAAATAAGTGCATATTTAAATTAACTTCAGTCGGATTTTTTTTACTTACGAATATATTATAGAGTTTTTACAATTTGTATATTATTTTACCTTCTTGCTTGATTTGCCGTCACCAGTGCCTTTGCCGTCAGCCTTAGTTTTTTTTTCAGCTGACGCCATTTTATTGAAGCTACCAAACTTTTCTACTCGTATTACTTGTTGCCGAGTTTACCGTAAATTGAATTAAAGATAAATATAAAATATACACAGATTTACGCTTTAAACGGGAACTCAATTTATTTTAATTTGGAGAAAAATATTTAGTGAATTTGACAGTGTGTATATTTTTTGTGATTGACAAACATTTCCGATTTATTTATTTTTTTTTTTTGTACTAGTTTCTATAGAGATTGTGAAAGTTATTGCCTAGCATTATCGATTGTTTTCGAGCCTTTAGTATATTAAAGACCTTTATGTTCTTGGAAGTAATAGTAACGGTTTGGAGGTCCAGCCTGATAGACATGTTCGCGAAACTCCTCCTCAGTAAATGAGTTAGGATCGTAAACAAAAGGTTCGCGCTTTTCACTGGTTGTGCTTGAGTCCTCCTCAGCTTCAGTTGTGACACTAGCTGTAAATACAGGGAAAGTCCGACCATAGATTCGGAAATATTTCTCATCTAATGTTTCTTCTTCTTCACATTCCTCGCTTTCGCTGGGTGTTCTTAGTGGACGATTTCGCACACACTCTTCATGTTCTTCAATCTCGTTAAGAACTTTTAGCATAATGGGGTGCCTATAAAAATATTATATAACGAAAGCATGAAAATAAATATTAAACTGTATTGTTTCTATTGGGGCTTTATAATTGATCTTTTGGTTGTTGTTGGGATCTTATAAAAATATAAGTATAAAATTACAAACTTATATCAGCGGTACTGTGGAAGGCATACTATATTCTTTGTTATAGTATTTTGAAGCAAGAAAAATGAAAGTTAACTTTGTCTATTCTATGTTCACACAGTTCTAGAAAACGTCACTGATTTTGAATTTGGGGTTTATACGATCCAGTATCCCTAGGGTCTTTAATTTACATGGTTGGTGGAGATAGATTATATATGGGAGGTACCCCCTAGTTGTTTAATTCGGCTGATTCCGACAAATGTGCAGCGTCTTGTGAAAAGAAAGACAAACAGACAGACGAGATGGCTTACTCAACTCCTCTCGTCGAGCATGTCTAGAATATATTATATGGTCTCCGTCTGTTACAAACTTCATGGTAAACTTATAATACTATACACTGCGTAGTGTCTAACAATAAAGCACGTTAACATATAAAAATTACGAATAATTTTTTATGGTACCTCTCAGTATTCATATATAACTACATTTTCCGTTTGGTTTGGACAGACAGACAAGGCTAGATAGATAGAATATATTAATTATTGGACTTCACTTCTATATAGTAATGTGTAAACAAAATTATTTCCCCTTTTTCAACTTACTTCGTACCAATCATTTCATTAACTTTTTCTTCGAACTTCGGCCTACATAGGAATTTTCTGTTAAACGCCGTATGATCTGATTAGCCTCAAATTCTGCAACTTCGTCCATTCGCAACCTCGACAGTCGAATTTTAAAATGTTCCTTTGAAGTGCTTTTATGACTTCACGTCCGGCATACAAGGTATGGCTGAAATATTCAAACTCCGCACGATTGGCGCAACAACATGTCACTGACATACTGCTACTAGTGCACTCAATCCCTGTTAAATTCAACTCTGACATCTTATTTGTACCCACAATACTTGTGCACAATTCCATGAGGCCATTGTCCCCCAATGGGATGTAATCCGAGATATCTAAACGAATCACACTTTTCCGTTCTTAAAGCAAAGCCAAGCTGCTCCATAGCATTTGGACCCAGATGATTGTTTTCCACGAGTACTTGCAAGTGTTGCAAGAAACCTAAGCCAGCAAGAGCGGGACCGCAATCATCTTCAAGATCACTCCAAAATCGATTGTCTCTAGAGTGTCATTATATTTCAAAGCACGAGTTAATATTTGCAGCTTTTTTGTATCTCGACTATTACGCATACGAAATACCTTTAGATTCATGAGGGACTTAGACCCCGTATGGTCAATTTTTGTAAGGTAAAGTTGCATTGAATTTACAAATAAAACTTACCTTGCCAAACGAGTTATATCATCGTAAGAGAAGTTAAAATGGCGATTATGGAAATTGCGACCCATATCAGGTCCAAGAAATTCTATCTCAAATGAATGAGATTTCGAAATCTTTCACAAAACTTAGATCAATGTGGTGACAGGCTCCATCTGTGCGCTTGATACGTTTCATAGTTTCCATTGCTTGCCGGAATCATCATGGACATCTGGTTGGCAACTTCAATATCGAACACTAGCCTTTTCTCCTTTTCTTTTGTGACTATGGCTCGGATTCCGACATTTTTTGTTTTAATGCCGCTTATGGAGACGTTCCTCATACTCCGCTTTTTTTTCTCTTTTCTTACGAAGTTCCTGACGAATGGCATTACGAGCATTTCTTGCGCGGCGTCGTTCTATATGCTGTTGCTCCATAAACTTTCCGTTTTCGGCATTGGTTCATACTCTTCCTAAAACTACCGGTTCTATTATTGCTGACTTTTTCTTTGGCATTTTCGATATTGAACGGTTTTTTTGTGATGTCGATTGATGGCTCTTCATCCTCCTCCTCCTCTGCTTCTTCAGTTGTAGTAAGTTCGTCACTGGATATTTCAATAGACTCGAAAGATTCTGATACATCAGAATCAGAACCGCTCTCAAAATACTGCTCGAAAGATCCATCCTTTAAAGATTGCAATTTTTTTATTTGTATTTCCTTAACAAAATCCTTCACCAACATGGCCAATTTATGCATTTCCTCTTCAGGCCAAAATTCAGCCGGGCACGATTCAACCAATTCAATGTACTTCATACTAACACCACGTCCTTTCCAATCAAACTCGTTCAGTTTTTTCAATAGAAGAGTTGCATCCTTGGTCTTCGAAAGTACAACGCGACGCCAGAAACCCAAATCATCAACAAAATAGCAGTCCTTTAATGGCAACTCTACATCGAGTGCATCATATTGTATACGTAACTTAAGTTTGTCTTGCTGCACTATCGGTGGAATATCTTTTGTGCGTATTTTGGCCAAAGCTCGCACACAGAGATCACTCAGAGTCCCTAGGCGCGGGTCTTCAATGAATGCCTCAGCATATGTCTCACGACCTCTTTCACTGTAAAGCTTTTGCGTCTCCACTGATGTCTTATAAACACTAGCTATGCGTTGCAATTCGGGATCATTTGGAATGCAAAATGTGTTAGTATTATTCGGCGGACCGAATTCTTCAATATCTTCTTCATCCATTATTATATGTCTACAATAATCATAATTTCAAATCTTATGTTTTGAGAAAATTCGAAATATTTAAATATTTCTTTTTTTTTTTTTGACAAATATTATCTATGTAGACTCGTACTCGTATAAGAAGAAATAAAATGTTTTGAAATTCTATTTCTTCTATGCTTAATAAAGTGGCAATTATAAACAACAACGCTCCAACTTCTTGCATTTCATTTCTATGCATGCTTGTCCTTCAATTTTTAAGGTAATGGAAATTAAAATTTTGTTTTACACCTCTGGTTTGGTGAGTTTATAGTATTGTACATAGAGGCACATGTAAGGAAACGTACATCCATCCTACTTCGCCTAAAATTATAAAATATATCATCGTATTTCCTTAAAAAGAAAAGATTTTATTTATATGTGAATTAAAACTAGACAGAACTATGTGAATTAAAACTATGCCGAAGACGAAGTACTCTTCACGCAGTGAATGTTTCATTGTAGTATTTGAGCTTTAACGCAACAAAACGGGTGGTTTGGATGGGAGGTACCCCCTAATGGTCCGATTCGGCTAGTTCGGCAATTCGCCTAATCGAGCTGATCAAGAATATATATACTTTCTGTGACCTCTTTTGTCTTCTTCTGCTTGTTACAAACTTCATGACAAACTTATAACACTATTCACTCCCGTGAAGAGTATAAAAAGACAAGGAGTTAATCATCCATTAACTGGTCGTCCAGTGGTCCCGCATGACAAAACAACATCCGATTAAAGTGAAAATCAGGTTTTGTTCTTTTTGAGATTTTTTTTTTTTTTATAGATATACATACTTGTACAATACATACAATATCTTACATTCTTAAATGTTACAATTACTTATAATGTAATGATAATTAATTATGTTCAAGTACATTTCTTTTAAATGTATGATATTCAAAGTTTTCAATATCTTGACGCATACTTTTTATAAAACGAACTGGAATTTCTGGTAAATAAATGAAAACTATGAACATTAGAGGTCCAAATAAAAAAGTATATATTAACCAATAGATTACTGTAAAAACTATTAGATAATCCATGTGAAAATATTTTTACGTAGATGGATTTTTTTTTAAAATTTAACTTTTAAATATAAATTATATTAATAGTACAATAAGTTTATATAAAAGTTTTAAAAAACAGGTTTTTCTTTTGTTCGGTCGGTTATTTGTTACTGGTTATTGACCAATATCACTGAACATGAAAATTAAAGAATATTTTTCTTTTCATACAAATAGTTACATACGAGTATACTATAATACATACATAGTTATTATTTCACTTATTTTTATACATTATATTAAAACTGGTTTCTAAACAATTGTGATTGATATAATGAACGGATTCTTTACCAACAAAAGCTAAGTTGAAGTTTAGTCTGCGGGGTTTTTACGAACGACACCTGTTGAGTAAGTAGATGTTTTTTTTTTTTTATTAAAATTGAGATATTTAATATTTTGGATTCTTCACATCATGCAAGCAAAATCGAAGCTAAGCGAAACAGCGAAATGCTGCATTTGTTAACTGATTCACTGATTTACATATTACAAATTTTTAACAATTTTTGACAATATAAGTAGGTACGATATGTACATAGGTATATGTATATTTTTCGTTTCAAGGTCTTACGGACAAACATACGTACATACTTTTATTTATTTTTTTATGCGATGCAATAAATAAAATAATGCGTCAGAGATCGTATGTCCGCTATAATTCAGCTTAAATTTGTAACTGAAATTGGCAACAGGTTCTACTTCTCATTCAATATCAGAACTAAATGAAAGCTTTGCGTTTATTTTAAATTAACTTGAAATTAAATACATTATTATACACTTCACAACAAACCAAAAAAAAAAAAAGTGTTTAATATCGCTTTTGTCTGATGTTTGTAACGCTTAGAATTGTGTATTGCATTGAGAATGGACATAAGTATATACATAGTTCGAATGTATGTATCTATAATTCCATAATCAATATTTTTAAGTATGTACATTCATATGTACACTTTTTAAATAGAGAGTTGACATTGTGTACATGCATGGTCTTTTTACCTATAATTTTTACAGATGAAGTCTTGTAAAGATCATGATATGACATATGACATCTACTATAGGTCGATAATCCAATCTCTTGATTTTTGTTGTTGTTGTTTCAAGGCCATCATGTTTGAAGTGTATGGAAGCTTAAGTGATACAAACGTTAGCTTTTCTCTCAATTTTGTTTTTGAATGTGTTGTGACATTGTGTTTCATTTCGTCTCTTTGAGCACCCAGTACTTAAATCGGGTATATTTCGTTTATACGAAAAACTATTACATATAAAATATTGATGATAAGCTGAGGCGTAGGCTAATTGATGTTACCCAAAAGTTATTCTAATTCTTTTAGTAAGTATTTTATAAGTACTTAAGCCCCTAAGTTTGTGGGGATAATAGTAACATATATATACTCAGTACGTGTGGACATTCTTATTCTGAGTGATCTCATAATGGACGTACTACTGCTATTACATACGAAACTTCACAATCAAATATTATATCCAAAAAATTCGGCGATCGGATAAATACATAATTCATATATGTACATAATTTATAGAATTTATGATGTTTTGAGCGTATGCCCTCTAATATTATTAGTTGTATGTTTATATACTCCCAGAAAAAAATTCAGCTCATTCTATGACCGGGAACCCGCGCCAACTTGCATCTGAAACATATTCATGCAAGTTAAGCATCACTTGAGAACGGCACATTTGGGTGATTTTTTTTTGTTGTGTTGGTGTATAGTCCTAACTATAAAAATATGAAAGAAATTCTTGGAAAAACTACAGGAAAAGTTGGAATTTGTGGATCAAATTTTGCTGTTTTTGTTGCATCCGAAGATGGTCTGAAAGCTCATGAGTAAAATGAGTCAAGATAATAGTTGTGAAACCTTTTCTATTCCCTTTTCTTGTTGTTTTTTATTAATTTATTTCATTTATTTTACTGAGAATGAAAATTATAAAACAACAACCAGCAGAGTTCGGAAAATTTGGGACACTCTAGTGTACATACATATGCCATATAGATTATTATTTTTCTATGAGTAAGTTCATAAGCTGTTAGAAAGGTATGTAAGCTTCGCTCAATCGAAGTGTGTTCAGACAATTTTATTTATTTTTTTTTTTTTTTTTGTCAAAATCAATTTTGCAGACAAAATCTTAATCGAAGTTTAATAATCCATATCCAATTGACTTATCATTACTACAATAGCGCTACTAGCTGACATATTTTGTTTTAGTATTGCTTAAAACTTTCATATAATAAAATGAATAATCGGCGCATTTTACGGATAACAAATATCCTTTTATTAGTCACTGGTTACCAACAGCACTGGTTCGATGGGAAAACTTATCACTATCGACTTTCACTTATTGGCGTAGTTCAATTTATGCTACTCGCGTTATTCTATATAATTTGTTTCATTCAACACTTTGAAAGACCGCTAGTAGTAGAAATACTGAAAGAAATATCGCCATTTTTATATGGGCTTGTGCAGGTTCAGCTTTGGCTTGGATTCAAAATGTTAATCATCAGTGTTTGGGACTCTAACATCGTAGTACGTGCAGCGAATGATTTCGTTAAACAATTGCCGACAATTGCATATTCTTACAAGTTTAATCAACACGAGCCAGTAGCTTATCTCCTGATCTTTTCAACACCAGTTTTATGTTTTGTTTACATCACTTATCTCGCCTACGAGATGGACTTTAAATTGCCGATCTTAGAACATGTGCTCATTGGTGGTGCACTCTTTATACCACATTTCGTGAGTGCTGGCGCTTTAAAATTTTATAATATTAATAATTGGTTGGCTTATCTCACTTTGCGTAACCTTATGGATAGTATGATAGGTTCAATACTGCCATCACTAACTAAAACCGAAACTCGTGGAACTGTATCAATACATATCAATATGGAGTCAAATGGAGAGAGCAACGCATTGCTAAAGTATCAGCAAAAGTTATTAACTGATCTGAGCGAAAAGTATACTTTATTGGCCAAGTCCTTACAGCGACAGTTGGTGATGTTTTTTATTTTGAATTCAAACTGTATTTTGGGTGGTGTTTATGTATATGTGTACTATTACCATGTTTGGTATGTCATATTCCAGGGTCGCATGAAACGCATCTTCTATGCCGCCAATTCCGCCATATTCGTATTAATTTGCTGTGATTATTGTTGCCTTTTGTTTACTCAATGTTTATTAAACAGAGAGGTATGTTCAAATGGGATATTAGATGCTTTGATTGAAATGTTTCTTTTTAAATACATATTCATATCTCAGCGCACAACTTTTGTACAACATTTAGATACAATTCTTGTGCAACAGCGACAAACACTGGTGAAGACTAAACGTGCAATTATAAAGGATATGCGCTCTATTTTGAATAATCACTTTTGCTATAAATTCTTTGGAGTTTGTTGTTTTAATATCCCGAATGTTTTGCATGTAAGACTTAACACAGAGGAGTTTTTTGAAATATGCCATTAATTCTACCCAATATTTTTAGCTTCATTTCCTTCTGGCTCTCGTTATTGCAATAATTGTGGGTTGCGATTATATAAACCAACAAATATCTTCAATAAGCATGCGTTTGAACGGCATGGATGAAGAGTAATTCCCTAATACAAGGATAATCCTTTAATAAAACGCATCCAAATTTATAGATTTATGTATATGAGTATAAAGTACATAAGTATTGTATACAAATTTGTACACTTTGCTGTTTTGAAATATTTTCTCTCAACTCTTAAACAGATAAAGCAAATTTTTATATTCCATGTACATACGTATGTATGTATTTTTAAATTAAACTTATTTACATATGTATGTACGTATATATGTATAATGAATGATGTAGTAAAACGCACACGCGACCTTTTGTCATTTTTTAGTGTTTTTTTGTCTTATCTCTCATTTTCGTGCTTCGGTGTTAAAGAAAATTAGATTTGGGCTGACTTTGTATACGCTTTAACCATTTAACCAGTTGATTTTATCAAGAAGAAATTGTTCTTTACTTTCTAACAACATTCTTTAAAATAGAAACTTAATGTCAACAGTAACGATCAAAGCATATTATGATTGATGCGTAGCATAAATTATTAAAAAGCTTTTCGGGCAAGGTGTGTAAGTCTTAAAAGCTCCTAAAAAATAGTGTTAGGTATTTTTTGTGCTGGTACTTTGCAAGAATACTATGGTAACGGCTGGCACACCACCGCACAAAACCATTTAGTACAATTCTTATCGTGCAGTCGTGCAGCAGTTTGAGGTTGGTTTAAACTGTCTAGATACTGTATAAAATGATTCACATTAATTGCAAAGATGCTAATGTTGACCCCATACCGGTCAAGGTAAGATTAGCAGATAAGTAATTGAAATTGGATTATCATGGTTAAACTCCTTCATTCATATTATGTAGATCGGTATTATTGGTGGGTCCGGTCTGGATGATCCAGATATTTTAGAAAAACGACAGGAACGCGCTGTAGAAACACCATACGGTTCGCCCTCCGATAATCTTATCGAAGGTGAAATTGTTGGAGTCAGTTGCGTACTATTGGCACGCCATGGACGGAAGCATGACATCATGCCAAGCAGTGTTAATTACCGTGCAAATATCTGGGCTCTGCGTCAACTAGGCTGCACTCACTTAATTGTTACCACTGCATGCGGTTCATTGCGAGAGCATATACACCCAGGAGATTTGGTAGTGCCACATGACTTTATTGACCGTACAACGAAACGAGCACAAACATTTTATGATGGCGCCTTTAAAAGTCCGCAAGGTGTTTGCCATTTGCCGATGTATCCAGCATTTAATGAGCGAACTCGTAAATTGTTACTAGAAGCTGCAAAAGAATTGGCAATACCAGCACATGACCAGGCTACTATTGTCACTATTGAAGGGCCACGTTTCTCATCTCGCTCAGAGAGCAATATGTTCCGTCAATGGGGCGGAGATCTTATTAATATGACTACATGCCCTGAGGTTGTGCTAGCCAAAGAAGCTGGACTGCTCTATGGTTCAGTTGCTATTGCAACAGATTACGATTGTTGGCGCATGGGCTGCGAAGGTGTTAACGTGCAGGACGTATTAAAAACATTTGCCGAGAATGTGATCAAAGTCAAAAAGATTTTAGTTAATGCTGTTGAGCGTATCGCCAAAGAAGATTGGACAGAAGAAACACTTAATGCGAAGCAATGCGTTTGCAACAACACAATGTCTGGTCCTATGTGACGGTTTTTAATGCTTTGCACAGAAATAACACGCGAAACTATATTACGTAAAAGGCCCATTCTGGCACCTTCCCATCATAAGAATTTAAAAACATTAACTCCGAAGTTGCATTCCGTTTCAATTGTTTATGAACTTGAAGATGACGATATACATACATTAAATGGATAAAAACGTCCAATTTACAGCAAACCCAATATGAAGTAAAGCAAATGAAAAATAACAAAACAAAATCGTAAATGATCAACTAATAATCATATTTCGTATTTTCAATAAACGTTTTTAAAAGGAAAGCGATATTTAGTTAGATTTCTTAGCGCCATTGCAAAATGACGTTTATTTGATTATTATTTCTTAAACATAATACAATTTCTACGGCTTGGATTCATGGGCATTTTCGTTCTACTTGGCTTTTGCCGGATTCTTCGTATTCTTGCGACGAGATCCACATCTGTTGGAAAGTACCGATGCTGGCTAGTATGGAACCACCTATCCAAGCACCAAAACGCCGTTCTATGGTGCCGTTAGCTGAAATCATCTTCAGTCGTGTATTTGAAGGTGCGCGTAGCTGCAAGCCTCGATTAAGACGCTCTGGGAATCCTTGTAGCAATGTATTGCCACCTAAAACACAAAATGAACCCTTTAGACATTGATGAAACATGCTTACCCAGGTACTTACCCGTTACCACAACCGAACCAAACAGTGATAGTCGCACGTCAGCATCACACATGCCAACGCTGGTAGACGCCAATTGACCAGCACCTAGCATGGCATTGTCGAATAAGCTTTCGGCTAGTTTAAAACGTTCTGATCCGAACTCCTGGTGGTATCCATTGGGAAATTCATAGTGTACAGTTGGTATTTGTGAGGCTACTCGCTCATCGTATGGATTCTCCAAAACCTGTAGTACATTCATCTGGAAGTCTTGCAACATTAAATTAAGCATATAGTTTTGCCAAGACTGTGTTATATTCTCTGGCAGTTTGCGCAATGTGAATCGTGGATTGTCGCGTTCTTTGACAACATCCTTTGATGCGATTTTATAAACTGGCATCAAATCGATGCCCTGTTTTTCCAAGTATTGACGGCAATTCCTTGAGAGATAGTCGCCGCCTAATGGTGATTTGACAACCGCTTGGGACAGAACATAGCCTTCATGTACAGGCACAGCTGAAGTATGCGTTGCACCACTGTCTACAACTAAAGCTGTTGCTCGACCACTGGAAAATGCTGCCAATACTGCATTCTTCACCAAAAAGAATGCAGGAACATTGTATTTTTCAAACATTAGTTCAGTTAGCTTTTCACGGTTATTTCGCACATTCCATGAAGCCTCTGAAAATAGTACAGGGTGATACTCTGGCTCGGACTGTATCACTTTCGCATAAGTGTAATCTAAAACTTTTTCGAATAGTTCCCAGTTGTCGATCATGCCATCTTTCATATACGTCTGAACTTCCATGTGCGAGCGCGGCACATTCACGTAATTTGTATCAACATAATATTTCCGGGACTCTGTGCCTGCGTTCACCACGTTCAAAATTATGAACATTATTATATATACATACATTCTAATTACTAATACTTACTACTTTGCGTCACATTGTTGTCTGTTTTTGTCTCAATATCGAGATTTGTATCGGGTTGATTTGGCCCAATACCAACAACAGAGGGTATTTCGGCTTTAGGGGAATCCTCCTGTGCGTAACCCACACGTAAAGAGTGATGTCCTGGATCGAAAACAAGGGCACCAATTTCATCGCCTCCATAAAGCATGTTCCCCGCGCTCATTGTCTTTTCTTTCAAATTTGTTTATTAATTTAATGACAGTTTCTGCCGGCGTCACTTTTTCTCTTCTTTTTCTTCTTCTTCTTTAATGAAGATTCAGAAACCAAAAACGTACTAAAAATGAACGCATTGTTACAAGGTGTAGATAATGCACACCATTTTTATAATGACATTTAAATTATTATTATTGCTTTTTTGAAGTGCAAGTAAAGTTTGGACTAGAGATAAGTGTATATTTGGCTCTATTTTTCAATTACATTTAAATGCTGTTAATCATGAAACATTAAAATAGCTGCTATTCAAAATAGCTAGAACAATTCTTGCCGCTATCGAAAATAGCAGCGAACACTAATTTCTTTGATATCGAATCGTTTAACATCGTCAAAAAAATGAAAATTTTTGTTGATTCAGTTGATTGGCAATAACCAAGTAGAAGAGTTGAAAATGGAAGAAGAGAAGTGGAATTTAAACGGAATGGAAATGGAAATAAATATCTCTAATAAAAATTCGGACGGGCATGTGGTCCTTAACGATCAAAAGCTACTCGATCTTGTAATAAAATATCCATTTCTTTATAATCCATATGTTCGTCCGCAAAATGACCACGAATACGTCGATTGGGCTTGGAATAATATAACATTGTCTATGAACAACAGCTACACGGATTCAGAATTGGCAGAATTGCCTATAACAAAGTACCAATTAATGGCTCGCTGGGAAGAGCTCAAACCAATTATATCGAGTTTGATGAAAGCACAATACGCTATACCAAGTGAATTACAACAAATAATTACAAAAATGCATAGACACCTACAGTTTACAGATCAAAAGCCCAATACGTACAAAGGCAAACTTGGAGATGTAGAAAAATTAATACGTGATAATATGCGAGTTGTTGAAAAGCTGCCACTTAAAATTCGCAAACATCTTGAAGCAGATGTATTAGATTTGTTGCTAAAATCTGAGTTGGAAACTCGAGGTACTAAGAGTCTTGGTCTAAACGATAAGGAACGCATTGAGAAGGAATGTAATACGTTTTTGAGAGAAATTCAGTTTATGAATCCTCCAAATAATTATGATCCGAATTCAGAAGTAACTGTTTCGCACCATGATTATGACGATATAAATTTGTCTTTTGGGGATAATCATACAACTCTGCGACACAATCTACATAATGGCATAGAATTTAATAAAGGATCACTGGATTTCATAACTGACGTAAAACCAAATGTTTCACATTTAAAATTGAATCAAAATACTCCAGAATTATACTCGGAACCATCAAACTGTAATACTGATACAGAAGTACATTTTGATCAATATCACACAGATGAAAAAAGAAGGCTCCGAAAGCGAGTAATAAAAAATGAAGATAGAAAAATCGAACAATATAGTGCATCATCGACGAATTCTCTTGTATTACCGAGTGCGCCCTTTCGTATCAAAAAGTGTAGAGTGCGCATAAAACGCATTATACTTGAAGACTTTATACCACTTGGGCGCAGATTTAGTTTAAGACAAACACGTTAAAACAAACTAAGCAATTTCATAAAAATAAAATTTATTTAAAATGTATCATATTTGTGTTATAATTTATATCTTAAAAGTTACTTATTTCTTTAACAAAATTCAAAACGATTTGTTCATTAAAAAAGAACACTTTGTAGAGCAAGCTCAGGTGGTTAATTCCGCTGTGCTCAAAAAGTTTGTTGTACTATGACTTTAATTTTAGTGTTGCTCTACCCAATTCTTACAATAATAACAATTACAAAAACATTGGGTTAAAAGTTTATTTCATAAATCTAGGTGAATATACTACGCAATGTTCTATCAAAGCGTCTAAATAAATGATCCCTAAATGATTTTAATGATGAACCATAACTGTAGCGCAAAATGTTTTCCGCTTAAAGTAAAAGTTATCTAAAGGCAAACGATTTGTCAGTATGGCGCATCATAAGCATAGTTGCTTTCCACGTGCATTCTTAACTTGTCTCTAGAAAAAGTTTCCAATAAGTGAGGCCAGGTTCATTTGTGATCCCTCTTGGAACTTCAGTCCAATTGTCTTGCCGTAGGCGGCTATAAATATGGCGCGAACAGCACTTAGTCGATGGTGACGTCTAAATAAATTATTTAGTTATGTACAAATCTTTTAAATTATCACGTAAAATGTTTACATACGCAGATAGAACCGGCTTAGCTGGTATTGAGCTTGTGCCACCACTTTCCCGCGAGGAACCATTAGTACTACCGTGCATCGTATAACAAGTACCAACATTGACACTCCCGATGTCACCATTGTTACTGTTCGCTGCGGTGGTTTGGAGGGGAGCATTAACGCCACAATTGCTTATTGGAATGTTAGAGGTATCTGCTCGAAGTGATGCAAAACGCGTTAAAAAGCTTTCATTTATTGTTGAATCAATAGAGCCTGTATCCGTAACTACCTGCCAGCTCCCATTTGACGAAGATGACTCATGTCGACAACGCATTGCATTAGTGGCAGCAGGAACCGAAATAGGGCTTGTGCGTGATCTACCATAAAAACACAACTTACATTAAGTCCATCAATTTAAATTCATATTTAATTTACCTTTTAAAATTTGGCGATCTATTAGTAAGTGGATTCGTGAAATTGGCTGGTGTCGTAGCATAAAAGTTATCATTTATAGCCATATCACTGTTCGAAACGCTTTCGTTACTATCTCCATCTAAACTAAGTATATAATCTCTGTAAATTATTTTAATGAATTATTTTATTATATATGTTCTTATATTGGTCTCTTTGCTTACTCTTTTTGCTGCTCTTCTTCAAACACATCCGATTTGTTGACAACACTGCTACCACTACTGCTCGATGTCTTAGTACGTTTTCTTTGTTCCATAATGCTGTATTCGTCATCAACGATATATTTTAGCACATGGAAACAGAAGAACATGATATCCTCACCACGTTTCAACCGATCTGGCAGCTGATGGCCAAACAAATACCAGTCATAGGCTAGTGTTAAATAAGCCATTTGCATTGCATTTAGTGATTTATGTATATAGCCGTCGGCCCAGAGGGAAAGACGGACCAATGAAATAAAAAGCGGAGTTCGATCCCACCCACTAATACAGTGAATCAATAGTCCCGTGGTTTCCTCTTGTATGTACTTAAGTGTAACTTTGAGGTAATTCTGGGTAATTTTGACCAGATCCCATCGTTGATAGTCAGCCCAATTAATATCCATTTCGGCAGCTGGTCCATTATTTGGTATATTCACGTCAGCATCATTGAATGATTGTTGCCAGTTGTAAAATAGATTACTAGCCATGTAGTTGTTGTCACGGAAGTTTTTAAAGAATTCACAACCTGGATAGGGCATTGATAACAAATTAATTTTGACATAATGTTTGTTCGGTTCGGCCTTCTCCGACGATGAGACACTGTTGGTTAGTTTGAGAGCAAAGAGAATATGTTTATTTAAACTATCACAAATTTTAATTAAAGATATCACACTCACGCCATGAAATATTTGATTTTGCGCTTTTCAACCATCAAATCAATAATGGATTTAATGTTTAAGGCATTTAGAAGTAGGACGTCATTTCTAATGACCTCATCATAAGAGAATTGCGGGTGTTCGTTGATCAGTGATTCCTCGGTTGTCGATTCGGCATCATTTTCAGATTCTTTAAGTGTAGAATTATTTATGTTGTTGGTGCCACTGATGCAATCGTAAGCATAGTCTACAACTTTCCGTCCATATATTTCGGACATGGTTGATATCGTTGCTGAACGGCATATATACTTGCCACGGAATAAAATAACGGGGACAGCAAAACGTTGACGACACCTAGCATATTTCGCAGTACCGATAAGTTCACGGATACGCACCATATCATATTGGTCCTCATATATGGTATCTTCTTGTTGCTGTTGCTGTTGCGGTTGAAGAACTTGTTGCTCTGGAACAGATTGACCTTGCATAAATGTAGGCGGAGCAGGGTTCATAGTTCCACTCAGTTGTGATTGTTCACAAGAATTAGCAAAAGTAACATATGCTTGAATGCCTTCATCCTCACCGACGGCGATAATGTCTTTGCCGGTATTGGATGTGCCACCGATTGTCGACGATGAATTTCCTGTCATCGAGCTATTGCTCTTTAGAGTTTTAGTCTTGTGGATATTTTCGGATTCAGGTATGATTATTTGAGCAGGATAGCGTGGACTGAGTATGCCATTTTTGTTGTCGAACTCAGTGATGCCGTAATCGAGTTTAAAGAGATTTTCACATTTTTTGGAGATGGCGTACTCCTAAGATAATAGAAAAAGAAAACATTGGTTAAAAAGTATTCTTTGCATTTATGTAGCAAGATTATCATCTAGATATGTGTATAAATATATATTTATGTACTTATTTACTTAAATATTGTATTCGTTCATTTTGACTGATTGGAAGACCATGGATATGAGTTGACGGCAACACCCACCTCGGCTTCGTACTTCGTTTGACCAAGTTACACATTCGCCTTGAAGTCGCAATAACCGACACTTTGCATTCACCCACGATAAGATACAAGCTCACTCAATATTGGTTATGTTAGTAAAAACGCTTTTTGTTTGTTTCTAAATAAATAAGTTTTTCTTAATATCCTTTTACAAACCCATTAGGCAAACATTGTTGTGTTCAATTGAAACTTGACATGAACTATCAATTTAATAATCAAATCATCTTTTGCTCTCTACACACTTATGATCATGCACACATACAAAGAACTACATACATGCATATGCGAAAGAGACACAGCTAAAAATAGATCTAGACTAGCGGGCAAAAATGTCAAAGCTAACGGAGGCATTAAACATTGAATGGCGCCATGTAAACAAATATTATAAATAAAAGTATGCATATAGAGATTACATAAATATGCACATATGTACATATATATAGACATGTGTTTGTTCAATGAGAAAAACAGGTTTGTAAAGCTATAAAACTTGAGGTCAAACAAAATATGTTAATTCAAACCAACTCATGAACAAAATACATCCAGAATTTCAAATGTTTCTCAAATTTTTCGATGCTTTCTAAATTGAACGATGCCTTAAAGTTTTTAAAATATGTCAGACAATGCTTTTCTCAAGTGATAATTCCTGTTTCTCTCAAGTATTTCTTCACGTTTACAAATAGGAAATTGGCGAAGGGGCAATAAATCTGATGAATATCAAGAATAACATTGCCGATACGATCCACTGAAAAGGCTACGTAATAAAAAAGAAATCGATATGAATTATTCTCCATGTATCTAAAAAATCTATGGCTATCATGTTTCCGACAACTTTATGGTTGGCTTTTTCAAAGCTGATCCATCCGATGATAATTCTTGTTTTTTCAGAGAAGTTCTAGAAATATGACAGCAACAAAATTTACGAATTGGGTATCGAAAACTTTTATTATTTCCTTACTGACGAGACATACATAAGATATGCATAACTTAGTACATTAAGCAACAATTTCGTAGAGACGATTGCAGCACCAACATAGAACTCACTGATTATGGAATTGAAAAAGTATCTCGGGTACAAAGTCTGATCAGTAAAATTGGTCTGGTACCTCATGTCGACAGAAGCCCAATAAAGAGAACAAGAAGGGCTGTTGTATATAAAGGCAAAAAAGATATAAGTTGGAAAATTAATCATTGGAAAATAAAATAACAATAAGCAAATTCGGCAGTAGTAGCTAATGTGCTTTCCATTTAAGATAAATATAGCAATATAACGTCCAAAAAATCATAAACTTTGTAATTATAATAATAGAGAGAATCGAGCACAAGAGAGAAACATTGCAAGTATTCTACTGATATATGTACGTCTAATAGATACATATGTATGTATGTGTAAACAATAGTCAGCATTATTATATTACTTACTTATATATTGAACTAAGAACTAAATGAGAGTACAATTATAGTTTTCGAAATTCAGAAAGGACGGTTGGTATACATATGTAGGTTTGCTTTCTAAAGATATTCTACAAATATTCGTTTCTTCTCTAAAGCACGCGCTATAAATTGTACAGTTTTGGAGATATCGGTTCGAAATTTTGAGTATCTGCTACTCTCACATCCATGTGGACAACACTTTTCCCCATAACAGATAGTAGTGAAAATAAGCAACTGTTTATTTTTAAAGTGGAAATATCCCAATTGAAGTAAATCCCCGAGAACCCACCTAAAGCTGACCATAACTTCGTAGCGCCTTTCTATGTTGTTTCTGTATGCCACATACATACATACATACATATGTATTTTTACACAAACAAGTGTAATTTCATACTTACATACATACATAAGGATTAATTCCCGTTACCTCTTTGCTGGCATTATTAAAGTTTTTAAATACGACAAACACATTTTTGTCGCTATCGCCATTTTACAAAAACTGTAAATGGAATTGGCGCGGAATCGGTTAGCAAGAAACCAACTGTTAAATAGCGTTTATTTCTAACGGATAACAGTACATACATCATTTACTTACTTGTACACAAAACAAAAATCATGAGAAATTTTTTCTAATTTTCATACTTCAAGTTTTGTTTTTATTTATTTTTTTTTTTGCTGCATCGTACAAGCACGTGCATAAAAATAAAAAATAAATAAATGTGTATGTAGTGCATACATATACAGTGTTAGAAAGAAGTCTGCTTTGCCGGCCTCGCCCCATTTGAGGGCTTTTTTAACAATCTCAACTCACCGGCGTGCCTTCTTCATATGCTGTCGCCTCGAATGGTTTTTTTTCGAAAATTTCTAATAAATCGTATAGATCCTGCTGCGTCACTTCGTTTAAGCTGCACATTTTGAGCAGATGCATTTACTGTGTTGCTTCTTCTTGTCAGTGAAAAGCGGCCAAATTGGAATTTTGTTAGCGCAGACAATAAATTTAATTTAATTTTTAGTTACTATTATGAATTTCCTTTTTCACTTTTAACAATTCCGCACAGGTGTACAGTGTTCTTTCGTTTTTTATAAAAAATTGATTTCTAAGATGTTTTAAGCACAAACACGCCAAACCAACAAAAACGTATTCAAGATTCAAGCACATACAATTAAATACACGTATACAGTAGATGAAACATTAGTTTTATGCTTTTATATAAATATACAATACAAAATCTTTTCTTATGGTTGGTTTTGTTTTAGTTGTTAAATTTTTTTATATTTGCTCGTTTTTTCCCTTTTTTCTGTATTTTCTCTTATTTGCGTTTCTTTTTAAAATTTATTTATTGCGCGTCAAACAAACTTTGTCACGACCGAAGTAACGGAGGACGTTAATGAGGAAATATGTTTTGCCTAAAATAGCCAACGCAGCTTTCGGTATTATTAATTCGTAATGCACATAAGTAGACAATTTATGCAATTTGTTAATATTTTTCTTTTTACGCGTTGGATAATTGGAGAACGACAAGCAGAACAGACTCCCCGTGTTCGCGATTGTGCGAATGAGTGGCTACATTTGCCACGCTGCCAACTCAACTCGTTTCACTTCCTCACAGAAAAGACCGATAGCTTGCTTTCAACTCTTAGCTTTTCGTCATTCCAGTTTGTAAACAAACAGTTTACGCATATTTCGTTTTTCATGTTAATTACTCTTCAATACAATGCACATAAGAATTATTAATATAAACTCCAATGTTGCAGTGCTCTTTTATATTATTTGACAGAAATGTGTAATCTTGGATTCGACCTGAGTACAAAGCATTTATTTGTTTCCATAATGGATAGCTGCACAGACGGACTCATACATATTTCTATTTTTTCTATTTTCTAGAAGCATTATTATTAAGAAGTTGTTTAGTACTAATCTCCTTTGGTGTGATTTTGTTGTTTGATGTTACACTTTAGGCTTTCTCTTCGTGCACGCTCATTCAGCTGAGCCACCTTCAAGGTCGTCATAATTTGCGTTGAATTGTAAAGCCAAGCGCCTATCAGCAGCATACAATTAAGTAAGATCGGTATCGAGAATACTGTTGATATAAACAGGCCGCTGCTATCGAAGTACTGTTGCTTGGAGAAAGAGCGCCAATTTAAAGCGGCATATTCGTTAATACTTTCAGAAAAGTAAGCGGCACACAGCAATATTAGAAACAAAAATATTTGAAAATTTGTATTGTTTCGTGTAAGTAATGCGCATGTTGTAGTCAAAACGTGGAACAATATAAGACCAATTAGCCACGGGTCCTTCCAGTCAATCTGTTTAAGGCAGAAACGCTACAATATTCATTCAATTATTACAATATTATTTAGTACTTACGCTCATCAATGACCAGTATCCTGTAATTTCGTTAATTTCAATTGGTGTCGCTTGGTCAAAATGCATGATGCTATGTATTATTTATTTATCCTACGCTTACATTTGTAGCACTGCCAACTGGGTGAATAATAAAATTGTTTATTTCACAAAACAAAAACAGGACCGATTAAATTTACCAGATTTAAATTTATTCATTTAGAAATTATTTATTTCAAAAGATTTGATAAAACAAATAACATAGAAACAGTCTTAATATAACTGTTAGAATTGGTATTAGGATTAAAAATAAGTTGTGAAAGAATCATTTTTAAATGATGTACGTTCCATCATATTAAAAAAAGTGGTGCCAGGCCCATATTAAAATGAATAGTGCATAATCATGTTTCTTGAGGTAGTTGGCCAAAAAATATTTTCCGTGTTAAAATGGATAATGTTGCCTTACACTTGTCCGATGGACAATGGTATAATTCAAACATATACGTTTTTTTTAGCGCAAATGGGCAAAATTTCAGTTTAAATAATTTACATAGTAATTTAAATGTTAATATTATATACCACATTAAGCATCTAGCTTTGCTAGTCTGAACGATTGTGTCTTATGGCATGTGTAATTGAGTACAGCAGCCAACATTACTAGTACCGAAGGTAACAAGATGTTCGACGAGATATGCATGATATACACATATGTATACGTATGTACTTTGTAGCTCCAGCGTCTGTTAAACTTGTATCCATAACAGAAATTGAACAGCGGCGATTCCACCTTTCTCATTTCTCAACCATTAGTTGTATCCAGTTATGATTTATAACCAATCGCTTTTTCCTTTACTTGATGGTTTGTTTAATTTGCGTGAAACTTTTAGCATAGGAAAATGTAGAATTTTCTTCTTTTTTTCAATTAGACCAATGATCAATTGAAACTAACAGCATTTGTTTAAATAAAAACTTTTGCCTTAAATTCTTATAAATTAAAAATGCAAAATTTTAGCTAAAATTATATAAATTCAAATTGGTCCACTGGTCCTGGAATGTAACAAGATGCGAAACGAGCCAGTTCACGATAGTCTCGGAAAAAAAAAGTTCCTGGCACCGAAAGTTTCGGGATTTGAAAGTTTTGAGCTACAAGAGTTTCCAGCAACGAAAACAAACTTTATTGTTGTAAACTGTCGGTGTTGCTGCAAATTTGTGTGTCATTACTATTATTCTTGTTTTTATTATTTGTTAACACTTTACTTTGGTGTTTCTTTATTGAAAATTAATTTAATAATTTAATTCAAGTCTCTTAATTGTTTAAAAAATAGAGCCGTGCCAATGTGCCCAAACGACTTTGTGGTGAAAAATTAAGCCACGCTAATACTATATTGATTTATTATCTGATGAAATGACCAATCGTAATCTACTGTATTGGCTAAAAATGTGGAATAAGGTTGTGTACGGCAAAGAATTTCATAAGAAGTATCATGAACACACATGACAAATTAATTGTTTTAAATAAACAGACGTGTAAAAAGTAGCCTTACTTAGTGGCCCTGCAGGTTTAAGTAAAATTATATTGGCGCCGTGCATGTAACATTAAGTTATAAGCAACAGACAGTCATAATAAATTAAACACTCGTATTGGCTTGAAGTGTATACAAATTGAATGTAAATACACACTTTGTCCCTTAAAAAAATATTGTATTGTGCAGTTTTATGTTTTTATAATTGTCGTCATAAACTTGATTTTATTTGTCTTTGATTTGCGCTGCCTCCCACAAATGGTATTTTACAATTATATATACATATGTACATGCATAATCTGTTCTGGTTATTGTGGGTGCTGGGAGTAGATACTAAGATTGATTTTAGATAATAATTTATAATTGATATTTGCACATGTGGATGCTTTAAATAAATAATGCCTATAGTATGGTTTGGTATGGCAAATGTAATAAAAAATTGGATGTACTCGTATTCTTTTGCAAAAAATTAAAAAAAAAAAAAAAAATACTTTTGTACATTCAAACTTCTTTAGCATCTCTCGTTCCTCTTATCAGAGGAATTTTTTTTTGTCTATTCGGCAACGTCAATTAGTATTTTTGGTATTTTTTCCTCCTCTTTTTTTCCAGAACATAACTAATTCAATGCCCCGAATTATTAAAGAGTATTTATGTAAAAAGCCAATTGTGCAACAATATAATTTTTGAATGAATTGGAAGCTTATCCTATACACTTTTGTATGTTGCGCTCTTTACAAATCATCGGTCATCGACTACTAATAGTAAAAGATGGCTCAAGTACAACATATGCACTAGGTTATATACTTTTATATACCATACATACTCGTACATACATATATATATGTATGTTGATGTCGTTCTATCACTACAAGCATCTTTTCACCTCACCTCATGTTTTTCACCCTAAACACTTCCGATTCAACGCCAACAACTTTGACCAAAGGTAGTAGACAGACAAACGATGACTTCGTGCGTGAAAGTATAAAAAGCAAAACAGCCAAAGGATGTGCGTTCATTCTGTTTAACGCCGTGCAGTGCTAACGTTCACGGCCAGTTTTGCAGTTATCGTATTTAATTAAATTCGACGTGTAACGTGTTTTTGAGGAACTGTGTGAAATATCTAATCAAATAAAATAAAAATCTTGAAACAAGTGCAAGTGAGTTTTTCTACAATTCTTAATTAATAAATGTTGAGATTTTCTGAATGAATTAAAATTTAATTCAATGGCAAAATTTTTTAGTTTTAAACTGATTTTTACGTTTGATTTTTTTACATATCTAACTTTTGTACAATATATGATATTTTATGTTATAAATGAATTGCAATATTAGAAACGAAAACTTATAACAAAATAAAAAAATTCTTTTTTATAAATAAATTATACTGACTAATCCTTTTATATGAGAACTATTTATAATACAATATAAGTCATAGAATACAAAATTTTAAGTTGTCATTAGGAATTTTAATTTTTAAAACATATTAAGCAAATGTATTAATATAAGAACTAGTTTTAAAGCTATACAAATGTAAGTACGGGGCCTAACTCTTGCAATAATTTGGGAACTCTAATTAAAAGAAATTGTCTGCGGAAAACAAAAAAGGCTCTGTGAGGGTCTAATGGAAGTTTATACTCTTCATATCCAACTTGGCACCAGTTTCACTAAACAAAAATTTGATAAGTACACATTTGAAGTTTTTCTTTTTCTTTTTTTTTTTGTCACGCTTGTTTCATACTTAAATTTTCTTTTTTTAGAGAAAAATATCTGTTACGCAGTAAGTTTAAATTTGATATCAATCACAAAAAAGCCCCTATATAACAAGTATATCTTTGTGTTCATTTTAAAAAATTATGCAATAAAATTTTTCATGGATGTCAATCATTTTAGCTAATAAAAAATGCTTGTATATATGTAGATCTTTTCGAAATGTTTATCTTTCAAGCATACAATAATAATGCGTAAATATGTATGATCATTGTTTTGTTATTTTATATTTGTGAAGCAATAAAGGACACATTGGAGACACAATAATGCGGCTATGACTAGCATTATTAAGAAAATGTACGTTAGTTAGCTGACGAGCTAAAAATGTGTTACAAATTTTTTATACAAGACGCGTTAAAGTTTTCCAATTGTTCGAGGAGGTCAAAGGAATTGAAACTTTTTTGATATATTTTTAGTTATTGTAGAACATAGAAAATGCAAGGTATTCAAAAATTGATGTATTATAGTTTCGATAAAAACCTATGGTAAAAACAATGTTTTGCGTTATTTCTTATTTGTATATATCATACAGCTGCCATATAAGGTAGAAAACTGGTTTTTTTTTTTTGGTGAAAATCTTTTGTAGTTAGAATGATCAGACCAAATAGGTCTGCATGCCATGTCATTTCGATGTCAATTAATTTTAGCAATTGTATCAGGAAAAATTAACCTACCCAACAACAGCTTTGGACACATATTCGTGTTCGTTTCGTTTCTAAGTATATTTTTTAATCATACTACTCTCTTTAGATTAGAGATTTTGGACTCAAAATTAATCTTCATTGAGCTGGAATTGTGTGTCTCAATTTAAGTTATGTAAGAAGCAAAGGCAAAGAAAAACAAAAATTTAAGTATTGTACATATACATATATTACTTACTTCCCATTCTCTTTAGCTTATTTATCTTAATTATTGTTTTATTGATAATTCAATCAAAAACAAAAAGGACAACTTACTTAGTGATATGCAATGCTAGAAAAGTCAAGTAAAGTAAGATAATAACAACAGATAGGAAAACATCTTTCAATAATGTAACAATCTCTAAATGAACTTGTAAATGTACTACAACAAACTAAACCAAATATGCTGTCATCAATCAATAAATATTTATGAGTGCACAAAAACTTTGTAAATTGCAACAGAAACTTTGCTCATTCTTACAACTAAGTTTTAGAAAACAAAGAAAAGAAAAGAAATGAAGGAAGTCATTTTCCATGACTTTCTGAAGAGCCACATGTATTCATTGTTTTATAATAACACATACCTTGTACAAAAATAGAGTGTATTCGAATTGTTCAGATAAGAACCTATGATAATAATGAATCATAAAGTATAAAGATTTTTCATCATCAAAACGAAAATTTTTGGCTTGGTACTTTATCGTTACTGTTACAGCCTTTCGATTTGAAGACTTCAGTTTTTCAATTTGAATACATCATTCGGATCAATCTTACCTGCTCAAACAACATATGGTATCTAAATGAACAATATAAAATTTTAGAATATTGGTTCTTAAACCTATGACGTTCCTTGCGACTGCAAAAACTCGAAATATAAAACTTTTCCTAGTTAAAAAATCCACAATCATTTTCCAATTAATTAACCGCATTCTACAATATTATTTTTGCGTTAATTTTTGTCATTATTTATAATGCAACTTTTATTCCATTCTTACGCCTTGATTGATGATACAGAGTGTCTGGTATTCGGGCTCATCCTACTATTGAGCCCTCTCTTGCACTTTATTCTTGTTGCCTGTTGCAATAAGACGAAGCAATAAATCAGGAAAAATATCAAATATACCACAAATATATGTATTGTATGTACAATACAATGTATCTACAATCACCTCAAGCTGCAAGCACAATTGAAAAATCATCGATTGAACTGTCTGTGTTCGCGGTGAAACGACAAAGTTTACGGGAAATTTGTAACATAGATACAGTCAGGTTGGCTTTGAAACAATGTTTAGTACATTTATCAGTTCCAGTTTTGTATTGTACAAATAAAATTTCAATCATTTGTGTCTTACACAAAAATGCATTGCGAAATACGAGTATTTATTTTAAATCAAAAAACTGCAAAGTATCCTTATCGTAATCCCATCAATATATAAATTGCATGGAATATTTTTATAACTGTGTCCACATACGTATGTACTTGTATGGGTAAAAGATTACAGAAATGTATAATACAACAGTCAGAAGAATAGATGTTAGTATTAGAAGGACATTAGTAACCTGAATAAACATAAACATGGGCATTAAACAAAAACAAATCATTTTTTTTTAATTTTTTGTTTAGAGTGTTTTCACAGCTCTTCTATTTTTTAAAGATGTTCGTCAAAACAATCGGAACTGAACATAAATAGAATAATCGTTAATTTTGGAATTAATACTTTGTGGAAACTGGAAAATCATGCTGACTATATATATGACACTTTTCATATTTAGCTGGTAGTACATCATGTTGTTGATGCAAAAAAAAAAAAAAAATAAAAAATATTAAGACAATAAAAGATGGCTCATTCTCCACTCTTCCTACTTACGATTATTTGAACAAAAATATATTTTTTATAGATTCAAATGCAGTCACCTATCTATCTATTCAAAAACCACCAATAGCTTTCACATTTCTCATTTCATTAGTATAGGGTATTCAACAATCCGACAAAGACGTATACATCGCCATAAAATATTGCATGTTATAATATTTTCCTACTTAAGCAATCTTTTTAAACAAACAATCGATTTTTGTTTTTCTTTTTCTTTTCGTCATTTTAAATCGAAATTGTAAGCACAATAAGTATTTATATCAGTTGGGTGGGACCATTTGGTTTATTTGGCATGCAAATAAGCAAAGCCTATTTTTACAGCAATTGATTTTAAAAAAATTTTTGTAGAGGAAATAAGCAATAAACGGCTGGATTATCCTTTTTTGCATGTATGATATGTAGTGCATTTCGTATGTCATAAGGTTTTTTTTGTTTATGCACTAAATTTCTATTGAAAAAATGTTAAAATTGACTATAATCACACATTATGGTCCAATCATGAACATACTAAGTATATCAATCGTTAAGCTTCATGATTGAAGCATTATGTTTCAATTTGCATGAGACTCTTCAAAAAATAATGTAGGTTTATGGTATACTGTCATTTGCACTGTTTCGGGCAGTGAGAAAGAGAATGAAATACCAGTATGGATGGAATGCGGTATTCAAATTTTCACTTAAACAAAAATAAATTTAAATGTTACACGGTATCCAATCATTGGTGAAACCAAAGTTATTGTTTTTCTTCAAAATAAAAAGAAATTTTCTATTAAACTGCACCCATGCATAACTCTTGAATACACCTACACACTCTTGTGTTATTGTAAGTATAAATATAAATGTAACATTTATGTGTAATTGATCGCATTGCATATTAAGCAAGAAACAGTGTTTCCTTTATTTGTTTTATTACGATTTCCTTCCGCCTCAATACATACATACTTACATACAAGTATGTACATATGTGGGTTATAATTTTTTGTTACTTAGACACAAGAATGCATAGATAGTTATTGGCATACGGTGGACATTCCTGTTTGATGTTTTCCTGTTAGCAGTAACGCCTTTTCAGCATGGAACATGATATGAATATATGTACAAGTAAGTTATTGGTGTATGCAGCCAAGAAAAATATTAAGTAGGATAGTCTTAATCTTATGGATCAGAATTTCAAGTGAACATAATAAACCTAAACTATCACGATTTTCATAGAGGTGTTACTATTTTTTATCTAGACGTCATCAAGTTTTTGCAAATCATTTGGTACACATTGCTCACTATTGCCAATTTAAAATTATTGAAAACACCAACAGAGAAGTGATTAAGATCTTAAAGACATACCTACATGGACATGATTAATATTATTGTATAACACGAAACGAAGCGTTTGTTATGTATTTTCGAATTTCCATCTAGTTGTGCATACATTACATTTATAATTTTCCAACTTTCTTTCCATTGATCGTTTATTTCAAAGAGTTCAATCAGAATCTTCCATACGAAATATTATAATTATTCCCACAATTATCATTATATATATCATTATATGACAAAAAAGAAAAATGGTCTCTAGATCTTGTTAGTCAAATATTTGCAGTTACTAAAGTAATTACATATAACAGAGAACTTGTTTACCTGATGAAATTTATTAATATATTTAATGTAATGGAGATGTGGGTGTCCAATAGTCAGACTCAATTTAATATATATGTTTTCAATTGATACGAGTATTTTAGTTAGTTTTTTAGTGGGCGATGGGTAAAGGTAGCAACAAACTAGAAAGAAGGTTATCTTCGACTATGCCGAAGATGAAATACTCTTCGCGGGACGCAGATAATGTTTCATTGTAGTATTCAAATGGGTGGTTTGGTCGGCTAGTGGTCCGATTTGGCTGGTTCCGACAAATTTGCTGCGCCTGTCTTGGAAACCGATAGTATCCAAGTTTCAGTTCGATAAGACAAAAATCAAAAAGTTTTTCTAATAAGAACATGAATTCAAATGGGTGGTTTGTATGGGAGGTACACCCATATTGATCCGATTGGGCTGTTTCCGACAAATGTTCTGCGCCTGTCTTGGAAACTGATAGTGTCCAATATAAATACTTTATGTGTTTTTTTTTTGTCTCCTTCTGCCTGTTACTCTTCCGTTAAGAGTATAAAAAATGTATTTATTTTAAATTTACGCAGCAACATATAAAAATTCGTGCGATAACTGCTTGAATAAACTATTTTAATGAGCAACGTGCGCCATAATGACTTTCAAGAGCAATCAAAAATCTCATAGTCGTAATTTAAAGTTATCATAAAACGGATATGTTGAGCCAAAGTATGAAATTTTTATCAAAGTAAGTATTTACGAGTTGCTTTGCCTTGTAAATCCTATTAATTTTGGGTCTAAGTTTCCACTAGTAAATCCATTACAACGAGCATTTTACAATTAACTAATTTTTCTACTTTCTAAAAATTGTCACCTCATTTTGCTTTACAGAGTGTTCAAAATCATAATTAACCTATATGAATGTTTTGTAAATATATTGTATATTTCATTCTTGGAACTGGAAATTCATTTGTCAATTAATTTGTATTTTGCAAAGTCATACTCTCATCATTCTGGATTATTCATACAATGTAATACTTATCCAAATACTCGTATGTTGATATATATACTTTCTAGGATTTAACTCCTTTTCTTGTGATTATGACATAAATTTTTACATACTTTATGATTATTATTATTGTTATACAATTCATTGTCGATAGTTTTTATATTTACATACAACCAAGCCAATCCCCATCACATAAATTAAGACAGTTGGGGTTCTGAATGTTTTGTTTGTATTTTATTCTATATAATTCTTATTGTTTTCTGCTCCTGTTTTTGTACCATTTAACATTTTTGTGCTATGTTAAATTATTTTGTACGTGCAGCATGCTAATTTTGTTTATAGAAACCTTTTTTGCATTTCTATTTTATTTATTTATTTGTTTTTTTTATTTTTGTTATTTATTGTATATAAATGTGTAGGCGATTTAACTTTGTCCTGATGTTTGTAACGCTTAGAAATAGAAAATCTCTAAAAGGTTATATAAATATACATCAGCTTTAATATAATCCTAAATTTTGTAGATCGCAAAATACATATGTAAAAAATATACAGAGGTAGATCTGAAGCTAGGAATGGTTTTGTCTTAGGATGCGAACGGAAATTTGCACAGTTTGTTGTATAGTTAGTCCCCAAATACATTTCAAAATCATGAGTGATGTTATTTGTTTCTCAAAACTTATTTATTTGTTTTCACTTTGTATGTAATTGTATAGAAGGCTTTGAACGAATTAAACGGATTGAACAAATACTTAATACTTGATACGGAAAACAGACTGTTTTTGAGTTTTTTAGTATAAAAATCGTAAGCACTTTCCATAAAATAACGGTCTCTTATAGTTTTTGATCACTTTATATCATATAGTAAAATAGAAAAACATAAAATAAACAAAAGGTTAATCGAATGAGTTATATTTTTGCTTGAGATCCAAACGTTTCCACCGCTACTACAATTCTAGAATTTGGATGAAAAAGGAAAAAATCAATGCGTGTGAGATAAAAAGAAAAAGAATGTACGAAACACCACGAACACCTTTTGGCTTTTACGTGTATTTTTTTCCATTTCGTATTTATTGTTCAATATTTATTATAAAAATAATAATATACCATATTTACGACATATGCATCCAAATGAGTTCTGATTTAAACATATAATTTTTAGCGAAAAAATTAATGATTGAGTGAATTAGATAAATGAACTGTGCTCGTACTCATTTTACCCAAAAAATATTGTAAAAACATAATGAGCAGTATTCGTCCGACTAGAAAAAGCAATCCATTACATTTCTGCAAAAAATCATAGATACTATCATTACGATAGATTAAATTTGGAAATATGTATTGTAAATATATCAATTTAGTTAAATGGGTATTATTCTCCAACATACTCATATAATCTTGTCTTTTTCAATATCACTTTCGCCCGTTCACAAATGGGGCGTTTAGTATAGGCCCCAATCTTTTGCACACGTCCAGATTTTGATTGCTCATAATGCCGTAAAAAAACACGACGCCACGACACCCCCACCACCCCCACAAAGTGCTCTGTTGTGTGTGGGTTCACTGTTTCCTTCTACCCACGACACTTGGACTTTTTATCTATCGAAAGCCTTTCGAACGTTAGTTTGCAGCTTCATATTGCTTCCACATTGCTTTATCTGACTTTGTCCAGCTTTGCTGGCAGGACAAGAACAAGAAACAAGGAAGAGCAATTTTTTCAAAAAGCTTAAGACAAAGCAATTACCAAATAAGCGTTAATTGCAATTAAGTGTTTTAATGCGGTCGCTTTATTCGTCGTTTCATTGCTTCAGTTGTTATTTGTCACCTGGCGACGACAACATCGATTAAAATTTATTTTGTTTGGAAAATGTCAATAAAATTTTGTAGTATGTACGATTATATTTGATTTTGGTTTGTACGATGTAGTACAAAACAATTTATGTAAAAATATAATCATTGTGACGATTTAGCAAAATTACTTTGTTAACCGCGAACAGCGCGTAGGCATTTAGTGTCTTCTCTTCTAATCTTCTAATCTTAAAGTATGGGGGCGGGAAATATTGTAAGTTAAGGACATTTTATTTTGATTGGAGAATTTTAATGTCTTAACGTTATCACCGTTAGGTGAATAAACTTAGCACAGACCTTTCTTAATTTTTTTATTTATTTTTTTTTTTTTTGAAATTCCTCAAAAACATGTAACGTATATCGATATTTACAGTTCCTCAATATAGCCCAGAGTCTTTAATTATTTGGTCTTTGGTAGTAGATCTCGTTCGTCTCAACCATTTGGAAGAGGAAATATGGAAAAGCACTTTTTTCGATTTTTGATTATTTGACAATATGTGTGGATCTGAATCCAATATTTTGACTATAAAAAAAAAGACATGTGCTATATACATGCATATGTATGTATTTATTTATACTTATATTTTCATTGAAAATTAATTTCTAAAAAAGAGCTGTCCACACTATCAAATATCTATGATTACTTTATGAAATGCACCAAATAATAGCAAAAAAAAAAAAAAACAAAAAAAACTAAAAATTGTCAAAGTACAAACTTTTATTAGTAGTACTTAGTACATACGCCCAAACGTAAAAACCTATGTACTGTGTATTTAATGAAAAGGAAAACGTTGTAGTGAAAGGCATAGAGATAAATAAACCACCTGTAATAGCACACTCAAAGAGTGTTTGTTCTATTTTGTTGTACTTGCCACAAATTAGCGTTTCCTTTCTTTTATATGTACTACAATATTTTTTTTATCTAACATTTTCCAATGAGTAACAAGAATACAACATCAAAGAACAACTACAACCACACATACAAAAACAAACGCAACAACAAATATATAACGTAAAACTATTGTCCCAAAGTGCAAAAAATTCTATGAAGCAACGAAAAGAATGGAAAAATCGGTGTCGCGGTGGCGGAAGAGGTGATTGGCAACTTTTAGTATTTGGTTTCGTTGCTTGGTTGGTTCTCATCGTACATAGTACGTGGGAAACAAACAACAAGTGGTCAACCAAGTTTGGCCCTAATGAAAGAGAATTACGCGGTCTAGTGTGTACGCCTCCAAGAGCCAAGAGTATTCCCAGACATGTCGGCATGCGAAAATGTATGAGGACAATACCAATAACAACAGCAAACAACAAATTTACATGAGTAGAAAGAAGGACAAAGAGAGCGTGCGTGTTCCTCAAGGGAGTGCATTTTTTTTTTTAATTTTGTATGTTCATTTGCTCATTTGGAAAGGACACTTTTATATAATTTAATTAATTTAAAAAATTTACACCTTTATGAGGGCAGCAAAAATGTATATTTTGTTTTCTTGTTTTCCAAAAATATTCACCATGGACTATGGTGTGAGCTAAGCTCACTTGCTTTGTTTTTTTTTTTTTTTTAACGTGTAACCTATTTTTTGGTAAATTTTTTTTTGGAATTTGTTTTTATTGTGTGTTGTGTGTGTATTCAAGTATGTAACGAGCTTGGGAAAAACTTTGTGTACAAGATGAAAACATGTGGGTGCGCGTCTATGTATGTATGTTGTTAATTTTTGTACGATATGGTGGGAGACAGGAATTTGTGGGTATCAATGAATCTCATTTAGAACATATTAATTTTGCAATGCTCTTTACTTTATATGTTCGTGTACATACTTTTACACTTCATCTTAAATATACAATATCAGAGCTTCTTGAAAGCTTACAGCCAAGCTGCGCTAGCACTTCCTTTACCGCCTGCTGATGAACCTGCATTGACGCTCAACAATCCAGCTGTAGCCCATGGACCAAATGACTCTAAATTGGGTATATGATTCGTACCGGCCTGTATTGGTCCAAATGCCGTGTCCTTAGTCAACGTCAAGTGATGTGCAGCGCCCGCATTTCCATTCCGTGTGTGTTGACCAAACTTAGCTGCCTCATATTCCGTCTTTTGAATTTCTGCAGCAGCAGCATGCGCTGACCGTTGTAAGGCTTCAGAAGCGGCAGCTTCACGTGCCGCAGCAATGCGTTGTTGCTGAGCCACAGCTGCTTTCGAAGAAGCCAAACGTTGCTGTGCTAGGACAACAGCTTGTGCGGCAGATGCAGCTTCTGAACGTTGTATTGCAGCAGCGGCTTCGGACTTTTGTGTTAAGATTGCAGCAGCGGTTTCCTTTTCCATAGCAATACGTTGTTGATTCAGTACATTCTCCTTAGCTGCTTGCATTTGTTGCTGTGCAATGAGAACATTTGTAGTAGCTTGCTTTGCAGCTGAGATTGCATTGGCAACTTCATTGGGTGATGGTGCTGCAATAAGAGACGTCCCATGTCCTGCCCAAGCACCATGATTCCATGCAGATAAGCTGTTACGTACACCGCTGGAGACTGGAAAACTGGCAGCCCATGGACCAGCAGCAATCGCTGCATCTCCAAAGACTGATGCACCAAAGCTGCGTTTTAGCAGCGTCCTATCGGTTACACTGCTTTTTCTAACATTTTCTTTAGCTTGAGCATCCACCAACATGGAGCAAACAAATAGAAGTGCAAAAAAAAATCTGTTATTTGTGGTGGAGCCTTGCATGTTGTATTTTGTTCACTTTTGCCTGTTCACTTGAATGAAGATGATTTTTTACTGTAGCTTTTATTACAGCGATGGGCCTATTTATACTCCAAATACATAAAGCTGCCTTAGGCAATCTTAATCAATGAGTCAAATATTGCATAAATATTCTCATGGAACTCAATAGGAAAAGTTACCCAAACTGATAATGGGTCACGTAGTTGTTGCCTGCCTGGTCAAACTGCAAACACCGTTGGGTAATTTAATTTCGCAATAATAGAGCAAGTTTTTTGTTGCTTGCCATTTCATTAACAGGAAATGAAAGTCGTTTCTTTTCGCTTGTAGTCACTAAGGGTATATCAAGTTGATGCTAATAAAATTTTTATGTAACACCTCGAAGATTGGTAATAAAATTTAAAAGTACATGTTCTTAATTCTAGTTCTTTTTAATCTAAATTCTACATTTTTTGTTTTTGCTGTGATTTTTCGTTTTTTTTTTTTTTTTTTGTTGAAATTGATTAAGTGGTAATCGGAGTCACCTGACCATATTATACTAATTGTTCTCTCTTCTGGCAACCCAAAAAAAGCCACAAAAAAAAAAAATTTTTTTAAATAAAATATTGATCTCAATATGTTTGAATATTTTACAAAATCATTGCATTCTTAAAATAATTTCTTTTCAAATTAAATTGAACATCTAATAATTTGGTCTATCCGACCATTGTGGTCATACCTACCTCGTATCTAATTAATTTAGGATAGAAAGTCATGAGAAAATGATATGACATATCCTTTTTTAAGAAGGAATATTGGTTTTCTATTCTAAGCTGGGGTTCTTAGAGCAAAAACTATTTGTGCTGCAAGATTTACTAAAACGAGTGAAATCAAACTTATCCTCAATATGTATCAGTAAAGAATTTAAAAAGAAAATGAAACTTGTTGATGACAATAATTTGAATTAAGTTGACAACCAGCAAATGCAATTAACACATTCCATACATATGTATTTACTTTTTAAAGTGAATGATTCAAAAGGCGTTTTGAAGGCATTCATGCACAAGTCTAATATGTTTCTACGTGTGTAAACTATTGAATCTGATTTTAAAATGCATATCTTAAATTTGGTGGGAGAGCCCATTTTTAAAAATCATAGAATATCTCTTTTTTCAAGTGTAAAGCCTATAAGTTTGCATTTGGTACGCATATTCCTATTGAATTCCTTGCCAAAACCATATCAAAAAACAAAAATTCTTCTTGTGCCCTTTTCTACTACGACCAGTGTATGTTTTTGTAAGCTTTTGGTATAATACGTGAAAAACGTTAACGTTTCGTTTCATTTGTACTTTCATACAGTTTCGCAATAGCACGTTCAACAGGTTAAATTGGAAAATATGTGTAAAGCTGTGGATTCAAGTAAATGCTTTATTGGCTTTTTATTGCTTATGATATGTGCTGCCCTGGTGCAGGCTAAGGCTGTGTTAGAGCCGGGTGCCGCTTCATTGACCGAGGACGAGTATGATGACAATGCAATCGAGAAGGATAATGGTACATTTACATTGATGGCATCATAAAATTTATTAGTACACTTAATGTATAATCCCTTTATTTTTCAGAACTACTTAGCGTGCATAAACGCCCGGCTTTCTTTGTTGGAAGCCGTTATGGTCGTGCTGGACGTTCCGGTTCCGCCAATGGCAACAGCGGCAAAAGTGGAAATGCAGTAGGTGGTTCCACAAAGGCACGTCGTGTTTTTATAATGCCACGCAATGATCGTTTCTTTTTGGGCTCCCGTTATGGAAAACGGTCTGGTGAATATGTTTCGCCCTATGAGCAAAGTTCAACGAATTCAACACCTAGCGGCAACGCTAGCGTTAACGATAACAACATTAACAATGGCAAACTAATTGTTGGTGGTTCTAAGGCCGGATACATTTCATGCGTTTACACAGGCATCGTCAACTATTATCGTTGCAGCAATGCGTAAGTTTTGCTATCGAACAAGCATATTCAATGACAATTATTCTGTGATTTTCTTTTTAGTAATGAAATTGATAACTTTATAAGTCAGTTGACATACCGTCGCAATACTGACGATGCATACGACACTAAGTAAGCTGGCAGACACACAGACCCGATACTCGTCTTTCGTAAAAGAAAAACACTTACTTATTTTTCTTTCTTTAATATTTCATTTAATTTGAGTTCTGTTCAGATTTATTCAATGTTTTGTATTGTTCAAATTGTTAGAGACGTTTGGAAACATAAAGTATGAAAGTATTAAATTTAGAATTCGAAATTCTATTTGGAAATTAAAATTTTTAAAGGGCTGGATAAAATTTTAATACCAATGGAATAAAATGAGTCCTGTAAATAACTATAAGTAACCAAGTACTTATACATTACCTTACCTTACTAAACATAAATGGGTTAAAAAAAATTAAAACTAATTATATATTACATAGATTTATATACATATGTATGTATTTTGGCGAAATCTGATGAAACAATGAAAGGTGCTCTTCCTATTATTGTATTCGAGTTTTAATATATATTATTAATTAAATAAAATTATTAATTAGTCACATCAATTTGACCGAAAATAATACCAGAAAATGTGTTTACACTATAAATATTGTATTTAACCCAACATAAAAGTTATATTTATTAAATATTCAAATGTAATGAAAATTATGGTAAATAAATGCAACAAGGTCGCATAAAAATAAGTGCATGCCTACAAAAAGCTTATATAGTTTTTAAGCCACACATCTGTGCCTGTGGTATCACAACGGGCCTTTAATGATTTAATTGAGTTGGTCTCGTACCGACTACCATCTATTTAGTTAGTCTAACTGGACGTTTTTTCATCCTGGTTCAGTATTTGGGTCAAAAGGATGATGCTTATTACTGTTTTTACTATTTTGGAATTTAAGATTATGCCTTTAAGAAAAAATGACAGAATGGTAGGTATTGTAGGATTGTGCGATACTATAAGTTTTTTATATCGAAAAATTGGGGCCACTGAAAATGATGTTTTATATACATGTATATCATATGGAGAAATAATATAGCATAGTTCAAAGTAGCTTCTTTAAAATATCAGTGCTACAAGAAAGATATGCTGCAAATTTATCAAGTTAACAATCTTTAAATTAAATTATTGATTAGAATTTGTGGATGGTATTCGAAAGTATTGTAACATGATTTTTAAAATGTTTAAATGTGCTCTGAACTAGAGTTATCAGAATCTTAAATACAGTCGACCAGTCCTAGCAACAATAAATCCTTTTGTTTGTGCTTTGTGATGCATTATTACTTATACTGAAAGCGATGCGATAATGTCATGTTTCCTGAGGTACAGTGCTTTTTAGTTCTTTGAATCTTTTTTTTTTTTTGTGCTTCTTGGAAATGCAATAAATCTCTCACTCTTCGTCAAGAAGCGGAAAAACTATAACATTTAAATTCCATCAAGATGACAGTTGAATACATACGTAAGTATGTACGTTCGTACATACTTGTATCAGGATGTGAATTTCTTTCGTCATTTCTGTGACACTTATGTATGTGTGATATAATTATATGCACACGTATCAGTAATCTGTATTGTCTTGCAGGCTCAATTAAAAAGCAAACAAACAAATATATTGTAAATGTATGTATTTCAGTAATCTCATACACAAGTCAAGACAAAACGCCAGTTTTCTGTCCTTAGTTACATTTACTCCACATACAATTACAGTATCTTAAATAATTAATTTTTTTACAGCATCCTATAATTAAAACAGCCATCGTAAGAGTCCTTTCTCTCCTCGCTGGATGGCTCGATCGATACAACTTTTAATGCACTGAACTAATTCAATACAATACATACTCGTATCTACTTATATTGAAGAAATATAAAGTGTAATAATTTTTGAGCATTTATATTGTAAACGGTTTTGAGAATACTCGTACATGTATAAATATCTTTTATGCAATATTTTTATTAATCATAAGTTTGGTATGGGGTATTGCATTATATATTTTTTTATCTAGGTTAATAAAACTCACTTTATCAAAATGAATTATTCATTCATTAATGATATGTTCATCTTATGTTACTTTTGAGCGTAGGTTATTAGAGTTCTATACTAATTGCGTTTACTTTGTTAGCTGCGTATTTGTAGCTCGAATGGGTGAGTGAATAGTAAACATTATAAATCACTTCAAAGGTTAAACTTTGCTTTTTCCATGTTCGTATGTACATGCATACATATGTATTTCTTTAGTCTTCTCCATGTAACCACCAGCCACCAGCATCATGATAACTTTTCAGCCAATAAAACATAGCAGCGCGGTGATAACTTCTCGTCGAGTAGCTTTTTATAGCACACGCTTAAACTCATTTGTGGCGTGCTTCTGGCGCACTCTATCATAAAGCAAAGGCGATCGTAGAGCAAGACATTTTCACAGAGTTTCTAGAATGTAAAGCAATTTAAGGAAAGCAAAGATACCATGGAAAACAAAAACATTTCCATTAAGTTAATAAAAGAAGAAATAATTAAATTACCTGCATAGCGGTTTGCAAACAAGTAAGTGCTTCTGCCAGTCGAGGGCCTAAATCACCTCTCCATTCAGCATTAATTTGATTAAAACGCGCCTCATGCTTTTGTTGCCATTCTAAAGGTTCCATTGGCAATAGCTTTGAATGCAACACAAAGCTTTGACGTACATCAGCAAAAGTCATTGTCGCTGCAATATTTGTGTTCGTAACAACCACGGCACGTGGCTCAATCGATGTCGATTGAGTCTTTAACTTGACCACATATTCGTTACCATCATTATCAAGAACAGCTTCCGCAAGAGCGCGTAATAACATTTGCCTGCCATGCATATTGTGTTCTTTCGCATCCATGTCACGCCAACGTGAAGATGTTTGTTGACAAGCCAAACGCAAAAAAGGCCGATTAAAGTAACATTGTGCGTCATCATCTACTCTTGCCGCCACCACATCTTTAAGTGCCGCACTTAGTGGAAAGTTTATAAATCCGGTGGTCTCATCATTGACTTTGAGTTTGTGATAGCAGCACGGCATGATAACCAAACGACGTACTTGTGGCATACTTAAAAACAATTTGATTGAGCTAATGCTTAAATCTGCGCATGCATGCAAGCCTATTATACTCATTTTTGGCATCGACAACACATAATTACTCATCCCCCATTGTGTGGCAAGCTTTGTTACTTTGCTCTCAATATTTTCACGAGAATCTTCGGTAATAAATTCTTGTTCATATGCAATAGAGTTTATGGATTTTGGACAATTTATTTGACAACGATCGCGAGCCGCTTGCACTCTGTAGGCATCAGACTCAAGGCCAAGTATAAGAAAATTTGGATTAAGTCTGTACAACTTTTCGCTCAGATACCCCAGACCAGCACCAAAGTCGATCAGAAAGGGTGTGTCTACACAAACGGAATGTATTAACGAAGCTAGTTCAGTTACTTCGTGGAGTTTTTTTCTGGTCATTTTCTGATGATTCTTTGTTACTAATTCTGTTGCCTCTGCCCACTGAATTTCTTGGAAAGTTGACGACGGTATGAGTTCAGCTAATTTATTTCGGAACTCTGTAATAGCTGGTGTTTGTTTACATGATTTTATCATTTGTTCATGTACAAATGGAAATTGATTAAGCTCATCATTTGTAATTTGTAAAAAGTAATATTTCATATCCATTGGCATATTATTTAGTATTCCCGTTTTTATAAAACGCGTATTTGCTTCTTGGTAGATCCAGGCATGTGCGCTTAAAAACTCTACTGCCCCAGCAAAGTACGCTGGGGGTGTTTTGTATCTGGGAGGCAGCGCCATAACTGTAAGAATAATATGTGCATAATTAATTATAATAGACAAAAACCACGTAATAATAAAAAAAAATAAATTATTAACCACATTATTAACAATTCATTGCACACAATACTACAGATGGCTCCAAACTAGTTTCATTTAGAGATATATTAGCAAGCTCACAAACAAAGTAGAAAAAATAAAAACAATCTACGATTTATTGCCAACCAATGGTTATTGCAGGATCCTTATATTCTTGTGTTGCTTAACATATACAGCAATAATCACACACATGTAGGTACAAATTCAAACTTAGCATAAAGGAGTTATAATTAACATATAATATAGCTTAAATAATGACACGCCAAGCTTGTCCGGTTTCCTTTTCAAGTGTTTCGTTTTCTGGGCCCAATATACACTTGCCATAATGTTTCGGCTCCTGTTTAAAGTATCTCTCAATGACATCATTCAGTTCTTTGGTTGTCACTGAAAGCATGCGAGAGCGATACTTCATAAACATTTCGTGTGATACACCATATATAAAGAAGTCAATGCCAACGTTGCCAGGCGCAATAGGTGCATCCAGCTGCTGCAGTACTCCCAATTTTGCTTCGAAAACAGTTTGTTCATCGACAATTGCGGTTTGTTGTTTTAACCATTGGTATGTGTTATCGAATGCTTTAAGTGTTTTACTGGAATTGGGATCTCGGTAACTAAAGAAACTGAAAATACCATCAGATCCAATTCTTGCACCTGCACCATATGCTCCATTCTGCTCACGAACAACAGGTAACAGATACTTGGCCGAAACAAGTTTTGCTAAGACCCGCAATGCCGGATGATCACGATGTGTATAAGGTACCGCGAAAAATGCTTTTGCGCAGTAATTCACGGGTATATTCATAACAAAATGTTGACAAGTAGGTTCTAACATTGTCACTTCATTTAATGTCTTTGACACCTTAGCCTCAGGCAGGTTATTCAAAAAATTCTCGTAATGTTTGACGAATTTAGGGTAGTACGCATCGGAAGTGTTGACGGCAACACGCATATTATGTTTGTTAAATAATTTACATGCTAAGCTTTTTAGAGTATCAATTATTTTTGTTGTTTTGTGTTCTTGTACATATTTCTTCATAAAATCAATATGTTCCAGACCAGATAACAAAGATTTCAATTTGGCGGAATCCGTTACAAGGCCAGCACAACTCTGCATGGCATATAAATGTCCGGAACTGGCAATACCTACAGATATGTTAGACATGTAGTTATCGATTAGCATACTCATCCGTTCGCTGTCGTTTAGTTTAAAGCGAGTCAGCAGCTCTTCGATTAAGTCAAACATATGTGGTACATTCTTGTCCAAAGCATGTGTTGACATCAGTACTCCGATGTTATACGATTTACTATCGTAAATATTCTCCGAAAAGTTCAGCTTGAAACCAATGCCTCCAGTTTTTGATAATACGATCTTATCAAACTCTCGGAAACTATAATTATCTGTTCCCATGTCTGCAATCACATTACAAAATAATGGAATCAACATAATCTCCGCTTTCGTCAGGACATCAGCGCCAAAATAACATTTGAAATAGGAGATCTCGTTAGTTTGCACATTGCAAACTTGTGTGGGTACATCCTTAATCTTTAAGATATTCAATGATTGCAGCTTTGGCGGCTCCTTTACGTCGTCCAATGACAGACACGGTAACAACTCAACGTTGGGTATAGCTTTTTGTGACTTTTCTAACTTTAACCCGTTTTCGTAAATTTCTTCACGTTTCGCATCATCCAATGCAATTATTTTTTGCTTTAAAAGTTCCAATTCTGCCGCTTTAAAATTGTTTTCGTAGTTATCGTCCGGCGACATGGTAAGCGTAAGTTTGTGCATATTGTTCGCAAAGTAATGTATCAATTTTTGTTGTAAAAAGGAGCGATTTGTTTGCAAAGAGCAACGGAATTTGTTAATCATATCGGAAACATGCAGATTTTGTACAACATCACCATCGTGATTCCACAAGGGAGTTGAGTTGAACAGCAAACCCATTCCGAACTGTGGACTTTGATGTTTCAAAGACAATTCAATATTATGCAGTACACTTTCAATGTGATCCTTGTCAAAACCATCACTAATTACTTTGTAAATTGTAGAGTCGAAAAGTTCTTCCACTTTTTTGAAGTCCTCTACGCGTACATCTTGAAGACCGACACAGAACAGCGTATCCTTGATTTGTGGATCGTAGCCTGTAGCTTGATTATAACCACCAGAAAAATTGGGTTCGATAAGACTTTTGTAAAAAGGAGAGTTTGGACCGCGTACCAAGAGCTCAGTCAGTACATGTAGTGTAAAACACTCTTCAATATTCGTCACATCTGACATAAGTAAAGAAATGGCAATTTGATTTTGTTTCTCGAACGGTGCACCCATGGTGTCATATCGACTGGAAATGTGCACATTACGTGGCTTTGACCAGCGTGGCTGGCTAGGAATGCGGCTGTAAGAGTTATCGATACATTGATACTGTGATAGGTATTCTTTGTTAACATATTCCAAAGATCGATCGACTTCAAACGAACCATAATTGTAAATGCGAGCATTGCTGGGATGGTAATATTTACGATGAAAGTCGACCAGATTTGTATGGGTTAGTTTTGGAATCTCCAACGGATTGCCACCGGATACATATCCGTATGTATAATTTGGCAGTAAGCTGTTTAACAAATTTTGACCAAAAATTGAGGCGTTTTCTGAAAAAGCGCCTTTCATTTCGTTGTACACTACTCCTTTTAGCACTAATTCTGAATTTTTATCATGCACATTGCTGTGTTCTAAGCGCCAACCTTCCTGTAGAAAATCGAGGTACTCCAAATTAGGTCTGCAAATTATAAGTTAAAAATAAATGATTCTCTATTTGCAATGTAATTTATGGAGTTACCTGAAAACTGCATCTAAATAGATCTTTTGCAGATTTCGGAAATCAACTTCATTCATTGATGAAAACGGATACATGGTATAATCTGGCCCAGTCATCGCATTCATAAATGTTGCCACGGAACGATTAAGCATTTTAAAAAAAGGGTCACGAACAGGGTATTTTTCTGAACCACAAAGTACGCTATGCTCCAGTATATGCGGAAGACCCGTTGAATCAAATGGAGTAGTGCGAAAATTCACAGAGAACACATTATTTGAATCTTTGCGATCTAAGTACCAATACTCTGTTCCAGTACCCTGATGACGGAAACTGTAGGAAGTTATGCTAAACTCGGGCACTCGTTCGATATGTTCACACTGAAAGCCATGATATACTTTGCCTTCACTGTATTTGTATTCGTGTTGCTGTACAATTTCTGGTGAAACTTGAATTGTGGGCTTTGCTACCGTTGCTCGGCAGGCTTCATCTAATTTCGAGAAATCGGTAAATTCACGTTTGAAGAGATATCTGCTCGCAGCTTTTTTGCCAACTTCTGCATTTGACCGCAAGTGTCTCAGACGCGATAACATTTTAGGTTTTTTTTTTACCCACAATCTATGGCGTTTTTAAATTATGTACTTCCTACAAATAAGGAACACATATTGTTTTATTCTACAGCTTCATAATGCTTTTCAAACAAGTAACAAATATTAAAACACGCGATATCCCCATTACATCAGCATATTTCAAATAATTTTATGACAGTAACTACAACTGATCATAATCTGCAAAAGTAAAGACAGAAGTATAAACGTTATCAATACACTTACCGGGTCTTTTCAGTGATATTGTTACAATAAAATAAAATATAATAGAATCTGTTCAACTTTAGTGAATAACTTCAAATTTATTGAATAACATGAGTCCAGTTTCTTCTTAATATATTGACAGTCACAGTGAATGGCGAAAATATATCTATCGGAAATGTAGGTTCACCGAAGCATTGTTGCTTCCAAATTATTTATCGAACTCAACTCTGCGGAAAGAATTTGATCGTCTCAAGCCTCTTATCGACAAGCGCTTGTGGGTAGAAAACAACAAACAAGTTGAGAAATTTGTCGAAAATATTTATTAGAAAGTTGAGTTGGAAATCAAAAACTAACATTTTTAACATGGATATAGACATTGACATTACAATCAATGAAGATAGTGATATAGGGACTCGTATGAATTTACGGCAACGCCCTCAACGCAAGCCAAGTGAATTGACTTTCGATGACGACTCTTTAAAGTTTATGGAGGATTTCGATCCTGAAAATTCAAATAGAGAAAAACGTAAATTAAAAAAGAAGGTGAATAATTCTAGCAAAATGGCTGTTTATGATGAATACGGGCATATAAGGCACAGTGGAATCGATGTATGCGACTGCATGTCTGTGAATTGCTCCGGTTGTTGGTACGAGTGCAAAAATTGTGGTTCTACGAAATGTGGACTACAATGTCGAGTTAACCGAAGATTTTACTACGAGTCGATCACATTCGATGGCAAGGATCAGTTAATAGTAAATTCCCAATTTCGCAGCAAATAATACGATATTTAAAATAAATTAAGTTTTTTAAAATAATCTAAAGTACAATGTAACTTTCTACTACAATAAATAGGTTAGTTGTTTAATAAAAAACTATAATAAACCGACTTTTGTTACATAAGTTCAAATGGAAGAATAAAAGAAAATTCAATTCCCAAATCATAAAACCATCATTCCCATCGGGACAGTCAGATTTCCCTATCTTCATTGGTTTCATTATTGTGGACCTACATTCGAACCGCTTGGCATACAATTAATTTAAATAAGTTTTTTGGCTTATTGGTTCCCGTAAATGGAATTTTTAAGAAAAGCTTTACGTTAACTGCAACTACAATAAGAGATTTTGTTTTTTACAATTTTTCTTATACAATATTACAATTGCTTCCTTTACCTTATCGTATGGGTTAAATTATAATAATGATTACTTTAAGCTAAATTTTAAAATCACATTTGAAAAAACTTTGCTGTGTAAACAATGAGAAGCCGCAATGAAAAACAATTTTGTGGCGGTAACTGCTTTTTTCATAAGTTATTAGCTGTCCCAGACGGCGATGCTATACCCTCACTTAAAAAACAACAAGAACATTAATTTTGAGATGCGAACATAATTTCGTGAGCAAATTGTCCAGTCTATGTAGTTAATAATTTTTGTCAGTACTCTTGTGCGTACCCAGTTAATACTAAAAGAGAGGAAAAGCTAGAATAACATCAACAGAATCTCTCTCTCTTTCTCTTGCTCCGCTCTCAGTGAACATCATAATAAAGAAAGAAAAGCTCGAATAACGCAATATAGAAATTGTATAGAGCATTCTCGTTTTTCTCTTTTGGCGTCATTCTTGAGTCAATAAGTTTGCACTGTTTACAACAACAAGATCCAATGAAATTGTTCATTGCCACCGAAATGTCCAGTCTACAGTATTCCTAAAGTCTTTGGCAAGACTCTTGGACGACTCTTGATGCAACAAACGCTAAATGTTGATCTCAATAAGGCTTCTATCTTTCAGTAATTCGATTTTGAATAATGCAATGTTAATATGGCTTTGGCTATAAAAAATTTATAATTGTACAATTAAACCATCACATACTACAATAAATAACATTTAATTTTCAAATCTTATCATTTAAACAATGAATAATAACAGATTAGTAACATACAAACGTTCAAGTGCTCCGGTTGACTGCATTTAGTTTAGTCATTGAAATGGGATTCATATTTTTTATCATTTTTATTTTAATTTTTGTCATTTCTGTATATTTTGTTAATAAAGAATGCGATGTGTTATCTCTTTATCAGCGAATTAAAACTGTAGATGGCACGCCATTGGAGCACACAGTAGCCCGAGCAAAAGGCAGCACAATTTTCGGGAATACTTTTGATTTTTTCAATCTAAGCTCAAGTATGAATTCTTGTTTCTGTTAGTTTTAAGAAGTGAATTGTCTAATTTGTATATTTCAACTTTCACAGAGGGTCTCTTCGATTATTCACGCAAACACGCCAAAGAACTGAAACGAAGCTATATTCTATATGTGCTCGATTTTGCAATTTACAATGTTATTGACGCAGCTGATGCCGAACTTATTTTCAACGATAACAATCTTATAACAAAGGGAGGTTTATATAGATACCTCCAACCATTTTTAAAAACTGGTTTGCTAACAAGTACAGGTGTTAATTAAATAAAAACATTTGTGTAACAAAACTATTAAAATGTCATTGATATTCTAGGTTCTAAATGGCACATCCGTAGGAAGTTGTTAACGCCAGCATTTCATTTTAACATATTGGAACATTTCTTCAAATATTTAAGTTAGTTTGGTTGATGGTCTATGTGGATATAAGTACTAAAGAAACTTTTTTTAATAAATAGACAAGAAAGTGAAAAGTTTATCAAGAATCTAGAAAAACTCAGCGATAACACTGTGGGACCATGTGAGATTAACTTAGATGAGCTAATACCGCGTTTTACTCTAAACACCATAGTTGGTACGTTTATAAATCTATAAATACATATGTACATACATAATAAATTATAAATAACACAGAAACTGCACTTGGCGTCAAACTCGACGAATTTTATGCCAGTGACGAATATCGGGAACAAATAAAAATTGCTGAAGTTAGCTTTATAAAACGAATAATGAATCCATTATTATCCAATGACACTTTATACTATATATTTGGAGATGGACGTAATGATGAACAAACGTTTGAAAAATTGCATGCATTCTCCAGTGATATAATTAAGAAGAGGCGTGAATGCTTTGATGAAGAGGCAGCTAGGAAAACCCATACTACTGATGCTAGTGATCTAAACGTTAAGCAACGATATGCTATGCTTGATACAATGTTGTTGGCTGAAAAAGATGGACTTATCGATCATGCGGGCATCTGTGAAGAAGTGGATACATTTATGTTTGAAGGTTTTGATACTACGTCTATGAATTTAATCTGTGCGCTTACATACTTAGCATGTAATCCAAAGGTGCAACAGCGATGTTTCGATGAGATTAATGAGCTCATAAATGGTATGAAGCACATTGTTCAATATACATAATAAACTTTAATTAAAATTTGTCATATTAGATGATCTTAATATATTGGACAGCGGATATTTGAATCAATTGAAATATCTGGAATGCGTTATAAAGGAGACACAGCGTTTATGTCCTTCAGTGCCTTTTGTCATTCGCGAATGTACTGAAGATACAAAATTAGCTAATAATGTTTATTTGCAGAAAGGAACCCAGATTGCCTTACACATATTTGATATCCACCGTAACGAGAAATATTTGACGAACCAAACAAATTTATACCGGATCGGTTTCTTCCAGAGAATTCTCTAAACCGACATCCTTATGCTTTTGTACCTTTTAGCGCTGGTCGACGAAATTGCATTGGTAAGTATTGTACTCGTTCATACAAATTACAGTGAACATTTTCTAAAATAATTCGGACACTATTTTTAATTTTATTCCTTAAAACAGGCCAAAAATTTGCTATGATGGAGATAAAAACATTGCTTGTGTACATTTTGAAGAATTTCGAAATTCTGCAAGTGTCAAATCCAAATTCATTTAATTTTCTCGCTGGTATACTGATTCGAACGGAGAAAGAGGTGTTTGTCAAGGTTATCCAACGGAAATAGATATTGTTTCAGAGTTATATTATTAAAAATACCATGTATACTTGTATAATATAACATGTGTCAATTTTCATTGCATTAAGAGCTGGACGCTTTCAATTTGGGATTCCGTATTTGCACACAGGATATAAAAATACTCTGCAATTTGCATCCATCTCAAACACTTAGAAATAAAGTATTTGATAACTTCTCGTATACTGTAGCTACTTTTATCTATTCTTTTTGCTATGCTGATCATTGCAAAAAGGCACTTTTGTGGAATTGTTTTCCAGATCCCCTTTACGCTAATTTAAATTTCCAATAAACTTAACATATTTCACATATCACTTCCGTCAAATGTTTTTTTTTTTATAAGTATTTTCAAATCTCAATCTATGTAAGAGATTACAAAAAAGATGTATTGTTTATGTCGTTATACAATACAATATTAACTTGTTTGTGCTCTTAAGACAATAATGATATGCTTTCTTTTCTATTAAATGAAAGATTATCAGTTCGAATAAGTCTTATCATTGACTCTAAGAGCGAAAACGAATATTAATACATAATAATAATATTATATTATACTTTGCGATCTACTCATTGCATTCAGTAGTGAACGATCCTTGAGCAAGTGCAGATCAAAATCGGAAACAAGATTTAAAAATTATCTTTTCCATATATTGTCTTGTCTGCCTTCTTTATTTTTAAATTGAATATGGTGTTAAAGTTGTTACTCATCAGTGGTATTTTAATATACTGCCTTTTAAAGGCACACAAAGAAGAAATCAGGTCTTGTTTTAGTCGAGGTGCGACTCCCAATACTGGAAATGATAATCAACGTGGTGCTGTCAATAACTTCGACTCGACCGAAAAATGTGCCAAAAACTAACCAGAGGCAATGGAATCACTCCTATACTTATAAAATGTATTCTTTTATAAATTGATTTTATAGATTTTTCAATTCTATATAATGTTACAAATAAATTAATATAAAAACTGTTACAAAAATATTTTAAAAATCATTATATTTGCATTCATAACTTCTCGTATTTTTTTTTTCTTTTATGAATAAAAGGATATTTTAAATTTTGTGCAGATAAGGTGTGTGCACCTACATCCAAATAATCTTCTGTTAGATATCCTGCCACCAACACTATAGAAACTAAATGCTAAAGTGGTATTTAGACTATATTGGCTCCGGATAGACCTAGTTGGGCTTACATTAACCTTATGTATGCGCCCCCAAGTTAAGCCAAGAGATCATTTATTTTACAACCGGTATAAAGTCCCCCAGAGCGCTACAATTTTGTTCAGAAATATTTGCAATATCTTATGACCGTGTAGCTCAGCCCACCGAACGATAAATCCATTAAAATTGTAAACTCGTCATCGAGTATTACATTTTTAATATGAGAGAGTTTTGATATGCATATAACCATTTTCGATCAATCTACTTTTGTTAACCATTACGTCGTGTATGACGGACATGTTTGCGTTAAATATGGTGTAGAGTACCAATGCAGTTCCTTGCGGATCTACTGCGTTAATGGAATGCAAGGTGGATAGATGCTTGTTACTAAGGTCGGCCATCAGAAGCAAGAAGTATGGCGCAGGGAGTAGTTTTTTTTTAAATGAAAAGAGAAGACCGTGGTACCAATCCCTGTCGAGCCTGTTGTATTTCTGTGATTGTATTGCAAATTGTAATGATAAAAAAAATCTCTTACTGAACAAAAATTCTAGTTTTGTGTAGGATATTGTACAATATTTGGAGGATACAATCTTAAAAATGTGTTTTACCAAATCAAATGATTAATAGATATACATAAGTATTCATCCATATATTAGATGATAATTTTTACATGAAATGTATTTACAGAGATATTCAAGCAAGATTATTAATGCGATTCTTATAGCTAACATCTTTTAATGAATCATCGTTGAAAAATCCTATTTGAAATTGATAATGGATCGCACATACAAATATTGTGGGCCTAAGTATTTAAGCATTTAGAAATCAGTGTCTATTGCATTATTTTGTCAATTAGACACTGGTTTAAATAAAACGCATTTCTTTGTCGTAAATTTATAATGTTGAGATAAGACAGACAATCCATATTTATTTGTGGCATACATCCATTTTAGAAAAATGTGTTGCTTATTTAGTTAGAAACAGTCATCGTTACAGTAAAGAACATCAAAAATCTTTAAATTTAATGTGTATGTTATTTATTGTAATTATAATAATGCATTATCTTTATACAGTGATGAGAGATGCGATTTGCTGTTGTGTCTCATGGTTCAACCAATGCAGCGATTCCAACACCAAAGAGAGACATTAAGAAGAATTCTCTTGGAATGACAGATAATGATTACTAAGTCTAGTTCAAATTTTGTATGATACTCTGATTAAAATTGATAATTACAATACAATTAAAAAATGCTATACCTTTTGTGTTATTTGACATCTCGTCTATAATTTGTACAGGTGCAATGACAAAGGAAAGCATTCTATAAATGTGGGATACAAATAACGAGCCACAGTCTGCGGATTTACAATACTTGTAGTGTATTGGATACAAGCATCCAAAACTTATATTAAGGGAATTTGACAGGCAGTTTGATTTGTCTATTATTCAGATACGCGTCTAAAGCATAAAATATATACTCGTATTACTGAATCCACTTACATCATACATTCATATATACAAGTATATAAGTATATATTTAGCATTTAGTAATTTTATTAGTTATGAATAAGTAGATTCATCTAAATGACGGCATATTGTTTTCAAAAACATTTTCCAATAAAAAATATATTATTGTACTTTTATACTTATACCTTAGTATGAATAGATTTTAACTGTTGTTTCACAATTAATTTAGGTACATTTGTATTGTATTTAGTTTTCGCTGATCATTTGAAGAGTATACTACATTGGAGCTCAAAGCGCAGTTTAATAACTTTTCCAGGAATGTGTTTATGGTCCTTTATAGGTTGTTGCCTCTTCTTGTGGGCATTTAGAATCATATCGGATTGTTATATGTGTTGCTGTCGGAAACTAAATCGCAGACAAGCCACTTACACAACTCACAAAGAGAACAACTTTTAACTTTTCCAATGGGAAAGTAACCAACGTTTGTCGGTTTGGATGAATTAGTGTGTCCTGGAAAAAATTAAATTAAACGATGAGTAACAGCATACGAGAATTTCTTTGCCGTCCGCAGGTGAAACATTGTAAGCAATAAATTTGCATGAGACCGCAAAGCACCTAAACAAAAGACATTTAAATAAAAATATTGTATATACTAAAACTCATATGTTTAATAAAATTCTTAAAACGTAACCAATTTTCTATGTTTTTCCTACCTAATGACAGATGGAAGAATTGAACCTGGGTAGTTATGGTGGCTAATGATATCAGAAGCCAGTTTAAATACAATTTTATATGAACATTTATCCATAAGAAAGTTGTGTTCAAAGGGGCGTGAGATATATCGGAGACATATGTCCATATATGTATCTAGGTTCAATGTGGGGTCCTCAGGAGTATTACCATAAGAAAATTTAGATTTCTCTTTATTGGAAACCATTAATCAATTGAAATTAACTGCATTTGCACTTCTATTTCGTATAGAAATTCTCATAAATTAAAATTTTAATAACCTAGCCAAAATCCTATTCTTTCCCTTTGTAGAAGTATTATTGAAGTGTTCCTCGAGTTGTAGATCATTAAACATAGAATGGTCAGCGACACATTTTTTCTCGAAAAAAAAAAAAAAAAAAACGATTGTTCGAAACAACACAAAACTTGTTTCTGGTTTTGGATGGTTTTCATTGATAACTCGTACCTTTTTGTTGTAACATTGTTTTTGAATTTTTTTTTTTTTTTTTTTGCAATTTTGTGTGTAACGCAATATGTAAATTTATGTATTTATAAAAAGTCATTTTTTTAACATAGGTCTATCTAGAATTTTTCAATTGGAATTGTGAAATTTTTTGATTTTAAAACATTATGTAATATGTAGTTATAAGGCAATTATTACATAAAAGAATAGATTAAAAACCGACATTATTCTGAATTCAGCACTTGGGGACATTCGGTTTAAATTTATAAGGCATTAAGGTGTTTTCCAAGTCACGGTGATCATGCTACGTATGTCAAATTTTGTGGGTTTACATATTCAAATGCAATACATGCGACACAAAACTGAGTAAACTTATATCACAAGCATACAAATCGCAATTATGCATCCGTTCTCCAAGTTTTTCGGCTTCAATGTAATCGTGTGCACTTTGAATTGCCGCATTAAGTGATCTAGTTGGACTGCGAATGAAAATAGTAATAACAATGAGAAATTTAAGAAATCAAAGCAAACACACCTTAGAAGCAGATGTAAAATCTCACCAACAACACTGAAATGGCGAGCAAATCGTATGGCACTCGCCTCACAGATTGACTTAAGCATGCACTCTCGTCCTTTATAGCCATAACTAAATGAAAAAGGAGTGGTTGCATTTAAAACAAAATTTCTTTAGGTTAATACCTATCCAGTCTATTTTCAATGTAAGCATAGATATTCCAACGTGCATCCGTTGGTTGTTGCAGCATGCGCTCCAAATTAGTCTCATTTAGATCGGTTTTATACTCTGGCAAATATGGATTCTCACGAAATACTGTCGCATTATACGGTAGAAAGAATTCCGCTTTAAGAACGTGTCCAATAGTCAACGACTCATAGGAAAGATCCGCTGGAATGCCAATACCGCCAATAAACTTGTAGATGGACAAAAACAGAGTTAAGAGTGTTGTCTCGTAATATTACACTTACCTGATGTCGTGTTGGAGCTTGGCGTGGAAATATTAAAAATCGTTTACCGCGAGAATGCATAGCAATGGTTGGAAAAAAGCAATAAAAGCATAAAACACTTACATGCAGCAATATCGGAAGAAGTTGACGACCACACATGATGACATTTAATTTAAGACTGTATATGATACAATTGGCAGAAGCCATTCTGTCTGTTATCTTTGCTTTCCAAAACCAACGTTTCCTAACTTTCCAAACTTTGCATGAAAGTTGGTTACACTTTTTCATGATGAATATAGAGTGGCAACTAGTTACACTTCCCCCACAGTCTTCGAAGTATACTATATTTTAATCGATCGGAGGTTAATAGCAAAAATTATATCGTTACCTAGTGACCTTCCAGCTTAGTATCAGCAAGACATTGTTTTCATTTTATAATTTTCTTTTCATATCTGCTTTAATGTAGGGTGTTTTAGTTTTGGTAAAACCCCAAGTTAACATTTATTCTTACTTGACCAAAATAATTCATTTCAATTAGCAAAGGAATGTCAAGTACATTGCTTAGTCAGGCTTTTGTACCACTTTGACTTGTGGAAATACAATAGAACAATCACGAAAACCGCGAAGCAACATAGAAGTTTTTCTTTTAGTGAATGAGAGAGATTTAATAAAGTTGGCATAGATCTCTAAAGTATTGTTTTTTTTCTTCTGATAAACAGAAAAAGTAGGTAATACGCATATTATTACACAGTATAAATAAAGTTCTAGATGTTCCAACACGTAGTAATTCTAAACAGCCCAAAGTTGAATTATTTTGCAGCTACGGACATAGTTCTATCAATTTTTTAAAAAATATACTTTGTGTCTAAAGGTCCACCATTTCGAGAAAGACTGCGAAAAATATATCTTAAAAGTCCAAAAATTTGGTAGAACAGACGGTCATGGCTTTATCAAGTCCACAGTATTGGCAGCCAAAGTTGTTTTTACAAAACTTTCGGATAAACTTATACATTATGAAACACATACATATTGTACTATGTAAGGATATTATTAATTTGAAGGTAATCATTTTCTTGTATTGTATGTATTTTTATAGTTTAGAGCAAGTGTAGACATTGTTAAATTAACCAAATCAAATACTATAGCAGAATACTAGCTTAAAATACTTATTAACGCATAAAAGAGTATACAGTAAAATATTCAGTGTTGTTTAAAATAGATAATGAAATGCAAGAAGAACCTTAAGTATGCAAATAATGATAGATTAACTTAATTAAAAACTATAAAAATCTTTCGAAAAGTTGCCACGATGTGTTCAATTTGTTGGTGTTTTTTGCTTTTTGTGTTTTGATCTTAAATGGGAATCTTAAAACTAAAAGAAGACGTAACATTTGTAAGTTGCCAAAGTTTGTTTATGTACGCATTTCCTTCACTTTCACTTTTAGTTACTGTTTTTCATGCTTGTGAAATTCTTCAATGCAGAGTTTACAACTCCAAGAGCCTTCGGGTGGTGTGACAAGTGGTGGAGACAAGCAATACATATGATAACCACGATCGCAATCATCGCAAAATAGCAACTGATCATCATTATCGGATGTGCCGCAGATGGAACAATACTTGCATTCGATGCATTGCCAGCGATATCGCTTTACTGAAATGATCATGTTGGGCGTAAATTGCAAACATGATGGGTGACCACTCCGTCCACAGTCCGAACAGGAGACCAGTTCTTCGGGCAAATTTGTTTTCTTATTCTCACGCTGATCACCTAGACAGAAATCACAATATGGCGATGGTTGCGCAACTTCTCGTTCGGAGCGCACTTTGCTTTTTCCATCTTTCTTGGGACTAGCACCGCCACCTCCAGCAGCAACATGCGGTGGAAAATTTCCTACAGCTAATGGAGTTGGTAAAATGCCAGTCATAGTTGCATTTATACTACCAACTGGACTCACAGTATCATTGGCAGTGCCAATATCTCCGACACTTATATTAGTCTTATCATAAGAAGAAGGTGCTAAATTTGACTGCATGCCATGTGGTGGTTGAGATGTTTCATCTGTTGTAGGTATTGGTGAAGCAGAGTTGGAATGACTGGTGTAAAGACTTGTAGCAGAAGCAGTACTAGCGGCATGGGCAACAGCCGCAGCAGCGGCAGCTGCGGCTGCTGTAGTGTTGGCACCTCCAACCAGTGCATTAACAGTGGCGCCACTGCCACTGCCACCACTAGCACCACCACCACGTCTTCGCCGATCAGTCGTCTCACCATCAGCAACGTTACGCCGTCGACTACCTGGTAGTATGTTTAAGTTTGATATTAGTTAAGAATATTTTGTAATTTATTGTTATATTACTTACCACCACCCTTACGGCCACGTTTGGGTGTACCATCAAGATTGACATTTGACCGTCGAGATGAGCGTGAAGCACGTTTTCGTTTACCACGACTACTGTAGGATTCATCAAAATCATTATCAGAATCAAAGTCATCCTCAAATTCATCAGCGTGATGATAATGCGATGAATCTATATCCTCGTGGAACCATTCCTTTTCTGAATTCCCATGGGCGTCTTTGTTATCTGTTTCGCCACTAGGTCCCAACGAGTTTCCATCATCTGCTGAATTAGCTGCAAAGTGCGCACAATATTATAGTATATTTTATATAAATTATGTTGTATGCAGTGCATACTAAATCTGTCGTAATGCATATACACATTCATATATATTCTCCTTGACATTTCAGATTCTGTGCAATAAAGATGCGCATAAATAACACAAACATAAACACATAAACTGGGGGTGGACTTTTTTGGTAATTATCTTGGGGTGGAAATTACGAAGGCTCTTTTACAAGGGAGTCTTGAGTTGTAAGGTTCTGTTTTTATTGATTTTCTACAGAACTCACCTGTGGACTCCGGCACGTGATGATCACGCGTGCCGCCAGTGCTAGGCGACTGATGTTGGTGCACATGTCCATGATGATGATAATTCGGATGATGTTGATGATGATGCAACTCTCGGTACTGATACGCTCTGTAGCTGTGATGATGATTTAGCAAATATTGCCGTTTTGGTTTACGCCAACGCGATGCTGGATAAGTATAAATTTGACCGTCACGGAATCCGGGCATTCTTTGCTTTTGTTTTACGAAGAGCGCGCAATGTGTTTGAGCAACGCCCGTCTGGGGATCAAGAAACGGCATTCGTAAACGGCGCTCAATGCACAATCTGGTATTAAAGTTTTCACTATTCTCCAATATTTCCTTGTACGCAGAGTCATTAAGGAAATTTTGAATTTTCTCAAAATTGCCAAGATTGACTATTTCTATTTCAGATGCCATAGTACAATTGTAAAATGTAATTTGGTGGTGGTTCCTATACCAATGGTGGTCTCACGTTTACTGATACAGATGAGTATTAAATATGTGAAATTAAATATTTATGATATCACTTTTAATATTTATAGAGTAACAGAACTAGAATACTTATTTACACAAAAAAACAAACACCACACATTTTATACTTTGCATCGGCCAAGTTACTTCTATAAGCATCGCGTTCTTCTTCTTCTTCCACCACTTAATAGTGCTGTAAGCCGATATTAGTTTGTTTCTAGTGCTGTTTATTGAAATCAAATATTGAAGTGCAGTTCAACTTCTGCACAACTAGATGGCAGGAAGATCATTTTCATTGTACAGGTTTTTTCCCTAAATTTCTGGTCATGTGATAAAATTCATTAAAATGGAGAAACGGGGCAAGTACTACAACTTTATCATACTTTTGCTATAATCTACTCTTCGCTCGTTACATCTCGAAAACCAGCGAGTACGAACTGGTAATGAAACTCCGAAGGAAACTTGAAAAAAATTTCTGTTAACAAAATTTAAAAAGTAGATAATGCCTGAAACGTGTGTTGTGGGGTTGTCTTGTTACAACGCATACAATGCATGAATCACATGTAACGCCATAACGCATGAATCGCGTGGTGTGGCTTTCACCAGTAAGTACTGGAAAAGTAGCGAGTACGAGTAAGGGCGTGTTTTGTGGATTGGCGTATAATTGTTTATAAAATTTAAATTAAACAGATATAATTGCCTTCAAATACTTCAGTTTTCATAATGGGAGCGTCGAATCGAAATACACGCGTAGCTCTCGGTATTTCGACATTTTCATTTCTGTTGTTTTTCATTGCATTTGTTACGCCCTATTGGCTAGTCACTGATGGACAGCTCCAAAATCCACGCTTCACCAATCTCGGCCTTTGGGAGGTGTGTTTCAATCATTTCCAAGATATACATCGTTTCTATGATAACAAATTTACCGGCTGCATGTGGGTCTTTGAAGAGGAATACTATATAATTCATGACTTCCTGCTTCCTGGATTCTACATTGCTGTGCAATTTTTTGCAACACTGTGCTTTGTAATGTGCCTTATATCGTTACCATTAACGCTAGCTTTTCTGAGGACGTCGCGTAATGACGACCGCTATGTAGTGCTATTACTAACCATTGGAACGTGCCAGATTTTGGGTTCGATATTCGGCTTTATTGCTGTGGTTACGTTTGGCGCCAAGGGCGATTCTCGCGATTGGATGCCTGGCTGGCAAAACAATGACATGGGCTGGTCTTTTGCCCTAGCTGTCGTAGGCGCTATAATGCTGCTTCCAGCTGGCATTCTTTACATAGTTGAAGCACGTCGTGAGCGTTACAAGCGCTTAAATGAAATAAGCAATCGCGAAATTAGCGAGTACGGCGGTGACGATTATTATCAGCATCAAGCACAACAAGAAGCAACTTCTGCACCAGGGGTTCCACAACAATATTTTGCACCAGAATCAAGTAGACCACGACGACCGCAGCCTGGGCAACGCACAGTTGTAGAACCTTTGCCACAAGGTGGCCTTCAAACTGATATTTAGATTACAAATCGGCTGGACTGGCTCAATATCTAATATCGCACAGAAAAACAATAAATCCCGTCCTTTTGCATACTACTCCGAATTTTACATTTTATGTATTCCGTCCAAATTTTTTATAGTTTGTATTTAAGCTCGACACGATATTACGAAACTGTAATTAACTATAAAATATTCCATGCTTGTATTATTTTATGTAATCATAAGACAATAAATATTTTACACAAAATGTACCGTCATTAGATTGGCATTTATATCATAATATATGTATGTTTATATTTTATGTTACACCTTAGGCCAGTATATAAAAAATTACACACTCATAGTTAAAAAAGAAGAAACTTATGTGATAGTTTTTGTACAGATCAAAATTATTGCACATGCCAACAAAATGCATTTAAAATTTTGTGAGATTTGATTCATAAGAACCATAAATTCTTAAGAATTGTCTATTGTTTTTTTTTTTAAATATATAATTGCAACTGCCTTGACTAGAGTAGTCTTTCAAATTTAGTATGGGCACAGTGGCTCACTCAGTTCAGCTACACATTAATCGTACTGGACGCAGATCCAGATGCTAAGGATGAATCTGCACTGGTCTTATTATCGTTAGTGAGCGATTCTTTGTACCATTTTGGTGCCGCCTGCTGGCCTTCTTCATGCTGCAGTACAATGAAGAGCTCCCGTTCGTTTGTTTCCAACTGTTCACGCAAAAATTGGATTAGATCTGCTTCATTGCCTATACACTCCGGTTCATGAAGTTTTGAATCCAGATTGTAATAACGCGAATTCAAACGTCGTAATGCAATCCAATGACGTCGGCGTAGAGGTAACGTCAGAACTCCTAGCTTGTAGTCTGAAGGCACATTTAGTATGAAGCCCAAAATAGCGTCAAGATCAATGCATGAAGGATCTCTGTATATAATTTTAGAATGTTAATAAGCTGACTTATGACCTTTGTTTAATTTCATACTTTCTTTTGTCAAACCAAACAGCTTCGCACTTTTGCAATTGCAATGCCGCCATCAATACATTGACATCATAGTTACCAAGACCAAGAATCGAACGATGAGGATTTATCCAATCATTTGGGCTTAGATTAATGCATATTTCGTCCAATTGCTGTTTTGTGAAAGTTTGAGGACCTGAAGAACTTCTAAACTCTTATTTCCGTAAATAAGTTCCAAATAAAATTACCTTGGAATAAATTATTCAATGTATGAAGGGCGCACAGCTGTCGAGTTTGACGTTCGTGATAAATTTTAACTGTTGGATTTGGCATTGCTTTTTGCTTTCAATAAACATTTAAAATATTTAAGTGAAATGTACTATGTACTATAAGACTAAATTCATGCTTGTAGAGCACCTTGTAGCGTCGTTAAGAAAACACCTGTCCGCCTAAGGTTCGAGGGCTGGCGTTAAATAACTTCACAGGGCTGAAGTATATGTTTAATAAGGCTGGCATAAATCAGAAAATTAGTCAACTAAAATCGAGATCACGCACGGCAGGCATGATTCATATTTTCTTAACGATTTCGTGAAAAACTCCGGAAGGTGTCAAATGAAAGCAAAAAACAGGCTTCATGATTCACATGAAACACAGCGAAAGATATCTGAGAATCAATGCGAATCATTTCGAATGGTTTCGTTATGATTCGCAATGCTTCGTGAGCATATTGTATATTATAAATTTTATTAATAATATCTCTTTTTCGCTTAAAATTAATTAATTCCATATTCATAAGGTGGCCTGCCTATATTTGTTGTTCGAAAAGTCAAAACTCAATATGTAATATCATTTTTTTTTTTTTATTCATCTTGAACACTGCGTTTGACATGTTTAAACGTCACAACTTGAGTTTCAATAACAAACCACTTTATACAACTGAAGACAATATACACAATTAATTAATTCCCAATCGAATTTACAAAGTGCTTTTTAACAAAGGCGGCACCACACATAATTAATTTTGCGAACAAAATTTTTAAAATTAGAAAATTGGAAAATACCGCAGGTGGCGCTATTCTGATGACCAAATATTCTTTGGGTTTTTTTTTTTTTTTTGTATAGTTTTACTTAAAAATGTTTTAATATATTATCTTGAATGTTACAGTAGATATTGCTGTTTTATTTTAAAAAGAATTGATGAGTCCAATGAATAAAAATTGAAGACGGTTATAAAGTCAAGCAAATTTATCCGTAGAACTCTCAAATTTAAGAGAAAATAACTAAAAAACTAAATATATTCCTATTTCAAACGTTTTTTAGTTTTGGTTTTATTTTCTGAGACACAATTCACACTAGTATGTAATGCGTTTTTTTATTACTACCATTGATTTACATTTATAGCAAACGTATGCGGCAATTCGCCGCGCCACATTGGCAATAAAGCACTTTACCGGGTACTACTCCAACCTCATAATTATAATTCCAAGTCAACTCTGTACCAGCTCGAATGTTATGAGAAGCGAAGAGGCGACCCAAGGGAAGCGTAGGTCATGCGTATCAACGAAAACATTTTGCACAAACAAATTTGGGTTGCACGAGTGCTACAAAAGGCAAAAAAAAAAATCACTTTAATATTTCATTTTAAACAATAGTTAAAGCAATATGTCACTTACATTGAAGTAGCGGCCCAAATTGCCTGTAGTTTTGGCATCCATAATGTAAGGGGCTTCATCTTTCCCAAACATTTGTCGCACTGAATTTTCACGCAACGTTTCGTTGTTCATATCTGCATTGGGATTGAAACTGATCACTTGTCTTTCTTGGGAATCTTCTTCGTTTATTTGAGACATGTTATTACTAACACGTGATGGACGTTCCTTCAATTTAGAGCGATTCAAATGATACTTAGTGGGTCGGAATTCGTCATCATCTTCAGGATCGGGTCTGTACGTAGTATCTTCATCTTCTTCGGGTTCAGAGTGCTCAACATCAGATTCGTAGCCTTCTTTCAATTGTTCAGCAACTCAATGTAATCCAAGTCAGCAAAATACTCGTCCCCAGCATCAATACCACCCTCATTGGCTTTTGTCTCTGTGAGCAAGTGTCCTGCATATATACAAATGAATGTACCTTTTGGTATATCATTGGTGCAAAGTAGTCCCCATCCACGATTTGAAGTCTTGAAAACTTGTAACTTTATCTGAAGTGAGTGCTGCACGACACGGTTTAAGCAATTCGATTTACACTTGCATCGCGAATTGCATTCATAGATGCCAGTGGCTACATGTTCATTAAGTCGCTTGTATTGATAGCCAATCGTCTCGATAGGCTTCTTTGGATTGCAGTAACGCACTCCTTCAATAGTCAGTTGCCAACAAGAGCATTTGGATTTATCCTAATAAAAATTATTGACATCTAAAAATATATACTTATGTGTAAAAGTATTTATTTTACTTACAGAACAATCATCTTCACAATCGCATCCGGGAAGAAACTCTTCATCAAGATTCAGAAAGACACCCTCAGTTGGTATACGCTGAGCGGCATATGTAATTGGTGGAGGCAAAGTATCGTCGTAATAGTTTACAAGTGGTATAGGCATTTTTTCTTGTCCATAAGAGATATCTTTTAACTCCACTTTGGCATGATCAATTTTGTATTCTGCTAGGCAATGAATATCCTGACTAAAATCAAAGTTATCCACATTTAGGACATTATCCGTGATGCGCAGGTATCGCCGTACCTCTTCTATGTTGCGAAGTGATTTACCACACGGTGCCCGATATACAACGAAGCACAGCTCATTGCGAATTTTTTGTTTATTATATTTCATACGTTCCCATCCGGAAAGCAACGGTTTCGCTAGGGGACTATAACTATCCAATCGAGAATTTACTATAGATAGGCAGCCGGGGTTGCATTCATGTTTCTTCCATTCCTTCGGTGGCTGATTACGCTTTGCTGTGTAATGTATTGTTTGACCCTTAAGTCTATTAATTTCGTCATCAACGTAAATTGTTGAATTATTTAAATGTCGCACAGAAGTGGAATTTTGTGAACGTTGTTGCGATGTATATGGTGTGTTATAAATTTCAGCACTTGAATTTTGTCGATTGACGTTTTTTCTTGCCAACATGCGTTCTTGTTGATTTACTTGGGTGTTGCTTCTTTCCATCTCCTCAGTATAACGTATAAATGGTTCAGTACGCTTTTTAGATGTAATTGAACAAGTTTTTCATTTTAAAAATATTATATGTTATCTGTTAATTTAACTTACTCTTGGCATACGTGCATAATAAGCAATGTCTTTCGTTTTACGATGTTTTTGGTATTCCTTGAATACCGGACTCAAACGCAATGAACCTCGGTATATCCACTCCGTATGGTTCTTGGGGCCATCGAACTGCATTAAAACTAAACTGCAGTCAATATCGATAACTCGTGCATACAGCCAGGTACCATTCGATTCGGTTTGCATACTTTGTCCCTTTTGGGTCTGTACCATTGGTCTATTTACGGAATATTGTTCTACATATTTTTGTATGAAATCGCGCGATGCCGGATGAACATCTTCCCAAACTTTATCAGATGCCTGACACACAAGGCGAACGTCTTTATGTTCTACATACTGAGTATAACCGTCGTCGTAAAATATCAAATATCTGTAAGCAAATCACAATTTCCCAAGTTAGCATGCAAAAATTGATTGAGAAACTTAATAATACACACCTGAATTTGTTGGCTTGTTTTAAAGGCTCCGCAATAATTCCAGGGTAAAAAGCACTTTGAGCTAATATTTTTTCCCTGCCACGAGCCAGTGTCGAAGAATCAAAAAAAGCAATAACCCGCGTCCCTTTTAATTGATGTTATCACATATATATTTATATATATTTCGCTAAATTAAAGTGCGAGCAGACTCACCGATAGTCAATCTTACTTGTGGCGGATCAAAATAAGCCATGTGCTTAGCTGCTACGGTTTTAACCATTTGATATTGCGTCGTAAGGTATTTGATTTTATAATTTCGAACACCTCCATCAATGCCGATCATACTCTCCACAAATTCAACCACTCGACATGGAACCCAACTGGCTATAGCTTTGTTCTTAATAGCATAATAATTTCCATTTAACATTATATCTGGGCGGTGAATTTCCCCTGCCGGAGGTATTTGCTACGAGTAGAAAGGAGAAAAAAAAAAAAAAAAAAATGTTAATTTCCATCTAGCTTGTATAAGCGAAATAAAAACAAGTACTTCATTAAGAGATCCGTCATTAAAATCTAATGTTGGCAAGGTTTTGGTTTCAAATGTTAGAAAACTACCAAGAGACTCTTGAATTTTATCCGCCATTTTTTCAATTTCCCGTAATTCTTGCTCCGCTTGTTCAATTCTGTAGTCATTTATTTTCACGCCATGATTGAGCTGTGTTTTTGCCCAAGTTAACTGGTTTACTATATCAACATCTTCAAACATTTTTTTAATAGAATCATCCAATTCTTTGTCAATCAGTGCCAAATCATTTTTGGAAAAATCCGAATTTTCTGAAAAAACAAAACATAATTATGTTGTAAATACTAATACAATCACACTCTACACACCCATAGTATTAATTTTAGTTTCTTCATTGGTGGCCTCCTCATCGCTACTTTCAATTTCCACACAATCATAACACTTATTAACGAGATCGAGCTTAAGAGGTTGCTTTCTACTAATAATATTGGCATATTCCTGAAAATATGTAAAATGTGTAAGTTTTATAGTTTATAATATAATCAAAATTGCTTACTTCATAAATATCCAATGCTTGACCATAACAGTCAACACATATAAATTGTGGACTGTATTTCTTTCGAGACACTTTAAAATAATTTAAAACAAAAAGAGTTGCACGCAGGAACTGCTTGTGCTTTTTTGGACACTCGCAGTTAATGCATTCTTTGGAATAGAAAATTTCACCGTCTTCATCCAGAATATCGGACGGGCACTTTGACAATGCGTCTTCTGTACTATCTGCTGCAATAGTTTCAATTCCAGTCAACGGCTTTCCATCTGATATTTCCAGATGGTCATTAAAACTTTTTTCCGCTTTGGGTTTAGTTTCATTTTTCGGTTCCTCTAAATTAATTGTTGTCTGTTGACTGTTGTCAGACGGACACTTGTACAACGCAATTTCGGTACCATCTGCTGCAACAGCTCCAATTTCTGGCATAGGCTTTATGTCTGATAATTCCAGATGTTTTTCCGTTTTAGGGTTAGTTTCATGTTTTGGTTTCTCTAATATAAATATTGACTGTTGAATGTTGTTAGATGAACACTTGGATAACATACCTTCTGTACCATCTGCTGCAATAGCTCCAGATCCAGTCGATGGTATTATATCTAATAATTCCAGATGGTGGTCTAAAGGCTTTATTGTCTGTTGACTGCTGTTAGACGGACACTTGGATAACGCAACTTCTGTACCATCATCTACTGCAATAGATCCAGTTCCAGTTATAGGCTTTATATCTGATAAATCCAGATGGTCGTGTAAATGTTTTTCCGATTTGGGTTCATTTTCATTTTCCGGTTCCTCTAATTCAATTATTGACTGTTCAGTTGCTTTTGCTTCCTCACTTTGCTTAGGAATTGTTTCATCTTTTCCTTGCTTGTCCATTGGTAAGTTGGTACTGCCATCAGTAGAATTTGCAATTTCTAAATCTTTATTGTTTAGGGACGCTTTTGTTGCTGATTGTTCATCATCTAATCTCAATTTTTTAGTTGGTGTTTCAATGTCATTGTCTTTCTTTTGATTAGCAACACTAACAGGAGTCTCCTCCAAGGTGGCAACAACCTCACTTTCAAGAGTCTCTCCCGCAGGATTCGCTACGTTAATTTCTTCGACGATCTTCGATGACATCTTGACTTTATCTACTTAGCTAAATTTCGAAGTAAAAAAGATAAAAGCAAACACTTTTTCAAACAACAAACAATTTACAAAATTTCTTAAAATTTGCAATCTTCGTATTGGTATTTGCCGTAGCGAGTTTTCCGTTCTTTTAGATTTTCGTCAAACAAGAAACTTTCTTCTTTTCTAGCCAAAGAGCACACAAAATTGAAAAACATAATTAATAATATAATGAAAACGATTTTAATGTAATACGATTTTCAACTTTAGAGAATTCGTATAAAAAAAAAAAACTGGTGACCGACGCCGCTGATGCGCTTCTAATTGTTCGATTTCGGGCGAGTAAAAGTAGCGAGTTCACGGCTCTAAAACCGTTTCGGTGTCGCGCGGGTGAAAAGAAGACGACTTGATATTGGAATTTAAATCGCTTTCTTCGAAAAACGATAAACTGTGACTGACCTTAACTTGGTTGGGTAACTTATTTAGCAACGCCACTGAATAATTATTTCATTTTTCCATATGTTTCTCTCTCTCGGTGTTTCAGACATTGCGTCGTTTTTAGGACTTGCCAAATTGCTTGTTAAAGCGTTCTTGATTTGAAAAGATTGGCATTCCTATTAATACACTCGTGAATTTTAAACGCCAATACACGGTAAACCTGGTTTCATGAATCGGTTATGTATATGTGGATTCTCCTTTAGCCCACACACAAAGATTCATTGAGTGTTTCGATTTTTCGTTTTCATAATTTTAATTTAACTCCAAACCCTTCTCATCAATTATTAAAGGTTCAAAAGCCAATATGGAATAGATTTGCTTAGTCTTTCTATTTGTATAAGTATGTTTATAAATTTAGAAGTATGTTTGTTTGTAAGCAGCCTATGGACTTCGAATGCGCAGGAACGATTTTGATGAAATTTTCAAAGAAACTTCAGCATAGTCGTACCACTGGAAAAGTCAAAATTGATGGATACTATTTTCTATGTAAAATTTAGACATATTTTCAAATCAATCAGTGTCTTAATCAATTTAAGTTCAATTAAACTACAATAAAAAAATTAATATGTCTTCAAAACAAAGCAAGCACTGTTCCATGTTGTACAAAAAGCTGAATCAATTGACAGTGACGTAAGATACTTTGTTTTTAACTCGAGGTATTTAAGCGTTTTTGTTTTAACATGTTTATTTATTTTAAAACGTTGTTTATTAAATAATAATAATAACAATAATAATATGAATCTTTATGTGTGTGATTCAATTGATTGCATTGTTTTTACATATTTTCCAGCGGTAATCAGTACTGAAAATTACGAATCAGGACTTATCGTGTATCGGGCCTATTATTATTTGCAGTGTGAGATATTTAAGATGATTAAACTACTTTAGTTTAGGAAGTTAATAAAAAATGACTAAAGAAAATGGTTCAGATAGTGATTACGATGTGGAATTTTATGTAAAACCAAAACGTGTCCGACGTCCAGTTAACGATGATAGTGCCGATTTACTGGGAAATTTTGATGACCAAAAACGGAATGAGATTTTAGAAGGCACATACAAGGACATCGATCCCACAAGGAATCCAAGTGATTCGGAAGAAATTAGTGATAAAGAGCAACTTGAGGGCGATTTAACTGATGTAAGCCAGAATGATGAGCAGAGCTCAAATGGAAGTGTGCAGGACGCTGAAACAAATGGCATTTTGAGCAAAGAGCAGTTGAACACATTGCTACGCGGTGCTTCCAAAATTAACCGTCATGTACTCTATGTTACAAATCTTAACTTCGAAACTACCAAAGAGGATCTGATTTCACATTTTGGCAGCATCGGCACCGTAAAGTCTGTGCGCATTCCAAAGAAGAGACGTGGTGGTTTTGCATTTGTGGAGATGGCTGATATTGACAGCTTTCACCGTGGATTTCAACTGCATAATACAGAGTTACAAGGACGACAAATCAAAATTCAAATATCCGAAGCTGGTACAAAGAAATCGGCTAACAAGAAGAATATAATAAAACAAAAGAATCGAAAACTTGCTGAAATGCGCAATGAACAGAAAACTTTTACAAAAAGTGGAAAATTTTATGACAAGGACTTGAAAAAGGAGAAAGCGAAAGAAATGTTGGCCCGTAAACGTTGGCGGAAGCCAGCGTCAAAATTAGCAACTTAATATGTTTCTATTATAGTTTCAACAAGAAAATAAATGTAACGAAAATTTTATTAATATGTATTATTAACAGGATTATAACCAACGAACAATATAAAAGTTTCTTTTGCCAACTCGCACCAAAGAAATGCCATTTTTCAACACATGGATACCGGTAGTTATAACTTCAGCTATGTTCTGTACGCGTTTTTGATTGACATAAAATCCGCCCGCGGTTATAATGCGAACGGCGTCATCTGGAAGAAGAAACAAGAGAGATCATTATCTTTAACTTCAGTTTCGCTCTCAGAATGATAAAAAGTATAAAGTTGCTTTATTATTAGAAGAGTTATGCCCCATAGAAAACTTTTTAAAATGTTTTTTTTTTTTTTTTGTATTTAAATACGGAGAATAAGGGGTTGCTCAAAACAGTCGTATGTCGATCCCCGAAATCAATAGAAAAATAGTCATACGATAGTTTGCATATTTGTCTTTCTCTTCTCATTGCTAAGCGAATCGTAAAATATTGTGTCAATTTTGCGATTCTTTGACGGGGCAAGTCATATGCGTTTCATTTACATGGTATTTTTAGAATTAAAAGTTTGTTACAAAAAAAAAAAAAAAAAAACGAGAAAGTTGGTAGCAGGGAGATATTCAAACAAAAGGTGTTTTGATATTACATAGTACCGACGGCTTCACGAAAGTCAAATTTGCAGATTGCAAATTCAGATGAACACGTTTAGATCAACTTGTCACATAAGTTTTTGGGACTTCACTTTCTTTCTATTCGGTATTACATATACCAGAACTACTAGACCCCATAATAATAAAGGAGCATGGGAGCATAGTTTGCGATAATTACAAATTTGATTTTCTAAGTAAAGTGTAGCTTACTTTCTGTGGGAAAACATTTTGCCTTCATGGCCAGCTGAAGCATAGACATGCCAGGCTCAGATAATAGTTCAACAACGGCGGCACCTTGGAAGGTTTGTTTGATTTCGGCATAGTTTAATTCAGACAGCCCCTCGACGTTGCCTTTGTAGAGTGCATTAGTAACACGTTCAGCTTGTTTTAAACCGTTTTCTGAAATTCATTGCAATGCTTAGTGAGTAGAGAAATATATATTTCCATTTTTCTTTCTTAAACATCATACCGCCATGTACAAGTAGCGTCACATCTTCAGCTAGCAAAGTTTGTGCTTTACGTTTCTCTGGCTCTTTCCAATGTTCACGCATTAATTGTTCTATTTCCGGCACAGGTATGAATGTAAAAAGTTTAAGAAGTTTTTCTACTTCGGAATCGGCCATGCGTAAAAAGAACTGATATAGTGCAAAAGGCGACGTTTTCTGTGCGTCCAACCAAACCGCATTACCCGAAGATTTACCGAACTTGTCGCCTTCTTCATTTGATACAATTGGTAGAGTCATGCCAAAAACTTCAGTGTTGCGCGCCACGCGACTTATTAACTCATGTCCAGTCATTATGTTGCCCATCTGATCGGAGCCACCAATTTGAAAGCGACAGTTATGATTGCGCAACAAATGCAGCCAATCATACGCCTGAAATATTTGATAAGTGAACTCGGTGAAGCTCATACCATCTTCTGATTCCAGTCGTGATTGTACTGACGATCGTGATAACATTGAGCCCATACGAAAGTGGCGACCCATGTTAGCAATGAAATCGACTAGATTTAGGTCGGTATACCATTCCGCGTTGTTTACGACACTAATAGGAACGTACATATTTGTGATAAAAATAACCTTTTGAATCAAATCGGTGAAAGTGAAATTTCTTACGTTAAGTCCGCAAGTGTCTGTTTCTCATCACTACCGCTGCTCCATAAAAAATCTTTATGATTTTTAAATACTTTTAGAAGTTGTGCTTTGATCGCTTTTAGATTTTGTTCAATGACAGTTTCACCAATTTGATTACGTTCGGTCTTACGGCCGCTTGGGTCACCAATCAATCCAGTTGCTCCCCCAATCAAGGCGATGGGTTTATGCCCGGCTCTTTGGCAATGTAACAAACCCATTATGACCAGAAGATTACCAACATGTAAACTGTTCGCCGTTGGATCGAATCCAGCGTAAATGCTCTGAGGATTACTTGTGAATAGCGTCTTCATCTGCGGACTGTAAAAAAAACGTTAGCACTGAATAAATAACATGCATTTGCATATGCATACGCTGCTGTATCTGGGAAGATGTTTTGAAAGAAATCACGGTCAGAGAGCGCAAGCAAGTTTTTGTGCGCAAATCTACGACTCAAGTGCAAGTGCCATTGATAAGCGATGTTTAAGCGGGAGAGTGATTGCCGAATAATCATTGTTTTATATATTTAAAAAGTCTTTGTTACTATGTATAAATAAATTTTAGGCGGCAGTCCGGCAGTCTTAGTTCATTGAATGAATTAAGGTTATGTCCAACATTGTTTCTATCAGCTGTTTTTAAGTACCCGTCCAGTGTTCGCCAATCAATCAATTATTAAAGCAAACATCTTCACTGTAGTTCTTTGTTTGGTTATTCGCCATATTAAAACAACTGGAATCATGTTGTTAAAAATTCGACATGCAATACTGGAGGTGGCCAATGAGCCAATAACAAAGCAATCTGCCATTACAATTAACAACGAATTGGTTATCAGTTCGGCATCAATTCTGAAAACTTTTTTGTGCCAACAGCACAACAGCAATTGTAATGATAGCAAAGATAGTGGTTTTGAACCCATGGGCCAAGGAGGAAAGTCCAACAATAATGCCAGCACAAGGGTCATACGTAGATTGCAGCGATGTGAACTGTTGAGCACTCAGGAAGAATACAACACTGTTGAGGGCAAGTACTTGAATAACTTAAGTTATTATGTGACCTTTGATAAACGAAATCTGGCGAAAACAATAGCAAAGAGTATTGAAGAAACACCCTCCTCCACAAGTATACTAACACGTATTCCCGCCAAGCTTTTGTATGTTTTTAGTGGCCCAGAGATAGCACGCAATCTTCACAAATTATTCGTAGCATCCCGTGAACCGGATGAGATTTTACGCTCTAGCTTCGTTGTGTTGACCTTAAGGGCTAGAAGGGAAAAGGATCGCTTTGAACGCTTCTTGTCACACATTGCTTACTATTTACGCCACCTGCAGCCGGTACGTACATTGGATGATATTTTGGTTATGTGTACACCATTTGGCTGTGAAAATTTTTATAAGACGATCAGCATTGGAAAAGTGGCCAATGTTATTGGACGAAGTGGGTGCTTGTACAGTTTATCTAATTCTCTGCCTGTGGGCTGTGAAGGCGCAGCGGTATTTAACAATAAACTGTTAGTCGAAATATTAAAACATAAAATGTTGGTAATGACCACATCATAATTTTAGACACTTAGTTGGTATTATAATGTGCACATCCTTACAACATTTGAGTGGGAACATAAACTTGGTACTTGCTGCTAATTTCGCATATATACTAAAGGATTTTATGCGGCAGCTTGAAATCCCAACAGTAACAACACACAAGCTATGTCGAGAACCATCCAATTACACGTGTATAAATTATATTTACTTGTTGCCTGCCAACTATTTTAAAGCTTTTCTACTTTTTAGGGGAGCGTGCATTGGTGGTCATCGAAACAGCTGAAGGTCAGGGCACAGGCACCTTCATTAAAATTCACAATAACCGCTACATACTTACCTGTGCGCATGTTGTTGGTCACGTGAGTAAATCAGTATCAATTCTATCAGTCCCCTAGTCCCAAACAAAAACGAATAAAAATTTAATTCAATAGTCAAATTCAAAAGTAAATTGCCGCAGTATAGATGGGAAATTTGATTCGGTTGTGATTTGGCGTAATCCTGCATTAAACCAGCCATTTGATGTAGCTTTACTGACAGCACCAGTCGATGTGCCAGTAGAATATTTTGTGCATTTGGCGAGCCGCAAACCAATTGTGGGCCAAACCATATACAATGCTGGCTTTCCGTATTTCGTAAACTTCACTCTCAAGTATGATTTCAATCCATCAATTTTTCAAGGACACATAATTAGATGTGATGAGGGCAGCATAATGTCTGACGGCAGCGTGCAAGCCGGTCAAAGTGGCGGACCAATGTTCGATCAAAATGGCTGCATCGTTGGCGTTTGCGTTTCCAATTTAATGTACCGTGATGATATTTATCCCAATGTAAACACGGCCGTTCCCATATACAACATTCGATTAACATTAATAAAGTACTCTAAGACAAGTGGTAAGTAGTTGATTTCTTTCGTTTTTCGAAGTTACACTAACTTTTACCCATTTACAGATATTAAAGTGTTAGATGAATTAGTGGCAAACAAAGAAATACAGCGAATTTGGTCCTTACAGTTACCACCAATAATAAGCAAACTTTAACAAACACCTTACAATATAATATACTGCAATCAATTATAAATAAGTGTACTTTTAATGTATTTTGACGTTCCACTAAATCATTTCTTATGGTTTTCAACATTGCATATTAGATTATACATTGTTTATACAATATATGCATATACATGGTTATATAAGTATAGGTATGTATGTTCGGTAAAGTAAAACTAGTTATTATCTAAGCAGGCGTTAACATGGCTCTGCAAGGTAGTCAATGATGAATATCTTTCAGAACAAATTGGACATCGTAATAAAGCACCATCCGCAGAATTGGGGTTTGGAGCTGCGGCATAATTTTGTTCAAGTACCTAAAATCAAATAGAAAAGGACCAATATGTTATTAAAAATACTTTTATAGGGACAAGAGATGTCAATTATACTTACTTTAGAGACGCCTGATGATGAGCTTGGTATATTTTTTTTCGTTTTGTTAGCTTCGGCGAGTGTTTCAATTAAATCATGATTGCGTCGTTGTAAAGCACGCAAATCTAATAAATACTGTTCTTTTTCGCTTGCATTTTTCTCGCGATCTGCGCGTTCCATTTCAAAATCACGCCGGTAGATGTCAACTTGTTGACGTAAGAAAGCAAGTTCCTCCGTGTTTTCTGTTTCTCTTGCTCTAAGCATGGCGAGATCTGCACGAGTGCTATTCAGTAGTTCTTCGGCACTTGTTAGATTTACTTTTAAGCAATTAATTTCGTCAATGTATGTTTTTTGCTATATACACACAAAACAAAAACTATAATTAGAATTTTATATGTTATTGCTAATAATTACCATATCTCTGAATTGCGAATTCTCCGCTACTAGTATTGACATTTGACTTTCGATATCCTTAAATTGGAATACTTGTTCTTTGTGACCAATAGAGTTATGAGACTGCGCTTCATTGCTCTCACGATGTGGTATGAAGTCAAAAGATTGCTTCCAGGTGGATATAAAAGAAAGTTTCAAATATTTATAAAAATCTTTCAAAATACAACTTTGTTTAAGCATTAAAACACTATTGCACTATATCATTAGAAGAAATACTACAATCTATTATGATATTAATGAGAGAGAGGATGTCCTACCATTTGCTGCTGCTCCATTTGATCAATTTGCACACGCATGTTTGTTATCAACGAGGATTTCTCCGATACGACCTGTCTGAGGTCATCGTTCTCTTTTTGTCGAATTTCTTCTGATATTCTTAGTTGCTCCATATTAGTTTGCATTTCGCTTTTCAAATGCTGATTTTCCTTGCGTAACTTTAAAAGGAGAAATGTGTAAAGTGCATCAACATTTAATAATAATTAATAATATAATAATAATATTATATAATTAAATTAAGTATTGCGTTTACGATTTCAATGGCATTCCGACATTCATTCATTCTTTCTTGGAACTGTTGTTCCTTCTTAGTAGCTTCTTCACGCCATTGTCTGGTGCTATCGTAGTATAGCTTCATTGTATTGTTAACCTTAGCCAAAGTTTCTAATAAATCAACATCACATTATTTTATGTTTTGAGTCAAATGAAATGATTTAATTTGGTTTTACATACGCTTCAGATCAATGTATTCAGTCATGAGATTCTGTAATTTAACCACATCCTCGGCACATGCTTGAACCGAACACAAGCTGGGAAACTGAGAATATACACTATGCTTCAACACATCTGCATTCACTTCTCCCAAAATAAATCCAGCTGCTAATGACGCTTGTCCTTCGCCTCCGGATCCAGATGAAATGAAAGATGTGTTTCGATCATTGTCATTTTTCAATAATGTGTTGTGTTCATTTCTGCTGTCTACATTTTTTTTTGCACTGTCAATTGATTTAATACAGTCGCGTAAATCAATATTTTTGAGTGAGCTTGTGTTGCTGCTAGGCTGGGGACTATCAACTCCTCGCAAAGGTATGGCACTATTGAAAGCGATTGATGGTAAGGGGGAAGTGCCCAAAATAACAAATGATTCATCCTCCGACATGGCAGTCAGTAAGCAGCATAAATTATATCAAATCAATCGGTTTAATTTCGGAGAGGGAATTCACCGAATTCGCAGTTATGCTTCAATTAGATCAGTAGTGCAGTCGACGATTGATATTTTATTTGCGTTTCGGCTTTTACCGGGGCAGGTGAATCAGACTTCTTATCGCAAAACTTTCATACAAGTTTTCCGATGAATCTAAAAAAGTGCAAAATTTACCATTATATGGTTGCAATTGCTGCGATTAATGTCTTTTGTATAGATTACAAAGTATTTCTCTGTCTCAAAGAACGATATACGTTTATAATGTTTATTAATAACAATTTTATTTATTTTTAGAAATCTTTCTTACCAAAAAAAAAACAAACAGCTGCTTCTTGGTGACTGGTGTATGAGCTGCAAACTCACGGGAGATAATAAAATACAGCTTCAGAATACAGAATATTTAGTATTAAATGTTAATCAACACTGGATAACAAAAATCTTGAAAATAGAGCTGGAGGAGTAGCGTTACAGAAATGCAACCCAGTGACTTGCAGGTTTCCGTTAAAATTTAACATTTTATTTAAAAGTATATTTTGGTAACATTTGACGGGTATGCAGGAAATCAAACAGGACACTAATTTTGCTGTTTTGGCTGCTGTTATTGTTACAGCGCACAATTTGCACGAGCATTTTTGACTGATGCGCTTTTTACCCTTCCCCCCACTCTTCTTCACTACACTTTCGGTATATGTATATATATAATAAATTAATAAATTTTATAGTAAATTGTAGTATTTGTACTAAATAAATTCTCAAATATAATTTCAGGCCACTAGGCGCACAGAAACATAGTAGTGAGAAAACTTAACAAAACCAAAACAAACAGAAGACAGATTGTGTGCATATAGTTGCATGCGTGCGAGCGAAAAGTCAATATTTTTTTTTCTTATACCATCAGGCGATGCAAGCAGGCGTCTGTTACTAGTTAGTATTGTTTTTGTATTAAACTTTATATAGATAATTGCTAGCTATGGTTTTTTAATTACTTTTATTCTGAAGTGTTTATTTTTGAATCTGACCATCGACATGCGAAATCATGTGTTCTAATTTGAAAAATAGGTTGATTTAGTCTAATATTACAATTCAGTGAATTTAACTTTAAAGAGGCTTCCATGTGACCAACGTAAACATATTTGTCCCTGAATAATTTGTTTATATGGTGGCTATGTGTTACAGCGGTTGGATCGTTTCAGTTGTAATGAATGTCTGTTTTGAGTAAAGAAAAAAATATCAGATTAAGCTGATAACACAGATCACAGATCACTTGGATTCTTTGGACCATTACAACATTTTAGAAGAGTGATTGAAGAGTAGTATCGAACTCTGCAGAGAAAATCTCCCAGATTTTAACTAGGTAAAGGTGTTTTGACTAAATTTCGTCCATTATGCTTTTCATAATATGGACAAGTCCATATTGGACATAGATTCATATGATTCATAGTGTGAATTCAAAATATTGTACATAGGTAATTCAAGGATCCCTTTGTAACAACGGATTACACTTTGAGCAGTATCCTGGTACATATAAAAAGCCCTTAATATCTTTACATAGAGAGAGCACATGTAATTGAAGACATCAAGAGGATTTCAACTTGAAACATTTATTTGGAATTGTCTGGAATGATGTAACATTATAACACTGATACTATGATCTGCAAAAAGATCCCTTTTATCGATCTCTCTCTCTCTCTCTCTCTCTCTCTCTCTCTCTTACACAAAGTAATGAGTGATTTTAGGCAAAATTTGTTTTGCTAAATCCAAATTTTAGGTATTATAATTCTAAGTAGAATATTGCATTGTGTTGGTGTGAAAATCATCAACACTTTTATTGCGCATGCACTAAAATTAGATGAAATTCGCTGTGAAATACATCGATTTTTATTTCGCTACAACAGTGACAGTGTAGGTCGACGTATTACGTATTCGCCTTCTGACATAGTGAATAGGATTAAATTGTATTGTATATTAGTACATATCCTGCTGCTAGGTGAAAAATCAGGAAGAAAATATTTTGTGTAATAAATCATATTTTTATAAAAGAAGTGAAAGTTTTCAACAAATAATTGTGAATATAATTATTGCGTAAACAAAACTGATAAACAAAAATCGAATGTTGAGTAGTGAGAGACAAGTTTCCATATTGCATATACATACATACATACATACATATATGTACCTACATATGTCCAACTATATATGATAACATAAACCGCACAACATTCTCAAAACTTTAAAAAACAGATCTCAAAACTATTTAACTTTACAAATAACAAAGCAAATAAGGTTTGTTTGTAAAAGCTCCTATATATATGTTATTTATAAGTGAATAAAAAGAAATCTTAAGTGAAGTTGAAAACTGCTGAAACAATTTATCGATTTGTGTGAAAAATACAAGTAAATTCAGCTGACATATACGTTCATACATATACATATGTATGTATTTATAAACACACAATCAGACATATTCTATACACATAACTACACCTACAAAAAGTTATAAAAACGAAAACACACATATACACCGTCGAAGAATCACACATACATAGATACATACAAACATATATCATATACTGGTATATTCTCAAAGAAAGTACGTAAGCACTGAAAACGTTATCACAGTAAAAAAAAAAAAACAATCGCCCACGCAGAGGACTTCTTTTTGACGCGTTGTTATACCAAGATTGAGTATCGATTTCAATAAAATTAATTGTACAATATATCGCAGTTGGATTTGCAATAAGATTCGGATTTAAATAAAACAAACACACAACACCACCAAAAGATAAAGTAAGTCATTTTTAAAATTATCAATCAAATCAAAATCATGAAATCATGCATATATCGCATGTACGAGTATGTATACACACACATACACAGTAGTCACAGGATATCTTAATTGTTCAATAAATGTTTAACCATAAACATTTAATTTGAATAAATGAAATGATATTAGTCATCATACCATAAATAAACGATACACTCACCGACGAATATCGAATAATTCAAAATTATGAAGCCTCGAAAATGGTCTATTAAACTCAAATGATGCTTTGATGAAACTTTTACCATATGAAAATTTAGATTTATCTTAATTAGAAAAATTTTTCATGTTTTCAAATTTTCCAACATATGTGTATTGTTGCTACACGATGTGCAACGAGCCCATTTTTGGTTTCACGAGCTGTTCGCAAAACAGCGACTACGAGCAAGCCTTCAATATTGACTTGGTGTATGTTTTTATGGCTGTTCAGTGTTCGTCCCCTTTTTCTTTTTGGAACAAAATCATATTATCACTTGTTTTCAAGGGCATCAACTTCACAGTGAAGTCATGAATTCTTCTAAATTTAACCATTAATTCCATCGATAAAATTTTTTGATCTCTAGGCCTCAAAATAAAGAAAATTTAATCTAAGTTCCAGTTATCGGTGACATATGAAATGTTATGAGTGCTTTCACCAAAGACTACTTTTCGACATACTCCCCAAAGTAATACAATACATTTCTAAGTTCGGGAGATAAATTTGATATTGAGTTTCGACATACTTATGTTCTATGATAAAAAAAAGTCCTTCAGCTTTGGAAAAGAATGTTGTCTGCGGGCAACACTTCCGGGCTGTATGGTTGGTTTTTAGCAATGTGAAAGCACCCCATTATGCACAAAAACAAAAATTGATTAAGCTTTTTATGGTATCTCTTAGTAGTTTTCCAATTTGAGTCACTTAAATTCTGGGAACTGTAAATACCAAGCAGAGGTTTCAAGTATTTAGAACTACACGGATTGGTTGATATGATAGCTGAATGCCGGTATAACTGAACTCTCCTTGTAAAAATGTTATCACCGTCATGGTGATGTGTCCCACATAGATTAATCATTATTTTTCAAAATCTAGTATATCTATCTAGATCTAGAGAAAAACTATTCTTAAAGAAATAAAACTAAAACTCATGTTGAATGCCCAATGTAACTCGCATTATTATTATTATCATAATTGGTGTCCTAATATTTGTTATCACACTATATAAAATATATGCATATATATATGTTTTCTTGGTTGTTGTATTTGTTGCTCTAGTATTTTCACTTGTCAAGGTCCTTTGTTTTTGGTCATTGCTATTATGTGACTTGTAGATTGTTGAATGAAACGTCAATTGCCTTGTCCTTGTCCGAAGCCATGTTGCAACAGTTGTCATCGATATTATTATTTGTGTTCACTTTATTGGTGTTGTTCCCATTGCCGCAATCGTTGTCCTGGTTGCACTCAACATTTTTGCTATTTTTTGATATCGTCGTAATATTATTTTTCGTTATAATTGTCGTGGTATTAATTGTGGTTTCCTCATCGCATTCGTCTTCGACATCTGCCTCGGCCAAGATTTGACAATTATCAAATGGACAAAATTGATTAAGGCTCACAATACGATTGCCTATTTTCTGTACTGGTCTTGAATTACGTGTTATCGGTGTTTGACCATCAGCGCTTAGTAATTGTCGAAATTGACGTAATTGGAATTCATTGATAGCCATAGCTTCTGGAAAGATGAACCATTCGGTGCCTTGATAGCACGGTGGTTCTGTTAGTGAACCGCCATAGCTATAGAAGCCAGTGCGAAATGGATAGATGAGATAAGACAATGGAAACGGTGATATTACAGCTTTTTTGCCGGGTTTCTGGACGAGCTGTAAATTTTGAGTTATTGGATCAAGATATGGATTATGTGCCGATAACTCAAAAAAGTACGCAATCATTAAAAGATCATAACTGGATGTGCTTACAGCGTCGTTCGGACCGGTGCGATGAATGACTTGCAGTTCCAATGGAAATTTCTTATTATTTAGTGTATGTTCTGAGCCCTCGCTATTGACCCATGCCCAATGAAAACGCAACTCAACAAATGTATAGCAAGCAAGAAGATCGGCGCCACTTAGCGTTGGTCGATTACCTCGATATGTGGCACGTAGAGTCAAAGCGTGTCCATTATTTTCCAAAGTAATGCTACTTGGCAAATCTTCATAGTGATTCCAGTTTAACAACTCACGTATAGCTAACTTCTGTACCACTGAGTCATCAATGTTGATGGGGCTCTGACAGTTCGGCTCACATTTCCATGTGTGCGGCCCATTCGACATGTTATAAGCAAAATGTAGTTGCTCTCGAGTTTTTATACACCGCTCCGTAATACGGCCGCGCAACAACTTCAGCTCGGCGCGCAAATCAATTTCAGCAACTTGAATATAAACAATGGCTAGGCAGCCAACCACAAGCCAAATCGGATGTTGTATAAAAAACAACAATACCACATACACCCAGCGTAACAAACCACACGCGAAACAGTCAAACATAACGAAGTCTTCGGATGATCGGCGAATAGAACAAGCAGTCGATTTCCGAAAGAAAAAAACGAAAAAACCAAGTTCTTAAAAATATAGAAGTATATAAAATAAACGTAATGCAGTTAAATTGTCAAGTTATTGACTGGAAAATTGGTTCTCAATCCTGCGTAGCGAGCTCGTCTATGTTTTTCCTTGCTGCTGATCTGAGAATGTGAAATTTTTCTTATGATTTCAAGAAAAAATAATTATTTGACAAGTTTTTCTTGCCAAATATTTGTGAGTTCAAGTTATTAAACGAGTGTCACGCCTTATATACAATACTTGTAGTGAACATTAATACCTTCCATACAAACCACCCATTAAAATTCAGGTTCTTATAAGAAAAATATTTTTGTTTCTTTACTATCGATTGTGGTGTCCTTTCAATTTTGAACTTTATTTTTGGTTTTAGTATTTGTTGCTTTAGCCCCAATAAAACTACACATTTCAAATTTCAATTTTCTGACTTCGGTTACGGTTCATGAGATAGAGACTGGAGACACACGGACAGCGTAGCCTAGTCATAGGGTTCCGTTTGGTACTTTTTGGGTACGGAACCCTAAAAGCCGACATTTTAAACTTATACATTGGCGTATTCATTGAAGGTTTGTGTGCAATGTAATATATGTATTTGTCACAAATATAACAAGTGTAGACATCGCTTTTTTCTTTATGTATGAAAAAGCTTAAATATTCAAACTTATTTGCAAATATAAGAAATATTGTATTTGTAATTGATGCAAAACTTTATATCAGTTGGTAATATCGTAGTATTTCTATTGTATAAAATTTGATTAGCTCGTCGTTTGTATATTTTCATTATTTTACTTTTTCTTTTCAGATGGCTGGAGGTGGTGATCCCAAATGGCAGAAAGATGCGGCTGACCAGAACTTCGATTACATGTTCAAATTGCTCATAATTGGCAATTCGAGCGTTGGCAAGACAAGCTTCTTATTCCGATATGCGGATGATAGTTTCACTTCTGCATTTGTATCAACTGTTGGCATTGACTTTAAAGTGAAAACTGTTTTTCGGCATGACAAGCGTGTGAAATTGCAGATCTGGGTAAGTAAAAAAAATCAAAATACAAAAAAAAAAAAAATGTCCTTTCAATTAGTTTTATATCTTACAACACTCGTAAAGTTACCACACATCTTCAATATTCACTTCCCAATATGTACAAAGTAAGAGTAGAAACAATTAAACACTATTGATGGTTTCTTTAACGCCTTCCAATGTTACTATTGTACATTATTACAGAGAGTGCAATCTGCTCAATGAATTTAAAATGTTTAATACATTTCAAACTAGCATTTTTTAAATATAAATGCTTACTTAGTAGTTTTTTCGTAAAACGTATGAACAATAGTGAGCCTAAAAATAATAGATTTTTTTTTTTAAATGGCTTCAACTTCACTTATGTACATACGATAAAATACATGGGGGAGTCACATGTATCCTTGATATTGTTTTGATATCACACAACACAAAAATCCTTAAAAATGGGTATATTTACCTTTAAAAAATGAAAAAAAAAAAAAAAATAAACAACGAAAATAATAAGTTTGCATCTCGCTCCATTAGCCATTCATTTGTTGTTTTCAAAGATGTCTAGATCTGGACAACTGATCAACTGTGTTGTGAATTAACACCCTCCACTGAAACACACACAAAAAATGTCATCAAAATCGTTCCAGCCGTTCAGTCCAAAAAGATCTGTAAAGTAGAATAATTATAAAAAAAAATATATATAATAAATAAGTATGTAGCGTTTAAGCTTTAAAGAGCCGTTTAAATACTATTGTATTTTTTTAAAAACACATTATCATTTTGTTTCATTTATCTTCTAATAGGACACAGCTGGTCAAGAGCGGTATCGGACAATAACTACGGCATATTACCGTGGAGCCATGGGTTTCATACTTATGTATGATGTAACAAATGAGGATAGTTTCAACTCGGTCCAGGACTGGTAAGTCTTAAAGTTTATAATATTGATTTGTTGTTGGCACACATATAATTACAATTTCCTACTTCCTTTGCAGGGTTACTCAGATCAAAACATACTCATGGGACAATGCACAGGTCATACTTGTGGGAAACAAGTGTGACATGGAAGATCAACGTGTTATCTCTTTTGAACGTGGTCGTCAATTGGCTGATCAGTTGGGAGTGGAATTTTTTGAGACTTCGGCTAAAGAAAATGTTAATGTGAAGGTAAGTATTCGAATGCTTTTGAAATATTTATGTATTTATATATTTTGTGATCGAATTTGGCGATTTTGAAATGTTAAAACACATTAATTTCTTATTTATTTTAGGCTGTCTTCGAACGTTTGGTTGACATTATATGTGACAAGATGTCAGAGAGCTTAGATGCTGATCCAACGTTAGTGGGTGGCAATCAAAAGGGCCAACGACTAACAGATCAACCACAAGGAACACCGAATGCAAATTGTAACTGTTAAGAAATTCATAAGCAGTTATTGCGCTCACTTACACACACACACACACACACACACTTATCCATATACCTACATGCATAAATATACACATACACATACATATAACCACAAATTGACAAATGAAAAGTATAATAAGTAAGGAAATATACAGACAGACATACATACACAGATACAAAAACAGACACAGATTTCCTCATACAAACATACACAATATACTTATTAAAGTGTAATATCTATGAAAGTATTTAAAGAATATAATATACAACAATAAAAATGTTTAAATAATTATTATGTAAATGGAAATGAGGGAAAACTAAAAAAAATACTAACATACACATATATGCTAGTACTTACATACACAAAAGTATTGGAAATTAAAAAAAATATACAAAAATATATTATTATACGTGTATTGAATATGCTGCTATTGAAAACTTATTGAATTGAAACGAGAAAATACATAGATAAATACATACATATATCATTATTCGTATTGAATTAATATTGTTAAATTGTGTAATAAATGTCTAAATTATCAGATTTGTATGTATGTATGTTTATATCATATATGTATGTATCATGTTTCTCGTCGTGGCAAGACAAGTCTAAAATGTTCTACAGGCAATTGCTGCCAATTGTGTTGCCAATTCAAACTTGTGAAAATCGTCGTCTTGCAATTCCACTTAAGTTAATTAATACAAATTTACAATATTACATACATATATTGTACTTATAAAAAACGAAGCATACTTTTATTTATCATGTATATTACAATATCTTTAATTTAAATTATCTTATCGAAATGTAAAAGATTAAAAATTGAATAATTGGAGCTCTGCACTTAAACTTAAGTTAATTGCTTTTATTTCTAATAGAAAATATTGATCCAAAGTCATATATATGGTATGTACGATTATGTATTTGTATAAACTCAATATTGAATTTGGGGATAAACCTGTTTGTTGATATTAAATATTCCCCCTTTTTTTTTTAATCAGTGTGATGCAAACGGAAAATTGTTAAACCCCTAAATTGTTCATCTATTTTGATAAAACAAACAAAAAAAAAAAAAAAAAATTGACATTTATTATTAATTATTCCATAGAATAACGCACAAAAGAATTCTTTGTTAAAAATGATTCAAGTAGTGAAATCCTTAATTAAAGTTATTACATATTACATATTATGATTATTATTATTCAAAAATTTATGATATAGTAAGGGCACCTATTGAATTTCATCATGAAAGACTTCTGTCTTCAGGTCTACCGATGATTACAAACCTTTCACACAAATAAAATTATTCGAAATATATGAAAATGAAATTATGATTGGTGTTTCGTAAAAAAATTGAAGTTGTTAGGGGTTGATTTATATTTTCGCAACTATTCGACTGATATGTTTGGTCCGAATAACTTAAAAACTGTGGAAGTTATCGAACAAAAACTTATCTTGCAGTCATAGTGGTCTGTCTATTGCAAACTGAGAAACAACTTTTTATGGAAACGGACGGATGGTGCTGCTTATCCCAGACCCATACACATATGTATATAAATACGATTATACTCACTACTGTACTAGTATTTGTGAAAGGTAAAGAAATATGTATGGTAAAACATAGAAAAAGTACTCATGAAACCAAAGTTTAGTTAATGCTTTGGTAAAGAAACCTTTATAAGTTGGACGGACCCCAAAGAGTTAAAATATGAAAGTTTGTTGAAGAATCTTCGAATCCTTATATTAGGATTGTTTTTGTTAATCATTTCTTTTAGGCAATATACAATAGTATTTGATAACCTTCAATGGCTTTAACATAATTGCACAAGGTTTAAGTAAACTAGTCTAAGTTTAATGCACTACAAATTTATTTCAATTTTATAATCTATTAATATTATTGTATACAAGTAGATCCGTTTAGCAAAATTTGATTAGCATTGGAAACTTCAGTTGAAATGACCTATTTACTGTTTACATGATCCAGAAGGAAGTCTGCGTTTCAAATATTAGACTAAAGTGATAATATACCCTAGGGTATGTGAATTGTATAGTAGTTTCGATCTCTATACGATCTGCATAATGCAGTGCTTTCATTTTTATGATCTAATTCATTTAAATGATTCATATATCATATTTTAATATATTATAATTTAATTAATTCTGGATGTCCAACTTATACAGGTTTAACTATTATACTATATTATAATAAATGCATTAGTTAACATGCATACAGATACGTATGTATTATGTAGTTACCTACTTACATACATATATTTGATGTATTGTTCAAGTATATCGATGTATTATTATACAATATATTTAACGATTATTAAACTATACAAAAATTACATATACTTGTATTTCCAAAATACTTACAAACATATTAAGCTACAAAACAAACTAAATAAATTCTATGGATGGTGAAAAATTGAGTGACTAAAATGGTTTTTTTTTTTTTTGAATTTGAGGAGGTTTAAGTTTAGAGCGGATGATCGCGGGATCATTTGAGATGATTTGAGAAAATGGTTGACAATAACAAGGGTAACAAGGGAAACAAGAAGGGTTAAACATATGTAAAAAACTATTTAATAAATATGACAATGTTGAAGTGTCAAATTGAAAATCCGTAAGAAGGTCTAATTGTACTTGATACAACACGCACAATTTTATTTCTCTGTAACCCACCGTTAATTCTTTATTCGTTGCTTTTATTTTTGGGTCTTTTTTATACGCAACATTTTTGTCCTTCAACGCACACAGATATTCACAAATCCCAGACAGGCATAGAGATATACGATGAGCATAAAATATTTATATCAATGTAAAAAGCGTAGACATTATTTCAAAATAAAAGCAATGCCATTGTTTTTTTCTCTTCTTTTTAATAATCAATAATCCATTTAAAAATTATTTATATTACACTTAACATTTCTTATGTCACAAAATGTTTCCCCTAGTTCTTAGTAAAATTATTTTCTTTCTGAATTTTATAAAACGAAAATAATATTAAATTATAATATTCACAACAGTAATTGAATAATGAAAATTAACAAGCTTCAGAGCAAAGCATTAACGCTGCCTTCTTAAAGAAACTAAAAATTGTACTAAAAACTTAAAAAAACCACAAAAACCAAAAAACACTGATAAATTGCCAATTTTTATAACAAAAAAAAAAAAAAAAAAGAAAAAGAAACACTCACAAAAGAGAAAAGTAAATATTTCTTTAGAAATACTAAACAATTTAAATGGAAGACCGAAATCAGAGTTTCATCATTATGACAAACGCAAATTAGCAAATCAATTATTGTTTAGCAAAAGTCTCATCTCTAATACAATATATGTAGTGTAGTATGTACATACACATATTTATTGTACTTACTATCTATGTATGTATCTTAATAGTGAACGAAAACTTCTTTGTAGCATTACAAAAATAATTGATATACAATACATATACAATTATGAATGTATGAACAATATACAAGTATATAGTAAATTTAGTGTAGTAAAAAATTATAAATATCAATTATTTATTCCATAATTTCATCATATCGCTTAAATACTTATAGATAACAACAACAAATAAATTGTTTCCTCAGAAGGTGTGCACACAACGATCTTCATAGCTGAATAAAAAATAAATAAAAGGAAAAACATAGTAAATGTATACAAAAAATATATTAAACAAAAATATTAAAGATATTAATCATTTTTTGAGAATATTTAACAAAAACAAAAAAATAAATCAAAATACATACATATGTAGTATGAGAGATCTCAAACTGTCAAACAGAAAACTGACAGGACAAAACCATAAACATAAACTAAAGATATGAGTAACATACTTATATTCAAAAGGCCTTAAGACAACAGCTTTTTAATTGGCGTTTAATAAAATAAATTTCACTTATAGTAAAAAATTTATTAATAAAAAAAGAAAAATACTGCTCTACTACCCCATACATACCAAATACACATAGATCCAATACATTACTCATACATAACATGTACTTAAATTAATTATTGAATTGTATAAATGAAAAATAATAATCAAATTGTTAACAATTGTCATTGAACTATGAAAAAAACAAAAAAAAAAAAAAAAAAAAATAACAAAAGAAATAACTAAATTATTAAATGAATGATTACAAATTAATTCAAATTAATGTTCATTAGTTTTTGTGTATTTTAAATTTACAAATGCATACATAAATGAAAAAATCAACAACAACAAAAGATAACAAAAAATTAACAAAATATATAAATGCATCATATACTGAAATAACTGAAATTGTGAGGAAATTTATTGTATTATTAATAATAAAAAAAAAAAATAATAATAACGTAACAAATTATATATTATTATTATATTCTATACATGGACTAAACACTGAAAACAATGAAAAAAAAAAACAACAATTTCTTACAAAACATAATTAATGAACCTAATAATTATAATAAAACTAAATGTGACAAACAAACAATGCTTGTTGAATCATTTCTATCTTTAGTCTAATGGATAAAAAAGTGAATGAATCTTAAGAGTCTCTTGTGTTACATTCCCCATCGGGAAGTCTTATTGAGGCAAATGCGCCAGAAATCATAGTTATGGCGTAACGTAAAATGGCTACAACACACTTTGACATATCATAAGATTGTATTTAATGTATTTTTAAGGAAAACTGTATGTGTGTTTCTTTAGTAAAATTCGATAATATTGTACATACTTACCAACAATTACTTTTATATACTTACAGAGTACAATAGTATATTCAAAATACATACATACCTATTTGTACTATTGTATACGGTTAAAATATGTATAAACTAGCCTTACCCGGCGTGCGTTGCTACGTCCCCTGTGCGTGCTCAGTTATTAAAAAAAAAAAGAAATGGGCCAAGTGCAAGTGAGACTCGTACACGGAGGGGTTTGTATGGGAGGTACTCTTCCTAGTGGTCCGATTTGACTGATTCCAACTTTAAAATTTACCGCATCTATATTAAAAACTTATAGTGTCTAAATTTCAGTTCGATAGAACAAAAAACAGAGAAGTTTTTCTAATAAGAACCTGAATATTAATGGGGGTTTGTATGGTCCGATCAAACTGAAATTTCGACAATATAAGTTTCTGATGTATAGCCACCAACCATCCAAATTTCAAGATCGTGGATCGTATAGCTGCCATACAAACCAAAATGTTTCTTGTATGGGGACTCCTTTAAGTTTTTGAAAATATTTTATTTGTAGTATTTGTTGCTGATTCCCGGATAGAACTACACATTCTGTGAAAATTTCAACTCTCTAGCTATTGCGGTTTATGTGATATGATCCGATGACGGATGGACGGACAGACGGACGGACGAAAAAAAACCTATCCTATCCTATGTCCGTCTCCTGGTTCTAAGCTACCTCCCCACCAATTTTCAGCCAAATCGGTTCAGCCATTCTTGAGTTATAAATAGTGTAACTAACACGACTTTCTTTTATATATATAGATTTGTTGGTATGAGAAACAAGAAGGTGATTTACGAGTACATCGTATGTGTGTATGAATGAAGTTGAGTTTTAGATATTGAAAGTAAGTTTTTATATGAAAAGTTTACAGATAGAAAAGTTAAATGTTTCATTATAATATCCTGTACTAAACGCTAAGGTTGGCAGGAATATATTTTGGAAACTGCATAAACTATGTATGTTATTACATACATAACTCGTATATCGAAGAGTGAATAGACGAAAGTGTAAAGTGACCAAATATACTTATACGAACAGTGATCATGCCGTCTACACTAGGCAAACCAAAGAAGAGGTGGAGAGAGGCCGCGTTTGGAAGCTATTTTGAGGAGATTGCGAATGTTACGGTATAAAGAGATTTTCAATTGAGAAACAATTTGAGAAAAAATACCATAGTGGAATGGAAGTTTTACTGTTTTATTTTTTAATTAAATATATTGTGCGTGTGTGTGTGGTTTTCGATTTTATTTTTACAGACTTTTATTTTTTATGATACAATCAGATTAATTACATTTAAGCTATATTTTAAAATAAATAGTAGTGCACATTGATAAAGCATTTAAGAAAGAAAATCTTATGAAATCTTAATATGTAAGTATGTAATTTCATTATAACTAAGATGTACTATATATTTTTATACCCTGTACCCAAAAAAAGTACATATCGCAACGTATGCATATACTTGGATGCAACACCCAGTTGGGGCTGTTAAGTATTTCTTTTTTTTTTTTTTATAAACTACAATATATGTATGCCTTGGGAATTGGATTTTGGTACATATAATAGTACATATATTTATGTTCTTTATATACTTTAACAAATTTGTTTTTCCATCTCTATGTGGCCATATATTTTTTAAGGTATAGTCCAATATAGTTTTTAGAGCGTACGTAAACGTACAACATATCATGCAATTGATTTGCTAGAAAGCAGTTATTTAGAATGGGTGATATAGTCGATTAGTCCCGACATCCGATCGGATAGTTCTCAAATTAATCGAATTGAAATTATACATATTATACATATGTATAACTATATAAATTTATTAATTTATCTTAAATTTTACTATTGAAATAAACAGGTTACTCCTCAATTTATTCTAAATATAATGCTTAAATCAGTCTAACATTTTTTAAAATTTATTTTTCGAAAAATACGAATATGTAACTAAAAGGTTTCTTTTGTTTTGTTATATGTTTTTTCTTTCTTTCTTCTTACACACTTCACATAACTGTGAACTAGATAAATGTATTATAGAATACTTTAGCTTGATAATTGTGTCGCATCGAACTGTGTATCATAGAATTACATATTAATCGAATGGGCCTACAATGCATCTGTCTCACTGAATGATATTTATTAATACATAATCTTTATTTATCTATACATAGTGTACAGATTATTTGACTTAATCGGACCACAGGGAAGTTTGTACACTTCAAAATTGTTTAATTGTTGCTGTTTCAGTCTGTGTATTTCATACATCCGCTTGGGTGACCGTGTGGTGTAGTTTGGAATTTCTCATAGCCTCCAATAATTTATCAGGTGTTTTCAAGGTCATTATATGTGAAATGCATATAAGCTTTATTCAGCTTTTATTTATGTTAGTTAATTATAAAAAATTTCACTTGTAAAAAAATAAACTTTATTTGAAACAGATTATGGACTGACTGATCTATATATTATAATATTTTGTTTTTGTTACACTTTTTTTATACGTGTATGTATGTATGTACGTACAGTTATGTATTTACATATGAATGCAAAACTATAATAATGTAAGCAAAGCAAAACATTTATCTAAATAAAACTATTACAGTTTCCATAGCTTGATTGAAATAGTATTATTTATTCCAATTTTAACAGATTTTCGTTCATTTTGATTTATTCATTCACTTAACGGTAGTTTTAAATGCTTGCAAGAATATTAGCAGGATAAATACTTATATTTTATTAAATTAAATACTAGAATCTTTTTGTTACAGTTAGCATTAAATTCTAATTATTTACAACTTATACATTAAATACAATACATTTATGTACTTATGATCAAAATTCATCTCAGCAGTGACGTTATATGATTGTAAAGAACGAAGTTGTCATTAACAATTAATAAATGCATTTCGGTAGCAACGTTTCAATGTAATGTATATTAATAAGTTCAATATATTGTACATATTGTACTTTTTTTTTTATATTTAAAGACTTAAGAGTACATTTTTAAAGTAAAGTACATTTGCATAACAGATACATAGATTATTGTATATTTTAATCTGTAGTCTTTTGCATGAATTTACCAAAATGAAGAACATCGAAATACTTATAGAAAGTACATAGACTGAACATACAAATACAAATTAATTCATTTTATTTAATTTATTATTTATTTTAATTATTCAAACTATTGTACTCTTCTACTAATCTAATCTTTTAAGGTAATCTTATAGTGTCGTATGCGTCTGATTGTGGCAAATTTGTTTTCATCTGGTTTGTGCTGGCGGATGCCCCCCGGTTTTTGTTATCGAATCCGTCACACGGTCGTCTCATCATCATCAATATTCCGCCTATGGTTAAATATATGAAAGATACAAAGTGAAAGGCAGAATACCAAAAGAATATATTAATCAAAAGTCAATATGCAGCAGAAGGGATAAGTAAATATTAATTTGTATTTATTATTGTATTTCTATAATTATATATTTTGAACATAAGTAAACAAAATAGATACGATCATACATGTATGTATTTACTATAAAATATAAAAAAATCAAGCTAAAAACAAAATTACACTATGCATGAGGCGAAATTGTGAAAGAGTGAAGAAGAGTTAGTATGATAAGTTGTAAATATTTATTGATAAATAGGAGTTAAATTCATAGTCATAAAATTACTTTGCTACTACTTAGTACGAGTATGCAAAAATATATAAGTAGTATGTCTAAATATCAAAATTTAAGTAACAAACATTAATGTAGACTTACGAGTTATTTTAAAATTGATTTATAATGAAATGATTTTTATATACGAGTTATGTGTGCATATTGTAGTTATATGTGTTTAAGAGAGCAATTTCGATCGAACTTTTGAAACAGAATTATAAGCATTCATGTCCAACAGGTTTATATATGGAGTCTAATGCTCCATTGAGGAATATATATACTTCCATGACTAAGTTTGGGAAAGGTATAAAAGTTACAGTGACATTTATTCAGCTAGGGATTCGAAACGAAACAAATCGTCTCGTCATATTTGTCTGACCGGATGTGCTATGTTTAAAGAGTATTGCTAGGCATTTCAACTTCATTAAAAGTTATTGGGAAAATGCAAGAAGAATATATGGACCCATCTGTTTGGATTATTTTCTCTATATACTACATAAGCCTGCTGTATGGAGGGTATCTGATTAGCGGAAATACATATTGTATATTTTAAACAATTGTGTTTTCTTCAATTTGGATAATATTTTAATGTGCCGCTTATGTGATTATAAATTTAAAGGTGTTCTTTGTGGGATACAATATAAAAATTTACAATTGGAGAACAATAGAAAAACAAGAGAATTAGTTTTCACTTGTCCGAGGATTTGTTATTCTTATACGAATATCAAATACTTATGTACTAAAATATGAGAGAAACCAATATGCAATTGATGGTTATTTTTCCATTTGTTTGCTATTAGGATATTGATACATACTATGTTTGTATGTTGTATGTATATGTTTACGTGTGTGGTTTTAAAAGGATGTTTGTACTATGTGTATGTGTGTGTGTATCTATGTTTGTATAATTTGGTTTAATAAAATCACTTGAATCTACCAGATTGTTAGCGACCATGGATAATGTTGTCTCGATCGACGTTGCAGCCAAATAATGTCGAACTGTGAAAATTCATTGAATTCATTTGTAATTGTTTTACTGTGTTTATGTTGTTGTGGTTATTTTTGTTGATAGTTTTAAATAACATTTCATTTCATCATCATTTTTCATTGAAATGTTTTATGATTTTAATTTTAAATTGAGTTCTATTGAATCAAATAGTGTGTTTTTTGTTTTTGTTTTGTTTATTTGCTGTTACTTTGACATTAAATAAATAGATAAATTTAACACAACCAAAAAAAAAAAATTAATTAATTAAAGTAAGTAAAATCATTGATTATTTTAAACAGAAATAAACACCTTTATTCAATTATGAATTTAAGTGCAATACAAAAAAAAAAAAAAACAACAACATATCAGAAAGTTTTAGATAAACAGAAAGGGATTGTATGTGGGAATGTATAATTCATGAGTTTTAAAAGTATAAAAAAATTAATTTAATAAAGTCAATGAGATACTATATGTATGTATATATGTATATTGTATCTATGTATGTGTGTACCTACATGTAGTTGCTTACATATCCATCGATTAACCGTTTTTACTTTTAATTTATAATTTCTGATAGATAGATAGGCCATGTTTGTTCCCCAAAATTAGTGTTCAACGCATCGTGTACTGAATTTACATATCAAATTGCATCCTTAAAGCAAATATTAACGAGCCAAACGCCAATGTTGATCAAGACTACACGAACATATATATATAGCATAAGGTGCATGCATACATACATACATATATGATAATACATACATACATACTTAGTATGTTCCATATGGTCAATTGCTTAAACTTAATATCCATATGCACATAGTATGCACATACAAGTTACATGTACAATATTTTGCCACAGATAACAATGGTGAAATAAAGAAAATCAAAATAAACACATGCTATTGAAGGTTATTAAATGCAAATATAAAATGAATAATTCACAATAAAATATTTACACACAAAGAAATGAAGAAATGAATAAAATAGAATTTCATTGAGTGTGTTAATGATTTCGGGATTATTGGATTTGTATTTACAGTTTTGTTAGCGAAAATAAAAAGCCAATCTGACGAAATATACAAGTATGAAGTAAGTAGTAGTATGTAAGTATGTAAATTGAAAGAAACTTAGACTTTAAAATTTGTCTCTCAATGCTTTACCTCTGTTCTGCAGATGAGTGTTGGTTGGTTGGTTTTAATTGATAAATTCAATTCGATTCGTTTCATTTGGTTAAGTTCAGTTGTGTACGATGTTTCGAGTATGTATCATATAAATATATAGTATATTATGGTATAAGGTGTTATAGTGTGTGTGTGTGTTTATATAGTAATCACCACCATTGATCATTTTGTTATCAAGAGATTTGATTAGTTTTTAAGTTTTGAGGACACAAACAGAAGACGACAGACATAGTAAGCAGAATAAAAGAAAATAAATTCGTTTCATTAGATTTTCTTTAAACGTTCCCAGGACCAGCTGAAAATGTTAGTTTTTTTTATTATTGTAAGTACACATAAATGTATATAGATAGATAGTTATATTGTAGGTGGTATAGTCATGAGTTCGAGTTCGTTTTGAATTATATTGTGCATATAGTAAAAGGAATAGGAAGTGTTGACATATGGTTACGTTGGTGTTAGAGTGGGATGAATTTTGAGTTTGTTTTGTACGTTGGTCAGTTGGTTGGTTGGTTGGTTGTTGTTGTCGTTGTTGGATTAAATTCGTTTTATGGTTTTGTTTTGTTATTTAAATATTGTATTGTATGGATGACAATGTATGATTGTTATTATTGTGGTAATATGTAGATGTGGATTGTGTGTAGTTGAATGTAGTATGAAAGAAACAAAAGAGAAATAGAGATGTTTTTCTTCATTATTATTATCTTCTTTGTTTTTATTTTATGTAAAAACTTATTTTAAAATAAGAAAAATCACTTAGTAGAAAATGCTCTTTCAAATAGAAACTGAAACAGAAACCAAAGAACAACAAAGCGCGATAAGTTTTTAATTAAAAAACAATCGCTAACAAATATATACGAAGTAAGTACAATATTTTATATAAACACCGAAAACCAAAGGGAAACTAAAAATATAGCAAAGCGAATATCTTTCTTTAAAATCGATGCAATTTTTGTGGGACTCACTCTGTGTCTGTGATGCTGGATAGAGGCCCCAGTGGCTGCATGGGTGCCACAACGTTCGATGGCGGCGAAGAGGCACGTGAGCTGTGTCTAGAACTTGCGTTAAGTGTATGCCGTCCTAGTAAACCGGGATTATTTACATCGTTCACCAATTGTAGATGTTGCTGAGACCCATGCAGACCAGTTGGTTGAGTTTGACTAAGCTTCCGTGTCGTTGGTATGTGATCCTCTTCAGCTGTATAGGGAAAATGGTAGCCATTCTTATCGGAACCTTCAGACATACGATCAGAATGATAATCAGGCTGCATGCCGTTTGGATACTGTTGTTGGCGGTGCTGCTGCTGCTGTTGCTGATAATCGGATTTTAGAAGAGAATGTACCGAATGCACCGAATCCGTTGCAAATGTCTGTCGCTTTAGACTATAGTGACCATCGCGTGACCCATATATATCGGGCGTTATACGATCTTTGGATAGATATGGTGATTCAGATTTGGCTCCCAAATAGCTGCTGCCAGTAGGTCGCTGCTTGTCGTAAATATTGTCACTCAAATATGCGGCATCTGGATGAAAAGAACGCATATGATTAATTATTTGCGATCCGCCACGTCCGCTGTTACCACCGCCGCCACCGCCGCCACCGCCACCCGAATAATCTTTTTCGCTGCCATAATGACTAGGTGCCTTATAGGAACCATATTTTTCCGGCGGGTAATCGTTGCGCCGGCCATATATAGTTTCTTCGTAGCCATTATCTGCGCGAGCACTTTGTAAATTCTCTAGGATAGATGGTGGCATGTTGATTTTATTTTGATGTTGTTGCAAATAACTTGTGTCTGTAATATCTGGATTTGGCAATGGATTTGGTGAGATGGTCATTTTTTGACTATGCACATGTTCATTATCCGAACCAGTGTCCTGCGACCATCGCCCGATGTTAGGTGGTGCTTGGAGATATGTGTCTGGAGGTAGTTGGCTAGACCAACGAGGCGCATAGACAGGCTTATTAACACTGGGAAACAGTTGTGGACTTTGTACAACATTTAGTTCAGGTGGTGTAGTAGCTTGTACATGTTCCGTTATATTAGGCAGATACGAGGGTGTCGCACTGACACCTGTACTGCGGTGTGTGCCTGACGACCGTGCAGTTCGCGACTCATCGTCATCACTGGAATGGCTAGATGCAAGTTCCAGTGAACGACCATCAGTTTCTGATCCCGAATCGGAATCCTTGCGTTGTCGGCGCGGCTTCTCTTCACGCCTGCTTGCACAAGAAGAATCAAAGCCTCGCAAAAAACTTGGTGCATCACTCGCCGAATTGTAGTTCGAAGTTGACGTAGATGTCTGGCGAAGTTGACCATCGCTTCATTGACAAAAAAGAAAAGAAAGTTTTTAACCCAGTTTTTGATTATGAATATTAAAAATTCACTCACCTGTATGGACTGGAACTTGTTTTGGCGGTGCTCCGTGATGTGGTGCTTGAAACACTAATACCAATATTGCGTCTAGCCGTGTCATAGTTGCCCGCCAGGAAGTTGGTCGGTCGTGAAGTTGTGTTCACGTTATGTGAACTATTACTAACTACCATTGAAGAGTCCAATAATGGTACTTTTCGGCCCATACATCGCAAGAATGTACGTTGTAAATTCTCTCGTACACGTTTGTTAATAATACAATACCCAATGAGACAGAATAGAGCATGGAGAACAACTACGCCAGATAGCAGTAAACTGAGCAGTTGCGAGTTCTCAGATGCGGCTAGCACAGCCAGTACCCACATCACGCCCATTAATGGCAACGAAACAACGGATAACCACAATAGAGTACGTAAATTGCCAAATCCGAGTACGTGGTCTTTCAGTGTAAAAGCCGCTTTTACTGAAACAAACAGTATGAGCAGATTGACCAAGGACATGCCAGCGATGGGTCCAACTAGCCACCAGACAACTGGTTCATACACCGATAGCCAACAACTATATACAAAATAAGAGAGGAAAAAATCATAAATCTGAAATATTTCATATAATTCGCTGTATACTTACAATAGACTGTTGCCGTATTCGTGCGCTCTCACACCCACTGACAGACCGACGACAATTGCAGGCGCGCCATAGCCCATGGCAAAGTAGAAGCCCATCGGACCATGATTAATATCGCGCATCTCAGTCAACATGCGATACAAATGCACACAGTCAACGGTTGTCCAAGCGAACGCAGCTAGCCAGAAGTAATGCAAGCAAATGGCAATCAATTTGCATGGGAATTCATTTTCGATCAAATTGCGGCGTGACTGCATGCTGAAGAAGAAAAGTAGCTCGGCACAGAATACGCACAGCACTATGTTTTGGTGTATGGTGTTTGAGTTTGTTTGCTGTCCACGCAGAAGAGCCAGTGCAATCAGTACACTAAGTAGAACCGGCAACGACAACATGAAGGCAGAATAAGATGTTATTTGCACAAGGAGCGATGGCTCAGGTATGTCCTCCGGATCGATAACGTCAACAATAACAGCGTAATTGGAGATGTGTGTGCACGAACAGTTCACAATAATTGCTTGTCCGTCCGCAGAAACATCATCGAAATCCGGTATTTCGGTTTGGCAGCCAAGACGTGTCCATTGATTGGTAAATGAGTTCCAACGTACGCACTGCGGATTCGAACGTGGCCCAAAACGTGCATTGTCAATGTCAAGCCACATCTGAAATTTAATTGGTTGGGAAAGATGTGGTGAGCCCAACGAACGGTATGTCACCTGTTGTGGCGTTTGCAATTGTTCTGAAGGGTAAATAACCTCTACCTGACGTTTCACGAGACGTCGGTCACGATAGAGAGCCTCGTTTTCACCCTTCGGCTGTTCCTTGCTGGTACTTTCGAAGTTGGGATTCAGTTGTTCGGTCGAATCAATGATCTCCTCACCAGAGTTTCCATGGAATTCAAAGTCATCAAAGTTAACGCGTATCCTAGGCTCTTTTATTTTTTGCAATTCAAATGACTCATCGCTGGACACCGTATCCTCTTTGGAAGCCGGCGGTGGTATTTCGTGTGCTGTGATGCGTATATCTTCGATAGCATGCTCGCTGCTGCCGCTATTTTCCTTCGGTACCTCAAAGACTTCGACGAATTCTTGTTCACTGCTACTAGCTAAATTTGAGGAAGTCTGTTGTGTTGATATCTTACGGAATGGTATTTCAATGCGTTTTTCCTCCGCGGCACTTGAGGGCACAAGTATTTGTAAAGAAAGTATGGGCGTTGCCACTTCAATATCAACGCCCCAACGTCTTGTAATAGTTTCGTCAAAAAGATCTGGCAGCAAGTGACCTACATCTTTGTATTGTGCATATGAAACGATAGCACGATAGTCATTTTTGCCTTGAGTTACCTCATTATTATCCGGAGGTGTAATTCCTAACATATCAAGAGGAACGAGCACTTTTGTGAATTTGTCAAACTTGTGCTTATCCTGAATATAATTGTTATACTTAGGAAAGGTGATCACTGGCCTCTGTTTGGATGAGTGTTGTAAAAATCCACTGGTGTCAGGCAATATAACACTTTCCGTAGTGAAGGCATTTGGTTTCAGATACTTTGTCTTGTGATACTCACTTAGTTGCTCCGGTTCATAACCAAACAATGACTCCGTGGTTACTATATCCAATCCCAGCACCATGTTATGCTGCACAATCTCAAAAGGATTCGTGTATGTATCGTGTTGTGAGCGAGCTAAAATAACCAAATATTTATTGAAAGCATCTACAAGGTCATCAGGACCACGCTGTATTAGCTCCGTTGCTCGCTTCCATTCACTCATATACTTGCGGTCCAAAATTACACTAGCTGAATCAACCAAATTCTTGACAAAATATTTATCTTGACTATGTGTCAAATTTAAGCCATTCTGCATAATTTCATAGTTGATAAGCTCCTGAAGAATTCCCTCAGTGACTAAGAGATCGGCACCATACAAGCGATCGTGCGAAAATTTTAACTCATCCGACAGGTAACCCATGTCGAGCTCATGTGACCATGTTGTGCCACCCTCATTGAGTAGAAATGAGGATTCCATCTTGTATCGTCTGTTAGTCTTCAGAGCTGGCTTCTTGGCTATACTTGTACGATCGACAGTTTGACAGGCCAATTGCAGATTCTCTGCCATCTTTATCGCAACGAATGAGTTAAGTTCAAGCTCCTGTTTTTCCAATTGTGACAATTGTCTGCGCAATTCCACGAATGGCTCCGATGTGCAATTAAACATGTCTGGTACGCTCCAACTACCTGAAGTGTTGTCACATGTCCGCTGTCCTTTACCTCGAGCTGGTGATGGGCAATTTTCAATAGTGGTGGTCCCCAGTGGCGTACGTGGCCACCAAAGACCGGCTGCAAAAGAACGTGGACATGCATCGTACACCACTTCGCAGCCATTGAGCGTAACTTCGGCATATGGATTTGAACACGAGTCACAGCGTCTACCGATCACGCCTTCTCGACACTCGCACTGACCTGTCAGACGGTTGCAGGCACTATTAAAGGACCCAATCGAGTAACAGTCACATGGTATGCAGGCAGTCTCATTTAATGGTTGGTAGTGATTTGTCTTGCAGTAGCATTGGCCTGTTGTTTTATTGCAATCCGGATGGTAGCCCTGTTTAATATCACACTTACAAGGTCCACAAACCTTCTCGCCCCACCAACCACCGGGACATGGTTGTTGCATAATTTTTTCACAATATGCGCCATGCTGGAATGTACTGTTACATTCACAATTGTATCCGCGGGGCTCGCTCACATTAGCACGACATATACCAGCAGTGCATGGTTTAATTGTGCAGATAGGTAAGCACTCCTGCCCCACATAGCCAGGTAGACAATCGCAATGTGCCTCATCCCAAGTCGTTGTACAAGTAGAATGTGATGGACACGTTTCAGGGCACACAGCACGAGAGACACAGCCGTCTTCTACATTTTCACGTATTGTTGGACGCGCTAGAACTGATTGAGCAGCACCAATGCGCACGTCTTGTATACAGCCTTCAAAAGGCATCAGATAGTTATCTGTACCAATTGAACCATCCGGACTTCCTATCAAAATTTTTCCGACATACAAACCTTGAACCTTCTGAGACATCGGTACAACACCAGTTCGCTGTCCATAATCTACAGAGAATTGAATTTCAGCACCCAACCATTTTATTTCCACTCGATGCCATTCGCCATCAGAGAGAAAAGCTCCAGCCAGATACATTGGTTCGGTATCATAGATATAATAGAGCACACCATTCTTTAAACATATCAATGCAGAACTATTTTGCCCAATCTGTATTTGTATTAAGAAAGCATCCCGTTGCAGTGTTCGTAACGATAGTGACGTTATCCAAGGCAATTGAATGGGACGCAGCAGTGGATTAAAACTGAGGCTTCCATCGCCTGAGAAACGCCATGGAGCTGGTATAATATCTTGACACGCGTTACCTGCATAACCTTCAGGACAATCACATATAAATGTGCTCCAACCCTCATGGCAAACTCCACCATTGAAGCAGGGGTCTGATGAACAAAGCGATGATTTTTGTGGGCAGCCAGAAATAGTGCCATTGTCGGCTACATATGAATTAAGATCAATATAACGTTCATCGATCTGTAAATCTGAAATACAACCAACAAAATCTAGGTTTGTTACTGGAAAATGAGCTGGAATACGCGGCAAGCCACCTATTTGTAGCGGACCAGTCAAGTCCAAAAAGCGATGACATGTTTCTGTCAAGAGCGCGCAACGCTTGTCTAACTGTAAGGTTGTCTGATTTGCACAGTTCCATGGTTCACCTAGGTTACCTGCCAAAGCAATGGCGGTATCGCATCTGTCTAGTATGAGAGTGACTGTGCGATTTAGGTAGACAATTTCCACGTCATGCCAATGACCATCTGATACTTTTTTATCATTTATGACATTTACACTCTGGATATTATCGCCAAGCGAATATGAAAAGCTGATATGTCCTTGAAGGATCTCTAAGGCCACGAAATCGTGTAGTTCATTGTAACGACCATTGTAGAGAAGAAGTCCATTCTCATGAACTGTTGCAAAACGCAGTTTCAAATTGAAACGGTGACGTTGCTTTAGACTTTCAAATGTAAGAAATGAGTTTTTAGAAAATGACCTTGAGCGAAGTTCACATGTCGAAGTGTATGGTGGTGGCTGTGAGCTCAAAAAGCTGTTCATGCACGACAAACCACCCTCGCAAGAGTCAGACATACAGGGTCGAAGTTTGCTAATACTCGTTTCGCAATTGATGCCGGTGTACGAAGCCGGACAAGAGCAAGTGTATCCACCCTCACGCCTTAAACATGAACCGCCATTCTCACACGGATCTGAATAACAAAGATCAACTTCGGTATCGCATAAGTAATGCTCCTTACTACCTGTGAAACCTTCAGGGCATGAACAAGCAAATGTGTTAACGGGGTAGATGGGTCGGAATAGTACCGTGTCACTATGTATAAAATCTGAAGCGTTACCAAATTTCAGCACGGTCAAACACTCCTCGAAATTGAGACATGGTTCGCGTACGCAAAGATTATCATCGAAAGGAAGCACTTCAACGGTTGCCAAACGTGCTAGAATTGCGCGATTGAGGTAGACACGTTCCTGTAAATATTGTGGTGTGTAGTATTCTTCGTGAGACACATCAGGGCGTTTTGCAGAAAAGCTAACATTCAGTATTCTGGATGTAACATCGGTGTCATCTTGAATAGAAAAGATAAAGATGTTCTCCTTTGGACACGGTATAATGGCTGCCAATCCATCAAGAAAGAAATTCAACAATGGTGATAGGAAAGCCTCTTCGGTCATTTCATTAAGGCGCACGGTGACGGAATTAAACAGCATGTCTTCGGTGATTAAACGAACCGAGAGTTGCATTATGGCCTTCGCTTCATTTATACCATCTGATACTGATACTTCCATGGTTGCGAATTTAGGTACATTTGTATTTAATTGTGGACTTAAAATTAGGCCACCGGAACTGGTATTCAAGCGCAACAAATTCGCATTATTGCCAGAAAGTACACGATAGGTGAGCTTGTCACTGACATCGGCATCAAAGGCAGGTATGCGCCCAATTTCGTTACTGGGAAAATGATCACGGAAGTTGTTGAAAATCACCTGAAAGTCACGCAGAACCGGTGCATTGTCGTTTACATCTGTGACGAGTATTTCGATGTGTGCATCATTTCGCAATGGGGGACTTGCTGCGCGTACCACCAATTCAAACCGTTTCCGCGATGATTCATAGTCCAATTCAGTCATTGTGAGTATTTGTGCTCGCTCCGAGCCAGGTCGTGTGACCAAGGAGAAAGAATTGGAGTCATCACCACCGATAATTGAGTAATGAACAACCGCATTAACACCTTCATCGGGATCATGAGCATGAATTTCGCCAACCACCGACCCGACGGGCGAGTTCTCAGGAACATAAAGCGTTATTTTATCAGAGGCAAACGTTGGAGGAGAATCATTAACATCATCCAAACGTATCTGCACTTCTACCGTAGAAGAAAGTGGTGGTGAGCCCTTGTCCATAGCGATGGCTGTCAAATGGTATGTCGCCACACTCTCCCGGTCTAAACCTTTATTTGTGCGAATTGTTCCTGAAGTAGGATCAATAACAAACGAACCTTCATCGACGTCACGGTCACTGAGCAAGTATTTTATACGCCCGTTAAGGCCGATGTCTGGATCAGTTGCGGAAACCTGTATGACAGATGTACCCACCAGTGCGTCCTCTAATATAGAAGCTTGATAAAGTGGATTCTTAAATGTTGGTGGATTGTCATTAACATCAGTGACACTTATTTCTACATCTGTTGTATCACTTAGCGATGGATTACCGCCATCCTTGGCCGTAACAGTTAATAAATAGCCACTTGTTGTTTCACGATCGAGTAGTGCATTTGTCACAATGGCACCGGTTTGTGCATTTATGGTAAAAGGGTCCGGAGTATTCAACCCGTTAATAGTCTCTTCGTTGAGTGAATATGTAATTTGGGCATTGATGCCAACATCGCTATCGGTGGCCGAAACGACCAGAATTGTTGTACCTATTGGGGCATCCTCAAAAACAGAAGCACTGTACGGAGCGTTCTCAAACATGGGTGCAAAATTATTGGCATCCGTAATGTTTATATGTACTGTAGCTGTATCTGATCGACCGCCGGAGTCAGTGGCAGTTACTGTTAGAAGAAAACGTTTTTCTTGCTTGTAGTCTAAAGATTGTGCAATTGTGATAAGGCCACGTCCATTTTGTGAAGTAATAGCAAATCGACCTCTTGTGTTGCCCGTCGTAATTTCATAATGTAAACGCGAGTCCTCGTCCGGATCTGTGGCGGTAACAGTAGTTACTGGCGTGCCCGGTGGTTGATCTTCGCCAATATTGGCTTCATAGTATTTCGGGTTAAATGTAGGATCATTATCATTGACATCTTGCACTGTAATAACTACTGAAGAACTTGCTGATTTAGGCGGCACACCACCATCTTTTGCAATTACTTGGAACGCAAAACGATTTTGTTCCTCCCGGTCCAGTTGTTTAATAGTCTGCACCCACCCAGTGCGGGGATCCACAGCCAAAGGAAAATTATCGTCCCGCTCTGAAATACTGTAAGTTATCTCGGCATTTGTGCCTTCATCTGAATCATATGCTTGCACTCGTATTATATTGTAGCCTACAGGCACATTCTCTAATACTGATTCTTGAAACTGCGATGTATAGAAACGCGGTGCATTATCATTAGCATCGATAACATTAACAAGCAGTTGTGTCGTATTGCTCCGTGAAGGACTACCGCCATCCTGAGCACGGATGACTAGACGGTAGCTACGCACGCTTTCGTAATCGAGTGGCTTCACCAAACTAACATCGCCACTCATGGAGTCGATTGAGAACTGAGACTGCGTATTGCCACCAATAATTGCGTATCGTATTACCGCATTGTTACCCTGATCGGCGTCTGTAGCTCGTATATGCGCCACTACATTATCATCACCCCACTGATCTTCTGGTACTTGGACGGTATAGGTGCGTTCGCTAAACTGCGGATAGTTATCATTGTCATCAAGGACTTTTACTAGAACAGTGGCAGTGGCAGTTTTGCGTTCACTTTGGGCCGACGCCATGTCAGAGGCGGTCACAATGATCTGATAACTGTCTGAGGTTTCCCGATCTAAAGAGCTGCGAGTTGAAATGACACCGGATCGTGAGTCAATACGAAATATTGGCACTTCTGGATCTGGTTGTGCTCCGGTGCCATCTAGAAAATGAAATAGCTAGTTTAATAGTTAAAAAGAGTCATTACTATAATTACCTGTTACACTTTCAATCCCGTACTCAATTTCTGCATTCTTGCCAATATCTTGATCAGTAGCGCGTAGTGTTATCAGTGTCGAACCAACAGTGGCTCCCTCTCTTATACTCGCTTCAAATTGCTCAGCTTCAAATGATGGACTGTGGTCATTGCAGTCGAGTACATTTAATTGCAATGTTGTTGTGCCGGAACGTGGTGGGAAACTGTCGTCAGTTGCAACCACCCTAAAGTAGTGGACGTCCATCAGTTCTCGATCTAAATTGGCAGATGTAGTGACTACACCCGTACGTGAATCAACTTTAAACAACGATTGCGAGCGCGAATCTAACAATGAAACCATAGAGTATACAACCGGCGAATCCTCTGGATCACGTGCACGCACAGTAATGACCGAGACGCCGGCTGGCTGCTCCTCCAGTACCGAAGCGACATAAAGCGCCTGCTCAAAATACGGCGATTGATTACGCAATTCGCGACGTACACGCTTTGCTATATCTGTGTCGTTGAATTCCTGGTGGTGATAAACGATCTTCAAACGATGATCAGAGTCCACAATATCGACAAGTTGACACCTTATGTTAAAAGCGATGCTAACCTTCCAAATCGATTCATGTATGCAGACATCCCTGCTGGCGACCAAGTCTCGATTCTGGTGCTCAATTGCAAAGCGCTCATCGTTCACATCGAGAAAATTCACTTTGCAGTACTGGCAAATTGTCTTCGGCAGAAATGCATTTAAATTGTTAATAAACTGTGACTTGCGCAGGCAGATTTGATTCCATTTGTCTGTTGTGTGTATAGCATATGAGGCATATGTTTCCGAGATCCATTGTTTCGCATCAGAAATACGTCTATGTAACGATGGTTCCAATTGTAGGGGATTCTTTGAACGCCTTTTACGACTGAGAATACGATGACGCATCTCATTATCGTAACTGTCCCCGAAGATTAAATCTCATCACGGAAATCCCCACGACTGTAATTGTGGTTATACAAATCCAATTGATTCATTTCTAACATAAAAACGGGCGGTTTATCGTGAGGATCTCCCAACAATTCTCTTCGTCGTCGTCGCCGTGAATAACCAGAATCCTCTTCTTCGTAGTGACGACCATGAATCTCCTCCTCGATACGACGATCTTCATTGCAATTATGCCCTGAAACGAAAATGCGCACTGGAAGACTATAGTAGTCAATGCTGCGTAAGCGATTTGATGTCGAATCCACATAGAAGGTAAAGAGATTCGGATAATAGATGCCATCGCATTTGAGACTCTTCTTTAATTGTATTTGGCCATCCTTGTGGTTGACCACGACTAGATGATGCACAAAATTCGCTGATTTATGTGCGTTAATTTTGTAATGTCGCTCCGAGCCGAGCTTATATATAGAAGCATTAAAGATAATAGCACCAGGTGGTGCATCCTCGTGTACGATTATCAGATACCCATTGGTGTTTTGAATAACTACTGCCAATAAAATGAAAAGCAGCAGCCACAGAGAATGCCCATAAAGCTCCTTCTGCGTTCTATGAATTTTATAATGTCTTGGATAGTTTTTTCTTGTTGTTGGGTATATACTGTCCATAATGCAGGGTATATTTGTATGCCTCTAGTTAATTAAACTAACTATATATTTTGTTATATGAGTACAAATAAATTGCACCTTTCACTTTTCGTACTTTTAAATTAGTATGGTCTATGTGTCGTTTGGCCAGGCCAACAACAAACCATAAGTTGAGTATCGTCTAAATCCACATTAAAGTTATAAGGGGTACCCCAGTTGGCGCTGTTTTAAGATAATAAAAAAAAACAGTTGAAAGAAGTAATTAGAAAGCTAATAAGATAATATTCGTTAGCAGAAGAAAAAAAGATTTATTGATAATACGAGCCATTCAACAATTAACTATTACCGAATTATTGTATGCCCTGCAACCATATGCAATACAATAAGATACGAGAATATATCTATAGTTATAGCTGGAAAGATGACAATAAGACACAACTTTATGAGGACTTTAGCTTGATTGAGCATAAAGATTCTTGAAACCTTCCAACCTTCGACAATCAATTTAGTAGTCTATCAAGTGTCAAATAATAACTCTAGTATGCTAAGCAGAAAAGCTCAAAAACTGAAGCCCTAACTTGTAATTAAGTTCGCATGGTACATGTATAAAATTATTATGTTATAAGTATACGATATGTATGCATGTACATACAATACATAACTACATTTAAAAAACTCAATTAATAATTGAAATTTGTTTGCAGATACATGAACAAGGTGATTTCTGCATCGTAGTGCATCGCGTATTGACAAGTCTTATGGCAAAATAATGGCAATGATTGCATATGATTTACTGCTACTGAGTGGAAGCGAGGCGTAACAGCATTGCGTGAGTCCTACTGCGAATGGTATAGGGTAAGGAATTACAATGTTAACACGTTTTCATGGTTCGTCGAGCTGAAAATTGAAGTTGTGCACACATAACTTATAAACTTATTGCACAAATAAACATCATTAACTGTAGAAACTTTATGGAATTTTTCTATTTTCACACGCTGCATTGTTGCCGTTTTGCAGTGCTGCCGTGATGGTATTCGAAAGTCTTGTTCCTTACAACTTTACTCTCTCTTGAGCTTACATAGTAGACTTCACACAAGTTATTCTTTTATTTAGTTGATTATATGTGGTTGCAATATACTCTGTAGCAATGTGTGGTATCTGTTTCGTAGAAACTAGAAGAGTTAGAAATCTAACTTAATTTGGTTTAATTGTTTGCCCTACTAACTAAAAACAGGTCAACTTAAAAATACCCTACAAATTTTGTTTCTACATATTTACTTTTTCCTTTTGCCCTAAGCAGCATCTACAATGAGAAATAAATAAAATGAAATTTCTGTGCAAATTTCAACTATATGAGAATGGTAAGTAGATATGTATTTCGAAAGGAAGGAAATCCTGGTTATGCCCTTTTAGTAGTAACCTGATCATCAAAACTATGTTGATTTGTCTGTATGCACATTGAAAAGATGATAAATGGATATGACTAGATGAAATCCTTTCCAGATGTTCAGAATGTATAATGTTATATATAAAAAGTGTACTTACTCATATTATGGGGACTCAAATGGCATTGTATACATTAGTAGTAAGTAACAAAAAAATTCGGTAAAACGGCATTGAGGTTGTCGGCATTTAAGACATCTTAACTACATATACACTACATATTTATAGCAAAAAGGTGTGAAAAGGAGGCGCTACTTTCCACAAGCACAGGAAGTTTATGCTAGCATCCTTTTGCGCTATTATTTTAGTTGTTGTTTAAAAGCATTTTCTTTTTCATTGTGGAAAATTCACACGCTGTTTATGTACGCAACTAATTAATGTTTTATGAAGTTAAGCTTCGTGGTATTGTTGTTTGCATCTGTGTAGGTGTGTATCTGTGGAAATTGTTATTTTAACTTTGCTCACTTGACACTTTCAATGCGTTGCATATTTATGAGCGCATTTCCGCATACAAATTGCATACAAAAATGGAGCAGGTACAGATGGAGACAAAAAACCAACTCTAAAATCCGCTTAGTGACAAAATACACTAAAGGTACAGTTTGCAGCAAAAGTGGGCTTACCTTTTCTAATTTATCAAAACAATAGGTGGCTATACTCACAAGCACATGATTTTATAATTACATAATTAAGTCTTTCATTTCTAACAAGGACCTAATTGAAAAGGTATAATATTGTACTTAAATCAATCAATGTAAGGGCTTTTGGATTAAGTACTTGTCACAATATTTTCAACTACATATATGTATATTTACTTTAAACTCACGTACTTTAACATTATGTATCGAGTATAAGTCGTAATACTAGAAATCGAATTTGAAACAAAGATAGAATAAAATAGATGGAAAATAATTTACGGTTTACAACTGCATTGAGTGGATTAATTGAAGTGGCAGTTCAGTTCAGTTCACTTCGAATAGACTTCCCGATGCATCTAAGTTTCCTTTCTTGTTTGCTATCGACTACTTTTTTACTATTATTCCAATAGGTTGATCTCTCTTTTAGATACGCAGAACACATAGCAATACGATTAAAAGGGTAAGAATGTAACAAGATACTGGCGTAATTTTCGCTTCATTTCTATAGGATACAAATAAATGAGCGAACAATTGAAAGTCAGACTGAAGGAACCAGTAAAAGAATGAATGAGTGAACGAACGAATGATTGAAATAAGAAAAACGAGGAGAACGAGTAATGTACAATGGAGAAAATGGAATAAAATAACAATGCTAAAGTAGATTGACAGTAAAACAATGAAACCCATTAATGGTGTATAGGAGTATAATGACATCTACTTTGGTTAAGAACAGTATTTAATGAATATATTCCTACAAACATACATTTTAGATTGGTTAGTGAGCAAAATTAGTATACATACTACATGTATATATTTAGATAAGCAAAAAAAAAAAAAAAGTTAAAAAAAAATAAGATTTGTTATGAAGATAAATGTATCTACTTACGTTTTCTAAGCTTTTGATGGGTGCATTGTTGATGATATGTGTTTTACAATAATTTAATGCCAACATAGAAATACTAAAAAGTAAACAGAGAAAAAAAAGATGTTACTAAGTTATATCTTACCATACATCTTATGATAAATTTCTTGTTCAATCCATTCACGATGAATTAACTTGTGAATGGTTATATTTTACTTAAAAACTGTCATAGGGAATCAGTTAAATCTTTTTCTTAATAAGAGGAATCATCAACCATCCATTGGACTTTAATGAATATTTAATAAATTTGTAAAAGGGCAAAGAAGAAACTTATAATTCAGTGCACTTTACAAAATATGTGTTTTTGTTTTGTTTTTTTTTTTAATTCAGTAAAATAATAATATTTTACCTTTTAAATGCAAATGTTTTGATTGACAACCTATTTATTATATCGAGTCGTTTGCCATTTATTTCAGAATATAATACTTTCGCATCTATAGGTATACACTACTGAATATACCTATACAATTGCATAAAACACTGTAAGGCTTGAATTACATTTACAACTGAAATATTTAATAAATTTTAATCAAAATATCATCCAACTTGAAAACTTTACTAAAATAAATGAATTGTTTATATGAATGCTACAAATGTTTTCTTGTGAAGAGGACAGAAGCGCCAGGATAAACATACTTGTATGTTCCATCTATACTTAAGAGGTTTTTCGATGTGATACAAAAATGAAACAATGCATCAAACAAAGAATCACAGTTTAAATTATTTCATAAAAAAAAAAAAAAAAAAAACACACAAAATGAAGATAGATAAACTGACTAACAAATAAACCATTTTAAAAAGTAAACAAAATCGATTCGCGGCAGCATTAAGCAAAGCCACGTGGGCCTCATGGGTGCCATTGTACAATATCACCAAAATCCATTGAGAATGAGACCGAAAGGAAAATAAAATGGAAGTTTAACTTTTAAGTAGACAAAGGAAGGCGTGCCGTAAAATAGCATGGCGTGGAACAAAAACGTGTTTAATTACGAGAGCAATGACAGATCCAAACAGAACAATAACAACAATGCAATGCATTTAACAAAAACGCTTTCTATAATTGTCACCGACAACACAATGGAACTTTTCTTTTGTTATCAAATGTTGTTTGTATGTTCGTTTGATTGTTTGTCATTATCCTTTAGCATCGAAGGAGTCACATTGAAAATGAATATATTTAATGAATATGTACATGTATTCAAAACTTTTGCAATTAAAGTTTATTCGTCATTTTTAACAAAATACATATCACAGACAACTTTTGTTAACTTTATTGTGCTAGAGATACTTTTTCCGTGTGTTTATTTAAAAAATTATCCTGCAGATAGGAAATTTCTAATAACACATATTTGACATGAATAACTAACTATTTGTTGACAACACAAGAACAACAACAAGAAAACCACAACGAAATATGTATCCACACAAATATGACTCCAACCACGATAAGAATTTTATTCAAATCTTTTTACTCAAGTTTATGAGATCCGAATGCATCCAAAAAAACACACAAGCAAATATGTATGTATATGAATACAATGATGCTAGCACATCGTATGAATAATAAATACTGCATACTAAATAGAATGCACATTGACAGTTCATGGCTTCGATCGCGTTCACAGAAACGCCTGCGTGTATGCAACGATTCCTGCTGCTGTTGTTTCTCTTGCGGTTGCTTTTTTTTTTTTATTCAATTCAGCGAAGATTCATTTTGACTCTTATCGTTATAAGTTATTTGCATTTGATGTAAGCAGGTAAAAGTAAGTGGGATTCTAGTATGCTTTATTGTACTATTGATGTTGGCATCATCGTCTTCTTTGTCATCTGTCAAATTGAAAGGGAAGAATATAATACGCATTAAGTAATAACTTGAACACACAATAAAAATAAGTTCGCCTCAATTTTCATCGCAGAGAATTGCATCTTATTATAAACTTGGCTTAGTTTGAAACTTTGTTCATGTTCAAATAATGACTTCTATATTTTGTCCTTTTTAGCAAAAAATGCCTCTAATCTAATTATATAGATTTTCTCTACTCATGCTGCTTTAAAACTGGGTTAAGGAGGAGTATTTAACAATATTAAAAATAATATGGCCACAGCAATTATCTGTTTATCTCAATGGCTCAACGGTAGCATTTTGCAAGACTTGAAAAAAACAGAATTAAAAAATCATAATAAATAAAAACTGAAAATTGCCACTAAAATAAAATATCAAAGGCAATATATTTCTCCACAAGAGGCAAGTGGACGCGAAAGTAAACCAAAGAAAGGAGCGAAGGGAAACAAAATATTAAATTGGTAGAAAAAACGTCATGAAGAATCCAAGCACAAGCAACTTGCAATGCTAGCAATTTTTTTTTTTTTCCTTTTTGAGGTTTAGCTTGGTCACTTTGAAAAGCTAGCGAGGAGAAGAAATTAGATAAAACTCAATTTTCTTCTCCGTAAAACTTAAATACTATACTATACTTTAAAAGTAATATTTTTTACTTTTCACTGCGAATAAAAATTAAATGTTTTCGTCGGGTAGTTCCTCGTATATATATAGTTTTTAAAGGAATAATCTTACATCAATCTTCTAATGTTTTACATTAAATAGAGCTTTTAAGTTAAGAATTGTATAAGAAACCAAAGAATCTTAATATAAAATTGCTGAACATTGTAACTTCCGGAAATCACATCACCACCGCTAAAACATGAGAAACATGTTACTACAATAGTTTCCAGAAACACAGGCATTCAAATCAACACATACTTTGTGAACGCATACTACTGACTAAATTGGTAATACACTGAACAGAACAAAGAATCTACAATTTCTTCTGTTATTTTATCTCTTTTTTGCTTTGAAGTTTGAGCTTAAGGCACTGAAGATTTCTCCTTCATTCACACAAAGCAGTCTACATATAGTAAGTACTTACTCGATACTCTCAAATACCCACTCGAAGTAAAAAACAAGGAACTTGCAAAATATGCTGACAGAACTTTTGAATTTAAGAGGGATGTCTGAAAACTTTTACTTTGCAATATTTAACGCTTTCGAATGAAAATGTCTTTTCTCCAAGACATTAAAGGGTTTCTGTTGCTGTTCTTTTAACTGTTCTTTTCATTAAATCATAGTTTGTTTTAAGGTGGATAGTGGTGGATCTAAATTCGATTCGGTTAATCCGCTTCAACTGGAAAATGTTAATTGAAGTAAGTTTTGATGAGATAATCGTGCAGCACTCGGGAAATTCTGATTCCGATTCCGACATTTTATCTGCGTACAATAACACGTGACTATGCCACATTTCAACTCGAAAACTAAAGATAGCAAATTCTTGTACTATGTACAAGTATATATTCGTATGTTTTAAATATATTTTGCCACAGAGTTTTAATGAATGAAGAGTGAAAGCATAGTTTCCATCATGTAAAATGAATTAACTATGGGAAAATGCTTTCAAGCGATAAGTTTTACAAGTCTTGAGTGCAATTTTTACTTTTCACTATGCCAAGCATTCTAAGCCTTCAAATAGAATACTACAATTTAGTTAAGAAAATGTTAGCCAACAACTAAAATTAGCATATTTACAAAGGCAATGGTTGAGCGAATTCATGTTTTATTATTTTAATAATAACTTAGGCCAGTGTACGAACACCTGATGATGTCCGGAGATTCTATAAAAGTATAAATACAATACATAAATGTGAAAGAAATTAAATTCTATGTTTTGGCAACAAATGATCTAAATAAATGTTCTATCTATTGTGTAAAAATTCAAACTTTCGAAAAATAACAAAAGCAAAACATCTACAGCTAAATCATTTTAATTATAATTCCTCCATATGCTTAACAATGCTTTCACTTTACCTCACTTTACTTGAATTGAAAGGTTTTTCATACTGTGGCATGGTAATAAAAACAGCTTCATATTTACCATTTTGGCATTTTGAAATTTTTATTACCTCCATAGACAGTCGGACGGTCATATCCAATTCCAGAATTATGAATTCATTAATAATAACAGCGTGTACTTAGCTTTCATCACTTTACCATAGAAATATATAAATTCTAATTGTCCCAAGTGATGACGTTAGGTTTTTAACAACAAATTGAATTTATTGAAATAACTTTTTTCCTTAGAATGTGTGGATTCTTTAAATTAAATAAATATTCCTTAGATGTGAATTTGCTAACTCAGTATTTCTGCTCGTGACATTGACATGATTGGGAATCAAGTAAATAATCACTTTGTGTCACTTGATATTAAGTTTTTCTTCCACAATCCATAGAAAGCAATGCCCAATATAAACATACACAGTATGTACATCGTTCAAATATAAGTACATATGTTCTTTATCTGTTTTCTTGCCTTCTATAATTTAAGCTTTTTATGTCTCTCATATGATTGACTAAGATGTAGATGAAAGTTAGCTTTGTTTATAGTTGAAATTTATTTATTGTATTATACTATTATAAAATTAAATCAATCGAGTCTTGACAATACAATACAAATTACAATATTTGCATACATTTAAATTATTTCTTAATAATCCAAACATTTTTTCAATACTGTAAATGTTATTTGGAGATTGGACAGATTCCGAAAATAGAAGCACATTTATTGTACTTTATTAAAAAAATGGTCTATTGTTATGAAAAATAAAAAAAAAATATATCAATAAAATGATGAACATTTAAGTTCTCTATTATTTAAAATTAAAGACCATTTTTATTCCAAAATAAATTCATCGTCGGTGATGTCATCGTAGAGCAACATTTAACACAACAGCGTGCCTTGGGCTACATCCCAAAGTTTAAGCAATTCATCACGTTTTGCAAATAAAGAGATTCTTGTAAGCATCAGGATACGTCACTATACATACAAACATACTTATATTTTGTATCTGTGTGTATATTTAAGGATCTTTTGTTAACAATATAAAAATTAATAAAAATTCATTCGTAGTATTTTTAGCTGCAAATAAAGCGCATGAAGCGAACTCAACTATACTAGTACAAGAATTGTTGTTATCGCGTTTAGTTTTTGCTACGTGATATACATAAATTAAGATCATAACTATAATCGGTTTTCTTAACAAATATGCAGGCATTAATCTAATTGCAGGGTAGAAAATCAATTGCCAAACAAAATGTGTGTCCTTGAAAACACTTCACCGTTACATTAATCAAGTCTATTTAATAAATAAGGAAAATTAATAAAAATCATTTACTATGATTAAGTATAGACTCTTTAGTCCTTAACTAAGTATTTACATACAGATACGTAAGGCCAACATTAGCGAGGCTTAGTCAAGTTAAACTACATAAACTATTTTGATGAAGTTTAAATTATTTTTGATTTATCCAAAAGCAATAAAGAACTTAGGTAGTAGTAAGCCTGATTCAAAGTTTTTTATATAAATTTATGTTATTGTTAAATCCCATCTATTATACATAAATGAAACAAATAACAGTAATCCAGATTCTTGGATTAGTAGTCCATCAGGTTTTAATGCACATATTCACTGAGCATCATTTGACTAAATACAATATCCTCAACATTCATATTTCTGCATTTATTAAATTTTCTAGTATAATTGATTAAAGCAGACTTTGAACACACAAAGAGAGAAGAGATAGATGATATTAAAAGAATAATCATGTACGAAAACAAACAAAATAAAGGTAAAAACTAAATTTATTTATTTTATTGTTGGTAACATGATTTTTACATTTAAATTGAATTTTATGTGCAAGCATTTAGAATAGCAAATAGAAAATAATTTGTGATATTCTTCCTGTGTTTAATGTTCCAATGACAGGATGTGGCATTCTTCCAAACGAACACATACATACATATGTACATATGTACAATACATATATTGTATATTTATCTATGATACTTACATATGTGCACATGTAGTGTTTGCTGAACTAAAGCACAGACTTATAGACTTACTTATAAGCCACAGAGGGTAGTTTTAATCATTTTTCATGTGATATAATAAAATTTAATAAACAACATTTTGATTTCCTTTATGTAAATTTATAGAAATGATTTTCACATATTATAACCCAAATCGAAATTGTCTTTTAGTTGTCATAATAAATGTCACTAATACGTTTTCTTGAGGGAAATCATTCAAAGATCATTAAGTAGTATTGACTCCATTTCAACACTTAATTTAAAATATTAAAAATACATACGATTACAACTTGTATGTACATTTCTTAAACAATTTAATGGTTTACTTCTTTCTGATGTCATACCATTTACATTGAGTGATAGCAACGGAAGATATGATCTAATCTACGCAATAATATCTCTCTCAGTTTTTAGGTTACAGTACAATACAGTAAATATTTGACTCGTTTTTGATTGACACTTATTTCGAAGACAGTAGCATCATTTAAAGGACTTTCTTAATACTCTTTAATTTATTGTTGTGGTAAATTTAACAAAAGCGAATGGTGTATAATGTTACATTCTAGTGATTGAACGGAACATGTTTCAGTGTAGCATCTGCCAACTAACTGATAATAAGAAATTTAAAAAAGCTTTACTGTTCATAATTACAATACTTATGGTGTTGATTTTGTGTGTGTGTGTCTTCAGAAGTTATTTTATTGTATTTGGTATAGGAAATTTACAACTTGGAAATTTTGACATGTGCCACGCTCAATGATTCAGCGAAAACAACCCTTAATGCAACCAGCCTCACCCACCCTTCTGAGGCGCAACTCATTTCAACTCCATTGAAATGAACTATGTTTGCTTTTCTTTTCTTCTTTTTTTTTTTTTTTTTCTAAAGTTCAAAATTATTTCTGACTTACAACCAAGAACTTGGATGAGTAAAAACTTTTAATAGTAACTGAAGCGAAATTAGTGCATACACAAATGGAAAATTAGCTTAAAAAGCGTTGTACAAAAGGCAAAAGAAAATATTAATAAAAAATTCAAATGAAAGCAAAAGCAGAAGTAAATGTCAAAGTTCCTTTATTTATTAGCTAAATTTCCGGTTCAAAAAGTCAGACGTCTGGTATACGGTATATAATAAAGTATGAATCACAACGGTTGCACCTTTATAACCCAAAATAATAAACAAACATCCAACTTACTCCTTAATTAAAAAACAATTTGAATGCATTTGTTCGTGTATGTATTTATATTTTCATGAGAGTTTGGTACTCTTTACTATTGTAAGTATGTTGTCATAAATATGTTTTTCCGTTTTTTACATTCAAATTTGCTATGTTTAAGATGGTTTAAAAACGACACTGATCCATCCACTATAGCATTTGTTACTCTACAATAATAATATAATATGGCTCCCCAAAGTAACTCTTTACCTTGTTACATATTATCGGGTAAATTTAATAGACACTAAGTTTGCTTCAAACCTGAAAGGTATAAAAACAAAAAAACAACATGAATACCAGTGCAAATAAGCAAGAATTCTGAGAGTCCTTTGACGTCAGTCTACGTACATACATATATATTGATGATCAATAAACGTGGCGCACCTTTTTTACACCACTGATGTAGTACCTACACATACGTACACATGCATTTATGTATCTGCGAGGGTGTGTTTGTTGACGTATGCAGTAAATGTATAAAGGCAATCAGATTGTTGACGAAACAAAAGCCAAAAATTTCCAAAAACGATTGCCGAAATTATTGATTTAAGTCTAAACAAAACGAATTTTGAATAAAAAAAGAAAAACAAAAAAACAGGTAGAACCGATTAACTCTAATCATGGAAAAAATGTATTAAAGAGAAAAAGTGGGTGAGCAACGTGTATGGAAAATCAAAAATATAACTCAGCCATGATCTGCAAAAAATTAACAATCATTTTCATCTTCTTGCTGCAGTCTTAGATGCTTTGAAGTATTTTTCTTTAATATTAATAACAAAAGAGATTCTCCAAACCTAAGAACAATTAACTGTTCATTAAGTAAATAAATTGAATCTATTCCGGAACCAACAGAACCAACCTTCTTATAAAACGTCAAGTCTTTTAGTTTCTAGGATTTATGTGAATTTACTCCCTCTGTTACATACATTGATTCAAATTTAATAAACAGAAACTTTTATCCATTTAGGACTACACAGGGTACAAAAATCAACAATGAATATGCGGCAGCCATGTCTATGACTACCCTATGGCTGTGTGTAGTAACAGCAGCTGGCTGCACTGTTTGTGTGTGTGTGTGTGTAAGTGCATTATTGGGGGTGACTGTGCTTTAACAAACAACGCGGCGTTCATGATTCAACGACAGAAGCTACCGCAAAATTTGTAGCACAACAAACCAAAAATAACGAAGTAAAGTCGCAGCACATGTTGCGACAAGGCAAGCAATGTTGCTTCCAAGAATAAGGGCTACACAGACAAGTCAAGAGAAGGGCGCGTGCCGTTCAAGCTAAGGACATTAACATTTTCAGGCGCCCCCTAGCGATTGCTTGACTGAATATATCGGAAAAACAATAAAAAAAAAAAAAAAATAACACAAACGTGAAAACAACGAGAAATACAGAAAATGCAGTGTACTGTGAGGAGATGAAATAATAAAGGAAATCAAGTAACGTCAACATTTCTCGCCTTAAGTGATGAGGAAAGACGACTACGAACACAGTATTTGTTTTTGATTTTTCTTTTCTCGAGACACGTCAAGAGACTGTGAGTATTTAACGATTCGCCGTCGTTTGATATGCATACTTGTACTTGTACTTGTACTTGTGCTGCACATGAACGAACATTGGAACCTCGGAAAGGCTTGCAGCGAACTACATACTACACACATAGATATTGTACTCCTGGAAAAACAACAAGAACTGCAACGATGTCAAAGCATATTTAGCTATGAGTCTTTACAGTATTTGCACACGTTAAAAGCAAAGTCATTGTTGCTGCTGTTGTTGTTCTTTCACAAGAAGGGATTCCTTCTGGTACTGGTATCCCCACATGTCGACGCGACTCGACTTGACTCAACGCCTAGCAATGTAAATACACCTGAATGAGTCATCAATGTGAATGCATCAGAAAGGAGAAAACAACAAAAATAAAGAAATAACTTGCAGCTCAGCTATGAGTGAGTTGTATCCAACAAACAGCACGTTCATTAACACAAACGATATTTGCCCATACACGAGGAGGATGTTGTCGATGTCAAATGCAAACCACCCCTAAAGTAACAAAACACAACACAAAGAACAAAACAGGACAGAACAAATGAGAGAATAAAGAATGGAGAAAAGCTTGCTAGAACAGCTAGCAAGCAAGATTCCTAGTTGTCTTATTTAAAAATTTCAAACACTCATAGAGTCAGTTGCGTTGTTGTGCGGAAAACCACCCCCAGGCACTCAAATACGCACACAACCCTAAATTTTGTATTAACAATGTCAACAAATAGAAAAAAATGACTGTCGCACAACCGTACTACTACATACATACGTGCATATTACTCGTATTTCTATTTACAGTATATTTTTGGTTTGTTTGGTATGTACGAATAAAACGAAAATGCAATAAATGTTATTTCTAATATATACATACACTAAGTCCTGAGTAATTTATTGTATTTATAATATCATTTTCAGTATTCAGTATTGCAACAAAGCAGGCTCAAAAGGAGCGTTGTTTGTTTTTCTTGCTGTTAAGTGAGGCATTCTTGTCATTGCCACATGACAGACATAGCCAAACGACCAACAATTCAAGGATACAACAATAACAACAGGAGCATGTCTGGTCTATGTGGCGTCGTCTGTTTAAGGCTTCCTTGTGAAAGTTGGTTATATTTTCTAATTCTAAATTCTTCATGCATAATTATATGAAAACGTACATAGTACACGTACATAAATACTATGTGCAAGATGACAGGAAGGGGTGGAATAGTACACATCTCCAACCGATGTCTTCAAAACTTTAGAAGTGCTCTGAGATAAGAAGATTTCATGTCATTTCCGAAGTGCTGCATAGATAACGCAAGATCTCTAAAACTGAGGAAGTAAAAGAGAAAATATCGTCTCTAACGGATCTTTATAAGTATAAATATACATTCTAAATTTAAGCTGTCTATGTTAGATAATAACTCTCTACACAACTGGCTTTTTGAACCTGTCGCTCTCCTCTTCTTCTGACTTAACTCAACTTAATAATCATTTTTACCCAAACATATGGATGTAAAATCCAATGAGAATTAAGTTGAAAGACATAGAGTGATATAAGAAGAATTAAGAAGAAAAATGAAACCGTCATGACAAAAAATCGAGCATTCAAGTATGTACAATACAAGTGCACGAGCATGAATGTATGCACATACTTACATTAAACTGCAAATGTGCAAACCCTTTACCAGGAAAAGGTTCGTTCATCAAAGCCATAAATTTAACACACACGCGTTCTGATGTAGTAGTAGTATGTAATACCTATGTACTACTTATGTCTATGTATTAAAGTTATTTCCTATAAGAAATGAGTATAATATATATGTATGTAGGTATGTGGAATGTATACGAGTACATACCTCATATGCGTGGGTGTGAATAAGAAAATATGTAAGTGCATATAGAACAAACAAACAAATACAAACTCACAATATAATTTCAGTAATTGCAGAGCGCGATATGGTTGGCAACACTGTCAGATGGGGATGCCGGTGTTCCATACAAATTCAATTTGCACAAATTGCCAATGGGGTTCTCTCAGCTACACGCATATTGCTCTCGGTTCTGTTGGACTCATTGCTTATGTTATGCATTGCGACAAAAGAACTTGCTTCCGGTTCCGTAAAAGGAATCGGTATCAATGTGCGCCAACCAAACACGTTCATCGACTACTAGACATATACATTTTTTACGAATTAACAACTTATTGGCAAACAGTTTGCTACGACCCTGCAGTTTCCTTAGCCATCAAGTATGAACAACCTCTTAGGTTTCTTACCACTTGCTGCTGTTGAACTTTATAGCTTGCCTGACTTTGTCAAAATCGTCAGCAAAATAAAATTAAGTTAAAGTACTCAGGATTCTATGCTGACATTTCGGTACATTTGTGTGTATGTATGTGTGTATTTCATTTGATATATGATTAAGTAACTTAGGGTAGTTTAGTTGCTATGCAAAGCTCGAAACCCATTCTTCACGCTTTGGCCTTCACTTTGAATACATTTTTCCTTTCAGTACGAGTTTTGCATGTTTTTTCTCCACTTTGTTGTACTTTTTATACCCTGTATCCGAACAAGGATGGTACCTTGTGTTAAGTAGGAGGGACAAATGAGGAGTGCTAGAGAGCTAGTAAGGAAAATATTGAATGAAACTTAACAACTCTCACTAGCCAGACTTTTTGCTAACCGTTTGGGAACTTGTATCTCAGAAACTAACTATAAAAGTTAAAATTTTGCTGTTCTAATGAAGTTTATTCTGAATTGAATTTTGTTTATACAGTACATTGCATTTGAGGTCTTTACCACAAATATTTGTGACCGATTATTCACGTTCCCACAATGGAAAACAATCCATTATTATAATATTTCATTTCAGGTGCAGGGTATCGGATGGTTTGGCTGAGCCATCTTTTGTGCTCTTCTTACTTTTTTCTCATGATTCACTGGAATTTTCATGTTTTAAGTTTCCCTTTTCTCCCATCTACTTGAATTTGGTTTAAATATAATTTTTTTTTTTTACTTCTACGATAACATTTTTTCTTTCTTCTTATTTTATAGAGTTAGGAATCTCTTTGGCGCTTTAATGCAACAAAATTCTTTTAAAAAATGCTAACGCATCTGCATACTTTAAAGTCAATACTTTTCACTACAAATATTGTACTTATGTACATATATTCTTTATCTTAATTTTAAATTTAAATAAATCATCACATAACTAAATATTAACTCGTACAACCAATACTAATCGAAATGCTTTTATTTTAATATTTTTATTAAGAATTTGTATGAAATATTCTGTCGGTACAAAGATGTGTGAACATACTTTATTCTTTTTGTTTACTTCAACAGGTTCTTTCAATGAACTTAATAAATGTCATCCACTTTCTTCATTCAGTCGCAGATTGCCAACCTTTTACATATTGTACTCGTATAGGAACTATCAATATTAAGATATTGGTATAAAATACTCATTTATGTAAATTAATTCCTTGTGTACTGATTTGGTTTATTACTCGCTCAGTCGCAAGACCGAACATAATAAATATGACACAATTTGAAGTAACATAAAAGTATATCATAAAAATTAAATGGTTAGTGTAAGAACATTAGCTAGGCAATTCTCATTTTGCATTGTTGAATAGTAATGAACAGGTGAATGGTACTTGTAAGTTGTATAGTATATTTGGTAGAAAGTTTATATAAATACTTACATATCTAGTAATTTGTTTTTTTTTTATGTACTAATTGGGCATCATATTCCGTATTTAGTTTATTTCGAAAGAAGAACTACATTTTCTACAGAAGACTAACTCGTCATATTTAAATTATTCGAATATTTGGTTTATTGTAAAAAATAAATAAATATGTGTATTCAAATTTCATGAAATAAAAAAAAAATTAATAACAGACTAGGCCAAAAAATGCCTATATGCCCATTCAAATGTTGGCAGCTTTTTGATGCCTTTCCATGCCATCTTCTTTCCATGCTGCAAAAGTCTTCAATAATCTTTAAAATCAACCCACAACAAAAACAAAAATTGATAAATCGCATACAATTCATTTCAGCCTTTACGCTGTGTCGCACTAGACGCTAGAAGCATGAATGACATGCAAATTCTGACAAATGAGTTGAGATGAAAAAGGAGTCATAGGATGATATGGCGACCTTGCTTGAAGCAAACTAATAATATGATTGCGCTAAGCAGCTCAGCTAAAGTCATGAAGAAAGCTGGAATTTGTCACCCTGTTGTGGTCGCATGACTTTAGTATTTCGAAATATTACAATGAAAGAAGTGATGATATAATATATGTATGTAAGTACGTACATACGTACGAGTACATACAGATTCTTAATTTTCTTTTTTTTTTACTATATACTACATGTAATCTGACAATCAAATTATATTTTCTGGACATTATCTCATATTCCATTTGAAATAGATATGTATCTTAAATGGTTGTAATATAGTTATAGTGGTATGGTTATGTCATCGTTACGATTTGCTGTTACACTTCCATACTACTTACGCTATGTTGTGTTTAGCATCTTGCAATAATAATAATCGGTGTTATGTTAGATGTCAAATTCATTTAATGTATTAGATATCAAAGACAGTCGTACTCCCACTCGCATTCACTTAGTCAAGTGACAATTGAAAGTATTGTACTTCTTGATTTGACTAATTGATATAATTACATAATTGCACTACAACATTTGAGTGCAAGTGTAAGACTTACTTACTTGCTTACTACTCGTAGAATATTTAAATGTGACATTTGAAACAATTTGAACAAACTAACTTCGAGTGCGTATGACAAACTGGCGCAAGAACTTGAGCAATCTAAGACATTAATATCATTCAATTTAATCTAAGTAGAAAATTAAAGTTGTGTAGAAATTGGAAGAAATTTAAAATTTATGGCTCATTAGTAAAGTGCTGCATAGTGTACACACATTGGTTTGAGTATGAATATTTGTTTGAATGTAGTAATTAATCGAATTAACACTAATCAGCGTATCTAATAGATACACATACAACATCTGTACATACATATGTAGTTCATCTGTATGACTTTCTCTGATTACAACTTTATACAATAGTCACATGCACATTGAGTCCATAATGAATGTTATCATTGATGGTAATAATAATGGTAATGATCTGGTTGGTATTATCCATGATTATGGTACAATATACAAGTATTAATTGGTCTACAAAGTTCACAGATAAAATGAGGTTTGTTCATTTATTTCGTATGCTTTCTAGCATTGTGAACACCATTCAAACAGTTTCCTCATGAATGTGCACATTCCTAAATTAATTTTCACTTAACTTGCAACTTGCAATCAATCAAGAGTATGGATAAAACTGTATGGTTGAAATTTTATACTCAATAAACATATTTTAAGTAAGAAAACCATTATGGTTAGCCTTCATTCAGAACATTCTATTGTAGTAGATAATTTATAATTATCACAAATAATTTATTGCATTAAATTTTGACATACCTCTTATGTATTGTGATTATGTTTACTAACTTATATACCATACAATAGTCTATTGTCAATATGTACATACATAGGTATACTTACTTACTTCATTCCAATATGACCCAATTTCTGATAAACGCATTCGAATATTTTTTAAATTAAAGTAAAATATGTGCACACATGAATTATGCATGTGTGTGTGTGTGTGTCTATTGTGTGGTATATTGGCTTCCTTTAATTCATATGTACAATACATACAAATGCATTGTAAAGGAACATACAGTAAGTACATAAATAAGCATGTACATAGATTGCCAAAAATGCAGTTAATAAACGCACACATCATACTTGTACACACAGAAGAACAATGTGAAACCAAAAAAGAATTTACAAAATTTCATGCTACTCATAAAATTGAGTTGTGTAACTCCGGTGATGCCTGATAATTTTAAAGTTTTATGTTTTCTCAATCCGATTTGATTTGATTTTCGTTTTCATTTTTCAGTGAAATTAATGTTCCAGTTTAATAACAAATGCATAAACCTATTATTTATTTATTACTTATTATAGCAGCGGTGAAGCCAATGGTTAATTTTGAAATGTAAATTATTCGAAAAATTATAGCTTAATTATTGGATTTCAAGGCTTCATTTGGCATTTGCATTCAGGTAAGTTTGCCAATTAAAAGTGCATGTGCATTAAATAATTCAATTATCGGAATTAGTGTGGATCGAATCATGTATGGCAACAACATACAAATGTATCTATCATATATGCACATACATTTGAACGTTTAAGTTTATATGTTATAGGATCACATAGGGATAATACCCACACACATAAATTCATACATACAATGAATAGAGTTTTCTGAAAAATTACCATTATGTGCTTGCTTGTCTTATATGGCAAAACATATAAAGATATAAATACTTATACTACACCATACCATATTTGCAACTATGAATAACACTTGGTAACATCACCATTTGTTCAATATTTAAACAATTTATTATTAAAGCAATTACAGTTCAAAGTTCTTTCTTTCCAACATTATTTTCAAAGAGTTTTCGGTAGTTCGGCTAGTATGTAGCTAGTATTCCTTCCCAGCACGCAGAACTTTTCTGATGATTCATTCCCAGCTTGAGAGTCTTGCTTTCCATTGCTCGTCTATTTTAGATAAACTAACTGCAGTACAAACTTTCATATGTATGACATACAGAACTATTACAATTATTGCCAAAAGTATCTACTGACTATTGATTCTTGGTCTGGGTGTTGATTATGAAAAGAAGATGAGATTTATGTCCATACGTGTATTATTTTACTATAACTTAACATAATCGACTGTCTATAGTTGTATTGTATATTCAATATGTATCTCATATTTGCATAAATTATAGTTTACTCATATTATATTTTAATGGGACAAAAATCAATTGATCATCCCATTAACATGGTGAGAAATCTGAATCAACAATACTCAAAACAAAACAATGAAAAAACAAATATTTCAAGTGGTCAACCTACACGCATGTCACTGAAAGATACATTCATCATGTATATTTTATATATGTCGGTACATTTATACGAGTATCTACAGGTACGCATATAATATAAGCTGTGTGTAGATGTGCACTTGTTATGTAATAACAAAATAAACATCGTTGTTGGTCTTGTGTCTGTTGATAATTTTAATTTGAAAAATAAATTTAAAACTCATATTTACATATGGTAATTATGTACATAGCATTGAGGAAAAGAACATTTTAACCAAGGCATCTGGAAAAACAGTAATGAAATTAATACCATTCGTTTTCTTTTTTAATTTTGTTCTTTGTTGGAATTCTTGGTTAAAGCTTTTCCTTTTTCTTTCATATTTTCATATTTTTTTTTTTTTTTTTTTTTTGGCGCCATAAGTGAACTGTGTTCGTATGTAGATATTTTTATAACTATGCAGGTAGGTAGATACATAGTTTGATATAGAGAGAAAATAACAGTATTTAAATTGAGCGCCAAACAAGTTTCAGAATTGACATAAGCATACTCGATTCAGATTGAAAATTCGTGGCACGGTGTACGTAAGTTTATGCAATTTTACCGAAACTTCAAACTTAAGAGAACGGAAAACCTGATTAGGAATTGTTTTACACTTGCTAATAGAAATATTGCTACAGCAATCGCCAACTTAACCTGTACGCCACCTGTATCGGTGGCATCTTCCTGTCCGTGTGTTTCGTGAGGCATGCCACTAACTCAAATATAAGCACATACCGACATACTTATGTAAGTAGATGTGTATATATACATGTAGGCATACGCATACAAACAACAGCAGCTGCAGCTTAGATCCAACAATATGCAATTTATGTGCGAGTGTGTGCGAGTTGCATTTAAGGCTGTCGTGCGCGTGTAATGAATATCTCAATGTATCTTATATTGTAGTTTGCTTTTCTGCTGCCTGTAACACCTTTTCTTCACTGCACCTCACCACACTTGTCTGCCCTTCATCGCATCTGTTCAATCGTGTTTATGTTTATGTTTGTGTGTGGTGTGGTTTGGTTTGGTTGCACAGCAACCAAGACACGTTTTGCCTGTCAGTCAGTCACTGAGTCGGAGAGGCCATGGAGTGAATTGAAGTCATGTTGTTTTGGTTGGTGGAAAGCACAAAGCAAGCAAGCAAGCCAGCAAACCAAGCTTAAAGCAAACAAAACCAAAACATTTAAAAACCCAAAAACTCGTTTAGCAACAATTTTCTTGCGCTTCTTTAGTAGCCAACTTCGAATTTAGTCGAATGCTGCTCCTTCTAGCATTTGTTTTTGTTTTGTGTTTCTCCTTCTTCTCCTTCTTTTTCTTAAGTGGAAGTCAACGTTCCAATAACTACATACATATGTATATATGGCACTACAATATGTATATACATATGTACGAGTATGTATATCAAAGACCGCTGCAGCCTTGATCAGAAATATGTATTTCATACATTTACTTCTTATACGTAGTATGTATTCCATAAAGCGAAAGAACAACGTTACTTTTGTGTATCAAAAAAATTGCTAATTTGTGTATCAAGAAAGAAGGAGCAAGAAATACAATACAAAAAAATAGCAAAATAAAAATATATTGTATTTGTTGTACAATCTAAAGTTAAGAAAAGAAGAACGAGTATTTTATGAGATACACAGACACACGACTTAGTCTCGTACTAACTCGATCATTCATTTATTCACTATAGTGGACTCAAACTCTTCTAGGCAAGTTGAAGTCATTTACAAGTTTAGCTTAGTTTTGTTTATTTTAGTTTAGTTTAATTAAGTCGTTTTAATCTGACTTTTATTATAGCAAATTTTTTTCTTATTTGCTTTGTTCACAATCTTTTTGCTGTCTTACGAAATTCGTATTTATTGTGGAGATCCACACATCTTGAGGAAAGTTTAAAGTTCATACGCTTTTGTTATGAAGGGTTATTTTGTTTGGTTTGCTGTTGCCAAGTATTTTAGATTCGTTGTTTAATTGTAATACAAGACAATACAATACACAGATACAGATACAATGGCAAAAGCAGAAGCAGAGGCAAAGCAGATACAATTTCAAATCGGTGTGGGTTGACATTTTTGGGAAATGAAGACACATGATACAATAAATATTGTATAATTAAAATAAGTGGGCACAATAGGCAAGCAAGAAACAACTCCCATTTAATGAGTTTTAAGGAGTCACTACATTTTCCTTATATACTATACATTTGTATGTAACAGAAGGTCTTTGAAGGTCTTTCAAATTAGTGAAAGTATTTGGTACTTTGCAATTTGTTGCAAGTTGTCATTCTTACATATGACGGGAAATGGCATGTGTAAGCTCTAAGTGTGTATACAAGATAGTGAATAAATTAAATGTCAAAGTTTAAAGGCAAAAAATCAAACCAAACCAAATCATAAAAGGCAAAATATAATATTATTTTAGGAAATTGTAATAAAATGTATTGAATTTTATGAAAACAACTTGTTTTCCATGAGTCTGTGTCCGTGTCAGTGTCAGAAGTGACTTTTGGCAAAGATACACAAAAATATGCAATATGTAGATAGATATTTGTAAATATTGGTAGACATGAGACATAGTGTGGCACTACTATTGTGCAATAGATAAAATGAATAAATATACCACAAAAATAACAAATACAAAAGTACGAGTAGTATGTAAAAAGAAGCTTAAAATAATCACCAGACTTACTTTGTTTGGTTTGTTGTCGTTAAAAATATTCAATCCCGTTCTAAATCCGCTTATGTGATTGCCACAAAAACACTAAGTACAATATGTGAATAACTATTTTTATTCAAATTTATTATATTTATTACTAATACAAACATCTTTTAACAATGTGTCTATAAAAATATGCGCATTTTTTTGTTTAAGGATTATTAAATTTTCTTCAATTCTGTCTGTCTGTTTGTCTTATTGTACAAATAGCGTAACTTTGTTGACCCGAAAACACGAAAGCACAACAGTTTGCTTATTTGAGAGAGCAAAATGGCTTTTAATTGCGACAGCGTTAATCTTTCTTTCACTACGGGTAAATCTTTCTTCTTCTTACTATGCTTTGAGCCACAAAACAAACACTAAACAAAAAAACATCATGTTGTTGTTGCTGTTGCTGTTACTGTAGCTTTTCTTGTGGTTTTCAAAACCGGTAACCATTTTTTCTTTCTTCTTCTTCTTCGAAACGCACACACAAAAACAAAATTTCTCGTACAAACAAATTGTTTAGCTTTTTTTTTCTTTTTTACTAACGTATTTCTTATTATTTTTCTTCTTCTACCACTATTACTGTGCTCGTATCTGCACTCTCTCACAATGGCATTGTTGTTGTTGTTGTTTGTCTTCCTTGTTGCTTTTTAACCACCTTTTTTCCAACAAACAAGCAACAAAGACGGCTTCAACAACAATTATTTGAATCGCTTTCCACAAAAATCTCCGCGTTTTTTTTATTTTTATTTATTTATTTGTTGTTTTTGCAATATTATTTAAAACGAATTCAATATACAATAAAACAATTTTTCAAGTTTTCATAAATTCGTAAAAAACCGGACAAAATTGAAAATTTGAATTAATGTTATTATTTAGAAGAATTTCCGTACTTTGCGACGGCCGAAAACAACACGACGTGCGTGGATGTGCTTTTGAAAAAATTCGAATTTCACTTTTAGTTAATGGACAATATTAAAAAAAGAATTAATAATATTATTTAAAACAATTTTCGTATTGCAATTTGCCGACGGCCGAAAAAAACGGCGCGCGTAAATCCACTTCCGTCAGAAGTCAAATTTCGACTTGAAAGATAAAACAAGAAAGAGTGCTTGTAAAGAGCGAATATGTCTCGAAAAGTAGCGAGTGATTGGCTTTTAGGCAACTCGGAGTCTCGCGCGGGTGAAAAGAATAGATTTGAGCGTGGAGTTGAAACGGGCTTTTAGACGGATTCGGTTGTTGCGCGGGTGAAAGGAGAACGACTTAAGATGGAATTGAAATGGAATTGAAGTTTTTGATCCGTCGGGATGAGCGCGAGAGGCCAATTGCAAATAGAAAGAGCGTATTATTTTTCTATTCTCAGCTCTCTATTTTTCTATTTTGGCGAAGCGTTCAAAGTATCTAGTCATTAATGTGCTTTCAGTGACTACAAAACTGTAAAAGTAGCATATTTGAAATCCATTTGTTGTATATTTAATTAAAAAATAATTCTAAAAATTAAACAATAAATGCATAATTTGCAATTATTTTATTTACTTTATTTATTTATTTATGTGAGGTATATGATTCCATAAGCAATCAATAGTTACAAGGTACCGAATATCTTAAGTTTTTAGTAATGTCAATGTAATAAAATTGATATATTGAATGTGCTTTGTAAATTAATCCGAACTTGTATTTTCTTAAATAAATGATAATGTAATTATTTTATTTTAAAGATAAACCAATTGGTAATTGTAATTGGTTGAAGATAAATGCAAAACAGGTATTAGCCGAAGGTCCGGCAGCTATGGCAGCTTTAAATTTATGGATTTGATACTCTAAGTTAGCATTAAATAATTATTTTTAATAATATTGAGAATTGAAGAAGATTTTATTTCAAATTCTTACAGTTTTGCGTTCTTTACGAACCGATATTTATCAAACTGTAACTATGCCCTTGAAAAAGTAACGAGTAGTAAGTAGAATTTTTAAAGCAAGGGGAAACGACGGATATTTCGTTTAAGGGCGCCTGGGCGTACATTATTCAAATAGTATCATGGGAAATTAAATGATTTTTCCAGTTAAAAAGTGCAATTACTTTAATTTTATCATTTTATCATTTTAATTTTTGATAAACAATATGATTACAACAAGAACCCAATTGGTTGGCCTTAAATTTAGTTTAAATTTAGCATCGGCCCTGAATAATTGTTTCATATTTTCATGTGTTTCTCTCTCACGGTCTTTCAGCCAATCGAAAATTGACGACTGAGAGCAGAGAGCGAAAACCCAAATTATCTGGTGCAAATTACATATCTCTTTTTTCTCATACCAAAATAATATCGAGATTTGAGTGAACTTCTATTTTAACTCAAAAATTAATAGTAATTTCACTCAACAGTTAAAATTCATTTTATACTCTTTACGGTATTATAAGTTTGTCATGAATTTTGTAACAGGCAGAAGGAGACAAAGAGACCATATATATATATATATATATCTTGATCATGTCGGTTAGACGAATTGATTAAGCCCGTCTGTCCATTCTTTTTACTGTACGCAGTACATTTGTCGGAACCAGCAGAATCGGCCCACAAGGAGGGAGGTACGTCCCACACAAATCCCGCGAAGAGTGTTTCATCTTCGGCATAGTCGAACGGGCAACGATATTTGAAATGTGAGTTATTTTTTGCCATTTCGGCCCAGTATGCGAGAGCGAGCAGGAATTTGAGTGAATTTAAAAATTTGCTCATTTTTTTCATTTTACATTTCGCATTTAACATAAACATAAACTTAACAGAGTTTGCGATCATGGGCATGCATGAAATAAACAGGCTGTTTTGAGTTTTAGCAGAGATGTAACTACATATGTGTGGTTTCTCTGTTGCTTTCGGTCATGTCTGGTCATGGAAATGGAAAATTTATCAAAATGGAGCAACGGGGCACGTATTACAACAAATTTCATATTTTTGTTGTAAAATTTTTATTTTCCAACGGGCATGCAGAAAATGAAGCAGGACACTAACATTTTGCTGTTGTGGCGCTGTTATTTTTACAGCGCACATTTTGCACGCGCAATTTTGACTAATGCGCATTTTACCATTCCCCTCTCCGTCCTTCCCCACACTCTCGATGTACATAATGATGAATAAATTTTATTAATTGTGGTTTTTTTTACGGTTTTAGTACTAAATAAATTGTCAAATCCAATTTCAGGCAACCAGGCGCACAGAAACACTAGTGAGAAAAGGAAAACCATAACAAAACCAAAACAAACTGAATGAAATCGTTTGCATATAGTTGCTTGCGTGCGAGCGAAAAGTCAATATGTTTCTTTCCTCGTACATTCACTCTGCGCCACAATACAAAAAATTCGCTCTTTATTTTATCCTGCTCTTACTTTTTATGAAATTGATGATCATAAACAGTGTCTTGGAAAAATATTAGTCACAAGCGATGGAAATGAGGTTGCCTCCGTGGCCTAGAGCAGATGTCTCGTAGTGCGCTCCACGTGGGTTCAAATCCTGCCCAAGGCAATATTTTCCGCTTACTTATGACATAGTTTGAATGTAAATAAAATGTCACGACCCGTTAATTCGTATTTTTCTTTTTTAATCTCGATAAATCGAAATTCTCGATAATTAGAAAAGCTCAATAATTCGTAGAAAATGCTGTTCCCTTGCAATTACGAATTATCGATGACGATTTCATATTTTTGCTGTAATTTTTAACTTTTTCAGAAAAATTTAGTAAAAACGTTTTATTCAAATTAAGCATTTTTATTCACTGGTAACGTAACAAACTTTCTCCATTAAAAAGGAATTTCTTGTTGGACATTATCTGTTCTTTTTAGCCTGCCCAATTTGGTCATTTCGCCCAGCATTGCGAGAATATTAAAAATTTGTCAGCGTCGGAAAGAAGGTAGGGCAACCCGTTGCTCCATACAAAAAAAAACATACTCGGCGCAGTAATTTTTCGAGACAATTGCGAATCGAAACCGTAGTAGGGGCTGCCATTAATCTGGGAATAAGAAGCTCGGCTTAATAGCTTAACATCTGCGAAGCTAGTTTGCAATTAACAGGTGGGCAGGCGCTGATCATTGTGTGGATCTGTCCAAACATATTCATACTGACCAGTCAACCGATTTGATGTTGAGGAAAAGCCGATTCGAATTTAACATACCTACTACCCATACCCATTTGCAAATCCTCAATTTAATCTTAAATTTTGTCATTTTATTCATATATGCTTAGACACGTTCATTCAATTTTCCTTTGATTAAATTTTACGTAAATTGTTTAGATATTGAAGCAAATTCTTGATGTCGTTCATGTCGTTAAATAAGAAAACAAATCCTGAGTGTTTTTGACTATTTGTTTGAAATAATTAAACTCAACATCAAGAGCACTTTGACATGAAGAACACTAACACTGACACTAAACTAAACTAAACTAAACTAAACGTTCTTGTTTAAATAGCATTGCAACCGAACCGAGAACCGAAAAGCACAATACTTAAGGAAAACGACTTCTTACTATGATAGTCACAAGTCAATTCAAGTAAAGTAAAGCAAAGGCAGGCACATTGTGTGTGAATGGATGTGTTGTGTTGTGTTGTGTTGTCGGGACAGCAGTCGCAGCAAGGATTCTAAAGTCCTCACGTTTGCATGCGGTGAGATTGCACTTTGATAGATGACGTCAATGTGTCGGGTGTTGGAGTTGTGAAGGAAGAAATGTGGTGGGCAACTAGGAGTAAAAGGCAACAGAATTGCTCGCACCCACAAATCCGATTAGTGTTTATGTGTGTTGTTGGTGTTTAGCTGTTACATTTGATTAATTATCTTTGGTAGCTTTCCAAGTCATTGATTTGGAATAATTAAACAGTTGTTATACGATACGTGTTTCTCTATATATACATATATACAGACACATACATACGTATCTACTTCATATACATTCATAATGAAAGTGTTAATATATGTACATATGTGTAGCACAAACAATGTTTTCCATAGTCCTTAGTATTATAGGTGTACATACATACTAAGAAAGAAGCTGACATCCTTTCAAAGCGTTAAAAGCTTTTGAATTTAATAAACATTTTTCACCAGCTGCCTTTTTTTTTCTTGACTTTACTATTGTTTTTCTAATTTAACGCCAATAAATTTAATGTCCAGTCCATGGTAGCGTGACTAGTTCTGTCTAGTAGTGCCGCATGTTCTTCGAAGCATCTTCAATTCCAATTTGCTCAAATGGCATTTTGAATTCTTCTTATTCTTTCTTTACTATACTTTTGCTTGACATTAAACAAATGAAACGAAGTCACTTGACACCATTTTTTACTCGTTTTTCCTTATAAACTTTACTACAATGCCAAGTGTTGTGGAACTATGCATTACCAAAGGACTCGATATACTAAGCAGGGATGGATGATAGCTAAATGGATTGAAGTAGCACAAAGAAGTAAGAGATCTTCTCTATCTTGGAAACGTACGCTACCGTTTGAATTTAACAAAATTTAAAGATATCTGCGCAATGATGATGACCCAATTGAAGAATACTATGTTTTAAAATCAAATTTTCGGCTACAGCAAAGATTATAGGACGATTAACTCTTTTAGACTTGTTTTGTTTTATTTACTTGATGTTGAAAAGCATTTACAAATTGTGGATATATTAAACTAAAGTTTGTCTTGTTTAAACTTTGCTTACCCAACTGACGTCACTTAGCTCGAACAAAAGTCGTAGCATGTCAAGTCCAGGAATATTTAATAACATACGTGTATATGCCGTATGTACTTATGTACGTTCTACATACATATGTATATATAGTATGTAAAAAAGAAAGTAAAAGTGCAAAAAGAAAGTTGGGGGAAGACAGAGTAGAATTAGTAAAGTTGAATTAATTTTTACTTCACTGAACTTCAATGGCACAACATAAAACTTAAACATATATCAATAGCGACAGCTCGATTTCCAGTAATAGAAGAAGCACTTCTTTTTGCAGTTACAAAAAGTACATTTGTGGCACAGGACACGGGACTGACTCATGCAGACACCCTTATGGATTTACCTTTAAATGATGGTGCTGCACTTGACAAAACTTTAATAAAGAAGTTGGTTGAGTCGACTTATGAGCGAATAATTTGTGAATTCCAAATTTTCCATGCTTCAACTCACTGTTACCAATTTCCAATTTTATGTCCTTTGGCAAGAAACTATTTCCGCTTAAATTCAAGTGACAAGCGACAATCAAAACCCAATCAAATTGTCCAAAAAGAAGATAAGAAGAAAGTAGAAGAAGAAGAGTAGCAACACAAAGTAGAAATAGACCAAGGCTACAATAGGATACTCGTACTACTTAGTATACTATATGGTATGGCAGGGTGGCATGGTATGGTTTAGTATAGTAGGACGAACTCATGCCATACCACTAGGGTAATTTAAAAATCCATTTGTGTTTTGAGATTTTCCTTCTGACGGTTTTCATGGTGCGCGACTTAATTTTACTTCGACTTTCGTTAAAATAGCGACTGTGGTTCTGTCGAACAGTTCTTGTTCCTCTAAAACTTGCTAACAATAGAAATAGCAATGTGGCTGCTGCCACACCACCAACAATAAATGGAGCTGGTTGATGGGATGGCGGATCGGGTTGCTTGCTGGCATGGTGGCATAGTGGGATTCGTGGTTGAACCAACGAATGCTTGACTGCGTGACACAATTTCAATTTGCATTGACAGCATGAATTATAGGAAATAATCTTGGTAAATGAGAGTTTTTCTTCATTTCTTCATTTCATTTCACTTCATTTTGTATTATTTTTCCGCTAAAGAACAAAGCTATTTGGGATATGGAAATTCAGGATATTTAAATTATATTGTATTTAATAATAGTGTGTGTGTCTACTATTCTTAATGTCACCTTATGAAGAACGGTGCCAGTTGTAACAAACAATGAAATGCATCACTAACAATTTGTATTCTGTATATCCGTTGCCTGAAGTAAGCCAAAAAGGCAATTTGGCATAGCCCCTTAACTTAAAATGGAAGAGTCTGCGTATAATAAATTGTAGGTGCGTTTAGAATCCTTGGTTCCCCAAGTTGCCTTAAGCAAAGTCGTGCTCAAGTAGCAATCTCGTGCAAAACTATGTCAAAAACTTCAAATTTCTCATATCAAGTGACAGCCAACTACAATAGTAGGAGGAAAGTAAGACAGTCTGACTGACTGACAGACTGACAGACTGACTGACAGGAATGCACTTCAGTATGGAAACATTACACCAGGTGCTAAATATACTCGTATTTGTCTATACACAGTGCATAGTTTTTAAAACATACATACTATTGTATGTCATAATATTTAAATCATTTTCTCCAGCAAAAAAGACTATCAATTGCAAATAAATCTAATCTAAATAAAGTTGTATGTATATATAACATGGGAAGAATGTAGTAAGGTGATGCACCAAGAGTTGTAATGATATACGAAAAGTTAAGATGACTTAAACGTGACAAACTCAGAGGAAATGTTGAGTTCAAAATAAAAACAGTTACTAGCGCATAAATCACATTATTACACACATATTACATACCATCATATCATCATTCTGCATCGCTGTGGATCAGTATAATTTAGTTCTCATGCACTACTGTGACAAACTCAAAGAGAATTTTGTGCAAGAAGTTTGCAAACAAATCTAATAAAACATTATTACTGATATAAAAGTTAATGAAGATTCTTTTTTCTTTCTGTGTATCATGCTTATGTTGTGTGTATGTTTGTACATAATTTATTCAGGACTTCTTTAATGGGCACCGCTTTGGCTGTTCCGTTACGTTCCGTTCCGTTCTGCTCTACTCCTAAATCTAGTTCTAGTAGTTCTTCCCAGCTTTGAGCACTTCGCTGGATCTTAGCAGGAGTCATGAAACGAAGCATACCACTTGCATTTAGCACAATAAGCAATAAGTGCATGTGTTCTTGTTGGTGTTGTTGATTCACTCCTGCGTGCGGCATCGGCAATGCTGAGCACTGAGCACTGAGCGCTCACTCCTTCGGAGCAAATGATGATGATGTTGACGCGCATGACTTGGCGCTAACAAAAGCACTTGACAGTCGTTTGCTCTTAAGAGATGCTGCAATATAAGCAGTTGCATCCTTTCACATCCCTGCATACATATCCTGTTGGAATTATTATTATTTTTCTTTATGGATGTTTTAGCTGTTCCTGTCATGCGGCGTCCATTTTTCCTGATTGCGTCGTCTCCTTTTGTCGACAGCTACTTGTTAGTTCGTTCTATCTGTCAGCACTCGGGCATTGACAGTCTTTTAATTAATAAACCGTCGAGCTTCACGCGGCACTCACGCAGCCTGACTGGCTCAGTTCCTGCAAAAGGAATAGAAACCGCATCAGGCTGTGTCAGCATCATCACCATCACCAACGACAGCACCAACAACAACAACAGCATAGCAATGTTGACAATATTGTCGACATAACATGCGAGCGACTCCAAGAAGGGTAGTCGTGTTGGAAGTATTGTACTTGTGTAAGAAAGCCATGGGGTGTTTGGGTATTCAGTTATGCGCAGAAGCTAACACAATTCAATTTACTTTAATACGCAAATTAATTGAATATTCTACTTTTCACACACTTCACATTACCATGAAGCGAACTAATAGTATCACATAATTGTGATGTTTGTAACGCGGCGCTACAAAAGACTGTGCATCAGAGAACCCCTTATGTTATGCTACAATACTAGCCAGATCAGCATTGTGAGCGTTGAGCGTAATCGGTCTTGCCTCCGCGTTTCAGCCTGTTGATCGGGAAACTACAATACAATACTTGATTCTCAGTATTTGAGATTTAGAAATAATGTTGACCACCAGAAGAAATATTTTATGCAATTAGTTCCTGAAAATTCCTGAAATGCATAAAATAAATTAACGATAATTGAACTAGTGAAAGACACAGCCATCATACAAAGTGTAGTGTATCTAAGATAAAGTGAAGCCAATAATGGAATTATTTCTTGTTTAAGCTTTCAGTTTTTGATCTGAATAGATTGGGTGCGTATGTACGTACATACATATACCATGAATGGTTGTTGCGTGTGTATGGTATGTGTGAGAAACCATGAATGTCAAAAGACATTATATCAATGTGTCGCTGTCAGCGCATCTTACAACTTTTTTGGGCTGACATGTGACCTGCGGCAAGCAATTTTATAATATTATTCATAAGGTTTTTTATATCGAACAAACAATATTAGAGTGTAGCAATAAGTTTAAGTTTTTTAAACTATTGCAATTCTTTTTGAACCATTCCCATCGCAATTTAAAGCTTTCATCGCTTTCGATCTTCTATCAAGAATTGACGTATGTGACAAGCATTTCATGTAACATCAAACTCAATTTTCAATCGATCAATTGTAGGATTCCTCCATGTTATCCTTCTATTTTCCATCCTTTGTGATGGCACACGCTAGTGTATTATACTAGATAACAAATATTATCATCATCATACTCAGGATCAGATATTTTTCACAAATTTTGACTTCAACAGCAAACTGCAATAGAACAAAGTCAATTTTTGTAAGTAAGTCAACCGTTGTTATTCACTTTTTAACTATATCCTTCCTACATCACCATTTATTAAAATATAAATTATGTATAAGATAAGAGAGAAATTGCATTTAACAGAATAAATACAATACTAAAAAGAAAGAACATCAGCAGCAGCATTAGGCATATCAGTCGACGAACTTACAAAACTTTAAACGTATGCCCGCATCTTAGCTTAGGTACACATATGGATGGTCCTGTATCTACAACAGAATTCTTGTCATAATCATGCGGCATGAACAATTACAAACTTTCTATGTATGTGTGCAGTATGAATTGTAACGTTACAAACAAACTCTATCCATATTGTATGTTACTTATACAAGCATAAACATTTACATATTTAGTAATTTTGCATAATGTCTATCAAAAAAAAAGTTCGCCCTTTCGGATAAATAAATGTGTGGCAGGCAGGCAGGAAGACTAACCTCCCAGTAAACACATAGTTATTTTGTCATTTACTGGCTTAATGATAAAATTATTAAACTTTAGGACATCTCATTATTAAATTGTATTAAATAATTGGTTAAGGACCTCAGACGATTTTCTGTGCAATAAGTGCAGAGAAATTTATGCTCATCTGTGTGTAAGTTGAGGAAATTAAAATATTCGAGAATAAATTTAACTAAATTGTCAAACTAAAGTGACATTACAATAGTATGAAAAAGCTCTACTCAATGAAGAATGAATTTCAAATAAGTTGTAATATCCGCTTTCAGTTGAAAGAGTAGGAAAATTAAAAAGTAAAAGTAAAAAAGTTATGTCAACACTAAAGGTAACAAATTGGGATGGTCAACTCACTCATTCACTCCCTCACTCAATGCCATGGGAAGTAGTTTGAAAACTTGTGCAATTTACACTTTAAATAGTAAAACACAAAGTGTCTCGAAGAAAACTTTTTCTACTTCTTGATATACCTTCTACCTTAGTAATTTTTATTTTTTAAAGATTTGTCGCTAGCTTCGTTGGTCTCGAAAGCATTGCACAGCAACAGAAAGTAGAGAAATATAGCTAGATATAAGAATCTTGGCAAGTCATCAACTTTAGAAAAGTAATTGTTTCTTCTAAGAAATTCGATAAGAAACTGTTTCATATTATCATTCAGTATAAATTTAATAAGCATCAGAAACCATTCTTATACCCTGTGCCTATACTTCCATATGGACAAGATCGTGTTTGTAAGACCCACAAAAAAGATATAAGTATGAAATAGAATTGATCAAATCACATTCTCCCGTTTGGATGCTTGTTTCTCAAAAACTAAAAAACTAGTAGAACCAGTGAGCTCATAACAAAATATATGCAATATCTAAACTCTATCATATATGTATATGTATCTATGTTGTTTATGCTAAGGTAAAGGTAAATAAAGCATTTCTTAGTCAAAGGTTATTTAAGTTTCAGAGTTTGTCTTTTATTTAATTTAGTTTTCCAAATTTATATGCCTTTTTCAAAGAGGAACCCAGCAAATTGCAAAAAGCCTTTCAAATCGTATAAAGTTTACGATATTTTGTTATCATTTTATTTTGATTAGGTAAAGCTGAAAAGTTTAAGAAAGATTGGAAGTTTATTTAAGAATGCTATCAGTATCGAAAGATATCCTTAAGATGCATTTAAACTTCATTAATACTACTTCAAATTGAAGCAATGCATAAATAAAATTTATAAGTACTATACTCGTTCTTATATGTACATATCGAGTATGTGCAAAGCTAGTTTCCTTAAAAGATTAGAAAATACTCGAACAAGTTACAAATCATGAAAGTGTTCAAGTTGTCAGATTTTCAAATGTTTGTAATAAATTTCAATGCTTATGTATGATTAGTACAATGTTAGGCAAGTTCCAAATGACTTTTAAGTATCTTTTTGCATCAAATTTAACTGAATCGAGCTAACCAAAACACTCAACTAAGCTTCCTTTATGCAAATATCTACATACAATATATGCATGAAGACAATAGAAAAGCAACATTATGTCAGCACTTTATGTGATTTTGGGTGCAGTTGGCAAGTAACTTTTTATACTCTTCTCCTCCTCCCTTCTCCCTCCTCATCCTTCATTGTGTCCATCTTTTTGTCCCTCACCAAAATGTCACACTATTTCTTATCCTTCATTTCTTAGTTGCAGCCCATTTTACAAGAGATTATTTATGCCATTTGCGAACATTATGCATGCACACTACACTCACTCACTACACCACACATGCATGCACAAAAAGGGATTATAACAGTATATTTACACATATATGTGTGTGTGTGTGTGTGTGTGTATAAATCGAACACCATTTCCATATGACCCAAATTTTCTTAATATTTTCCTGACATTTGTTTTTTTTTTTTTTTTCATTGGTATGATGTAATTAATAAAAATAATGAAGCTTTTAATGTTTCATATTTTAATTATTTAAACATTTTTCTGCTCAAACACGTTCGACCAGAACTCACTCCCGCAGAGAATATATTGTATTTCTTCACAACGGATACAGATCCTTTTGTTTATGACAGCAAACTGCAGGTTGCCACAAACATATGCAAATGATATTTTCTTCCTAACCACAGCTGATGATTCCCAATATGCGTCCAAGCTTTTGCAATATCATTTTGACTTGGCTGAAGTGATGGAACATCGTTTCCACTGACATCAATCACACACATTCCGTTCAGACTCTTTTTAACAATGAGATAGTCCACAATCGGTTGTACTTGCAATTTACTATTGAGAGTAAAGAAATGTCACAATAAGCTTCTGGATGCAGTTGGGTGAATTCGCTTTATATTCAAATAATAAAATGCTGCTGCTGGACTATCACCACCATATTATTCTAACCTGGAATATGGTTATAAGGCTCAATCCAATGGTCTTGCTAAAGGCACATTGAGACCACCGATCAAATAATTTACCTAATTTTTAATCTGCTTCGACATTTTCTAAATTAATGATAAATCAATAAAAGAGCTAAAAGCCACATGACAATTTAATTACGAACAACTTTAGTGTGTTTCTTCACTACTTAACACTCAATTAATTTCTTAATGGTTTGCTCATTTATGCTTAAAATTGTCATTTATGTAATTTTAATGCTTATTACAAGGAACTTTTATTAAATTCGAGTGCAGCATCTCCATGAATCATGAAAAATACATAATTGTTCTTATTATATAGAACATTTTTCTGTTTAGACTTATATGTTTGATCTGCGAGTTAAACTAATTTAAACAAGAAATTGCTAAACGAATGAACGATTGAAATAGTAACATACGAGGAGGAAACTAAATAAATCGGAACATTATAAAATTTTAAATTGGGAAACTTTTTTTAAGTTATTGCGAAATCTTAATACCAAAAAAGCTAAGATCTAAGATTTTCGACATGCCATGGAACTAGTTGCGGATTTTCGTGGTATTTTGACTGGTCACTGTAGACTCAAATACGACTGGAATAAGTTTGGCATTGCCTTAGATTCACTACAGTTTCATATTCTACAGAAAAAAATAATGAATCCGCACTTACCATGTTACTATGGGAATGGAATGTATCCTGGCACACATGTCTATATATATGTATATAAAGTTGGATGTATGTTTGTTTGTTTGTATGCAGCCTATGGACTTCGAAATCGATGGACCTATTCTGATGAACAACATTTGTAATTTCCTATGCAAACTCCCACTAGTACTAAGTATACTACATACACCATCTATTAAATTATTGTATTGTATTAATCCAATCAATCATTTTGACTTCAAAATCAATTAAATAATTGAATATTTTGTTTAAAATAAAGAAAGACCATGTTATCTGCAATACATACATCGATCTTAGAAGTAGGAGGACACTGCGCTTTGAGTGACATTTTTTATAAATTGATTGATGGCAGGCACTTGGAAAATGAAAAATTGCATTGAAGGACATTTGTGAGTTAAACAAATTATTTTGCAACAATAACTTGACAGTGTGCTACGCTGAGAAAATGACGAGAGTTTGAAAAGCAAATGTTAAGCAGGTGGTTCTGCCTCTGTTCGAAAATTGGTTTCATTTCCCTTATGATTAATGTTATGTATACGCACTGCTCTATGAACTTGTACGTGGTATGTAGGAGAGAGAGAAAGAGAGACAGAGAGAGAGAGAGAGAGATTAACCATTGGCTAAAACCCTCATGATGTTGGATTTATTTTAAATTTTCTATTTCTCATAAAGAAAATGATAGTTTTGGTTTAAAAGAAATGACTTTAAAATTACAATCACAACTTTAAATGAATCATGGTAAACTTCACATCACACTTATTAAAACCAGCAATCCAGCAATTACCGCTTACTAAGACTGTTTAGACTGGACGAAATGGTTTTGCTCTCAAAGGCTGCCGTTTGTAACAATAAATTCAAAGTCTTTCCACTTACAACAAGATAATTACCTAGTCACAGCCAGTAAGGAGTTGAATCAGCCCAAATTGATATTTTGTGGATAATTGAGTGTAATTCAAGTAGTGCCTTCATTTTCGTTCCTCAAACGAGACATCGACCTAAATCAACCAAATTTGAACTTATTGGATCGAGTTATTTTTAACAATTTCCACTATATTTATTACATCATTATATTCATTGACATATTTCACTGCAATTAGGAACTGAGTAAGGCCAGTATCTTTAGCAAAACAGATTTGCTATCGTCAATGTATAGTTTTACGTGTTACAATCGTCACACCAAAGTGGCGGCATCACATTCACACTGCTAGTATGAAGTGTATAAAGACAATAGGCTGTAGATACTTTCTTGTTTTTACTATTCACAGGCATGCTACTCACTTAAGCACACAGAGAGTTGACTTGAATTCTAATTAGTGTACGCAGTATACAAAGACTGGTAGCTTCAATGCATAAAGTTCAAAATATGAGTTCATCAAACACACACTAAGAAACATATCCAGTATGTACCCACAGATACGACTCTATGATATACTCACTTCAGTTCAGACAAAGAGTCAAATACACAAGCACACAAGCAAATACACTCAAGATGAACCAAAGGCACAACGCGCTCCAACAAAGCAAAATCAAAGTGCACCATGAAGCATATGAAAAAGCAAAAGCAACCACTATCATTGAGCACGTTGCAATAATCCGGAAGTGCATTGTATACTGTATACTTTGTGGCGCACTGCTATCCTTGTGTCTAGCAATCAACAACAGAAAACAATGGACAAATGAATACGGCATGGCATCTTTGACAAGTCGGTATGAGATTACATCCATACAGCGTCAATAAGCAGCAAATTTTTGGCTTTTATGAAGCCATGAGCATAAGCTTGCCTCATAGTTATAGTTAGTAAGAATTCAACATACAATAAAACGAGCAAACTAGATTAACTGCAAATTAAGTTCCCAATCACAATTTACCACATTATTCTCAGTTTGTCTTGTTCTTGTTGTTGCTGTCGTTGTCTGCCTACAATAATATGTCACTTTCCTTTGTTTTTGTTTAATCCTCTCTTGCTGTACTCGGATACACTCGTACATACGTATGTATTTGCAAGTGGTTGTGCCGATGGTAAATCGTAGGTCAATTGCCAAGGCTTGACATTTGACTTTAGGAGCGAGCACATTGTCAATTGCAGTATCTTCATTCATATCTTTCGTTTTAATTAATCCCGATCAATAAAAACTTTTTCATTGGCTTATATACACTTCAAATTATTGTTTTCATGGGCATCCATAGGTCATATGTTCCTCATACATAAAAAATGTTGAAGAACATTTATGCAAAATTTTAGCAAGAAAACTGCGATGCGAAAAGGAAGACGATAAAAGATGGTTTAACATTGCTATGACGGAGGTTTAAGAAATCTAAGATATTGTCTTCTTATTTCTACAATCAGATAATAAATAAAATATATAATGGGCAACTAACACAGAGTCTTCTTCTATCACGGTATTATTGAAAGTTAAAACACATACTTATGTACATATGGAATATACCTACTACTGTATGTTAGTTCCATTTAAAAATCCGGTCCCGGTGATTTATACGGCTTGAATGAGCTAATAGTCCAGACGTTTTTTTCCACTCTGAAAGCGTCATTTAGAACTGGTCTATCGGTTAACTCGCCCAGGTTTGAACCACAGGTGCTGAGGATGATATTACCATTTTCCTAACCAGTATTAGAGCAACCCGGAAAGTGCGCGTCGATGAGCAGCTCCAGAGACTCCTTGCCATTGGCCGCGAAAAAGGTACCATATAAACTGAAAGATCAGTTTAGCACAAGTGTTTCTTCTTATATTTTATAAGTTTGTCATACAATTAATTTCACAATTATGTGGATAACTAAAAAAAAACACTTGATTTCATTTATAGGAAGTTATGAAAAAGGTTTAGGTCTTCTTTTATACTTTAAAGCAAACAAAAGAAATAAGAAGAAAAATGGTAAACGAAAACAAAAACTCATGTCATTCGATACGAGTACTTACTTCTGTTGTTGTCGGTTAAAGAAAAACAAAACAATTTTCATCGCCATTCTTTATACAATATACTATACTTGCATACTACTGTAAAGTATATGTGAGTACGATTTGACCATACGAAGCCAACTACAACATAAAATAATATGTAGTACATAACAAAAGTCGGAAATGCAAAAATTGTATTCTTTTGTGTTTGTGGAAACCGAAACCATAGAAAACGGATTTCAAAAATGAAATATACTCGTAAAAAACTTACACAAAACATGACTTGCATATGCATGCCATCACTGGCGTCACTACACATGTAAATGTGTATCTATGAATGTAAATATACATATATTCTCGCATATGGACATGTTAGATGTGTTGACATTGGGTTCGAAGCAATAGTCTCCAAAGGATTCTTACACAAGAGGAGCAAGGACTTGTGCCATGGTTAACTTTAGGCAAACACAAAAGCAACTTTTCCAAAAACTAAAGCGGCAAAGAGTTAGTTTCACAAGTATAGCAAAGGATACACTCCATATGCATACTACAATAGTAACTACAGACTGTATATTGTAGCTATCCACAAACAAATGTTGTAGTGGACAAATGTATGTTGCTCTATTTGTATGCTCCTTTTATACAGACAATATATTCATTCGGTTTATGTTTTGTGTAGGCGCCACTGTCAAAAAGTTGCCGACTAAATTTCATTTGAGAGAGATTTCCTCATTGAAACTTTTCCAATGTAACAAAACCAAAACAAGACAATACAAAAGAATGCTCTGTTATGCCAACTACGAGAATAATAGAATGAAAAGTAATGAAAAGGAAAGCATGGAAAGCATGGAAAGCATAGAAAGGAGCGACAACAACAAGTTGATTCACGTTGAAAGTAAAACAAAAGCGTTTTTAAAGTTTTTGCCCCACTAAAACAAGCGAACGAATACAGGAAGAAACACAAACAAAAAACGTTAAAACAGATGCATACGGTTGAGTGGTGCGCGTTAGTGTGTCAGACAAACGAAAAGCAAAGCGGAATAGGTTACGGAAACAGAAACGGAAGCGGAAACGTGTATAGAAAACCCATTGCAACGTTGACGTTGAGTCAATTTTACTGGTATGTAAAGTACACGGTGAAAAGTTGCTCGGAAAAAACATAAAATAAAAACATTCAAATTTAATGTCACAAAGACTATTGTAGGAACCATGTATTGTTTAAGCAATAAAGATAAAATTCATTCCATAAAGATAATACGAGTTTTCATCCAAAACAGTATCAATTGTAAGCATTAATGAATGAATCGATGAAAGTCTTAAGTGCAATAAGTCTACTAGTACTACTACTCTTATATTTGTATTATATTTCAAATTATTGTAAAAATTAGAATTCCTTTAAGCCAATTATGTAGATTGTACCTTTAACAAGAGTGTCGACTAAGTCCACAGACTCACACTCCGTTAAGGACAAGAATAAGAACGAGCGCAAGAAGGCAGAACATTGCACAAAGTTAGAACAATTGCGGAAATTGCTGTTGCGGTTTAGCAGAGCAACGCATTTGAAAAGAAATCTCGCTGGGATCCTCTTTATATAATGTTCTCCTTAGTTTGGTTCCAAGTGTTGTTCTTGTTGCTTGGGCGCTCAACAGCTGTCATTCAAAGTTTTTGAAGCAATAAAGAAATATGTAAGTGTAGCACTGCACACTTATCACATTTACTTGCTCCACAGCAATTCTATCCCATCTTTCTCTGTCTCTGAATCACTCTCTTCCTTATTCTTTTTTTCAACGCTCACTACACTTAGTATGTATGAATAGTTTTATTGTTGTACCCTGCAAATGGAACTTTAATATAAAGACTGCACTCCTAAAAGAAGCAGATTATAGAAAAGACGCCACAGTTGAAATCGTAACGATTATTCTTTTCATAATAATCAACAATTGCTACAATTTATGTATGGCAAATTTTAATTGCTATATTAATTTATATTCTATATTGCAGCTGGTGTATAGGGCATTTAATCCTAGGTTGAAGCGAACCTAATGCTATTTACAATGTATGTGTATGTTGAAACACAATACTTCCTTCCCACACAAGTATGCAACACAATCGTGCGTCTGCATTAAATTATCTGAAAGCATTTACTATCTATCTATCTGTCCGAAGATGTTATGATATTCACGCAATGATCCATTTATGCGTTTGCCAAGTAAATTCTATGTTATTAAATACAAACACGGTTTATGTTACTTTAAACTCTCTTCAAACCAAATTTTCGTTTAATACCTTTTTAATGGATAGTTTTGGTTTTTAGAAAATCCGTTGTTTCCTACTGGGATAGAATGGAATTGGTATCATAACACCATTGAACATAGGCACAGGCTTCTCCTTCACTGCAGCAGCATCATTATTATCATTACCACTAACACTCATCACAGGAGGCCCATTGATGTCTTCGTTTGATAGTGCTAGCTCCGGAGCCATGTGTTGTGGCCATAGTTGTGGTGGCTGCGCCATTGTGTTGGGCGCACTTGCCATGATAAATGGTGGAACTGGGTGGCTGGGTCTCAGTGGCCAAACTCCATGTTCATCAGAGTTCTCAGCAGTGCTTATTGCCAAACAAAATGTAGCTAAGGCCCACAAATGCGGTAAGAAATTCATGTTTAACTTCTTTGAGAAATTTCCATTAACTAGAAGTTCATATAGAAGTAATTCCCCTTAAATAGTGACTAGACTCGTTAAGCAATTTGTTATCAATTCATAGGAAACCATATTATGAACACCAAGTAATTACGTGTAGATAAGATTTGTTTTTCAGATGGATGGGAAAACAAACTCCAAACGGAAATGAAAAATGTTTTTCAACAGCAAAATAGATGATTCAAATGAATGAATGTAGTTTATCTTAATAAACATAACTATCTATATTACAATGTACTGATTGTAACGCACTAGAATCATCAAGGCATGACGACGGTTGGTTTTGTTTTGCCATCAATGGCTTTAGTGAATTTATAAATATCTTTCACGTTTTGGGAGCTGAGTTTCCTTTATAATTTCATCTTCAGGAATGGAGGCCAGGTAAGGGGCGTAGATCGTGCCTTTCACATTATTGAGGGTTTCGTGCAATTTACACGATACCCTCGCAAATGCCAGTGAGTTCAGTGGTTTTGACGAATTTGTCTGCATCTAATTGGGATTTGGCCAATACCAGTAGACTGCCATCGCGAAGATTGTATATAATCTAATCCTGTAAATAAAATAAATAAATAAATTTCTCTCAATAAGAAACCTTTTTACTTAAAATTTTTATTAATTTTAATTCAAATTAAAAATAAAAAAATGGAAAAATCTCGAAATTTTCAAATTGATATGAATTACGAAACTGCCCTATGTTTCAAGCGAACTGTGGGAAACTTAGAGCACATATTTCGAATTTGGTCATGTTTGTCAGTCATACTGTCGTATAATTTTGTGACAATTTTTATCGAAAAATTTTAAAGAAAAAATTTTGCAATAACAATATGAAATTTGTTGTAATACGTACCCCGTTTCTCCATTTTACGCGAATACTGGGAGAAAATTACCAAAAATATGAACGTGCCCCGTTTTAACAAACTGATTAAACATGGCCGAAAATTCAACAAGTTCTGTAAACAAATAAATAATAAATTTGGTGACAATATGAAATTTGTTGTAATACGTGTCCCGTTTCTCCATCTTACGAATCCGTATATAATCTAATCCTGTAAATAAATAAATAATAAATAAATAATAATAAAATCACATTGAGTAAAAAGTACATATACCAACTTTGTTTAGCTTGTGATAGATGGCGTTCTGACCATTGTGGCCAACTAAATCAATTTCTTAAGTTCAGTGTAAAAATGCTGCCTCTTAAGGTTTGCGAATTCGCTACTTTCGACTCGTCCTAACTACGAAGTTCAGGGCCGAAATCATCTCATATTGTTCATTAAAAATTAACGTGTATACAAAAATAAAATAAATTTCAATTATTAACTGGAAAAATGATTTAATTTCCCATAAAACTATTTGACTAATGGACGCCCGGGCGCTTTAAATGAAATATCCGCAGTGCGCACTCTGGTAGAGAGAACACACCCCATCGTTTCCCCTTGCGGATCCTGCTGGACTGATTTTATGATCAATTGATTGAATATTTTTGGAATCTTCTTATTTTGAGAACCAAGACAATTTTTCATTATTATTACAAATAATTATTTAATGCTAACTTAGAGTATCAAATCCATAAATTAATACATGTTATGCATTTATCTTCAACCAATTACAATTACCAATTGGCTTATCTTTAAAATAAAATAATTACATTATCATTTAGTTAAGAAAATTTAAGTTCGGATGAGTTTACAAAGCACATTCAATATACCAATTTTATTACATTGACATTACTAAAGACTTAAGATATTCTGTAACTTGTAACTATTGATTGCTTATGGAATCATATACCTCACATCAATAAATAAAATAAAGTAAATAAAATAATTGCAAATTATGCATGTATTGTTTCATTTTTAGAACTAATTTTTAATTAAATATACAACAAATGGATTTCAAATATGCTACTTTTACAGTTTTGTAGCCATTGAAAGCGAAACGCTATTTTTCAACGCTTCGTCAAAATAGAAAAATAGAAACTACCGCCGGCAGCAAATCTATTGAAAATTGGTTTTACCCTCTCCAATAATAAAATAAAATTAATAATTCAGATTTTTTCAAATTCGACTTTTAAAGAAAGCACGCACATCCACGCACGCGGTTTTTTAACTGTCGGTAAATATTTCAATACGCATTTACGAATATTGTTTTAAATATAATTTTAATTTTGACTGAGAGCATGGAGCATGGAAAGTTCAACAATTTCTACAACGTTTATAGCATAAAGACATCCTCAGAAATTTTTTTAACCTAGAATCCATTTGAAAATCACACGTAAATATTTTCGATGCATCAATTTTATTTCATATAACCGATAACCGATAGAAGCAGAAACAGAGAAACAAAAACAAATACCAAATTTTAGGCCATCCAACCACCAACCAGCTGTTCGCCATCACTTGTAGCCAAACCCGGCAAATCGATTTTTGCCAAATTTGCAATTTGCTGCGTACAAATAAAAAAAGAAGAAACAACGCTTAACACGCACCAAATTTTGGAAGATCTCAAATAAAATGAAAGTAGAAAACATTTACACTTCAATTGCTTGCAATCGCTCGACAGAGTGTGCGGATTGGGGCGTCAATGGTTTGGTCGCTTTTGGTGCCTACAATGCGGTAGCCATTTTGGATCCAAAAGTAAATTTAACAACTTTTTCTTGACAAATTTCTAATTCTGATTGGTCTTTGGTCTTTTCTTTTATAAACACAGTACAATGGCAACTCGGCCAAGATTACAAATACTTATGTTCAGCACACAAAACGAGTGATTACGGTACAGTGGCTACGTCCTAACGATGGGAAATCGGAAGAATATATGCTCAGTGGATCTGATGATGGATTAGCAATACTGTGGCATTTAGAAGACCGCAATGCACCCAAATGTTATTATTTAAGGGGACATAAAAATGGCGTCAATGCCTTATCATCCATACAAATGAAGACAGAGCAAGCATGGTTAATGGCAACAACGTCGGCTGATAACACACTTAAGCTGTGGCGCTTTGTTGAAGGCCAGGTCAATGATTCAATTGAATCTATACAGACTTTTAGTTTAAATGACGGTTTCTGTTTTTCCATCCGTATGACATTTTTGCCTCAAAGCGATCATGTTCTTTTGGCGTTCAGTATGCATGATGGAACCATAGCGCTACTAGCACAGCCGCAGAATGTTGCAGGCGGCGAAAATGTTGACCCACAATCTACATTCCTTCACCAACTACCTGGACATGACGATTGGGTGCGAGGTCTAGATTTCACTAAAGATGGCGATGATCTGTTGCTGGCGAGTGGTGCTCAGGACAATTTCATACGACTTTGGCGTATATCGCCCCGTACGGAAGCACAATCACAACAAAATGAAGTGGTAAGGGTCGATGAGTTTAGTGGTGAAATACAAGTCGAGGAGAAAATTCTGAAAATGGGTGCAAACTCATGGTGCGCAGTGTCTTTGGAATCGGTATTATATGGACATGAGAATTGGGTGTACAGCGTACAATGGCATAGATCGGAGACGGAATGTATGTAAATGAAGTCTCTATCTTGTAGAGAGAGTTAGACTTCATTCATTTACTTTTCTTCTTTCAATGCAGCGCTTCGTCTACTATCGTCTTCAATTGATAAAACGCTTATCATCTGGGAACCAAAGGAAGACGGGATTTGGATGGAAAAAGTTCGTGTTGGTGAAGTAGGCGGCAATTCGCTTGGCTTCTATGGTGGGAAATTCTCAAATGACGGAAAATCTATATTGGGTCATAGCTATCAAGGAGGTTTTCACATTTGGAATCAGTCATCTGACAACCCATCCATCTGGAAACCGAATGTCATTGTTGGCGGTCATTTTAATGAAGTACGTGATTTGGCCTGGGAACCACAAGGTGAATATTTGATGACTGTATCTGCTGACCAAACAACACGTTTACATGCACCCTGGCGACAGACGGATAATGACGAAGCATCAACATGGCATGAATTAGCTAGACCGCAAGTTCATGGCTTCGATATGCAAGCATTAACGATACTCTCCCGGTATAGATTCACTAGTGGTGCAGAAGAGAAAATCGTAAGAGCTTTTCAGGCTCCAGCCAACTTCATAGAAAACTTCCGCCGATTATGTAGAATAACTAAAGATGATGAAGGCGACGCTTTGCTAGAAAGTAATTAAGTGGCAGTTAAAACAAAATTTGAACAGTAAGAAATTAATGTCAAGTTACCAACTTATAGCATTACCTAAAGGAGCCTCTGTACCCTCACTGGGCCTATCAAATAAGGCTGTCTTTAAATCAGAACAGCCCCCAGCGAAGGATCGTCATGTAAAAGATGAATATCCGGAAAATTACTTTGTTCCTCTTTCAATGGAAACGCCGCCGCAAGAAGAAACTTTAATGCAAAATACCCTTTGGCCTGAAGTACAAAAACTTTATGGACATGGCTATGATATTTATGCACTAGCATCCACGACTGATGGCCAACTATTAGCTTCTAGTTGTCGGGCCACAAATGCTGAGCATGCGCATATTATACTTTGGTAAGTTGTTCCTTGTGAACATAATATAAACGCTTATTATATATCAAATTTTTTGCATTAGGAACACCAACAACTGGAAGCAACTGCAAAAATTGGCATCACATGAACTCACAGTGACACAGATGAGTTTCTCGCACAATAATCAATATTTGCTGTCGGTTTCGCGAGATCGTCGTTGGTCGCTGTTCGAACGTCAGGAGACTGAAGCCTCAAATGTTCCTGGCTACGCTCTAGTAGCCTCCACAAACAAAACAAATAACTTCCATACGCGAATCATATGGGCTTGCGATTGGTCCCATGATGACAAGTACTTCGTGACCAGTTCACGCGATGGCAAAGTAGCACTTTGGACGCGTAAAGATAATGCTTCAACGGAGAATGATTGGAACGTGGCACACAGCCTTGAATTGAAAAATGAATCCATAACAGCAGTTGCTTTTGCAACACACACCATTGGTGATGGTTATATACTTGCATTAGGTATGGAAAGTGGAGACATCAGGATTTATCACATTAACAAGGAATGGAATTTGTTGGCACACCTCACAAAGAAGTAAGTAAGCAACATCCCAGTTGCATAAACTTCTTTAATATGATCTTTTTGCATTTACAGCCAAGCGCATCACAAAACCGTCAAGCGACTGCAATTTCGTCCGACAAAGAACTTAAAGCAAGAACTAGTGCTGGCGAGCTGCGCCGAAGATAATCTTGTACGAATATATAATTTATTGCGTTAATTTCTTTAGTATAATTCATTTTTAATTTCTGCCTATGAGATAAAATTAGATTGAGCGATTATATCCAATGGATTTTTGTATTTGATGTTTTGAAAACGGAATAAAATGTGTCTCACATTTGAGGTTATGTTTCTGCCTCAGATGTCTGAAAAAAATTTACGATTTTCTTTCTTTATTAATAAAAATACGTTTATTTATATTTTTGCATTAACTGCATTTTTATTCTTGAATCTCTCAAGGAAATTACTGTATGCTATACTTCAATGAAGTAAACTTATGCTTCAACATGGAGACGAGCAGTTGGTTTGGCCAAGAAATCTGAGTATGCCTGGTATGGGGTAGCACCCAATGGCAACTCCTTCCATAAGTCAGGAGTCAAGTAGGCATAAGTCTTTGCGATAGCAGCATATGTTGCCTTAGCAAAGTTACCCAAAGTGCCAGTGCAGCCACGAGCTGAAGTGTAGCAGTCCTCAATACCAGCCATGGTTAGCAACTTCTTGGGAACGGGGGCTGATACAATGCCAGTACCGCGTGGAGCTGGGATCAAACGCACTGAGACAGAACCGCACTTGCCTGTAACTTTGCATGGCACTGTATGGGGCTTACCAATCTTGTTACCCCAGTAGCCTCGACGGACAGGAACAACTGATAGTTTCGCCAGGATGATGGCGCCACGAATAGCTGTTGCGACTTCCTTGCTGCACTTCACGCCCAAGCCAATGTGCCCATTGTTGTCACCAATAGCAACGAAAGCCTTGAAACGTGTACGTTGACCAGCACGTGTCTGCTTCTGCACAGGCATAATCTTCAACACCTCATCACGCAGAGCCGAGCCCAAAAAGAAATCGATGATCTCGAACTCTTTGATTGGCAAAGAGTACAAGTAGATTTCCTCAAGGGACTTGATTTTGCCCTCACGGACCAGACGGCCCAACTTGGTCACTGGAATCCATTCCTTAGAATCTTCTTTACCACGACCTCCACGTGCACCACGACCACGACCGCGTCCGCGACCACGACCACCACGAGATCCAAATCCTCCACGGAAACCACCACGGGCTGGAGCTGCGTCCGCCATTTTTTATTAATACGATGCTGTTAGTAAAACGTGGTCGAAAAGAAAGAGTGAACTTTCAGAGTGTCCATAACTTCGTGAGCGAAAATTTACTCAAAAAACGACACTTTTTCGGACTGCCAACCTTGTTAATTTTATAAAATGTGCTGCAAAAGCGGAAATTCACTTTTCCCACCTCAACAGTTTGCAATTTACGTCTCTCATATGAAACATAGAAGGCATCCAGTTGACCAACTAAATTAGTTATCCAGGGTAGTGGAATTGAATAAAGTGCGAAGTGGAATTTTCGAATTAACAAAATTTCAAAATTTTAATGCTGTGTGGGTAGCTTTTGATTCGTAATTCACTACTTTTCGAGGCTACAAATTAGATTCTGATATAAGCATTCAATTTATTTTTACAAATTAATAATATTGATAATATAATAGAAAGGAAACTAAAAAAAAGTTTCTTATATACACTACTAATTATTAGCATTGGGCACCGACTAAAGATTATTTAAATTAATTATTAAATATTAATTCCCGTTCAAAAACCGACCGATTTCGATTCGTAATTCGCTACTTTCGACTTACTCGCTAACTTTTACTTACCCAGTCGAGTCGGAATTCGACAGTTGTGGCAAGCAGGTTTGCTTACGTTTTTTTCGCCGTCGGAATTTTAATACGAAAGTAATTGAAATAAGATTGGTAATTTTATTTTTCAGTTTATCCATTAATTAATTACAAGTTCGCAAGAAAATATTATAGTTCTCTAGCAATACTCAAAATATATGCATGTATACCGCACATACAAAACAAATTCTCAGTGTTTTCTTAAATATTTATTGTGATATTGAAAAAAGAAAAGCAAAATAAAAGGGAAAGTAAGAAAAAAAAAAAACAACAAACAGTAAAGTGTAGAAGAAAACAAAAGTTTTCTAATGTAAAACACAATTACCAAATTTGTTCTTTGGGCTGGACAAATTTTAATTAACAGTAAAGAAGATAGTAATCAGACAAGGTTCGATCCTTAACTTAGGCTTGGTTTTCTAAGTTTAATCAACTTTTATAAATAAATGCAATATACGAGTATACATATGTGTGTGTAAAGCATCGCGGGCAGTAAATAGTTTGGGCGGATGTGATGTGCTTTGCAAGCAGCATAGTTGAAGCGCATAAAAGGTTATTTATAGCACCCACACCCACAATCGGAGACGCATCAGCAACAATCAGTGGCAGTGGTAACTCACGTAGGGCGTCGGCGATCAGTAAGATGACGGCGCGTAGCAAATCTCGTCTGCAGATTGAAGTTTGCGGTGACTGTGGCGCAACGGGTAAGTAAAATTCTCTTCCACGAGCATAAGCAACTAGCGACTTTTATTGTGTGTACAAACGTTGGTCTGCAGATCCCTCTTGGGCTTCGATAAATCGTGCAATTTTGCTTTGTGCGGACTGTTGCTCTGTGCATCGTAGTTTAGGTCGTCATATTTCGATTGTGAAATCATTGCGACAAGGTAACTGGGAACCATCTGTTCTCAATTTTGTCAATTCGCTCAATGCACATGGTGCAAATAGTGTGTGGGAGCATCATTTACTTGATGGCACAACAAATATGAGCGGCGGTAAGGGTGCAACTCGATGGCGGAAACCAACACCGAAGGATCCACTACATCCAAATAAATCGGATTTTATTAAGGCTAAACATATAAATTTAACATTTGTGCTCAAGCCCAATCTGCAGGACGACGATGATGTGTGTGGCAGTAATCTGGAACATGAATTAAGCAAACAGTTACATGCCAGTGTGCGTACCAGTAATTTGGAGACTTCACTACGTTTTCTAGTGCAAGGTGCTGATCCAAATTTTTATCACGATGAAAAATGCTCAACTCCTTTACATGTGGCAGCCAAGTTTGGCCAAGCTTCCCAAATAGAAATGCTATTAATCTATGGCGCAGATGCAAATGCCCTCGATGGCAATGGTATGACACCAGTGGAAGTGGCAAGGGCTAATAATCATAATACAATAGCCGAACGCTTGCTAGATGCCATGTATGATGTTACAGATCGCATTATAATGTTTCTCGGTGGTAAAAAACCAGATCATGCGGTGAGTAAGGCAATTCAATCAATAATAATTGCATTTAATTCATATCCACATGCATCATTTGAACCCTTTTAGAATGGCCGCCATTTAGTTATACCGGAAGCATACAATGCCGAAATAAGTGAACAATTAAAAATTGCACGGGGGCGTCTGCAATTGGTGCCAAACAAAATGTTCGAAGAGCTCGTCATGGATTTGTATGATGAAGTCGATCGACGCGAGTGTGAAGCAAGTTAGTCACCCCTTAATAAATGCAATAAAATAAAATACAATACTGAATGTTAAGGTTAAATTTGTTATTATTAATTTTATTAGTCTGGTCAACAAGCGCTCTTAATGCTGAGCATGCGACGGTTCCCTTCTTACCAGCGAATCCATTTTTGAGCGCCACACGAAATCAAGTTTGTAACAAATTCAAATATTCAACTGCTGTTTTTTTTTTTTTAATTAAATCAATTATCATCTCATCTGTAGGGTCGGCAAAAACTTGCACGGTTTTCGCGCGCTGAATTTGCTGGTCTGTTGACGGATGTCTTAATTGATGCACGCCGCCGCCAGAATATGGCAAATCTACGACCTCTAGAAGCACCTCTAGCACCATCACATAATAACACAACATCCAACTACAATTCTATTGAACAGGAACATGATCCGAATTTATCAGACGATGAGCCAATCTATGATCCTGTTGCCAGTGATGATGACTATGCTTCCGTGCCACCAATTGCTCAGCAGGTAAACCTAATGCGCCAAAAGATACTCAAGCTAAACAACAGCTTTGGTTAGTGGCATACTCACTGTATGTGGTGTATATTGTGGTAGTGGAATACAATAAACAATACATACATAAATTTAGTCATTAATCATTTTACTCATACTTAGTATGAGTTGTTATGAATTTCATTTGTATAATAATTCAGAGTTTGCAATGCATCCGAACGCATAAATTAATTCATAGATGCCATCACTTTATGTATTTCAAATAAATTAAGCTAAACTGAAATCAGTTATTTTCCTTCTCATTGATTTAAGTTTTTTTTTTTTTTATGTTAAATCCGCTGCTCTTATTTAGTTTATTTATTATTTTATTTAATTTTGTTTTTTTTCATATTTGCTGGCTTATTTGCAATGCTTAGGTGATTGTACATACGCCGCCAGGTCGAGCTGTCTCCAGCGCTGAAATGGAAACACTGCGCAAGCAGATTAGCGATTATCAATGTGAGATCAGCCAGCTCAAGAATGTCGTGCAGAAACTCTCATGCGAAAATACAGAGCTGAAATCGAAATTTACAAGTGCCTCCAGTAATAGCGTTTACGATGAGCCTCTGTGAGCTTTTTCTACTATTTATTTTATTTGTTTTGTTTTATTTGTTTTTTATTAAATTTCGTTAATTTATTAATTTGGCTTACCAGACGCATTGATCTGAACAGTCCCGATGGCACTGAGCAACATGAGCCGCTGTCATTGCCTGAAGGCATTTCTGGACTCTGCATCGGTGGCAGTGACAATTCATCGTCAGCATCTTCATCAGCAAACAATTCAAATCAATCAACCATAAAGCGCCCAGCTAGCATGTACGAACGGCGTTTGGCAAACAACTATGCCAAGACCAATGGTGATGCGCGCACGGCAACTAGTATGTATCAAATACCAGGAGATGGTTTGGCCTTTGGTGAGGAAGTTAAGCAACGTTCCGATTTAGTAACGCGCCGCTTAAAGGAACTCATACAGGCAATGCAACCGACGGCAGCTGGGGGCAATACAAGTGATGAACAAAAACAAAATCTAGTGCCACATGGCGAAAGGATACGTGCAGCCGCAGGAGAATTTATAGCTTTGTATTCGTCACCGGTGGGTTGTTTTCTTTCATAGCTGTAACACTAAATGGTTATTAATTTAAATTTTGGGATTAATTGTTTTGTCGCCACTAGAAACTAGCCAATGCCAACGACACAACACACGAAACTCTTAAGCAACTTGCTCGATACAATATACTTATACAACACGAATGCGAGAATCTACAAAAAGCGTTCGAGGCAGATGACAAGGCTGCCATTGAGAAGAATACGCAAGAGGTGCGTGAATGTGCCTATCACATTGCACGCGCCATGAAAACACTTGTACTGCAGTTCTATTGATGCTACAAGCAGCAGTCTGCCATTAAGAAAAAGAGACACGCATACGTGTACTTCGCGCGCGCCTTGAAACCTTTCATGCCGCAATTGTATTGATGCAGCGGAGCATAAATTAAATAATTTAGTTTAGGTTTTCACTAAATATAACATTAGCATTTAATTCATTTGAGACTAACTGGCCCTGCATTGGTGTTGTTTTTTTTTAAATTTAAGGACAATACACAACTGTATTAATTTATGTCATTGCTTCCCTTAGGAGTGTAGGAGTGAGTGCCAATCAAATTTATTTTGTTCAATTAATTACTTATTTTCGATGAAATCAAAAGAAATCAAAAACATATAATTTCGCGTTTTTTTTCCCCCATAAAACTGGAAAAACTATGTACGTTGAGATATTTTTAAGTAAACAACCATTTGTGGATTTAAGTTATATGACATAAGGGATTCCACGTAATCTTTCATGATTTGTCACAAATTAAAACCACCATAATTTGTTCAGGTAGAGAACTGAAGCACTAAGCATTCTTGTTCCACCATGAACCTGCCTTGTCTAGATATGATGATTCCTCATCCTCATAGATGACTATTGAACAATCGAATAGCATGTGAAGTGTAACTAAGCTTTGGTGAGACCGAAGCTAACGTTTGTTCTTGTTTTTATTATACTTGTACATACACGCATACATATTTATTAGCACTTATTTCCTATTACATACATTGTATAATAATAATATAATATTAATAGTGTTTTCGTTTTGGACATTTTAAATAATTTCACCTATTGTATTTCCTTTAATAAATGAATGATATTTCCAGTAAAACACCAACCTTCAGAAATATCGTTCTTTTGGACAATTGTAGTGTAAATTGTTAATGTTTTTCTAATTATTTATGTGGATTTTAGTTAAGTTTCGTGTTCAGTATTTCGTCTTTTTTGGGTTTGTTTCTTTGAATTGTTGCTTATAATACCTTGCTTAAATAACAAATTTTGCTTTACAAAATCACTAGTGTACTGAAGTGTATAGTACTACTGTATTTCAAGCACAAATTAATGAAAATGACTATCAAAGCTTCGTCCGTCCGTCCGTCCGATTCTATGCAAAATTACTGAAGAAGATGTAGCCACAAACAAAACTGTGTCCCGTCGATGCTTATCAGTTAATACAATTGATTCGATTGCAAGCAAAACTTTTTGAATAGCCAAATAATTTTAGTAATGTAATAAAAAACTTGCGATCAGAAAGATTTAACATACAGTTACTCTAATAAAACTTTATTCTCAGTCTGAATAACTGCTTATTCTATAGACGCGTTGAGCGATTTCTGATAGGGGAAAAACTTGAGTTCGGGTCGGGTTAAATCACACTGAGATGAAAACAAATTTCAACAATTATATTGTACAGTGGCCCGAATGCTGAGATAAAGGATGATGTACAACTTGCAATGAAGAACAGTGATACGATGCACCGACTGAATTCTATAGATTAGTCAATGCGAGAACAATTGCTTGTATTTTCAACTGGAGCAGCTGGTAGTGCCAAGACCTTTATAATAAAAGGAATATTTTGTAATGGGCTTGCGCAGTCCATGACCATATAAAAATATATACAATTGTTGCTCGGAGTGTCGATAGATGTGAAAACCAGACTAATGTTAATAATTTAATCTTAATTTTTGATATTGTGAAATTCCCCATGAGTGCTTCTTTCAAACTTTTCTGAAAGCCATTTCCAGAGCGTAAACACAAATTTGATTCTAATATAATGTGTTTTATCTGTGCGATATCAGCATGAAGCATGCTTTTCTTTATGATAAACACTTATATTGTTGTTTATGTTTAAGTTTTTAAAAATCATCTCAGTTATAATTGCTTTATTATGTTTTATGTTTAGGATATTTATTTCATTAACAATTTTATAAATATTAATTTTGTGTGCCTTTGGATTTAATTCTTAAATATAAAATTAATTTTCTTTATAAATAAGTAAAATTGTTTATATTTTCATTTTTATATTTATGAGTTGACTGTATGTTTTAGTGCATTTTAAATGTTAAAGCTCTCCATCATTAAATATACATTTACTAATTAACTAGTTTGCTTTCCTTTCTTTTCGTTTGTTTTATTTCATTTTATGATTTTGCTTTTTCAAATTTTAAATAATAAAGTCTTACAAATTTATGGTGTACAAATGCATGTGTGTTATGTGATATCGAAGACCCCATATAGTGTGTATGTTTATTACTTTAAACAGAATCGGTCCAACCTGTCTGTCCTTTTCTCTGCTAACTGGTTCCTTAAATTTTGACATATGATTTTCTTATTGCTCTTTGTAGGACAGTATATTCCAGTCAAAGTTTTCCACACTCTGCAGTAAACCGTCATTTTAAAAAGACACTCCTAACCTGATAAATAATATTCAATCAGTTAGAACTTGTAGCTCGCTCCCAAATAGACATTATCTCTACTATTCGGATTTCAGTTTGTAAACGTTTTCATAATGAAAAGTTTGTTATTACCGAAGGTAACATATTTTTATTGCTTCTTATGCCCAGTCCTCTCTATTAAGTTTCTGCAAATGCATATTCCATCTCTAAGATTCTAATAGATCCGGACTCTGTTCATCTGTACAAGAGCCTTTTTTAGGAATGGTCAAGTTTCGCATGTTCTACTAACTAATGGCTTTCAATACCAGTTCTACCTTATAAGTAAATAGTATACTATCTGAATTCAAATGATGAGGTTATACAGGGTATCCGATAGTCGATGCATCCGACTATAACGCCCTTACATATTACGCGTGTTTTTACTTACTAAATACGTTAACCATTTTTTTTTTTATTTAGAGCAAAAAAGTATTGTAAAATATGTACCAAAAAAGCTAAACTAGTAGCTAAACTTTTATCTTTCTATTTATAGTTTTGGATAATTGCAACTAAAAGAAATTAAAGGTTGGAAAAGTAATGTAGAAATGCAAACAAATTCCTTGTGTAGTAAATTACGCCAATCGAAGCCTACTCGTCCTCGGCTTCAGTTATAGTTGAGTTCATGATTGAAGTTTCCTTCTTCAAGAGCAGTTGATTGTAATGCTTTAAAAAAGATTTACTCAGATTGAAATTTAATGATACAAAAACAATAAATATGTGGTATATTAAGATTTAAGTATGTTTACCTCAACATTTTGTATGCGTATAATGCGGTGTTCGATCTTGGGAGATAACTGACAACTTGATTGCTCGAGGTCATCCAATGAAGCACGGCGCAGCATCTAAGATACCCGAAATTGTAATTATTTGTATGGAATAAATGAAAATGGGTAATGCAAACCTTCGTAGCATTGGCATGCGTAAGATCGATGGATTTGGTATAATGACCAGATGAGAGTTTTCTATTCAAGGAAGGACCATCCAAATCGAGATTATCAAGCATTTGAACCATACTGTGACGACGAGAGAGCGTTACCAATGATTGGCGATGCTTAGTATGATGGCCACCTTTACGTGCATTAATTGCTTTAAAATGATTTTGCACTGTTAATCCGAGTTCTGGACAGGAATCATCATCCATCTATGAAAATATTTGTTATACTTAGTAAAGACAAAAAAAAAACAGTTTTTTTGTTTGTTGAATATAAGAATTACCAAAACTTTGGCGTCCTTGAACATTGTGAATCCATCGCAGCCATTATAAATGTAACTTTTTATGCAAATTTTATATTTTTGCTCCAAGTTTAAATAGTCATCGGCAACTTGTATCAATTGTGGGTCAATACGTTTTCCCGGTGGTTTAGATGGATCGAATGCGAATGTTACACCTGACACTTGCGGAAAGCGGCCTTCTAGTTTAGGATAACTTGAGACAGCATTTTCCAAAGCTGACCACAAACATTTGCCACTGATTTCCAACAGAATCAGAGGATCGCGCATTGGTATTATGTTGACCAAGTCACGCATTGTAAATGGACCGGGTGGATGTATTTGATCAGATCGAAAGGTGCCAGAATTTATGATGACCACATCAGCGCCAGTAGCAGCCAAAACAACATCGCACACCCAGTCGCCCAAGTTAGTTTCCTCAGTGCGAATGGCCGAAAAGCGACCGTCGAGCTCAACACTAAAAGTACCCAACACTTCAGTCATTTTCTCCTCAATGACCTCTATGGAATGTAGAAGAAGTGGAATCAATAAGATTGCTAGCTAGAGACAATACAATGCCAACTTACCTGAATACTTTGCCAATTCGTCCTTGAGCGGTTTATCCTCAACGAACTTTGTTGTTACATTTATTGGCTCGACCACCACTTTGACTCTTCCTAATTCGTCACGATCCTTCTCTAGAGTTATTTTTGAGAACTGGCGGAAATCTGTTCCTGACTTAACAATTTTAATGCCATTGATTTCCTTAATTTCATAGACGTGATCGTGCCCTCCCAGTATAATATCAATACCTGGGCAATTTCTGGCTAGGTTAATATCATTCGGTGTACGCATATGTGTTAAGGCGATAACGATATCGCAGCCCTCATTACGCAACTCAGAAGCAAGTTTATTACCGGCATCAACATAATCAATGAAGGTCACCTCTTTTGGATCAATTGTGGGCAAAGTCTCAAGCCATTCACGTTCCACCAAGCCAATCAAACCAATGGACATTTGATTGTGGAGAATAAAATGTGATATTTTGCCACCGCCTAGCGGACGTCCGGTCTCATTATCAACCACGTTGGACATGAGCCAAGGAAAGTCAGTTTTCTTAATTAACTCCACAAGGACATCCAGACCATGATCTGTAACATGATATATAAGGATAAAAGAAAATAAATGCAAACCAAGCAAATTTCATGTACCAAAATCATGATTTCCAAAAACTGCACAATGTGTACCCACGGCATTCAGCACGGGTACCATCTGTTCTCCCTGCGTAAAGGTACTCACTGCAAATGTTATTTATACAAAATAATGTCAGACATTTTAATAAGATATTTTATTCAACTCACACATGCTCGGCGAAAATATATCGCCACTGAAGAGTACCAAAGGGTCTAGGTCTGCAAACGTCTTAATGGCCGTACAAAAACGAGCTGCTCCACCTACGGGCTCAACATCCGAGTTAGCTTCGATGTTATAGACATCGTTGTAATGCAAAATTGTAAGCGGTCTATTGTTGTTATCTGTCATCTTGAGCAGGTGTTTGGTCTTTTCCAATTGTGATAGTATCGATGTTGAACGACGATAACCAATAGCAAAATTGTCGCCACAACGACTTCGCATGCGTGGACTTTGCGGTTGACTCACTGATGACGAGCGGACTGTACGTCTTACGAAATGTGATAAACTCCCGGCTATATCTAATTGTGGTGTCAGAGATTTCGTGTCGAATTTCTCGTCCACCAAGCGATCGGTATTGCCCCCGTCACAAACTGCTTTTCCGGCTGTTTCAATTTTTGCTACCCTAGCCGATGTGCTACTTTCCTTGTCGTCACAGACACTACCGCTGCCGCTTCCACTACCAACTGCACCGCACAGGCAACTTTGTGCATGTAAACCAATTCTTCTGTCTCCAGCGCTCTCACTGAATACGTAATCGTCCTCGTCACTGTCGTCTAACTCCAAGGAAAGGAAATTCGGATTTGACGTTTGAATCTGTGTAACAGCACGTTTGCCAGCTTCACGGACTTCGATCGAAGCCTATGAATAATTAATGTTTATAAATGGAAGGCTACTTTTCTTTAATTTTATTGTTGTTGTATATCAAACGACAATATACAAAGATGTAGAGATAAGTAATACATACTTAGAATAAATGCAATATCATCAACAACAACTAATCAAACAAGGCAAAGAAAGCCGAGATGAAATGGAAACTTTAGTTTGGCTTAAAGAAAAAAAAAGTAATGGAAGAATAAATTATAAAATGAAATTGTGAAATGACATAAGCGTCAGGTGTTATTATGTTCTAGATAAATATTGTAATATTTACCATATAGTAAGTGTGTATAGATTGATAGATAAGTACAATAGTTAGTAGTTCAGATTCCGTGTCTTTGTGTCTTTTCTTTAATAGGTATACTAAGTATTGTATGTATGTATGAAATACATATATGTAAGTAGTATAAGTTTTGTTTTTGTTTATTGAACAACTTTTGTAAGTATATGTATAATATGTCTAAGGATATGTTGGCAAAAGTAAGCATTTACAACATCAATATGATTGTTCATTTTGGATAGAAGTTTTTAAAATTTTAAGAACCTGTTTCAACCAGCCAACCACATTTCGTAGTCCTTTTGTAACCTCAGTTGCCTCGTTAATTGCCGCCGTACTATTTTCAACAAGATTACCCAATTTTTTGCGTGGTCCCGATTGTGTGCCTGATGTTCTGTCAGCCATGTTACTGTTATGCAATGGATATACGAGTTACATACAATAATATGCATGTTTTATATATTATGTATATATAGTATGTATATCAATAATTGGAATAATCATATTAAATTCAAGTACAAGTGATTTCATATTGTAGACAAACAAATTACCAAAACAAACACTAAGAAAATTATGTATACAAACTTACACATACATACATATCTCTAATTCCACCCAAGTTTAAGTGGATTTTTACACATCCATACTAACTAAGTACATGGCTACACAACAAATTTTATGCATCTCACCACACTAGGGTGCAAAGTTTGTATTATCACTTTCGATGGATGTTTGTAACACTTCAAACACTTCAAGATAAAATCCACTAAAATTAATTCTATACAAAATCATGATTACTTTTTTATAGTCACCAGAATTGAAATCATCTACCCTCAAAACCATCATATATGAAGTGAAAATTGATCTTTTCAAGGAATTGATCATGGATCAAATCAGCAATTTTCTGCAGATGAATAGCACAACACTTACATTTAGTTAAACAGACTCCGCTCAGTAAGTACATAGATTCAATTATTACAATTTTAATAACAACAGTATTGGGTTTAACCCGAAATTGAGGTTTAAGCAATTAATAAGAGCATATTCAGTCTATGTACAATATATTTGTATACTCGTGACATCTTGGATCACTTACTATTCTGGGGATTCCAGCTAAAGTTTAGTTTTTGTTATATATAATATAATTTATATAGAAACAGAGGACAATTATGGCTAGATTGATTCCATACAAAAGGCTAATAATCCTACCAATGAACCTACATATCATAGATATTTCCGATCTACATTGAAAGTCATCATTATAAACAGAAGAGGATTACGACTTGAAGGTCTCTGATATCTTTCTAAATGTACTTATTACAAACATTACGATAAAGTGATAATCGGCACTGCAAAATGTACCGCAACTTGCACAATTAATAATTTAATATGAAATCACTCATAACAATTACAAGTATTTTTATTTTATTTATTTATTTTCTTTTTTTTTTGCACATATTTACAACATAAAATTTCTAATCATACAAATTTTATATATTTCATTATGGTGGTTTTATGTTTTATCTAGTGATCTCTTTTAGTTAGAATACAAAACACATAATGCAATTTCTTAAGTGTTATTTTTCTTCTATTTTTTTTTTCTTTTTTAAATAATTTTCAAATAAACAACATTTGCAAGTTCATCTATTTGTAAGCGAACGTAAACTTAAAAATCAGAAGAGAAAGTCAAATGTTGTATGCGCTTTTCTTGCATATAAAAATGTGAGAAATCAAAAAAAAAAAACAAAAGTTCTATTCATCTTTGCTGTCATAGTAGTACAACAGAAAACATAAGAGAAGAAGAAAAGATGTGCAATAAAATAAATATAAATAAAAATAAAATATAATTAAGAAAAGCTAATTTTAATCTCACAAAACAAACTTTAAAATACACTTCACATATTTTTAGATATTACAATTTTGATTTTTCCAATATGGAGACCCACTCAGGCGGCTCTTGGCAAATACCATCGCCCATTGCGATTTCCATTGAATTTAGAAGTTATAACTTCAAAAGTTTGGAAAAGTTGGTTTCAATGAACCAAACAAAATGTCAAGACTAATAGATTGTTTTGCTTCAATATATATTTGATGGGTTCTTCGACTCAAATAAGTACTAAGTATGTACGAGTATATACCAAATATGAAATTTGAATAAACAATTACTTGATGATAAGTGACAGGCATATAAAACACTTTCCAAATTTTTTTTCTTCTTGTTCTTCGAGTCTTTGAAATAATCTTCGTTTTCTCAAGAACTCGAATCTACAATAAGTACATAATATTATTCAAAATTTCACATATTTTTCAGTTTCTGAGATATAGAACGACATACAAACACTTATCTTGAAGAGATTGTCTCTTCAGCTTAATGAAGAATAAACTTTTTCGTTCTTAATCCTTAACCCATAGGCACAATATCTCGAAAGCTGGGAGATAGAAACAGAGTTTGTCTGTCAGCCAAACAAAAGTGAATTTCTTTACACATATATTTAATAAGATTCTCTTCTACTCTCTTAGGTGGTAGTAGGTGAGGTGTATAAAAACAATAAAATAATTTATTTGCAAACAAAAATAGCATCAACAATAATTAAGTCAAAAATATTTTGTACAACTGCTCCCAACGTAGACACTACTACATACTACAACATATTGTATAAATAACAATACTACACCACATTGATAAGAAATTTTGAATATACTTATGAGTACGTAAATTGTTTGCAAAGAAAGTGTATGTAGCAAAGCAAAGAAAAATACAAATATGTAACATAAAATAACTATGTACTTATCAAGACAATTAAAATCGGAAAAGGTAAAGGCTAAATAAATTCACATTGAACAGAAATATTGTGTATAGTACATATGTATGTACATATTAGCTTGACCTGTGGCCTCCCTTGAGGGACAACAACAAGGACTTAAAGTGTCTTAAGGTGCTACATCTTATTGTAGAACATGGTTTTGTAATACGTAACATAAATACAAACACAAACTTGTTTTCCAATGAAAACACCAAAAACAGAAACAAATTGAAACTGGTTTTTGAGTATGAGTATTTTGCGCATTCTAATGGATGCGATGCCTCTCTCAATCAGATTGACTACATTTGAGCGTGTGAAACTGCGTGCTTTTGTGGTTCACTAAGGCAGATGTTCGTGGCGGGCGTGTTTACGAAACATGGCACAGTTCAAAGTCATACACCCACGCAGAAAGCATAAAACCAAGAGCGTGGAAATACGAATGTCATGTACGTGGAGTTTACTAAGTATATTCGTTGTATTGTAGTGGTGTTTCCTGTTGAAGTTCAATGTCGAATACAATGTAGATAAACAACTTAAATTCCACCCGGCTTTAAGGGCTTGAAAAGCCCAATGCATTGTAACCATGTTTTTGGATATGAACGTTCTGTTAACGAATATGCTTACATTAGTATTTAAACATATTTATGGCCATACACAAAACGTGATTTCCTGCTAAGTCCTAATATACAATTGTGGGTTATATTTAGATGCATACGCAGAAATAATTTATAAGATAGCTTTACGGAATACACACATGAGTATAATGATTACATATACGAACCTATGACAAATAGTTTAATTTTACAGTCGGAAGACATGAACAATAATCGAAGTCTAAGTTGTTTGTCCGAAACACACGAATGTATATATTTATGTACACACATGGTTCATACTAAACTAAAGAGGAATATACATATATTCAAACTTATGTAAGCACAATGACGTTAATGAGGCAGATTAGAGGGAAACGCCATACTAAGCAGATGGAAGAATCAAATGGCAAATCAAAAAGTCTAATTACCATGGACATGAAATCTTGACTTGAGTATCAATGAGAAAAATTAAGCTATTTTGAATTCAATCTAAATTTCTGGGTAGAATCTTTGACGCTCTATGGTATGTAGTACGTACATATGTATGTACCATTCAACGGGATGTGAAGATCTCGATGATAAAGGACAAAATTAAACAATTTACCCGAAAACATATGGGCTGACCACAACTATCTTTGTCATTGACCTGCTAGAGGTGTAACAACTGATTGTATGAATTGAATACAAATAACAAAAGGATAACGTAAACAAATAGAATGAAAGTACAAAACTATCTCTGGCTCATGCAAATTAGATCATAATATTTATTAGCATACTTTCATGCGACAATTCAGTTTTATACTACTCACTACATAAACAAATAATTGCACTTTATAGAGAATTAAGCTTAATCTGTACACAAAACAAACAAAAAATTTTGCAAGTCAAAAAATATCTGATAAAATATCTTACCTTTGTTCTTCCTTCGTTTTCTTTTATTTGTATTGTGTTTACTATTATTTCCTTATTTTATGTCCTTTCGGTATTTTTTTTTACTTGCAATGACACTCATTGGCAAAAAGGATTAACCTTCAGTCCTTTTATATTATAGTTTTCGTTGTTTACACGAGATTTTGAACAAAGAAAATATTTGATGAATTTAATGATTTTCAACCATTTCCATTTTCATTTCGTTTAAAATATTGATTCTGTAACTTTGTTCGCTGGTATGCAAATTGTTTTTTGTGTGACACAAATTAATGTTCTTTTTTTCTCTTCAATTGCTTGAAATCACACACTACACAAAAAGTATATTGTTTGTAACTAGCAGGTTTGCCCTGACCTGCCTGGTTGGTCGTCTGACATGATGCAAGGATATGAAAAACACACAGATACACACTTTTATATAATGGAATCAGTGAAACACGACCGCGCACCTGCTGCTCCACTTGTAGAACATTAAAATTGCCGCAGCTACCACTTCATATTACTGACTTTGAGAGTATGGTACTGCGAACCCGATTTTCAGAATCATTGCTGGCGAACTAAGTTGCCACAATCAAACGTTAATGAATTGTGACTTACATTTCAAAGCACAGTGCCACCTGCCAAGACATAAAGTAGATACTCTCTGAGAGTATTGTAAAATGTATGTGAGTACAATAGTTGGCTCTTTTGCTAAATTGCCATTTCTTTGTGGAGCAGCTCTCTCAAATCACTTGTTGTTGTTGTTAAGTTAGTTCAATTTGTTTGGACTTGTTGTTGCTATTTTTGCACGCGCTCTTTCATTGTCATTAACCATTAACTCTCTCAGTTGCCATTCACTCTTATTGGGCCAGACCCATTCAGTTGTTATGCGCACGTGTAGGATCCCGCTTTTGTCATATTTTTGATTGCTTAATAATATAATCAGCTGTCTAGAAGTTCAGCGTTTTACTCATTTATTTATGACACTCTCCCTCTTTTTCAAATGTGGGTTTTTTTCATACTTGTATGACAATCGAAGGAATGTTACCACAATTCCAATACTCACTGAATTAGTGAGTTTTTCTGATTTATTTCTTTGAATAAAAGCAAAAACTACGCCTTTGAATTCAATATTCCTAAACTCTTTTAAAAAAGCATGAACAATGACCAGTTTTTAAAGATTGATTACAATAGTAATAATTGTAATTACTATTAAAAAAGTTGTAAATCCCAGAAAAAAACAACATTTATTTTTCCAGTACCAAAAATTTAAATTAAAATTTCTGTGGGTTAAGAAAAACTAAACATTTCACAATAGTATAGTATAACAAAATTGCAAGGAGAATCGAAAGAGAGTAATTCGTTCCGTCACCGGATATCTAGTCCCAACTCATATACATATGTACTCCACCTGGTTGCCACTTTGGTGAACTTTTCTAGCTTCCAATTGCATGTGTATTTGTTGATACCCTGCTTCCCATTACAAAAATTATGTGTGCAGTGTGTTTAAGCTTTGGTGAGACCAAAGTTTGTCATTTAAAGATCTTTCTGATGTTTGGTGTGTTTATTAAATTTTATTATATCAAATAATATTCAATTAAATGACATTAGATACGTTTAAAAGATTAATAAATTGCTTCTGAGGATTGTGGAAAATTTTTAAATTCTTCTCGACAATGTCGCTCATAATCAACATCAGCAATAGCAACAGCATCGTCGTCAAGCACAGTGATGTTACGTTAAATTGAACACATGGACGCATTAAAAGCAATACAAATTGTGAGATAGTCAGTCAGTCAGTTGAGTCCGGTCCGGTCTAACATGCTGCAATTAAGCAGCTGAAGGGCAGACAGCCTCAGATAACCACAAACCGTCACGCCTAAAGAGATTTCAATCTGCATTACTTTTTTTTTTTTTTTTTTTAATTTTTCAATAAAATCTTTGTTCACTGTTTGATTTATTACTTTTTCACTTTCTGGGTATCATTTTACTGTCTCAGTTCAATTGAAAATCACTTTCACTACTTGGCTTTGGAATAATTATAGAAATAAACAAAACAAAACAAACGATACATCAAAAACAACAAAACTGATACACAACTCAATTATAATGAACTGATTTTTTTATTTGATTATTTTACTCTTGTTTTGCTTTTATTAATTCTTCACTATATTTGTTTTTGTATCATTTAAGAAGATTATTTATAAATTGCACCTTTTTTATGTGTTAAAAAAACATTTTTATTCAATTTTATTCTTTTTGTGTGTGCACGAAGCACAAAACATGCGTTCAATATACACTCGAACTTTCTGTTAAATGGATGCGAAATGTAAAATGAAAAGCTCATTTAAGCAATAATATTAAGGTAGTCATCGACATATCAAATGGCTCTCTTTTTGAGACAGTTGGAAACTATGTGACGTGTCGTTGGGGTGTTTTTACGTTTGACCAATTGCTTGCATAAAATCAAAACTTTTTGATTTTTCTTCAAATCGCTTCCTCTTCATTTTTGCATTTGAAGACCATTTTGATGTGTCGATAAGGAAATCAACTCATTATTATGAAATATTTGAGGTGAATAGACAAAAAAAATAGAAACGGTATTTGGTGATACGGAAACAACATCATCAAAAAGAAGAAAACAACAAAAAAATATTTAAATTCCTTGTGAGCTACAGTAGTAAAAATTAAAAGCTTCTCTATTTGACGAACGTAATTTGATATAGTCGATGAGCAACGAACGAATCAACCAACAACAACGATTTGAACAACCATTTGATGTGTCGATCGATGGCTACCTTAAGTATGTATTTACTGTATTATTAATATAAGCTTAAAATGTGAAATTTTACTGTTGCAAATGGAATTTTTAAAATTCATTCTTAAAATCCTCAAATAAATTTCACCAATTTGTTTCGAAAAATTTTCAAGATTTCATTCAGAAAGTTTCCTTCTTCATTGTGTTGATATTATATTACGCATTTGCCTGATGGCTGTAACCAATCGTGGTTCGCAACCACTGCTTAGTGTCAGATAATTTTCCGGCGTTGCCTTTAGCAATGTCAAAATTTGGGACAAATGCAAAGTGATGGATAATCCTAACTCTTCGAGTACATTTGACAAGTACTCAATATCGACAGCTAATTGGGTGGCTGTAGCTGTTGCTGGCAATGATTTAATTTGAAGAATTTGTGTTTGGTATAGTACGCAGCATTGCTCAACCACCAATGCTAATAAAATATCCGCACATAGAGCATCCGGCTGCGTGTACTTGACATTACACAGCTCAAGCGCTTGTTTGAGGAGTACCGAAGGCGAAAGTAGCAAAGGTTCCAAATGTTGTGGCAGCGTCAATAAATATTGTCCGATTTGTGTGATGCATTCTTGCGGTGCAAAACTAAACGAAGGCATATCAACACCAACAGGCGAATGTGCGTGCACATCTATTGGTGGTTGAATATGCATCAGTTGCGCTTCAATAGGACGGAGGAGAATGTTAAGCACTATATCATGTACTTCTTTCAACTGTGTCTTTAGTGAAACATAAACTTGTGGAAATATACCAAGTGTGTCTGTGGTTGTGGCAACGCATTCGGCTCGCCTCCTTTGGAATTCTTCCAAGCCATTAAGTAATTGCTGTTTTGCCGGTCTGCCATATGTTCGATAAATATTAATATCACTCGACTTAGCACTTGTTTCTAGCTTGTCAGCTAAAGTGGACATGCGCTTGTGCAAGGATGCTTCAAATTTCTGTAGTTTTAGTTGGAAGTCTGCGAGACACTGCAAAAGCGACATACTTACATGCAGCATAGACCAATTTTCACTGCTCATCTGTGCATTGCTTCCCAAACTAAGAGAAATCTGACGTTGTGTTTTGCTGAAGTTTTCCAATTGACGTTTAAATATGCCATTCAGCAGTGTAATGAGTTTGCAGAGAGCTAGGTCGCTTGTTATGCGTTCACAACGTTCACATGCTTCACGTAGCCAATCAAAGAGTTTACGTGTGCTGTCCTCCAGATGACGCACCGCTTCGCTGGGTGTTGTCTGATTGACCATTAAGCGATCGACTTGTGTCGACAATTCTGTTTCTTCTAGACTTGGATACTGCTGTATAAATTTATAAAAATACTCGTAGATTGCTTCGCATAATTGATGCGCCAAATCCATTGGCAGCGAGACATTCGTTTGCATCAAGAATGCATTCAGATGTAATACAAAATTATCATTGGCAAGGGCATATTGTGCCAATAAATCTAAGCGCTCATTTGAAGACTTTAACAATTGAAGAATATGTGCGTCACGTGTTGGCTCCAACGATGGTAACAATTCAGCTATGACCAACATGGGCTGCAAGTGACCATCATCGGCGGCATCGACAAAAATTTGTGTACACCATTTCATCTGACGTTGGCAGTGTTCTAACAAATGATCATAGTAAAGTGTTAAAAACTGTTGCTGTTGGTTATCTGACGAATGCAACTCCAGTATTTGCTTCCATTGCTGTTGCAGAGTGTTTTTCTGCACGGCACGGTAGTATTGTTGCAGCTGTGGCAAGCGTTGTATAGCAGAGAAGATTTCTACATATCGTTTTGTCTGCTCAAGATTGGATTCAGCAAAACATTGTACAACGCTGGGAGAGGCCAGTGCTTCGAGTCGATTTTTAAAATCTTCGACTTGTGTTTGACGATCGGAATGGCCAGGCAACTTTTCCTGAGCTTGTAGTGACTTTTGCAAAGCCACCAATTTCTCGCAGACCCCCTATAAACAAGTATATCTCTACAAAAATACCATCAATTTTTAAAAAACAAACATACCTTCAAATCATTGCGTTCAAAACCATCTTCAAGAGCGCTTAATAAATTACCCCAACCATCGGACTCTTGCAGCGACACTTTGGCGGCCTGCAATTTTATTTGACGTGTATTCAGCCGCTCTAAGGTAGCCATGCATTCACCGGTTTCCTCTTGCACAGCAGCCATTTCCATCTGCATGGTCTTCATGCGATGTTGCAACTGTAGCACATCGTTCTGTAAGTGAATGGCTTCTTTAGCAATTCGTGGCATATTTGCCACCACTTGCTGACTTGATTCCTCCACAGCATAGTTTACCTGCTGCACGTACAATTGCAATTTGGAGACACTCTTTTGTATGAATGACAATGACGTGGCGACTGTGTCTGCATTGGAAGAATCCGCTCCATCACCATTTTCCTCTAAATATTTTTTATAATTCGCATTTATCCATTCTGCGGCATTGAAATTATCCTCGGATAATGCAGAAATATCCATTGCACCTGATTACAGGTAAATCCGCAATATATAATTTTACTTTCTGCTTTGAGATTGCCAAATGTTTTGATTTTGTTCTGCTTCTTACTGACTTTGACACTCCCATTGAATGAGTAACAAACAAAAGCTTCTAACAGATGATTCTGATTACAATTTTAAAGGGGGTTAGACACTATTTGAAAAAGACTACGGCGAAACAAATAGTTTATCGCACAAAAGTGCTGCTCTCTGACCAGCAATGGGATAATAACTAGTGTAAGGGTAAGTTAATATTACAAAATGTAGTATAAATAGAGAAGAAATATTTGAATAAATTGCAATTTCTCAACCATTTGCATCTCTTTGTGAGCACATTTAAATGTTTATTTATTTCATTATTAAAATTAATTTTACAATATTCTGTTGGATACACAAAAAAATACTCATTTCGATTTTTCAATTTTGTCGACGATAACATCATAACCGTTACTATCGTTATCAAGTGATAATTTGCAAATTTGCACATGTGCAAATAGGAAAGCAGCGTTTCATTTTTTAATATAAAATATAATATTATGATCGAGCCTTTTGAACCTTTTAACCTTATGCTGCAGCGACGCGCACGCTTTTTCTTGTATTCTTTCGAGTTTTTCGTTTGGTGGACTTGTTGTTCTTGTGGTTTTGTTGTTCTTGTCTTCTTGTTATTGGAATTGAAAAGCAATGTAGATGTACTTTTGTTAAAAAATTTGCATAGCATTTGCTTGAATAGAAAGAATTAAGTGCGTGAGTAGAAATGAGTGTAGATAGTGATTTTAATATTTCACCAAAGTTCACACAAATATGTACGTTAATGACTATGAAAAAATTAACAATCCGGAACATTCCTCTTTACTAGCTGTCAATTGTATAATAAAGGGCAAAAAATACGTAATGACCTCGACTTACATACATAGTAAAGTTACTACTTTAGAAATGCCCACAATTTCTATTGGCTCATTTGAATGTATCATCTGTCAATAGATATTCCGTTTGTTATGTTATACATATTTTTTAAACAAATATACTTACTTTACAATGCAAGAAGCATCGGACAAAAACAGATAATTTACGTTCGCCGGGCAATATTAAAAGTGAAATCTGCGAAGAGATTGGATGCGATTAAATTTAAGAGTCAAACTGCAATTCAAATTTTCGTTAAATTATTACATTTATTAAGAGATTTATTACATTTATTTTAGTCATATGTAGTTTCCGCATAATTTTTCTTTTAGCCACAACATTTTGAGGCCACCAACTCCTTTCCCTACCTCTACCACTACCACTACCTTAATCAAAATTCATTCATTATTCATCATTCATTCATTCTGTTTTTTTTTTTGTTTCTTGATAATTATTGAGTTTTAGAAGTCGGCTACCAATATTTTGAATATTTCACTTAGCTGAGCTGCTTAGCTGTAATTGGCTTAAAAATATTTAAAGTTACTTTGTTTAATTTTAAATATCTTCTTTCATTTTTTGTGGTTTGTTTTAATTGTTCTTGAGACAATAATATAACAAATATTGATTTTTGATAAAACTTTCCATCTTTATTTCTGTAAACTGATTTTTTTTGTTTTGTTTCACACTAGTGCCAAATGTATTATATTTGATTAATTAAATATTTCTGCATGAATTCATATAGTATTTCATGTATTTATGTATCTAGTGTTTTATTTTTTTTTTTTTTTTTTTAAAGATCTAAACTAACGAGGGAAACGAAAAAGGAAAAACTATTTATAGATTATAAACTTATTGCGTTCAGTTCTAACATTTCTGAGGTTATACATGTTTTTCATCATTTCAATCAAGTTAAATTGTTTAAATTAAAAACAAAATTTACAAAGTTCTATATATACAAATTTGTTTAGAGAAAAATATGTTTAATTTGTTTTAGTTTTTAAATTTTTTTTTTTGTTTATTTTTTTTATTATAAACTCTAATGGAAGCTAAGGTTTTGTGATTTTCGGGCCATTTTTCCATTCATATACATATATTTATTTTATTTACTCGTTTCTTTTGAAAAATAGTTGATCATAGTTTCAATATATATTATTATTTATTAGCACAGAAGCTGCTATCCGAATTAAATAATTAATGTGTCACTAAAATATTGCCTCCTCTATTTGTATTTGTATAATTATTCTTTGAAATATTTATGTAATTTTATATTCTTTTACACAAAACTACTACATCATTAAAAATATTTAAATTCCATTATTTCGTGTAGCATTTCAGAATTGAGTTGGTTTTGGTTGTAATTTCAAAATTCTTGCTCATGTTGTTATAATTTTTATTTTGATTTTTTGTTTGAACAAAGGGTAAATTAAAATTTTTGAAAATATTTCTTTGCATTTATATTGGGTTTCTTTTTTCTTTTTATATAATTTGTTTTTGTTTTGTTTCTTGATGAAGTAACTAAAGTTTATTTAATAATTTTACATCGGTAAGGGGGAGTAGTAGGTAATAAAGTGCTTAATGATATCATCTTATGTTTTGTTTTGTTTTTTTAATTACATAATCATCATAATCATCATATTGATTGAAATTTAGTTTATTTTTTCTATTATTATTTATAAGTCGTTTTTAACAAGATCTCTTTTCATTTTTTCACTTTGAAAGTTTTCTTTTTAATGTATTTATTTTCCTTTCTCTCATCCATTTGTCCATTTGTTCATACATATACTCGTATTCATACATACATATATGCTTACAGTTAGAGTTATATACATATGTATATGTATATATATTTATACATAATACATACAATTTCTTCAAAAATAAGTATTTTTATACTTGGTTCCTTCACTCCAGTTACCAGTTTAGTTTATTCATAACTTATACGGTGATTTATTTTTTAATTAATTACAATGTAATTTGTTTTTTATTTTACTTTATTTTTATTTATAATTCTTATTCATTGAAATCCATGTAAATTATTTTAAATTTGAAATATGTAATTCTTCTTCCTGCCTCTGACGAAATAAGATTTCTCCTTTTTTTTTATATATATATATATAAAATTCAGTAAGCCAAAAATTTTGTTTTTAGGAGCGCAGCCAAAAGAATATTTCTTCATTATAATTTTATAAAAATGTTAAATAGAAATTCATTCTTCTTTGTTATTGTTTATTAAATGTGGTGGTGGTGACGGCGGCGGCTGCGGTCATAAAAACCAAAACAAAAAAAAAATTATAATAGTAATAGAGGAAATGATAAGTTATAATATAATATTATTTTTTAAGAACTTTTTACCTATACCCATAATTAGAAACTTTTTCTAACTCTCATTTCGCTTTTCAGTTTTCAGTCTTACACTAACTACAATATTGTAAAAGTCTATTTAACGAATTATTAAACAAAACGCGTCGGTCCATCCATGTCCATATTAAATTAAAATAAAGGTAATATGTTTTCAATGTATAATTATTTCAGATTAATACATAATTTTGTGTACAAAAGAATCAAAAGAAAATAGAGCAACTACTGATATTGCAGTTGCTAAGATGCCGCCGACCACACAAACACACACTGTTGTATAAACCCAGTGACTAAATTTAAGAGAACTGAGTAAGGAAAATAGTACTAAAAGATGAACAACAACAACAACAACAACCCCTTCCTGTCACAAAATCTAAATCGAATGCTCGATCGATCAGTTGTCTATTACAATTCCTACCTGATGACATACATTAGTAGCTTATTTCAAAAGTTGCGCTCTTAACCGCTTAAAACTCAATTTCACATTAAATTTTCTATTATCGCCGATACCTTTGCGCTGTGTTGTCCTGCATCCACTACCACTACTTCCGCCACTACCACCATTACCACCACAACCAAAGCGAAGTTTCCTTGATCCTCAACGTTTGCTTTTATTGCCTTTCTTACGTTTGTGTATGGCGGTAGCGGCAGCTGCAGAGCTTGTTGATGCAACGGGCGTAGTGGCTTCGGTATCGACCTGACCCTCTGCAGCAGCATTGTTATCAGGGATAGATAACGCAACGTGCAGTGATTCTCAACTTCTCTCGGGCGTTCCATGATGTTGATAGATCTGTTGGATCTGCTGTTGTTGTTGCTGTTGTCCGGCATGTACAATTTGACTGCTTGATGTGACAACATCTTGTTGTGAGATATGTTGCTGCTGTGAGGCATGTGGCTGATGATGTTGTGATTGTTGCTGCAGATGCACGACATGTTGCTGCAAATGTTGTGGGGTCTGAGGTTGCGGCAATGGCGTACTGTGATGCTGGGGTGTCTGCTGATGCGGCGATGGGCTATATGGGAATTGTTGTTGCAACATATGCAACTTTTGATCGATGAAAGAAAAAATAAATCGATTAGTTTAAGTTTTTGTAGAAACAACAATATAGAAATCTAACTTTGGTCTCAGTCTCACCAAAGCTTACATACGCTTTTTAATTTTTGGTGATTGATGGCTCATTGTTTAGTGTGCAAACTAAATTTAAAATGTTTAACTTACAGAATTCTCTTGGCTATGCTCGATAATCTCAATGCTGCCGGATGTATTGCCCGAAGTATTGTTTATCGCGGTGCCACTCGCATTAGAAACATCATACTTGCCCCGTTTAAAACGACCATATAGCGAGCTGTAGGGAAGGTTAAAATGGATCGCCGCCTGGTTGATGGACATGTGGCCGACACTGTAAACACAAATATGCAGGATTAACAATTATAGGACAATGTCAATGCTCCTATTACCGCCATGTGCTACTTATTACTTACCGCACTGAATTCAATGCTTCGTTCATGGCCTCTTCAGACCACGGCGTTGGATTTGACCGGGACAGTTCTATACCCTCACGCTTGCAGCGTCCATAAAGTGTTCCTTTGGGGATTAAGTGTTAGGAAAGTAAAAGTGATTAATTTTTTTCATTGAAATTATAATCAATATGTTCAATTTGAAATCAATCACTTTTCATCGAAATCTTTATCATGAATCATAAAATACAATACAATATGTAGCAGAGAATTACTTTATTCTGTAATACTAATCGCCTCCTAACAACAGACGGACAGAATTACAATTGTATGTGACAAATTTAAAACTGTTACGAATTTTCATAAAATTTATTTCATCCTCGATAATCTGATTCATCTCATTGTTTTACTCACTCACCTGTTGGTATACCAAATTCAGCACTTGCTTTTTGGACGGACGTATTACCGGCACGAATTGCCTCCAATGCACGCTCCAAGTCCTCGGGGCTCCATGTGGTTGGTGCGGCATTGAAGGGCGCCGCCAATCGTATACCCTCTCGACGTGCAATCTTGTACAGCGTCGATGATGGTATACCGAAGGCTTTTGACGCTTTATTCGCCGATATTTGTCCAGAACGTAGTGCTTCCAGGGCATTATTTAATGCATCTTCATTCCATGATTTTGTGCCACCTTCCTTCTTTGGCGTTTCGATGCCCATGCGATGAGCACGTTGCCACAGAGTGGTTGACGGTATGCCATAGGTGGTAGATGCTTTCGTCAGGCTCATGTTTTGATTCTTTAATGCATCTAAAGCTGAATTCATATCATCTTGTGTCCAAGTTTTAGGACCATTAAACTGACCTTTCACATCACCACCACCGACACCACCAGCACCGCCGCTGCCACCACCTCCATGTTGTTGATCCAAATTTGTATAGTGTGGCTCATTTTGATCATGCGGCGAACCGTTGGCTATCATCATTGAGTCCTCGCTTGTATCAGAATTGTACATATCTAAAGTAAAAAAAAAAAAAAAATGGAAATCATTGAAATTAGAAACATTCTAATATACAATATAAACATCGTATAATAAATAAAAGAAAAAAATTGTCCTTACACTCACCCATGTGCCCAGTGGTCATCATATTAACAATCTCCGGCGTTATAATCATCCCCGGTTCATGTTTAATTTGGCTTGGATCAATCTCCATTACAGTGCCACCGCCTAATTCCGGATGCGGCGTCTGTGCGTGCTGCTGATGTGTCGCCTGTTGTTGCTGCTGCTGTTGTTGTTGTGAATGTGCCTGCGCCACCAATTGCTGGGCATGCAATTGATGTTGCTGCGCTTGATGATGTTGCTGAGCGGCTGCAGCAGCTGCCGCATGTTGGGCAGCTGCTTGTTGCTGTGCTGCCGCTAGTTGTTTCGCCTCAATTACCTCGCTTTTGATGTGTTGCACGAGATTTGAGTTGCTCCTCGTCGCTGGTTTGATGATGTGTGATGGAGTGCATTGGAGATTGATCGAGCCGATGTATATGTTGGGCCAAATGATTATCAATATCAAGCGCTTCGGTGGGATCTGTACATATAAATTAAATAGATTTAGAAAACGAATCTATGAATCGCGATGAGAAAATATTCCATTTCTATTTTATTCAACCCCCATCACTCCCCCCCATTCCCGTATAATTGAAATATCAAAATTTATTAATCTTGTGCCCATCCCGACCTTAAGCATTCTAACATTCACTATTATATTATTATCATTATTTGATAGACTCACTTGATAGATCACGTGTATCTGTACTGGGATTGCAGGAGAGATCGACGTGTTCCGTAACGGTGACTGGTGTGGCTGATGGTGCTGGTGGTTCGGGTGTAAAATCCAAAAATCCCATAGGCACGCCTAGCAGGCCTCCATTCTATATGTTTTTATTGTTGTTGAATGTCGGTTGGTTGGTTGGTTGGTGGTATAAGATGAATTGGATGTTTGTTGGTGAAAAGAGAATGCGTTATAAACGCGGAAAACGAGAATGCATAGATATGTAAAATAGTATGAAACACACACACACATACACACACACACACACACACACACAAAACAAATTAGAAAGAAAAGTTAAAGAGAATTTGGCCGAGAACTGATTAATCAACACAAGACACAGTCATCATTATCATCATCAGCATCATCATATCATAATCATCAATTCGGGGTAATGCAACAACAACAATGTTGACTTTGTCTTTTAGTATGCATTATATATGTACGATTATATGGTACATATACTGACTACTGACATACATACATATAGTGCAATACAGAATACATAAAATTGTTTTCTGCACGATCTAACGCTGAAGTTGACGCAGAGACAATGATTACCACTTACCATGCCCATGCCTAAACTAGTCATATTCTTTTCTTTTCCGTCGCGCGCTACTACAATTTGCGTTACAATCGCTGTCCCTGATGGTCCGCCACTGCCGCTGCCGTTACCACCTGTTGATGTTGATGCTGTCACTGTGGTCACTCCTCCACCACTACCTATGCCGGTAGCATTATTTGGTATCGACGATGGTGATGCTGGTGATGTAGCTGACGTTTCCGTTTTACAAATCTTTTGCAATGTAGGCTTATCTGCGTCGTCCGAATCTTCGTCAGGCTGTTCAATGCCGTGTGCGTGCGTGCCGCTGTTACCACTCGACCCACCACCTGCTATGCTTGTACTGACAGTTTGTACTCCGGATACAGGTAAAAAGCTTCCGCCGGATGTATGTTGTAGACTTACAATTGAAGTCTGATCTTGCCCATGTATGAGGATTGTTTGAGAATGATGTGTTTGTTGTTGCTGGTGATGCTGTTGTTGCTGTTGCTGCTGGTGCTGGTGCTGCTGCTGCTGCTGCTGCAATTGCAATTCCGGTGATTTTGAACGCTTGCGTACACGTGATTTGCGTGCAAGTTGCTGCTGTTGAATTATGCTTGCCGTTGACGTTGTACTTATCAATTGTCCACCAACAGTTGTAGTTAGCTGTCCGCCGTGTGTTGTTAATATGGAGGCATTTGCAATCTGCTGTTGTTGCGCTGCAATCTGTTGCTGGTGATGCACTTGTAACTGTTGTTGCGTTGTATTGGGTGATTCTGCGCCTGGCACAATCGTAGTTGCATTCACAATGTTCCCAACTACCGCTTGTTGTATATTCTCAGAAACGGTGATAGTCGCTGTGGCGGCGTCATTTAAATCATCAGGGTTCTCAGCTGTCTCACAGAGTCCTTTAATTTTCAATTGCTCGGCGGTACGTAACAGACCCTTAAAGTAAATGCAAAACAAAAAAATCATATAATATGGATAAGAAAAATTGATATAAATGGATTGAGAGAGATGTATAACTAGAAAATTCATAAATGAAAGTATAGATTATCACAATGCAAAGTTGGTCGGTCGGTCGGCCGTTCGGTCACTCATCTTGCTGCAGCTACTAATAGACGATGAGTTGAACCCACCACCCCCAACCCAAATTTATTGAAGAAAATAATGAAATGGAAGAGCAACGACATACCAACCAAAGGCTTCCAGCCAAAAGCAATCAACTGGCTTAAGAACTGGCAACCAAAAGTAGAAAAAACAACAATCGGAGAGACAAATATTTACTTCAGCAGAGCAGAGTTAAGTTGAGTTTTCTTTCATGCTCGGTCGGTGGTCGGTTGTTTCTTCCATCCATCCCTTCCCGTCCCATCCCGTACCATACGTACGTTCGTTAGTTTTTCTGTTTCTTATTTTACAAGCATCCCATTTTAAATTAAAAAATAAAAACGGGGAAAAAAAAGCAAACGAAGCCGAAACGAAACAACAACAACTGCTGAACCTTAAAACATCGAAGAACAAATTCTTATTACCGCCTTTTTATGCAGGACACAGGACAACAACAGAGTGATATATATATATATATACACATATACATACATATAAGAATATCGTACACATTTTTATGTAAAAGAAAAAGGGAAAAAATAAAGGAAATTAAGCAAAATTTTAGTAAGGTTGATATTTGGGTTTTGGGGGTTTTTTTTTTCTCTTTGTACACCCACCCAACACAAGAACAAAAAAAAAATATAAAATTCCCAGGCTACCACAAAAGTCCCGCCGCCACATTTATCTACTATACTACAATTCTATATGTATGTATGTAAGTATGAGCACAGAAGTAATGCTGTGAAACCAGATGAGATGAGCAAGGCACGACGCAAAGAGACGGGAAGAAAGCAGGCAGGCGGCGGCAGTTACCGAATCAAGTGAGTTCGTTCTCAAGAAAAAGAGAAACTCCTTAAAAAACATTGGAAAAAATTCTCATTGGTGCAAAATCATCATCTTATTGGAGATGCAAATAGCCTGTACCGGAAACTGCGCTTGGCAGAAAAATTAAAAAATACAAAATAAAAAAAGGATACCATGCCATAGTGTTGCTTGTTTCTTGGGTTAAGTAAGTGAAAGGATGGTGGGGTGGGTAGATAGTTGATGGTTGTGTAGCTTTCTTTCCAACACAGCCCATAACAATATCATCCTTTCAAGCAGGACTGTCGTAGCAGTAAGCATCAGCAGCAGCGTTCAAGCCTTCTCACAATACTGTCCTACTGTGGATTGTTGTTGTGTCCATAATAATGATGCCGCCGCTTTTGCTCGCTCACACACACTTATTTGGTTGGAGAATTTGTGGTTGTTGCTGTTGGTGATAGCAGTCAGTAAAGTAAAGACCCTGCACCCTGATCTGCCCTTCTCTGCTCCTGATACTGGTCGTGGTCATCATCATCATCGAAGTCATTTTTATTTTAATTTTTTTTTAAGTTATTTATTTAAGTGCAAAAGAAAAAAAAATATATATATAAAGAATACATAACAAATTTACGCAGTTTCCTTCTAGTTCGCCTCACTCCGCGTCGTGTACTTTATTAAAAAAAAATTGGGATTTGTCCTATTGGCAGCGGTAGCAGCAGCAAAAAGAGTTTTAATTTGTTTCTTTACTTTCTCGCTAGTTCTATGGTATATTTATATTCATATCATTAAAAGTCTGTGCCACCAGCTAGTAGAGTAAACGACATTTGAGTCCGGGTGATGCAAGAAGAAAACAAGGATTTAGTTCTGATTCCATGAAATTCATTATTTAGTATTTTTACTTTTTTCTTTTTTATTTTTCTTAATTACATGCCCAAGGAAAAAATGGAACTTAAACTTTCTAGCAAATGGCATTACACAATTCATTCTAATTGTAAAATATTTCATCACTTTTGTTTGAAGGGTTATTATTTTATATAAAAACTCAAATTCATATCCTACATAATGTAATAAATAACTAGGGTTTGACAATTTCGATTTCTCTAATCGTAATGAACAAGATATTGCATTACAAAATTTACATTTAAGTTTTGAATTATGTTCATCCACTCTACCTGAACCCCGTGTGTGTAAAGTAAAGCTTATCATTGTGAGTATTAAAAAAAAAAAACAATTCTTGTGACTGAAAAAATGCCCAATCATTTTCAATATACATTTGTTAATTAAGTAGAAATCTCTATCTCAAACTATACAATATCAATGTTTTTGACAACGACAATATTTATCTATAGGCCATGCTCTCTGTCGGAACAAATGATGGTTGACTATTGAGATATTTATTACCGGTGTTCTTCCATTGTAGATATAAATCTAACTTTGGTCTCAGCAATAATACATTTGCACTAGTGTGAAATCGATTTCATTGCACCATCAGAACACACACAATATTTACTTTGCATAGACTGTTTGTACTTTAATATAGATGATGATGATGTGTATAAACATATGATATGGTTAATGCTAGATAAGTATATAAAATACTATAGTTATAGTGACATCTAATGAACGAATGAACTTGCGTAATTTGCAGACAAAATTTAATGAGATACGCGTATTGGTGAAGCCATAAAAATTGTAGTTGTACAAAGTGTGACGCAATATTTGTTTAATGAATTGTAGAAATTTAACGATTATTATTAAATATTCTACATATATATGTATTACGTGTGAAACGGAATATTCATTACCAACAAAAACCTTTTGTAGTCTTCATTGGATTGATTTTTATTTCAATGAATGTATTTTCTCAGTCATCCTATCCTGTACTGTAAATAATTCTAGTGAGTCGTTGTAGTTGTTGTAATTATTATAAATCCGAGCAATATACATACGAGTATACATGTACTCATTTATCTGTATCAAATGCCATTTACTTGCAACTATATACAATATAAGTATGTATGTTTTCTCCAAGGATTCGAAAAACAGGTAGGTAGGTAGAAGATTTGGTTTAAAACTTGCATTGACAGAAAAGAAAAAAAAACCAATCAGTTTTGTACCAGAAGTAAACAAAAAAAAAAAAATTGGTTAAATTTCAAACCCTTGGGTGGTTTTGTCTCTTGATTGTATAGCTGCGTACGTAGTCTTTCACGGCTATAACTACAGGCAGCCAGGCACCAACAAATTCTATGGCTTTAAACATTAAACCAATGCCAAAAAAAAAAAAAAAGAGAGGAAAAATATTTCACCGCACCCACATCTCTCAAAAAGTGTAAGAAACTTATTCGTTCATCGCCGTCCCACCCCCCCCCATTGCTGACATCAAAAAAGTCACCCAACAACAAAGCAATCCACCACGCTATCACTAACACCAAACCAAATGCCCAAGCGTCATCATCGTAGCCTGCCAACTGGGTTGTGAGTAAAGCAAGTAATCGAACCGCTACGACGATATGGCGAACGGACAACAGCGCACATAACACACAGATGAATGGATAGACGCACGGACAGACGATTGGCCGGACGCGAAACTGAATCAAGCCGGGCTGGGCTGGGCTGGGCTGTGCCGGACCGTAGGATTGTACTGTGCTGTACAGTTAAGTATTATTACGATATTATTTTTTTTTCTCCCTTTTCTTTCATTTTTTTTAATTGAATGTATTTAGTTACATTGGTAATTATTGATTTTTTTGTGTCCTCTAGTCCATTTGTCGCCTTCGCCAGTTAAATTTGCGCTTCAGTTGAGCTCTGCCTCAGTCTGCCTGCCTGCCTTGCCTATGTACACACAAATATCCCATCTCATATCTTAAAGATACAAGAATTTTGATTTTTTCTTATTGAATTCCTTACAGTAAATTTGGAAATGTCTATTCAAAATTTTTATCTTTTCGTTTAAAGATGCAAACTTTGGACTTTATGAATTGATCTACATACATACATATGTAAATAGATCAATGTATGTCCTGGATGGATTTTTATTTTTTTTTGTCTTATAAAAAAAAAATGTGAAAATGGCAAAAGCAAAGTGAACTTGCCATCATCTCATCTTCTCTGTTATGTAATCAATACAAATTTCATATTTTCTAGGTAGAAGATATCTGGTAACGCTTGCTTATCCATCGTACTTTTATTTCTTTTGTTTTTTGTTTTAATTGACTTGAATTCCATTAAAATGAATAATTTCTTTGTCCTTCATTTTCTACTCTTCTCTTCCTATCTAACTAATTTCCTTCCTTTCCTTCCTTCTTTCTTTCTTTATTTCTTTCAATACACGACAACCAACATTTCTTTGTTTTTTTTTTTTTTGTTCATTTGGTTTCATAGCGATGATGATGATGATGATGATGATGATGATGATTGTCCTGTGTCCTTTCCTATTGCTTCTTTTGACTTTGGCTGAATTTTTAATTGGAATTTTTTTCTTCGCTTATAAAACAATCAGTGAGCTGCGATACAAGGTAAAGTCCACAACAAAACAATAGTTCAATAGGATGAATGATGGAAATTGGAAAAATGAAATGAAAGTGCGAATTGAATGGCTCATCAAACGATGATAAGAAAACAAATGGAAAAAGGCACAATATTTCCACTTCTTATGAAAAAAAAAAAAATAATCCTTAATCAATATTAGGGAATGTCAAGGTAAATATACAAGAATATTCTTCATTAACATTCACAAATTGTATAAAGTTTTATTATATTTTATTTTACATACTGAAATTTCAATAACAACTTTCATTACTTGTTACTTTTCATTTTTTGTGATTCTTCATCAAAAACTTACATATTTCAAAATTAGTTTTTTTTTTCTTTCTGTTGCTATGTATATCATACATGCTGCTATTAGTATGTACAGCTACGGTCAAAATAATAGTAGCGCTAGTTGGAAAATGAATTTGATAGAAATAAAATGAATGAATTGGTGTTTTAATGTACCAAAAATATTTTTTTTTTAAAGGATGATGTATTAATGAGAAAATCATAAGGAAATAACAACAACTTTATGTCATATGACATTAAAAAAAAATTTTTTTCCAAAAGTTCAATAAATTTGCACGGTCAAAATAATAGTAGTGATTCATTTGAAGGTCTCCCACCAGCCCAAACCAATACAAATGTTACGGATAATATTAAAATAACTAAAATTACGACTATTACACTACAATTAGTATTTAGTAGCATAGCCTTTGTTTGCTATAATTGCAGCATATCGTTTTGGCATCGAATCTACAAGATTTTGACACCTTTGGGAAGGAATGGAGCTCCAAGCATCTCTAACTGCTTCCCAAAGCTGTTGAACATTATTGGGTAGACGTTTGGCAACTTCATTCTTCACGTCGCACCACAAATTCTCAATTGGGTTGAGATCTGGCGACTGTGCAGGCCATTCTAGTACATTTATTCCGTTGGCCTGCAACCACTGTTTGGCAACTTTGCTTGTATGCTTAGGGTCATTGTCTTGCTGAAGCTCCCAAATCAGTGGCATTTCTTCACTAGCATATGGCAGCATTATCTCCTGCATTATATGCACATACAGGTGCCGATCCATGATATCCTTGATCCAATATATTGGCTCCACGCCGTCATATGAAAAACAAGCCCAGATCATAATGCGAGCTCCTCCGTCTTTTACAGTTTTTGTTGTGAATCTTGGTTGCCACTCAGACTCTGGCGGTCGCCTGACATACTGACGAGATCCAGGTCCACCATAAAGTACAATTTTGGATTCGCCCGACCATAAAATGTGTCTCAATTTCTGTAATGGCCAATCAATGTGATCATGGGCGAATTTAATTCGTGCGGCTAGATGATTTTTTGTTAAAAAGGGCACTTTTCTTGGGCTCCGAGCATTTAAATTGTTTTCCCTCAAGCATCTCCGTATGGTTTCTACGCTTACAATCAGATTTATTTCCTTTTTTATTTTATAGAGCACCGAAATAGGTTCTGCCTTGAGTATCTTACTACACGGGTAACTAATCTTTCGGACATAATGCGAGGTCGTCCACGTGTTTCAATACCTGATATGAATTTTATAGCATTACGCACCATTGTAGGAGAGCAACCAACCATGTTTTGAACTTCCTTGCACGTTTTTCTGTCAAAAATCAATTTTTTTATGAGTGTACGCCGTTCAGGTGTACAGTGCTTGCCTCGACCCATTGTAGGAAAAGAAATGACTAAAAATTTTGATCAGTTACTATTGTAAATTGTTATAAACTAATAATATTTACTTTTTGTAAACTTTTCTGGTATAAAGAAGCAACGAAATGATTTTTTTCTCAATATTTGTCCAAGCACTACTATTATTTTGACCGTGCAAATTTATTGAACTTTTGAAAAAAAATTTTTTTTTAATGTCATATGACATAAAGTTGTTGTTATTTCCTTATGATTTTCTCATTAATACATCATCCTTTAAAAAAAAAATATTTTTGGTACATTAAAACACTAATTCATTCATTTTATTTCTATCAAATACATTTTCCAACTAGCGCTACTATTATTTTGACCGTAGCTGTATGTAGTATATGAAAATGTATATATGTACATATACATAATTAATTATGAAGCTCATAATTTGAAACTAATCAATTTGAAAGTGGAACTAAAGTTTCACAAAATAGTCTCATGTATTTCATCATCATCATCATCATCACAATGAAGAGATGTTATTAGCAGATATGGCAACAAAATCATTAACACAAAACTAGATTTAGATACAGATACATATACTTAGTATGACCATTCATATAATTATGAATAATATGTACAATACATGTGTGAAATACATATTTCCCAATCTCAATATTTCCACAAATTGCCAAATTCAAACAAAACTAATGACAAAGCAAAAAACTTATGGTATACGATTTGATTTTAGTTGGTTAAATGATAACGAAAGAACCAAGAAATGAATACAAAAGGCGACGTTGCCTTCGTCTGATTCAACAACTGGAGAGAAAATGCGATTGTCAGCATTAAGTGAATTAAGACAGCTACAACAAACAAGAAAGTTCGAGAACTCACAGAACTTAAATTACCGGACGACAAGACCGACCGACGTGGAAGTTGTTTTCGTTTTTTTGGTTTTTGTGAAACACCTTTGATTCGAAGCAATTGCAAAATCTATTGCCAAAAGTTGACCACTCTTGATTCACTGAGACGATAAATACCATTTACATTGAGTGAGTGATGGTGCTGATGCGGTTTACAGACAAACTATTATAGGAAATTAAGTTTCGGCAATATGCTACATACATATGTACATACATAACAACGAAACAATTTTGGACAATGGCGATGGATAGTTGATTGGTGATGGGTTGAAAGGGAAGAGAAGTAAGAAAATATTCAAAGAAAAAAAAAAAAAAAGGAACAACAAATCAATTTGCCGTGAGACTGTCAATGCTCATGTTGATGATTATGATGATGATGATGATGATGATGATGATTATAATGAAGACAGCCAAGACTGACTTGACTGACTGCCTGAGTGCTATTAAGGAGGCACAACACAGTACAGAAAGAAGTTGAGCTCAACTTAAGTTTATTGAACTTCTGTTGTGCGCTGCCTTTTTTTCTTATATATTCATTTTTTGTATTTTTTAAAATTTATTTTTTACTTAAATTACATTAGCAACAACAACAAAAACAACAACAAACACCGCATATTAATGAGTTTAAAAAAAAAACTGTTAACGTCGGCAGCAGCAGGGCAAAATTAGAGTTTGAGAGAAACGCAATTAAAATTAAGCCAAAAGCAAAGCCATGCTTAATCATGAGTGCGTGTTGGAAGAAATATATTATACATTATTCGTACATTTATCTAGATACAAATGAACTGAACTATGCTAATGCAATCTGGTCATCAATCCAATAAAAAATATAAGGCGTCAGATACAATATACATAAGTATGTATGTATTATGATGTGTAGATAGAACGAACAACAGGCAAGATAAACGTAAGCATAATGTGAAAATGAAAACATAAAGGAAAAGAAAAAATGAATGAAATAAACAAACAAAAAATAATATTGTAATATCACAACACAACAACAAACAATAAAAATAACGAAAAACCGGCACAAAACGCAGCAAACGTTAAATGATAATAGCAAAACACAAAATGTGTAAGACAGACGAACAAACAAATATATAAAATAAAAAACCAAAAAAATTGAAAAGAAAATAAAAACAGAAATAAAAAAAAAACAACATAAAAATGAAAATAAAAACAAAAACAAACGGCAAAAGAAAATTACAATAAAAAGGCAGCAGCAGCAGGCAGGCAGGCAGGCTGACAAAGGCAAAGGCAAAGAAGACGAGCAAACACAAAAAAAAAAAAAAAACGAAACGAGAAGAAAAAGTAAAAGTTGAATTTTTCCAAAGAAACTGGTGAGCAAAACACAGAATTACGCGAAAAATAATGTATTATAGTAATATGTATCTATATACATACATACATGCATTCATTCATACATACATACATATGTAAGTATCTACGTATCTGTGTGTATGTGTTACATGAAAGAGATTGGATAAAGTGAACACAAGAATCGAGAAGACGTTGAGAAAACGTAAAAGAGAAAACGGAACAATAAAGAACAATAAAATAAACGTGTGGGAGCTACTGCTGCCTTTGCCTTCTCATATTCCTCCGCCCTCCCTCCTCTTCTACTCCAACTCTTACCTACTGTTTTGTTTGTTGCGACTGACGGACGAACGACGACGACGTGTAATAAAGTAAAAGATCTTAGATGTGACAACAAGAGTCAAAAAGAAGATACTGAAACCGACAGGAGAGAGAAGGCGGCGCTCGATAGACGACAAACCAGACAACAACAAAAGAGGATACTTCTGCCGCTACTGCTCGGCTGTGAATGTGGATGATGATGTTGACTTGATGCTGCTGCTGCTGCTGCTTCGCTAGCTACTCAATAAAAGCGCAGCGCAACGCGATGAGAGATGCGATGCCGAGCGATGCGATGCGAAGGTTGAAGATGTGTGTGGAAAAAGAAATATCATTGAGAGTGAATGGGGGAAACAAGAAGATAAATGAAGCAAAAATAAAATAAAATCAAACCAGACACATTTTATAGCATTTTCCTCTCTCTTTGGGTTACATATTTCCTGCTTTGCTTTCTAGATAAAGCAAAAGTTCAAAAAAAAAAAAAAAAAATTATAAAAAAAAGTAAAAGAATAAAATGGGAAGGACAGGAGAAGAGAAGCGATGTGATGAGGCAAGAAAAAGCCGGTGATGTTTTACAACCATGAAGATTGTTATGTTTATACTGTTATTCATTCTTCTAGTTGCCATTTACAGAACAAAGAGACCGAGAGGACGTCAAGAAAGAAAAACAAGTTGTGTAAGGTGCGCAGCAATCACACGCTCACATGTTTTATGTATTGTATGTTATACAATATTTGATGATGATGATGATGATGATGATGATATGATATCATATGGATCAATATGATTTGGTAAGATAACATAAGGCGGAAAAAATGCATTTATTCAAATTAATAGATGGAGGAGAAATTATTGCAAATTCAACAATAATTATGGGCATACATTTTCTGTTAAACACACATTAAAGAAATTAACACAGCAAAGCCAAAACTCAACAATTGTTGGTAACAGTTAGGAAACGGTGGATAGGCAAAGCTTTCAGTAGAAGAACTATGATAGGCTAATGACATTAGGAATACCAAAGTAATACCAAAGGAAAGGAAAAACGGTACACAGCAAATATTGTATTTAATAACTGTGCTGGACTGCTCTTTGCATAAAGAATTTGTTCCTTTAGTTTCGTCTGAGTCTGACACTCATGGAAGCAGCACATCGTGCTGGTGTTAGACGAACGGACTCATCATGACAATTTAGAATATTAGCAGCTATTTAGATAAATTGTTGAATTCCAACTTATAAAAGCACATAGTGCTGTTCAAGGAAAAAAAAATAATATGTTAATTTATATACGACTATAGCAGCGGTAGAGCTTCGCTACAAATCGTAAGGCTTAATATGCTTGACTGGCTAACTGCCTGAATGAACGAACTAAGCAAGCAACGAAAGAACGAACCATTCACTGAACGTCACCAGAATAGTCTGTCGCCGCCGTCAATGACTAAAGCGAATCACTCGCTCATTGTTTTTTGAAGAGAAAAAAGCATTCAAGAAAGGGGTAAAGCGGTAATCAAACCTTTCCAGTCTGTCAGTGTCAGTTTAGTTCGTCACGAAAGCAAAAACCTGTGGAGAACAAATTAACCAACGGCATTTGGTGGCACACAGTATAGTATCTACATACATGGATACATGGATATAGTACATATTTATTCTTCTCCTCTATTTTTCGCTCTTTTAAGCGAATGAAATTGTAGAAGTGCTGCGTTGTTCTTATTGTTGGTTTTTTGTAAGGGCTCAGTAAATACATAATATACATATATGTATGTATGTATCTATATCTGTTTGAGTATATGTAAGTATACCTGTGTTGTTATTGTTGTTGTAGATCTTAGTTAATTTGCCATTTTTATGGTTTCATGCCTTATGCTTGCTCTGCTTGCTAGCTTGTGTATCCAGCGACGTCCGTCGTCTGTCGTTCGACTTTCGTCAACTGAATTGGCTTCAAACAACCAACAGACAACACAACATTCAAAACAATATTGTCCAATGTACGTGTATCTGCATATTTATATGTACTTACATACATAATACATTTTTATAGATACATACATATGTGCATTATTGTACAAATTCAACTGAAGGCTGTGGCTTATTGTCTTAGTTTGATGAAACATTCAATAAATACATAAATTGTACAAATGCAAATTAGTCATCGTATACAATGTACTTGTATATGGTATAACTTTGAATTTATAAAGAAGCATTTTTAAGATACAGATTTTGTTTACCATTCTGACAATTGGTCAATCTGTGTAATTTTTTTTTTTTATTTTTCTTTTAAATTACATAAATGCTCAGCTCTTGATTGACTTATTAATATAAAACAATTTATACAGATAGATTGACTGAACGACGATTGATTAATGTAGTCATCATATCATGCTCCTCTTCACCCTTTTACGAACTTTCGGACAGACTTAATAGACATTTCACTTTCGTGAAAGTATAAAAATCTAAATATGCTGATGCTCCGTTGTATTGTACTTTCGTATCTATTTACAATGTATACTATGCTATTTACATATGTATCTGTATGTGAAAGTCTACAATAAGAAGTATCTACATGGATATATATGTCGCAACGTTAATCAAAATTTAAATATGCATAAATTTACATATACGTATGTATTGGATAGCCTCGGTATTCGACATTTGGCACAGTCTACTACTATCGTACATGGTATAACATATGTAAGCTCACAATCGTTACAATCGTCAAGACTTTTGCAATTCTAATACATACAATACATGTATTGTATCTTTTATTAACACCATAACTACATATGTATGCATGTATGTATGTACGACGTGATGAGAAGGTAAGAAGGTGACGTGTATGTTTTGCATATTTTGTAGTTTAACTTAACAAAACTTTCCCAAAAATATTGTAAAATCAATCAAATATTTATAAATGCAAAAACTTTCTTGGCACAAAACAAATCCAATATACAAATTCATCCAATTAACCGAACTGTTCTCCTCACCACAGACAGAGAAACACAAATAATTTCCATTTTGCATACATATGAAATTATGATACCATAGAATAAACCTATAATCATTCCAAAATAGTAGAAGATTTTAGATTTCAATTTAGCAGAAACCACCATAATTATATCTCCCCATGTATTTAGTTATTTAAAAAGAAAAAAAAAAGAAGAAAAGTACAATATATTTCCTCATGTCGATCTTTTTATACATTTCTACTAATTTACAATACTCATACCGCCGAAACGAATTGTTCAGGTTTGTTAAAGTTAAACTTACCAAATAATGTATGTATACCGTCATATATGTGTGTATGTACATATGTATCTATACATACATATGTATGTATGTATGTATGGGGGTATGAGGCAATTATGGTAAAAATTAAAAAGAAAACAAAAAAAACAAGAAAAACTTTAGCTTCGGTTTCACTAAAACTTACACATCATTCATCATCAACTAAACAGAAAAACATTCAGATAAATTTCCAAAGAAGAGTGAAATTCGTATCTAACATTCACCTGATCGATTTTAATGGTCAAAAGTATTAATTTTTGTATTGATTTTTGGTATTCGCAAATAAATCAATAAAGAATTTCATTAAATTCGTTTATCCGATCAATCAAATTTTCAAAATACATATTGTACATACATATATTTAAGGCGGATAAAGGACGAAGAAATACTGATAATGTTACAAAGTGAAAATGCCATTCACTCTATATAATAAATTTTAATTTCCGGCAATTACTTTATTTTATGCTTGCAGCACACAATATAATTCAATACAATACAATACTCGTATAATAGTAAGAGTAAGTATGTTCTTCTCCCTTTTCTTTTAATGGTAAAATTCGCCAAAGTTACAAATAAATGAGCAATTCGACAAATACAATACGAACAACAATGACGACGAATATGGCATAAGAGAAGATACCAGATCAATACTGAGCAGCTTCAGCTCTCTCATAAAGAGAGCACATCATTATCATGTATCTGTGTGGATTCGATTTTCGTTGAAAAACGTGCGAACAAATTAACAATAAAAACAACAACGACAACAACAACAAGAGCTTAAAGCTAACTTACAGCAACTACATACTACAATAACTCGTACAACACTACAATCAAAAAGAGGAACGCGCTTTTTCACCAAGCATGCTCGCTCCACTCCAACTTAAAAAAAAACTTGTTTCTTCGTTCCGCTCGTCGCAACTTCACTTACTTTACTTTGTATTTCTTGTCTTGGCTTAACTTGGCTTGACTTCGCGTGGTTTGGGAGAAAACGATTTCAACAACGACAATAAACACGAGAGAAATGAAGTCGGCTTTGCATATACTTTGCGGGCCCCGCCGGCCGACAAGAAATTATAGTCGTCGTCGTCGATCTCTCATTTCAACATACGAGTATTTATGTATGTATATTTGTTTGTGTATGCGTGTGTACGTGCTATGTACATCTATTGGAACTTTATTTCCCAGCTGTTTGTTGACCTCAACCAAACCAAGCAACTCAAGTCATGGTTATGGCCAGCAGCGGCAGCAGCACCAGCGGTAAGATTCTGATAAACAAAAAAAAAAAAAAGAAAAAAGGAAGCTACATAAAACTTAAGCGCGGCGCAGTTGATAATAATAGACACCAAAGAATAGCTCACTCAAGCAAGCATGCTAAGTTAAGGGACCGGAAAGGAGTGAGGTGTACGATATCTGAATAATATACAATAGAAGAAGTAGCGCACAAACAATTGTATTGTGCAAGCAAGTAGAACGGACAAACGAACAAAAATTAGAAGGTACATACATACATTCGTACATACATCACTAGTATATAGTACGAGTACGTTTAAGTTTAAGAACCGGGAAGTTATGGTTTTCTCTGTTTGATTTCTATTGACAGCATAATAAAGAATCATCAACACGAGAACACGAATTTCGGCTACCACGAATTTCTGCTTTATTGTACTACAGCCCTTTAAATTGAACACTTTATTGTTGATTAAACTACAAACTTCTTAAATTTTCCACACAAGAAACAAATTTGAATTTTTTTTTTATTTTTTTTTTTTTTCTTTATTTTGCAAATATGTACTACAATATAAACATTCTAAAACGAAGATTCGATGAGTTGAAAATTTGAAGAACATATTGACAGATAGACTAAGGAATGTATACATACATACACACAACATAATAATGGTAAAATCAATTGGTCACGTCGTCAGTAGAGTTGGAAACTTTTTTATTATTTATATCAGTCGTTCTGTGTTGCTAGTTGAGTGAACATGAATATCGTAATATGTATGTAAGTATGTATGGACTCATTAGCAACGATAATTGAGGACAGAAAACTTACCCAATTTGAGCCAAGGAAAGTCATAATTCCTTTTTTGTGTTTTTTTTTTTTAGTTTTTAGGTTATTTAATGTGAAATTTTGCTTTATTCAAAGAAGCAGAAAATAAAGCAAAACAACCAGAAATTTGGCTCTTACTTACATATGTAGTTCATGTAGATTAAACAACCATGAGTCAGAGGGTAAAACAATTTTACTAGGTACAAATTTAAAGCATAGAAGAGAGGTGGGCTAAAGAAAACGAAAAGGAATTGGCGACAGACAGACAACACAGCAACCCGCAGCGAAAGGGAAACACTTAATAATAAATAAAAGAGAAAAATCCAAAGGGGGAAAAGGAAAACAAATTCAAGGACGTATGCAAGGTAAACATATGCGAGCGAAAAAACACTGAAAAACATAAGAAAAGAAATAAAAAGAAAAACAGCAAAAGTACTCAAGAATAAAGCAATAAAGATGATGATGATGATGATGGTGATGGCGACAAGAAGAATTGAAGTAGAAACAGCAGTAAACAGCGGCAAAATTGGACTGACTACAAAATAATGCCGGTAACAACACACAACAACATTACTACTACAAACAACACACATGTATCAATTGTATGTACTATGTATGTGTGTAGAAGAATTCAACTTACATAAATGCATCAATATTTGTATGCGAAGAGATTGGAAAACTCGTTTTCAAATAGCAGAAACATCCATATGTAGTCTGCCGTCCCCATCTCACCCCCATGGCGGCCATGGTTCTCACAACAAGACAACAATAAATTTAACTAGAAAGAACGTTATCTTCGACTATGCCGAAGATGAAATACTCTTCACGCAGTCAATATGTCATTGTAGTATTTAAGCTTTATTCGCAACAAAATGGGTGGTTTGTATGGGAGGTAACCCCCCAGTGGCCCGATTCGGCTGGTTCCGACATGGTAAAAGGAAAGGTTCGTGCAAAATTTCAGCTCTCTAGCTCAAAAACTGAGGGACTAATTTGCATACATACAGATGAACAGGGCTTAATGAATTCGTCTAATCGAGCTGATCAAGAATGTATATGTATACTTTCTCTCTCTCTCTCTCTCTTTTGTCTCCTTCTGCCTGTTACAAACTTCATGATAAACTTATAATACTATTCACTCTCGTGAAGAGTATAATAACATGTAAAGGTTATGATAATAACGACTAAATGTTCCACTCTGATAAAATAAACCAAAAATTAAAGGAAATAAATACCTACTAAAATTATATGTAAAAAGGCACATGTATAAACAGGAGTTGCAGCAGCTAAAGCCAAATAAATAATCATCACTAGAACCCAACATCAGAAGCTGCTGTTGATGCTGCACCACACAAGAAACATGTGTCAACAACAAACAACAGACCAGACCATGAAGCCATAAAGCCATAAGTAAGAAAGCCTGACTGGCTGGTTGGCTGGCTTGCTGGCTGACTCTTTGGCTGGTTGTTAGGTGCCTCTTTTAGTGGCATTTAATCTGGGAAAGCTTGTTGCGCCAAATAAAAATGAAAGAGAGTACAAAACAGTATGTGTGGTTATAAATGTAGTAAGAAAGCAAATAGCAAAAGGAAAAAACGAAAATAAAATATCCGGCTAGACGAGACGCTAGCACACAACACAAGTGAGTCAGTCTGTGAATGAGAAGTGAGTGAATATAGCCTACATTTAAAGTGGTGTCAAGAGCGATGACTACGACAACGACGACGACGACGACGACAACAGAGCACAGGAAAAAGTTGTAAAGATCATAAATTATGTAAGAAATAGACCACATCATCATCATCACCAGCATCGGCATCGTCATCGTCACCATCATTGCATAAAGGAGGAGGACATAAACCAGGCCATTTCATGGCAAGGCCTTCTTAGAAAGCATAATTTCAAAAACCAAGCTGTGCTTTTGGAAACTGAGACGTCTTCAAATGGATTGCAGTGCATCTTTTGGCTACGAAAAAAAACAAAACTAAAAAAGAAATAAGACGAAATTTAAAGCGGCAGACAAAGTGATTTACAACAAACAAATAAGACCAACACACACTGAAGTGAGAGAGGGTTTAGCACCTTCAGCATAATATATCCATGGATTAACTATTCCGATATAGAGGAGCTCACTCATCTACTATCCGAAATCTACGTAAGTTAAGTAAATAACCAATGTTTTAATAGGTTTTCTTCACATAAACATTTGTACATACTCTTACTATGTACATACTTTGTATAAGTCAAAACTATTATGATCAACTTATGTGTTTATATCATAAATTATACTACATAGCACGAAGAAGGTCGCTTTTTCAAGCGTTATTTCTTGGACAAGCTCACTAAAAACTGGTTTTGACTCAATTTTGAAAATCCTGCTACCTGCTTCAACAACTGCAGCACTTGTTTTTCTTATGTGATTGCTGCTGTTGGCAGGCAGACCACGCACTATAAGGAAGACAGAGAACTCCAACTGAAGTGTGTGGCACAGCCAACAAATGATTCTTATAGTATATTCTATTGGTTCTATTGTAGTTTTCTTGTTTTAAAAAAATGATTAAAAAATGTGTAAAATTGAAAGTCACGTTTAAATTAAATGTTTCCCTTTTTATTTTATTTTTTCATTATTTCTAACTTTGGAGTTCTATTGTAAAATATCAACTAATGATATTTTTTTTTTTTTTATAGAATAGAATACCATCCATATAAAGTAAGTACTATGTACAGTACATACATAAAATACTTTAATTGTCATGGGAGCATGATTAATTATGTATGTATGTATGTCTTTCAAAAGAATTGACTGTGTCCCATCAGCAATAGGCAGGCAGGCTGGCTCGCTGGCTGGCAGGCAGGCATTAGGCTTAGAGTTTTTCAAGGTCTAATAAGTTTATTAACACCAAGTAAAATATAATGAACACACACAATACAATTTTAAATCATCCTCAACAATTATAATAATATAATATCTATGAGAAATGATGGAGGTATTGTCATTATGTTTTATTATGTATTTTATTTGGTAGGTTGGTGACCGGTTTTAAGTTATTTTTGCTTAAGGCGGCCACTAACACAAATTGCAATAATTTTTTTGTTCATCTCTATTAAAAATAAATATATTGTATATGAGAAGAAATAAACAAGGCAAACGAAGTCAGACAATCAATTAAATTAATATTAATTACTTTTACCAAAATCACAAATCTATTTCATATACATAAATCTAAACAAATTAATACCTCATACCTCATTTATTTAATAAAAATTTATCATGTTCACTTCGGGAATTTCGATTGACCACAAACATTATAATATACTAAGAGTGTCATGAGTCTGTCAAATTTCAGCTCAAGAATTAAGAGACCAGTATAGTTCCAAGCTTTACAAACAGTACGGTGAAAGTGATACTACCTATTCATCTTATGATACGACGATCCTAATATGTATTAAAAATAACTTTAGCAGAATTGTAAAGAAAAACTCATTCTGAAATTTTCAGTATTTGCGCTATGTTCCACCATATAAACCGTTCTACATCTAAGAACAAATAAAATTTATATTAACCCAGACAAGTTAGAGACCACGGCCCCAATTATTAACAAATAACAAAACAAGTTTTCTTTATGTTTTAAGTAATGCAGAAATAAATTATCATCATCTGTCTGGGTATACCTTGATTTCTCCATTGAGATCATCAGCGGGAAGGAAACCATCATCTCGAGCTCGTGCGAAACATCGAGTGTGTGTGATGATCAAGACTTAATCATCAAGTCTCATTAGTTTTGCTAGTTTATTGACTTCTTAGCTGATGTAGCACGTACGCAAATATGATAATTGCAAAATGATTCAAATTGTAAATGGGTTAAAAAAGTAATAAGAAAGAAAATTTCAAACTAGCAAAGATGATAACTTTGATTATAAAAAACTATTTAAGAGCAAAATATATACCTTCGTTTTTACATTCTTAATTGAAAAGTGTTTTTACATAAATCTCAGGGAGAGATTATGCAGATTTGATCATTGTAATATTCTACATATGTATAGTTTAAATCATTTTATAAACCTAAAGGATACATTTCAGATTGTCCAAATTATCAGTCCACATAGAAACATATGTATGAAAACCGATAAACATACTTACAATACTATTCTTTACAAAAAAAAAAAAGAAAAAAAAGACGAAATTTAGTAAAATCAATGACTAATTCATTAGTTATTTATAGCTACATATTAGTGCATACTGGAATATTAATACAATTGTGCTTAATAAGTATAATCTCCATAAAGAAAATAATGTTCATTTTTAAAAGTCCAATTCAATCCAATTGCAAATGAATATGATGTATTCGGATGCATGTTAACTCTCAACATTCTCTTGCAATACTTTTCAACAACTAATCTCAAATGTATGTACATATGTATGTATGTATGTTAGCATGTATGGATCTCTTTGTAAAACCAATTACCCGAGTTTTTTGCAAGCCTCTTAAGCACAATGATTGCACTGGGCGATGTCAAGCGATTCTTTGACTCAAAAACATGGTGGTGGCCTTTTTAGTTGTTGGTTGTTGGTTATTTCAACAATTGGATTATTGTGCACTACAGTTCACGTTGATTATTTGTTAGAGGGTGTAAGAAATAACAAAATATGTTCCAGAAGCTTGCATGGAAAGCAAGGCAATGAAACATTGAAGACCCATGAGCAAAACGAACCGGTTTCATAGGGCTTTATCCGAAGGTAAGATAGTAGAGGTGTTGGTGGTGGTGGTGTCGGTGATAATGATGATGGGGCTAAACTTAAGTCGAACACTACCCATCCATTCAACGCGAGTGAGTATTCGCCAAGTGTTTCAGTCTTTGAGTATAGAGAAGTGGTATTGCGTTGTCGTCGATGGCGTGGCAGTCATCAAACGCGTCAGCAATAATTAATCAATCAATAATTGTGGCAGACTAACAACAAGACCAACAACAGGCGTTAATGACACACACACACACACAAACTGACTTACACACATACATACAATTATAAACCATATGGATGAACTAATAAATATTAGAGGCCAGGCCAGGCCAGGCCAACCAGATACAAAATGGTTGCCAATGACAACATCCGGTAAGATTTTTTAATTTTTTTTAATCATTTGCTTACATAAAAATTACAATATCTACATTGAATTCTTTTAGAAAATGTTTCGGAATTCAATTTTATTTTATTTCTTGTTTAGAATTGGAATAGTAAAGACAAATCGAATTGGCAAACACGAATATGTACAACCATTCGTCAGTTCGCTCGATATTTGGTTGGTTGGTTGGTTGGTTAATTCATTCGAATTCGTTTACGCTCGTTCGATCGATCGGTCGGTTTGTTCGCTCGTTCATTGACTGAAAAGAAAGCGCAGCCGCAATTTCGAGATTTCGAACGCAAGAAGTTTCCGAAAAACTTAAAACACAGTTGACTTTTTGCACAATTTGACTTACTTTCTTTTCATATTGTATCTCGTTTGTTTTTAAAACGTTTTCTTGTGTTTCTTTGACCGATTCGCACTTTGTTTGCTTGCTGTTTGTTTTCGTCTTATTTTATTTCAATTTCTTCTTTTTTTCACTTAAAACAAATATGGGCATATTTTCTTTATTTCGCTTGTTTTTTTTTTTGTTCGAAGTTATTCTTCAGCCTAGGTGACTGAGAGAGGAGTAGAGTAAGCACAAATGGGCAAACGACGAACAAACCAAAACGAGCAACCGAAACAACAAACGTCGTGTTTGTGAAGAATGACGGGACAACAACGGAACACCAGCGTATAGAAATCGAACTGAACTGAAACTAAAAGAAGAGCAAAGAAGAAAAAATTCCAAAACCCAATTTTTTCCTTCTTCTTCTTCTTATTCGTGTCTGCTGCTGCTGTTGTTGGTGTTGTTGTTGTTGCTGCTGCTTGCCGACCAAACCGAAGAAGACTTTCGAATAATGGCGAAGAAACGAAGTCGACGAAGACGGTATAGTATAATAATGGTGATGGTGATTGTGACGGTGACGTTGCCAGCGGATCGACGGCTTAACGCCGCCGTTCGGGCTTGACTTTGCGGTGCTCGTTCATCGTTTACTAGACTAGTGTGACCGAATAAGAAAATATGCTGGTCTTTACATGTATTGTATGTGTATAAAGGTAGATGATTGTGTTCATCAGTAAAAGTATGTTTTTTGCCATTGTGTATGTGTATCTGTGAGTGTCTGTATGTTTGTGTTTGTCTCTGAGCGCTTTACAGGTAAAAAGAGTGTTGCGCTTGGCTGTGTCACATGTTGTGCGCTTATGTAGTTGAGTGACCAAGCGAGCGGCTGTCGAAGAAGAAGAAGAAGGGGACGGGGAGGGAAAAGACAAAGTGTAAACCAAAGATGAGAGACGATGGGAGACGCACTAAGCTGAGCTCAACATAACTTCAAGCAGTGCAATGAACAGGTAGCGAGCGACCGAGCGAATACTTTGCACAGTGGTGTACGAAAAGAATATAAAACTGATATAAAATTATAAAAGTACATATGTTCACATCTTTTTTAGATACTGAAACTTTATATGCAACGCATAATGAGAATTTAAAACTTATGTATAAACCATTTCCACTCCGTCGTCACCGTGGAAAAACAACTGGCAACTACGTTGACCCAACCACAGCTACACCTAGAATGCAATTTGTAATTCATTGCTAGTAAATTTTTTTAAATTTTATTGGATCAATAGATAGATAAAACATAATTATGGAAAAAATGCTTGATTTTGAAATGAAACTTCTCTATCGAAGGGAAGTAAATCCAAAAAATATGAAATTGAAATGTGACGAAAATCAAAATTTGTCGATGTTATTATTGAATTGGAACTATTTAGGCAAATACAATATGGAAGTGAAACTTCTAAAGTAGATGGTCAAGCAATAATACATAATATTGTAGTGTTATATTGTTTCAATACGAAAGAGTAATTTTATTTTTCCGTCATTCGGCAACTTGTTCGTACGTTCTTTCATAAAGTAAACGGAATCACTAAAGAATTTTTTATCTCTCTTTTACTCACGCATAAGCATTCATTCTCTACGCTGCAGACGAGCCAACATAAGACAATGTGCATTGTCACCCACTACGTCTATGAAGCATCATCGCTTTTTGATTTTAGTCACATTTCATTTTCTAATTTTTGGATTTACCACCCTTCGCTAAAGAAGTTTCACCCCCATATTGTGCTTATGAGGGTGAGGCACACTACTTACATTTTTTTCATAAGAGACTATTATTTTTCAAAAGAAAAAAGACCTGAAGTAGCTGCTTTTGTCCATAAAGAAAATGACATAGAGCCGCTGACAAATCATAGAAATCATGGCTGCTTTGGGCTTTCTTTTACTGTTGAATTGGCAAAATCCAATTTGTGATCACTTTGTGATTGGAGCAAGATTAGTAAGTAAACAAAACTATTGCATTGTGATTAGTTTCGCATATCAGGTGGGCGCCGCAATGAGGAACATTAACGGTGCATGTTAACTGATGTTGACATTATGTCAATATGTCTCTCTTTAGTTCTTTTCTTTTTTTCTTATTCTTCAAATTACAGAGTGCGATATATGCGACATATGTATGTCTTATTGACAATTTCTCATATTATTGTATTTTAAACAATATTTCAAATTGAGCTATGTCGTCATTTGACCACTTGCAGCCGACTAATACAATACCGGCTTCTTCGTTGCTTCGTGTTTGCGGCTTAAAAACGATGACGGTGACCACTTTACAGTACTGTGACGACGTCGACGGCGACGGCGACGACGATGACGATTATGGCTACAAATCACTCATACAGGTAAACTGCCAGCAGCAAGTGAGCGATGACTGAGAGAAAAAGGTACAAAATCGACAAAGCAACAACAACAACAAATATAATGTTTTTTATATGGAAAAATACAACAAATTTGAGCATGAGTAATTTGTTTCACATAAAAATGAAGCCAACAACAACAATAATATCGAAATCGACGACGTCGCTTTGTGAGGTTTCCCTTCATTGCTGACGCTGCTGCTTACTTTAATTTCTACCTTAATACAAACAAACATATTCATTATATAGATACATATGTACATATATATGTATCCACATAAAACCAATGTCAGCGGGGGGAAGAGGCAAACAAACAGATACACAAATATGGACAAACATCATCGAATCATCGGACCGACAATACAAGACACAACATAACATTACACATAAAGTCGACTCGTCTGATAGATAAAACAACAAGCTCAAACGACAAACTCAGGTAGCCCAGACATGAGTATAGGTACATACATATATGTATGCAGTTGCCCGATGGACAAATTAACATTCAAACAGACAATCAGAGAGACAGACATCTATCTATTATCGATATTCGATACCATATGCGAATTAAGTCGCGAATAAAACATTCATTATGCATGGATAGTGAGTGTATGAAGAACTCTCGCTCTCTCTCTCTCTCTCTATAAGAGAATTTTAAGTAGTGTACACAACAAACAATGGAAAGCAACGCGACACCAATACAATATGAATTTTACCTTATAAGAGAGATCCAACACCAAAAGAGATTATTATTTTTAATTTTGAGAGAATTTTGAACTCGATTCGTACACAATTTTTGTAAATTATAATACTCGCATGTATGTACCATATAATCCACACATACCATACACGTATACTTAATTATATTCTAAATTTTTTCACAAATACATCATACATCACATATCGCCCCATCGCCGTTGTTATTGTGTTGCTCTTGTCCACAGTTTATTCTAATTAAATTAGCGAATGTATGTACATAAATAAGCATAACAGAAGAAAAAATCTACATATCTCACATCTTTTTAAGGCTACGATTTTATCAAGTCTTTCCAGATATGATCGAGGATATAAAATTAAAACAAAATATTTACAACAAATTGTAACCCAGTCAGATAGTCAGATACAAATACAGTGTACAATTTCCAATACTTTTCATCAACATTAGCCACCACCACCACTTCCAAGAAACGGTTGACCAACTGCAAGAAATCAACCAATCTAAACACTTTGGAGCTAAAAAATCAAGAACCATAACGTTGTATACGTAGTTACATACACACACAAACTGACATACTCAGAGATAGCGTTGTTTATCGTCTAATTCACAACCGAACTTGGTTCGAATAATCATCCGAGAGTATCGTGTAAGCAAATGTATATATGTAGACATACTTGTATATACGAATATTGTTGTTACATACATTTGTATGTAGACAGACCTCTGTTATTCTTTTCCTATCATCAACATCATATATTGGAAATACAATTCTTCACACATTCACTAAGAATGTATTTTTCCGTACTCAAATGCCTCCACATAGTGAACCCTTGATGTAGAGAGTGAAAATTCTTTTATACTACACACATAGATCACTTTTTTTTTTTGCTAAGAAATAAGCGGTCGCTAGATACACAGTTACATTAAGGAAGGGCGGGAACTGATGACCTCGTCACTGCGTGCCCTAAGTCAAAATTACAGCTGCTCTGCAAGTCAAGAATCTAAGAATATGAATAATTCTGCAATTTATGTTGGTTTTATATAACCATAACAGTGGCTTATCTGCTATTTCTTCTTCTTCAAAACATAATCTACAATGTCCCGCTAAGAAGCCGTCAAGTATCCTTTTACGGAAGCCCACAGTATTTCTCTCTCCTTCTAAAGAAGCCTTACGGCGCTTTGTGACACCTGGCAGGTTGGAACTCAATTCCCCGGTGGCAAATTATCAAACTGTCCAGATCTTCGAATGCTACCCCAAAACGCGGTTCCGTTTTTCAAAATGAACAGGCGGTCACAGAGATGTTCAATGCTTTCTGATTATTTTTCATCTCCAAAGCTGCGACAAAAGTCTAAAAGGGGAACATGCATCCTATGAGTCATAAGCTCAAGTGGAGGACAAAGTGACCGGGCAACATTACATTACCTGTATGCTTGCTAGCTGCACTTTTTTCGCTTTCCAACCCAAAAGAATATCTTGCAAAGGTCTACAAATATATAATACTTACTAACCGTGACAGTCAACTTTCATTTATCATCGTACAATTTTTGAAATAATCCTGCAAATCCAAACATTGCTTACCTGTAAAGAGAAAGAAAAAGAAAATTACCATTAAGAAAAGTCAATTTTTCAATAAATCACAAAGAAAACATTTACAATAATTTTTGCATTTATATTTTGTTCTCGTTGAATAATTTTTTTTTTTAATCTTTTCACCGAAAATGTCTTATCAGATTAAAATTCTATGAAGCCTTTGATAATGTTACAGAAATCTAGAAATGACTATTTGTACAAATATCAGAAGTCAACAACACTACTGTGAGTAGTAGTATAACATGAAGTGTACGAGTATTTAGTCAAAGATAAAGTGAATGACGACTTGATAAATGAATATTATAGAGAGAGCGACGAAACGAACAACATTTTAAATTATATGGAATAGGAGCAACACAACACAAGAAGCAACTGCAAGAAATGGAAAAAGAAGCCAAGCCAAAAACCAATTTTAATTACAAGAACGGAATTTATACTTTGCATGTAGGAAGAAAAAAAGCAAACAAAAACATAAAATCCTAAGGATATTCTGTGTATGTATGTATATGCATGTGGGTGGGAGATGCAAGACAATAATCATCATCAACAGGAGAAGAAAGCTTTGACGAGAAGAAAAAATCCTGCCAAAGGAAATCAACATGCAGATTAAGAAGGAAGTGGTGCTGCTGCTGATAATATTGCTGCCATACCAACTATGATGATGGTGATGTGGCGGCTTTTGTAACTGGACTGGATTGCACTGCACTAAATTGGACCTGGACGGGATTGAACTGGACGACTTGAGATGGAAAGAAGAAAAGATTGACTTGTTGTCGGTGGTGGTGGTGGTGGTGGTGATGGTGTTAGTAGTCGTGTTGTTGTTTTGATGCGCCAAAGTGCGCATAAGAAAAAATTCGATTATCTAAGAGAGGAAAACTGTAATTAAATCTATGTAAGAGTGTACAGAAAAAAATAAACTACAAATTCAGATGGACAGCACGAGCGACCAAGCGAATGAGAACTCAAAAAAAAAAAAAAAAAAGGATGCATCAAAAGGAAAAATGTGAAAAAAAATAAATCTACAAAATCACGTAAAGCAAGCAAACTAATACCACAGCAAGAAATGCAGATTGTGCACTGTAAGTAATGGAAAGAGATTGGCAAGCAAACAGGGATTCCGTCCCCAAGATAAGGAGGAGTATGTATGTATGTATTTATATGTAGGCGCTCTAACGTGAGATAAATGAATGATTGTATGTACAACGATGGGAGAAGGCAGAGCATCTCAATTGGTTTGGCGGAGGCGGTTGGCGGCTTATAGCAAAAGAAGGGAAATGAGAACTTTTAGAAAAAGAATGGTATGCTGGATGGTGCAACGAATCCAATAAGAAAAACAGAAAGAAAAAATGAGCTAAAAAGGTTTTTCCATCAGTATGATGGAAGAGGAAAAGAAGAAATCCGTTTAGTTCTGACAAACAGAACAATCCAATATCCAATGGCATGATGGCGGCACATACCACTGTGTTCAGGACACAATTAGTGAGACTGCACCTGACTTAAGCCAACGGCTTCTCTTCTTTGGGTAATGAAAGGTAGTAATGGTTATGGATGGAAAAACTTGAAAAAAAAAAAATAGAAATATTGTATCATGGATTATTATGGGAAAAATACATAGCCGCCGTGTGGTTAGATACAAAAATTGTAACTGGAGGAACCCATTTGGAAAGTACAAAAAATAAAACCAACAAAATGGCTACGATAAATGACGGAAGTGAAGTGCTGCCCGCTCTGCCTTCACCTACTACATGCCTGCACCTGTATTGCTAACTACCAATCGCCACCAACCAAATCAAGTCAGCTAGCCATGCTTGGGCTTGAAGATGGAAGGCAACTAAATAACACCATCATTGTGGCATCAAAGAAGAGGAACACAAAAGAAATTAATTTCATTTTTTCTCTTTTGTCAGTTTTTTTTTTTTTTCTTTTTTTCCTACACACACACATAGAAGTTATTGTGTGTATAGTCAGTCTTACCGTAAGACCATGGGAGCGCCATAAAGTAGACTACATTTTTATATTTATTTTTATTTTTTCATTTTTTTCAGCTTTGCAGAAATTTCTGCTAAACCAAACAACATTGATTGTCAGTTGAGTTGAGCGGCGCGGCGGAGGAAACTTGCTCGGGAGATCGGCCGAGTAACCGGCACCAATACCATCATCAACCCATCACTAAGGCAAACTGAATTTAAAAAGATACATTGAGGAGGCAGTGCAGCATGAATGAAGCCAAAGGATACCATTGCTAGCCAAGCTAAGACAAGCTAACCGTTGGCGACGCAAAGGGTCGACAGTAGTTAACAAAACAAAAGGTTTTTTTTTTTTTCTTCTTAAAAAAAAAAAAAAGAAATGGCAAAAACGGAAAACCAGAAACGAACCACTTTGCATAGCAAAAAAAGAAAAACAAAAACCAAATGGAAAAGAATGAAAAAATTGTGAGAAAAGAAATGAGTTTGGCTTGGTTTACTCAAAGTATGGGCGAATTCTCCATATGCAAAGCAAAGGTTGAGGAGTCGTCGACAACAACAATACGTAACGAAGAGTAAGCAGCATCACAATATAAAGAAAGATAGATAGAAGGAAAAAGAGTTTCCAAAGGCAAACGCAGCAAACAAAAAAAAAAGTGAAATCATTTGTGGAAGATGCGCGGCGGCACCCGCCAGATACAACAAACACAAACTACTTCTGGAGTGTAAGAAACGAAGAACGAAAAGTTCGTTCAGCCAGCAGCAATAGGATAGATTGGGATGGGATGGGACAGGATAGGATAACACCCAGGATTCGACGACGAAGAAAAAACATACTAAATACTATGGCTAGCGAGCGAGCAAACGAGCGCCCAATAACTGCTAAGAGAAATCACTGGTCTCAGTTGGTTGTATCGTGAAGAAGGATAAGTTTCTACAAAATGGGTGGCCGACAGGCGGCAGCAGAGGCGACGATATTTCACAGGCACATACATAACATAAGAAGCGTTCTGTATCCTGTATCTATGTGTGTGTATCTTCGTGTATACAACGACAGGATGCTAGGTTAAATACTGTATCTGTATGTGCATCTATCTACTATCTATACTGTTTTCTTTTGCTTCCCCCTTCCTCATATCTTCATGTGCATGTGCATGTGTGTGTGTGTGTGTGTGTGTGTGTGCGCTTATTGGCGAAAAAAGACAAAACACGACGGACGAATGGACAGACAGAGGAACGAACTTCTTTTTTTTTTTTTTTGTATTTAATTTTTTCTCTATTGTTTTAAGCACTCTATATCTGTATGTATGTAACTCTAACCATTCGTTATACTTCTCGTCTTCTCCACACAACAACAACTCAACTCGAAGCACCAACAACAGCAGAAATAGCAATAGCAACGTATGACTTTTCTCGTTAACTTCCTGTTTTCTTTTTTCTTGTTTAGCTGAGCTGCAACTACAAAACCAAGTGCAAGTAAATGTATCTTCTTCGTTTCTTCTCTTTTATTGTATTGTACTTTTGCAAGCACATCACATGCACATACACACTCAGAGAAAGGAATATACAATGCATACATACATACATACATAGTTGACTACTCGTCAGTACTCAACTTTTTTTTTTAAATCTCAAACAGAGAATATGCATAATTACTAAATACAATCAATACATTCTTTAGTCTTTTCTTTTTTTATTGGTTTATTGCCAAGTACAAAATTTAAAAAAAAAAAACCCATAGACTGGAACAGAAACACATTCATATGTATTTATGGTGTATGAAATAGATTCTATGTATGAAATTCAAAACAAGATTAAGGACTAAAGAAAACTAAGCTTCTTGTCTGTTGCGCGATGGATTTCAATTTATGCTTAAAACTAGACACATACTGATCTATCCATGGCCTCTACCTTCCCTCTCTTTAGTCACATTTAACATGACTTATGTACATATATTTTTCACAAACAAAACAATGCTAATCCAACATTTAACAAGTATGAAATCCCGACCTCTAACGATCCATACATATTGTGCTATATAAGTTTAATATTCATTTGTGGGATTGAGGTTTACGAATTGCTTACTGGTGTTTAAACATTTAGTTTCTGACAAACTTATTTCCTTTAGATACGACCTAACGCCATAATGACCTATAAAGTATCCTACTACAGTCTACAGTCGTCAGATAACTAGAAGTAACTTTTAGACAATTCCCTTCCCATAATCTTATGGCCAGACAGACAATCAGTTCTTCAACTCAATTAAGTATTGAATAACGTATGCATTGCTTATATGACAGCTTTATCATATCATATCATATCATACCTTTTTACTTTTCTGCTCAATTTGAAAATATTGCATTTGTGACATAATTTTGTGAGGTCAGTTTATTAAATGCCTGTTGTATCTCCATAAAAATTATTATGTCTTGGTCCTACTTAACTCAAATCCCCTTGCTGAGCACAATTTAACAAAATGGAGGTGCATTTTTCTCAAAACTTAATATGAAATAGACTAAGAAAATATTTTCCGCCAACGAAACACAACCACGTGTTTTTTTTTTTTTTTTCATAAACAAACCCACAATCAGCCAACCAGACATCATCTCTCCACCATCCATCCACCGCAATCTAGTACACATCATCATCCATATAAGAGATTTTTATTATATAATAAATTTTCATTTCAAGAAGAACAAACGAACGAACGAACGTAGAAGTGTGTTTACGCGAAAAAGCCGGTTTAAAGACGAAAAACAAAATAAACAAAAATAGAAGTAGAAGTAGTAGAAGCTACTACAACAAACAACAAACAAAAAGAACGCAAAGCAGAACAGAATAAAAATAATACATAATAATAAAAGCATCAGACAAAAAGAAAACAGAGTTTAAAAATACTATTCCTATCCTATCCCAGTATATGGAGGAGAGAACACGATGAATGAAGGAAACAACGAAAATACTAAAATAAAAATAAAAAAGAATAAAATGAAAGAACATAGAGACATAATAAAAATCGCAAGGACGTTCCAAATTGCTGCTGCTGACGGCGGCGGCATTGAAAGAACGCGCATGGTCCAAGAAGAACAAATCATATGTGGGGTAGATGAAATAATAAAAAAAGAAAAAGAAATAAATGAAAGTAAAAAATAACATAACACACAAAGTAAATTGAAAGCAAGAAGCAGCATTTGAAACACATGGAAAGAAAAGAAAAGGAGACGAGACGAGACGAGACGAGAGGAAAGAAGAATCTAAACTGTTGACAAAAATAAATATAAAGACGGCCAAGAGTAAAAGAATAAATGGTTAAGAAAAGGGAACAAGAACAAGTCTGTAACAATGGATAGATGATCATGATGATGTTGATGATGATGATGAATAAAAGTGGGAGAAATAACAGAAACCTGCTAAAAAGAAAACACACATGAGAAGGAAACACAAGTTAAGTAAAGCAAAGCAAAGCAAAGCAAAGAATGAAATGTAAAATAAAAACCTAAGAAGATGAAAACATATGAAGTTTTTGATAAACGGTGAGGTAAGGTGGGAAGGCGAAGTATTCTCGCAAGTATGATAGAAAATAAGTAACCTACTACTTGAAGTGAAGAAGTAATGGAAGTCAGTAGCAGAAGAAGGCGAATATAATAACAATGAATAAATTGAATGAGTATCAAAAGCAAAAGCAAGTGACGATAGAAAAAGTAAACGGCGACCGGGTTTATTATAATACAAAATATATATATTTTTGTTTTTTTTTTTTGTGTTCTTTTTGTTTCATGTACCCTTCTTCCAACCATCCTTCCTTTTTTCCTTTTTGATAAAATATTTAGTGAAATATTTACATACATACTTCTGTAAGTATATTCTAATTGAACAAGTAACTCAAGCAGAAAAGGAATGAAGTTGCAATGAACTAAGACTACCAACACCTGGAACCTGGAGCATGCAACAAATAACAAGAAGAAACCCAGAGATTTTAAGATCGGGTTGCATGGCATACTTCTTCATATCGCAAAATGTATCTAAAGTTTTGAGCAATTTATTTGCTTGCTTATAAATAGATACATAATTTTATTTTGTGTGACAAACAATATTAATTAAAACTAAGCGTTGAATATAAACTAAATTAAAAGCGATACTTTTACCTTTGTGAAGTTGTTTATTTATGAAAAAATGCCAAAAAGGGACACAAACACACAGATACAATTTCTTACAAGAAATATGCAAATTAAATTGACAAACATGAAACAAAAAAAAAAACAAAAACCCTTGCAAACTTTTTCTCAATTTTTTTTCTTTTTTCTAGCCAAGAAAAAATAAAGAAACACGGCAAACAACTGACCAACTTTTTTACCAGCAACCAAAATGAAGTTAAAGAGCGTGGTGGAGAAGAAATCTAAATTTTAGAATGAAGTACAAACACATAACCACCCTACACACAACCCCTTCCACCCACGCACAAACAGTTGACATACAGTTAAGTACATACGCCCCATCCCCATCTAAGCTTTTACTCATCCACACCACATAATTCTTCTTAGTTCTCTCACCGACCAATGGCGCCATTTTCATATACATTTCTTATTCGATTCTTTTCGCTTTCCGACAACAACAACCAACCAACCAACCAACCAACAACTACACACAAACAGTAAAACAACAAATTTTCATTTAAGTAAATTTCATTTAAAAACAAGAAAGTTCTGTTGACAATACGAAAGTATCTACACAATAAATAAAGGACAAGAAAAATGATGAGGCACTACATTTGACCAGTGGTTCTCGTTCATTTTATGGGGCTAAACGATAAAATGTAAATTTAAAAAAACAAAACCAGAAATACTAGAATAAAAGAAAAATTAACTAAAGTGTTTGAAACATTTTTTCCTTACTGTTCCAACTACAAAATACAAATCAAAATCCTATTTGTTGTTGATTTTTTCTCATCTCTTATATTTAAAATCTTTTGAGCCAAATGTACCAAATACAATAGTTATGAGTTTTCTTGAATCAAATTAAAAATGAGATACACACAATGCAATCAGAAAGGTTTATTTTCCAGTTTCGCATACAATTTGATACACGCTGCCCACACACATATCTATGTATGTACTACACCATGGATGTGGGTGTATATTTGAGTACATTTGTATGTATCCGATGATCCTTTTGAGGGGACGGGACGGGACGGGACGGGACTCCTGCCAGTATGCAAGTTTTTTATGGTTTTTGTTCGTTGCATATATTTCCATGTATCATTTTTTTGCACATGGAATCTTTTTCAACTGCTGCTACTGTCTTCGTTATTGTACGATAGATACTCATCTTACCATTCGTAGTACATAATCAAAAGGAAAAAGTAACTGAATGCAAGGCAGGACAGTAACTTCGTTTTACCGATGTTTACTTACGAGTGTGTAGCTATCACATCATAACTGATAAGATTTACTCATCATACTGAAATTACAATTTTTAGGCTTATTGTGTTTATGCCAACTAAGTACGTACTACATAAATAATTAGTCTGATTGATGGATGAAACTTTCACCTTTAAACTATAGTTAGTTTGATGCACACGGTACAAATATCACGACAAAGTGATGACACACTAGTAGTGTGAAGAACGCTACTTATATGGTAAAAGAAAAAAATGTAAAATGTAATTCATACATATAGGTAAAGCAGCAGCAGCAGCAGCAGCAGAGAAAGCAAAGATGCCTCAGATACAGATGGCGTAAGAAAGCCACATGCGAATACTTAAAGAGAACATATGTACATACTCGTACTTCACTCAATAGTCACAACAAATGGCAAAACCAAAAGCAAAAGAAAATAGAAAAAAATCCCATCAACCAATGGTATAAAGATAGCAACAACACTGCAAAAGCAACAATAATAATGGCAAAGGCGAACAGATTCGCATATCTTGCACTCTTGATGAGCGAGGAACGAAGAACGCGCCCACAAAGATAAAACCACAGAAAAAGCAACAGCATTCAATGATAAAAGAAAGATACATGATGTACACGGACGAAAGAACGCAGAACATAGTTAATTTTTAATTTCTTTGTGCATTTCTTTGCTATGCATTTGGTTTCTTTTTTTTTTTTATTGTTTATTATTATTGTTGTTGCCAAAAAAGAAGAATAGACATCGCTGCTAGAGAACGCTTTGCACTCTATACAAATGCAAAATGCATGTAGACGAAAAGAATGAAAATTGGCAACAGATAAACGAACACGGCTAGGGTAGGGGGTGAAGAAGACATTAATGAAACATTATCGAAGAGAGCCTTCGCTAGTTTAAATCACATAGACACACAAATATGTAATATTCAATTTTGATTACAACATTCGAAGATTTATCCAACAACCAGCTGGCAATACAACTGAACGTTTTCCCCAATTCCAATTCACCATAGAACTCGTACTTACATATGAAATACCTTTTTCGGAATATTCATTATGTTATGAAGCAAACTTTTATTGTCATTTATTTATTTATTGTTATTAAAATTATGTCCAAACAGCTGGGATCTAGTCCTGTCTACTTTTGTGCAATCCTCCAAAAGGTGAATAAACTTATTTTTCTTTATATTCCCCTGCGTAATGGAAAGCTGTTACTATCGTTGCTAAAACGGAGTAGTAGTGAGGGAGTGTAGAGTCCATATAAAAAAAAAAAATAAATAAATAAAAAACTAAGGTGAATGATAGAATCAAATACATACATGCCATGATTCCAAACTTTAGTGACACTTATTACAATTACATGAATACTTAATACAATATTTGTTAAAATCGGTGCAATTACACATCAGCAAACAACATCAGACCAAAGGAACGATATATAATTTCACACTAGTGTGAAGTGTATTTATAAGAAGGAATACATACACAAGTGAAACAGAATCAAACTAGTAGTATGATAAAGAAATCTCAACTCGGAAATACCCTGATTACGCTATCTGCCATTAACCAACCGACGACGACAAATGCATTCATTCAAAACGAAGTCAGTTAGTACAATAACAACGACAACAGCAAAATAAAAATATACACAATATAGAAACAACAACACAATCATCCAATCAGCAACAACAAACACAAGTGCAGCAGAAGATACTCTCCATCTATCTACATACTATGATGTGCCTTCATCGTTTGCTTCTTTATCATCATCATCCTCGTCGTCATCAACGTTTGACTGACTTGGACTTTCTTTATGTAGCACTCACTCACTCACTGCTCACTAAAATTTAGTTTGGTATTCTCCTTAGGCATTTGTTTGTTGTTGTTGGTCGATTCGGTTACTACAAACCGCCGCCACTTTACGTTGTTGCTCTTAATACTGGGCTTTTATTTTTCTTTCTTTCTCACTATATCTGACTCTTGTGAATGTGTGTGTGTGTGTAGATAGATACTAGATGGGTGGGTGGTTTGTTGGGAGTTTTGTCGATAGCCGACAGCACCAGCTCACCCCTCATGATTACCACCACTGGCTTTTGACTTGATAACCCGCTATTGTGCGCCTTTGATGCCAACTCAACTTAACTCAAATGGCTTGGCGGCATTGCTTAGTATGGTTTGGGTTGGCTTGACTTGGCTTGGCTTGGAAACTCACTTCAACTCAGCATTGCTCAGTTTGACTGTTTGAGTCAACCGACGAGAAGCTTACGTTTGTTATGGATGACGTTGACTTTTTCCAACATTTATTTTTTTTTTCTCTCTATCGTTTCGTATACAAGTATGGTATAGTTTATAATAAAAGTATTTCCTTTAGCCATTTTCTCCCTTCCCCTTTGTCAGTAATTTTCCCAATGACAAGAGCACCCCATTAACCAACAACCAATAGATGCCGTTGCTTGATTAAGGCTATTTAAAAAATAAACAAAAACAAAAAAAAAAGAAAACATCTTTAAAGTTCATAAACTTCTCGCTTTAATTTAGTTTGATTCCATCAAAGCATTTTGTTGTTATTGTTTGCCAATCGCCGACAAAGTGAATCCAAACCAACCAAATAACCATCGAAGCACAAACGAAATAAACTTTAACCGTTTGTATGTATTTACAAGTATTTTTTGTAATTATAACCCGTGGTACTCTTTCATATCGTTGGAAGCATAATTGAATTTGTACATAAACTGATAAAAAAAAAGAAAAATCATTTGTAAAGCAATGCAAAAGTATTTCTGAAACGATGAATTCCAAATTGATCACTGAAACCGAGGAAAGTAAAAATAAATAATCAGATTAAACTTTTTCATACAAGAAACATTCAAATAAAATATTGTCGAAAATTGCTTAAAGATTTTTTTTTAAAACTTCTTTATGAAATCAAAAATGATCGGAAAGTGTCTATGGAATTGATTACATGATAAATGATATATGAAGCAAAATACATACTCAATTTGTTCCATTTTCTTTCTTCGTCTATGTCTCCTAATCAGTTGATACAATTATTTTGAGGCAATTTTAAGAAGGCCCAATCAATTCGTCAAGAATAAATTTTACTTATTAAACAATACAACTTTTTGTGACATCTAGTACATATTTCATGGCATTGATAATTTCATCAATAACTTTCAATGAACGAAACTTAAATATTGCCATTCTTATTAACAACATGGCTGTCTACCTCCTCTACGCGATCTTTTATATTAGTAACAAAAATAAAAAACAATTAAACAAAATTAAATAAAGGAAAAATAGTATTATTAATTTATAAAAGGCAAACAACATAAACTACCAAATAATGTGACCGACCAGACAGAAATCGACAACAAACTGGGTGTGCCTTTCTTGTAAGATGAACCAAACCGAACCAATCCAAACTAAAGCAAGTCATGCCACCACACTGAGCCAATCCAATCCAATCTATGCAATTAACAACAAAGTAAGCAAGAAATTAGTGGCAACTACTGATAGTCATTCAATTCATCCATTGATCGAGTTTTAGAAATTTCTCCATTTCTTTGTTGGTTGTGTCGTCATATTGTTTTATATTTACTCCAAGCGTTGATAGCTACTAATTGCGTAAAATAAAGGGAAAAAAATGGAAAAATTCGCCCAAAAACACGCACTTCAAGAGCTTTTTTTCTTGTTTCCTTTTTAAGGTGTGTACGTACACTGGGCGTAGTAACTTCTTAATTAATAAACATTGCTTTAATAACTTTATATTGTATGTAAGAGAAATAAATGCCCATCCCAAAAATGATTTGTGTAAAAGTATGTAGAATATGTTTATACACCTAAAAGTAGGCTATGTTTTTTTTTTTTTTATTATTATACACTTCAATGGGGGATAGATGATAAAGGGGAAATTTTACACGAATTAAAAGATTACGAGACTTTACTACTGCCCCGATCTCATTGAACTAATCTGATTGAGAATTATTATTTTATTATGATTTTTTTTTCTTCTTTTTTATTAGAAAAACATACCTTTTAATGAATTCATTGTAATTTCATCAGCTTTCATTCACAATTTTATTGAGAAATTTGATTTTATTGTCGATTTATATAGAAAGTATATGATTTTTAAGATTTCGTAGGAATTATTTTTTCGGTAATTTATCGCATTTTTGTAGTAGCTGAAGTTGCAGTTTGTAGTACAAAATAAGTAGTATGTAGTAGTAGTAGTAGAAGTAGTAGTAGTTGTGACAAATTGTAGTAGACGACGTGACGGAATCGATTACAAAAAAAATACTATTTTATCAAGTTATAATTAAATAAATAAATGTAAAATGCTATAAAACGTAATCACTCACACACACACACACACACACACACACACACACAGTTGTCTAAATATATATTCAATAAAAACTTAAAACACACACTCTCAAAGGACAAATACACACACACCCGCAATATACAAAATGTTTAAGATGATTATTAAATAAACTTTGTTCGAAAATAAATATTTCTTTTCTTTTCTTTTTTTAAAATTATTTTCTGGGTAGGAGGAAGAGAAAGACAGTAAGAGAAATAAAGGAGGATAATACTATACTATACATAGTATGTACATAGACATAATAATGATAAAATATAACTGTAAATTACAAATTGATAAGACATCAACAGCAACAAAATGCACAACTGTAAAATTCTTATTTATTTATTCATTAAATCCATCACATCAAAATATTAGACGAACGCGATCGATCACTATCGACTAATTGAGAGAGTAATAATGTAGTAGTAGAGTGAGTAGCAAGAAACAGAAGAGAATGACGACGACGCGCGCAACTGTTTTTTGATTTTCGATTTATTTGTTTATTTTCCTTTATTAAAAGTGCAAATATTGTAAAAACAACACCGTTAGCTCTAAAGGGATTTTTTATTGCTATGTTATTTTTACTGTTTGTGTAATATTAATAATAATCGAACAACAATAACAACACATAAAAGCAAACCATCCTTTCCGTCTTTCTTTATCTCATTGAGAAGAGAGCAATACACGAACGCAAAGACGACAAACAAGTATGCGAGCTTATGCTATGCAATGGATTTGCTTTGCTCTGCTATGCAATAGCCGCGGAGCAGCAGCAGCAGCAGCAGAAGAGAAATAACAACAAAATGAGCGTGCAACTTGCATCAGAATTACGCACACGAGACATGTCTCAAGTCAAGTGTCTACTATAAGTATGCGAGTGTGTGTACGTACGTGAGTGATGGCATTTGAGCACGTATCTATACATGTATGTATGGATGTGTACCAGTATGCATGTTGTGTGTGACTTTGTTGTTTGTGTAATAAGTCTCACTGTCGTCGACGTCTATGTAACGTCGTCGTATGATAAAAGAAATGCAAAAAAATATGTAAAGATTTTATTTTATTTTTTTTTTTATTACTTGTCGCTGATGTTCGCATATGTTTGGGCTTGCAATGACCGACCGATAGACAGACAAAGAGAGAGTGAGTAGTATGAGAGCAATTTGGAAGACTCTGAAATAAAAAGAATGGTCGGTAAGGCGTTCATCAGGTCGGGCAGGCGGTGGTAATGGTAAGTAAAAATAAAATGTGAAAATGTAAAAATATAAACGGCGCAGCGGCGGCTCTTTCAATCTTTAAGTGAGTTGTAAAGTTGTTGTTGTAGTAGGAAAGAACCAAATAGACAAAGAGGAACATAAAAATGGAATGGAAAATGAAAATCAGCCGCTTGAACTTGAATTCTCGACTAACAAAAATAAGAAAATACAAATAGAAATACGAAAATATGTTTCTTGCTTGAAGTGGAGTGGGCGAGCAGCAAGCAAGTGAATGAGCGGAGCAAACGAAAGCGTAAAAAAGGCAATACCGAAAAGAAGTTATAGCAGGATGAAGATGAAGAATAAAAGCGAAAGCGTTGGTTGCATTTAGTGCAGCAATGCGTTTTTGGGCTAACGGTATTTCTACTTCTTTTTACATTATTTACTTTTGCACTTTTAATACAGAAAAATACTGTTATATGTACACCACTTTACGTAGGACTCGATTCGATTCGATTTGATTCGATTCAATGCAATTCAATTATGTGAATAAGTAGTAGTCACTCACTCTGTGAGTGAATGAAAAACTTTTATTATTTTGTTATTTATGTTATCCGATAATCTGGGCTCCTTTGCTTTTATTATTATTTCGCAAGTTATTTTTCTTTCGAACTTTTGAAGAAAATTGTATGCAAATTGTATTTCATTTCTTCTTTCCTGTGTCCGTTTCCGTTCCCGTTCTCTATCAATTCAGTTCATTTATTTAAGCAAACAAAACGATGATCGTGAGTGAAATTCAGCAATATGCAATCACAACTAACCGACCGACCAACCGACCGACACGAGGAAGATGGCAACGGCAATTTCGTTTGTTATTATTTGTGACACAGTCTCCTTTAGTGTTGTGTATAGACGCGCGAGACGACAATTGCAACTGCAAGACAAACCGAAATGACTGAGAGACGTCACGACGACGGCGTCTATAAGAAATATCAGCTCAGCGCCTTTCAATAAGAATGAACAACACTACGTTGTCGTACACTACTACTGTGGACTCAATCGGCGGCAATCGTTACGAATAAACTGAGCTGAGCTGAACTACAAAGCGAGCGAGCGAGCGAGCGAACAAACGAACGAACGGAGAAACAAATGAGTGAGTGAGAATGAGACTACTACTCTGCGATGAACGATGATGATGAACCGAATTACAAATAAAAGATGATGCCAAAAGAAGACGCTGACGTCGACGTCGGCGACAACAACGATTAGCACCAGCGCAAGGAGTAGCGGCAACAGCCGAATACGAGAAAAAAAAAAAGAAAAGAAAAGAAAAAAAAATCGGTCGCAATCGGAAAAAAATTGCAGAAGAGAGCGTACACACACACACACACACACACATATGCACAAACACATTAAGGAGAGGTAAAGAGCGCCCGCAAAAAAAAAAAAAAAAAACAAGCACAAACACATTCATAAGCAGCAGTAAAGTAGGAAAAAATCGAAACAGAAAACGTGGAAAAAATGCAAACGGGAAAATGTGAAAAAATGAGAAGGAGCGGAGCACACAAACTCACACACAGATACCAGTACTTACTCAAAGCTTTGAAGAAGAGGAGAGATGGAAGACAAAATGAATGAGCGCAAAAAAAGTTTTGCGGCGGCAACACGCGCACAGTGGTACAAAAAAGCAAAACACAATAAGAAAAATAAAAGAAAAACTCAAGACGTCAATCGGAAAAAACAAAAACATACAAAATGTTGTTGTACATAAAACTTTGCAGACAACAACAAACAGTTTATATTATTGATGAGCATTTTTTTCTTCATTCACGGCGTTCTCTTCTTGCTTTGCATGATGACATGAACGACGACAACAACAACAACAACGACGACTACATGTGTTTCGCCAATGTATGTAGGTTTATGCATATGTGTGTGTGCGTGTTGGCAACGATAGTTGTATATATGTACATACTTTGTTGTTTAAGAAAGCATCATACGCACAGTGGTGTGGAAACCAAAAAAAAAAGAAAATGAGTTTAACCCACCCAAGCACACAACGAGACAATGCCACGCAGTTGTGTGGCATAGAAGCGCAAGAAAGAAAAATTAAATACATAGCACTACAAGCACACAGTCAATGCCACCCCCACGCATGTAACCATTTTTACAAACCAACCAACCACCCAACAACTCACCCACCCAGTCACCCACACTTGCTGGTAGCAGCGCAGTGTGTCCAAGTGTCCGAGCTTCAACATCGTCGCCGTCGTCGTCGAAGTCGTTGCCAACGTCTATATGACGATTGCAAAAGAATTCTCATGACTTGTGAAACGTGTATGTGAATGTTTGTAATTTTAAGTCTACAGTGGTATGAACTTGCCGCAAGGAGTGGCAGACTCATACAAACATACATATGTACAACTATACTTATGGTCATCAACTTGTAACAACCTTATGTAACAGAATGGATCAGAAATCTTGCGAAAGGAGAAAGTAGACAGGAGGAGTTCAGTTGAGTTGAGTTATGTTCTCTACATACATACATACATACATACATACTTACATATTTGTATTTATTTATAGGGAAATAATTGATACATTGAAGCTGGCAATACTAGAGTAAAGTTAGATGATGCAAGTTTGAATAAGAAATTAGAGAGAAAAACTTTGTTGAAATTTACTCTTGTTATTTTTATTTTATTTTTTGTTTTTTTTCTTCTAGAAGATGAGGAGAATATGTACTCAAACACTCTGACTACTATCTTTTATAAAGTATAAAAATTTCACTGTATCTTTTACCTAACTGGCTGAACTCTGATCTTGTTTATATTTTTTGTGTGTTTTTTATTTGGCGCGCAAAATATACTAAACTGAACAACAAATGAATGCAAATGCAGCGAGTTGCATACTTATTTCTGTTCTTAAATCAATCGAAAAAGTCGAAATTGGGGGATCAAATTTTGCATATAAAGCAAACCTTTAGTGTATTTACAGTGATTGAAAAGTTGATTACTTTGGTGATCAGATTATATGGTGTTTATAATGTACAACAAACACAGGGAAAATGATGTCACAGGTTCCCTAGTGTTGTCACCTTTTCGAGGATTGTAGCATTTTTTTTTTTGTTTTGCCAGTGCTACCATATTATAGTAAATTTCAAATTGTAAACTTTTTGTTAAAATTTGAATGAAATACGCACCAGAAAAGCAAAAAAAAAAAAAAACAACTTCATTTGATTTTATGGTGACTATCTAAAATGCTAATCCTTAATGAGAGTAAAAATTGAAAAACTTAATTTAATTATGCTTTTGATCATTTTGCGCATTTAGCCCCACTGTACAACAGAAACAATGCGCCTTTCAACTGAGCGCATAAGTCTGAATAAAAAAAAATAAAAGAATGAAAAAATAAAAAGAAAAATGCTAAAACGGTACTGGGACTGGCAAAGAAGAAGGCACAAAAAAAATCGGTGGCCGGTCTATAAAGCTTACGACAACGACGCACCGGACACGGACTTCCTTCTTCAAGTTTACAACGGGAATGAGCAGATGACAACAAAACCAAAGGCAAAGTTACACACACATACTTACATGCATGTCAAGTGTATGGTATGTGTGTGTGTCTGTCCACAGTTTGCTTGTGTGTGTCTTATTGGAACGCCAATTGTTGTAAACGTGGACAATTTTGGTGGATTTTTTCTGTTTTTCTTTTGGTTTTTTTTTTTCTCTCATATCGTCGTATCTTTCTTCTTTGACTGGTTCCTTTTCACTCAACTTCAACTCGAGTCTCAGTCTCAATCTCCTTTCGAAAAGTTCAAACTTTGAGTTTGCGCTCACTCACACAACTAACACACAAACATGCACACATAGTCACACAGACACAATACGAAGACGTGGCGAGCGAAAAAAATATTTTAAAAAAATCCACACACAGCACACACACACGTGAGGTTACATACAAGGAAACAACTGAGAGGAAAGCAAATCGCAATTCAAAAAATTCTGCACAGAAAATAAAAATTGTGTGCAAGACGAAACGAAATGTGGGGGTCAGCAGCAGCAGTCAACGACAACGACGACGACGATGAAGAAGAAACTCACAACAAAGCTACGGCGAGGAAGGAACGAAGAATTGAACGAAGAAGAAAAAAATCAAAGTAGTAACCAAGGGGGTTGATGATGATGGTGATGGTGATGGCAAAGGCGAATGCGACGCCAACGACGCCGGCCGAGATGACTGATGTAGTATGGCATGGCAATGCCAAAAGATTAGGGCACCAAGGGGGAAGACACATTGCTAAAGATGGAATACAACGACAACGACAAAAGCCGCTGCTGCCCTTCCTCCTCATCACCTCTATTACGGCAACGACGACGACGATGACACTAGCAAATTGTATATACAATTCCAAAAGGTGCTCGAGAAGAAGGGAGGTTAGTTGGTCGCTTGTTTGGTTGGGTTGAATGAATAATATTGTAAGTAGGTGCAACATACACACAAGACACGATGTTATAGTAAGGAGGGGGGAGGCTGATACAGGGCAATGCGGTTAGCGCTGGGAAGACTCACAAGTGTTGGCGAGCGAGCAACAACACAGCAAAAAAAATTGTAAATGAAAGCAGCAATTACAACTACAACAACAAAAACATGATGATGATGCGCTATTGCTGCTGACCACTAGAGCAAAGAGAACTTAATGTAAACTACTCATACTATGGGTTCCACGATGAGATGGGATTGGATAGTCTGGTATGCTATGGTATGGTAAGTATTGTGTAGTATGAGATGATGAGACCCATCGTGGAAATCACAAAGCAAAATGCTGATAAAAATGAAACCAATAACAACTAATATCAATGCACATAATTATGTATTAACAACATTTCTCGTTATACATGCGATGTACATATGTAGTATCCATGTATCTATGTATCTATGTACAAATTAAATCACCATCAATAAAACAAAATAAACAATCTGGTAACACTAAGAGAAATAAACATTGGCATAGCGAGGCGGCGAAGGGTTCCAGAAATGTGATTAAGTCCAGTTAAATCAAGACTTTCAAGGCAAAGAGTAAATAAAAATTCCACTCACTCACACTCATGCATATATACTTACATACATACATACATAGGTATGTCATTTGCCGTAGGCATGCAATTGCCAACAAGAACAACAACATTCAAAATTTTTCCTTGATCTCCTCATACAAAACTTAGGGCCCAACTGATCTAAAGAGTCTCTCTCTTCCTAACTTCCTCACCTCTCCGCTGCACTCCACTCCTAACCTAATCTAACTTACTCTCATCAAATACAACAACAAGTAGAACTCCAACGGCGACGCCATTATTGTTTGTGGTCGTTCCAAAATCAAAAGAATGGCTGAGTGATGTGGAGAAGAAGGTGAATTTGGAGACATGAAACGAAAGAAACAACAAAACGAAACGAACTAAATGAGAAGAAGAACAAGGGCATCCACAACAAAAGCAAAAACAAGTGAGAGAAGAAAAAAATGTGGGAAAAAATTCTGCAAACCAACAAGGCAAAAAAAAAAAACTTCATAACAACACAAAACGACTCGAACTCCAAGAACAAGTCGCTCTGTCTGTCTGACTAACTGCCTGTGTGTGAGTGTTTGAGTATGTATGTATGTGTGTGTGTGTGTGTGTGTGTATGGATTGCAGAAGGCGTAAAAGAAGACAAGGTGGCAACAACTCTACTCCATTTAGAGAAACAACTCACACAGATACTCAAATGCACAAACAACGATGATGACGACGACGACGACGATACATAAAAAGTAAAAACAAACCCAATGAGGAGGTCAGAGCAGGGCAGAGTAGAGTCACAGCAAAGACAAAATAAAAATGTGGCAGCGAAAATAAAAATGGAGCGCGCGACAACTACAACAACAATAACAGCAGTCGAAACACAACCCAAGCAAACAAAACCAAGCCAAAACGGCAGTGTAAATGAAATGAATTGAAGAGGAGTTGCCTTCTTCATCATGTTGACGACGAAGGCGATGGCTATGGCGATAGCAATGGGTGAGTGAGTGGGTGGTGCTCCAAGGGTTGCCAGTTGTTCGTCGTTCGTGTTCTTGGCAAACATAAAACTTAACAGTCGAAAGATATGATAGATGGCGAAGGATCTGCGGGGAGAACAATAACCAAAGTTAACAAAAGTTTACGCAAGAAAGACAAATGTACATAGAAGGCACAGGCGATTTTTGGTTCTTTCTTTCGTTCGTTATTGTTTCGACTTCTTGTTTGAAGTTGCTGTTGTTGCTGTTGTAGGTCGAAATGTTGTATTTACTAATTCATTGGATTCATAAGAAATTGATTTTTATTTTCGCATGTCACAAATTTTCATTTTTGTACTAAAGAAATTACAATATTATAAAACATGTATTATGTTTTTACATTACATTTAGAAAAGTTGTTGAATTTCGATTTAGAAATTATCCTCCACTAAACACTAGATGGCGCTTACACAATTTTTGATGTATGATAGCTTTCATTTACAATCAATTGACGAAAGCATGACCATGACTCAAACATGACTACTACTATCTACTTTAAAAAAGTTGGTCATGAGTGCGCGGCCATTTGAAGAAAAAGCGAGTTATTCTAAGGGAACAATTCGTCGCGATAAGCAAGTCAATGATTATGACTCTTATTGCAAGTATTTTAGTGATAAGGAATAATCGAAAGTAAATAAAAAAGCACCAAATACTACACAAAATAAATTGGGAAAAATCACTCAAAAACAAGCATATTCAATCTGAGTGCGAGGCAAATGTTAGCAGCATTCTTACACGTAATACATCTTACTGGTGGTCATGTATTTTCTTCATAAGCATATGAGATTGATCATGTGATGTTGTTCGTGTCTGCTTGGTTGTGTTAAAAGACGCGTACTCATGACTGCTCAAGTTGCGGCAATTTCTATTCTCAGGAATAACTGAATAAAAAAACTGCACCAATTTACGGCGATATTTAAAATGTTGTTGCAATTTTCCTTTTCTCCAACTTAGTTAAATTTTTCGAAACCGAAAACTAGCACAGGAACTGTCGGAATTTCTATATATTTTTGTATATTTTCAGATTTATCGAATTTTTTTTTTGTAACTGATGCCGACAAATGTGCAGTGTTTTGTGAAAAGAAATCTTTGTTGCAGCTCTTTAGCTCAAAACCTGGGCGACTAGTTTGAACAAAAATCAAATCAAAGCAAATCGTCCCGTTGTGCTGATTAAGAATATATACACATAATGGGATTTTTTTCCGATGTCTCCATCTTTGTGTTACAAACTTGCACTGCGTGAAACGTATAAAAATAGTGGGAAAAACAAAGGATTAGCATTTTATTAAATAATTATTTCTGAGCAAACTAAACCTGTGATCTGAATTTTCAAAAGTCATTTAAGGATCTTCTTTTGCATTGCAAAAGGAGAATAGTTAGGGATGTAAAAATAAAAATAACTTAGAAAACACTTCCTCATCAATTCCACTAGTTTTCCAATTTTTTGTGCCACAGAAAACTCTTTCGTGAGTTTTCGAAGCCTCCTGCGTTTGATGTGGATAATTGGTTATTTTCTTCCATAAGAAAATTTTTTTAAATAAATCTATTGCTACGAATGGATAGATTATACTTTTTCAAAGTAATTTGCATTATTTTTTTTTTAAAGAATTATCTTGTAATCTGCCCTCAGTCGACAAAATGTAAATGTTTTAAATCTAATGTTGAATTTTCCGGATTATGTATTTATCGAATAGATCAATAAATTGTGTTGTATATTCAAGTAATAAAACTAATAACAACGCTGTTATGTTTAAAATGTTTATTAATCACGTATTTACTGTGCATTTTAAGTAAATGTGAATTAAAAAATTTCGTCAAGTTGGCATGTTGCCAACAGCAAAAGAGGAAATTGAACGCCAAGTTGGAAAAGAAGAAGAAGAAACAAAACAAACACAAAGAATCGACGACGTTTCCGTTTTCCTTCTCCCAATTCATTTCTCCGTAAGAAATCAATGGCTATTAAGTGAGCCACAGGCATTCTATATTTAATAGTTCTATTTATAATCTCTTTTGTTGCAAACATTTGTATTGTAAACAAATAAAACAGCTGATAGGCGGCAGTCACAGTGAACCACAGAATTAATGCACAATGAAGAAAAATTTGTAATTTTTCTTTTAAAATTGTTAAAGTTAAATTGTAATAATTTCCTTCTTAATTCATCTGTAATGGCACACACATTTGTACCCTTGTTTTTATCAAAAATATGAATTATACAAAGAATAACAAATTTTTTTAAGATATTTTAATATGCTGAAAGCCCTATTAAAACAAGCACAACATGGAATTGAAACAGGTTGGTTATTTAAAATAAAAACAAAAAAAAAAATAAATATATCACTCCGAAAAACGAAACCTCTAGGAGTTCTGTGGCACCTACAGTTTTGTCGAGAGGATTGGAAACCACCCGAAGCCGAAAACACTAGTATTTTCTGTAGCACCCCTGAATAAGATGTTTTATATATTGAATTAACAGATTTGCTTAATTGGCAACTGGCCCTAATATTTGTTGCCAACTAACTCAATTTTTCGAAGGTATTTTGAAGGGTACACACTAATTATGAGTTACAACGAGTGAGGGAGAGAGTGTAACAGAGAACGAAGAACAAAACAACAGAAATCGAACACTGTCGAACATGCAACCCATGATTACGATAAAATTCTTGTATGTATAGATTAGTGATAAGAAAAAATCGTAAATAATATGTTAAACAAGAACAATTCAAATACCTATATCCATGTACATACATACATATATTTATTGTGGGCGTATTTGTGGGTAGTTAGTGTAGTAATGTATGTGTGCGTGTGTGTGTGTGTGCATCATAGATGAGACACGCTTCATTTTAATTAACTTTATCGATTTAATTGTGTTTCATTATATGTTGGTTGATATGCATATGTAGTCCACCACCCACATGAGAATAAATGCAATATTATTAAAAAGCTAATAATAATGATGATGAATGATGATGATGATGGTGGTGATGTTGATGTGATAATGCAGAAAATCGATATTAATTAAAATTTTCCAAACTTCAGGAACATGTGCATAACATGTTCATGAGTGTGTGTATGTTTCGATACACAAATGTAACTTTTATACACAAACAGCAATGAACACCGTTATTTACTACTACAAGTAAATATGGAAATACTAAATCATTTGTATATGTGTGCGTGCCGCCTGTATAAAATATTACAGTTAGATCATTTGTCGCGGCCACACAATATAAAGCCAAAGCCTAGCAACAATAGAACAACTACATATTTATAATATGTATAATAATCACCGTCGTTAGTCTTTTTAGTTTAAAATTATCATTAGACCTATCATACATTAATACATACTTATCTATGAATGTATCTATGTATGTATTTACAACACATCACGCACAGATAGGAACATTAATATTTATATAAGTTGTAAATGCGTACAAATTAACAGTTCAATGAATTACATTTCATGTACAATACATTAAATTTCCGATTGAAAGAAACCAATTGTACCTTCAACCAAATATCAATTACTTTCGATAGGGGATAACGAATATTATCGTACATAACCAACTAACATTTGGTGTAGGGTACACACTCTATCAGAATCATTTGTCTCTCTCTACATGAACATGAAGAAGTAAGCAAAATAAAAGTAAAATACAGTTATTTTTCTAGTTGTTGTTCACTTCTGAGCTGCCTAAACTCAGCTGAACATGCGGTTTATTGAAAGTAGTGCTGCCAGTGCTGCCAAGGTTTCGAAATTGCTGTTTCTTTTTGTTGCGCGTAAGCACAATTACGTAGCAGGAATGAATATGGGAGTTGCAAAGACTATTTGCATACACAGCAAATTGTTCTAAATCATGTATTTTCCAAAAATTTTACGATTGCAAATAGCACATGTATGTACTTACATATAATCAAAACAACGCTATGAAAGCAATATGAAAAGCTTTGTGCAGCAAAGCAGCTTTTTCCGCAATATATAGTAGTCTAAAAAACAATTATGGGTAAATTCGAATGACCTATTTATCCTGCTAAATTTATGTTTAAATAAAGAAGTTGTTCATGTGAAACATGGTTTATGTTATAGCGACGTGATACTATGTTGCACAATCCATGGATATTTTATGACTTGACATGAAAGAAGATCTGGGATATGATGAGATTTGGCCCACTTACTTTTTCAAGTACATATCTTTTCTTATTTTCATATAATATTTCATCGCATTTTCTAAGAAACTTTTGCGGATTCGATATTTTTATAAGAATCGACACACATTGATTGTTCAGTCAATCCCATTAATCGTGTAATAACTCAATAGTATTTTCATCCATCATGGGCAGTTTCAAGAGGTAATTCTAACTAAATATTGCATTTTGTGTCAGCTAAACTAGAAGATGAACTTCTTAACTGAAAATATGAAGTAGAGGACATTCACTCACCTGTAATTCTGATTCGGTGACATCGATTTCTCCACGATATACGAAATCAATGATTGTTTTAAGATCTGTGTACATGATGTCGGCGGGTAAAATAATCGTTGGATGTTTACACGGATTCTCGAGTAAAAGTTTTTGAAAATATGACGAACAAGCGGAAAGTACAACCTGTGAAAATTGAAAGAAAAACATGAATCAATTATTTGGAAATCATATGAAATATCAAATGAAAAACCATTCAATTCTTATGTTTTCTATCAAAGTTTTTAAAGAATTGATCTGAAAACAATTAAGAACTACAAGTTTCAATGCGGAAATACGTTAATGTATGTATGTATGATATCCAAATAATAAATAGGCTGAATACAAACACGTGTTACCATAGTTAATTAATTACCTTGTGTGCCTTGAGTGAGCCATGCTCACAGGATAAGGTCACATCGACAAAAGATAAATCTTCGCGTAATTGTTGAAATACAGATGTCATTGTGTTCTGATAATTATTCCATCGCAGACTAAAGTACTGATGCCCTCGTATTGCTGCCATTTTGAAACTTGTTGTGCGATTCTATGCGCGGTTTACAAAATCAAATTGAAAGATTTTTCCTTGACGCTGTGTGGGGCACACGTTGAAGTTATTATCCCAATTTCAATTTCAAGAACTGCAAATGAAATAAATTTAATATAAATTATATAAGCATACAATATTTCTATGATAATGCACACATCAACACTTTGTTTGATTAATCCTTTCTTGTTCGATTCTAACCTTGAATATGACACATTTTTATCATTTTCTTTTAATGTTTTTGTTTTACCACACTACAATTATTCAAAAATTATTATACTATAAGGATAATTATTTTTTCCAATAATAATAATAACAACAACTGGACTTGGTGTCCAGTCGAGTCTGCCGCAACTGACTTGGATTGAATCGAAGGGAGGAACAACAATAAATAAAAATCAAAAAATAAAAATAATTCAAATAAGTGAAGCGACCCAAACCAATAACAGCAACAACAACAACAACAAAAACAACAAGAAATGAAACTTTGTTCAAAAGCCCTTTACTTTTTACAACAACAATAGCAAAATAATGCAAAAGTTGAAAGCAAAAACAATTTTCGAGTTCGATTTTTCGATTATTTCATTTGTATCTGAGATGGATGGAGTTTCATTCGTGTGTGTGTGTGTGTGTGTGTTTATGTGTTTGTATCTTTCTTTATTTCAATAGCAAAATTCAACTATAAAGAGGATAAAGATTAACAACAACAAACACAATAGCAAACAACTCCAACAAAAAGCCAGAAAATCTTTTATTTTTCGCGCATGAAAATGCAAAAACCAGTTTAAGTTTTTCGTTGTTGCGGCCCCGAAATACAAAAAAAAGAAAAAGCCCAAAATAAAATAGCTTAAACAACAAAGTAAGAATAGTTTAAGCTTGAATTTAAAAATGAAAAAAATTGATAGAATTCGGTTAAATCGAAGCTAACATACCTTTCACACACACACACACAACCACTTGAATCATTGTGATGTTTTCAAAAAGACGACAACAAACAACAAAGAAATCAATTTTTTAAATACACAAAAACATTTTATCATAATATTGCAGGTGGTAACAGTTGGTTGGCCTGCCGATTGGTTTAAGTCCACGGGACCAAACAACAATATGGGACAATTCAGTTGGAATAGGATACAAATGCTTCAATATCCGCAATCATCTATCCCTATTGCCGGGTACTTTCTTAATAGAATGTACATATATGGATATATTTGCTACTTGATGATGATAACTTTTTTAAAAGTTTGCCAACGTTTGTGCTAATTGATAATATAAGTAGTAAATTGTAAATGACTTTTACAATTAAATGAATGAATGATGAACAATTATAAATTTTAAATCTCCACATCTTCCCCTGCCGATGTATAATTTATCCAATGCGTTGCAAACATTACGATAAAATGAAAATACCATTCACTTTATGACTGATGGGTCAAAAAACGAAGAAAGGATATCTTGCGCTTTGGCAACGCTAAAAACAACCAGCAAGCAAACAAGTTGAAGAAGATGAACTAAAGGATGGAATAAGAATGTACATAAGAAGAGGCATTGGCAATGGCAATGGCAATGGCAACATAAAGATACCTTTAAATGTAACATGAAAGAAAGGCTGACTTGGCTTAGCTGCTGGATGCTGGCTGCTGGCTGCCATCATCTACAATATCTTTGTTGTGGTTTGTTGCCATTAAAACTATGTGTTTGCTGCTATGGGTCGGCATTCTTTTCTAGGCGCAAAACGTTCAAACATTAAACATACAAGAACAGTAAAGTAACGAGAGACTGCGACAAGAGCAGCAACTACACAACAATAGCGCAATACCAAACGAACAACAACAACAACAAAAACAAAATGAAAAGTATGAGAAGCTTTCCTCCTTAGGTTCCGGACGGACCCTTTATTGGCAACAACTTCAATAAATTTAATAATAATCAGCTCAGTTTTATTTTTTTGTTCAGACCATGGCCTTGCCAGATCTTTGTCGGATAGAACATCGGATGCGACCACAATTAGAGGATGAAAATGAACTTTCGTTCATTGCAAACCACTGTTTTGACCTGGAACTATCAAGCTGAAATTTTATGTTCGAATTGGAGTTTCCAAATGATTAGAAGTGGTGGTTCCCATTCTCAAATGAGAATTTATGCAACATATCCATGGATGGATGACATGGAGACATAGTTGGATGGTTATTATAACAACTAGCGTATAGAGCAAGTTTATCATCTGAAATGGGAAAATATTGTAAGCTTTAAAATATTCTCATTCGAGGGGATGAGCATCAATCTGGCAACGTTATCATCGCACGCCGCTCATAGGCGCAGACCAACCAACCGACAGCCAATTCAACTCAATTCATCTTTTTAACTGCAAACGCAGTCGTTGACTTACTAAGTATAAACAAATTCCTTTAAAAAGCACTAAAAATGAAATTCACTATATTCATTGCGATGGTGGTGGTGACAAATGTATCGGTGAGGTGAGGTGACTTGAGAGTTAACGTCGGAAGGAGTGAAGCTAGATTCATTCTATTTAATATTGTTGTTGGCTTTAGATGTGGTTGGTGGTGGTTCAAATTGTTGTAAGCCAACCGCAGACGACGTGGTAATAATGGATGCTGCTGGATGTTGTACATAAGTATACAAAAAATACGAAAAATCAACGACAATGTTTCCATTCCTTTGGTTCCGGTTATACCTACATACATACATAGATGAAGAAATGTTAGATGGAAGACAACGTTACATGAAATGCAATGTAGGTGCAAGTAAAATTGACTCGACTCTACTAAGTTGATTATCATAAATTTTATTTTCTTATGATATTCTTGTTATTCAGATTTTATAAGTCTATTCTTTTATTATATGACAAAGAGATACTTATGTATGTATGGATATGTTTATATGTAAGTGGATAGATAAATCTGTACAATAAAATAAGTTGCATTTAGAAAAGTCTGATGAAGAAAAAGGCGCGCTTTAGAAATCTCCACTTGTCGCTTCATTTAATTTAAGAGCTCGCTCCTCTTCTTTCCTTTTCATTTTTATTCCTTTCATTTCCACTTCATATACAGATGCTTTAATACAAAAACAATTTACGCGCGCTCTTTTTTCAATGAGAATGGGAACATAGTAACAAGAAGAAATACAACAAACACAACGATGGCTACTACGAAAAAGAAACCGAATCAAAACAATAAAAGCACAACAAAGAAAAAAAAATATCAGAGCAAAAAAAAAAAATACACAATAAGAAAATGGAAAAAAGAAGTGAAAAAAAAAATAAGAATTCAAATCAAGTAATCCACCCCCGCCGGCAAAATAACATAAATCGGCGCATTCGCACATTCATTTTTACACTTACACACCACTACTCTTCTCTCGTATTTTTTTTTTTTCTTCTTTCGTTCTTTACAATCTCATTTTACCATTTTTGTTATTGTAGTCTTTATAAATAACTGTCTTCCCCATCTCTCTTGTTGGCTGTCATTCATTCCTTTTTCTATATGCCGTTGCTCGCGACCCTTCCAAGTTGTTTACCATTGTCGTTGTCATCTGACGTTTTAAACAATCAGCCCGACCAACCAACCGACTGACATCGCGACTTACTTCGCTCTCCTCTTCATTACATTCCCCTTCTAAACATTACTCGAAAACTTTATTCCAATTGTTGCCGCCACACAAAACACAAACACTACCTACAGGTTTGCTTGCTCGTTCGTTCGCTCAGTTCATTCGTGCATTAGTTTTCTTCTTCTTAGCATTTTTCTTTTGACCATCTTTTTCATTTTCTTCTCCTCCTCCTTCTTCTTTGTTATTTTTATCATTATGTTTGTTTACTAAATGGATTTTCGTTGTTTTGATTGTAGTTTGTTTGGTTCGTGTTCGTGTTGTTGTTATTATTGTTTCGATTTTTTCCTTTACATTTACTCCATCATTACAAGTTTATTTGTTAAATTTCTTAATTTCATCTTTTACTACAACTATTCACTTATCCCTTGCTTGCTTTTTTATTTAACTAAAACATGTTGAATTATTTTGCATAGTATTTTATATAAAAACAAACATAACAAAGTTCTTGTTCTTCTTATTCTTATTGCCTTGAACTAGGCTGCGGTCTCATTTTGCGCTAAATCGATAACATTCATGCATGCATTGTATCGATCGATACCTATTTAATTGATTGATGATCGACATCATTACACCTATCGATCAAATACAATTGCACTTAATGCGAATTTACAATTTATGTGTACCCTACAATACGATTGAACTATATATAAGTACATAGCATATATTTTAAGTCATCCCGGCCGGTGCGAAAATATCTTAAAGCATTAAATAATTTAAATCAACTGACTTTCAGAGAGTAATTTTCGTTCGTTCACAAAGGGCAAAATCTAGCTATAAAGAATAGGGGGCTGTAAACAGGCGCGAACAACTGTCAATGTGAAGCTAAAGCCGAAGACAACAAAACACACACACACATCCACATTAAGCATGGTGCACAATCTGAAGAGGAAGAAATAGTCTAAAAGAGAGCAAGAGCATGGGAGAGAGAGAAAGAAGTTAAAGACACGAAAGAGATGATGATGAAAGGTGGCATAAGCACAGCACACAACGAGGTTTTTTAAACATTTTTGTTTTGATTATTTTTGTTCGGTAATGAGCGGAAGACGGTGCGCGCGTGTTTTCTTTTTGTTGGTATTGTTGACAATGATAAATTTAAAGAATAGGAAAAAGGATAAGCATCAAAAGAACCAAGAGATGTATGTGGTGGATGGTATTTTATATGTAAATAAAATTTATAAAAAGAAATAAAAGCAGAGTGAAAATATAGAAAAATATTATTAAAACGGCGTAATGACAAACAACACAATAACAACAACAGCAATGGCGAATGCATGACGATCGAACGAACGAACGAATGAACGAAAGGTGGAGTGGAGGAGAAGAGTCTACAATAAATTTATGCAATTGAAATCAATTGAAAATGATTTTTATTTTCATTTAATTTTTTGTGTCTTCTCTTATTGTTGTTTGTTGCTGCTGTTGCTATAGTTGTTTACTTTTCTAACTACTATTTAACGATTAAAAGGGTACAGGGGGCAATTGCTTGTAGCCTGTAGCTGGTTATGATATGGCATATGTTGTTGCTTTCCTTAACATTTCCTATGCGACGGCACATATACAGCTAGTAGTTTCCTTACCTCTTGTTTCTTGTTGCTATTTATATTTAATTTTGTTTTTTGTTTCCACTGATTTAAAACATTCTTCTTTGCTGTGTGCAATATTCGCTATTATTGCTATCTATCTGTTGTTCATTTTGTTGTTATTGCTGATATTATTATTCCTGCTTTTCACAGTGCAACGTCGTCGACGTAATTGTTACCGATGGTTGTTGCTTAGTTGGATCGTCGACTAGTCGCTTAGTTGCTCGGTCGGACTGATTGTCTGACAGTTTGATTTTGCTATGATGTGCTTGGTGCGGCTACTTTGCATAATTTGCCGTGCTCTCAAATAATTTTGTTACACTTTGCCCGGCCAAATTGTCTGATTTCGTGATGATGATGATGCTTTACTACATCTAACAACAAGAACAATAGTAGCAGCACACATATCTACGTCGTAATGACGTCGAAACATAATTATTAATTGGCACTACGTAATCGGTCGGGTCGGTAATTGTAACACTTCTTAGGTTGTGTTGCAAATGCTAGATTGACTGATACACAGACAAACTTTGTGTGCTCCCTAAGAAGGGTGTTCAGGTTTCGGTTGAGGTAGAGAGAACGAACACTCCGCACTGCACTTCACTGAACTCACAGCAAAATTTAATCAATTTAATTTGTTATTCTATTTTTATTTTGCTACTTTTATACTTTTCTTCGTTGCACTTTTAAAGTTATTTTTACACTACTTGCTAAGCCATTTTCTATGCGATTTCTGATTTTGTGTTTCCTAGTTTATCGTTATTCTTTTTGGTCGTTGTGTGTTGCTTTTGTCATCATAAGATTAACTCACTCTCACTCAGGCATACACAGCAGACAGACTGACTGATGGACAGACAGCAGGACACAGACGCAGAGACAGAAACACGGTGTAGTGTGCACGTTTAGTTCAATTAGTTTTACTTTCTTTCGTTCTTTTGTTGTTGTTGCTATATTCTCAATTTATTCTTTTTCCTTCTTTTTGTTCTTTACTTGCTTTGCTTCTTCTCGTCTGCTTTACAACTTATTTAGTAATTTGCACACTTCTTAATTAATATCCAACGTGATTGTGTGCTTCTTCTTTTTTGGTTGCATATTCCATAGCGCCATATACTTTTTTTTTCTTTTGCTGTTGTTTGTTCAGTTATCTTGTCGATTTCTTTGGTTTACACAATAATTTAAGTGCAGAATACACGCGTTTCTTAGCACAATTGGCAAATGAAACAAATATTCGGAGATATTTTTGAATTTTAGGATATCACACGCGTTGGAATTTCGCTGGCAAAGCGGAATTTTTAAAAATATATAATTATCTATTTCTCTTTTCGCTCTTAGCTCGTACTTCATTCGTTCACATTCGGTCTCGGTTCGCCATTTTCATTTTTTCGAGACAACGAGCTACCAACTCACTTCAATTGCTTAACACCTTTTTTGCGTGCATCGGCAATGTTAATGGATAACGTCTGTTAATAACAGGAACGATGAATATGTCAAGAAAAGACCGAAATATGGTCATGTCTGGTCATGGGTAGCAGAGAGGGACAACCACAAAACAAAATACATAATAATAATAAAACAGGCTTTGTATTGAGTTTTAGCAGAGATGTAACAGAAATAACTATATATGTGTGCGAGTTTTCTGTTACTTTCGGTCATGTCTGATCATGGATATGGAAAATTTATCAAAATGGAGCAACGGGGCACGTGTACAACAAATTTCATATTTTTGTTAAAAATTTATATTTAGAATTTTTTGGAAACTACCGGGCATGCAGAAGAAGAAAGAATTAACAACGCGAAGGCTCTTTCACTTTCGGTGATTTCGACATCTCTCGTTTGCTCGCTATATCACTCGTTGCAAACAGACAGTACAGATGGATCATTTTAGATCATTTCGCCCAGAATTTGTTTAGAAAAGAACGAATGGTGTATCAGTTTCGTTGCTTTTTGGATCTTGGATTTCCCTTTGAATATGTTTGTGCAAAACACAAAAAGTAAAGTTTTCTTATTCTATGATTTGGAGAGAGTAAAACAATGTCATATGCATCCACATAGTGTTAAGTGGCATGTGGAGATGATTGTTTTGAAATCTCTCCAAATGTCCTCTAATGCTGTCATGCACATGCGCGTTTGGGAGCACATGACCAATCCAAAAAGTTAATCATTTCTGGGTTTTGTAGCAATCAGCTTTTTGCTATGCTTTGAATTGAGTTTATAGGCTATTTACTCAGGCGCTGCATCAGGAATGTTAAGCGAGATCTAGCAGGGTGTCATTTACACATGTCTCTTTCTGTTGCTGTTGTTTTTTTTTTACTGTGCAAATTTCAATTGCGTGAATTAGTTTCATAAATTTTGTGTAATGTGGTTTTAATAAAAATTACATATATGCAGAAAAATCCCCAAGTCAGGTGCGCATGCAAGTGAGAGAAAGATATTAACTGGTAGAGAATAAAATTGACAGTGCAGAAATGTTGACACATCGTTGACTATTTGCCGCTGCACTTTTAATAAATTTAAATCGATCTCTTTCTTTTTCTCTCTTGAAATATGTATGCAATTTTGACACTTTGTGCATACAAAGTGCCTAATTTTTGTTAATTTCATTTTTTCTACTATTCAAAAATCTATTTGCCATAATGTTGTCGTCTGTAACGCATATTTCGAAATACCATGTGTCAGTATATACATAGTGTTATAACTATCGATTGGACTTAGTCCCCTCATCCGCCCATGTAGTCCTTAGTTTTTGTGAGATCTTTGAGCTTTTAAGCTATCGAGGAAGAGCATCTCTTTAATATACGATTTAACAAGCAAGATGAAAGTACAACAAAAGTCATCATTATATGTGGCACCCATGGAGATACATATTAGCAAATAATTTCTTATTAAATTTCAAATCAATTATGTTGCAAATACTTATACTTAATATAAAACTATTACAAAGAAGAAAGGGAATCTCAGGTTGTCTAATGGAAGAGAAATTAATTCTTTACGAAGAAATAGAGAATCGTCTGGTGAACAAAAAGTTCATCTTAGTCTTGACCATAAAGAATAACACACACATAGAGCAAGAGAATTGGATTGGCTATCATCCTACTAGCCATATATGTACATATTTTCAAAATAGTACATTTGTACTCCTCCGTTCACACTGCAATGTTATTATTTTAAAATTAAAACAAGCAATTGTCTGTATAGAGAAATGTCCGAACATTTCCTTTTATAAGACGCTGTACATTTGTCGGAACTAGCTGAATCGGAACACTAGGAGGGGTGCCTCCCGTACAAACCAAATATTAAAATTCAGATTCTTATTAGAATCAATAAAACTTTATTATGTTTTGTATTATCAACTGGATCGCACAGCTCCCATACAAACCCAAATTCAAAATTATGTTCCTATTGGGAAAACTTTTGTAGTTTTTTTTGTTTTATCGAACTGAAATTTGGTTAGTATAAGTGTCTGACCCATACTCACCAACCATGTACATTTTAAAACCCTAGGATTACTGGATCGTATAGTTCCCATACAAATGTTCTGGTCTCATTGTTGAAATATTATATGTGTACTGACAATACTCTAAACATAAGGCAAATTAATGATCATATATTTCATATATTCATTCATGCATAGCCAAAGTTAACCACTTGCTTTACATTGTTATCTTTACTTGTTTTTTTCATCAATTACAAACCCCCTATAAGAGAATTTTATGGTAAAATGGCTTTATTCAGAGAAAAAGTAATGTATTTTGATCGAGAACATGTAATGCGAAAAATACTGGGTTTTGCAATCATCATACTGCGTCAGTTAAAATGTAGGTACTTCTTTTTACCCAAAACAAGATACGAGCATTTGGTATGGTGGATGATCTATGGTATATGGGGGATGGTGAATGAAAGCCTCGTTTGCGTTAACAGGGTGGACTCTATTGATATAGGATATTTATACGCCATTTTCATCTTTCATTTGATGAAAAGTTCAGCAAAACTGAATCGAAATTTCTTAGCGTAATTTGAAGCATCTTAAGCAGAGCAAAACAGATTTTGTGCTTTGTTTTTTATCTATGGACGCGACTTGTATATACCACCAGGATCCTAAACTGAAATTAGAACGTTTACAGTGGACTGAAGCTGGTTGTTCAGATCCAAAACAAGTGAAGTGAGAACGAAAGGCAAAAAAAGGTTACGGCATCAGTTTTTTGGGATGCAAAAGGGATTTTGTTTATTGATTATCTTGAAAAAAGGTAAAACAATTATCTCTGAATATTATTGCAATCTTTTGGATCAGCTGAATGAAATGAAATTCGTGAAAAAAGACATGGTTTACCGAAGAAAAAAATCATTTTCCATCAAGATAATGCAAGTGTTCACACAAGCGTTTTGACGATGGGTAAATTGAAATGAATCGAAGTTCGAATTGGGTGGGTGTTCACACCCTATTCGGTAGATTTTTCGTTTTTCGTGTGGGACAGCAGTATTTTGCAGAGCTTCCGGAAAATGAAATTATTGAAGGATCATTGAATTAGTTGTGTTTTGCCATATAAAGAATTATTTTTATTGCACATTCTTATTATTGTGATCAGACAGTAATTTACTTTGTTTATGTCATTAATCAGTTGGAATTTTCGTTAAGATGGAGTAGCAATGATGATTATATGAGTGAGTGAGTGTGTAGATACAAGTGTGGCATCTAAACCTCATGTAAAATTTTTAATAAAATAATAATTTTGTTTGAAAAGGAAACTCTGCATTTCATCAGGGGGCAAATTAAATATTCTTCTTCTTAATATTTGCATTTAATTTTATAATTTTTATTATTTCTATTTGTTTCGTTTATGTTTTAAGTTTTTTATAAATTGCCATTAAAATTTGAAAAACAAATAAAATGATGATGATGATAATTTTATTAAATTAAAAAAAAAATATTTGTATTTTGTTTGAAATTGTATTGTTTATGTCCATGTGTCATATGATCATTATCATCATCATCATCATCATCATGATCATTATTTCTGTTGCTGTTGTTGTTGCTGTTGCTGTTGCTGTTGCTGTCACCACCAACAACAAAAATACTTTTAGTACTAGAAAATGGTTGTTCTTGTTGTTGTGCCATTAATTATAATAGCAACAAAAGCAACAACATCAGCAGCAACAGCAACATCAACTTTGTTTCGCTTTATGATTGTCATGCAAAGTTAATGTTAATTGCAATTTGCTGTTCACATATGCATACAAAAGTACTTACATATGTGTTTGTGTGTTTGTATGAAAGTATCTACATACATAGTATTGTACATATTATCACAAGTATGAATTTGTTTAACTGGCACTCACTCACTCACTCACTCATTTCTGCACTCTCCAACACACAAATACACATGCATATTCATAATTATAAAGTCTAGAAACGCTTACTTTATTATTGTATTTTATAGTTTCAGTTTCGCCCATTTAGTTTTTTTTTTTATTTTGTGCTTAACATTGTAACATATTGTTGTTGTTGTTGTTGTTGTTGTATCTATGTATCTCTCTATCTTTCTATGCACATGATGAACATTGTTGCACTCGAATTATTGCCATTATGACCTTGCACACACATAGACTCAAACTAACAGATACTCGTTCGTACTTACTTATGTAAAAAAAAAACACTCCCTTCAATGCAAAAAATTATTGTACAAACAAAAAAAAAAAAACCACAACAACAAAAATAAACAAATCAAATTGACTTGCATCGTTCAATTGTTTGATTGTTGTCATTGTTGTTCATAATGTTGTTGTTGTTGTTGTTGTTTAATCAGTGAGCATTTTATTCTATTTAACATTTCTTTTCATTTCTCAGTTTATTTTCCTTTTCTTAGTGAATTATGAATTATTGTGATATAGAATTTTGACCAACCAAATCAAAAACATAAATTTGAAAACGAAGTCAAGTTGGATAGAAACAAGTTCTAATTTCCAATACAAATCCCAAAATCAATCAAATCAATTTATTGTATTTAAAAGAAACTTTATGTTCTTTGATATTGAATTTATCATCTTGTTCTTACAATATAGTATTTACATATATTTTTTGTATATTTTATACTATTGTACAATCAATTTATTTGGATTTTTGGTGTTCTATTCTAGATTGTTTTATTGGTCTAGAAGTTCTTGAGTTAGAGAGAGAGAAAGTATGTAGCTCGAATGATTCTGTCGATGCGTCCCATCTTTAGTTATAAGTAGTATGAAAGTTGACTGAAATACTTCTAGGAGATCCTCTAAAAAGTCCATATAAAAAGTGTGTACAAAAAGTAAGAATGCTTTTTTTTTTTTTTTGTTATGCTGTTACACATATGTTGACATTGTCAGCCATGTTGTTTTTAAGTTTGTTTTTGACAGACATAAAGGTCACGTGTTTTTGCTGCAATCTAAAAAAAATGGATCAAAGAGTTTGCATTATGAGTGAAAAACGAAATTAAGTACTCCAAAGTACTTAAAATGTTGACTGTGGCTTTTGGTGAGTCTTCTTTGAGCAATTGCATTGTTTACAATTAGTACAAGCTCTTCGTCGGTCAAATAAGAAGCTTATGCCCACTGTTTTCTTTGATTACATTGGCGTGGTGCATCATGAATTCTTGCTAGAAGGTCGTACGGTCATTAGGGAATATTACCTTAAAGTTATGCGCCGTTTGTGTGACGGGACACGAAGAAAACGGCCGAAATTGTGGAACAATGAGACTTGGAAGTTGCACCACGATAATGCGCCAGCTCACACGTAATTGATTGTTTCTGATTTTGAATTAGAAAGGAAGATTGTTTTTGGCATTGTTGATCTGCTATAAATATCATCACCATCTTGTATCAATTTCACTAGTGATGAATAATTGGAACACAAAATAAATGCTAAGCTTGTTTGAAAGATATAATCTCCATGATTAACTTATAATTGCAGTAGAGATACAAATAAATAATTTTCTATGTATGTATTTATGTATTGAATTATCTATGAACTAAACACAGTAGTACATGCGTGCATTTGTAATTTTCCTTTAAAATAACAAACACGAATGCTGCTTCACTTATGTCAGAATACAAACGATCAATTGCAATGTCAATGGATTACGACATGACACAAAAAATGCATGTATCTACATATTGTACAATTGTATACAATTTTTTTTTTAACTCTCATAAAGATATACAAGTAAAATTTACAAAATTATATGATAATAAAAATATTAACAAATTTTTGTATGGAGAAAAATCGATCGATATGAAAAAAGAAACAACAAGAACACATAATGATGATGAGGATGACTCTAAAGTGCTCGATTTTCAGATGTGAAATGCGCATGTTCACAATTCACCATTCATCGTCGTCGGTCGACAAGCTCGGTTCCATCGAAGATTAAATACTATTCACTCAGTCATTCAACAAAAAGTTAAAATCAAACAATAATTCAAAGCTCCAATGAATCTGTTCGCATGGGAAGATAATTATTTAGATTGTTTAAAGATTTTTCCGTTTGACCTTATATGATTTTTGAAGTTTGCAATTACCATTTGAGAAATTGAACTGAACTGAGTTCCTAATACAAATGTTGTATGTACACAGTATAATCTCCAGGATTGCCAAACTCAACTGATCTTTTATATAAATCTGAATATGTAGTTTATTTATTAAAGGAATCTGTGTATCTAGATGAATTCCATATGTGCATTTCAAGTTTTTTGATATATGAAAGTATGTTACGAAGCTTCCGACAAACTCTACCATTCATACCCTACAAATAATGTGAATAAATGGACTAATAAGAAAGAGAGACAATGGCAAAAGAGTGGGAGAATAATTTTGAGAGAGAAACAATAACCAAAAATGTATGTACATAAGTGTGCGATGAGGATGAAGATGATGTATGACGGTACTGAACCATACTCCACACACTTAATAGCAAATCACAAAAGCAAACAACAAAAGATCCCCCAAACTCAAAAAACAACATATACATTCTATGTATGAGTGAGTATATTTATTGTATGTATCGTACATATGATATGAGTTTATAGTAAGTAAATGGAACAAGAACCATAAATGCGCATAAGTACAAAGTGATTGAGTGTGTGTGCGGTGGGGTTGGGGTGTTAGAAAAACAGTCATAATTTTTATTTTTGTTCAGCAAAATCAAAAAATGAGTAGTCAGTCAGTTAATTCAAAAATTTGCATGTAATGGGTGCAAGAAACTTTTAATATTCAGTAATATCTACATTACCAATCTCAACATTCACATATCCAAAAGAAATGTATATCTTACACCAAATATAAATACAAAACTCATATAATCTACAATTTCAATCCCAATCCGCATTCAATTAGGTTAATTCATTCTCTGTAGATAGTTTCTTAAATTTCTGTTACTGTACATAGAACATAAAGGACAAAGCTACTCAATCAACATCATAAAGCCAGTTCCTTTGCTAAGAGAAGAAAATATGCTATTCTGATTTGCCCAAATTATCTTCTATTGCAATTGCAAAGGGACATTTGAGTCTTAAGAGGTAATACTAGCCACACTCCCCACTCTCTATCTCTCACTTTCCCTACACAATATTAACTATGTATGTATGTATGTATGTAGCATATATTTACTCACATTCATTAACTGCTTATTAAATACTCATTGATGTCCATGCTTTGCCGCTAGATGGCAGCACTTTGTCCACTTTTCGAATTGGAGCGTGTCATTTGATTTATCGTGTTCGCTTGACAAATGAGTAGTGAGAGACCTTGAAAATTATGCATATATACATATGCAGATACATGCATGTTTCTATGTATTTATTGTGTGTGTATAAAGTTTTATCATTATCATTGGCATAAAACGCATATTACCCCCCCACCCACACACCCACACACTCACCCAGTCAATACACTTGTTTGATAGATAATAAACTCATTCTGTAGTTTTCCCTCTTCTTCCACTGTTCGTTTGTAAGTTATTTACGTCATCTGAGCTTTATAGGAAAAACTAACTCGTTCGTTCATTCGTTTGCTTCCCCTAACTCATTTCAACTTACTCAGCCATTCTCTCTCTCTCGCTCTGTCTGTCTCTCTGAGGTCGTTTCTCACTCATTACACTCACTCATTATGCACTTTGCATTAATGCAACTGTTTATTAGATTTTGTTTGTTTGTTTGTTTGACTGTTTGCATGTTTCTCTCTATGTTAACCGACTGCAAGATTCTTCGCTCGCGCGCTCAATCTATGACTCTCTGTCTAAGCTTTTATGTGAGTGTCGCTCGTGTGTGTGTGTGTGAGTGTGTGTTTGTGTTTGCATGACAACTCGATATTTGTTGAAGTGTTAGTGCGCGTGTATGCACAACAATAAAAATATGTGTTACCGTTAATAATAATAATATCATGCATGCCTCACTGTCAGTCCCCCGCTTAAAGTATTGCTTCATGTAACTTTTGATGTTCTTCGGCTGACTTGTTTGTTTGTTTGTTTATTTTTAATTTTTTTTTTTCTACTAAACCGTCAGTCATAAATGCATAAAACTTATAATAAGTAATTGCAACAATGAAATTTAGATTGTAAAACTTTTGAATTTTTCTTTTAATAAATTCTCTCTCGCTCATGTCGTCCCAAAGTTAATGTTGTCATGTCATTGCTTGCTTATCTATGATAAGGTAAGTAAATTAAAAAAAAAAAACTATTATATTATCAGTTGAAAATGTAACTGATGTTCTTATTGCAATTGCATATGCTACGAGCAGATACATTTGTATCTGCCATAATTGCCTCTCTATCTTTCACGATCATTCCATACATACCATATACTAAGTACATAAGTAAATTTATGTATAATAATAGATACAAACTCCATTTACAATTATCTCAACTTATTTGATAACTTTTTGTTTTATTTCGACGTAGGTTGTCTTACTTTGACTCTATACTGTGCAGTCCCCATAAAATGTACATAAGTATGTATATAGATACATTTAAAAATGTAAGTATACCGTATAATTTTAAGTAGTATGTATGGAAAGTATCTAAAGCATTGACGTGTACTTGAGCTATTCTAGTTACAACAACAAGAGCAAACAACAACATCACATCAGTCAACAACAAGTGTAAAAGTACGTGTATCTCACAAGCCAAACATGTCGCGTGTTTCGAAGCCCTTCAACTATTCTACATATTTTACTTTAGTTTCCCCTCAATAAAAGCTACACACACACAAACACACACACGAATGAGTATCTATGTATGTACATTTGTATCATACTCATTTACTCGAATGTTCTCCCTTTTTTTGTTGCGCATTTTTCCTACACTCTACATATTGTTTATCAGATACATAGATACTTAATATTATATTCGTATAGCAGATACAGATCGTTACAGCATTTATGATTTTAGGGTTTTGTTGTTTGTTCATTCATTTGCTTTATTAAAACTTGGAATGGTTTTTGTTTTTCTCCGTTTTTTTTTTTTTTTTTTTTTGTTACTGGAAATTTTTGTTAGCGTTTATTTTCTAGGTTTTACGTTTCAATATTCAATTCATGACTCAATCCACTCATTGTGTCCATAGGATTTAATCATAAAGGTACAAGATACAAATGTGGTCGCAATGCTAATATCATCATCATCATCATTTTATAGTTACAAGCAATTTATGACTTCTAGTTTTTCTGAACATTTTGAGATCCTATTTTATCTTTAAAACCATGCAATTCTGGCCTCTGGGGGTCAAATGTACATCACATCACATCTCATCATAACAAGTTTTTTTCCACATAATCTTTCCACTATAATGTGAGAAATTCTGGCAATAACCTCGAGCACGATTTCTCAAGCAGCTTTTTACATAGTATCTGATGATTCTGATGACAGTTGACTTGTTTTCATGAATGTAAGATCAAAACTTAATTGATGTTATTTCGGAACAAGTCTAGGATTTTTAAATATACATCATTTACAATGTTTAAATAATTTTCTTGAGTGCCGCTTCTCATCATTTATCTGTTTTAAAATTTTATTCTCTTATTGTATAGAGGAAGTTTGAATAGTATTCAATTTTATTAACGGTTGCTACTCTGCAGTTGAACCGTCCTAATGAGTCTAATAGATTTTTGGGAAAAGCCTCAAATTGCACATTTTCTTTTTCACTGCATTTTGCAAGTCTTGTCAATGGGATTTGAAGTTGAAGTTATTGATTAATGGTAATGAGTGATGGAGTTCTTAAAGAAAGGTTAGTTGATGACATAAACTGATGCTTCTATCATATCATCTATTGTTGTTTGGATCATAAATCATAATTGTGAATGCTATGCCTTCTTTCTTCTGTTTATATTCCATATTCGTTTACATTTGCTTATGTGAATCTCTGATTTGATTCAAATGATATTTGATTTATTTTTTATTTATTAAACAAATTATTATTATTTAATAATTTTGTGTTTTCATTTATTTAATTTAATTTGCTGTTGTTTGCTGACATAATATCGTCGCATGTTCTAAAGTTGATAAACTTGTTTGGTTCAATGTTTTGTTAAATTTGATAAATTTGTTGTTAATTTCACACCATCATCATCATCATCATTTTCTCTTTCTCAAAATGCATTTTAATTAAATCTAAAATGGAATTATAATTTTTAATTAAATTTGGACTTCATTGAAATTGCATAAAATGGCTTCTTCCAACGAACAAAAAAGTGACCATGAAAGAAAACTTAAATTGCAAACATACATACATAGGTACTTATTGTTGTTGTTGTGTGTGTGTGTGTGTGTGCGTGCGTGTGTGTGTACTCTAGTAAGGCTCTGTCGCCTCTCTTTGGCAGTTAACTTTGTTCTCTTTACTTTATTATTATGTTCGAAATGAAATAAAAGTCGAAAATACTTTGTGGCGCTACGAGGCCATTGTTCGATATTTTCTCTATTTTCGTAATCGTTTCTATTCTATTCTCATACTCTCTTTTACACTCTCTCTTTCTCACTCTCATGACGTAACGTACCAATTTCGTCCTGTCCGCCTATGTTTTCGCATGTATATCATTATTTTAGGATCTTTCCCGAATCGCATATGCCAAGGCAAAACGCAAACTAACCCTCCACTTTTTGCACCCCAAAAATTGCAACCGTTTCACCCTCTGGGACTACACACGCTCCTTTGCCATTGTGACATGAAAGTATCCTTTGTCCTTTGTCGGCGTTGGGCTCGGGTTCGGGCTCGGGCTCTACAAACTCAGCCCACACTCACTCACACTCGCCATCACCATCATTAACAACAACAACAACAACAGCATCGACAATGGCAGTAAGAGCACCCCTCCAAACTAGATCCCATCTCGAGCGGTTCATGTTTTAGGGTAGTTTTTATATTGTATATGATTACTGTTACCATTGCAAGTAGCTGAGCTGATGTTGTTGTTATTCTGTTGTCCCTGAAGCTTTTTGATTTCATCGCCATCATCGTCATCAGTTTTATTATTTTTGTTGCTGTTGCTGTTGCTGTTGCTGCTATCATTCAATCGATGCAATAAGCCGTAAGCAACCCCCAACGTAGCGTTGAAATGGGCCTTTAGTACTTACATACTTATATAGATATTGTACGTGTATATGGTAGAACATCGAGTTCGAGTACATTCAATTATAAGTACTAACAAGGGGATCATGCCACAGTCGCCTCAGCTGTTAGCCGTTTCAACATTATTTTTGTGTTTCATTTGCCGCCGCCATTCATTTACGGGTAAGTTTTATTGTTGTTGCCACTGTAATTGTTGTTTGAGTAACTTATTTATTAAACCCTCTGGCAAGCTTGCTATATTATATATCTATGTATCTATCTATCAAACCAACAATTCCCATTCAGATGAATACATACTCAAACCCACGAGTCTTTTTACCGTCGCCTGTCTATCAACCTTTTTTAATGCCTTCTGTTTTTGCCATGGGATCAATTTAGTGTACCTTGTTGCCATCAATTATAAAAACAAAAAAATCATACAAAAATTAACAACATTTTTTATAACATGAAAATATCTTTCATTTTTTATTTTTTTTATTTTTGCAACTTTCTATAAATCTTTTCTTGCTTTTAAAATTTTTCATATATTTTATTATTAACATTTGAATCTCTTTGAAGCATTTCAAGTTGAAATTTTTGGTCTTTTAACTTTGACTTGATGATTGTAATGCAGCAAGAAAGATATTAAAGATGCCAAGATCCCAAAACACATATGTATTTATGGAACTAATCAACATGAAGGCTCATCATCATCCACTTTAGTAAATTGTATATACTTCATGAAAAGTATTATATTGAAATACACTAGGCAGAAAAGAAAACGCCATTTAAGTCAAATGAAGAGAACTCGATTTGATATACCAAAATTTGCATTGGCCTAAGGGAAGACAATCTTCAAAATTGCCAATTTCTAAGCTCAAGCTCTTCATGAAGAATAGCACCATACGACGCCATTATGAGGATGCACCATTCAGACTAACAAATATATATTCTAACTGACCAGAATGAAGTGCTTAGAAATGATGTTAGAGCTCTGTGGGTTATTGAAGATACCATCAGTCCAAGAAGAGATGAAAATGCCCACCAGATCGTAAATGGTGATGCTTGAAATACGGAAACTTGCACAGGAGACTAAAGGTACAAATCCGATTGTCGACCGATTGTTAAGTAATCAATTTAACTACTCATTGCAGTATAACCTTATATGACAATACACCTCATGTCCTTTAAAATAGAAAAAATGAGATGCAAATGAGTTGCACTCAGCCATACAACACTTCCGAAAAAGAAAGGGTATTTAATATTCGTTGAATCTAAAGTTAATGTTTTTCTTGTTTGTTTTTTTTTTCATTTCTTTTTTCTTTTGCTTATTATTATTATTCGCAATTATAATTTTTTGTTTTATATGAAACTTGATTTTTAACATTTAAAATAACTTATTACTCAGTTAATTTTTTAATAAAATAGCAATAAAACAAAAAATGGCGTATCCGATTCCAACATTGGAATTGGAATTATTGTACTTTTGCAATACAAACAATGTTCCTCGTATATACAATACAATACAATATTATATAAGAAACTCTATGGGATTGAGTTACCTCAATCTGATCTCAACTTGTATTGAAATGATTTTCAATATTAAAAGTTTGACCAAATGATTTTCGTTAATCCATCAAATGAATGAATAAGATCTAAAAATACTATATTTATACTTTTTCCAGTACATAATACTCATACTCGTATGAATAAAAGAAGAAATCTGTAAAGGGTTTTCCAATCAGAGTATCCTAATTTTTTTTTCAATAAAACGCAAATGGCTTTTATTTTTACCAAAATTTGTACATCAACTGAAAGTAAAATTGATTCAATTAGAAATGGATTATGACATCGTTTAAATGGCTGTCATGGCTGCGAATCTTACAATTTTGGATGATGCGGTCGCTTAATTCCGTCAGTCACGGTTTAAAATCGTCACTAGATGGTTTGCGTAGATGGGCAAAATCAAATATCCCCAAAGGAAAAAATTTAACGGCGTTAAATCTCACGTTCGTGCCGACCAATAGACATCGTCTGTTCTGTTACTGTGATCAATCGATCCAGAAACTGTTCACGCAACAGATCCAAGGTTTCATTCGCAACCCCTCTCCATTGGTCGTCAATGCCTGGCCATCCACATTCTTGAAGAAGAGAGAGAGAGAGAGAGAGAGAGACCAATGATACCGCCGGCTCACATTCCGTACCATACAGTTACTTTTTCCGGATGTAAAGTTACTTTCAATGTCTGCCATGGTCTGCCCTCGGTCCCCCAATAACGAGAGTTGTTTAATAAAAAAGCCGTTGATCAAAAAAGCTCTGTGCCGCTGAAGATGATTTTGTCGTCAAAATGTCACTTAACACACAGGCAATGAAGTATCGAGCACTGAACCCTAATCCCTATTGATAAACACTATACTAAATACAATTTCAACGCTCAATTTGAAAATGCATTAGATTAGATTATTGAAATTGGATGACCCATTTTATTCCAATTGTGATACTCAATGTGCCTATATGTGGGACATCTGATGCACAGTCACACTTCGGATTATCAATGCTCATATCCCTTGAAGAAATGAAGAACTTGATCATTAAGAAATTATAGATTACATGGCAGCACCTTGAAAGCCAAGCCTTTTTATTTTAATTTGCCACTGATGGGGACAATCTCTTCTAGTTATCAGTACACTTCCATTATAACAAATTATCATGTTCAATACATATTTCTTGTTTTAGATTCCCAAAGTATGTACTACTTTTGGGGGATTACCACTCTTTGTGGGTGTGAGGATCCTGAGAGCTCCACTGGTGGTAGTCAAGACAAGCAGTGAACACACAATTGGCTTCTGAGTGAACTAGCCCTTGTCTCCCCTATCATTCGTATGTCTGTAAGAAAAGTATCTAAATATGTAAAAGTACTTTTATGTAAATTAAGAAAACTATCTGATCAGATTGGATAAAATGCGCAATCTCATTCTATATCTTACCACCTTCTTATAAAAATATACATAAAGTCGTATGTATCTTCAAACCACTATTAAGAATGCAAAAGATACCTGAGAGAGAGAGAGAGAGAGAGAGAACTTCATCTTGGAGATGAATTCAAGGTGAATTGATTTTGCTTTCTTCTTATTCTGTTGCTTGTTTGGTTTTGATTGTTAAGTGTTGGAGATGCTGACACATACAGTTAAGAAAAACAACAACAACAACAACAACAACAACACTAAAGACAACTTAAACGCCAACAACAATAAAATATAAAATATCTGATGAAGAAAATGTTGTTAAAAAAAAGATTTACAAAAAATCAACATCAATAAAAACTCGTTTCAAGTTTTGTTTTTTCTTTCTATTTTCTGTTTTTTTTTTTTTGGCAACATGAAATTTTTCGTTTTTTGGCTTTTGTGTTTTAATTTTGTTTTAGGTTTTCAACGCAAAGAGAAAATTTATGCCGCACCCCGCAACAACAAAAGCAAATAACAATAACAAAAATTTTTGGTATTATGTATATTCCGAAGACGAAAACTTGTCGAAATTCCAATACCAAAAATCCAACAATCCAATCCAGAAAGCCAAGAAAGATACTCGTAAATATTTGCGATGTTGTTATTGCTCTTGCTCTATGAAATTCAAGTGTTATCTCAAAGCTCCCTCCTCCCTCCTGTCCTCCTGTCCTCCTGCCCTCTTCCATCTCTCTTCCCTATAACTTCTATCTGATTGTTTGTGTGTTACTCTTTCAATATCATTAACATTGTTTTTGGCTTTTTGTTTTCAAAATGTTCAAATTTTATTTGGTTTTTTTTTTTGACTTTATTGTTTTCTTCGTTCTTCTCAGATACTTTATACTATGTACGAGTATCTATGTATATATGTATGGTACTATGATTGATGTTGACTGGGATTGATTGGATTTCCAAGTCTATTATGATCATAGATTTTTCGTTCATTTAATTTTGTTAATGTTGGTTGTATGAAATTCAATAAAACCGGGAGGGGTGCCGAATGAGGAAAACAATATTTTATAATGGAAGTTTCTAGTATGGAATTTGCAATTGATGTTTATTCCTCCTTCATTTTCTTCATCTGGGCATTTCTATTTCGATTTCATTTTTAGGTCATCAAAAAACATAGAAAACAGATAGTTTTTTACTTAAATTATCACGCTTGAGGCATCTAATCTACTACGAGTAGTAAAATGGCTATAAAGTGAAAGGAGAATCAACTCTTCGCAATATAATATTTTAAACTACATGAGTAGTTTATGCCAATGACTTTGTAACTGTTTGATTAGTGGGAGGCAGACTGTACTCCACTTGCTAGTGAATCATTCCACCTGCACAATACATTTCAAGTCTGCCTTACTTCGAATTGCTCGCATTATTTTGAACCTCTATAATTATAAAATACTGACATATTAGCTAAGATTTCGACAGAACTACAATTTTATAATTATTGTCATTAATACATGGTCGCAATCCCTGCCCATCATCCTCAGAATCATATAAAGTCAGTTGAAATAATCACAACTGCACATTTACAACATTCAATCTTCAAATTTTGTGCATAGATTTCGATAAATTGATAACACTAAGATGAAAAGAACAAAGTTGAATGAAACAAGCGATCCGCCCATATCGATTTTTTATTTTATTTTTTTTTTTGGTCTATGCCCATCCACTTCTGCCTTCAACTGAAGCTCACCCTACCCTAGAAAATCGTATTGAACACAAATATGTACACAATTTGGTATACATGCACAGAAAGGAAAACGAATGAGAATAGACAATTAGGAAAAAAGTTCCAGAGAGTGCGAGAGAAAAATAGTTTTGCAACAACTTATGTTTTTTTGGGGGTTGAAGCCCCAATACCCAAAATGCCCCCACCATAATATCAAGCCAAGTATCAAGTAAGCAGTATGAAATACTTGCAGATGTGGGATCTGGAAAACTCATGCTACAAATGAATGTCGTTGTTCATTTTGTTTGTGGCAGCGACAATGACATGATCCCATCGAACAAACACGCGTCTTTCCACCCTAAAATGGGGTAGCAAACATAATCATGCTCAACAATGGAAGCTTCTTACGTCAATATATAAATTGATGTACAGACATCATTATGTATATTACTAAGTAAGATGATGATGATGATGTCGGAACAACAACAAAGTGCTTCTGTTGCTGCTCCTTGTGAACACGGGCGAGGGAACTTAAGCTTTCGTTAAGGGCAAATGAACGCGAACGAAAACGAACCGAAAAAGGAAACGAAACAAAATTAACCGAACTGAACTGAACTGAACTAAAATGTAATGAAAAACAACCCTCAAATGGAGCTGGAGCTAACATGCTGAGATCATCATGTATTGAACCTTTAAGTGTATTTACCATATATAAATTCGTGAGGGCGGTTGATAGGGAGGGAGTTCGAGTTGGTTAGCTCGTTACTTTTAGGGTGGTTTGTTATATCAAAAATCCAAATTTGGTGTACGTGCGTCCGCATGACAGTAACGGGCGGCAGCCGTCGTTCTTTGTCTGCGTCTGTTGTTGATCCGCTGTCCATTAAGGGTAGTAAGGTAAGGGTTCGTTTCGTAACATAGCAATAGAATGCGACTATGGAGACCATGAATTTAATTAAAGGCTTAGTCCCCCCAACAACAACAGAGGACAGAGGAAAAAAACTTCAGCTGCGATCATGTGAACTTCCTTTTAGTTGGCAAGGGTCTACCCAACAAAAGCCATAAAACCACCCCTATTTCCTTACATTTCCTTAGGGACGCATCATTTCGTTTCAGGCAAAACATAGACATCAGCACATATGCTAACAAAAAAGGACAAAATACTACTACATACATAAATTCCCTACACACACAAGCAGGTACAAAATTATATATTGTACAATACACTTATAAATAAAACTTATAAGTTATTGGATGCTGATCGCTTCTATTATATAGAATGTATTGTTTATAGTTTACAAAAGTTTTCGATGCAAAAACAATTCTTAAAATGATTGATTTACTGCACTATATACAATATATTTTACTTATGATACACTTGTTCATATTTGCCTAAATTGTTCGTTGTTTGTCATTTTTATGAATTGCGTTTTTCTACTTTTGAATATGTTAATTAAAAAAAATTGTTGTTTTCAGTTCAGGTGCTTTAACTCTTCAAAGTTATGGAACTTTGTCTGGATATTTGTACTTTATTAAACTGGGAGGTATAAGAATGGCGAGTCATACTACATAAGTATAATCGGTAGATATGCCAACAGATAGGATTATCTTATAACGACATCTATAGAAACTATCGGTATGAGGAGGAAGAAGAGGCCATCTAAGCTTATTGCCGGGATAAATGCAGAAGATGGTCATGGTTTCCTATCAGAAAAAAAATAGTTTGAAGGGAAAGTATGGGGAGATATCTCTGATGACCTTATACCATGACCATAGTCAAGTGTGTCAAGTTTGACAGCCTCACAAAAGTAAGCTTCTCTATCCAACCTATCTTCAAGATAGTTTCTAATAAAAGTATTTCTGTTTAATTCTCCATTCGCCACTTATGACGAAAAGCATTGAAAGAGCCATCATTAATTATACAATATAATTTTGATATTATCAGCATTGTCAAATCTGTTTCGCCAAATATTTCTGACTAATATCCGAATATTTTCGACCTGATCAGATTAGAAATTATCAAACATAATTCATTTCTTTAGCTGGGGATTTTAAACTCCAAAGAAAGTTTGTTACATTATTATTATTTATTAGGGGAGCAAACAGCGTACTGCTATTAATAACTCCGATCATGCGAATTTTAGTTTTTGTATAAAAAATGTTTTCTTTTCGTTCTGTCCTTTTGTTTTTTTTTTTTTTTTTTTTGTTGTATTGTATTTTATAGCATTTTGTCATTGAGGTTGTTTTGTTAATTTTTTTTTTGCCTTTGGGCAAAAACTCATCGAACCCAACGAAGCCACAAGAAATAAATTTAACATACCCTAAATAAGAACGAGTACATTCAGTGACAACAGTTGGCATGCACAAATGATGGAACATCTGCCGTTCTGCACCAAAAACAACCGCACCAAAATGATCTCCTCCTCATAAGTATAAAATATTCCCTCTTTCTCATTTTTTGTATTAGCTACAATACAGGGAAAACTACCCTTCCAGTTTCTAGAATGTGCATGTTTTTTTACTTGGGTCCAGTACCCCTCCAATGCTTTCAATTGACGCATTAAACTGAAAGAAAAAAAAAACAGTTAATGCAAAAAAGGCATAATAAGAATAAAACAAACTACATACATATGTATGTATGTATAGCAAACAGTATTCTCATCTTTTGTGAAGTCTAAGTAAGTACATAGATATTCCATGGACACACACAAAGTATAAAATTGGAAAACTCAAGATAAGCGTATTTCAAGAATTTGTCATAAAGAAAGGGAATAAAGAAATGAAAAGAATGACTGTGCACGAGCTAAAATGGAAAAGAACAAAGTGCATAGCAAAAATGTACATACTCACTTGGAGAAATATTTAAAAAACGGGAGCAAATGTAGCAGACATCTGAAATTTGTATGACACTTTTTCTTTTACACTTTTGTACTTCATTTTAAAAGATACGTGTGTGTGTGTGTGTGTATATATATACACCATGATCGGATACGTTTGAGAGAGAAAAGCTGCACTTTGTATTGTTTATGTAGGAAGATACGATTTCAAGGTTAAAATTATTGGGGAATAGACTACTACTAACTTACATGGCAGATGAACCAGAAGAAGAATTATGAAAGGTAGATCAATCAATACGAAGAAAATCGGGAGATCTACCAGCAAGATCATCCTCAGATGATGTGATTGATGTGATTGATTTATTAATCAATCAATTAATCAATTCAAACATATAAAGAGTTTTTATCTATTTGAAATACATATGTACTATGTAACATACTCGTACACCTATTGATATTTACATATGTATTTCTTCTGTATATGCTTGTGTTTTTCTTGCTTTTTTGCTTGGTTGTTATTTGTTTTCCGTGCTAAAATTAAATTTTTGTGGTATTTTTATGGAACAGCTGCAACAACAAAATGAAACGCAGCAACAAGAAAAAAATTAAGTATACGTATGTATGTACATACATACATTCAAATACAGAAGGTGTATGAGATACTTTCATATTGTACATATAGTACATATGTACATAAATATCAGCGAGTGAGTAATAAATGTTGATGTTAATGATGATGATGATGATGATGATGATGATGATGTTGTTGCAGTTGCAAAACTCTCCAAAGGAAAAATAAACACATTTTAAGAATTGCAAAGAAATTTCAACAGAAGAAAGAACAGAAAGAAGAGAAACTCATTTGAATAGGATCCATGTAGGCGTCATGTGGAGACTAAAATTCGAAATCAAACAAAGAAAATACATACACGCATATCTAAATGTATGTATGTATATGTAAGTATAAACATGATTATGAGTATTTTTAGAATTTCTATAGACCCCCACATTTGTAGTCTGCAAGAATTGGATTTTTTTATTTATTTTTTTTTTTTTTTTGAAGTTCAGGTTATTTCCAACTTGATTTTCACAAAAATGAACACTCGCCTAGTGCTTTGCTTTGCCTATGCTTTATTGACCTAAAAATAACAACAAAAACAACCAACCAAAAGTTAATTTTCGAAAATTGAGATTGAGATAGAAATCTTGGGTGTGCAAAATTAAAACTAAAAACTTCCATTAAGTTTCTTTTCTCATATTTTTTAATTTTTTTTTTTTTTTTTTTGAACAAAAACACATACCAAAAATGGGAGAAGCTGAAAATCGAAAAATGTCGACATCAATCATTGAGGGCAAACACAACGATATACTTTACAAGTATGTAGATACTACTTACATAGTTAAAAACAATATGTAGATGTAAATGTAGATATATGGGAGTGAGTGAGTGTGAGACAAAGTAGAAGAAGATATTTTGAACAAAACGAATTGAAAATGTAGAACAAAATTGAAGTGGAATGAAAAAACAAACAGAACTGAATACGAGAGAAGAAAACTGAAAAAGATACTTGTTAGTTTTTGGAATCATTTTGAATCAAAACCATTACTTGCATGTTTTTCTGAATATCTTCATTTCTGATATACTATGGATTGTTCTAAGGATCCTCAATTCGAAATCCAAATCCAAATTGGTTTAATAATGAAGTTATATAATATCTTGTACTCAAGGCTCAGTCTAGATTAGGAGCAGTTGATTAGCCTGTAAAGACTTTGTGCTCTTAGATGAATGATTATTCTGATCTGATGCAGCTAAAACATTATACACGTTAGTAATCCCGTTCACTAACGCCTTAGTTGAGGCTCGAGGAGTAAGAATGTCGATTTGATCTAGAGCTGCATATACTTAGGCAACAACAAAGTAACGTATACGTATTGTATTTCCATATTCATGTGTACGTGTACCTAGAAACTTCTGGCTTGGTTTAGAGTTCCAATTGTTGTTTGAGCTTTTAATGTCATTCTTGTTGTTGTTGTTGTTGGAGTTGTGGCTGATGTTGTTGCTTTCACAGGGTGCGGCATAATTTTCACTTTAAGATGCCACAATATCAATTTCAACTACACGTAAAGCAAAGCTAAATTCTTTTTGAAGCCAAAACGTAAAATTTCATGTTGCCAAAACAGTAAATAAATAACGAAAGCATGAAAACACCAACAACAATAAAAAAAATAATAATAAAAACGGGTTTTTTTTTATTGTAGTTGGGTTTTTTAGTAATTTTTTTCTGTTGTTATTTATATTTTCACCGACATCCAATTTTCAACTTTTATCGTTACTTTTTTTTTGTATTATTTTTTTCCATGATTCTTGTTATTTTTTTTTTTTATTGGCGGCGATGTCGGGGTTATGGTATTTGTTGTTGTTGTTGTTGTTTTTGTTGTTCTTATTATTGTTGCTAACAGAATAACAGCATCTCTTAAAAGACACCAACCAACCAGAACAAAATCCAAAAAATTGTATTGGATTTCTTGCGCCTTTGGTTTTTGAGCGCTTTAGACTACATTTTATCTGAACACTGATCGGATACTTTTATTTTTTTTTTTTGTATTTGTTCATACAAAATTTTGAAAACACTAAGATCCACTTACTCACTCAGTCAGTCAGTCAGTCGTTCAGTTCTATATGTTCCAGTGAGTGAGAGAGTGAGTGAGTGAGTATTCGTTCAACGCAATTATGGTTAATTTCTTCTTATTATTATTTTTGTATTATTTATTATAATTTTTTTTTTTTGTGCATTTAATTTCGACAAATAAACGAGTAATAATTTATTTTTAAAAATGTTGAAAACAAGTTTTGCAATTGTTTTTTTCATATGTAAATTCAAATAAATATGAGGAGTGAGGACTATTAGCTATACAACTTAGTTCTAGAACACTGAAACAATGTAACAATACAAAAAAAAAAAAAAACAAAAACTAAAGCAAAAAAGAAAGAAAAATAATAATAAGTAATTCTAATTATCGATTACTTCTTGCTGCAAGAACTTGAAATTTAAGATATAAGAGCTTTTCGAATTCATGTCAACATGTCAAAGAGAGATGTTTAAGATGAAAACCCCTTATATAAGTTAGGTTAGTGTTGGTGTGGGAACCGATCTCATCATGTCTGTTTTCTTTAATGTCGAGTAGATACTTATGTATTTTATGAGATAATGAGTTGAGATTTTGCACATTTCCACTACATAAACCAATGCAAAACTAGTCTCTCAGTACGAATCATTTAGAAACCACTCGGGCGAGTTCACCCAGAAACGTTACGTACGATTGTGATACCCGCACCTTAGGATCCTTGCACGGACTTACCTCATCTAAAATATCTTCCATTTTTTTTTTGTGTTTCTGTGATTACATGTATGTATGGATCAATATCCATACATACATAAATGAAAAGTATCGTCTATACATTGTTATCCATAATGAGTCAATTGGATGCTGTTATGTGTCTTAGAATAATCAGTGATTTCGTTTTCAAAAAAAAATAGATCAGAATATTTAAATTCTATGAGAAAGAGTTTCTGAAATATTTTGGGGACTTAAAGAAGCATAAAGGAAAAGGGAGAACAAAACTATTCTCTATTCAAAGATTGGAAAGGGGATAACATTAATGCAGATGAAAAGGCTTTTCCAAAAAGAATTCAAGTTTCTTTGGCACATTACGATCATCATTATCGCTCTTTGTTATTCCAGGATATCCATGACAAAAGGAGATACCATTTTACCATTCTCAATACGAGTTAAGTACATATGTAAGCATCAACATCAACAAACAACAAATCATAAAGCAAATAGGACTTTTTGAAATATGTAGATAAATAATAAATATAACCAACAAACAAACCAAAAAATGCATGATTGCCAAACATAAAAAAAAAACGCTACGGAAAAAACAAATGAGTTTTATGCGTCTTCGTGAGCACAAAAAATTTCCTTTGTTTTCCAAAAATGTGCACGACACTGACATTGCTTTCTCTCATTTTATTTCATTTATATTGTAGATACTTACTCTCTCTCTCTCTCTCTCTCTTTCGATGAAGTCAAAGCTTTGCTCGTCGTCGACTAAAGATTGTCGCCCACTGTGAATGATAGCATATAAGCTTTCTGGCTTCTTAACTATGTACTTCAAACATGCAAACATAAATCTATACACATATGTATGTATGTATGTATGCATGACGTATGAAGTTTAATTATTATAATGAGTGAATATGGAAATGAAAATCTTAAAAATAACATTTTACCATGAAATTGAGTTTATTAAACGCATTTGAATTTGTATTTATGCCTTTCATTTCAAAATATTCTATAATTTTTTTTTTAATTTGAAGTCTTGGAAGTTTTTATGCACAAATTTTTGCTCGTTTCATGCATTTCATACTCTAAGGGTTGCATTTTTTATAATTTTTGCTTGTGTGCACGTACATAGTGATGTTTTTATTGTAAACACATATAAATTTTAAGTTATTAAATCATACATACACATACGCATTTAATTATGCATCTATTTGAGTAGAGAATCGACCTATGTATTGTATAAATATAATTTTGCAACCTTTTTCCTCGAAGTGAAACTTTTACCCATTGAAAATCCCCACAAAAAGAACATCAACATATCAACGCACAAGCTCACATTCATTAATCATACATACATGCATTTGTGTGTATTTTAAGTGAGTACTAAAACTCTTATTCTCTCTCTATGCAACCAGCGAACAAACAGTAAACTGAGTTTCCTCAATACTTGTGTTGCCTGTGAGTGTGTGCGCTTGTGTGTAAATAAAAGCATCGACGATCAATCACTGTGTGTGTGTGTGTTGATTGTGTTCGGAGGAACTTCGTTGTGGCGTTGATGGTGGTAGTTTTCAATATTTCAGAGAAACGCTTGCGTCGGTTGGTGGTTCGGCGACACTCGCACTAACAACAAAAACTCTCAGGAATACGGACGTCGTTCGGTTTGGTTGCGAACGTCGGCGTGTGGCAGACAAGAAAAATTGTTTATTGGTTTTAAGAACAATTTGCAATTTTTTGCCATTAACAATACAATAAAAATTAAATTTAAAATTTTTCTTCTGCTACATACTACAAACATATTTACATAGAGCATTTGTATTACGTTGACAAACACTGAAACTGAAAATTTAAATAAAAGTGCGCAAAAGTGTTAACCTAAAAATCACATTTGGGATTAGCGTGAAAATTGTCAAATATATGTTCATATATACATAAATACATAGAACCTGTGTTGTTGAGAATGTAATTTCATTCCCTGTACATAAAAAGAAAGGCATTGAAAAAAATTAACCAAAGAATTAAAAATCAAAGACAATTTACTTTATGGTAGTGTAAAATTCGCAATATTCGAACCCCTTGGCGAGGCGCCAGGTTCAAATAAAAAAAAAAAAAAAACGATAGCCAAAAGCAAACTTCCTCAGTTTACACGGCTTCCTTTTGCATACATATATGCACAAGTGTATGAATTGTGCTGTCTGGGTGCGTACGTGTGTGTCAACTATTGCATGTGTGCGTCGTCATGAGCAAAGCACAAAAATTATTTTTACGTGATCTTGATTTGCTGATGGAGCTTGAAGTTTTCCTTGTTTTTGATTTCTGTTCATATTGCAACACATTGGAACATCGGCAGGTATGTGATTTTTTTAAATATGTTTGTATGAAGATTCAAATAGGATTAGCATTAAATGTTGATTTCCAATTGGAAGTTAAGCTAAGCTAAGATTAGGTAGAGAGAGATTGACATGTGGGGACCCCTTACATTTTGTTTTTCCCAATTTGCAATTGTAATTTCTAAGAATATCCAATATTATCACGTAAGTGTTTGTGTTTATGTGTGTATGTAAATTCATACATATTCATTTATGTAAACAAATGGAACTTTTAATTTTATGTCTGCCATGTTGAATTTCACATAAATGCGTTAATTAGAAAACTCATAATTGTGTAAATATAGGAATCATACTCGTCTAAGTTCATGTATCTGTATATATTTATAGTGAAAATACAACAATAAAAAGAAATGAAGTCATACTTCAACTTAAAAATAAATTAAGAAAACAGCAAAAAAAAACGTCGGCGCGTGTGACTATAAAAATAATTTTCACTAGTTAAATTTTTTTATTGGCAAAATGCAATAAAGTACAACACAAGCAAAAGCAAAAAAGGAAGAAGAAGAAAAAGAGGAAAAACGAAAGGGGGAGGGAGAGAAAAAGAAACACGAAATTCCGTTAACCAACAACAGCACACTCACTTTTCTTATGCGTTTACTTTATACTGCACTCACTCACTCTCTTGATTGCTGCAGTGATATGCGCTTTTTGGTGAGTGCACCCACACAGGTAAACAAATGCACTCACACATACACAAAAGAATTATGTACGCATGTATGTACACATTACATGTACATACTTACATACATTAATCTATCGATATATGGAGTACGCAACAACAAAATGCAATTTCAAACACCCATTAACGATTTTTCTTCTAACCTCAAGAATTTTCCCTTGTCTCCTGTGTAATATTTTGCACCCACCCACACACACACACAGGCACGATCGAAACTTCAGTCCAGAGTTGCCGACACACTGACTGGTGTAGAAATAGACTTCATATTGAGTTTTGTAAATTTCCCAATTTGAATAAATGTAAGTAAAAATGTTGATTATGTTGGGAGTGTGAGGAGTGAACATAAATTTAACTTGCTTGGCTGTGGTAACTCTACGCAAAGCGCACACATACACTTGTACATGCACTTGACAGCAATATCGCGTCAATTGTGTCGCACTCGCATACATATGCAATAACTGAGTGTCGTCTCTCCTCGGAAGTGTGTGTGACGCTTTTAAAGAGTTCATGCGAGCAACACGAAATACGAAGTTAATTTTTCGAACTTAACCGAACTCAGTTTCGAAGACAGCAGTACATAAATATCTGCGAAAGAAGCTTCTCGTCGTTGAACAATTTCACTCGCTCAGTTGTGAGCTCCGCGTGTTGTCGGAAATTTTCTGTTGTGCGGTAGAGCACCTCCGCCAACAAAAAAAAAAAAACATAATAAGAAAAAATAAAGAAATTTAAGGAGAGAGAGAATACAAGTGGAGAATCCATTAAAAAGTAAAAATAAATTTGTTTTTATTGCTATTTCCGCCGCGTTTTTATATGCATCATTTGCTCTGCTCTGCTTATCATAATAAGTTTTTCTGTGTGTTTGTGTGCCGAATTTTATTAAAGTTAAAATTTTCGTGCTTGACATAAAAATACATAATAATATTGCATAGAAAAAAATAATGAAAAAATTCTGTACGACGACGACGACTACGTCATCTCATCTTCTGCGACTGTGATGCCTTTTTCTCGGTGTGTATACCATAAACTCTAAATAGTGGAAATGAAGAAAGAATCTAATTACATACATATGTACATTTTACATCTATTTCTTATTGTAAAGTTACTACTTTCCCCCATATGTAATTTTCTTAAGGGAAATCAAATCAATCTAAAAGTCTGTGAATGTGTGAATATGTGTTGAGTGGTGTTAATGTGTAGTGTGTAGTGTAGACTTTCATATCGATTTTTCATACTGAGTGTCTTTTTTGCAGCAATCGAAAGCTTTTATGTTGACCACCATAATGTGAAAAGCTCTCGTTTTTTACTTTAACGACATGTAAAATGCATTTTCAAAATAATTGTTCACATCCGTAGCCATTGTCCCCACTCTCTACACCACACATCATCATTTCTTGTTATTGTTGTTGGTCGTTAAGGCCACACATAAATGAGGTCAAGTGTTGTACAGTGAAATTATTTTTTTTTTTTTTTCATCTTCATTTTTAAAGTGAACAACAACGGCAAACGTGTGTGTGCGTTTGCGTATAATTGTACGTATGTGTGGATTTATGTCGACATTATACGTTGTTGGTTACATAAGTATGATTTAGTTTCCGATTTCGGAAAACTGTAAGCATACCGTACGTAAGATTGAGAAGATTTGTGTATTGTGTAGGAAAGTAATTTGGTAATTAGACGACTGCGATATATTAAGAATATTTTATTTTAAAAAAGCATTTTCTTTGAACAAATGTGCACTTTCAAATCGAAAAAGAAAAATAGATCGAAACAAATGTGTGAGTGTGAAAAATACATTTCACAAAGTTGTCCGCCATTTTGAAATTTTCCCCCCTCATGCCAACCAATTCTATCCTATCAGCCGATGAAAGCATCATCGTCATCATCATACACATATTTCATATATTTTGAGCGCACTTTTTATACTCGATTATTTCGTTATTTTCTCTTGCTTTTTCTTCTATGCTGTAAATGAAGTTTTCTTCTTTGCCAAAGTGTCACAAGAGAACGAGCGGCAAGTGAGTGTCGACAAGTGAGAGGAACTAGTACGAATGTACAAAATGTTACTCTCTTCTCATTTAACAACACTAACTTAGCTTCGTTCGATAAAAGCAAAGCGACTTCTCTCGACTACTTGTCGTTGAATATTTTTATTTGATTTTGTGTTTCAACTTTGATTTGGCTTTGAGTTTTAGTGAGTGAGTGTAGGGTAGTGTAGTGTAGTGTGGTTAATGATGGAGGAGCGAGCAGAAGAAGACACGTTTACATTTTCATTTTTCATACTTTTCGACAATGTACACGCTATGTACACACTCACACAGACACAGGACTTTAAACTCGCACTCGCAATTATGTGTTCGTGTTGTGCAGCACTCACTACTCTCGCTAAACTCTCCCAGTTTTGTGTTGTTTGCGTTTGCCTCCCATTTTCATCATCATCATTTATGCGCGCTGTTGCCAAATTTCACTCTGTCTGTCTTTTGTCTTTCTATTTTATTTTCATACTTCTGAATTTCTTTCTTTGCTTTTGGTTTGTTGTGTTTCATTATTATTCTTACACTATTTTGAATTTTCTAAACATTATTTATCCACTTTGTATTTATTTACCTTTGTTGTTTTCTTCGTGTTGTTACCTCTTCTTCGTTACTGTTTTGCTTTCTGTTGCTGTTTGTTTGAATGCAACTTTTATTCTCTTTCTCTTTGAATATGATGAAAAGTTTTTGTTATATTTCGCAGCTTTAAAAGTTTCATTTGTTTACATTTTTTTGTGTGTTCAACACGCACTCACTCACGCACGTGAGAAATATAAAACTAAATAACAGAAAGAAAAAAGAAAAACAACAATCAAACAAATCAAAGCTTTATCGTTGTTTATTTCAGCAATTTCTCTTCTTGTGTTTGTTTCCTAAATTTGTGATTTTTTTTGAACGCAAAAAGCATTAACAATATGTACTATCGAATAAATTGATGCATCTCGAATCAATTCTCTAAGCTTTTGCTATATTTTTATGGAAACGTTTCAATTGAAGACATCATTCATCATTACCTTGTTGGGAGTTTCAGCGCCAAGGACTATATTTTTCAGGATTTCGTGATCAATTTGTCCAGTCTACCTACCACATACAATATTCACGATTCCCCTTACTCATTTCTAATGTGTTTTCACTTGTAAATCACTAAATGCTGCACAAGACATAATTTTGATTTACCTACTTATACTGTGCATCAATTATTGACATGTTCAGAAAACACTCAACCTTTGGTGAAACTACATAAGTACGTATGTATGTACATGTCTTACCCTACATATAAATCATTTCGTTGGTCTGCTTGAAAGTTCACTGAACTTGTGTATCTTATTATTGTTGTGGCGGCTTTAAGTTTATTGCTTTTAGCCAAATATTCACTTTCACTAATTGTTGTTAATGGAATTTTTGCTTTGCAGCTCCAAAAATAATAATTATGTTAATAGTTTAGTGTTCGTTTTCATTGACTTGATGGAGTTTGAAGAAGGCGGCATGTATGTAGTAGGAATGGATGGTGGAGACATTTGATAGTACATAGATCTCATTACAAAGGAAAATCATCAAATCTATGCTGTATAGTGTTAATATTAATTTAAATAATTTGCACGATTTTTGTTAAGCGTTTTTTAGCATCAATTTATGCTTTATAAATGCCTTAAAATGGTGCTAGAATAAAATTAATGGTGATTTTTTCGCTAACACTGCTTGGAAATATGAAAACCCTCGAGCAGAGTTTGATAGTAGACTTCACCACAAATTTTAAATTGAAATGAAATCACTTTTTCTAAGATTTGAGATTGCTAAAGAATCTTATCTTACTGAGGAATTGAGTTCTCTCTTGAATAAAATTCCAAGGAAACTGTTTGTTTTCTGCTATAGTAGTTCCAGATAGTAAGAGTTTTGTTGTAAAGTAAATTTTTTTTTTTTTTTTATATATAAAATGTTTCTTTATTTTCATTAAAAACTACATGACTGCGTCATCCTAGCTTAGTCTGTTACTCTGTTTTTTCCTCTGATCTGTTCTTAGTAAAAAAATAAAATCGCTTTATCATTATTCTAGTTAGTTAGCAGTGTGAGAGTGAGCCCTTGGTTAGAGAATTTACATACGTGTAAAGCTTGATGAAAACAGCAAAATATGTACAAATATATTCGATTTACAACGCCTACGTGAGAACAAATCAATTTAAATTTAAATATGGTAAATATGTATTCATTGAGTCAGTCTTGATGATATTGTTGAGTTGTATGTTAATACCCTACCTTTCCCATCGGAATATTCTGTTTCTCCACATTGCTAACAGCTGAAGAGTTTTCTGTGTGTAAACTGTCCATTCCACCGATCTGCTTCATGATAGGACCAACTATATTGGTTAGAACTTCCCTATGTTACTGTGTGGTTGGTAATTTGTTTGTCTGGTGAAGCTCATTTAAGATTCGATGAAATTGGAATTTATTGATTTTGATTTCTTCTTTTGAAATCGTCATCAGCATCGTCTCGTCGCAAATACAAAATTTGTATGACACACATGGCCTGTGGATGAATGGTTAGATAGATGGTTGGATGGTGAAGTGTGTGTTTTCTAGACCCAGACTTGAAAAAAAGAACTGCTTCGAAAAAAGATTCCTCCAACACATAGACATGACATAGACGTAGATATAATAGGGGAGACACATATTTACATACAACAATAAGAGCAGCAAAACAAGAAACATTCTACTTTATGCAAATCTTGTGTTGTTCTGGATGGTGGAGGACCCTAAGGGGAGCAACAACGAGCTTAAATCTTTTATTTTTTACTTTTTCATCTTGATCTCCATCATCAGCATCAACTTCAAGTTTTGAATATTGTTTTCTTCGTTTTAAGATACATATATACATATTTCAGCAGCACACAAAGATACACATATGTATATACATACATATGTTCTTATGTACATATTTGTATTGTTGTTGCCATTTAAAGCGAACCAAGAATCTTGATTTTTCTTTACGTAGATTGTTTTTTTTTTTTTTTCTCTTTTTTTGTTGGTTTTTTGTTTTGAAAAAGTAATGATTTTTCATGACAATAAACTGGTTTTTCTGCCAAGAACTTGACTTGTCTTGTCTTGTGTGTGCCTTGCCTCGCCTGGCATTCGCGGTCTTGTGTGTGCCTTGCCTCCCATTAGCAGCGGAAAGTAAATGGCACAGTTCTGATTATTTGTCTTAATAAAGTGGAACCGGTTCCCCTATCTATCTTATTGTTCTTCTTTTTTCTTTCGTTGACTTTAGAACTTTCGGTATTAATAAGTTTTCGCCACAAAAATTTAAAAGACTTTCTGCTGATGACTGACTAACTAACATATAAGAAGAGACAAAAATCAATGGCAGGCAATGAATTTTTTCTGCTCATTTCTTTTTTTTTTTACTTTGTTGTTGGTGATGATGGAAGAACTTCCTGTTTTTGTGAAAAGGGGAAACTCTACAATAAAAATGCATTTTTTTTGTTGGTGGATATCCTGACAGTTGGCATTTGTTTTAAACAGGGGGAAATTGGGATCATCGTTTCTCTCTGTTAGGGGTTGATATACAATACTTAGTACACAGGCACAGATGCCATGCCATATTTGTTAGCTATTTCTACCCCCCTACATATAGGGCTCCGTTCGGTTTTTATTATCCTATTCGATCACACAAAAAAATGAAAAAAGGAACAAGCAAAATGGTTTCCCTTTTGAGGAGAACTAAGCATCAAAGCAACAAAAACAACAACAATGACTACCACCATCATCACCACCACCAACAGCACCACCACCCTTAATTCATTCGTTTGGCGCGTGTTTCATACAATCGCCCTCGATTTTGGAAAATGCAATTACTGATGCCGATCATTGTCAATGATCCTTGAAACACGTTTGCTTAGTTTACCACTCAAATAGAATAGAATACAGCAGCGGACTGTTAAAGATTTTGAGTGCATGCATAGACAAAAAAAAAAACAAAATAAAATTTCCATATAATAATAGGTTTTAGATGCAATCACGCACGAGTGAATGTTCTTACCGAGTGTTTTCATTTTTTTCGCATACAAATATCCATTTTGTACTTAAATTTAAGGACGTTAATATTTGATAGGGGGAGAAAGAAGGAGATTTTTCCAGTTGGGTGATCTCCAAACTTAACACAATCATAACAAAATTTTTTGCAAAATATTCTGTATTGTTTTTCTAAAAGAAAGATCAGATTTGGGTTAACATACGAGTTGAGAGACACAAAAAGCAAAGAGTCTCGAACCAAATAATGATGAACACTGTCTGGACCCCTCATAAAATAATACATATTTTAAACAGTAGACTAGACGAAGTTACATTTGAGATTTTCCTTGGAAAATGAATGTATTTTTAGTGCGAATGTCTGTCTAGTGGCATTAATGACATATGATATATGTATGTATGTAAGTATAACTTTATGAGAGAAAGAAATGAGAGATTTTCCATAGAATTTACTATAATCGTCGGGGGAATAGTAGAAATTTGACGCTAAGTGGTGATGAGCGTTCATTTGCAATCACAATAAACTACTACTTTGTTCTCTTTAGTCGTAGATCAATATCCTTCTTTCATAATGAAAGAAAGAGGTGGGCGGATAGATGAGTTTTTCGCTAACAACGCCTACTCTATAAATTTATATTTGGGCGTCGTTTGATAGTAGATCTCATAACAAAGGAAATGTATAATATTGTAATTTGCACAATTTTTGATAAGCGTTTTTTAGCATCAACTTATGCTTTATAAATGTTTAAAAATGGTGCTAGAATAAAATGATTGGTGATTTTTTCGCTAACACTGCTTGAAAATATAAAACCCCTCGAGCAGAGTTTGATAGTAGACTTCACCACAAATTTTAAATTGAAATGAAAACGATGATAGAATAAATAGAATAGAATTATGAAAGAGAAGGGTAGAGAATGGGGAAAAACAAATGCATATAAATTAATAAAATATGGTGAAGAAAAACATATAACTAATTTTTTTATTTTTGCATGTTTGTATAAGTCAGTCAGTCTTTCTGTCTGTCCATTAGTAGGTTGCTGCTTGTTGTGTTTGACTAGTATGTATTATTTTTCTCTGCGCCAACTGTACTTTTCCGGCGCACGTTCTCGTTCTCTTCCACTTTGTCGCTCTCTTTTTGCTCCGTCGTCGTCGTTGTCGTCAGTTGTTTTGTGTTGTGTTGCTGTGTAATTTTTGTTGTTGTTGTCCGCGTTCACTCGTTTTCTCTTCACACACACACACACACACAGGCAAAACACAAACATACATAGGCAGACATACTTTATGCAGGCAGGCAGCAGCATACAAAGAAAAGCAAGCCAGGCAGGCAGATGTAGCCAACCAACTCCCGCCGCCAGAAGAGTAATAAAAAGAAGAAGAGAGTGGAACGCATATTTTTGCTCACGATGAAAATTGCTTTTGCTGCGATTGCTTGTTTTGTTAATGTTGTTGTTTGGAAAAGGATCCCAATTTATGAGTTAATCCTGTTCACTACCACAATGTACAATGTGCGCAAAAATTGTGTATGCATCAAAAAAGGGAGAAATATACAACACATATGCATGTACTCACAAACACACACACACACACACACACACGAGGTAATAAAAGGGATATAGACAGTCGGTAGATCCTGTAGCAACAACTGAAAATTTGCAATCGCATGTGTTTCTTTTCTGTTGTAAAAATTGTTTTCGAATTCATGAGAAGTAGCAAAAGCAGCACAGCTTAATGTTTTGAACATTTCCAAGAAAGGAGCGCGTTGTTATCATCATCCTTTTATAAGGACCAAATGAACTTCATCATCATCATTGCCACAAACGCAAATTTATCCAGTATCCTGTGTACGTCCAGCATTTCTTCTTCATTCAATTCGCTACCTACCCACCCGTGCTACATTTTCACACTCCTTTCTACTTCATCGTTCGTTCTCTTGCTCTCTTCAATTATGTAGTTGAAAACTGCGCCTGTGCAGTTTCAGTACTTACAATGATTGGGCCGCCCTAGGAACGAACGAACTGATGATAAAGATTGTGCTCATGTTGATCCCCCATTTAACTGTGGCCCTACACTCACGCTCACTCTCAACCACACGTTAAAACCGATTCTCTCTCAAAAACATCGCTCCGCTCGCTCTTTTATGTTACAACACAAGAAAAGCAACGAGGAACGATTTTCTTCCTTTTCCTTTTCCATATGTTTTTGCTATTTTTTAATGTATTTTTCTTCGTTTTATTGTGTGTGGTTCGTTTTTCGAAGTCTTTATCGATCGTTGTCGGTCGAGTCGTCTTTTTAGTATTTTTGTGTTGTGTATTTCAATGCATGGGGTGGAGACTACTAAAAAACAATAAAAGAGTAAAGAGACCAAGAAAGAAGAAACAACATTGTTTGTTTGTAACTTCTTCTAACCTAGACTAGGAAAAGCAATTAGTTGTAGTAGTAGTGGTGGAGTTTGTTGCGAATGGATAAATGTGGATAGACAGAGAGAAAAGCTGACTAAAAGTAAAATATAATCGGTGTCCTTTTTGCTAGAAGTAGTTTTGATAACATAGAAAGGCAGAAAGGTAGGTAGGTGGCAAACAAAGCAAAGCACAGGCGGGCAGGCAATTTGGGTCTCTCTCATTTTACTACTTTGTTCTGTTCGTCGTTTTCTACTTTATACCTGTGCGTTATCCCGTTATAACGTTCTTCTTTCTCGCTTGACGATTGCAGTTCGATATTTGTACTTGCATGTACATATATGCGGCTGTGTGTGTGTGTGTGTACGCGAGTGATGTCCATGGACATGCATGTATGGACTGTATGTATGTGTGTGTGAAAGTGTTTAGTGTTATGTGCACGGTCGGTCGGTAGAAGACTGCAAAAATATGCTGCTGATTTCATAGTTTAGTTTTTCGCCAAACTTACTGGCGCTCGGTACTATCGGGAGTTTCTTAATTTGTGTTGAAATATCGTTTTATTTTAGTCTTTATTATTTTCTGTTTCTTAAATTAAAATTGAAGTCCAAGTTTTACGTGCACTACATAATAATCTAAAAGAAACAGACGGACGAAATGTTTCAAAAGTAAGTATAAATTTATTTGATTTTCATTGCGCGTTTGGCTTTTTGAGTTTTTCATCGTGTGGGAGTGAGGATAGTAGGATATAGATTGCCGTCTCCCTGCAGTTTATTTGGCTTGCTCACACTCAACTCCATACATTTCTTTCATGTAGAACACATCCATAAACAACACAACACTCACAGCGAGCAAACGGAGCGACTAGAGGCAAATTCAACAGTCAGCCTTCTTGGAGAGTTAATTTAATGCCTCTCACCCTCTAACTCATTCTCTTTTATATTATTTTTTTTAAACAATGAGTGAAAGAAGAGAGTTTTGTGCTCGTCGTTGATGCTCACTCGATTGCTTGCTCTCTTTTTCGCTCTTTGTTGGTCGGTCGTTTGTTCCCTCGCACACTCAATCGATTTGCTCGTTCGATATTTGTTCGTGTTCGTTAATCACTTCGTTTTCGGTCTCTCAGTCGTCAGCGCATTTGAGTTGTGTCAGTTGCTTTCGTGTGTTTGGAGCTTTTGTTTGGTTTTTCGGCAGATCGCGAATATGCTGTTTGCTGCCGTTTAACAGAAGAAAAAAGAAAAAGTAATACTCTCTTTTTTCCTTCATTATTTCTCCAACCACTCTACTCCCAAAACATATATATTTTTTTTTTGTAGAAGCAGCCGTACAAATAATGTAAGTTTGTAAAAGGAAAAGCGAGCGTACAAAAAATATGTATGAATAATGTGGTCTTTCTGCGTTTGTGTGTGTGTTTTATGTGTGGATAATTATGAGCGTGTGTGTGCATTAGTTACAAAAACTGAAAATGAAAAAGAAGAAAATGGTGAAAAATTAAAATATCTAATAATATATGTATAATGTTGTGAAATATGAACAATTCAATGAAAAAATGTGTTTTGACTATGAAAATTTCTATTTTTAAATGGTAAAAAAAAAAAAATGCAGTCTCAAAAATGAAAACTTCGTTTTCTACTTCAATTCCAAATTATTGAGTCTGTGATACATTTGCATACGCGCTTGTGTTTTAGTGAATGAGTATGGATGCAAAAAAAAAAAAAAGAAAAACTAAATACATACACACCAATAAACATGAATGCTCAACTCAAAAGACGCAAATTTCAAACTTAAACTGAATACGTTGAAGAAAAATGTGTACATATTCGTATGTATGTATGTAAAATTTTCCATTTTGAAAAAAAAAAAAAAAAAAAAAAACCCATACACACAAGAAAAGTGGCAAAGCGATGCTGCTGCTGACGTTGTCGTTGACTTGAAAAAATATTGTACTCAGCTTTAGTTTTTCCCCCCTGAGTTTTGGACAGTCGTTTAAAAAGAAGAAGAACACAAAAATAACGAACTCTGGAATTTACAATTTCATCGATCTCAAAACAGAATGAACAACAATAGCAACAACAACTACATTAGTGTACATCCGTTAACTTATGTATAGCAGCAGCATTGTACTTAACATCTTTTATTCTCTCTTGAACACGATTCTCTCGTTCTCTCGCTTCCAATCCCATCTTGATTTTCTGCACATACGACGGCGAGACGAAACACAGTCATTGGGCACTCACTCATTCATTCTTTGCTGTTTGTAGTATGTACATTATAGTCATAGTCTACAGTCAGTCGGTCTGCATATTTATTTGTTTTTTTTTTTGTGTGGAAATTAGCTTTATGGGGCGAAAGTGAGAAGCACTTTGTTGTGTATATATGTATGTCTATGAGTGAGTATGCTTAGTGCCTGCCGCCGCTACTTGTGTATTTTTTTATTTTTGTGTATGCATAAAAATATTGCATTATTTGTACTTCAAGAGAGCGGCGACGAGAGTCAGTCAGTTTAATATATAGAGTTAGGCAAGCAGGTAGGCAGCGGTAGTGGTTTGTTTGTGGTATGCAAGCGCGTACTGAGGTGGTGGGTGTGTGAAAAATACAAAGTAAGCAGCGGTGAAGTGATGAATTTAAACATTAAAATACAATAAGTTTGCTGAATTTGAAGCAAAAATAATAAAACTTGCTGCTGGCTGCACGGCGTCGTCGTCGTCGTCGTCGTTAAAATCAGGTTAGCTGGTCAAAGTAAGAGTGCGCAGGGGTGTAAATGTGTACGTATGTATGTGTGTGTGACTTATAGATAGATGTGTTTTTGAGTATCTGACTTTGCTTGCTAGATGAGTTTTATAAAATTTTAACATGAACTTGACCTTGATGCTCGCTGTTTTTTTTTTTTTTTTTTTTCTTTTCTAAATAATATTTTTGAACATAAAATAACAACAAAGCATTTGCTCTGTGATCTTGATGATTATGATGATGTACTCATTGAATTTTATTACTGTTATTTTCTTACAGATTATAAACTTAAACTGAGAGCATTTGATGAAGACCAAAACAATAGAAACAACAAACTACATGAAAAACAAAAGGAACCACCACCAACACTAACTAAAATAATTTTTAAGATCGATAAATTTCTATAACAACCAATCAACTCAACTTATTTTATCTTCATTTGCTGGCAACGTTTGAAACAAAGAAAAACTAGAAGAAGGACGAAGGACACAGCGTAAGCGGAAAGTGCGCACGCACGCAATAAACTCAAAGGCAAGCCAAACATTATCAGCTTGTCGTCATGGATGATGATCAGCAATATTGTTTGCGCTGGAATAATCACCAGAGCACTTTGATCAGCGTGTTTGATACATTGCTGGAAAATGAGACACTAGTCGATTGCACTCTAGCTGCTGAGGGTAAAATTCTCAAGGCCCATAAAGTGGTGCTCTCAGCATGCAGTCCATACTTTGCAGTAAGTTTACAAAACTAAACACACTATACAACATTAAATTCATTTGTGTCACTTCTTTCTTATAGACCCTACTGCAAGAGCAGTACGACAAACATCCTGTTTTTATACTCAAGGATGTCAAATATCAGGAGTTGCGTGCCATGATGGATTACATGTATCGCGGCGAAGTGAATATATCACAAGATCAACTCGCCGCTTTGCTCAAGGCCGCCGAATCGCTACAGATCAAGGGTCTGTCGGATAACCGTACTGGCAGTTCCGCAGCTCCTCCGACGAAACCGGAGCCACAACATCATCGCGGCAAATTGGGCGCTGGTTATACACTTGAACAGACCAAGCGTGCACGTATGGCATTAGATGCAGCACACGATGTATCTGGGTCACGTGAAGGCTCTTCAAGTCCAACACGTCGTCGCCGCAAAGTACGACGCAGGAGCATTGAGAATGGTGTGTATAAAAATAATAATGAAGCAATGTATATTGTTTATTTAATGATATGTTTGTTGTATTGTTTTGTTGTAGATGCACATGATAATTCGAACTCCTCAATGTTGCAAGTCGCCGCCACCTCAAATCAGTCAATCCTCCAGCAAACTAACGCCGCTTCCGCTCTGGTTGCCACTCAAATGCCCATTATTGGTGGTGGTATTAACACTACAACTGGTACAACAATTGCAGCAAATCAAGGCACGATCCAACAACAACCATTGACGACGACCACAAATGTTACCAAAAAGACTGAAAGCGCTAAAGGTACATCCACATCATTATCCACAGTTGCAGCCGCTGCTGCCTCTGTTCAACAACAACAAATAACAAGCGATGCCATGAATACCGATAATGTACAAATTGCAAGCAGCATTGGTCAAGGTAGCGGTGCTGTCATTGTTGGCGTCGATGATCAAGTTGCTGGCGGTGAACCGAAATCAAATCATAAACAGAAATTGTCCAAGGAAGCATCGACATCATCTGCTGCTGCAGCTGCCGCTGCCGCCGCTGGTGAGCTCGTTATAGAACCTAAATCCGAGTATGATGATGATGGACATGAAGAAACTGTTGAAGACTTGACTTTGGATGATGAAGAAATGGGCATGGAAGAATTAGACCAAACTGCTGGCACCAGTCAAGGTGGCGAAGGATCTAGTCAAGGTACGTGTCACCCTCACCCTACTAAATGCACTTTTGTTTTTTCTTTTTTTCTTTTTTTTTTAAATCAAAATAAGCCAAATATTAATTTCATCTTTCGTATTTCTAATAGGATATGCAGCATGGCAACACGACAGATCTCAGGAAGAACTACTTTTGGCAACACAGGATGCACAGCAAAGGGATCCACAAGGTGAGTTTGAAATATTCCAAATATTCATTTTAAATATATATATATTACCTACCACCTATCGATATATGAGATTGAGGAACAAATGAAAAAGTCACAAAAAAACAAAAATTATAGTAGTAGAAAGAAAGAAGATTAGGAAGATACTAACTTTTATTATTATATCATAAAAGAAGAGCACGGCAAACAACAAAAAAGATAAAATTTCAAATGCAAAAGTTTACCCACAAAACAAAAAACAAAAAAAAAAACAAAGTAAATTATTCTTCGTTTCAAAGCAAAACATAAAAAATTCCCTTCTTATTCTCAGAATATGTAAAAAGACCAAAAATGCAAAATGCAAGAGTAGAAAACAAAAAAATAAATATAAACCAAGAGTATTCAACTCAATAAACTTCAAGGTCAACTCTCCACTTTTTTGCCTTTGATTTTCCATTTTGTGTTTTATCTTTTGTTATTAATATGAAAATAATATCTTTTCTTTGCGTTACAAACAAAAATGAAATAAAAAGAATTATTAAAAATAAGAAAAGTCGGTCGTGCTCATATAGAAAAAAGCTCTTAAACGAATATTTAAAAACAGAAAGAGGAAAAATTAAATTAAAGAAGAGAATTTTTTAGAAGACTTAAAATCAGGAAAAAGAGAAAAAAGAAAGATGAAAAAACAAGCAACAAAAGTTTTTTTTTAAAGCTTAGTAGAAAGAAAAAAAAAAAAAAAAAAATTAAACAACAAATCAAGCAAAGCAAAGCAACAAACAAATTGAAATTAAAAAAAATTGTGTTTTCTCATAAATATGAATGAGGAGGTCTGTGTATCTTCTTTTATTTATAATATCATTGCTTTCGTTGTTGGTTGTTTTGTTTTGTTTTGTTTGGACTCTCTAATAATGCCAAAGTTTAATTAATTAATTAATTAAAACCAAATAGAAGAACAATTTTTTTAAAAAAATAATTTGTGCAAGTTGAAAAAAGAAAAATACTACTATTTTAAATACTCTTTATTTTTCTAATTATTATTTACTACCTTTTTATTTTTACACAATTTACTTACTACTACTATCACTACTACTACCACCACTACCATCAATCCACTACTACAACTACTAACTACTACTATATTGTGCTACATTTATATATATACATATACATATCTTTTATCAATATATTCTTACTATTTGTTGTTTTAGTTGATAATTTGTTTTATATTTGTTTATTTTGATATCATCATAATATGCATTTTTAATTACTTGATTAGTTAATAGTAGTTTCTTCATTCATTTTATTATTTTACACTATAATTTGGTGATTTTGTGTTGTGTTTGTGTAGCATTTTTTGTATTATTATTATTATTATTTTGTGATATTATTATTATTATTATTTGTTTTTTGTTTGTCAATAATTAAATACAATATGTATATACATAATATACATAAACAAACAAATGGCACATACATACATCCATACAAACAATCATATATGATGTTCATATAATGTTGTAAACAGCAGACAAGAACAACAACAACAACAACAACAACAACAACATCATCCATCTCTCGTTATGTCAAGTCAAAAACATCATCATTTGTTGTCATATGTTAAATAAATAGTGTGTATATGAAATAATCAATCACATGGTCGCGCTTTCATATTCATTCCACCATTTACTGCTATTACTATGTACTACTACAACTACAACTACTGTTCTACTACTATTAGAGTCCTACTTCAATCAAATGTGTCGTTATTGTTATTATTGTGTATTACACTTAGTATAAATACCAATCCTTACACACACACACACACACACACACACAAATACACTCGCAGAAGCACATACATACTACTACATACACACAGATCAGATACATATCCATCTTTGTCATTATTATCATAATAATAATAATTATTATTATTATTATTATTGTTGTTGATACAAAAATTAGCCTTTGTTTTCGCTGCTTAACAACCAACCAACCAATCAAATCTGTGTACACAAACAAGTAAAGAAAAAACTAAAGAAATCCAAGCTCTGCTTATCTTCTCTATCCTTCTCTGTGTTGTGTCCCAATTAAGAATATATATATATATACATATATTATTAATTTAAATAAACTTAACCTAAAGTCTTCCAATCATAAAACTTCATTAAAGGTCAACCAACAACAACAGCAACAACAAATATACCACATAATATGTAGTAGTATATTTGTTATCATCAAAATTCTCCTTTTCCATTCGAGATAGAATTAGAATATCTGTTATTATTTTATACACACAAATCAATCTAGAAGGAAATGAAAGATTATTTGAATTCACAAATAGCGATCGATCGTTCGTTATAAATGATAGGACATATTGTGAGGAAATAGTGAAAAACTTTGTGGAGTGTTGTATTTTTTAATTAAAAAAGAAAAACACTTTCTCAATTGCTGAAAGATGAATGTGAAAAGATAAATGAAAGGAAGAAGATGGCGGTGGAGAGAGGCAGCAAATTAGATAAATGTGTTGGCTACTTCTCCGGTGCAATTATTATTATTATTTTTTTTTTTTATTATTATATTACTTTTTCCTTTGATTTGCATTCAGATTTATTTGTTGTTGTTGTTTACAAAATGATTAATAAAGAGAAGAAATCATTCAATATTTGTTCTCTAATACCAACCACCCTTGCCACATCCTCCTTATGTCCCTTAAACATTTGTTGAGTTTTTATTTTTTATGTTTTTCTTTTATAGTAAAAATAATAACATTTTCGTGTGTGTAAATTTGTTCGTTATATATATACATATATATATTTTGTTTTGTTGATTTACATTTTACACTTTAGTTTATGTTTTTCTCTCTCTTAGAAAGCGAGAAAAATACGCATGCAAAATATTTTATTTATATTTTTTACAATATAAAAATGTATAAATTTGTTATAATTTTGCTTTAATTTGGTTGACGGGACTTTATTATTATATTTACATACAATACGTATATATAAATTTATCGATAAACATACAAAAAATTATAAAATTACATATCTTAGTATTTACGCTAGTTTTTAGTAATGAAACAAAACAAAAAAGAAAATAATGTTGAGAGACGCCAAGCCAAGCAGTCATTGCAATTATGATGATGGTGGGGTGTCAATTTCTTCGTTTCGTCGCCATTCGATTCGCATTCATTCCAAAAATGTTTACGGTCCGGTTGTATCGCGTTCGGTAAAAAGAAAAAAAAAAAAAAAAAAACACAATGTCGGGTTTTCTTCATGCATTAAATTTCGGTTTATTTCCACCGATGGGGTGAGTGAGTGAGTGGAAATTCCGAAATAAGTTAATAAAAGTTTTATGTGAAGTGGTGATTCAGTGATAAATGAACTAATAATAAAAAAAAAAAGGTCAACATGGAGAAAGGAGAAAAGTCACACAACAATGCTACTGTTGTTGCTGCTGCTGTTTATGCTGTTGATGCTGTTGCTGCCGTTGATGATGATTATGGGGTCTTCACATTCACTCACACACCACGCAAAGAGTTTAGCAAGTAGCCAACTGTGGTTGGTGAGGTACACTTGAGCTTTTCTTGTGCGTATTGTTGTTGTGGTGCTGGAAAACATCTCTCTATTGTTTTGGATTTAATTTCAGGTAAGTATTACTTTGCTCAACGGTATCGGTTGAGTAAAGTGTGAAACAAAATAGAAAAAATATGAAATTAATTATTTAAAAATATTTTTATTTTTTAAAATCATTTTTCTTTTGTGTCTTTTTGTTTTATATTTGTTTTTTCCTCCCACTACCTTTACCTATCATTTCTCCTCCTCCACCCATCCTATATTATTGCGTCCAAAATTCTCCTTTTACTCATCAAAACAAAACAAAACAATTTTACAATATATAAATTTTGAGTAACTTTTCAGCATTTTTTTTTTTTTTTTAATTACTTTTTCTTTTGGTTTGGTGAGATTTTTTTTTTTTGAAAAAAAAAGAAAAGACCAAAACCAATAAATGAAAAAGAAAAAGAAAGAAAATTTAAGAAATATAAAAGAAATCGGGTAAGCTATTATATGTAAACTACTCTCTACTATCATCCATCCTATACGTCATAATACATACATAGATATATCTAAAATATTATAATAAAAATATATATAAAACAATCATCTGAGATTTACCTACCCATAACAACACAAGTGCGTACGTATACTTAATACTACTTTTCTTCTTCTTATTATTATATATATGTATGTATGTTTTTTTTCTATTGTGTTTTGTGTTGCAATATCGTGCCCTTATTTTATTTGTTAGAATCATACATATGTTTGTGGGACACTATAATAACTGGATAAATTACTCGTTCTTCGTCTGCTCTTCCTTCTTGAGTTCAGTTGAGTTTATATCTAAAAAAAAAAAAAAAAATCAATCAAAGCCACCACAATGACGACGGAACAATCATTTGCACATTGATTGATGAATTTGATTGAATGCATTTTGTCATTCGCTGATTCATATCATGCATTTATTTAAACAATCATTTTGTTTAGTTCGTATCCGCTTATGATAAGAACAGTTAAGGTGGTTTGTGTGTTATCTCCGAGTTTAGAACTTGATTTCTTCCTTTCATCATTCTCTCTCTCATTTTTCTAAAATATGGTTTCTTTAATAAATTTATAAGCTTATAAGCTTCTTCTTTTGGGCCAAATTGTTTTTATTGTTTGCATGGAGATTCTATTATAAATTATCTAAATCCCTGCATTGAACATTCGACGGTGCATATTCGGGGATTCTTGTTATTACATGAAATGTTAATGATGATGATGATGATGATGAATTAATGAGTAATAGTGTCGGGGCACGAAGACAACAGCAACAGTAATAATTTTGAATAATCTATTTGAATTAATCTTCTCTTTTATCATCCTATTCTGTGTGCTGTTGTGTTGATTTCTTTGTTGTATTTTTGTCTTCATGATTTGCAAAATTTATTATTAATGGTTTTGCTTTTTTAGTAGTTTGTTTTTGCCTTTTGTGATTTATTGTTGTTGTTTTGTTTCATTTTCTTTTGGTGGTGATGAGATAAGATACCTCCATCGACCTGCCTGCCTCCCTGTGTGTATTGCTGCTGCTCTTAGCTTGAGCGAGAATACAAGTTCAAGGTCGTATAAAAAACCAACTGTCGCTCGTCTGTCTGTTGCTCTGTATGATGAATAATACAAAAAAAGAATATTATATATAAATAGAATGATCGATCAGCAGATGGTAAGTGTTTAAATTAATTCTGATTTCATTGCAAAAAGAGAGAAAAAGTCCCTTTGGTTTGCATGTTTCTGCAATCCCAAATTCATTAACCATCATTTCAAATAAAGACGACGGATTCTAAGTTTCTCGTTAGACATTTATCAATGTAAATTGTGCTACGATTCGCGCGCGCGGGTGTGTGTGTGTCTCGTTTGTTACAGATTCTCATATACGAGTACGTATGTTGATTTGTTTTGGTTTTTCCTTCTTGCTGCACCTAAAGATAAAAGCTTTAACAATGGCCTTGACCTAGTTCGTGACGCCGTGTGTGCGCGCAAGTGATGAATGTGTTGTGGTTGTGGGGTGGGGTGGGGTGTGGTGTGGTGGGGAGCCTTTCATTCATTTCATATATTTACTACACTCATATATACAAGATAATAAACTATATAAAGCAAAACACAAATTATATTTTTGTGTTAGTTTTTATTTTTTGTATTTTTCTTTCATATTTAGCTTATAAAAGTTTTTATTTTTATCACTTTTTTCTTTTATTAGATTTATTTATAATGATCATGTTAATCTTTCAAATTCTCTGTCTGTCCGATTTTGTGTTGTCTGTCTGATAAAGTTGACATTTCTCTTTTAAACATAATTTTACATCTAACATTATTATTTTTTTATTTTTTTTTTGTCATTTTCTATTTCTAATATGAATAATAATAAAAGTATTTATTATATGAATTTTTATTATAACAACATAAATAAAAAAAAAAAAAATGTAGTAAACAATTTTCTTATTCTTTTTCATGTTTTATATTTTATTTTTGAGTAGTTGCTTTTGTTCTTTTTATCACTTCTAAATTTGTTTACCATTTTTTTTTTTTTTTTTTTTATATTAAAATTGAACCAAAGAAAATTTAATTTTATTATACTAAAAAAGGTCATGGTTGTTGTGTGAATTGTTAATTGTTGTTGCTTGTCTTGGCGTCTCTCAATCTCTTTGTTTTTTTTTTTTTGTTAACTCTTTTTCTCTTATCTCTACACCTTGTTAGACATTAAAGAAATAGAAATTTATATAAGATCTGAACAAAAATGAATGGAATCATTTGAAACTTGTGTTTGCTAAAATGAAATGATGATGATAAGAATAAGAGAAACTTGTTTGTAAAATACGTTTCAAGAGCTTTTTTCCTTATAAAGAAATGATACTCGGAATTTTTGTGAGATGAAAATAACAAAGTCAAATTATGGTGGAAATATCATATAAATAAATACATAAGTATTTCAATCAATCGAAACCAATTTTTATATATTTCCTCCATGTTTTTTTTTTGTATCTTTCTCTCCCTCAAACACACACACTCACTCTCTTATACTGTATCTATCTCTCTTATTCCCGATAAAACAATCAATCACACATTTAAATGTGTCCGCGTCGTCTCTCTCTCAGATGATTTGCTAGTGCCAATTGCTGCTGATATGACATTTTCGAAGCAACAACAACGTCGTCCCGTGCATCTGAAAAAGACGACTACGATATCGTCGACTGTTCCTATGGTAAGGTTACCGTCACCTCCATTGCCCACCGTTGCTACAACTCGTATTTCTACGCGGCGCATGCGCAAACGTGGTGCTGCAAAAACGACGACGACGTCATCGTCAGCAGTGGCGGTGTCGGCGTCGGCGTCATCGACGACGCGCAGGTAAAATGAATTTCTCTCAGTGCCTTTTTTTCTCTTTGTTTTGCCTTTGAGTCCTGACAAAGACATCCTTGGGATAACAATTTTATTTCGTTTTTTCTTTCTTTATCTCTTCTCTTCTAACCATCGTCTATACGTAAAAACGATTCAAAACACACAAAACTGCTCGCACAAACACTTGTTGTTTTCCTTCTTCAATTGGCTTGTTGTTGTTGGTTGAACCAAGTATGTATAGTAGTCGACACCACCAACCTGCTTCCTCGTCAGTGACACAATCAACAGCGAGAGCAACAGTCACTACAACTCAGGCAATAGCAAGTGTCGAAGACGAAGACGCTTCCAATTCTACTACTTCCTTCACTGCATTATGGAACCTTTGTGAGGGCGATAAACCATTTGTTTGTCGGAATTGTGGTCGCGCCTATCAGGGTATATCGACATTAAAGCGTCATCTGCGCAGTGAATGCAATCAGCCCAAGAAATTTGTATGCGCCGTTTGTGGACGTGGCTTTTATCATAATTTCAAACTGAACGATCATTATTTGCGTCTGCATAGTCAACGTTTCATTTCTGACGAATGATTGAGTTGAGAAAAAATATGAGTTTGATAAAAGGATGGTGGAGATATGATGATGATGGTGATGATGATGATAGTATATAAATGAATGAATGATGTTTTGATCCAACTATGATTGTCCACCACCCACATTGATTTTAATTAATATTAATCAAACGAATTTTCATTTGTTTGTTCCATGTTCCAATTTTATTGAATGTAAAGCAACAAACGCGAGATTATTAAATAATTCAAATTTCAAAAAATAAATAAATAGTTACATATTGTTTCATGAGAAAATAGAGGATAGTGTTGGATACAAAATAATTCTTTATTATGAATAAGAAGTCAGGCAGAAGCAAAGAAGGATACCGTAGTTCACTTTTTATTTAAAATTCGTATAGCCATTTTCTCTTTAACAAAGCAACCTCTTGAGATCAATATGTGATTTAACATCTTCATACATATAAATATATGTACCTAGATAAGTATCTAAGAAAATGAATGGCGTTTACGATGTAGCAAGGGAGGTGACGGCAACAGAGGCAGAAAGACAGGCAGGCAAAATATTAAAATATTTCCAAAAAATATACTCGTATCTATGATAATATCTATTTATATAAGAACTCACTCCAATGTATTTGAAATTTTATCGTCGTCGTGCTCGAAAACAAAAAAAAAAATAAGAATAGGAAAGTTTTTATCAAAATGAAAGGAATTATTACTACTACATTTAATTCATCATCATCTCTCCCATATAATGAATTTAATAATTGCAGATTTTCTTGAATTGTGCATGTCTGTAAACGATTTCTTGCCTACACCGCCACCACCATTGCCTCCACTGTTGCTGCCACCAATTAAACTTCAGCTGTCAGTCAAACAACCAAAAGACAAAATCATACCGCCACAACTTGATAAAGTCCAAATAGAAAACGCAACTAGTGGCGGTGGATGTACTAAAAAGAGAAAACGATCATCTGCAAATATGAACGCCACCGCCGCCGCCGGAATTCATAAAAGGGACGTCAACACTGGCGCAGTCGCCAATACCAATACCAATAATAATAAGAATAATACTTCTGCTATTGTTGTCACCACACAAAGTGATTCTGCCAAATTAGCTTCGAATGCAGCAACTACGATGGATGGCCGTTTGCGTTGTCCACGTTGCTCAAACGTCTACTCAAAGTATTCAGTTTTAAAACGACATCTCGAATTCGAATGCGGTAAATGGGAACACAACTTTCGTTGTCGTGTTTGTCATGTCGGCTTCAAGCGGAAGGATTCGTTAATGCGTCATTGTAAAAATAATAATCATTATTAGGTACATACATATACAGACACAGAGAGAGACATCATACTTTGGTTCTAACAAAGATTATAATATATAGAATAGGAGAAGAAGAAAGGAGAATGAATATACCACCAACAAACTCCATACTTATCAAGATCCATCCTCCACATGCATACACAACAGGTATTATATTTCAAATAAAGAAAATCATTTAAGAGTTGATAAATACAAACACACCCACCCACAACAATTCTATAAAATGATTTAAAACAAATTATGTTATTCTTCATGGTTATTCTACTTCTACTTGTACTACTTCTATTTCTGTTCTTCTCAACTCGGTAAAGCTGTTTCAAATGCAGTAAGATATCTGATATATTTATTATTGGTTCATCAATCTCATTCTTTATGTGGATGTGTATGTATGTATGTCTGGAAAGAAGGACGATCGGTCGGAAGCGGTGGGTGGTTGGGGTGTTGATTACCGATAATGAAGGAGGGTCCATTAGTATTGTGAAGTTTGTGCAGCACATATTGATCTCTTGCATTTATTATTTGTTATTTTACTGAGTATTGAGGTTCTTAAATTTTATTGTTTCCTTCACCACATACAAAAAAAGATACATACAATAAATATAAATAAATAAACATTATCCTTAAGCAAGATTAAAATTATGTAAAATTACATTATATTTATGTAAACATAAAATATTAAATTAATTAATAAGTTGTATAATGAAATTTTACCTAAAATAAATTTATAATCTGAGAATGATTATTTGTTTTAAGGAGAAATTACCACAATCGGCATATTCTATTCTTAACCCAAACCCAATCCAGATGATTGCGCGTATTCTCAATTATAAATTTTGAAACTTCCTTTCTCTCATTATAAGATTTTAGTTTATAAATTAAAAACAAAAGTAATCGCATAAAGTCCCGTAAAAACCAACACAACTCATAGGAACATAAAATATAAGAAAATTATAGATTAATCCTGACAGGCTGACGAAAAGACTAGACTACACTAGACTAGACTGAACTGAACTGAGCTGAACTGACGGTAGATGATGATGATGATGATGTTTTTTGTATGATGTGTGTGATCTCTGATCTGAGATTTGATTGTGAATGTGCCTGCTTATTGCTGAAGTATCTGTGCCTGCTTCAATCAACTAACATTTACAATACAACAGCAACAACAATAATAATAATAATAATAGTAACAACAACAACAACAGCAAATACAAGACAAACAACAAAATCAAACAAGAAACAACACACCACCACGCTTCTTTATAAAACAACAATATACAAAAAAAAAAAATATATATCATTTTCTTTTCTTTTAACTTTTGATATAATAAACACTCGTACATTTTTCCATGCCTGTTTTATGAAATTTGTTTTTGTACTACGCATTTTCTCTTACTTAACTTGAAGTGATTAATCAAATTTAATAATTTTTGCTTGTTTAATACATAAATATAATAACTAAATTTAAGGATTTCTTCCTTAAATAATAATAATAATAATACACTAAAAATGAATCCAAGATAAAGATAATGATGATGAAAGCGTTATTTACTGCTGTGGCATGCTACACAACAGCAAACACATTAAACAATCAATCAACAATAAATATTCCTATAATTTTTATAAAATATTTTTCATTTGTTTTTCTTCAATAATATTTCTATAATGAAATCAAAATGAATTAAATTAAGCAAAGAAAAAAACAAAAGAATAAAACAAGAAAGTGCCAAAGACAAATTGAAAATCGAAACAAAAACAAATTTCAGGCCTCTTACTTCTATCACTGCAACAACAACAACAACACCACCAGCAACAACAACAACAACATCATCAACAGCAACACCAGAAATCATTAAACATCAGCATCGAAAACAACAATAGCAATAGTAATAATCTTAGCAAGAACAACACAAACACATTGAATGCCAGTTTTGCTGCTGCCACCAATTTAACGAAGCATAAAAGCCAACAAAATTTGATAAGTTCTATTACCACTGGATTCTCTTCTTCAACTCTTATGACTGCCATGACCGCCAGTAATGATGACAACAATGAAACCTTGAACTGTCATAATAATAACTCCAATAGCAACAGCAGCAATATGACAACAACACCAATAAAAACATCACTATCCAACAACAGCAACAATAATAATAATTATAACCACACACATCATCCGCAGCAGCAGCAGCATCACCACCATCATCATCACCATCACACTCAAGATTATACACAGTTTGATAGTTTCAATAATTATACGGCAACGCCAACGCCACCATCATCATCAGCAGCGGTGGTTTCAAGTAACTTAATAAGTAGCCGTGGAGGATCAGGAGTAGGAGCTGCTGATGAATTTGCCGGAGGAATTATTGTGGGAGAAAGTTATACGTGTCCACAATGCTATCGAACATATCGACGTCATGGTACGCTACGGCGTCACTTACGTCAGGAATGTGGCAAAGGCAAGAGCATGGTTTGTTCTGTATGTGGCCATCGTACAAAACGTGCGGATCATTTGAGACAACATGTCCGTAAGAAACATCCTGAGATTGCATTGCGTACCCTTTTTAAACGACGAAGTTCCTCTCTACGTAACCAAGATCAGCAGCAGCAGTATGCTAACGAGACAGAGGAAGGGGCGGCCACCGTTAGTAGTAGTGGTGGTTCTAGAAATTTAAGTTTTAAAATATTAATGAGAGGAGATGATGGTGCCGCTGCTGCAAATGTAGGTTTTATTGAGCACAACGATGATGAAATTGTTGATCTTGATTTATTGAATGACGACGACGACGATGATGATATTGTTGAAGGTGGTGGTGATGATGATACAGCGGCTTCCGTTTGCCTTGCCAATGCATCCCTTACTAATGATGACGACGACATTGTCGATGATGACGATGACGAAGATGATGGTGGTGGTGGTGGTGGTGATTGTGATGGCGGCAGCATTGATGCAACAACAGCAAATTATTATCAACAACAAATGCATCAGCAAGCATTGCAACAATTACAACAACAGTTTCAACATCGTCATCAATTTCAACAGGCGCTGGCCGCTGCCGTTGTAGCAGCAGCAGCCAATTCTTCATCAAGTAGTGGCGCCACAATTAAATTTAGTAACACTGGTAGGAATTCTACCGCGATAGATAGGCCAACAACTAAGACTTCATTAGCACAGGCAGTAGCACCAGCAGCATCAGCAACAACAACGACAAGATCAGCTGCTGTATCTCCAACAATAACATTACAAAACAGTAGCAGCAAATACTAACCTTAAAAACAAAAAATTGGAGTGGGGGGGAAAGTAATTGAATGAAAAGTGCAATCGAAAAGTAGAGAGAGAAGGAGGAATTGACTCATTGTATATTATTTTTAAGCATTAATGAGGGAGGGGGTGGGAGTTCGGGGATATAAGTTTCGATTCTACAGAAAAGACTGGTTGCCTTATTTTAAATCTGATCAATCCAATCAGATTGATTTGATTGTCGTCATTGGTAGAGAAGAATTCAAATTTGTGGATAAATATTTCTTTAAACTTGAAGACCAATCAACCGCCGCCGCCATCCAGCAGAGTATAGTAGAGTAGTAGGCGACATTGAAACACACTTGACTACTAAAAGAGAAGTGAGAGGATTTTTTGTACTAATTACTAATCATTATTAACCAAAGAACAATGCAACTGAACTAAGAGTTGGCGGGGGGTTGGTGGGTAGATGGATGTGGATGGTAGGAGGGTGGTTGTATACGTGCGTCGTTGCATTTATTTATAGATAAATAAACTAAAAAATATTTGTATTTTCAGCAGATTGTTGTAGGATGTGATGGGAGGGGGCAAATTAATCAAAAATCCTAATACATTTGAGAATTTATATATTTTTTAAAACTTGAAAAGAAACAAAAGAATTCTTATTTATTAATTAAATTAATATAAACTTCAATTTAATTTAATACTTTTAATAAAAAATATTTTTCTATATACACGTAAAAAAGTGTTTTCAATGCAATAGGATTAGGAGAGATGCGGAGTAGAGAAAAAAGAAGAGTCCAAAAATTCTCAACAACTTTTGCATGAGCAACAAATTTATAAATTTCCATCTATTTAATTTTCAATTAAAATTTTAAAGAAGAAACAAAAATTAAGCGAAAAAATACACACACAAACCTTGGTAAATAACATCATGACTCAACTTGGTAAACAAAACTAATTTAATTTCCGTTTTTTTTTTTAAATTTATTTTTTATTGTAAAATTTTATTTATTTGGGCGCTGCTGATTTCTCTCTGTATGTGTGTGTGTGTGTGTTTATGTAAAATTAAATTAATTTTAATATTTTGAATAATTTCTTTTTTTTCTTTTTTTTAATTTAATATGTGCCCTAAATTATCTTGTAAGTGTGTTTTGTTTCTTATTACATTTGTAACATGGCGACGGCGCAGGGTTTTTTTTTTGGTTTTAAATTTTATTTTCTTAATCTTAAATTAATTTTTTAATATTCATTTTATGTGATGCCTAATTAAAAATATTACTAAGAAGGTACACTGTAAAAACTCTACAATCAATTAAAAGAACATTAGTGAGAGAAAAACTTGCGCAAAATGATCAAATCAATGACCAATAAACAATTGCAGTCAAATCACAAATTTCAAAAAAATCAACAACAAAAATCACTCAAAATTTTTACAGATCTAAGGACGCTTTACTGCAATTTCGCTGCAACGGCAGCAGCTGCTGCAGCCGTCGTCGCCGCTGCCGCAACGGCATCCTCTAAAACAACAACAACTTCAGCAACAACAGCATCAACACTAGGAGCAGCGATATCTGCAACAAATAACAATAGCAGCAGCAGCAACAGTAACAGTCCCCATAGCGGTCATAGCAACAGCAACAATTGTTCACCAAACACAATGACGATAGCGACAGCAACGGCAACGGCAACAACAACCCCCCAACAACAATCGACCTTATCAAGAATACCAACTGGATTAATAGGAACAAACATTAGTAGTATTAACAGTTGTCATCATCATCATGATGTAGTAACATCGTCTGCAGCAAAAAGTTCTGGTGTTAGTGGTAGTAATAATAGTAATTGCTGTATATCTCCAGCAGCCTCCTCTTCGCTAGAACCAAATGAAATTTACGAACCTGAAGTAACAATACACAAAATGTATAAATGTTGTGCAAAATCACTTCTAGTTGCATCAACAACAACGAATATGACGGCCACCACCAATACAATGATGACCACGACGACGAAACAACAACAGCAACAGGTTGCAACAACACCACCAAGTGTTGTTGGTAATCTAGCAAATGTTGCTTCGTCGCCGTCATCGTCGACACATTGCAATTCAAATAGCTGCAGTGGTTGTCGTTCTCAGCAGATAACTGCAGCAGCTGCATCTTTTCAATTGGCAAATTTGATTAATTCAACAATGTTATTGCAACGGCAACAAACAAAAACAGTAGCTGCATCAGCAATAGCAGCAAAAAAGTTGCCAATAGTTTCATTAACGAAAAACAATAATAATAACAATATTAGTAGCAACAGTAGTAGTAGTAGTAGTAATGCCATTAGTAGTGCTGCTGGTGTCATAAATCTTCCGCCAAAAAAGGCAACCATACAATTTCATTGTGAATTCTGTACATTTTCCTGCACTTGGAAATATGATTTGAAACTTCATTTGAGGCAAAAACATGGCATACATCAAAATAAAAAAATGTGATTCTATTTCAATTGAAAAATGAAATGATGACGATAATTGTGATGATTGATAGAGATGATATTAGCGAGTTGAGTGTTTGTTGCTGCCGACTGTCTGTATCTGCTGGTTGTAAAACATAAACTTTTGTATATAATACAAAACAAAAGAAGAGAAAAAAAAGTATCATAGATTCTAAATCTAAAGTTGTATTTCTTAAAAATCAAACACAGAAAACAAGTGTGCTTCATTTTTCTATAAATAAAATCTTTAATTAAATAAGTTAAACGCGGAAGGAGGAACTGTGCCATGAGAAAAGAAAAAAAGAAAGAAAGCAGCAAAAGAAAATAATGAAAAATGAGAATTAAATTTGTTTAAAATTATTTTATTGAAATACTCATAATTATCAACAGATTTATGTATTTATTTATTATATAGAATAGAATATGTATTTATGTATGAGATATGTAACTTTTATATAAAAACAAAAGAAAAAGTGAATGGTAAGCGATAATTAATTATTAAATAGAAATGAAAACTATAAATTTAATTGTGATGATGATTATTGATTTATTTTATTATTATTTTTGTTGATAAATTTTTTATTTTATTTTATAAGGATTTTATTAAGAAAACAATTTAAAGTAATAAAAAAAAAATTAAGACAAGAAAAATTTCATTACATAAAAAACGTGATGAATTATTAATTTTATTTAGATTGTTTTTAATGTTTACTTGAAAGAAATTCAAAATTATTTCGTTATTTTTAGGAAATTTCTTATTTATTTTTATAAAATTATTTCATTAATCATTTTGAGTAAATTTGTTGAGTTTTATTATTTACAATTTGATTTTGATTAGTAGTTGAGAATTTTTTAATTTGATTTATTGTAATTTGTATAATTTAGTTAAAAAAAAACTTTTATTTCTTATTTAAAATTATAAAAATTGTAAAATTATTTTCTTTTTAAAATGTCGTTACTAAATTTTCAAAGTATCATCTTATAGTATATCTATATAATATTATGGTAGTCATTTAAGTCAAGATATAAACAGAATTTGTACTCCATCAGGCCTAAAATGTTCAGAGGTAAACAAATGAGGAAAGAAAAAGGATAGAAATTAATTTAATTATTGTAAATTACACAAGATTTATTGTTATTATTATTATTTCATATTTTATTTTATGTTTCTTTTCTTTTCATTTTCATTTCATATCATCACGAAAACCTCTTTCAAATACACAATTATAATCAATTCAATCAAACAAATAAAATTACTAAATACACAACTCAACTCAATAATAATATAATAAACAACACAACCAACAACATATCCATCCATCTCCATGTAACAACTACATATCGCATCCATTTATCTAACTGAACAACATCAAATATCATCCATAAACTCACATAATTAACCATAAAATTAAATTAATATCAAAATGGCAACGACAACGACAACGACTATGATGATATGATTGTGGTTTGATGATGATGATGGTGATAATGACGACGACTCAACTGATGATGCTGTGTTGTCTACAGATTTCATGGCTGCCGCTTATCAGTACAACAACGTTTTTGGTATAAAACAGGAAATGAATGTTAGTGGATTTGCTGCTGGCATTAAGAAAGACATCAAAAAACAAGAACCTGGTGGCGAAGATCCGAATGAACGTTTCCCTTGTGCTGTGTGTAATAAGAGTTATCTGCGTAAGCGTCATTTACAGCGTCATATGCGCGACGAGTGCATTGGCATTCCACCACGTTTCAGCTGTGAATTGTGTCCATCGCGCTTCCGACGTAAATACCACATGGTGCGTCATTTGATCTCAAAGCATAGCATTCCATTGGCCATAGCACAACAAACATCTGGTAATGGTTCACGTACAAGCAGCCAAAGTAGCAACAGTAGCATTGCTGCTTTAACAGCTGCATCTGGTGTTGGTGGTAATGGCGTTGGCACTGGTGCAGCGCCAATTGCTGCTCACGACGTTTTTGGTATTAAACAGGAAATGAATGTTGGTGGTGGTACAAATGCTTTGGTTGCGCTCAGTGCTGTAGCTGCTGCGGCTGCCGCTGCAAATGGTTTCAATGGTGTTGGTGGATCATCATGCGCTTCAGGCGACAATGGTAGTGTTGGCAGTGCAGGCTCACATAATGGATGCAACAGTCCAATAGCAGAGAATCTTTCGATGCGCAAGGATCACTACAATAACGAGAATCTACCAATATCGCCACAAGATGCTAACGGTTGTACATCGCCATTGCCAACGCACATGATGCCAATACCGACATATGGCTTAACTGGCGCTATCACAGCAATTTCGGCTGCTGCTGCAGTTGTTGAAGAACAAGCAGCTGCGGCAGCCGCTGCTGCTGTTGCAGCCGCTGCCGGCTTGAAGAATAATAACAAACATGAAAATGAAGACGAAGATGGCCCTGTTGGCGATGTGTCCACTATGTTAGAGTGCCAACTGGGTGGGGCAAATGGAAACAGCAATGTTATGAACATTAAAACAGAGCCGGGCACAACACCGGCTAAAGAGCAGCAGAGTCTCATGGATGAAGAATGGAAGATGAAGCTTGGCTTGCAGATCATCTCGAATTCATTGCTCAAAGAACGTTTGATGAACACAATGCCGTATGCTTACAACAATAATTAAGCATAGTTGTTAGCCAAGAGAAGAAGTGAGAGAAACATAATTAAAAGAACATAAACAAAGGAGAGGAGTAGATGAGATAGATGTCTTTGAAGAAATGGAGAATTGCATGTAGACGCATGCGCCGCTCCTTCGCAGTTTGCAGCATTTGTTGTGTCGTCAATTATTTATTTATTTTAAGTTTATTTTATTGAAAAATCAATATTTATTTTATCTTATGATGCATTTAATTTATTTTAAAACCGAAAACCGAAAATATGTTAACTAGAAGAAAAACTGATTGAACCAAAAAAAAGAAATGTGAAGAGAGATAAGATGTGGTGACTTGACTTGTTGTCATTTGAAGTGAATTTTTTTGAAAAATTTTGTCATGTTTTTTGGGTTTTGTGAGTTCCGCGCTCACATTTTCCATTGATGATGATACTTACGACGCTTTGACATTCCACAAACCAAAACTTCGACGCCATTTATAGTATTTCTAATATATAAAGTTAGTTATGAAGCATAAGAATTCGTTATTGTATGATTGATATGAATAACCAACCTACCTATTACAATGTTACTTACTTTACAATGAGAACAGGCACATGTCCATTCCAAAATTTATGTAAAATCATTTCACCTTTTACCTATTATATTTACTTACTACTATGTTTTGTCTAATGTCCCTAGATATTTGTCACGAATTTGTATCATTTAAGTGAGTTTATTATATATAAGATAAGAAAAATGAAAAAAAAAAGCTAGAGACGATGATGATGAACAATCAATTTTATGATTATAAAAAAAAAAAAAAAGGAAGAAATCAAATTTTAACATTAAATAAGGAAAGGAAAAAAGGAACAAACCAAACCAAGAAACAAACAATGAAATCTCCTACTGTCAGTAGTTGCATGAATTTTTTAAATTGTTTTTTTTGTGTGTGTCGTCACGTCTACTATGTCTAATGATGATAATGATAGTGAGAAGAAGAGAATACTCTAGATGGAGAGGGGGAAGGATAAAAAAAATTTATATTATTTTGTAAATTAATAATTAAAAGAAGAAACCAAAATGTATACTTAATTTTAAGATTTTATTTAAAACTGATAATAAAACAAAAGAAAAAAAACCAAAAAGTAATAAATATATATAAATAATGACAAAAAAAAAAAAACAAAAAAAAAAGTACAGAAACTTAATTCTTTTTTTATTATTGATTCCAATTTTATATTTTATCATCTGATGTGGATGACTGTAAGTAGTCAGTCCATCAAGGGCCACTGTCAAAGTATTCTGTTTTTCTATTCACTTTTCTTTTTTAATTTTTTGATTTAAATTTTTTATTTTACTGTTGACATTTTATGTTTTACTGATGATAATGATGATGATTGTACATTTTTATCACTAACCTATTTTATCACTAAATTTCTTTTAGATCTCTACAACTTCTACTACTACTTCTCCTACTTGTAACTACTACTACAAACAAATACAACAAAAAGAAACCAAACCAAACCAAAATCAAATCAAACCACCTACTTCTCTACTCTACAAATCTACCATTTCTACTCTACTCTACTACTACTATTATTATAATTACTACTACAGTTCTATGTATAACTACTGCTAATACAGATGCTACAGATGTCAGCCCGAACTCGAATTAAATCTAAGAGAATGACAAGAGTATTTAGACAATATTGAATCACAATCATCTCGTTGTTGGTGGTGGCAGAAGAGTTGTTAACGCTTTGATGGGATTGGAATTACCTATTCTACTAGTTGGCTGATGTACTTATAATAAATAGCATTTGTTGTGGCATCATCTAGGTATATGCTGTACTGTTCTGTTCTTTTCTGTTGTTATGTCTGTCTTATTATGTATGTTTTGTTGATTACTCATTGTCAATGAAATGAACTCAACTCAACTCGCCTCGTTCGCTTGATCGCGTCTAATATCTATCACATCATCATATAAATTCTATTCTATTATAATTGTAAGAAGGCATTACAAATATATTGTATTCTCTCATCCTTTTATTCTTTACGTCTTGACATTTTTCTATAAAAATAATAATTATTATTATTTTTTTGTCTTCTACTCTATTCTTCTCTTGGTGTGGCTTTCTTGCTTATTTTATTTAATAAGTTTATTAAAAGAAAAAAACTAAAGAAACAGATATAAAAGATAATATCTGTCGTGTTTTTTGACTGTTTATAAATATAAAATTATATGATTTAAAAAATATATATATATAAAAAATTTATAATATTTTAATATGTTTTTTCTCTCTCACTCTCTCTGTGTCGCTTAATATATTTATATAATTTTTGTAAAATATAAAAAATATATTTTATATTAAAATTTGAGGTGTGTGTGAGTGAACTGCGTGTGGATTTGGGTTGCTTTGGGTGTGGTATGACGTGTTGTGCGTGCGTGTATGTTCTTTGTTAAAATGTATTAATTTTTAATATAAGAAAATGCATATTTAATTTGCCAAAAAAACAATTTTATTTTATTTATGTAAAATTGTTATTAATTATTATTATTTATTGTTTATTTTGTTGTATCTCTTCCGTCAGCTTGTGCTATCTATTATCAGCTTGCTTAGATATATGTACATACATACATTTAGTTAAAATTCTGTTCTGTTGGTTTTGGAATGCTAAAATATTTTATTATTTATTATTAAAAATAAAAATAGCTAAAAATTCATAAAGTTTAATTGTATTTACACTCGTATTACTTTTTGTTTTGTTTCGTTTCTCATAAACACAATTCAATACAACATTTTCACTTGCTCAAAAATTTAAAAAAAAAAAAAAAAAATTTAATTCTAATTACATTGAGACACTCATTCATTCAATCAATCTATCAATCAGTTAATCAATCAATCATGAACATTATGTGTATAAAATGTTAATGTTAATCATAAGAAGGCAGCAACTGATAGATTATGATTTAGTTAGAACCAAGAAAAAGATTAAATTTTAGCTAATATTTGTTTGTTACTCAATGTATTGTATAATATTTGTATCAACATATCTATCATCTATCTTGTATTTACTTTGTATTTGATGACAAATCTCTATCACAATCTCAATTCTTACACATTCGCTCGTCCGACGTGTTGTCATTTGATTGCGTTGCGTCGCGTCGCGTTGCGTTGTGTGTGCGTCTTTCTCTTTTTGCTTGTATCCTTTGCAGATTTTGTACTAACCTGGTATCAGCATTCATGCGATCAATGTGGCAAATCATACAAAACACGTAAATCACTCAGTCGCCATCGTCGTTTCGAATGTCGTTTCACCACCGAGCGTCCAATATTCCAATGTCCTTCGTGCAATTATGCTGCCAAGCGTAGTGATAATTTAACGAAGCACATTAAAACGCATTTTGCCAAAATGAAAAAGGATTTCCTACCACTGGCATTCAAATTTCAAACATCAATGCAAACTCAATGGGAAACTGCAAAATAAAATAAAATAACCAAACCAATTTATTTATTCACTTATCAATTTTATGTCTTATTATATATACTTACTTATCTTCGTCCAAACTCAACACAAATCAGTCATAAGTCTCAATTTGATACAATTTGATTTGATTTTAAGTATTATAAATTATATTCATATATTTACGTATCTATGATTTATACTAATTACTTTTATATGTTTAGTGATAAGAACTAATTACGATAAATGCGAATGCTAATAATATACAACTCTTCGTCGCACATACATACATACACACACATACACATACACGTAAGATCAGATTACTTACCAATCAGAAGACATTTTTGCACTTCTTCTATTGAATAATAAACATAAAGTAAAGTGTCGTCTTTGTGTTTGATACCAAATGACGATGATGATGGTTTGTGTGACTGTGACATCACATCCTATGGCACATTATCTGCTTGCTTTGCTTGCTGAGTATTGTATATGCATCATCATCATCATCATCATACATTGTATTCACTATACATCGTTCCTTAAAATGTATGTATGTATGAATTTTTATATGATTTGCATAAATTTTTCGTAAAATAATTTATGCAAATTAAATGCAATATGCCCAATCAAGTAAACTTGTTTCGCTCGCATAGCAGCAGCATGATGTTTCTATGCAAATCTATAGAATAATATAAAATGAAAGAGGCGCATACTTTCTCAATTTAAAGTTGGTTTTGGTTGGAAGACATTTCCAATTCAAATTCAGAAATTTTTTATGTAAGTCGTCGCAGACTTGCATTTTAAATAAGCAGAAAAGTATTTCCAAATGGAGAATGAATGAATGAATTAAAGCAACCAACCATTTGCATAATGTGCTTATTTTCTTATACTCAACTTAAAATAAGACACATAAAATGAATCAAGTGTCTTGGGCAAAAGGATACATATAATAATAATATTGATCTCATAAGAATAGTCCTATATATTTTACTTACTACTTATCATTTCTATGATGTAGTTTTGTTGTAATGTGTGTGTAGTGTTCCACCATCTGACACTTCTTTTTTTTTTTGCTTAAACATGAAATTGTATTATTAGAATTATTTATGATAGTTTTAAGTTACGAGAAAACAAAATGACCACAAAATTCATCTATAACATTTATAAATTTTATACACAACATTTGATGTTTGTCGATCACATCGACGACAACATGTGATGACATACTTATTTGATTGGACTGGACATAGTCATCTCAAAAACCTAATTTTGATGGATGGAAGACAAGAAGAGTCATAGGTTTTAAAAAAAAAAAAAAAGATTTTGTAGAAGCTAAAAATAAATATTTGTCGATTTTCTGGGACGTTTGAAATTGATAGTCATAAGTTAAAATAAATGGGTTTCATTGCATTTTATACCATTTACAATTGGATCCTTACAAAAATTAACATTTAAATTTGAAATTGAAATAGAAATAGTATTGAGAATAAGAATTGCAATTATTATTTTTAATTTTACCAAAGAAGTATAAAGCAAACTACTTGAAGTAGTAGTTAGGTAGGAAGAAGAGTTAAAACTTTTATTAGAAATAACTAACAACAGACATTCCTAAAACAAACCAAAAAAAAAAAAAAAAAAAAGAAAAGAAACAAAGTAACAAAAGGATCTCGCCAAAAAACTATTTAAAATTTATTTTATTTGTATATTCATTAAGTATTCGAAAAATAAACTACTATAAGAAGATGTTCCACAAAAGTATTTACATTTATTCATAATCATATTGAATCAATACCATCATCATCAATCACCATCATGGTATTGTGTATGAATATTGAAAGAAAATTAAATATTTTATATTTTATAGTACATATAAGTATATATAAATATATATTTTTATACTCAGTTTTTGAGATATTTACAAAGTAATTATAAGAGTTCCTTTTTTCAATGAAACAAAACAAAACAAAACAAAACAAAACAAACCCATAAATAAAGAATTCATCATTCATCTTACACAAACATCATATACTACTTACATACATACATATATGAAATACTATATAAATAAAAAATCTACAAATGTTTTGCAACAACAGTACAACTAACAAATATTTACACAATTTACATATACAAAAATATTTACAAAACCATAATTTTATAAAAATATTATTACTATTAATATAAACTAAAGAACTTGATGAAATGAACCGATTAATGTCAATTTATCTTTGTTTTTTATTTGTAATTAACAAATCAAATGAAATCCCCATCCACCTTCACATCCACACAAATGTCGTTGATCAAATACTCTATATAAAGAAAATATTGTTGTTGTATTACAATTTACATTTAGAAAGCATATATATATATGGTGTATCTTATATAAATATAATAAAAAACATAGTTAAAAACTAATGGTTTACAAAACAAAGGAAACAGGTTTATTATTATTTTCCAATTTACACTTACACTTTACTTTACTTTACTTACTTACTTACCTTACTTAGTTTAGTTTAGTCTTAACTTAACAATATAACAAAAAAAAAAAAAGGAAAAACTATTAGTAAGTTGAAGATGATCCCTCACAAAATTGTTAGCATTTAAGATTTATATACTCGTACATCATTTTACATTCATACTACTACTTATTTTACTTATATTACTTATACTCATTCATCATTCACCATTCACTAACAACTAAACTACTGCATACATATACATACATATATGATATACTACTTTATTTACTAATTATACATACGTACATATGTCTATGTAATTTAGATTTGGAATATTTTTATAAATGCGCTATTTTTTTAATCGACAAATAAAGTAATGCCAAAACCAAATATTAATTATTTATTTTGTTTATTGCAAGTGAACAAAACATTTACAGCTCCTATGGAATGTTGTTTGTGTGTTACTCGTACCAAGTACATACCTAAAACTGCCTATTACATACAATTACATATAATATATATTCTCTTTCATTACTTATCGCTATACATCAAATATCATCAATCAATATCAAGCAATCAATCAATCAATCAATCAATTAAACAAGCAAGTTTCATCAAAAAATGCAACCAACATTCTCAGCAGTCAGTCAGTCATCATTCACTTATCGATCGAGTGTTCATTACGAGGTGTTGTGTTGTACTTAGAAGATGTGACACCAACAACACCAACAACTGCAACTTATAGATCACTTTCTTTTAGTCATCCTCAGCATCATCATCATCTTCGACATCATCGAACAGAAGAAGAAAAAGAAGAAGATCTGCTTGTATAGAAAGAAAATACAAAGAAATCAACCATGATCATCAGCACCCTGTAAACGCTCTCATAAACCAACCACCAACCACCGCCTTAAACAACTTAAAAAAAATAAGAAAACTATTTACAAGAAATTTTACCGAACACTAAAAAGAAACAATTGATTGTAAATATAAAATTATTATTTTTTTTTTTTTTATATATTTATAAAAATCTTAATTTTACTTACAACTACTCACTCACAACTATTTTTAACATGATTAATTCAAAATTTTTTTTAATAAATAAATTTTTTATTTCTTTTTATTAACAATAATTTTTTTTTTTTTTTTTTTTTTGAGAAAGTGAAGCATTTTTTAAGTTAGAATCGATTTGTCGGTCGTCTAAATGAAATTTTCTCTCTACATCTCTCTCTCTCTCTCTTTATATTATTGTCTGTTCGGATCAATTATATTCTTAGTTCTTTTGTATTTTCTTTGTAATCTAAACTATATAAATATATATATATGATATATTGTTTTTTTTTTTTTTTGTTTCCTTTTTTGAATTACTGAATTTCTATTGTTTACTCACTACGGCCTATGGCATATTTTTCTTATTGTTTCTTTGAATTCTAGCAGCTGGTTCCGGTTACACATCAAATTCAAGTCAGACACCTCCACCAACATCTGTCTCAGCGGCAGCCGCAGCGGCTGCCGCGCATCCATTAATGCGAGATTATTGGTATGAGTTAAAATTTTCCGATCTATTCAAGTTCATAAATCCTGATGGACGCTATCAATGCCCGAGATTTAATTGTTTAAAGAGCTATAAAGACGCTAGCTCACTGCAACGACATATCAGGTGAGTTTCACTACATATTACGTACGTGTACATATATAAAATCTTCTTCAATTTCAACGATCTGATCAAACAAATCATCATCATATAAATTATTAGATATGAATGTGGTGGACAGAAAAAATTTCGCTGCCTGATGTGCGGTAAAGCATTTTCACAAAGCTCCCACCTTAAGCGACACCTGGAGTCCGGTGTCTGTGTCAAATATTACTTATGAGATAATGTTTTCTTTAAAGTTAAATAGAATTAGTAAATAATAATTAATTTAAAACAAAAAAAAAAAAAAATTTAAAAAAATAACAAACAAACAAAAAAAAAAACAGTCAATGATGAAAACAAATTGTTAAAAAAAAAAAATAATAATAAAAATGATGATTAATTACAATAATAATAATATTTATTGTGAAACAATATACAACAAATTCAAAAAGAACAAAAAAAAGTACATGATGATGATGATGACACAATAGCAATAATAATAATAGTAATTAAAATAATAATAATGACAACAACAACAACAAGAACAATTACAAAATACAACAACATAACGAATTTATTGGATGCCACATCATTTATATAAAAGAAACAAAAAAAAAAGAAATGTTAAATATATAAATAAAAATAAATAAATATATAACAAATTATTTAATGAAATAAATAAAATTTACATAGATGATGATCGTCGATCTTAATGAGAAAAAATTAAATCAGAATGATGAACATTTTAGAAAATTTAGTAATTAAAAAATTAATAAAAAAAAAAAAAAAATAACTACAAGAACAAAATAAAGATGATAACCTTTTAAAGTCAAAAGGCCAATGAACAATTTATAGTCAAACTAACCAAAACTACGTAATTTTAGTAAAAATAAAACAAAAAAAGAAATAAATTTATAAAATAAAAAGATTTTAGCGAAATTAAAAAATAAATAAAATAAGACACATATTTATAAAAAATAACGAAACATACAAAAAAATATAACAATTAACAAACGTACTGTGTTTATTTGTTGCCAAATATAAAAAAAAAAGAAAAAGAAAAGAAAAATATTTACAAGTAAATATAAAAAGGTCGTTAATATTTATAAAAATGTAACAAATAAATAAATAATAACAATAATAAACAAGAGAAAACAAAAGGAAGTCAAAGGAAATACAATAGATATACATTCAAACATAGACATATTAACAAACATACAGAAACAGATCCACAAATACAAACACATACAGAATAAAAATACAAGTATTTATGTAGATAATTGAAAGAATTTCAATAAAACACAACACAACACTAATCTACTCTACTCTATTCTTCTCTACTTCACACTATCACAACACTAAGCATGTACTATCAATCAAGTATCAATTATACTCGCATATAGTTGAAATCATGAAGAACTATCCGATTCGGATCGAACTGAATTGAATTGTGGATGGGAAATGAACGTTGTTGATTGGTGGGAGTAGTAGCAGCAACCTACGTAGTACAATAATATATGTAATCTATCTACTTAGATCAATAAATTTTTTCTATATTGGAGTAACTAACTGACTAACATCTTCTTATTAGTACTATGTCTGTATGTTCAAGGACATCATAGATCATCCATCATGTGTTGTGCTGTGTTATTGCTGTTATTTTATTTGTTGTGTTGGATTGTGTTGTGTTGTGTTGGGTTGGATTGCTGAGTTGTATTTTAAAATGGAATACAATAAAATATAATACATTATTACATAATTGTGAATGTTGTTCAAAACCGAAAAGAGAAAGAAAAAACAAAATCTAGTTAGTCAAATGAAAGTGCAAAATAAATTGTTAATGTTATATAGACTAGACTATACTGCACAGAAGGAAGATACATCACACAGGTCATAGGGCAGATGATGATGAGGTGTATTAGGTGAAAAATGAAATAACATACGAAAATAAAGATAAGTGTGTGTATGTTACTTGTGTTTATCATCATAATGAAGTAGAAGCTGCAGTTATGGGTAGTAAAATGAAGTAGGCCGAAGTGATGTGATGTCAGATGGGAGAAGAAGAAGAAGAAAGTAACAAGTTTATTGAGCTTAGCTAAAATTGTTTGTATTTATTGAATGATGTTTGTTGTTTGTTCTAAGAACAAAATTTAAAAGAAACAAAACATATACATATTTATATAAATCAATATATGTATATATATATATATATATATATATACTCTAGATATGGATATAAGAAAGAAGATGGAAATAAAGGAGATGCAGTACAATGCAATGGAATACATAATTTGATAGAACAAAACAGAGTTGAATGTAGTCTTAATCTAAATGTTTGTATACTCATATTTTTTTTTTTTTTTTTTTTTTGATTCTTTTTACAAACTTACTTCCACACACACACACACACATAGACACATCTACACACAGATGCATACACTGACACATACACACTTACGCATACTAACAAAGAAACAATTAATAGCAAAAATATAGCGTTTATGCATGTAGTAGAACTTTGTCATATGTTACAACATGCATATTTTGATAAAAGTCATGGAACAAGGAACACGGGAATATGTGCCATTTTTTTTATATTTTTTTTTTTTTTATATATTGTAATTTACTTTAGATTGGTATGAATAGGGTTTTGTTTTGTTGTCAAGAAGGAAGAGGCTTTTGAGACTGAAAATGTTTTGTCATATTGTCACAGTCATTTCAGTAACTTTTATTTAGTTAAATATACATATGTACATATGTATGAATAATCAGACATCATACGGACGACTATATTTAGAAAAATCAATGAAATTTTATCGTAGGGATAAAGAAAATACATGATGAGAATTTGAATGGTGATAAAATGTCTTTTATTTTTGTAATTACTACATGCATAAAACTGTATTTTTTTTCTTTGAATTTCTGTTATTCGATGATCAGAACATCATACTAACATCCTTAGAACAAAAAAAAAAAAAAAAAAAATATTTATATACTCGTATATGAGTAATAATAATAAATGAATAGTAAATTAAACTAAAGCTACGAGTGCCATTAAACAAATAAAAACAAAATAATAAATATTAATAGTAAATTTTTTAAATAATTGAGAAATTATGAAATTTGTTTTAGTGTTCAACACTAAAAACAAATATCATCTTGATAACAAATAACATACATATATATAAAACAAAATTTAAAAAATTATATTTATTTTTTAGCAAAGAAGAAGGAAGAAATGAATATATAAAATAATGATATTAAAATACAATATATATATATTTATTAATGTTATTCATTTTTTGTTTGTTTGTTGCTTGTTAATTGTTAATGTTTAATTAAGTGAAGTTTGCGAGAAATACAATAAATAAACATACTACTTATAAATAATATACGTATGATGATGATGATGATGTTGATGAAAAGTGCTAAACAAAGTGAAACAACAACATAATTTTTATAACAAGAAAAACCAACTAGGAAAAAATGGTCATGTGTCGTCATCATATGAAGTTGTCGTCAATCAAATGATGAATAAAATTAATTAAACAGAAACTCGAATTATTAAACTACATAATACATACAAAATTGTAAAATGATGTTTATAAGCATAGAGAAGAAAAAATGCAATAGTAAAAATTGGTTGAAAATACCTAAATATAGAAATATGTACAATAAATTAACAAACATTACAATAACATAACATAACATAAAATAGACAGACCAACAATCCCCCCAAAAAAAAATGATATAAACAATAAATACATTCATACATACATACACATCACAACATGATGCCATTGCCATCGGCATCTCTATCTAATCAGATTTGACGAGAATGATGATTATATCTAGAGATTTTAAAATTCTCCAAGTTTCTTATTTGTTAAAAGTGATAATTATGAAAATTCGATCAATCAATCAATTAATGCCATCAAGCAAGAGGATGTGAATGATGGTTATGGTGATTGGTGTCTTTGATGGTGATGTGTATGAGAATCTATAGTAATCTTAACTAATCAAATCTAATCGAGAGCAATACGCAATAATGATTTTTTTTTTATTGATTATTTTTGTTTTTAAATATATTTTGTTGTAGTGACAAAAAGAAAGAATGAATAATAACAAACATAGTATAGTTTTAATAATACAAAAAAAAAAAAGAAAAGTTCAAAAGTTGGCTAATGATGATAAAATTAGTAAAATTTAATTTTATTGTGTTCTTTGCCTTTCTTTTAAAATATGTTTTTTTGTTTTTCATTTTTCTTGTTAAACAAAAATTAGCAGAATTTTTATTTATGTTTTCTTCTTAAAATAATTTAATCAATTGTTGTTAACATTTTATGCTTAGAGAGGATGAGGAGAAGATGAAGGATGAGAGCACCATAGTTGTTTTGTTGCAGAGATTTGTTTTTTGTTATTAATTTTTGTTAATTTTTTATTTGTAATTTCTAATTTATAATTTTATTAACTTATTTTTTATTCTAATGAAAACAAAACGTTGTTATTGTTATCAATATATATATAAAATAATTATAATCATAAAACTAACATGAGAATGAATTAAATATTAAATTTTAGTTAATGATAAATGAATAAAATAAATATAGTGACTAATAAATACGATGAGAAGGTGATGAAAAGATAAGATGAGATGAGAAGTAAAAAAGTAAAAAATGAATGAACAAAATATACTCCAAAGAAACCAACCAAATAAATAATATATACATACATATAATATATACATATTTTACACACACACACACACACACACACATTTACATGCAAACATATATATTATATACATATATATATATATATACAAGAAAACATAAAAATTATAGAAACAAACAACTTTACATAGTAAAAATGTATTTGGAACAAAATTGCCATATTTAGATGAAAGAAAACAAAAAGAGATTTAAAAACAGAACACAGAAAATTCTGAAAAATTATGTATAAAGAAATGAAGTTGTTTTATTATATGTATTTTCGTTTTTTTGTAGCGTGAAAACAATTGATGAACAAAAAAGTAGAGAGAAACACATAATAATGAAATGAAATTATATACAAAACAAATTTATATACAAAACGAAAACAAAAAACAAAAACACATTGAGACGCTGATATTGTTAGTACCTAAACTAATAAAAAAAAAGAAGAAAAATTAATAATTATAATTTAAATATATATACATACATATTAACAAGAACAGAAATGTAGTTTAAAAATGTGAGATTTACATATATACATACATACATATATAAAGTAATGAAACAACCCAAAAGAAGCATATTTGAGATTCTATTTTAATTTAACAAAAACAAAACAAACAAAAAATACAAAAAAAAAAAAAGAAATGATGAAAAATAATTAATTAACAACAATTGTAGAGCAAGAAAACTCATACAAAAAAATAGGTCAAATTGTTATTTTTACAAAGTGAAAACGAAAAACGGAAAATTATTAAATAAATTGTTTATACCTATACACAATATATAAACAATGAATATTTATATATATTTATTTAATTTCAACAAAATGAAGTAAAAATAATATTAAAACAAAACAAAAAAAGATTGATATTAAAAATGTTAAAAGAAAAACCCCATAAATAAAAAAAAAAAAAAACCAAAACAAAAATTTGTGTTTCTTATCCATATTTTATAAAAGGAATGGGACGTGGAGGCTGAGAATGAGGTAAGATATGCACTACAAGGAGATCATTCTTCTTTCATTTCAAATTTAGATTAGAGGAGATCTGTGCAGGGGGAGTGTCAGGTCAATTGTGTATTTTTTGATTAAATAAGAAAATAGCATAGAAAAATACACACTTGCTACCGTAAAACAAACAGTAGACGGTACTACCTGCGACTGTAATTTTATCATCTTCATTCAATACAATACAATAATATTGAATACCCAAAAGTAATTTACATATTTCCATTTAATATTACAATATTTTTATAAAATTTAGTGTACTTTATAAAATAATAATAATAATGGTAAGATGAAAAATGGTTTCCTTCTTTATTTGTTATGTATCCTTTTTAATGAAATTTTGGATTAGATATTTATTTGTTATTTTTTTTTTTTTTTTTTTTTTGTGTGATTAATCTCGTATCAATTTCCAATTTATAGATTTAGATGGACTTCTACTCTTCTATTGCTTTGGTTCTCTAGTGACCGACTTCATAATTTTTATCAGTTAACATTTATTTTACTATTTATTGTGCTTATTTTATTGAAAGACTTTTGTTGCTTGATTTCTTTCATTATAAATTTATCTTGTATTGAATATTGTTGGCTTAATTTTATGCTCAGATATAAATATACTAATCTATTATTTTTCTCTTGTTTTTTTTTTTACTTCCACTACCGACACCGTGATGATGATAATGATAAATTTTAGAAAACTACTGGACTATATCTGTGAAATCAGTTACATCGTTAAATAATGTTGCCTTACTTGAGATAAATAAGAAACAACAAGAAAGATACAAGCAGCAACAGCAAGAACAGGAACAAGAATCTGTTGATTCTGATAGCATCGAATCAGGTGATAACATTGGGTTAAGTGATGATAGGAACGTACAACAATACAACCAACTATTACCACCATCATCAACATCTTCAGCATCATCGGTGATGAATAATCAACATGTTTGCCCACGCTGTGATAAAATGTATACATACAAAAAAAATCTATCCCGGCATTTGCGATTCGAGTGTGGCATATTGCCAACGGAAGGATGTCAGTATTGTCGATATGTCGCGCGTTACAAACATAGTCTCAATATGCATATGCGTACCCAACATCCAGCACAGTATAAGGCATCGTTGGACAAATGTCACCGACGCAGTGATGTTAGTCGCAAATTGATTTAGAATCAACAGAAAATCTTTTTGAAATCTCTTAACTATTATACATACTATATATACATTATATAATATATAAGATCAGGTGGTGTATGATTGATTTGATTGAATAGTATTTTAGAGCAGATAAAAGGTTGATCTCAATTTTGACAAGGTTGTTGTTTCCATTTGTATTGTACTTACAAATTTGTCATGTATTCCTAATTTCCTGAAGCGCACAGGTAAGTTTTGTTATATAGTTATTCATATTCTCATCATGTGATTTGAGATTCTGTTTGATGAATTTGAAATGTCGTTTTAGAATTTAAGTTTACCAAGTTTTCTATAAAGAAAAAAACAAAAAAAAAAAAATAAATAAATAACAAGAAATGCATAAAATAAAATATTGAAAGCAAAATTTTGAAATGTCCAAGTTTTTTTATTTACAATAATATATTACTTGTAAGTCACTTAATTCACTATGAACGAATCAAGTACACTACACTACACTTAAGTCATTTATATTTTATAAGAAATATTTACTTACTTTTGGCAATGGGGTTGGGTGGGTGGGTGTGGTGCGTATTCTAAGTTAATGCATAAGATTTTGAAACAAAATCCTTTAAGATACCAAATAATAATTTAATAAAAAAAAAAAAAAATGAAAATTGCTTGTTTTTTCACAACAAAATTAAAAAAAAAAAAAAAATGAATACTGATAAATAAACGTTTAAGAGTGTTTAGCATTAGCATAGCAGAATGAGGACGAGATGTGTTGTCTATTGATTTTGAAATGAGCAACTAACTAAAATTTACTTTACTTCCGACAGTCAAACACGACAAATCCGAGCAAACTGATATCACCGCTGAGGAATACGAGCTGGACGATTGTCTCCTAGAAAGTAATGATATTGTCATAACACAAAACAAGGATGGTTTTGTATTGCATGTGAAGAAATTGGGTAATATAACCACAGCTAAGATCGCTTCAACTGATGAGGATCATGCAGCAGCTGTTGCTGTCGCTGCCGCTACTGGTGGACACCAAACCGGGGGAACAATCACAGAATTGCAAACAGTACCGGTTGATGTTAAACCCACATTGACACCATTAACAACATGTCAGACTATTAAGTTGCCTTCATCGGAGTGTGGTGAGTATTGTTTCAATAATCCATTGCATTGCATTGCGTGTCATAAAAATGGTGTTTATTTTTTATTTTTATCTTGCAGAATTGATCAACTTAAAAAAGATAATACCATCGTCAACAACAATTTCCACACATCAACAACAACAACAACATGGCACAACTACTACAATCATACAACCGCATCACATACAAACACAACATCAGCAGCAGCAACATTCAACGCACCTTCAGCAACTTACAACTGCTACGTCACAGCAACAGCATTTGCAACAAGCTCCAACCCACACTCAAGTACAAAGCATTGTCACAACACATACTGGACAAACGATTAATTTGATGGGCTTGCGTAATGTCCAAATTACCGAACAAAAGCCAATTGTTTCACGCATTAAGTATTCACGTGGTAAGATCATCACGTCTCCGACAACGGGCAGCGTACAAATCGTCGAGACACACGAGACTCTGCCGCAACAACACCACGAACTCACCGAGGGCACAAAATATGAAATCAGTGAAATCGATTTGAATAATCCAAATACATCGGCGGCTATCATCAGTGATTTGGTTAAATATGCTGAAATTGATGACATCGAACTTCCGGATGGAACAAAAATTGGCATTGGTTTCGCCCCCACTGAACATATACAGACAACAGCCGGTGGCGCACAAATAACAACAATCGAACATGAGCCACAAGTTACCACAATACACCATCCTCATCATCATCAGCAACAACAACAGCAGCAGCAACACCATCATCATGAGCATTTAGAACCTCCACCATTACATCATTTACATCCGCAGTCGACACATGAACAGCAGCAACACCACACCCAGATACAAACACACCATATACAACAACATCAGCAGGATATGAGTGAATCGGAACAACAAGAGCTCACACAATCTGAACATCATCATGAGGAGCACTTGCATCACCAGCTGCAACAAGATGATGGCGTTGAGACAATTTTGCCGGAACACATTACTGTACACGAACAAACCAAAAGCTACACTATTCTGACTACGCGTCCCATGAAATCGGAAACATCTGAACTTGGCGGCGAAACAACTACAACAACCTATGAACTATCATTGAGTGATTCCTCAATGGGTGCCACCGATGACCCTGAGGCACGGTACGTTTGTCGTCATTGTGGTAAGAAATATCGCTGGAAATCAACATTGCGTCGTCATGAGAACGTTGAATGCGGCGGCAAGGAACCTTGTCATCCGTGTCCCTATTGCACATACAAGGCCAAGCAACGTGGCAATCTTGGGGTGCATGTACGTAAACATCATCCGGATAAGCCAACTCTGGAAAGTAAGCGTGGGCGTAAAATCTAAGAGAAAGAAAGAAAAATCTGAAATTTGAAAAGAAATCAATCTAATAATCGTAAGTCATTTTATTATTATTTTTTTTTTTGTTTTTATTTGATTATATTTTATTTGCAATCATATTTTGAGATAAATATAAAGACGACGATAAAGACAACGACGTTATCCCAACTGACCCCTTACCAGACCTGAACTGAATTGAGCCCTGACCTTACCTAATCGACAACGACCGACCATCTTTGTTTTGTTAAGTATTTTTAAGTTTAAACCGAATCGGAAGAGATCTAAATGGATGGCATCTGTTGCTTCCATTTTTCCTTCCTCATTTCAACATTATTAATTCTTATTTCCAGAGAATATTTCTTTTGTAATATCTAAATTTTTAATTTTGATTATAAATATTATATTATGTTTTGTAATTTATAAAATTACAAGTAATTAATTAAAACAAAACAACAACTTACCCAAAATCATGTGCAAATATATTTTCATGTCAAAATCATGGAAAATAAAAAAAAACGAAACAATAGTCGCAAGGGACACAACTTAGGTTTGGATTGGATGGTTCTATAACCTAAAATAGAAATGATTAAAAAATAAAAAAAAAAATGTGCAAAATGATTTGAATGAAAAATTCAAGAAAAAAACAAATGAAAAAGAAAAAAATATCACTCACTCTCCAGATACATAAGTTATATTTCCTTACATTAATTATGTATTTTCATAACTTCAAACTAAAAAAAATTATATATGTGTAAAAGAATATATTGTATAAATATTATTAAAATTAATTTGAGGCTTATTTTAGAAAAATAATATTATAACAGAAAACAAAACAAAAATGAAATTGTTTGAAAATAAAGTAAATGAATAAGTTCACATAAATGTACAAAATGGTGGTATATGAACAGAGCATCAGAGGTGATCCGACGTCAAAGATCTATCTAGATCTTCAGTTGTTAGTTGTCATCGCGCCCCACCCAGTACCAGTGTTGTGTAGTGTTGTAAGTATTGTAAAACTATCCATCCTATTACCGACAGATAGGAGAGGAGCAGCAGGAGCTGCATATGTATGAACACAGTACTTTAGCCTGTTCCAACCGAAACTGTTGTTTGCTTCTTATAAAAAGTGGAAAACATAATAATTTTGTATAGATTGCTTTATGCTTTCATATCGGTGGATTGTATAAATTAATAAAATAAAATCAAATAGAATAGAATTACCATAGCATTAGCCAGATGAGACCCTTATTTTGTATCCCATAATATGAGAAGAAGGACCTTTTAAAAACAATTCAATGTTATCCAATTTTAATATTTTTGCTGTGCTCATTTTTGCTTTTTCTTTATTTTTTTTAGTAAAATGTCAAAGTTTAAATACCGAACAAACAAAAATATAAATATTGTAGTTCATGCAAAGATTGTAAAAAATATATCAGAAATATTTATGTATTCATAGGAAAATTTAAAAAAATTAAAAAAAAAAACATAAATAAATATTAATGAAAAGTAAAAAAAAAAAAATGAAATAATGAAGTTCAATGCGAAAAAAGAAAGAACAAAAAAAAATATAAAATGAAAAAAAAAATACATATTTTAATAATAAATATATAAATAAATATTAAATAGAAACTAGTGTTATTAAGAACCGTCAGTTACACACATCCACACATCATACAAACCAACTAACAATATACCAATGAAGCCAACAACCACACATCCATTTTATGCATACATAAAATAAAATAAAATAAATTTATTTGGTAATGAAATTGTAAAATGAAAAAAAAAAAGAAAAGAAATATGGGATTTAATATTATATACATACAAACATACATATTATATCATAATAACATTTTATTACAATACAATACAATACAAAACGATAACGATAACGATACATATAAAGTTATATTTTGAAAAATATTTTAAAAATAAATCAAATCAATTAAAATCATGAAATTATTGTGTGTGCCTTTCTTTTAATTTAATATTGTAAAAGTGGAGAACAGGAATCGGGACTAATTGGATAATTTGTATGAATTCATCACTAACATATTTCTCTTTTTTACAGGTGACTGACTGATTGAGTCGTCGTTGCCGTTGTCGTCTTCGTTCAGAACCAAATGTATCAGGCTGGAGGCCGAAATGTTGTCAACTGATTCATGTATTCTATTTCAGATATATTAATTTTTTATTGATCAAAGAATACTCGTACTTTGTTTTATTATCTTTATTAATGTATTTCTCTTTTCTATAGGTCAAGAGTTATAAGAGTGATGTTTAAATCGTGTTGAAATCAATCGGTTGAAATACCAACCAACTAAAACCACAACTAATGGAACATTCATATAAATGAGGAAGAGATGTTTGGAAGGAATTGAATGATGGGATCAGCAAACAATATATTGTAGATTCTTAATAATCACGACTACTCTAACACAAATGTTTATAAAAATTGTAAATTAACATTTTAATTATACAAAAACAAAAAAAAAAAAACAAAAATTAAGTTAATTTAATTTAATTGAATGTATGCACCTCCGAAATGTTTATTAATTTTCTCTGTTTATTTTATTTTATTTTTTTTTTAATATTATTTCTGTTTGTTGTAAGCGTTGCTATTGATATTTAGAGTTAAGAATGCTGCTTCCGCCACCCAAGTCCAACACGACACGCCCGCCCGCCCTTGCCTTCCTCTAGCAGCGATAATCATGTGTTTTTCAATAAGTTTATAATCTAATGCTTCTCCTACACCCCTATACACTATCCTACTCTACCTAAAACATCACCAATACCCCCACCACCTATGAGTGAATGAATGAACATAAACTGATTTAGCGTATGAATCGTGATTTATGAATTTACAAAATATAAATACAAATTTATTTCATTTCAATTATGAATTAGATTATTTGCACTACAAGTTTTGTTAATGTTTTTTTATGTCACATGAAATTTTCATTATGAAATGCTTTTTGTTCAATTGCTTTTTTCCTGGTTACACAGTTTTACATGTTGTAATTGTATTCATCAATCGATCAATCACTCAAACAAACATAATCATCATCATCATATTAGTATCATTATCCGCATTACCACCACCACTCTCACATTAATCGCCATTAATTATTTCATCACTTCTTCTACTTCAATTTGCATTTTCATCTCTTTTTCATTGTTTGTCATGGCATTTGGTTTTTTGTTTATTTCTTTTTTAATTGTATTTTCAACTTCATTTAATCGATTTATCAATTTGCAATTTTGTTGTTTTTAAGTTATAAATATGATGATTATTAAATGATTTCGTTGTTATGTTAATTAATTGTTTATTGATTTATGTTGTCATGTTTGTTGAAGAAATTACTTATTTTGATTTTTTTTCTCCCATTTTCGGTTTTTTCTTTTCTTATTTTTTGTTCTATTTTCATATTTGTTGTATGATGATGCTGTGCTATATAAATCCACTACAACAACAACAACTACAACAACAAATACAACACAATCGACTGCTTAAAAAAAAAAAAACAAAAACAAAAACAAAAAAAAACCCTTCCAAACAATAAAAAAATAATATTTTATACCATTTTCTTCGGCACTAAAAATAAATTTGATTGCACATTACAAAACAACAAAATAAAAACAAAATTGTAACAAAAACTGAATAGATTTGAGTATAACACGAATTGCCGGGCTCACTTGGAGTGAATGGAATGCACGCCTAGCCATGCCATTTGTGACACTGCGTGAAGGTGTACAGCCACTAATATTTCCAACGGATCTATCTGTTGACAAAGTGCCAGTGAATATGCCGGCAAAGAAGATCAAACTTGATCCCAGTGATCGCAAGACACCCACTGAAAGTGATACAGCTTCGGATGATTTGATTGCGAATAATCAACGAGCATCAACGCCACGTCCTAATAGCAACATAAGTAATGTAGCAGCGAAAGCTACTGATGCTACTGCCGCTTCATCGTCATCATCGAGATCAACAGAAAAGTTGAGTTGCTCAAGTAAAGTAAAAACTCTTACTGAAGAAGAGGCCACTGCACTCATGCTCAAAGCTGCCGTTGAAAAATCAGCGAAAGCTGCGGCGGCTGCAGCTGCTGCCAATAATAGTGGCAATCTGAGCGATGCAAGTTATGGCGGCGATGATTTAAGCACCAGTGGTGGTGGCGCTACTGGCGGTGGGGGTGGTGGAACAAGCGTTGTCAGTGGCGGCAGCGATTTTCATTCGACATTAAGCGGCGCTGTTGCATTTGCAGATGTTGGTAGTGCAGCTGGACTCTGCAATATTAACATATTGAATAGCATTAGCGCAATGAATAGCCTAATTACTAACAGTGCTGCCAGCAGTGGTATTAGCCTGAAGAGTGCATTGAGTTCAAGTACCACAGGTAGTGGTAATAGTGGCAATGTTGCTGGTAATGCCGCATCTTCGGTCAGTGGTGGTGGTGGTGGCAATGGCAGCAATACAAATGGCCCAGGCTATCCTTGTCCTGTTTGTGGACGTGTTTATAAATTGAAATCATCCTTACGTAATCATCAGAAATGGGAATGCGGCAAAGAACCACAATTCCAGTGTCCATTCTGTGTTTATCGTGCCAAGCAAAAAATGCACATTGGTCGTCATATGGAGCGCATGCATAAAGAGAAATTCATAAAGTTGGAAGATTTAAAAACCTTCACGGGTAGCAATGATGAATCATCTAGCACAACTGCAGCTGTTGCTGCAGCAGCTGCTGCTGCGGCGAGTGCACTATCATCAACGGCTGAACTACGTCAGCATTACTCTTAGTAAGGTGTTGATGTTGCATGAGCATATAAGTTGACATAGTGACACAATTGAATAACGATAACAAACAACAAACAATATTCTATTCTAGACGACGATGGTGATGATGAGAAGATGAACAATGAACAAGTTACAACAGTTATTATTGTTAATCAGGGATAAACGACAGCTAAATTATACATTATCTTATCTTATCTACATATATATAAATACATACATAACATATGGTACATACTATATAGGAAAGAGGAGTTGATAAAGTTGTTGCAGCAACAACAAATTATTTAGTCATACAAACAACAAACACAACTCACACGCTCGGGGGTTTCTTATTTAAACATGGAATCAGTGTGCCAAATTATTATTACAAACAAACAAACAGAAACATTTATAAATACTACTTACATATTAAGTTATAAAAGACAAAACAAAAAAAAAAAATTTAATGATTCGGTTTCAGTTAGTTTCAAAGAAACCAAACAAACAAAATCACAACTTGTTGTCAAGCACACAAACAAACAAACACAAAATCTAAGCCATTTCAATTTGTTATTTGTTATGTATACATACACTTATACATAAGTATATATATATATATATATATGTATTTTATTATTATTATTATATTTTTTTTTATAAATATTTTGCCTTAAAAAATATTTCCCTTATGTAAAATACACAGACAGTAATGAGTGATAAAGAAATGATAATTTTATATGGTAGAAGTAGAAGAAGCCGAAGGCATCTCTGTGTATTTCAACATGAAAAAAATCTTAATCATTCCGAAAGAAAAATTCCATTAATGCAACAAAAGGATATCATTCCGCCGTATATTTTTTACTTTTATATACAAAATAATATTTATATTTATATGTATAATGTTAGTATCAATCGCTCAGTGAATGTTATAAATTTAAATGAAATGAAAATAAGCTTTCTTTACACTCAGTCAGAGATAGTCAGATATCAGTCAATCATTGATTATCATACGGAAAGAGAGAGTTGTAGTTTAGATATAAGAAGATCCATGTTATCCATAATTCCGAATTAAATCGCATAGAGAAAGACAGATAGGAGACAACTTACAATGAAATACTTATTTCTTTGAATGTTGTGTCGTCGTCGTCGTCTCAGAAGTTAAATTTTTTCTTAAGTATAAACAACCGTCGTTTACCTCAAATTTTATTATTTTAAACACAAAGAAAAAGATATTACAAAACAAAACAAAAAACACACATAATGTAGAAGAAGCGGAAACGGAAAAAGGGACAAAAAAAATTGAGCTCAAGTTCAACTTTAAGGAAGAATTTGTTAAGATTAATTTAGATTAGATTTTTATTATATTAGGGTAAAGTATGTCTGTAAATCGATTGATTGATTGTGCATTCTAATACGCTTGAGTAGGAAAAAATTATTTAATAATTGAAAAAAAAAAACACAAAAAAAAAAGAAAATAAATAAAATAAAAGTGCCTTTAGTATAAAGAAGAGAACGAAAGAAGAATATATAGAGGAGGAGAAGTGCTAAATTTCAAAACAAAAATTGAATATAAATTTAAAGTTTCTAAAACTGAAATTCATAAAAAAAAAACACAACAACAAATGCAACACAAAAAACTACACAATTTTTTTATTAATTTTAATACTTTTTAATGCAAAGCCATATTTATATAAATATATATACAATATTTTGGTTTAGTTTTATGTATATTTAATTTTAATATTTTTTTAAAGAAAAACTCAGGTACTTAGTTTGTGTTGTTATATATGTTCAATGAAAAATAATGCAGTGCAAAGAAAGAAAGCACACACATAGACCAGAAATATCACTCACCCAATCACTCACCCACTATCCTCACATAGTTGAGCTTTGCATGTGATGCATGGATGGATAGATGACGTGAAAAATACAATAAAACAATATAAGGAGACCCCGCCACTTCAGTGTATAGAATTTTAACTAATTTATTTATATATGTATGATGATGAAAAAAAGCATCTAAAGTCAACAAACAAACAACCAACAATCTACACTGAATGAATACATAAGCGTCACATTATTTTATTTTACTTTATTCTATATTATTATTTATTAAATATTTTTTTATATACAATTTATTTTTATGTACAAGATTTTGTTTATCTTCTCTTACGCTTAATATTAATATAAATTAAATAAATAGACTCCTCACACAGATTCCAGAACGATTACAAATGATCACAGACACATTCCACATTTTTACATATTAAAAACATAAGCAAAAGCAAGTATAAACTATAAACTAATAAAAAGTAGTTAAACTGCTTTCAAAACGAAAAACAATTAATATAATTTTAATGTCTCGAATGAAGAAGCAGAAATAAATTTTATTTTCAAAATGTTAGAATTTTTTTCTCTAAGAAAACAAAACAACAAGATTAGATTTAGTATTTTTGGTGATGGGCTAAAAGTAAACAGCAGAGACAAGAAAAAGAAAAATATAAAAATTTTGAAAATTTTGTTTAACAAAATCGAAAGGGGTGGGAAAAAATGACAAAAATAAATGGGAATTAAAAAATCTAATTACTGAATATTTTTTTATTCAGAGGATGATAATGGTGAAGTCGATGAGTCGATATAGGATGATATATATACAATAATATTTAAAAAATATTGTGTAAATCAAACAAATACTCATTACAAATTTAGTGTAAACAAATAAAATTTACTAGTTCGTAAATGTTTTTGATTAATCTTATATTTTATATACAAAACAAAAAAACAAACAAAAAAAAAAAACAGAATACAAGAGACAACAATATATTTTTCTATATATTTTTATGTATATGAAAATTTATAAGTTATGTGTAAAAAAAAAAAACAAAAAACAAAAATTAAAAAAAATATATATAAAAATTTTTGTAAAATAAAAAAAATATTAAAATATCAAAATTATTGCGTTATTCTGCTGATATGTTTTTGTAATTTGAATTATGTATTTTTATTTTTAAATTATGGTAAAGTTGAAATGTGAAATGATGATTTTTTATTTAATATAATAATAATTCTTTATTTTTTTACCAATTTATTTTCTTTTTTTTTAGTGCAGACGTTTACACACACACATACACACACACATCTACACCTACACAAACAATCAACAAATCAACAAACAAATACCTCAAAAATCCCTTTAGTTTATTATCATTTTATTATATTATCTCGTTACATTTTGTGTTTATTTAATTTATATATAAAATTTATTTTTATTTCTGTTTCTGTAAGTATGAAAATATGAAATAAGAAAAGCGTCGTCAACAGAACAGGAGAGTTTTAGGGAACAAAAAAATTGAATTGAATTGCTATATACTCGTACATTGTCTTTGACTTGTAATTTTTATATATAAAATGCTAATATGATGTATATATATTCATCTGATTTTACAGATATCATCCAAGACTCTTCATCGACACATGCAGAATCTCGCATACGCGTAAGAAATTGGTTAATGTTGGCTGATCAATCTTTGATAGCGCGTTCAAACACAAATGGCAAAGGTATTTACTACAATTTACAAATTACATACATATATCACACTATATGGTGATTTACAATATATAGATTATATGTACATATGTGTATCCATTATATACAATATATCATATCATCAATATATTGAATTTATTTCTTGATTTATTTATGATTATTTATAAATTTCTCTTCTTTTACAGTCGATAGTAACATTTTACACTCTTTTACTTGCTACTACACACGCAAACACACACACACACACATACTATCACACACACTCACACAAACATATCAACTTTTTTATGTTTATATTATTATTACATATCATATTATATTATTGTATATTATATTTATCTATCATTTTCTTCATATTTCATTTTTCTAATAAGTATATTTTTTTGTATTTGAATATGTAATTAAATTTATTTATGTTACATAAGTGCAATCGATTAATGAATTTCTGAATAATATTTACATGATATGTAACTAACAAAAAACAATTTTCTTAATTTTTGTTTCTTTTCACGCTCTCAAATCAAATCATTTGGTTCTTTTCTCTAACAAAATAAATCAAATAAATTCAAATTTAAATTTGTTATAACGAACGACAAATTTACTCTAACCAAACTAACTTAAAACAAACCAAACCAAACCAAACCAAACCTAAAACCAACCATCCATCCATGTATGTATGTATGTATGTATGTCACTACTATGTGTTGTTTGTTTACCCATATAAAGAACAACAATTAACCAAGATCAAGCATGCAACTAATGCTGCTAATGCTGTTCTTGCCAATGCAAATCAAACTAACAATAACAACAACAAGAACTTGTTATCTGCGGCTGGTGGTGGCGGTGTTGGTAGTGGTGGATCCACAACTTCCATAAATAACAAGTCAACAATCCTAACGAACACATCAGCAACTGCTGTAACAGCAATCAATAACACTAACATTGTTACCGGTGGTGGTGGTGGTAGTAAACTACCAGTCAGTCTCAATACAACGACACAAACAGTGACACGTATTGGTAGCATTGGACGTACAACAATTGCTTGCATAACACCAGCAGGTGCTGGAATCGTTGGTGCTGGTGGCAATAAAAATCCGTTGAACAATGGCAGCGTAGATGCAGCATCAGCTGCTGCCTTGGCTGCTGCCGGTGTGGAACTTGATAGCATTGAAGAGAATACAACTGAAGTCATTGTTAAAATTGAGAATCCCGATGGGTCTTCATCATTGAATGGCGACGATGATATGGTTTGCAATGCCGCTACTGAGGATGATAACACATTCGATTATGATTTGAAGCTATCTAGCCCGGTATCGTGGAGCTATGATTGTGTCAAGGTTGAAGGAGAGGAATTCGAAGATACTGTCTTATCGGGCGAATTGGAGAATGCGGAAGAAGATGATGATGATTTGCTGACGACGGCTGCTGCAACGACTAAGCATGCCGAACAATCAAGTGATGCAGCAGCAGCATCGGCAGGAAGAAATGTTCGCAAAATCTCGCTCAGTCCCAAACAACAGCAACAATTGTTTGAACAACAACAGCACTTGCAACATTTGCAACTGCAGCCAACACATCAATCAGCTTTGCAGATCAAATTGCCCGCAATCCCAGCCACGATAACAACAATTTCAGCACCAAAGCTAACCGGCTATGGCGCCAATACTGACGCACCTGGTACAAGCAGTAACTGCAGCAGCAGCAACAATCTAATGTCCATCAGCAATGCATCTCTCGAACAAAGCAGCGGTGACTATCAATCAAGCTTACCCGACGATAAACGCTATCGCATTCTCATTCAAAATCAGCGTATGCGTAAGGAGTCGCTTGAGCATTCTGAAGATATGATCTACAATGCAGACATAGAGAAACCATGGGTTGCCTAACTGCAAGCGCACTTACAAATGGAAGAACAGTCTCAAGTGTCATCTGAAGAACGAGTGTGGTTTGCCGCCACGCTACTTCTGCAATAAAATGTGTGGCTATGCAACTAATGTGCATAGTAACCTGAAGCGTCACTTGAATACTAAATGTCGCGATCGCGACCGCGAGAAGGAGGACAAAAAGGACAGCAATGCTACATACACCTTGGTGTTCCAAAATGAGTGAACACTTGGTACTGTTGCTGCTGCTGCTGCGCTCTCCCCAACAATTATTATTTCATTTTGATTGTTTTAACTCTTATTATCATTTTATAGTGTGTGCAATGCATTTTTGTTTTTTGTTCAATTTTTGTGTTTGTTTATGATTTTACAACTTATGTTTTTATTTTAATTTTTTTTATAGCAAATGGTACTGGATTTGAAATTGGCTGGACTGAGATATATGATTTATTTATATAATATATAAACAATTATCTATGTACATACATAAGTCTCTCATATTAAGTATATAGAAACAAACATGTGCGCATCTCCTAACAAACAAAGAAAAACAAATCATTTATTAAATAAATTTATTAATTTATATAAGCAGAAAGGAAAGGAACAAAAATTCAAGCAAGTAAAGGAGAAGAGAATATTTGAGGAAGAAAGAAAGGGCCCAGTCAGTCGATTAATTTTTGAAATTTTCATTTTATGTCGAAATTATTAATATATTAAGTTAAATAAAACTGATTTTTAAATAGTTTAATTTTATATTAAAAATTAATGTTAATTGTTAATTTAAACCAAAAAAATTATAATAATTAAAACACACACACACACACTCACACTAGTCAGCGAAATATGAAAATGTGCTATAAATAACTATAAATATTTTATTAATGAGAAGAAAGAAGAGCAAACATTTTCTAGTCAAGAAAAATTAATGAAAAAATAAAATTAAAAAACTAAACAACAAAAAAAAGAGGATTAAAGAGGCGCGTGTAATAAAAACAAAAAAGAAGATTATTAGTAGAAAAATTATATAAAATATAAAAAATAACTACAAGAACAACAATTTGGTTTTCTTAAAGATTTAAGCTTTTTTTAAAAAAAAAACAAAAGAAAACAAAACAAAAAATTAAAATATTCTTATTCTAATTAATTTTTTTCTTATGTCTTTAAAAATGACAAATACACAAAAAAAAAAAAAAAAAAAAATATAATACAAAACTTAAACCAAGAATCTTTCGAATATTTGTGTGTAATTTTGTGATGATGTGCAAGCAAAAATGTATAAATATTATTATTATATATAAAATACACCACACACAGCACACAGAAACTCAACTCTCACATTCCACAAACTCTCTAAATACAAAAAACATACATTCCATAAAACAATACGAAAAACTTCATTAAATGTAACATTAAAAACTTGACACAGAAATATTTGATGATGTAAATTAAATAAATTTATTGTATGTGCACCTCGTAACGTAAAGTAAAGTAAAGAAGCAGAAAAAAACATATAAAATAAAGAAAATAATGCATAATGTTATTTTGAATCGGTGATGAGATGAAGGATGATGGTGGAATGCATACAAAAATCTATCTATAGAATAAATATTTAATAATATAAATTAATTATATATATGAGAAGAAAATAAACAAGAAAAAATACTGATTAATGAAATGATGACGATGAAGAAAAATTGATTCAATAAAAACTGAATTTTCAAAAATGAAAACAAATGACAACAAAAATATATTCGCTGATGTATTTATTTTCACCAAAAACACACTTTTACACTCATTCATCTATTCATCCATCCATCCATCCATCTCTACATGGTATTCTTCTACTTCATTTTCCAATCAATCCCATCCATCCATTCCATACTCCTCTAACCCTCTTTCATTCCAATATTATGATAATTTTCCTTCTTTCCTATTCCCAATAAATGAATATTATTATTTACAAAATGAAAAATTTGTTAAAACTTTCACTAATCAGTTTTCTTTTTCAGGTGAAGGTGAATGTGAAGTTGAGGGAGGCATGAATATGATGATGATGTTATGATATTCGTTCTGTTCAGTTCGGTTTTGGTGGGAAACGCCTTTGACGGATGGCAGCCTGGTTGACCACACATCTCAGATGACCACAGTCTGTCACTTGCTCTCTCTTTAACTCTCTAACTATCTCACTCTCTCTCTCTCTCTGTGTATTTCTGTATCTATCTATCTATTTATCTTTCTCTTTCGATCTCTATTATTATGATTACTATTATTATTATTATTATTACAGTATATTTTGAATTTAATATCTATGAAAATGTAGTACTAATAAATTACATTACAATTGCATGTTTTTTTTTATCTACAATACAATACAACAAACATGTCTTTGCCCCAATAGTTCGTTATTCGAGTAAATATAGACAGATTTTCCTTGAATGTTGCTATGTTATCTATCTATTGTACTTACCTACTATCACCTACTAGTGTAACCAAACTCCTACCAACAGCGGTAGCAATAGGAGGGGGTGGAGCAGCAGCAATAGCTGTGATACATTGATATACACAAAATACTACGCTTAGAAAATGTAAAGAAACTTGTAATTTCTGTAGCTTACTTTATTACTATATACTACTGTACTGTACTATATCTATATATAAAGAGATTTTTTTAATTAGATTCGTAGTTTGTTTCAAATTTGAATTGTTTATTTATTTACAATAATTTTGTAATATTCTTGTTCATGATGATTCAATTTATTTTAGTTTTATTTTGTAAATAAATAAACAACATCAACTGATTTGAGTTAATGGAGAAAACCAAAACTCAAAAAAAAAAAAAAAGAGAAACAATCATAAACTGAATTAAATGAAAAGTATTTTATAGTTTGTTCCTCTTTCTCTTACTTACTTTACTTTAGAATGTAAACAATTAATTGTATTTATTTATATATACTATAATTATCTATCAATCTACCGAAATCTTTGCTTTAAGTAATAATTGCATGTGTATTTACCTTTCTCGTCAACAACACCAACCCTCCAAATAGCATTTGTGTGCAGTTCAGGTCTCAATGGGACTGACTGATTTGTCACACTACACAATGTTGTTTTTCTATTTTTATACAACATAATGAAAGAAAAAAAAAGTGCAAAAACAATTGTATGATGAATTATTATTACTATTGACTAAAATTAAATCAAATGGGTTTTCTTTTGATTTTAATTTATTTATTTATTTTCTATTATTATAAGTATATATTGCATTATCTATCTACCATTTCTGACCATGCTTAGTTAGATGAGTAGATGTATCTGATCTGTTAAACTCTGTATAAATGTCACTAACCATATGTATCTTTTGCAAAATGAAACACCTCCAAATCAATCCTCCCTTATCCAATCTTTATATAAATACTATATGTAATGTTGATATTTTGCTTAGTAAATATTTGTTCTTGTGTCTTTTATTATGTTTTACTATTTTACTATAGATGACTATTAACTCTAAATTTGATGTGATTTACATATATACACGTAAACCATTTACTATTTATCTTTGTATCTCTGTATTTAATCTTACAAAGAAATGAAGTTAAAACTTTGCAGCGCCTACTCACATACAAAAACAAATTAAAAAAAAAAACAAAAATATCACGACACCACCACTACCACCACCACCACCACAAAAACAAACAAATACACAAGCACATAAAAACACAAAACAATAAATAAAAAATAAAAATTCTATATGGAAAAGTTCTATGCACCAGACAGAAATCATAACAAAATCAATCATGTGATCTTGAAAGTGTTTGAAATCAAAATTATTGTATAACATCTTCATCATCCCACATACTCGTACACAGCGCGAAATGTTCTCATGGTAATATTTTTAACATAAATCTTAACTACTGTTTATTTTTCACATATATGAAACCTTTTGATTTGCTGCTTTCAATATTCTAATTATGATTAGCTTAATACAAAATATATATATTGATTTGTTTCTGTTTCCGTAAACCATTTATTAATATTGATGATGATTGTGATATCTCTTGAGATCAGAAGAACAGAAGAACGGACAGGATATTAAAAGTTATTGTTTAGACAACATTCTTCTTTATTTATTACAAACCAAAATAAATAATGAAATTATATAAATCTTAATCAATTAATTAATATGTTTTTCTATTTCGTTCTTTTCTCTTCCTTTTTATTTTTATTATGTATATCCAAAGGTCGAACAACATCAATATCGTCACATCATATAAGTGATAGCGTCACATCACCGTCAGTGCCTACAGCAGCCAGTGCCGCAGCCGCAGCCTCAGCCGCCACTCATCTACATCATCAAAGATATAGTATACGCGGCTTGAAAACTAGTCCAATTACAAGTCCCATCGCAACACCTTCTGGCAGCGTCATCAAATATGAACCCGGCCTTGGTTCTGATGACAATGAACAAATTAGTTTACATGAGCAGCAGCAATATATTCATAAGCAGCATCAATATCACAGGTCGCGACACGACACCACTGTCAATGATGATGACGACGACAATGAAAACGACGATATTGATGACGAAGACGACGATGCTGATGATAATGATGATGATGAGGTGAATGAGCCATGTGATTTGCGCTTAAATATCGATCTCGCCAAAGTGTTGCAACCAGTTGCCGCTTTTGCATTAGCCGCAGCACAATCGTCAGGTATGCCCCCGCATCAAGCGACCAAGTTGCACCAAGCTGCGCTGCAGTCGATAACCCACCACCAACACCACCACCACCCCCAACAGCATCATCATCATACACAACAGCATCCGCTGTTAAATTTTCCGCAACAACAAGTAGTGAGCGCCACATCGCCTTCACGCCGTTACAGTGCCACCAGCAGTGGTGGCATCATTATTGCACCACAGCCAACGACTGGTGCAAGTGTAACATCCCCAAGTAGTGCGGCTGCTGTAGCCATTGCTGCCGCAGCGGCAGCTGCAAATAACTCAAGTGCCTCAATTAGCAGTGGCGCTGGTGCCTCAACATCAGCTGCTGCCGCCGCCGCTGCTGCTGCAGCAGCTGCAGCCGCATTACATGCAGGTGTAGTATCAAATTTACCTGGTAGTAGTAACTCAGGTGGTATTGCTTCTGGTGCTACTACTCCAACTAATGCTGGTAGCGGCGGTGGTAGTGTTGGTGTCAGCGGTGCGGGTGGTGGAGGTGGAGGTGGTAGTGCTTCGGGCGGTTCATCGATAGTTGGTAGTGGTGGTGGTGGTGGTGGTGGTGGCACCTGGGGTGGTGCCTATACCTGTGAACGTTGTGGCAATTCATACGCACGTCCACATAGTCTCAATCGTCATGTGCGTTTCGAATGCGGTGTCGAACCGAAATTCGAGTGTCCCATTTGTCACAAGAAGTCAAAGCACAAACATAATCTTGTGTTGCATATGCGCACACATCAACATCGATGATATAATCGATGACATCGTCGTCCGATAACATTTGATATGCGGCAGATTAAAAAAAAAAGTCAGTCCCTGTTGGTTAGGGTGGTGTTGTTCTTATTCTTATTCGTATTCTCTTCGCCCAATGTCCACCACCACTTAGTGATTCAATAAAAAAAAGTGGATTTTGCAACAACAAGTAGCTTAGCTTATAAAGAATAAGAAAATGACGATGCAGATACAGATGAAGAGGGAGTAGAAAAACAATAGAAGAAGAAACAAACCAATCTTCTTTTCCAGCACGAATGTGATGACTTTCTCTTTTTTTTTTTATTATAACAAGGTAAAGCAAATGAAAAAAAAAAAGAAGAAAGAATACAGCAATGATATAAAAAAAAAAAGTTTGAGCGATTTTCAAATGATCTTGAAACAACAAATATAGTCGTTTTTTATAATTATATACAATAAATACATTTATATATACTACTACTATATAATAATAATAATAATAATAATTGTGTGTGTGACAAATTGTTTAAATGACGATCGAGAGATGATAAAATGAAAATAGATTTGTTGTGGTTGGGTGGGTTTGGGTTGGGGTTAGGATTGTTTGGGTTTAGATTTATTTCAAAGTTTCACACGTGAGAGATGGAAAATAAAATCAAACATTTCTTCAGCATAAATTTCGAATTGAATGATCACATTAATAGATTAATTAATGAAATAATAATTTAAACTCTTCCATTTTTTTTTTTTTGTTGTTGCTATTCAGGTAATGAAAAAACAAAAAAAAATGAAAATGATAGGAAAATTTAAATCATAAAATAAGCCCAATGATCTCAATTTTTGTTAAACAAAACAAAATGAAAAGAAAAATATGCATTTCAATGAAAAACAACAAAAAAGAAAAAAACCAAGAAAATCACCCAGCAATAGAAGGAGAAGAGTAGATAAAGGTGGTGAAATCTATTTAATCTATCAATCCATCTTTCTATCAATAGATTTCTATTTATAGATATCTATTGATAATTTTAACTTAATAATTTTGTATTGAGCAGTAAATCTCTCACGTGCAAAATCAAACGAAAAAATCTAATAATTTTTATCACAATAACATTAGACAAATATGGGGTATATATTCTCGTATATATATAGAAATGAATAGATCAGGCAAGAGGAGTAGTGATAGGTTAGATAGATAGATGGATGGATGGAAACATCAACAGTCAATAGAAAGAAACAAAGAATTAAGGAAACCTTAAAACAAAGTGTCAGTCAGAGTACACGGAGGAGGAGGAGGAGTCAGTTCAGATAGTCTAGATGATGATAGTAAATATTCTAGTTTAGTTTATATGTTGATACAATTACAATTAATAACAAAAACAGAAGAGATGATCGATCGATCGAGCAAAAAGCAAATTGTGAATTCATGTAAAAATAAGGAAATAAACAAACTAAATAGGTTTTATTTAAGCACCAATTATAATTATTTCGATTCTCTTACAAAACAAAAAAAAAACATACTCGTATGTAATGTTGTAATAAGAATAATAAGGGACAAAGTCATGAGTGAAAAAAAGAACAGAAATGAGGTATTAATCACACACACACGCGCGCGTCTATGAGAAGGCAATCAGAATTAAGTCAGATCAGATCAGATCACTACTTCGATTTAAGAGCAGTCAAGCTCCATCTACTTTATAATAATCTGATTAATATAAAATCAAAATGCCGTCCTTAGAACTCAACACAACAACACACTACATACTTAGTTATAAGTATCTTTGATATTTTGGATCATTGATTACATTAAATTATATTTTTTCCAAATTGAATAATTTTTGTTGAATCGAATTTTTGGAACAATTCGATCGAATAGTTTGTAGTTATAGTCGCGCCACTACTCACTACTCACTCCTCACTCCCCACTCACTCATTGATCTCTGAATAGAAGATATATGTATATGTAAATCTTATGAATGTTTATAATTATTATTTTGACTTGCTCATTCCATGAATTTTTCTTAAAAAAAATTAACTTTAGATAAACATTATATGGACTATACTATAATGATGATGATGTGATTACAAGATTTCGATTTATTGTTTATGTAACTAGAAATACAAAACGAAGAATCATCGGCATAATATATTTTAATACTTATACAATTTACGAGTATGAATATATGAACTTATAGGACTCCTAAATCGAAGTAATGTTCTGTTCTTCTCTCACTAGTGAAGTGATATAAAAGTTAAGGTGTTGTGATTATCGTATGTAATAGTATGAGGGTTAGAAAGTGGTGGGAAATTTTTCAAGCAACCAAAAGAGTCTGACTCTTTCTATGCAAGAATAGAAACGAACAGAAAGAAAAAAAGAAAGAAGTCATCAGTCAGAATTTGAGCAAAATAATTGGAATGTGATATAAAGAATATAGTCCTCATTATTATGATATATTGTAAATAATAAAAAGCAAACAAATGATAATAAATATTATTTTTATATTATATAATTCAACAAGGAGATGGATGTTAATGATGATGAAGTTAATATATAAATTTAAAAAAATAAATAAAAATAAAATAATGCAATTTAAATAATTTGCAATATTTTATCAACTTAATTAGCAGCAAATATAATAATAAAATTTAATAATAATAACCATTTGTTACACACAACAAAAAAAAATACATTTATCACACCAACAATACACAATACAAACACCACCACCCCACACCCACACCCACGCTTTTTTCAAATGCTCCACATGCATTCTATAATATAAATGATATAAAATATCTATAACAAAGCCAAAAAAAAAAAAAAAAAAAATTAAATAGAATAAAATAAATATTAAAACAGCAACAAAAAATTAAATAAAAATAAATAAATTTCGGTTTACCGAATATTTATTCATATTATCCTTCATACAATTTGTACATGGAGATCATGGAGACCATGTCTCCAAATTAGAAAATCCTCCTTATCAATGATAAAATGATTGAGATTTGGTTCTAATGAACCAAATGTGCGTGAGCGATATATGAATAACATACATATGTGCAATACATAAGAAGTATGTAATGTGTTTGTTAAATGTTTGTGCCTCAGCAAATGTGATACAAAATTTCGTTAAAGAAGCAACATGCAAACGATTGTTTAAATACATTGAACATATAAAATAAAATAAAATGGCGCAATTTTTTAACTTTTAATAATAATAATAATCATTATAATGATGATGATGCGAATATTACAACATTTTTTATTTTTTAATCATAACTTTGTTAATTAATTAATTGTTAATGTGTATGGTAAACAAAACCAAACCAAACAAAAAAAAAAAAGAAAAATATTCAAAAAAAAAAAAATTCGAAATTTATGAAATTCGGTTGGTCAGTCAGTATTCGAAATCAAAAAAAAAAAAAAACAGAAAATAAATGAAAACAAAAACAAGTAAATAAAATGATCTTATAAAAAAAATACAAAATACATTCGAAATGTATTTGTTTGTACCATTTATGCTTAATACAATAATTGTTTGTTGTTGGATCTAATTCAATTCAAAGAAAACATATTTGTTATACGGAATTCATTTTGTCAAAATTTATTATTATTATTTAATTCTATTATGTACATTTTATTTATTACAATTATTATTATATACAAAAATATATGATGATATATTTGCGCTAGTCAAGGCAGGTTAGTTATTTGGTAGTTTTTTGCATTAAATGCTGCTTATAATGATAATGATGATGATCATGAAGGTCATGATGAATTACAATTTTAATTTGTTGTTTTTCTTATTGTTTGTTTTTTTTTTATTATTATTATATTAATATTATTACACAATATTACCATATTATTACTATAAACATACATATACTTATTTATATTTCTTAGTTATTATTCTATTACTATTTTCTATTATAAGATACATATGACCGATCTACATTTACAAAACAAAAAACAAAAAATATCTATCGTTCGTAAAATAATATGGTAATCTATTTCTCTTAATTTAATATTGAATTTATCTCTAATTAGGGTTGTGGTAATTAATTAATTTGTAATCTATAATTTGTGTTTTTGTTTTTTGTTATTATAAATATTAATAATACTAATTATTTTATTTTTATTATTATTGTTTTTTCGACTTTAAGTTTAATCATTAATTTATCAACAGCGCGCATGTGATCGACACAAAATTTCTATGCTCTAAAATCGAAATATTTAAAACAATGTTGGCTTGCTTCATTTCAAAGATTAATGGGATAAAACCCAAAAGGAAAAAAGCTCGCTGCCACATTGATGAAAGAAACGCAAAAAATAAAAAAATTAAAAAAAAAACATAAAAGAAAAAATGGCAACAAAATATATTATGAGAATTTTGTGTCAAATATTGAAAACAAAAAATAAAAAATATTAAGAGAAAAGAGAGCATGTGATAAATTTTAATATATTTATATATCTATATATATAAAAGAGAAAAAAAAAAAAACAAAACATGAATTAATGAAAATGAGCAAAATTTTGTTTTTCTAATTAATCAAATATACTAACACAATCAACAACACAACAACTACACACTTTACTACTTTAAAATGCAAAATTTTTTATTATTCTTTCTATAAATATTTCGTTGACTAATATTTAGCTACAAAAGAAAAGAAAATGAAATAAATTTATATAATTATATATATATTTTAATAAATATTTTTAGATAAACATAACAGAAAACTGAAGACCGACATTAATAATATGTAAATAATATTCAATGTGTGTGTAAATATTTGTAATGCTTTTAAGGCTTCAGCATTTTCTATTAACAAAAATACAAAAAAAAAAAAAAAGAAAGAAATAAAAGCAAATTAATACAAATACAATATTTTTATACATTAAAAAAAATATATATATTTATGTAAAATTGACACTCCCCCCACACACACACACTGAGACACAATTGAATATAAAAAAAATATATATATATTTTGTTTAAAAATAAAAAATAAATATGAAAAATATCTAACATTTAACTAACAACAACAACAGTTTGATTAACAAAAAAATTCTTTTATTTTATTTCCTACAAAACTAGACAAACCTAACACATAACATAAAATATAATATTGTATATGTAATTTTTTCGTAAACAAAGAGCTGTGAATGTAAATTATATATAAATATGTTACATATGTTGTATCTATCTATTTATATGTATGTGATCGATGTGATTTTTTGTGATTGACGACGATGGTGATGATGATGATGATGATGATAAAGGTGTGATGATGATTGATAAGGCAAAGAAAAGTTTTAGCAAAGATTGTGACAAATATATAAAGTAAAGTAAAGTAAAGAATAATGAAAATGAAGCGATCAAGTGATAAAGCAAAGAAAGGAAAGAAAAGGAAAGAAAAGGCAAGAAAAGAAAAGGAAAGAAAGTGGCAACGAACACAAACCAACAGGCAGAAAATATATAATAACAAGTTCTTAGTTTTCCTTCTTATAATAATTTTTAATCGTTTACAAAAAATCAAAAATTCTGCACTGTTAAATACAATAATTTTTTTTTTTTTATTGTAAATTATTATTATTATCATCATTTGCTACTTATGCTTTTTTGTCTTTGTTTGATTTCAACATAATAAACAACAACAACAACAACAACTTAGCACACAAAAATTAGCTTTAAGAAAAAAAAAAATAATAATTATAAAAATACATAATATAAAAGAAATTTAAATAAAAAAAAAAAAGAAATATACTTAGTGTCGAAATGTTTTGCACTCCTAGAAAACAACAAACAATTTTTTTGAAAATGTATAAAAATAATACATAATAATCATATTTTTATATACATATATGTATGTACAATCTGATTCTCTCATTATATGTATGATGCCTATCAAAAAAAAAAAACAATAATACAAAAGCCACATTAAATTTATGTAAACTATCTACTTGGGTCATTGGTGACAATTAAAATTTAATGAAAATAATTCTAAGGGAGAATGATAAAAAAAAAGAAAAGAAATTATTACATATTTGTATTCTGGAAGAGCTTTTGAATTTTCCAAATTGTTTTTATTTTTTACAATTTATTGATCATCAAACAGAAATCGTTGAATAATGTGTGCTTAAAAAATAAAAGAAATCTAGTATAAACAATGAAATAATAAGAATTATAATACAATAAATATACATACATACATGAATACTTACTAAATATATGGAAAGAAAAGAATTATGTGAGTGTAAATGAAATAATTTTTAATAATAAGATAATAATAATAATATTAATATATAATTAATAATTGCAAGAAAAAAGCCTTAAAAAATTGTGAAAAATTTATTACAATAAAAAAAAATATATATATATATATATATATAATATATAAATAAATATATACATATGTATATATGAGAATCAAAATGAATGAATATATTCATATATATAAATATATGAAAAAGAAAAGTAAAAGTAAATTAAAAACAAACGAAACAAAAACAAACAAACAAAAGAGATATTTATTGAATATTTTGAAATGGTGGGGAACTCTGTGAAGTGAGTAAATGATAAAGTGTATATTTTATTTATTTATTATTTTTCTCAATTTCAGGTCTCATAGGTCACAAGTATTTTTGTTACTAATTTATTATCAATCTCTTAGCTTATTTGAATTTGAAAATACATAAAGAAGACTTTACTAACATGGCTTTCTTTTTCATAGGTTAAACAAGTTGACTACCCAATGGGCTGACCTGACCCTGACGACTCTGACTCCCATTTCTCCGCTTGAGAGAATCGATTCGTTGATGCATGGTGGATCTAGTGGAAGTTTCTGATGATAATAATACAATAATAATGATGATGATCTAAGTGACATTTCAAATTATTATTTAAAAAAATAAAAAAGAACGTTAAATTTTGTATTTTTGTATTGTTCAAATTGTTAAATATACATTTATAGAGAATTGTCTAATGTAAATCACTAAATTGTAGTTTGAAGCAATTACTGTTACTGTATTTCTTTAATACGCTTACCGCCACCACCTACTCCACTACCCTTCCTGTAATGTTTACAATATTATTGTACATAATAATAATAATAATAATAATATTACATTTTCTGTATTATATGAGTATATAAATTTCTTAAGGTAATAATCACATTTATTTAGATTCATTGTCATAAATACTCGTCTATCACTTGTCATCTGATATCTGTCACCACTCTCACCAGTCACATGAAGCTTAATGCTTACATATTGTTCTTAAAGTTAAGAAATGTGGAACTTCATCACTCACATACACTACTTCGTCACCCAACAGGCCAAGGCTGAGTGCTGCATATCATCATTCAACTTATCATATACATACATACTCATATGTACACACAAGCACCAGCACAAAAACACAGATACAGGCACAAACAGGCACAGGCACAGACACAGGTTTTAATTACATATCCTATCTATGAGTAGCACACAATCAAAAGATATTATTAATAGTTATTTTCATATATAAAAATATTTTAGTTTTATTCTAAATTGAAAATTTAATAATTTATTTAATTTAATTGTGTTTTTTTTTTTGACATTATTGTTTAATTGAATTTTTATCTTTTCTTTTCTTTTCTTTTTGTTTATTTTATTTCTTTCATTTTTCTTTCATTTACTTTATCAATGAACGCGCACACACTTGCTTGGTTTGTACTCCAATTTCAAATCCAATTCCAACAATCAACCAACCAATTAACGCGAACCCCACCAGATATCTATCCAATACTTGGTAGTCTTTTGGGCGTTGACACTACCACATCTGCCACCACCTCCAACAACAACCATATGACCAACAACTCAATGTTGCTGAACGCCAATCACGACTTGAGCTCCAATGATTTCGGTTATGGCTATAGCTATAGCTATCTGAACAATAACAACAATACCAATAACAATCGAAATGGCTCCGGAGCAAGCAACAGCCGTGGAATTGCTTCACATGTCACTGCAACTGCTGTGATGGAGAAGAAGACATCATCATCATCAGCATCATTGGCAGTTGCTGGTACAAGTTTGCTGAGTGTTAAACAAATGCAACAGCAGCAACGTGATTGTTTCATGCAGTGCAAATATTGTCATCGCTGTTATAAATCACATCAAAAGATGCAAGAGCACGTGCGTAAATATTGTCTCAAAGAGAAGAAATACAAATGTGTCTCGTGTGAATATCGTTCGAGGCGCAAGGATCATGTGCTGCGTCATGCCAAGCGCAAGCATTCCGCTTTATATGAACGTTTACGTGACGACGAGGAATGTCTCTTTGTCATAAGTACGGAGGATGAGATCGGCAAAGAGGATGAACGCATTGGCATGGGGGGCGATGAAAGTGTTGGTGGACTCGGTGGTCTCGGTGGCGTTGGTGATGATGACGACGAGGAAGATGCTGATGTAGCGGCTGGTATTGATAGTGATATTGCGGCTGCGTTGTGCGAATTTAATTTTGATTTCACAGGCAGGGATTTAACAATAACGGCTGTGCCTATACTGGAAGATGGCGGCAAGGAGGAGAACGAAGATGACGATGATGATTATGATGATGATGGTTAAAAGATGGTGTCAAGTTTGTATTGTGGGTGGGTTAGATGAGGTATTACTATTACTGAGAAAAGAGATTGAGAATAGTTGATGAGTTGTAGAGAAGAAGTGAGGATTAGAGAATAAATAGAGTGTAAATAATACCAAAACTACTACCAAGTAGCTACCTCGAGTTAAAAACTAAGATAAAATAAAACCTCATAGGCTCCGCACACTTACACTTACACTTGCAGATGCCGATGCAAATGCAAATATACTGGCACACATGCGCACAGACACACTACAGACATACCTCAGTATGTTGCACCAACAATTTACTATATACAAAAGTAGGATATAGAAGTTGAAGTTAACGCACCGATCCAAATATCTACCGATCTACCGATCTATCTATCTTTTTATCTATGATCTAGCAAAATGTGTAAATTTCCATAAGTGAACCTACATACATCTATGTTTGTAATTGCTTATACTATTATTATTTCTTTTTTTTTTTGTTTGGGAAAGATCAAGATCTTTATTAAATTGTCTTATGCATATTTTTTTACATTATTATTATTATTATTACATATTATTATTATTTTTATGATTAGTTAAAGAGACAACAGTTTATTATTGTAGAAATCTTTAGCCGCCACTGGCTGTGTGGACTCTCAAGACATTCCAATTAATTGTTTAAATTATTAAAGGATTCTCTATCCATCCACCATTCTTTATTTAATAAAATTTATTTGGTTATTTTTTTGTTGGGATTTCCTTTTTTTTACTACATAGTAAGTAGCTTAGAGTATAAAAATACATAGAAGCACAGGTCAAAGACGAAGATTAAATTTACAACTTTTTACAAAAAGATGTTAAATAAAACAAATTCTTGCCACAAATAAACACAATAAATAAAATATATAATAGAAAAAGAGGAATTTACTTAAAATTTTTTAAGACTTTAAAATCGCCATCTATTGCCAATAAAATTAATAACATTATATATTCAATATGTTTTTGAAATTTTATTTGTTTTCATTTTTTGATATTTATTTTCCAATGTATAGAAATGAATGGATGAATTCTATTTGGTAAAAGAGAAATTGTACTTTAAAAGATGTGTGTAAATGATGATGATGATGATGATGATGATTGTACTACAATTGTTAAATGCAACTTAAATAAACGAATATTTCTATATGTAAAACTAAAATGTTACTTAATGATAAACATGCACAGATGAAGATGAATGATGATACAGATTGATGATGATTCCCCCTCTAGATACTTAGAAAAGTTGCAAAGTTGTATCGATCTGAAGAAAAATCTTCTTTAATTCAAACACACACACACACACACTCACACAGAGCACAATTACTCAAAAACACTACTCTGTACTAACCAAATGAAACTAATTTTGTGTATTATGCATTCTGTTCTTAAAGGAAACTCGGAGGGATACTGGACTATTTTGGAAACTGTGCCATATTCCATAGCGAGCAGTACACAAACGCATCAACAACAATTGCCACAATTGCCGCAGTTGCCTCAATTGACACAATCGCAACATGGTGGAGTACAGCAACAAATGTCGAATGCATCAAATGCAACAGCAAATTTAATAACTGCAGCGACTGTTGTTGTTGAATTGCCACCAGATGAATTGGGCAATCCCGTTGGCAACATACAATATACAATACCAACTTTGGCCAAGGCAAATGCAACAGTACGTGTGCCAACGACAACAACCAGTGGCGTTCACACTACCCCACAAGGCACCACAATACAAATTGTTAAGCAAGAATCACATCAGATTTCATTGCAATCATGTTTGGATGCTCAAAATTTGGTGCAACATCATCAGCTGGGTAATGCATCCGGTGGTGGCGGTGGCACTGTTGTGGTCAATGGTCATCACCAGCAGCAACAGCAGCAACAACAGCAACAGACAACAACGGAATACATCAAAATCGATACGTCACGTCTCGAAGATAAAATGTTATTACGTGATGTTGTGCAGTATGGCAGTGCAAATGTTACACTCGCAACGGCAACTGCCACGACTCCAACAGCAACAATTGTCACACATGATACCCAATTGCTGTTACCAGATGCCGATGAAACCGAACGTGAATTGGAGTTGAGTGCAATCAATGAACAGAATGAATTATTAAATGATGCCACCGAAATGGTGACACAAGCGACTCAAAAAATCTATGCAACCAGTATCACAACATCAACAAATTGTGCAACTAGCACAACAACAAGGATTGTCAATCATCCAACATCCTGCAACATCAATGAGTTGAGTGAACAACAGAAATATGTGTGCAATGTTTGTGGCAAATCGTATAAAATCAAAGGTTCGCTAAAACGTCACAAGAACTATGAGTGCGGCGTTGAACCCACATTGAAGTGTCCCCATTGCCAACACAAATGCAAATATAAATCCGATTTGCGTAAGCATATCTCACAGAAACATCCCGATAAAATCACAAGTGATGGATTTTAAGAGAAACTCAAAATACAAAATACAATTGCAATACAATAATCCGATATATCGGAAACAAACTCAAACCAAAATCTAGTCAAAATTTTACTCGTCAAAATCGTTGAAAGTTTTTTGTTTTTTTTTTTTATTATAAACAAAACAATGTTCCTTAAATGATCTCACATTGTTTCATAATTTTAAATTTATATCCAATAATCAATCATACAAAATGTATTATGTACGTAGAATTCTTTCGATATTTATATGTATGTATATAAATATAATATATTGTTTCTATACTATAATATAATTATAATGATAATAATATTAGACTAAAGAGTTTCTTCGGATAGTCATAACAAAATGATGAATTTTCCTATTTTTAAGTGGTAAATGTTCTTTGCAAATCATCATTTAATAAAGGAGGATTTGTTTTCAATAAAATTGCATAAGTTCATATGTATAGTATGTAAGGAGATTGTGTATATAAAAACCAACACTATATGAGCATTGGATGATGATCTACATATGTACATATGTATGTATTGTAGATTGAGTATTAAAAGTTATATGTAGGAGTTTTGTTGTATTTATCTTTTAAAAAGTGAGAATGTTTTGTTCGTTGAAGCATTATAGTATTAGTACATACATACATACATATGTATTTATAATTATCCTTTTCAATTTCGTATTTTCTTATGGGTTGTTGCAATATAATTTGTAAGACTAAGATATTTAAATGATACAAAATCATTCAAATCAAATCTAAATCAATACGTAAAGGCAAACTAAGTCATTTAATAAAGTACATAAGTTTTATTATATTAGAGTGAAATTTCCTATGAAGTATTTCAACAAGAATGATGAATGATAATATCAAAATATAAGAATAATAAATGCTATGTACAGTGACTGAGTGAGTGAGTGAGTGATGTTTAATCACAAAGATTGTAACATATGTTTGAATTTAAAATTAAAAATATATATACATATATACAATATATAGTTATATGTAAAAGAAAAATAAGAGGAAATGCAAAACCACATCAAACACAAAGTTTCAATGCTCAACAAGTTTTTACAGTTTAATTTACTTATAACCGTAAGATGAAAGTCCAAAGAAATTAAAAATTTTAAAGTTTAATAATCATAAGCAATTTTATCTTGTATTTTATGTACAAAAAGTTGATGAATGAAGAATGAAGACATCTTCACAACATCACAAATGTTACCACAACCAGCAGTCAGTCAGTCAGTTAGTCAGTATTGAGTTTGAGTAATCAATCTAAGAATCAAGAATCATGTACGAGTTTTATCAAAGATCAAATCAAACCAAACCAAACCAAACTAAACCAAATTAAAGATAGAACAAAGAACAATATTATGTGGCAGTAGCTTTATTTCTAACATTTAAAATATACAATACAAAAAGATATCTATAGAAATATAGTCGAATGAAATGAAATGAATTCAAAAAAACAAAAACAACAAAAAACAATGTCTTTCATTACTTGATCTACCATAAACTAATCACAAAGTATCTACGTTTGTATTGTACCTCCTCATTTAGACCAAACAAATATTAATATATATTTCTCTTCTATAGGTCAACACAGTTTATGTCTGGATGGATGGAACCGTTGTTAATTGGAACTTGGTGGCTGCTGTTGTACTTACTATAGAAATTATTAAATTTCATTATAAATTGGATATAAACTGAAAGTAATAAAAAAAAAAACATTTTTAAGTAGTAAACTCACTCATGTTGTTTTAAAACTAACAGTAAATATGCATATGTGTATATAGTTTATACAATTATATATGTTAACATATATCAGATATATTAATAATAATACGCACACTTTGACAAATTGATATTCTCTATGTCTTTTATCGCAGGAAAGTTGTCAATGCCAGTGGCTGTGTCTCTACTTTGTGAATGTGGCCGTTACTTTGCAAACGAAAACCGTATGAAATTCCACAAAATACAGGAATGCGCCGAGTTGAGACAATTTCAATGCAATGTCTGTTCAAAATGGTTCAAGCGGCGTTCACATCTCAAACGACATCTCCACACGCACACTGTCGAATATGAAATGGCGAAAGAAAAGAAAAGATATTTGAAAGCCCAAAAGAAATCCATAAAAGTTGTAAATGAAGTCTGCTCAAAATTTTTCATTAATGTTAACTAAAAGTACATATATACATAGTTTGAATGTTGAGTTACATAGATTAATAGAAATTCTAAATGTATTTATTTGCTCAAATGAATTATGATGAGTTATTGCATAAATTTAAATAATTAAATAGATTTAATCATTACAATAAAATGAATATGAAATAAAATGAAATTACTTATGTTAATCAAAAATGTCATTTGAATTATTCTTATTATTATAATTATTTTTCTTTTTTTATATATTCATAATTATTTTTATTATTTATTTAGTAAGTTTGTTATTATTTAATTACGTGTGTGTGTGTGTATTTATAATTTAGCTATTATTAATTTGTCTCTCAATATCTAAATTTTATTCTTTTATGTCATATAATTTCATTAATCTTTTGCTTTGTTTTATGAGTTCTTACGTACTTTTTTCATTTTACATTATGGAATAATTTTTTTGATTTATTTTATTGATGTTCTTTTCTTACAGCGGTCAGTAGCAGTAGCGTCTCCAATAACAAATACAATTTACGCCAACAGCAACAACAACAACGGCAAGCGACAACATCCAAAGATATATTCATCGATGATGCCTACATTTCAAGTGATTCAACAAATCCAAGTGAAAACTTAATGGAAGAATCTGGTTATGTTGCCAATTCCACCATCGACGTCAATAAATATGATCGCGATCGTGATCGTGATCATGATAACAATGATGTTGATAATGACGGGGCTGATAAGAAAGAAAATGTTGATGCTGCAAGTACCAGTGCTGCAGCTGAGCCAAATAATGCAGCAGCCATGATTGCATTGCAACAATTGGCTTCAATTTCATCTGCTCAATCACTGCAACGCCTGGTGCCAACTTTGCCACATAATTTGCGCCTCAATACCGGCGATTTGGTATACGGGCGCAGTGGCAAGTTACCGCGTCAGAGCTCAAAACGTGTCAGTCAATATGAATCCAATCGTTGTCCACTCTGTGCACGTGTCTATCGTTCGCAAGCATTTCTCAATGAACACATGCGCCAGGAGCACTCAATATTGATTTAAATATCTATATACCAATTTTCTACCATTAAAATTATTCATATTCAACTAAATGATTAATCAACAAATGAAGAAGAAATTTAAATACAAAGTCCTAATGAGTCTGAGCGAATTAAAAAAAATTCTAAAATATACAATTTATATATATAAAAAAAAAAGAAAAAAAAAGTATACAAATCTAAATAATAATAATAATAATTTCATATCTTTAAAAAGAATTACACATGTACCAAAAATTACACACGCACACACAAACACTCAGAGAAACAGCTGAGTATAACAACAAAAGAAAAACCATTGACTTTGGATTCACCAAAGATATAACATACACTTCACATTATTCACATACAGTTCTCCATATTCATAACATACCCCACATTTTTATAACAGTTTGTAGGGAATAAATTTTTAAAATTTATGAGTTAAGCATACAATTGGTGATTGATCTAATAATCACCTTAACAATACAATCCGCATATGTTATGATATAATAAAATTAGGAAAATATAACTTTTGCTGAAGTTCGATTGATGTGAATTTCCCAAAATTTTCACCTCATTTATTTCAGTCACACACTGAAGTGTCTTTGGTATGTGAAATATGTAGTAACAAAAATTGAACACTAAAAATAATCCTAAAACAAAATTAGTACAATAATTTATGTAAGTTTTAAGTTTCACAAAGATTTTAAATAATTTTCCCCCTACAAGTTCGTTTTACCATACATAATACAATTCAAAAAAGTTATACTATTTACTATACATACAAAGCTTTTAAAGCAACATCTATTTGCCTTTCAAAACATTATTATTATTATTACATATATAACAAAAGCTATAAGATCAAATGAAATATAACTCAACAAATCAATACACAGAGCTGAAACTTAAGCACCCCACAATATACTTATGATTTTGTTGAAATTGTTATTATTGAATTACAATATGTTAAAATGTAAATGGATTTTATTTTGTTATAACTTTCTTTAATGATAAATACAAATTTTATTGAATTCATTGTTTTTATAATGTAAAAGTCAAACTTGAACTGAAAAATTGAATTGCTTATGAAACTAACTGAGGGGTGCGGTGCTTTAGTTTTAGCCACTACTGTACATACATACATTGAAAAAAACTCTAAACAAAGGTCCAAACAAAGATTTTTTATACTTACAATATTGCTTAATACTAAAAACATAAAAAATAAAGATAAATAAATTACAATTAATTTAGAATGGAAATTTTCTTTAATTCAAAAAAATACAATATTTTCCTTTCTTATTTCTTAAGTATTTTTCTTTTGTAATCATAGTTTTATTTAAATTTTTAATTGAAATTCAGCATGGTTTCTGCTTAAAGATCAATTCTAATGTTTCCCTTAAAACATATATAAACGTTACGACATTGACATGAAAATGGAAGCTACTACATACTTGTATAGTGGACAGCTGAATAAGAATCTGCAGATACTTGTGCCGCATTCAGGTAACAAATTGTAAGATGCAAATTTTTTTATTTTGATTTTTATTTTTTCATTTAATCTTTTTTTGTTTTTTCTTTTTATTTTGTGCTGAAAAATGCAAACTCTCTATAGATCTGATCTGCCTAGATAAGAATATGCAAAGGCATCATCAGCAGCCTTATTATTGTAACATTTTGAGAAGAATCGCAATGACTGCATAGAAGAAAACAATCTTCTAAGAAGGTGGTAAATATTTTAATTTAAATTATATAAAGTTTTTATTTTTCTATGTGTTATGTATAAAGGATCAGATATAACTAAATATATATGCACATAAGTACATACATACATACATAGTACATACATATGTGGATATCTGCAGACATTTATTTTTATGTACTTACATATATTTGTATCTTTTGTAAATCGAACTTACACATCTTTTATGTGCGAGTATTCCCTATTATCGTTCGTTTTCAAACTAAGTAAGTTTCAAAATAAAAAATGTGTATGTTCAATGATGAAGCATTAAGATAAACCTTAAATCTGTCCGTCTGTCTGTCTTTCTGTCCGCCTTACCATTTGTTGGCTCTGCATAAATATGGATTTATATCCTGTTGCTATTTTCGAATAGTTCGCTAGTGTGTTTTGTCGTTTTGAACCTGGTTGGGCTGTTTGTTTGTTTGTCTCTATCTATTGGTTGCATGCCGACCTGCCTGCCAATCTCTCTCTCTCCTCGCTTTTCTTTGTTATGTGTCGCTTTGAACTTCCCACGCAATTTTTCTAAAAGAGCACGAGAGAGAGAGAGGATTATCCGATGTATAGTTTCAATTTCTCTCTTTTGTATACTTCGATGCTGATGAGGTTTTTCGTTTCACATTTTTACAATGTCCGCTTTGTGCTTTGTCTTCGTCGTATTTTGTTGGCGAGGTTTCTGTTTTCCAAGTTTCAACGAAAGCAAACTGAGTTTCAGATTTTCTAAGTTGTTTATGTCTGTTTTCAATTTCCTGGAAATTTACAATATTTGAGCAGATGGTCCTCTGTACTTTTTCTTTTGTATGGTAGATAAGTATACATATGTATACTTACTTGTGTACACATTTATTTATATACAAAAGTAAATTGCTTTTAATGTGTTTGTGTGTGTTTATTAGATACTTAAAGCATGATTTTGGAGTAGAGAATATTATGATTATTCTAAGATTTAGGCCCATATAGCTTGAAGAAACATTTATTTATACTTACTATATCTTTATTTATTCACTTTATATTTTTTTGATTGAGAGAATTGAATAATTAACATTGCGTAAATAGCATAAATATGTGGAAAGTTTTATCTGGGTGAAGAAGTCCTTCATACTACTTAGTTTATTAATAGTCCTCTGAAACACTCTTGCAGTATCTAGGTATACTATATAATTTCAGAGTTTTGCAAATCCAATTCATTTCTCTGTGTAATAGATCAGACCACTACTTTTGGGTTTATTATATCTGATGAATTGATTTTAGATATTCTAAACAATAAATAATCAAAAGTTCAATTGCTATCGTAATGTACTGTTTTTATTCTAAATTATTGAGAAATTGTAAAGAAATTGATGTGCAAGGATGCACGCCTCAAAACTCTTTTAGTCATCAGGAAAATCTTTCTTTGATATACTTATGTACATACATATGTATGTATGTATTATTTCCTTACAATAATTAACCGTGTCATTACCAAATTTCAACTTAATCGTTAATAACTAAAAGACTAGTTTCCATAGAAATGAAACGATGAACTATTACCAGTGAAAAACTGATAAAGACAATTCAATACAAAAACGATAAAAATAAAAATCTTAAATTTTTGTGAGGACTAAAGCACATTAGCTGCATAGACTTTGCAGATTATCAAGTTTTTATCTCAAAAACTTGAAAACCCATATATTGAATTTTCCTCATTCTTCATTTGATATAAATTTGTTTGAAATACATATCAATCCTAACAAAGTGAAACTATTGTATGTAATGAGTTTTCTGGGAACTACTAATCATTTAATGTATTCAATTTTTGCTTTTTGTTTTTTTTTTTTGTTTGTTTTTTTTTTTTTTTTGATTGTTTGACCTTGTATTGTTCTAATAACCGGAATATTAATGAATTTATATCTTTGTGTGTATAAGTAATCCTTGCCTTAAATAATATGTACATACTACATAGATACCAACAAACGTAATTTAGAACTCCAAAGGAACCATTAGTAAAACGATTTAATGTGTATTGCCTTGTTCTGCTGGCATCCATAGATCGTTTGACAAAGAGAGTGAGAGTGTGTGTTTGAGAGTAAAATCTATAAAACGTCAAGCACTCAAGTAAAATGAGAGAGAGAAAGTTTTCAAGCGCAACGAAATACAAAAATTGTGAAAATTTTTGCCTGTTTGCTTCGCTTTCATTTCCTTCAACGAATAACAAAACAAAATAAATTGAGCAAGTAGGTAGAAAAAAAAAAGGAAAATGTAGCAAGCAGCAATAAAAAGCGAAAAATAGAATTTAGAATGCAGTCGCCTATACTCAGATTAGGTTAGCTAGCCTTTTTCTCTTTGTCCTGAAAGTGTGTGTACACTTGCTGCTGCACGCATACACACATATGTATGTACATTTAAACAGAAATATCTATCTGACTTGCTTACTAGGGACATACATACATAATAGAAATAGGTAGATAGCTAGATATTCTTTTTCTATTTTTGCTTTGATTTATTTTGATGCTTGTTTCGGTTTTTGTGTATGTATGCATAGATGTATATAGGTATGTATGTGTCATGTATATACGTGCCCGCTTGCAGCTGCAATCCTGACTCTGGCTAGAGAAATGTTCGTAAGCTATGCTTGCAAGGCGCTGCAGTGCAGAATCGTTTGCGTATCAGTTAAGATGCTTTTTTTAGTGCTTCTTTCATTACGATCGTGAGTTCGTGCGCGCTTGCGGTAGCGTGGGTGTCAATTTAAGAGAATAATATAAAAAGCTTACATTTTAGTTTCATTTCAAGCAATAACAAATTCAATTCACTCGCTTGCATGCATTTTAAAGTTTCTTAACTGCAAGCAAATTCATTCTGCACTCATCGAAAGCTTCTCTAGCTTTTTGCTTAAATTAAATTAAATAATTAATAAACAATTATTTTTGAATTTTCTTTTCAGTTGTGCTCCCGTCAATGGATTACGATGAAGGATGGCCGACAGCATTTATTGAATATTTTGAAATTTTGTAAATTAATCTATTTCTCTTCTCTGTTCTTGCATTCTAGGTGCGTCATGCAAAAGGTACAGATAAAAGGATAAAAGTGTTGTGACGAATATCTACATACATACATACATATCACTTGTGTACATAAAATACATTAAAATCTCTCATTATTATTTAACGCATACACAATTGCAAATGCATTCTTACATACAAGCGGCAATAACAAAACGAAACTCATGTGCAACAAAAACGAGGAGAAGAGATAAAATGAAAAAAAGAAAAAAATAATAATAATAATAATGTAAAAATAAAAGAAAAAAAAAACAACACAATGTTTTCGTTTTTTTTTTTAAATAATTTAAAAATATTTATTTGCATATTTTTCTGTATTTGTTTGTTTAAAGTAATTTTTAAGTTGCTAACAATTTTATTTATATTAGTTGTTTATTTGCTTTAGTTAATTGGCGTTCCTCTTTTGCATGTTTTAATTCTTACATTTCCTTTCGTTTCTTAATTCATTTCATACATAATATTTTTTTTATTTTACTCTCCAAAACAGGAGCGGATCAGTTATCACCAGTGTCAGTGTCATTGTGCTTTTTCATTTGTCTAACATCGATCAATCAATCAATAAATCATTTACCTACTCATCAATCAAAAATAAATATATTAATCAAAATTCAATCATTCACAGGTTTCATCCAACCACTCGCCAGTCAAATTCAACGCACAATCGCGCATAGCATTTTCAATAAGCCCAATGAACCAAAGGGTGCCGACGATGATGCTGCGCACAATAAACGTTTCTCAGTCTCTGAAGTATCCGACATGATCTATAAAATGTTTCAATCGACAACGGCAACAGTACCAAAACCACATCAACAACAGGAATTAACTACTTTGACTCAAATATCACCGACATCCGCCGAAACACATGAGCCATCAACAATTGCTGCAGTTGCCATCAATGGAGCATCTAAGACGGCTGCAAAAAACTTGAATGCTGATGAAATGATGCCTAAACAACAAATCGAAGCTATTCTCAATGGCAATGCCAATGCGAACGCTGCATCATTTCATCGCCGTACCAAATACATATTCAAAGCAAAGCAACCAACTAATGATGATGTTCCCAAAATAAAAGCAATGCCAATATCTGTTTTGGTCAGGAACCCAACTACAAGTGCTGCTGCTGCTGCTATGCACTTGCAACCACATGAAGAACCAGAAGACATCAAGCCAATTATAAATCCTATCACTGGTCTGATTGTAAAACCTATGACACCTGCTCCATTGCCACCACCAGTGGCAACATCTCTCGGCATTAAGCCACAAGCTGCTGCTATTGCTCAAGCATTATTGCGCAATAACCTTCATTCCTTCCAGCAACAATTGCGTGCACAGGAAATGCTACGTCAACAGACTCCTAATGCACGCCGTCGTATAAGTGCCCCTAATGAGAGAACTATCAACCAAACGTCCACCTCCAAAGCTGCCACCAACGATTTGACACCGAAACAGATACTCGAGAATTTGTTGCGCAATCAAAATGAAGCTCAGAATACAGAATGTGAAAACGAAACAAAAAATAATAACACATCTGACGATGAGGATGACTCACATAGTTTTGACGACATTCACCTAGTGGAGAAATATGGCAATATATCGTTGCCAGCATTTAATTCCAACAACCATCGTGGAAATGGTCCTTCCACCTCATCGATGATGGATCCGCAAGCACAAAGCCTGCGCAACCTTGAATTTGCTCTAAGCGATTATGCTGCCAGCAGCAATAGCAGTTCCCTTAGCCCCAACGGCGTTGGGCCAGATGGTGAGGTAATGTACGAGTGTCGTCATTGTGGCAAAAAATATCGTTGGAAATCAACCTTGCGTCGTCATGAGAATGTCGAATGTGGTGGCAAGGAACCATCTCATCAGTGTCCCTATTGTCCATACAAATCAAAACAACGTGGTAATCTCGGCGTACACGTCCGTAAGCATCACACCGATCTTCCGCAATTGCCAAGCAAACGTCGTTCCAAGTATTCAATGCGCATGGAAAACAGCAATGGTGCTTTGTCCGATGACTCTCAGAGTAAATTAGTTATTGACTGCTCCAATTGGCAGCCGTCTAATAACGATACTGTATCCAATTAATTTAAATAATTCAATCAATACCAAAAAAGTATGCTACGTCAAGACATCATCATCATCATCAACATCACCTTCTTCTCTTTTAACTTGTTTTTTTTTTCTATCTATATGGGGAAAATAACAATCGATGTTTTATGTTGTATTTATGTATTTATGTATGTTTGGAACTTGACAATAAGTTTAATCGAATCTCGTTTCGATCGCTTTATTTACAATGTTTAAAATATATACAAAAAAAAGGAGGTAGAGAGGGAATTGAATTAAGGATAAGTTAATATTTTTTGTCATTTGTGTCATCTTAAACAAATAGTTTTTATTTATATTTATACATTTTAATACATAAACAAAATTTTTCCAATTTTCAAAAAAACAAAAAAAAAACAAAAAAAAAAAATACAAATTCAGCAAACGAAAACAAAATTTTAATAAATTTTAAAATGTTTACGTCTTCATAGAATTAGGATTATTATTATTAATATTATTATAAGTTAAGTTTCTTAAACAATCATAAGTATAATTTTTTCTAATGATATTTCCAATGTTTAGGATCAATAATCAATCGTAACTTTCGAAATTATTAAAGCTCAAACATAGAGTATTTGTCCACATATTTATAGATTTAAGTTTTAAGTGTTTTAAGAAAAGAAAAACAAAACAATCAAAATGCATTTTGCTGCTGCTTATATAACATCAATTGATCTCTGCTTATAAGACATCAAAAATTATTTATGTTCATTGATATTTAAATAAGTATTTTTTATTTGACTGATTTTTTACATTTACTCTAATATAAACAAACATTTATGTATTCTATCTGTGTATAAATTTACATAGACATTCGATTTGATAAATTCCCAAGTCTACACAATCTTAACAACTATGTATCTACATACGTATGCATGTGTATCGTATATACATATGTATGTTTTTAAAAAATTTTCGTTTGCTCAATGTTTGAAGACTGAATTTTACAAAATTGGAAAGCAAAGCAAATATAAGTTAAGTTGATGATGATTAATCCAAATTTCTATATATCAAACCAAATATATATTTTATAGAGGAAAACAAAAAGAATGAAAGAAAGAAAGAAATACTTACAATACTCCTATCAATACCAAGACCAAATGCACATAAATTAAGAAATATACAATACTATTTACAATAATAATGTTAATACTTAAATGTTATGATATAATATGTAATAATGATAACAAAAATAAAATCAATGTCTTGTCTTAAGTGATTTATACGAAACTATCAATTTTGGTAAATAAGATCTTTTGGTTAAGTTTATTATGTCGCTTTTGAGTGAAGAGAAATCAAATAAATATTTTTCTCCTCCTCCTCCCACAATATATAATACATATATGGTATAAGCAAATATTAAAATTTACATATTAAATACATAAATTGCCTTAAATAATAAAGATGATAAAACTATTGTTTTTTTTTTTTTTTTTTTTTTTGTAATGTTGCTAAATGGTTTTTATACCGGCTTCCATCCACCAACCATCTACTAGTAAATACTATGTACTGCATACTATAAAAATCAATAAACTCGTTGAGAAAAAAAAGACTTAATAATGCATTTGTAAAGGAAACGAACATCATTGCGTCTATTGCAAATTAAACTGTGTGTTTATGACTACTAGCACCTTAAATATAACAAAACTATCTGCATTTAGTATTGATGAGATTCATTCACATAGTTTACTTTGGAAATACTCGCATGTGAGCACGAATAAATGTAATTTTATGTTACCACATCTGGACATAATAAAATTAAAATTTAAATATTGTTTTTTGCAATGTTATAAAAACAAAACTGCTCATTAAATGAATCAGTTTATGTAAATGAATTTTGAAAAATATTTGTAAATGTTTTGAAAACATAGGCAGAAAACTACTAATGCATTGAACAAAAAACCTGCAATCTAATTTAAAGTAAAATATACAGTTTAACTGTTTTAAATCCTAAGATTTTAATTACCATAATTCGACATGTGGAGTTACAAATAAATACGAGTATATAAGAATTATTTTATATTCATTATTTTTTGTATTACCAAATATATTTTATATGTGTAATCTGTTTATTTGAAATAAAACATATCATATTTACTTTTTTACAAATATATTACATATTTATTTATTTATATTATGCGCAAGGTTTTTGTACTGTGTGTAAGAGTTAAATAAAAATAAACATTTAAACAGTTTATCCTTTATTCATTCATAGTATGGATTGATTCAGTAAGGCCACTGCAAACTAGTGTGAGATTTCAAAAATAATACAAGTGTACGCATAACAACCAATCAAATATTTCAAAGTACACCAACTTCTTCATGGGTGCCATGTTTAGGACAAGATAATGTAAAATATTGTAGTACAACATTAGAAATTTAAACACCAAGGAATACTTATACATACTATAAAATTTAATGGGATCGTGTGTGTGTGCATAGAATAATATTTTGAACGAGACTGTCTCTGCTGTTGAATGTTACATGTGTGGTAATGGGATGTATCGTTTAGATTAGTAAGAGCATCCAATGGCTACGCTAAGGAAATCTTCAAATGCAATTGTAATGGTACCATTCTGTTGGGTATCGCGTTGACGAAATGCCTCAGTGAAACGTTGTATCTGCACACAGAGTACAATGAATTGATCTACTGAAATCTCCTTATGATTGTTTGGATCACTTTTCTTCACAAGGAACTGTATGAAGTCTGGTGTAAAGCGGAAACCCATTTGCGTAAAAGCTACAAAAAAGATATTAAATTTCCAGCAAGCAATTAATTGATTGTGTGCACACTGCTCACCTTGATTCAGTTCACTTTCTTCAATGTGCCCCGAGCCATCTCGATCGTATGTCTTGAACACCTGCAACCACTGATTGATGTAGTTGTAGAGCTTCTCGAATTCGTAAACATCGATTGTGCCACTCGCATCGTTGTCGAACATGCCTTTAGTAAATCGTAGAATAATTCATAGTGTTTATAATAAATCAATAAACAAACTTTAAATACACTGACGTGTAACAACTACACATGTCTATGTATGTATGTGACATAGAATAGAATATGAATATAGAACAGACGAAGGTGAAACAAGTTAAATTGTCTCGGCAGAAACAGAGCTTCCTCTACATATTGACGTCATGAATCATACCGGAATGGAATTCACACATTTGTATGTACATATGTATGTATGTACATATATGAATGTTTAATATCGTAATGACCCTAGTCTCATTTACTTACTTATCATTAATTTACATGCATTATCAGAAAAATGTTCACCACGCCCATTCACTAAAGCCGCTTGCAATTCTGTGGCATTTATGTGTCCGGAACGGTCGCGATCTACCATAGCGAACCACTGTTGGGCCTGTGGCGACACCTGTGCATTTTGTGGTGGAAAGGCACCAGGTGGTGCGGCATAGCCGGATTGACCATAAGGATTGCCCTGATAACAAATACAAACAAATTTAAAATAAATATAAAAAGATTATAAAATGAATAATTAACAACTTAACAACTTACAAAAGACATCTTTGCTAATTATGAACTGCGGAGTGCCGAGAGACAGAAATCCCAATGGATACAATTGGAATCAAATGATCAAATGATGCACACCAGCACTGGTTTTAAACCAGTTGCCAACCAGTGTTGAACAAAGTTGCAGTTGTTTAATTTTTCATTTGGTGGATAGATGGCAGTGTAGTGCACCCAACTAAATCACATTTTTGAAGCCCTGGAACGCTACTTTGACCATAAAAAGGGTACAAATCTGAATAAATGGTTTGTTTGTGACACTGGCATTAGCGACGCGGTGGTAGAGTAATTCGTGATTCATAATTTTCTTATTGAAAATGACATCTTTTATAAATTTTGAGATGTTTTCCAATTATCAGAAATATGTGGAGCAAGAGCAGGAACTGCGTGAGGTAGGAATACATCAGAACACATGGAAACCATGAAAAACTAAATGTCAAGAATTGTGTTTACAGAAAATCCGCGAAACTGTTCGTCTAATTGAGCAACATGTCAAGGATGGCACTATTCAGATGCAAATCATACACTCCGATTTAACTAAAGGTATGTGGGTTGAATACCTTTCAATAAAAATATTAATTAAATGACCAAATTTTCTTCAGTTAATCAAGCTTGCGTTGAAGCACGCAAACAAATTGTGGCCTGCGCCGAAAAGTATGAGAAATTGGCTTCATTTGTGCCTGTTGGACAATATTTTCGGTGAGTCAGTCAGTCATTCATTTGATGAAGAGCATGTAGGCGACATTTCTATTAAACAATCATTACTTAACCTACTTATTAACTCTTATTACAGATACAATGATCATTGGTCTTATGTGACTCAACGTTTAATATTTTTGATTGCCTTGGTTGTGTACCTAGAAGCGGGGTTTTTGGTGACACGCGAGACAGCTGCCGAAATGTTGGGCTGTAAGAATCAACAAACAAGCATACATATATGTATGTGTGACACATCAATAATAATTTCTTTGGTTTTGTAGTGAAAACAAATCATGCTGATGGTTTCCATTTGGAAATTGAAGACTACTTGCAGGGACTACTTCTAGTTGCCACGGAACTTTCACGCTTCGCCACAAACTCGGTCACCATGGGTGACTATGATCGGCCCCTGAATATCTCACATTTCATTGGTGATCTGAATACCGGGTTTCGTCTGTTAAATCTAAAAAATGATGGCCTTCGTAAACGTTTTGATGCCTTGAAATATGATGTGAAGAAAATTGAAGAAGTTGTCTATGATGTGAGCATACGTGGTCTGACTAATACGTTAGGTGTCGCTGCTGGTGCACAGGCAGCAGATGCAAAGGAGTAGAATTTCTGTATTAAGTATAAGTTCTATAAGTTTAAGTTCCCAAGTTAAATTTGGGGGAAACAGAGTAGCTATTAACTGGAATCCTCCATAGTGAGTGAATAAATTAAACCACGATTTAATTAAAAATTTATGTTCCACAATTTATTTATATTCCAAAACAAAATCGTAATGCTGAAGAGATTTTTTTTAATACTCTGTCAAAGAGTGAGAAATATGATGAAAGCAAAATATGTGCACAAGTAAATTCATAAGATTCTCAGTTGTTTGGGAAACTCTGGCGGCTGTCCTCTATTTCATTATCATATACGATAATATTTTTTACCTGTGTTGAGCTAAGTTGAGCCTCGTTCGTTTCATTTTCTTCTTGATCTTGCATATTTTAATGATATACGTCTTCGGTTTTGTTATTTGTGTTGTTGTTGTTGTGGGTAACCCTCTGGAAAAGAAATATTTGTATATTACCTCGTTGTTCGTATTTTTGTGGCGCTCGATTGGTCGTTTTGCGCAGTTCTTCACTTTCCCTTCACCCGTGCGACTCCGATTCGCCTAAAAGCCAATCACTCGCTACTTTTTCGCTCTTCATCGGCACTCTCTCGCTCTTTAATCGAGATTTGAATTTTGACGAAGGCATACCCCCGTGCGCTGTTTTCTTTTCGACCGTCGGTATATATTTCAATACGAACTTACGAATATTGTTTTAAATATAATTAATTTTAATATTGACAACAATTTCTACATTTGTTTATGGCATAACCAAATCCAGTCAATTCAGTAAATTCGCGTTGTTTAGTTGTTTAGCAAGCAACACACACCTGTTTCAACTTTTCAACGTTCAACCGTGTTACCTTGTAGTTGTGCTGATAACGTTCCTTGCGTCCATTTTCATTTATTTCGTTGTTGTTTTTTTATTGTTGCTTTTCCCCTTCAATATTTTTTTTTTTGTGTTTACAATTTTGGAAAAATAAGTGCAATACATAAATAAAAAAAAAAAGAAAGAATATTGTGACTAGTAAAGTTATTGAATAATTAAATCATTTAAGGGTGAGTACCCCAAAACAAAAACAACCACAAAAAATAAGAAATTATTTTCACACTCTCTTTATTCTCCGCTCTTAGTCGTTTTTTCGATGTAAAGTGTTGTATTTCATTGCATTATGCATCAATAATTAAATAAGATAAAACAATAAAACTTGGAAAAACAAAACAAAATGTTGCAATTGTTGATTCAACCGCAATAGAGAGTGTGATTAATTCTATAACGTTTCATTGCCTTATACATCAACATACTACTAGTATGTATTATACATACATACATATGTATGTACATCTGTAGGTAGATAGATTACGTTGTAATATAGTGGATTTTACCAACCTGTTTTCAATATTTGGGTCATATATACATAAGTTAAAGCTTAAAAAGTTGTTTTTCTTCCATAAATACACTTGCACACGAGACCAGAGCACTCCAGATTGAAAGAAAACTGAAGGTGAAATCAAGAAAGAAAGGAGAAACAAAACCATGAACATAAATTAAAAAAATAAGATATAAACACAAGAAATAGTAAAACACGGAAGACGTAGAGAACCAAACAACAATAAAAAACTAAAACTGTAGTTAGCACACGCTGTGAGTGCGCAGCTTAAATGGGTTCAAAGTCCAATATAAAGTTTTGTTTACAAATGACGGGAGAATGAGAGATCTCAATCTCTCTCTATTATTGTTAGTTGGTTGTTTACAACAAGGAATGAACGAACTAATAATTACTATGTGTGGGCGAAAAAGCTTTTGATTTGAATTTGTTGTGCTTAGCTTAGAACCTGGCTAGGTGGGAAGGTAGGACGCGATTGGAGCTTAAACTTATGCTCCGCTGTCACCTTCAAGGGTATTGCATTGTATCATAAATATATTCTCACCAACACACTTGCATATTTGTTTGAGTAAACAACAAAGAAGAAGAGGTGAATAAAGGAAAACGTTAACAAAATACTGAAAAAAAACAAGTTATTTCTGATGCTTGTTAGTGGTTAACTGGTTTTATGTTTCTTTGATTTAATGCGATCAAAGGTCATTTTTAATAAACCCTGTTATAGTAAGAAGTAGTAACAAGCAGCATTATGGGCTTATGCTTGGAGAACTTGTGCCCCTTTGTTTTTATTATTTACGCTTTGTTTAACATAATTTTAATGATCGTAAAATAATGATATTAATAATAACAAGAGACTGTACAACAATTGAAGAAACTCGACACAGAAACAAAATGCGTCATTGACACCGAATCGTTTATTTATTTCAAGTTTTTAGCTTCTTTATTTACATTGTTCTACACATACAAATGTAGCATGTACCCTATAAAGTATGAATGTGTGACAAGAAGACAATTTTATCAGAAATCGTGTCTCTCTTACTCACTGTGCGTCTGTCACAAGTTTCTTAATTACTCTCATTGTGGGTGTACGTGTGTAAGTACGATACATACATAATATAAGCACACAAGAGAATAAAGAGAGGACAATTATTTCTTCATTCAGGAAAAGTCTTTCAAAGATCTAATAGATCTTCTATAGAAATACATACTGTAACAAATATTCGAATATTTCTTAAAACGGATTTGTATTTGTCATTATCATCATCATCATTATCGTCTCATGGCCTTGCCTTGGTATTTGCTTTGGTTTGGTTTGTGGCCAATGAGTTGACCCTAAAATGGGTAAAAATTCTATTCAAGGTCAAGATCTAAAATAAATACATGAATACGTAAATAAATGGATGAATGAATTTAATTTTGTTTACATGTCTCCCCCAATTCATTTATTTTGAATTGTTATATTAATTTCGTAGAGGATCTATTTGTTTATTTCACAATTTTAAAACACACTAGACTTACATATGTACACATAAGTATGTTTCTATATGCGAATGGATACATTAAATGTGACTATCTATACAATTGTCAACATAACCTAGTCGCCCCTTAAACTAAATTTTTCATTAAAATTCATACAAAAACAAATATAGATGTGTGAGTGTGTGTGTGTGTGTAGATATAATTGCTATACATTTGAATAGCAGTAACAATAACAATAACGAAAAAACACACTTAATTTATCTAATAGACCGGCAAGTGCGCGTTTTCTCTCGCATACACATGTACATACATACATAGTTCAAAGTTCGAAATTATTGTTTACTTTCTACAGTGAGAAAATACAAAAGCACATTCGCACTAATTTCGTATTCGCGTGTTCGTGTATGATCAACAGGAATAATACAACTTATATATACCAACCATACTGTATATAATCATTATCATCTATTTTTTGACAGATAAGAATTTCTTTTTGTTTACTTATTTCTTCAGACAGAACTACTCGATTATATGTACGCCGAAGACTATTGGGTAGAAAGAAACTTAACGCGTGGAGACGCATGTATAGACAGTTAGCAGACAGCGAGCCCCTCAATTCAGGAGGTCGTATATTGACACATTGAAATTGCTCTCTAATAAAGTGGTGACGATAACAAGAAATAAATACTACTCGTACTACTTAAAGAGAAATACACACACACACACACGCAACTTGCTAATATATGATGTGTACATGCAAATTTATCTGTGTGAGAAAGCTCCTCTTGGCCTCTTGTGTAACCTGAAATCGTTTTCAATACACACGACCAACAAACGATTTGTTAAGACCAAACGCTCACGAGCTCCGGAGCTCCACACAGCACACAGTTGGCTTTCGATGCTCAAACGATCAAGTTGTGTTTGCATTCATTAAAAAGTATCTATTTTTATTTTTTTAGCTTTGTAAAAAAAGAAAAGAGTGAAGCAGAGCAGTTGAGCAAAGCAAAGCAACCAACCAACAACAATTGCATTGATCTAAAAAGATACTACAAAAGTGTAAATAAAGATACATGATAGAAAAGTGAGACAGACTTTTAGAAATAAAGAAAACAAAATTTAAATATATATCAATTAAAATTTAATCAAAGAAAAGAAAAGGTTAGTTGATTCAATTTACTTGCTAACAGATTAAATTTACTTACTTTATTCAATCTCTTAATTTGGATAAGAGTTTCTTTGCACGTGACCACGATTTTCATTTCAAAGATTGAACTGTTTCTTTTGATAATTTTATTAATTTGTGGAGCGGGCCAAATTAGAATCTTGACCTTATTTTGCAAATTTAAATCACTTTTGATGTTTTGATTGATGCACGTATGTGTTGTGTAATTCTTATCTCCAAGAGACTTATTAATTTTCATTAAAAAGTAGAAATCTTCTGCTGGCTGATGATGATTGATTGATAAATTATACTTATATTGTTTTTTGAAAAAGAAAACTGAATTCATAATATATACATATTCTTATGAATTTTATTGTATATTTCCTTTTTTTTTTTACTTTGCCCACACTTTGAGCAGTGACTGAGGCAACAATCACAACAATAGAAACACAATAACAACAAAATATTTAACTTGGACCAAAAGCTAAAATGAAAAAGTAAATAAGAAAAAGGAAAAATCAGAAATAAAATAAAAATTCATTACAAAACAAAGAAGCAAAAGCGTAGAAAAAAGTATATGCATACATACATAGTATTTGTGAGTGTTTGTGTGTTTGTCTGTTAAGAAAATAACAAAATAACAAATATCAATTGGACTTTGCACTTTGTCCGAGTGTTGTTCACTTGTGAGAAGAAGCTCACACACATACACGCACTGAACCACTATAGTGTGTGTGTGTAACAAATGCATTTAAAAATAAAAAAGCTTATTTGTGTTCTTCGGTGTTGTTGTTGTTATTATTGTTGTTGTGTTGTCTTCAATGTTTTGTGAACTTTTAAGAAACTAACAACAACAACAACAATGAAACTACCACAAGAAGACAACGAGCAATACACACACCTAAATGCCGGTAATACAACCCAATACTATTTAGTAATAAATGATAATGATAATCATTCATTCATTCATTTTTAGGTCAAAATACTAAACAATATCAACAACTTTTATTTATTTAAACAAAATCACAAATACACCCACAAACACACAGACACAGACACATTTATACATCTGCTAGCTTGTAGTGGATTGTATATCTAAAAGATGCATTGGACCTTCAACAGAAGAAGATGGAAGATGTTTGTTGATTTTTCTTTTAACAAGGTTAACTTATTCAAAGTTGTTTTTTTATTTTATGGAAATGAATTGCTTACTTAATTGAAATAAAATACAATATTAGATAAGAAATGTAGGTAAAATTATCTTATAAAGTTAAGATTTATTCAAAATCAGATACATTTAATAGTGCTTACATTGAACAATAATGTCAAATATCTATGAAATCAGTGTTTTCAATATAACATAGATATTTTTTTTATCATATTGATGGTTATTAATATACGAGTATGTATGACATTAAATATGGAAATAAGAGAGACAAAAAATATACAATTCATTAACATTTAACAATACTGAAGAGTTCAGATTCATTTACAATAATTGTTGTGATAATTTTCATTTTCTCTCTTTTTCATTCTTTTTCATTTGGTATTTACCAATTTGATTGCGAATATTGGTGATCATTTTTTTAGGACAATAAATTATAATAGGTAATCTTTTTTCTACATTAGATTAGAAGATGAATATAAAATGTCATAAAAATAAAAAATTAAATTGTGCGAAATTATCGTATACTCGTATGTCAAAAACCAAATTATACTGCTGCCAATGTAAAGAACACAATTAAATATGTAATATATCTATAGTGATTATCGCTATAAAACCTTACCAGGTGATGAGTTAGTTAGGCTTTAGAACAAGTTTACTTCAAGAAGTCAATTTTAAAAAAATGGTACTTCTGATTATTTCCCGCAATGGGGTCGATATATTGAGGCACTTATACAGTTATGCTTCGATTGCACAAAATCAGAACATTTTCTTTATTATTTCAGTGTATTGCTCTCTATTTGTTGCCATATTTATAAGGTTGCTAATAATTTGTGTTCAGGACCATTGTCGAATGTTTCGTAGCCATGAAATTGATTACGGCAGATTCCCCGCTTTCCATCTCTCTACATTATTAAGAGTTCTCGGTCACAGCGCATTCTTCTTAAATTTCCATGGTATTTTAAGGATTCTTCGAAAGAGTCATACTTAACTTAAATGACTTAAGCATGTTGACTGTTGAATACCTTCAGTATAATCCCAAATGCCATTGATAAGGCGTCCAAGATACTCTTTCGATAGAGGTGTTGTTAACCATTAAGTTCTTGATTCAATCATACACTTGATAGGCGCAATTACTTAGTTCTTGTTGATCTATTAAACTATCGACTTGTCTAGTATTGTATTTTTGATGCATGCACCATTTTTCCATTTACGTCTTGGTCAATGTCAATCTTGAAAGATTTTTTCCAACTACAATATATGTATGTTGAATATGTATGTTTATCTGAGCTGGTTTCTCTACTATTTTGCATTAATTGAATGGTTTTTTTCTATTTCGTCTTTAGTTATAAATATGTAGCATAAATGCCAGTTGGTCTTTCTGGAAAACAAAAAACATGGATTGGATCCATTGTCACCTGAAATAACTTTTTCAATATAAGTGTAAATACGTTTCCGTTTGTTTATTTTAAAAAAATTATTTCATTGTCGTCATTAACAAGGAATGAGGGTGATTTTTTGTGATAAATAAATACTTGCGGCTTCTTTTTTTAGTTTTTTTTTTTTTTGTGTAAGTGAAACTCATCTCGTATCTATTTCTTGGCATTCACTGTTTATCCAATCTGCTTTAGCAATACGAATCTTTCTTCTCTTCTGATTTCACTGTTTACCTCCCAATATCAGTAATTTTTCATTATTTTAATAAATTTATTCAAATGTATTTGATTTTATAGTATACCTTACATATGGTAATCACTTCAAATGTGTATCTGATCATGATCGTTCATTCAACTGTGTATTTGAATGAACGTGAGTTCATTGCTTTTTGAGAATTTTTTGAAGACATTTAAATTCTTTTTTAAAATTGTTATAAGTAGTAAAATAAAAAAAAATAAAAAAAAACTTCACACTCAACTCAATCAATTCATGATTGTTCAGTATTAGACTTAACTCAGACTATGGTTCTCACTATTCGTCTTAGGATCTTTGAGGTTATCATCACTATGACATTTGAAACTGATTAACACATGTTCGTTATCTTTACTTTTTGTTCTTTAATGACGTCAATGAGTCTTGTCTGTCATGCCATTTGATTTGTTATATTAAATAATTTTTAGACACATTTCCACTTATCACAGTAAATTCGACACCGCTTCGTTTTTACCAGACTTTGCACTCTAAGTCGGATTACCTAATTCATAATAATTGGCACATTTTTATTCTGATCTGATCTGACTGAATGGCAGACTTTTCATTTAAGACAATATAAATGAATCATTGGCTGATATAAATATTGTACTTCATAAATGAAATGCAATAAGTTTTTTATTACATACAATATTTTTTGTTTTCCTTATCGGTTAATGCATAATACTGTGATGGTTAGGTTCGGTTAACCTAACCGATAATAGTAGGCAATTTTGGAGTGGTCAGTTAATGGAAAACAAAGTACATATATACTTCAAGGTTTCGTTCGTTCGTTCGTTTACCTACGATTTCTAGAATATGTTAAGTCGTAATATTGATAGATAGAGTGGTAAACTGTTGCTGATAGAGTGAGGAAGAATCAAGATTACTTTTGTTTTCCCATAAATTGATTGACAATCCTATCTACTATAAATTGTAATTATTATTATTATTATTATTGTATTAAATTTATTTTTCTTTATCATTTACTGTTGCTGATTCAAGATTCAATAACAAAAGAGTTCGCTGGTCTGTCCATCAGTCAGTCAATCAGTTAATCATTTGTTAGTTTTTTAGTCAATTGGTGTGATTGATTGAAGCGGCTCAGATATGGCTGAAGCCCATTCAGCTGTTGCTTTCTCGTTCGCAATAACGCACGAGGGCTTCGACATCAATTATGACCAGGAAGTATTGAATCTAGTCTGGAGTTCTGGTGTACGTTCGTGGAAAAAACGAGTTGCTCGCGCTCGGGTAAGTAAAATGTTATTGTATAAATGTGAATAAGTTTTATGATCTGAATCTGTCTGGTTGCTTTATAGAATGGAATCAGGAATGGTGTCTATCCCGCACATATACAAAGCCTTTGGGTCATATCAACTCTGGCATTGGCTCTACATTTTGCTGGCTACCAATTGCCATATAATTTAGCGAATAGATTTCTTGATCATTTGCCAGCGAAAACATTGAACTGGCAGATTATAGCATGCTGTCTATCGGCATTAAGTATTTGGCTTTCAATTTGCTTCACAATGCGTTATACGTTGAAATTGTTGCTCATGTACAAGGGTTGGATGTATGAGTCGCGAGCGCCAGGCTCAAAGATATCAACTCCAACACTAATTTGGTCAGCTGTTGTTAAGGTTCTTTCCAGTTGGAATACACCTGGTCTTTATAGCTTCCAAGGATCACTGCCCCGCCTGCCATTGCCATCTGTTCACGACACAATGACTCGATATTTGCGTTCAGTGCGTCCGCTGTTGGATGATGAGAATTATAGTCGAATGGAAAGACTTGCCAGTGAGTTTGAGCAAACGATTGGCAAAAAGCTGCAATGGTATTTGGTGCTCAAGAGTTGGTGGTCTACAAATTATGTATCGGATTGGTGGGAGGAATATGTATATCTACGTGGTCGCAGTCCACTTATGATCAATAGTAATTTCTATGGTACCGATGCCATCTTTATGAATCTCACTCATAGCCAAGCTGCTCGTGCCGCTAATGTTGTTTCGTTGCTGTTGAACTTTCGACGTCTCATTGATCACCAGGAATTGCAACCGATTATGGTGCAAAACATGATTCCCCTTTGCTCTTGGCAATATGAGCGTACATTCAATACAGCACGTGTGCCTGGAATGGAAACAGATCGTATTATCCATTACAAGGATTCCAAACATATCGTGGTATTGCACAAGGGTTGCTACTACAAGATGCCCATCTACTACAAGGGACGCATATTGCGTCCATGTGAATTACAAATGTGAGTATGATTTGTGCATTTCAATGACTTTCAATGGTATTCTACAAATTCTGGTATTGTGTAGACAAATTGAACATATCCTAGACTCAAAGACACCACCAAAGGCTGGCGAAGAACATTTAGCTGCACTGACGGCCTGGAATCGCTCCAAGTGGGCAGAAACTCGGAATACTTATTTCTCACGTGGCGACAATCGTGTTTCACTTAATGCAATTGAATCAGCGGCATTTGTTCTATCACTGGATGATGAACCCTTTGAATTTGATTTAGCCCGTCCAGAGTTACTTGATCAGTTCGGTAAAACATTGTTGCATGGCAATGGCTATAATCGTTGGTTCGACAAGAGTTTCACCGTGTGCGTGGGCACCAATGGACGCGTTGGCTTCAATGCTGAGCATACATGGTAAGTAAGCAGATCTTTCCTTTTATTTTTTTATTTTTTTTTAATTAAATGGTCATCTCTTTGGAGAGAAAGGTATGATTTATCTATCTATCCATCGATTGATCGAATATATTTACGTATATAAAATTGAATGAATGAAAATTTCAAATTAAAATATCAATTGGTAATTCAAAATTAATTTCGAATTGTTATAAATGAAGGGCTGATGCCGCTATTGCCTCGCACATGTGGGAGAATCTGATGGTTGACGATCTAGTCTCGAATGGGTAAATGAATGTTTAAAATATTCTTATTGTTGTGATGGATGATGCTGCTGGTTGTGGTCCTTAGTATTGTATCTTTCTTCTTCGTTGATTCTTTATCTTTTAGTTTTAATTCTTATTTAATTTTAGTTTTGGTTTTTGTTGACTTTTGAAAAAAAAAAAAAACTCTTTTTTTTGTTTTATTATGTAAAATTTTAGGGCTGATGCTCCGGTTATGGGTCATCTGTGGGAATATTTATTTGGTGATGATATTTATGGGTAAATCTTACGCCCTGTAAACTTGTTACTAACAACAACAACAACAACAACAACACAAAAACAAATCACGAATAATCTCGCAAGTCATGCACACTCTACTAATAATGTCAAAAGTTGTTTCTATTTCAATGTTATGCTATTCATTTTCATATTCGTCACTAATTAATCCATCAACTTAGATTTGTAGACATTATCATTTTCCTAACATGCCACGCTCTTTTCATTTACCATATTTATTTAGTTTCTAACAAAGTTTTTCATTTGTTATATCATCTCCTGATACTGCAACGAAGTTGGATGATCTTTTATTAATATGTATACATACATGTATGTTTATCTCTAGATATGATGAGGAAGGCAACACAAAGGGAACACCAGAGTTCCAACCTCCAATGCCTTCGCGTCTCAACTGGGATCTAGCACCATGTCTGGCACAAATCGAAGAGGCAACCATGGATGCTACCAAACTAATCAATGTAAGAACTTGTAATTTATTTATTCTATTGATTGGGACAATTTTTATGTAACTTACAGGAAGTCAATCTCCGGATTCTTGTTCACGATAAATATGGCAAGGGTTTCATGAAGAAGTGCCATATTTCACCAGATGCTTATATACAAATGGCTCTGCAATTGGCCTATTATCGCGATGCTGGACGCTTCTCATTGACCTATGAAGCATCGATGACTCGACTGTTCCGTGAAGGCCGCACGGAAACTGTGCGTCCATGCACAATTGAATCATCTGCTTGGGTAAAAGCAATGCAGGATCCAAGTGTTTCGGTATGTGGTTAAATGGGTTTAAAATCGTTTTCCTCACATTTCCCAATCTTCACTTTTGTAGAACAATAAGCGCGTTGAATTGTTGAATGCGGCTTGCGAACGCCATCAGTTGGGTTATCAAGATGCTATGTGCGGACGCGGTATTGATCGTCATCTTTTCTGCTTGTATGTTGTGTCCAAATATCTGGAAGTCGACTCACCTTTCCTCAATGAAGTACTCAGTGAACCCTGGCGTCTTTCCACTAGTCAAACACCACATGGTCAGACATCGAAAATGGATCTGAAGAAGCACCCCACCTGCATTAGTGCCGGCGGTGGCTTCGGACCAGTTGCCGACGATGGTTATGGTGTCTCATACATCATTGCGGGCGAAAATCTTATTTTCTTCCATATCTCAGCAAAAACAACGTGCCAGCAAACAGTGAGACCGAACGACATACAACACACTAGTATAAACAACCATTTCAACCTTATTCTTTTGTTTCCTTTAGGACGTGAATCGCTTTTCGGAGAATATCTGCAAGGCATTGGCCGACATTCGCACTATGTTTGAGCAATACAGAAAGGAAAAGCAAACCGCAACAACAAATGGCCTTACCCAATAGACCCAAGATAAGTGGATTTGCTCGCTCCGCTCCGCTCAGTTCAGTTCATGGGAAACAGAATCACTTTGTATCGAGATTTATTGTTGGCATTTGTTTTCGTGTAGCATAGTTGTTTCTTTTTATTAAATTTTATAATTTTTACCATGTAAGACTTATAACTAGTTAAATGTTAAATGTACACGTAATTATTACAATACAAGTAAATGTAAAATCGTATTTAAGGCATACAATACATACCTATGTACGACGAAATGAGGAGGATAAAGTGTGCAAGGGTGCGTCAACAGTTTCTAGCGAAATAGTATAATACTAATGATAACATTGACAATGCAATTTACAAAAGATACAAAATTGAAATTTTATTTAAAAGTCTTGACGACTTTTGCACAATTTTTGCTATTTCTCATTTATAAATTAGTTTAAAACAAAAACAAACTATTAAAAATCATGTTAAGAGTAAAATGGGTTTTTCATTATCCTTGTCACCCTGCTAATGGATTTGCATGTATTGTGACACCATTGATTTTCTTCTCCACATGCGGTCGGTAGTTTTTGGGATTAACCGGCAGTTTTTCCAGCTCATCAAGTGCATCGAAGCCATCGATTACTCGACCAAAGAGGGTGTACTTGAGATCTAGATTTGGTTGAGCGGCGTATGTAATAAAGAATTGACTGGCATTAGCATTGGGTCCATTGTTCGCCATAGAGACCATACCGCGGTCAGTGTGCTATAAAACAATAATTGTAAGAATTTACATATCGGGCTAATTGTTGACTGCACAAAGTGGATACCTTGAGGTTCTCTTTGAATTCATCCATAAATTTGCCACCCCAAATCGATTCACCATTTTTTCCGGTATTTGTGGGATCGCCAGTTTGTACAATGAATCCTTTTATATTCCTTATGAAGGCACAACCATTGTAATATTCACTGGCACAAAGTGCAAGGAAGTTTTCACAAGCCTTGGGAACGTCCTCGCAGAATAGCTCAATTTTTATATCTCCAACGTCAGTATGCAGTGTGACGGACTAAAATAAATCATGAATTTATTATTTATCAAAATAACTCTGGAGAATTGCTTACCATGTTTACAGTGAAGACACAATTTGAGCCCAGCAGACGACAATTCTAAGACGCGAAGGAGGAGGCTCCTCTAGGTACTTTAAATTTGTGAATGGGAAGATTATATTAATTTCATAACTATTTGGCAATAAATAATAAAAATAAAAAAAAATAAAAAATTGCGTTAATATATGTTGCAACGATAAATGATAGATACTACACCATGTATAACTAACTAACTTTGTTGGATTTTTAAAGAGTACAAATCATGTGGTTGTTGGAATTTGAGAGAGGAAAATATGTTGTAATCAAATACACGAGTGCCATGTACCAGGGCTACTCGAACAGCTGATCAAATCAACCCTGCGGTTTTGTAGCAATGAGCTTTTGCAATCATGCAATTATGTTTTTGGCGCGAAAAATACACAGAACTTTCTGTGGCATACAGCAAAGTAAAATTTTGTCATAGAGAAGGAAAAAAAGTTGATTTACTTGCGTAAATATGAAATGTAAAATACCAGAAATATCATGGCATAATCGGGACCCTGTGCTCAGTGTTGATATACAACCGAATTATGTGACGAAGGATGAGAGTTCGACGACAATTTGCAGACTTGCGTCCAGTGGAACTGATGCACACGTACTCATTTGGTATATAAACCGATCTGCGGAGAGCGGTGACATTGAGCTTGATTTGGCTGCAGATTTGTCTCGGCATCAGCGTGCGGTTAATACTGTGCGTTGGTCACCCAATGGCGAGTTGCTCGCATCCGGTGATGACGAAAGTGTTGTCTTCATCTGGAAGTTAAAGGAGGAGAATGAAGTAGTCAATATTGTAGACGATACAAATGAACAAGACAAAGAAGTCTGGGTTACGCTTAAAGTACTGCGCGGTCACACCGAAGACATCTATGATCTGAGTTGGTCGCCAAACTCACAGTTTCTTGTGACTGGTTCCGTTGACAACACTGCCATGATGTGGGACGTACAAAAAGGCAAGTCAATTGCTATACTAAGCGATCATAAGGGCTACGTACAAGGTGTGACCTGGGATCCAAAGAATCAGTACATCGCCACAATGTGCACCGATAGGTAAGCAAAAATATTTTACCTTCAGAATCAAATTAATCTTTATTTTTGCAGGCATATGCGCGTTTTTGATATTCATTCTAAAAAGGTTTTGCATAGAATTGTGAAATCAACTTTACCAGTTCCAGAAGACAGTGAATTGCACATGAAAGATGTGCATCTTTACCACGATGGTACTCTTCAGACATTCTTTCGACGCTTATGTTTCACTCCAGATGGCAAACTGTTGTTGACACCTGCCGGTGTTATTGACTACGATGGTGTAGTGAAGCCCCTAAACACAACTTATGCCTTTAGCCGCTACGAAATGCGGCAACCAGTGTTTGTGTTGCCAGAGCGGGATCAGTATACAATCGCCGTGCGTTGTTCGCCACTGCTGTATAAGCTGCGCGAGTACAATCCAGAGAAGAATCCGCCGATTGTTGCTTTGCCCTATCGCATGATATTTGCAGTAGCTACAAAGAGCTCAGTTTACTTCTACGATACGCAACAGAAGCATCCTTTGGCGGGTATCTCCGACATACACTACACACGCCTCACCGATTTGACATGGTCAAGTGATGGTCGCGTGGTTGTAGTCTCAAGCACAGATGGTTTTTGTTCACTGATCACATTCAATGAAGGCGAATTGGGTGAAATATACGAAGATATTGACGCAGTGCTGGGCGCTGCAATGATTTGTGAAAATACAACAAAAATTAGCAATAAAAAGATTAAGAAGTCAAAGGGTCGGAAATCATCTCAAGATGAAGTGAATGGAAAGAAACCACAGTACGAGCATCTAAATGAAATCAGAGAGGAAGATGGGATGGATAATTTAAATGCTACACAGAAAGATGATAAATTGAGTACAGTAGAAAGGGAACTTAGTCAGTCGGTAAGCAAATGCAAGGAAAATGAAACAAATGCTGGAATGGCTGTGATTGAAAAAGAAAAATCAGACCCCAAACCGATAGCTTTTAGGCGCAAAGAAGCCACTCCAATTGCCATTAAAAGAAAACCTGGCATACAAAGCACAACCGATGAGTCGAAGACAACGGGTTTGGCCACGCTTGCGCCAGCAAAAGAATCAAAAGAAGACTCAGATTCATCAAAGAAAATACAGGAAACTGAAAGCATAGAGAAAACCGAAACAAATTTGGAGAATAACACATTTTCACAAAAATCAAATTCATCCGAAGATAACAACCTGATAAATGATGGGTCAGCAACGCCAAAACATATTGGGAGAAAGATGCCGGTAATAGCCGAAATTATAATTGACAAAGAAATACTCAGTTCAGAAGAGAAATTTGAATCGCCCGAGAAAAAAACTCGCCCAGTGACACCAATATCTGTGCGACGACATCCGCGTACGTCAAACAGTACCACAGCCACACCAGATGCAACGCAGAGCACAAAGCGTGCAACGCCAATTGCAGTCCGACGAACACCACGCGCCTTAATTGCAACGCCAGTTAATTCACCAATCGTAATTGAGGAGGCTATGGACGCTTGGCCTCTGATGGAGGAAGGCGTGGTGCCAATTGCATCATTAACAACATCAACAATGCCAAGCCCAACAGCAACGGCAGCAAACATAATTAAAACACAACCAGTACAGAAGCAGAATATCACAACAAACCCACAATTGACCAATAGCGAAATAACTTCAGAATTGACGGAGGACATAAGACTTGTATACGAGGATACTGTCGAAGAACCATCGACGGCGATGAATTCGACAGCACAAAAATCAACAGAATCACCATCATCATCATCATCAGTTCAGGTTGCCAAGGCCACAGAAGATGATGTTGATGGCAATGTAGTTGGAAATATTGAAGCTGTTAAATCTGTTGCAGCGAAACCACATACACCACAGAATCGAACACCAAGACGCGTTGCACTCAAAACAATTTCCACCCCCAAATCCAAAAAGAAGTTATTAGATGACTAGTGATGCTGATGGGTTAGATTACGCTGCACTCCGCTCAGCTCAGTTCAATTCAATTCAGTTATAAGCTAAATACTAATTAATTTGTAAAGTTTCATTATGCAAATGCATAGTTAACAAATGCAAATTGAGAAAAAAAAAAAAAAGGGAAATAAGTTTCAATTAATTGGGAAATCAAATCATCAGAATCAAGGCTCTCTCAATTTTCTTCTATTATTATTGTAATGACGAAAGAAACGCGATTTTAGTTTTAAGTTAGAAAAGTACATATGTATGTGTTAAAAATGACAATTTCATAGAGTTTGTTTGGTCTCTTCGAAATAGTTTCTCAGTGTCAAAGAAGTGAATATTGAAAATCCCTTCAAGGACTAAACAGGGGATTCTTAATAGAATTTCGTGCTTTTACTAAGTCTACAGTGGTTTCCATTTGAATCAATCTTTCACTGCTGCGTACATTGTGCAGGGAAACGTTACTTCACTTGAAAACAGAATCTGGAGTTCTATGACGGAAACGATTTAAAGATTTTCTGATTGCAAGAGAGAGTATACTTATCTGTTTTTCTAAGACATTCATATCATTTGATGCGAAATATTATGGGGGAATCACCATAATCCTGTAATCTCATTTTATTCTTTATATCTTTTCATTTGACCAATGTTTGTTTGGATGTAAAGGGGAAGACAATGTTAATTAAGATCCTATAACTACGGAATGAATAAGGATTGGCTGTAAAGAATTTGGCAGGCGGAATTGATTATGACTAGATATAATTGACTGATCATGTAGATCGTAGAAGAAAAGTAATCTGCACATTCAAAATACTGAGGAATTCCAATTCTTCTTCTTTTCCTTATCTTAATGGACATTTGACAATTTAATTCAATTGTTGCTTTTGTAGTTTTTATAATCATTTATTTATATTTAAATTTAAGATGATCGATCTCTCTAACCCTTTTTTTTATGGAGGTTTTCATTTTACATACAAACATTTGAAGTTGGTTTTCTTGGTTTGTTTAACTAAATTAAACATTTTTCAACTTGATTTAACTTATTTTAAATTTTTTTCTTTTGGTATTTTGTTAGCAACAAATCTTTAACTGTTAGCAGATGTATCTCTGTAGGTGTGTGTGTGTGTATATGTGTGTGTGTGTCTGTGAGTTTGTGAAAGATTTTCATCTTTAGAGATTTTTCCAACAAGAATCAAAATTTAACATCAGAAAAGAGAGGCAATAATTTATTGTGTTATTCATATTTTGTCAATTTCTTTTAAACTTTGTATTTTTAACACAAATTACTTAAATATTAATTAATTTATTATTATTCAAATATACAACAAAAGCAAAATTGTTTGTTTGTTTCATCATAATTAATTTAACATATTTTAATTTGTTTTTGTAATGTTGATAGACAACTAAAGCAATAAAAATGCTCAAGAACTTTCAACGTCTAAAAATTTCGTTTAACTACTCAATGAATTACATAGTTAATTAATTAATTATCATTTTATGTTATAGATTAGAAAGTTTCTGAATAGAGTCTGATCCTGTTCCTGTTACTGTATCTGATAAGTAAAAGTGAGTAAAGTTTAGTGGGTTGGAATTTTATTTAAGAAAATGAAAAAAAAAAAAAAAAATGACACAATTTCTACATCCAAAATAAATTACTCGATCTTTTTATATTTTGACTGGACATTCTCAAAACACCAAATAACATTCCTCAGAAATCTTCAGCGAGATATCCTCCTCTGCCATAAATGATTTCGAAAATCCCAAATCCCATTAATAAAATGGTTTGGACAAGACTAAACAAGTTTGTTGCGTTTAAACACATCCCGGGTCCGAGAATGGTTCCAGAAGAAACGGCGTATTTGTGTATCTTTCTAATGGTAGAATTTTCATCGTTATCGGTCCAATGGTTCTTGAAATATAAACATTCTAATTGAAATATATTGCAATATCGACCTGCTGCTCATTTCTGTTCGCCTGATTCTTTGACAAAATCTTTGTATGAAGAAAACGAAAACAATTTGCCCATTTTTGCACGCAATGCTTTTTTTGATTAGTTGAAATACAATTTTCGATTGTTCTTTTGATTCAATAAAATTGGATTGGATTTAATACGAATGTTATTAATTAATCCCTTGAAGTAGAAAAACAACAAATCCATTGTCCATTTCTATCTATCTGTTGGGTAAGGGCTTAAGTTGTGGGCTCATTCAAACTGTTTTTGTATAGCATCAATGACATCAATTGGTTGTATAGGTGATATATGGATATCCAAGACAATTGTAGACATTCTTAATAAATAATATTTTTTTTTTTATTTTGATTTAGAAAATGTCTATTGCCATCCTGAAACTTGTGTAAGCTGATTTGTTAATATTTAATTGATTAAAATATTGATAGATCGATAATCGATGAGTGTTTGCATGCATGCAATGGTTCAATGAGATTGTAGACTTCTGTGGCAAGTTAACTATCTCTTTGAATCATTTCAAATCTCATTTCTAATGTTCTATGTTAATTCAGTTACAATAAATACTTCTGTACCATCATACCTGGTCTTAATGTGATCTCATTTTCGGCATTGGGAATCAAGAGAATCCAAAGTTAATAATTCTTAATATTATTTAATACAAAAAGGGAAAGTAATGTTTATGTTTACTGTTTGTTTGAGTGTTGAGTTTTGTGTGTTTGTGTTTTTCTTTTTATGTTTCTGTTGATATTATTATTGTAGTAATTTTTTGTGTTAATTCTCTGTTTGTTGGCGAAAATTGGCATATAGAAAAATATGAAAAGTTGTGTTTTTTTTTTGTTTTTTTTTTTTGATATTTGTTTGTTAATTACGTTGCTTCTTATCTAAATTTTTTGTTTTTTTTATATTTTTTTCTGTTTTATTACTATTTTTTATTTATTTTTTTAATATAAATTTAATGATTTGGAAAAATGTTTTGTATATATGAATATTTCAATGATTTTAGTTTTATGTTGATTTTGTTATTTATAAATTGCAAAAATTTCTACTTTTATAATTTTTAATAATTTAACAAGAAATATTTTTGGTCAAGACCAACAGTGAAGTCATTACTTTATAACTGATAAAAATTATTATTATTTATACTTAGTATTATGAGATTTTATTTATAGATATATTTATTTATATATGTATGTATGTGTATATGGAAATATGTTTTAGGTTTAATGGAGGAGAGAGAAATGTTAGTTCAAAACAACAAAACAAAAAAAAAAAACAAAAAAAAAACAAAAAATTGGTTATTAGTCTGTAGAATTGTTTTAATTATTTCTTTAGTAAAGTTCAGAGAGAAATAGAGAAAAATATACATACATACATACATATATATATATATGTATGTGTGTGTATATGAGAGTAAATATATGGTTTTATGTACTTATGTTCGAATGTATGCATGTAATTTGTATATAGAGTAAGTAGTAAGTAGTACATTTAATGTTTGTCAATTTATTTAATTTCAATTTTCATTTTTAATATAAAATTTAACATGTTTTGTATTTTTGAATTTATATAAATTACATTTGTATTTCACTTAATTTTTGTATGTAAAATGTATTAAATTTGTATTAATAAATATAATTAATTACATATACAATATATTTAAATATATATATATATATGTATATATATGTGTTATTTTTTTATTTAAAAATGGTCACCGTTTTGATTTTTAATTTACTTTCACTTAAATGATTAAATGGTCTGTCTCAATTTATAATTAAAAATATAAGGAGGAGATCCATCCTAGTGCATTTGTGGTCCTAGAAATGCGAATAATAACAAATTAATCAAATTAAATATTTTAAATATATTTTCTTATTTTCCATGGAAAACACGAGAAACTGATCATTTCTTATTAAAGTATTGTACATTAAAGACAAAACGAGGCACGTAAGTATTTATATTCAAAAAGAAAACAAAATACTTACAGGTAAAAGTCTTTCAATCAATAATCTCAAGACAAACGTGTATGTAACTATGTATGCATAGTAGAATCATACTGAACTTGTATAGGAAATTATCTTACCATTTGTGTGTTACGTAACAATAAAATGGGAACTTGAGCCTCTCCTCAGGGCCTCAAATGCACTAAAATGGGTCCGGAAATCATCTCCTCGCTTCCTTCAAGACAAATGTAACTGTAATTAATTTCTCAATTCATAACGCATAATTGAAATTTAAAAATAACAAAAAAAACAATTTTCATTTTGGTTTTCTTTTTTTTTCTTTTTTTTTTTATTAATAAATAGTTTTTATTTGAAATATTTGGTAGAATTTTACAAGTATATTTTTTATATTTTTCATTTTATAAGGAAAAAATACGTTTAGTTGTTGTTGTTGTTCATGTTGTTGTTGTTGTTGTTGCTTATAATGTTTTGTTTGTTGTGTGCAGTTTTTTCTTTTTTGTTTTTGTTAATTTTAATAATAATAATAATAATTCATAAATTTTTTATTTTATTCTCTGTTTTGTTTGGTTTTTTCTTATTAAATGTGAGGCGCTTAAGAAAATAAATTTTTGGTTCCATCATCATCATCATCATCATGATCATTATCATCAGAAAATACATATTTAGTTTGATTTATTTAATAATAATTTTAAAACAAATATAAATGAATGATTTGAAAAAAGAAATAAAATTCTTCACGCAATTGGCGGATAATATTTTGTATATAGAAAATTTAAGTTAAGTTAAGATAAGATTGTTGTTGTTGTTGTTGTTGCTGTTTGTTGTTGTTGGTTTCGTATGGATTTATATAATTAATTTTGTATTTTTTATTATTATAAGTAATATTATTCATTTTTGTATTTAATTTATTTTACTATTAAACATATAAATTTATATAATTTTTTGTTTTCATTTATAAAATTAAGCTAAGTGTGTAAATACAAAATATTTAAATAAAATACTTTTTCTTCTTTTTATTTTTTGCATTTTCATAGTTGAGTTGAGTTGAGTGAGACATGGAAATTTTAAGCAAAATAAATAAATTAAGAGAAATAAATAAAATATTCGAAATGAAATGAAATAATATTAATTTAATGAAGTGAGAGCTTTTTATCTTCGAAAATATTTGAGATAATCGATGGAAATAAAGGAGAGATTAAACACAATTCTTACTTTTCTGTCTGTGGAAAATGTTCTTTTCATTTTGTGTTTTGTGTTTTGATTTCCTCTTAATAAATGCAATGTTTTGTTAAATACAAATACAATAATTAATAAATTAATTTAATTTATTTAACATTTTATGGATGCATCAATGTTGTTTTTATGCAAGTCTATTTACCATAAAACAAGTGAGCAAAAACAATTGATAAGCATTCATTTTGTACGAGTATATGTATATTTAAATCTTCTATTTATTGGCATTTGGTTTGGTTAAACAAACAAACTCACAAACATCTGTCTGTTCACTGCTCTCTGTTCACTTAAAAGAAAATACAATATTTTGTTTTGTGTTTTATTTTGATTTTATGCACTTGGAGTTGTAGTTTCATTTTTGTTGCATTTAATAACAAAAATTAATTAAAAATAATCATAAATAAATATAAATTAAATTAAATAGTATTACATCATCAAATGATTAGCAAGCACGCACAACAATTCCCTCTCTCTGCCTCTCTCACATATTACATTATCCATAAATAATGTCAGCATCATCATCATCACAATCATCGTTGCATATACATAAGTTTTGTAGAAAAATCAACCTTGTTTTTTATTCACATGATAAATTACTACATAAATACAATAAATTATGTGGCTATTCTGGTTTTATTTTATAAATACAATAATAAGATAAGATAAGAAAAATAAAAAAAATTAGCTAAACAAACATAAAAAAAAAACATATAAACATATAAAAACAAAATGCAATAAATGTGTCTCAATGTTAAATGCATCGACGAAATACAATAATTTCATAGAATTAAATTAAAGAAACAAAAACCCCCAACTTAATTATTTTGTTTAAATTTATGTGTGCGTTCATCATCATCATTATCATCATCATTGTTATGTATTATTATGTATTTGTGAATTTTTGTTCATTGTGTGTGTGAGTGTTCTTCGTCCAACTAGATTTCTTCATTTTAATCTCTTCAAACATAAATGCAGAACAATTTTACAAAATTTTAAATATATTTAATTTTGTTCGTTTTGTGTTGTGTGTATTCACTATGAATGTGTGCGTAAATTTCACTTTGTGTATGTTGCGTGTGTGCGTGTGTGAGTTAAATTTAAATTATAAGAATTTATTGGGCATTTGATTAATGATGCCATCGCATTTTCTATTTGATGTGGTGTGTGGTGGATGTGATGCAGCAGCAGCAGCAGCAGCAACAACAAACGCCAAATTCAAATTGAAAAATTATTTAAATTTAAATTCAAATTCAACAATAAACAATCGTCGACTTGTATTATTATCTTATCTTATCATTTGAAAAGAAATTGGCGTCGTTATGCGTTAAGATTGTAATTACATTAAGAATATTAAGGAGAATTGTTTAAGGATTGCATTAGACGACAACAGTGTGGTCAGTAGTAGTATTTTGTTAAGAACAAATTCATTGATTTTGTGTCTTCCAACTGTACTGCACTGTACTGTACTGTATTTGCTGTCCAAGGAGTCCTTAATGAAATGATTTCCTTTTTTTAACTATTGATTTTGTTTAAAGTTGATCTAATGCCTTTTGTTTTTGCTAAATGACTGTTCAATTTGTTATATTTTTTTTTTTATATTATTCAATTTTAGTTTATAACATATTTTGTTTTTAATTCTTTTTTTGTCATCTTCATCTTCATCATCATCATCTCCTTCTTCTTATACATGTAAGTATATTATGTACTTTGTAAATACACAAATTATGTTAAATAGAGAGAGGTGTTTTTTTCTTTATTCTTTTTTCTTTCATTTCATCACCACCAATTTTTAATTTTTTAAATTTAATTTAATTTCTTTTATATTTTTATTTTATTTGTGTGGTTCAACATTCATCATATCATCATCATCATCATCATTATCAATTTTAAATAAGCTTAAATTTAAGAAATTTCTTTTCTCTTCTATAATTTTTTTTTTTTTTTTGGTTTGTTTCATCATTATAGTTTTTGTTTTTGTTTGTTTGTTTGTTTGTTTGTTTTCATGTTCATGACTGAGAGTGTATTTGTGTGTTGTTTATTTTGTGTAATTACAACACATTTAATTTAATAATTTTAATTTTGTTTTAATACAATTTCATTTTCATTGAACTTAATCCGGCCGAGCATGAGATGCATGCATCCGAGAATGACACTGATCACATCCACCATCTAACCGAAAACAAATTGCAACAGAAAATGGCAAATGATATTTGAAATTTATGTAAATTGCAAAGAGTTTGCAATTTGCATATAATACAATAATAAAGCAAAGAAGGAGAGAAAGAATCGAAAGTTACAAGAAAAATTAAAATTAAATTTAGTATTTTTTGGTTTGGTTTACAATATAAAAAGTCAACATGAAATTCACATCATCTTGGGTGTGATGGTGATGAGTCGTGAGTGACCACTCGAACTCGACTTTATTTGGATTAAGAGCGAGATTAAGTTTTTAATTTTTGTTTTGTTTTTTAGGAAATATTTTTAAGAGCTAAATAACTGATTTATGTTTTATCATATTTTGTTTTTGTTTAAACTACTTTTTGTATATTCTGTTTTTTTGACTTCCTTCAACTACGCGCACGCAACTTGGTTTGTTGTTTGTCATGGCTTTGAATTGCTTGGTGACTTTGCCTGACCTTTGACATTATGAAATCAAATCTTCTTCACTGGTTCAATTCATTCGAAAGGTTCTTTGGGCTACACAAATACTTTTGTTTCTTTGTTTCTTTCAGTATAGTATCTTTGTTTTTGGCTACACATAAAAAGATACGATTGTATTATTTTCTAGTTCTTCTTATGCGGTTTGTTATTGTTTTTTTCTTTTTTTTTTTTGGATATATTTAGTGATGAATAATGATAAAATTGTTTGTTGTCTGTTGTCTGTTGTTGTTGTTGTTGGTGGTGGTGGTGGGCTTTTGCTGTTGACTGACGCATAAATGTACCTTTTGTTGTTTTATTTGTTACTAGCCGCATACTTTCTTTCATTTGTCTGCTTTTATACTATAGTCGTCTAATCTGGGGTGTTGGTGAACTTAGTACAAACCGCAACCGCGCAAGTTGTTTGCAATAATAACATCGGTAACAGCATCGAATACAAATTGTATATTGTTGGTATCTGTGGCGCACGTCATGTGGCAGTAAATTTCTTTTGAGGTTGATTTGTTTTTCGCTTCGAATTGAGCTTGGATATACGCAGCAGCCTCCCCATATTCTTGACCGCCTGCAAGCAATGATCATTCATAAATTAATAGATAAATAAAAGGCAGCGGATTAAATATTGATGTACCTGTGTACTCTGGGAAGCAAATTGTCAGTGGACTCTTTCGGATTTTCTCTTCGAACAAATCCTTTTTGTTTAAGAATAAAATAATTGAAGTGTCCGTGAACCATTTATTATTACAAATCGAGTCGAAAAGCTTCAACGATTCTTGCATTCGGTTCTATAGATACAAGATTATTGATTGTCAATCTTTTTTTTTGATCTCTTATGATGAAATAGCAAATACTCACCGTAGTTTCATCCTCATGCAATACTTGATCATATTCAGACATGGCAACACAGAAAATAATCGCAGTGACATCCTCAAAACAATGTATCCATTTCTTACGCTCAGAACGTTGACCACCGACATCAAATAATCTACGCAACATAAACCATTTATTTAATTTAATTTTTTTTAAATTCATTTAAATGTTTTACTGACTTGAAATTGAGATTTTTAAATGAGAAATGCACTTCAACGATGCCAGTTGTCTTGACACGTGTACGCAGAATATCCTGTTCGGTTGGTTGATAGTCCTTGGCGCCTAATCGATCCAAATCATCAAGGAAACTGAAATTATACAATGAAAAGGGAAATTTACACATTTTAGAGAAAATTACATTAACATTAATCTGCAATAATTCAAGTGATTTAGATATAATAATATCTAAATGTATCACACTCATTAATAAGATTTCGATTACAAAGAGATGACAGTAAAAACTGTTTAATTTCCCTTAAAAAAGACTTAAAACTTGTTAAACTCTTGTCCAACTGTGATGTTGGTGATTAGCTTATAGGGATGGATGGGTTGGTAGTCATAAAATTTCAACGAAAAATAGAAATTAGTTTACTTCATACATTTTTCTTTTCATTTTTATGCTTAAACTTAATTTTGGAATGATTTTTTTTTTTTCTTTTATATTTTTTCAATTTCTATTTCTTGTATTTCAGAAGCAATCAGTCAAAAAAAAAAAAAGTAGGCAAACCATTGCGTGCATGGGCATTGTCCGCGAGAGATGATGACGTAGTTGGACGCGCGACACAAGTGACCCAAAATGCAGACAAGTGAACAATAGACTGCCTGACTGACTAAGTGAGTGACCAACTAAGCGACCACAAACCAAACCAAACAAAGTCAACAAGTAGGTCAAAACAACAATGGGAAAAATTATTTATACTTTTTTTTTAGTGAAATTTGCTGACTGCAAATGAAAAAGAAAATGAGTAAAACTAAAAAGCAAATTAACAAAATAATTGTAAAATTTATGTAAAACTACAATACTTGTAAAATAATTGTTGTTTTTCTTTTGTGCTAGAGAAACATTACAAAGTTTCTCAAAGGTAGGCAAGCAAGCAAATCTATCAAAACTATTCAATTTTAGACGATCCAACTTAAATAAAGTGAAGTGAAGTCAAGTGATGTAGATTGAATTGAATTACTTGCATTTATTTTAAAACTGAAAAGGGCGCGGCATTTCTAGTCCAAATGTCCAATCGATCATTATGCGTTACGTCATGGAGTTCACACTTGATTCAATGTTGTACTACTTATTTATTTTGAGTTCACTCATTTTTAAAAACAAATAAAAGTATACAAACAGAAAACACGAAGACCGAGAAGAAAGTCAGGTCAGGTCAAGTCAGGTCAGTCACAAGTTTTGTGATGATGTTTGCAACTGTCAAGTGTCTGTGTGCTTTTTCTTTAAAGTTTTATTTCTATGGCTGATGCCATTCTTGCTTTAATTATCTGTACATATTATAAAACAAAGTGTCCCGGCTGTGTCTATCTGAAAGTGAAAATCTCAAAAACTACCGAACTTACTATTTTCATACGGTTTTCACCAATGGGACGGAGTGATTCATGAGAAAGATTATAAGTAGGTATAAAAATCTTGAAGGTTTTGTGTAATTGTTAAGTGGTAACCACATGACCAAGGTGTCGATAATGTCGTTGGCAGATGAATAAAGCAGTGCAGCTGTTAATGCAGTGTGATGTGGACTACACAGTTTGATTTTGATAGACATTGGCGACATACAGCGAGCGCATTTAGCACTAAAGACCAAAAAAACAACATCCTTCATCACCAAAAACTCCGCAGCGTATCGCTAGTAAGTAATAAATTATCAAATACCATTTGATACAAGAATTTGCTTGAAATTTTCAAACAATGGACAAACTTTATTAAAAATATATAATACTGAAGCCTTTAATCTTATTAAGAGCTAAAGATTTAAATGGAGACAGCAACTGATTAAACAGATTCTTTGCAAATATTTTATAAACATACATTATGTTAGACGAGCAATGGGAAGCAGTATTGGGAAGTTAAACAGCATCAGAAATGTGCTGCGTAAATGGAATAGTAAAATTGTCGGAATAACAATGAAACTATAGAAGAAGAATTCGTAATATCAATCAATATTCGAATTTCAATTAACAAAACTTAAATTCACCAATCAAATCGAATTTTTTTTAGTGATAGTAGTATAGTACTGTATTTATAGTTAGACATTATCTACACAAATGTGTATGCAATTTGTTCAATCAAGTGGAAAATTTCGTCATGAAAATAGAGAAAATCAAATCATAGTACAAAGCAACAAAAATAAGTAGAGAGGAAGAAAAAATATTTAATTTTTATTTAAAAAAAAAAAATGCTCCAGATACATACGCAAAGATACATTTACATTCATTTCCTTATGCATTGCCAAATATTTGTTTTATCTGCTGCTTATCACAATTTTAATGCTAATTAAATAAATAAATACTTCTGTGTGTGTGTGTGATTGAGTATCTATGAAATATGCCTGTTCAATTGTCACCTTTGCATGCAACACACAAATAAACATAATTCACAGTTACTCTAATTTGACAATCATATGAAATTTTCAATTTTAACCAAACACAAACAAACATTTTTATTGTTGTACTTTTTTTTTTTAAATACGACGTTTTTTATTTTTATTTTTATTTTTGAATTAAAGATTGCGTGCGTGAGTGCTTTGGAGATTGGAGATTGATTGTTGACGTTTAATTACAAAACCACGAAAAAGAAAAATTGTTTACTTTACCAAAAAACCAAAGTTAAGTTTTAGTTGGGCAACTTTTACATATTAAAATCATTGACAAAAAAAAAAAACCGAAACAAAAGAAATTTGTTTCCGTTGACGTTTCAAAAAGGTTTCTTTTTCATTGTCACTTTTATTATGTAATTTTTCACTTGTTTAGATAAGTCAATATAAAATTTTAAGAGATCAAATGATAATCAAATTATAATTGTATGTAATTTTGTAGATTTCAGTAGATTTTGTACAGAATTTTACAAAAATATAAACTAGAATTAGAGTCCCCCCCCCGATTATTGAGCTACAACAACAGAAGTAATAAAGTGATAAGTATATACATACATAAGTATATCCTATTGAAATCAAAAAGACTGGGAAATTGTCACTTTGCCTATTACTATTGAATAAGTTTTTCACAATTAAACGTAATTCTAAAATACGAGTAGTTGTCCCTGGTAAAGATGATGATGATCACGAATTGTGGTCCCACAGGGATCATAATATATATGTGGAGCCAGTCTAGTCGGTGGCCTCTCTAACAAATATTCATAATATTTTGTACATACATTCTGATTAGTGTACAAACAATATTAGGATTTATTGCAGATTATATTCTATGATATATTTATTGTATTTAGCATGTTTGAAATGAATTGTATAAATCTATAATTATCTATAGTTAATTATCTTAGATTTGCAGTTTCGTCATTTTTCATAATATTTTCTGTTATTTGCACAGTTTTATTTATTTTTTGTCGTTTGTGGCCAAATTGCATGCACGCTTCGTTAAACTAAACAAATATCAATTTTTGAAATATACCGGAAAGTGCGTTTGCTTTATGCAATAATGATAATGATGAAGATGATGATGTCACAACATATAATCACTACTATAATCGATGATGATGATGATGAGATACAATCATAATGAAGATGGAAATAATGTTGATGTAACAAAAAATAGTGCTGGGTAGGCCTAGATAGAGTGAGATACAAGAAATGGGGTAATAGTTAATCGGATAAGATCAATTACAGTATTCATTGCATTGTTGAGCAGAACAAATGGAATACAAGATGAATAGCAGTATAAGGTTTTCATTTCATCATCATGATCCTTATTTGTATCTATCCAATATTTACATATATGTCAATATTAATTTTGTTGCATTGACAATGATTTCATAACATTTTAAATTAGTTATATGCACATATAACACGATTTGTGCGATTCAAAATGAATACGGAACAGGAGTAGTTTGCTTAACAATTAACCACTTTAAACTAAATGAAATTGCATCTCCATGTTAATCATTTATGCGTTTTGCAACAATATCAAAGAGACCATGATACCAAAAGTTGGACCAACACAATATCACACGTAAAACGGAGCACGCGGCGGCAACAAAAGAGAGTTTAAAGCGTTTCCTCCACAATGTAAGTAGAAGAAAACTTTAATTCAAATAAATATATGTACATAGGTACAAGAAAAGCAAAGCAAAATTGAGCTACTGTTAATTTACACCTTTCTTCTAACGTTGTACACACAAATCTATCTGTGCCTTTAGGCGCACAATCACACTAAAGATATAGACACACAGATACAGATGAATGATCGCTCACGCTCTATGCTCTCGCCTCACCACTCAAGCATTCACTCACTCAGTTACTAACTGAATCACGTAAATATAAGTAGACTACGTAAGCCGGCGATCGTGTTTAGTTCGCCGTGAGTTGCCCATGGACAAACTTCGCAAATTTTGAAGAATTCACCACTGGTTGTGGGTTGTGGATGTAGTTTAAATCATTTTTGCTTTTGTTTAAAAAAGGAAAATCTCCTCGTTTCATCCATCTGCACTGGAAAATTGTTTATCTTAATAATGCGAAAAATTATTGTTATTATTATGTTTTGTTGTTGTTTGCTTATGTAAAAAAGTGTTAAAAAAAAAAAGAGCAACAGATACAATAGTATCTACTTATTTATCTGTATTTATATAAAAAAAAAGAATAATAAATACATACAAATTTGCAAATAAATAAAAATCTAAAATAAATTTGAAAAGTGGCAAAATCAGCGTCGCGTGAAAAGCGAAAATTCATAATTATTGCAAGAAAATAATAGAGAAAAAAATAAAAAAAGAAACTATTATTTGGTTTTGTTAAAAGGCAATAAGACAGTGACAGTCAGAAGATACAATATATGTACATACAATACAATAGAGTACAAGATATTTGTATAATAAATAAAGGTAACCCATCAACGAAATACTAAAATATTTTTTAAAATCATTCATTTATTTTCTTCAACATTTGACTATTTGCGCTGAATATTTGTTGGTCGTGGCAAATACTTAAAAAGTACTTAAGGCAATCGAAAAACACTTGAAAAATATAGAGAAAATAGTCGAATAGCATAAAAGGCCTAACCCAAAATCATTATAAGCTTTTTTTATTCAGATGGAAGATGACTGGTGATGATGGTGAGGCAAAATCTTACACAAGCAGGTAGCAGGTAGCATCTAGCAGATAGTCGCATCTACATAGCATCTAGTGGATATGGACAAAGTTTTAACAAAAACCAAAACTAACTAAAATTATTTGACATTTGACATAGCAACAAGCAAAGCAAAGTTTAAAAGAACGGACACGTGTGTACATACATATATGTAAAACAAAATACAATAGTTTCCAACATACTTGCTAAAATACTTTACAATTTCATCATGTTAAAGTTGTGTTTAGTGACCCTGAATTGAAGCTTACTTAAAATTATATTCAATCAAAATAAATTTGTTCCAAAGCCATGTTCGTCAAGTTGAATTTCATTACACTTATCTCAATGTCATTGTTATCATTATAAAATGGAAGGAAAATGCGAAAATTGTTGAGTTGACTGGGACAATCAGTATACGAGTATCTATGCAATCTATCAATTTTTAGTTTATATTTACAATGATTATAAAGCATTTCAATTTGTGAAAGCCAATCTGCCAGTCAACTGAGCCAAGCCAAGCCAAACTAACCAACCGAGTTGGCCAATCGACATTAAAATAAAATTTTGCATTGTAAAAAAATGAATAAAATCAATGGAAAACACGCAAAGTCAAGTCGAGTTGAGTTTAGTTAACTCTTTGTAAATGATGATGATGATTATGATGATGATGATGATAAGTGTTCATTTTGTATTGAATAATAAAATTCTATTGTGGTCTGGGGTTTGTTGTATGACATAATTTTCCGGGGCATTTACAATAGTCAAGTGGAGTTAAGTTCTTTGCTTTAATGAGTTTTTGCAATTTTTATTTATGATATTTATGAAAATAATTAACATGGTCATAATAAATAAATGTTAAACTGTTGAAATATAGTTAAAATAAACATTTGAGTATCAAAGAAATATCACTCACCACTTAAAATGTGTGTGTGTGTGTGTATAGATATTCTTAGTCAAGTGTAAAACTAACCTTGAACGCAAGTAAACAACAAATAATAATAATAATATTGTAAAGTAATAATAAAAATAAAAGAAACCAAGGTTTCAATTCAACTACTCAAGTTCAAGTTGCATGATGTCGATTAATAAATAATTTAAGAGACCAGCAGCAGCAGCCGATGGAAGCGAAAGCAGTTTCCAGTCCATAGTTTTCCTTACAAGATACAAAATGCAAGCTGACTTAGATACTGATACATAGTTGACTAGGAGTGTCACACTATTTAATGTAATGTTATGTTATGTGCAAAATTTGTAGCAAAAGAAGAAGAATGAAGGAAGATTATATTGTTTATCATCATCATCATCATCAGTAGCATGAACAGCAACAGCAACAGCAACCGCATTTCATGACATTGTTAATAAAACAAAGTAAAATATTGTACAAGCAATAGATGATAGCAAAAACAACAATGACAACAAAATTAAATCGAGCTCTAGAACTTGTTTTGGCAAGCTTCTGGATTATGAAACCTGCTGCAAGTTAACAGCATAACACAGACAACATGCGGACACTTTTAGCGTTACGTCAATGCTGTAGACTCGGTTGTAGCGTTACACTTGAAGCGTACATAACGTTGTAACCGCACTCAAGGTCATCTAACAACAACAGCAACAACAGCAACAACAACAACAACAACAACAACAATAGCAAGGATAATGCACTGATGTTGCAGCTACATTTAATGCTTCCATTGCTGCTACTGCTTTTGATGTGGTTTCGGTTATGCCACTTGAGTGCGTACACAAACGAACAAAAACATAAACCCACACATACTCGTATATGGTATATATATGTATGTATAACATACTTAGATACATGCACAGATATTCATAGATACATAGACGATAGACGACTTTAAAAGACATTGGACAACGACGACAACATCAACAAAGTCAAGACCAAATTTTCATCAAGGATATGTATGTATGTACATACATAATTCACAAAAAAATCTTTTCCGTTGTCCTGAATTTTAAATTATCTTTCCTTTTTCGTATCATCATCAACATTTCATTCATATGAATTTGTCTGTGAAAAGATTAAGACGCAGAATTCAGGAAAAGAAGAAAATCCTATAATCAAACAGCATTTGTGTTCGGTGCGTATGCGTGATTTTCCTTTATAGCACACACACACACACAGCACTAAACATCAAATAATATAGAAATCCCAAGCACAGATACTAAATACACATACAAGCATAAGCTTCCACAAAAATGGAAGCGCGTCGTTTTCATAAATTGAAGTTGCTCATACGCAGTGTGTGTTGTGTGATTTTTGATTTTCTTCATTTGTTCACTTACACAGAACAAAAAAGTAGTGTATTATTGTATATTTATTTTGCTGCAAGAAAACAAAGCGATTTTTCCTCACACAAAATGGAAATAATATGTAATAAAAATAAATGTATTGTATATAGTATAGTGTATACTATGTATGTATATATGAGTAATATGTACCATTGAAATATTGCCATTGTCAATTGTTCCATACAATTGGCTTTTGTGTTCATTTCAATAAAAAAAAAAAAAAAAAACTCCATGTACTAAATATGTACATATGTATATTCGTGCACTACCTATTTAGATGCATATGTACCAATCATTCATTGTATTATATTTATAATATTTATAGATTATAAGTAATAAATACAATAGAAATACGATATGTATTTGTTCTATGTAATAATAAGAATATATTATAGCAACGATGATACAAATTGCCAATGTTCGATGATGCCTTGTTCCATTTTAGATTTACACAATTCCTACATAAGTACTTACACAAAATGGATACACTTTTCTTATTTTGGAAGAGATAACTACAGGAACACACAATGAATTTTCTTTAAATTAACTTGATTCTCCATGTTCAATGGTATGAGAAAACTCAATCATGTTTTAAATAATATTCAGTGTTAGACTAAAATATAGGACATCTTTCAATCTAATATTATACATGAATTGAAAAAAAAAAAGAAAAGAAAATTCATCAGATCCTACTCATTTTGAATTCTTAAAGCTGCAGCATTTGTTATATAACATACATTTTTATCTAAAGTCTCCCTGTACATGTGCTTAGTATCTTTGAGTAGACCTAAATTCTTTATCATCATCATCATCATCATCAACATTCAGCAAATAAGCTACTCTTACTCAGGCCTCGGGCTTGATGATTACATTATTGTAGCTAAATTGAAGTCTGACACTTTTACACAATTTTAAACACAATTTACTTGGCCAAGACATACTACTACCATGCTTCTATATTCCATATAAATGCAAATGGAATTTTCTTGTACCATTCTACATAGTACATGGGTCCTACCCATACACATACATACATACATACATACATATATTTATATCTAAACATAGTACAAATTTTGTTGTTGTAGGTTATGAAGCACAATCTAAGTATAATAAGAACCAACAAAAGCAACCAACCAAGCATCACAAGTGTGTAATGTTGTTGTCATCGTCCTCTCTTTACTGATTTCATTAGGTTTTCACATTCCATTTACTCGAATTGTACTTTATTGTTGTTGTTGCTTTGGGATACTTATTCTTTTTTATTTTTTGTGTACTTTAGTTCAGAAAGAAGAGGAAGAAGAAGAAGAAGCAGTGATTTAAAGTGAATTAAAAGAATAGAAAAAGCGGAGCATGTCATCAAGTTTACGCAAGACAGCATCGATGCTTGTCAAGCGGAAATCCTTAACGGTGGCAACGGCGTCGACGGCAGCGACAAACCTCCTGCCGACAGCAGCAGCCAACATGCTGCCCATGGAATTGGGTGACAATGTGGGCATAGGCAATGCTGCTGCTACTGCTCCTCCTGCAAAGCAGGAAATTGAAAAATCAATGAAAATACCAAAGCAGACGATAACGAATCAAAGGAAACATGGAATCAAAATTCAACAGAAACTGATGAGGTATGTATATATATACATATGTATGTAAGTAGCAGCAGCAGCTGCAGCAATTGCCTGAATCTGTTTACATACATGAATTCTTCTTTTACCAAACATTTCTCATCAATAAATAATTTATAAATTCATAATTCTCGTCATCCATCAACAGTAATAACAGCAACAAAATCAGTATCAGCGACAGCAATGACAACAATATCAAATGTGGTAGTAATTCTGAAACAGATGTTGTTGTTGTACGTCCATACGATGATGTACCTGGTCCTTGGGGTCTGCCACTCATTGGAAATTCTTGGCGTTTTGCGCCACTCATTGGTAAATCCACATTTTGATTGATGAAATTCTCGATTGCATATTTAATGTTCCCTTGATTTTAATGCTCCTCTGATTGTGTGTGTAATTGTAAAATATTTTTGAATTTTCAAATCAATTCGATTCGATTCGAATTGAATTCTTTTAGGTCACTACAAAATAAGCGATCTGGATAAAGTCATGAAGGAGCTGCACATCAATTATGGTAAAATAGCCAAAGTTGGTGGCTTGATTGGGCATCCGGATTTATTATTTGTGTTTGATGGCGATGAAATTCGTAATATATTCAAAAAGGAAGAAACCATGCCACACAGGTGAGTGAGTGTAGTATGTTTTCACAATAAAATCGATTTTATTACGAATTGAATGTGAGACTGCTATACATTTTGAATAAAATCCAAACAAGCATAATACAATCAATATAAAGAATGAAATATTTCATTGAGTTACTCATACGCCATGCATACCGCATGCATATTAGGTTTTTCATATTGTGGTACAATAATTCATTCGGTATGCATTTATGCAATATTGCCGTGTGTTAAGCTATGAGTATATAAAAATAAAGTGCAATACACCTACACAGCATAGTATTTGATTTGATGATATTGAATTCAATGAATGAATAAATTGCTTTCATTGATTTAACGTCACGCATCAGGGAACCATCAACTAACTCAATACTTCATCAATATCAATGGAGAAAAAGGCATAAAATAACTCAATTAGATATTGACGCCATATCCTTTGCATTTTACAATAATACAAGTATGTATGCAACAACAACATTTCCACATTCTGGACCACAATGTAAAGTCAATCAGTCAGTCAATCTATTGTAATTCACTTATAGATTGACATTTCTTTATTATCATATTATGTGATGTGCAATTCCATTCATCTATCTATCTATCTACCTATCTGTTATATCTTTAGAATTCTCTATGTCTGACTGACTGAGTCTGAGTTTGTGTAAATTGAATTCAATTATAAGAAACAATTTAATTCAATTGAAGTGCCATTTCACAGTTATTTATATTGTCTTTGGTATCATTGGCAATTCTCGCGCTATTTTTATTTAATCTTTTATGATAATTTCATTTCAATTCCTTACAATTTTATATATTTAGCAAGTAAGTAAAATGAAACACAATTATAGAATAATATTAAGATAATTTTCCATTATATTTTTTTTGTTGAATATTGTCATTTAATTAATTATGAAGATAGAAACAGAAAAATGTCTTCCATTTGCATTAAATTAATCAAAATAGAAATAGAAAATAAATGAAATTATCTGTATACACAATTCCTTTATTGACTCAAAGTTCTAAATAAAACTCACTTCATTATTGAGCTAATTTAACAAAAATATAGTAAATGAGCAATTTACAATTTGACCACGATCACGATCACGATCATCTTTATTAAGCGTTCAAATCTGCGTAGACAAGATCGAAATCTAAACGATTGATGACACAAACAAGAAAAATACAAACTAAAAAAAAAAAACATCAATTACGAAAATTTACAACATTCACCAGGAAAACTAAAACAATGAAATTACTCACTCTTAAATCAAATAAAATAACTTACGCACTCACGCACGCCCAGACCATTACCACATTTCACTTGACACGTTTTTGTATTGCTTTGGCTATCTTTTTTTTTAGTTTAGTTTAGTTTTTGATCTTTTGGCTGAACGAACTTCTTCTCTCCTATGTTACTTCATTTCACATTTGTTTTTTTATGAATGTATGAATATTTTTCATATTTTATGATGACTTGTAGCCAGCCATCAATCCAAGTTTAAGTATTTTTTTGAAAGTTATAAAAATATATTGTACCATCAAATTGCAAAGATAAAATACACGTGTGGATTGTCGATACAAATGTAACAATATCTGTTGCTTTTCGGCAGTTTTTTCTCTTGAGATCATCATCATGATGATTTGCAAAAATTCATAATTCGAGACTAAATATTTGCACACTCTCCTCTGCGCTTTTGTTTGATGTAAATACATAGTAGAATCTGTTCAACATATCCAACATCTTCACATATTTCTTCTATTGCTTCATATCAAATTTAAACATTATGAAAATTGCAAACCAAAATTTATTTTTTGAAATTAGTAGTTCACGGTCAAAATTATACAATTTATTTATTTTATTTGTTTTTGGTTTTTACACAAAATACTTAGAAGTTGAAATTAAGGTGAATAAAGTCATTTAAGATATGTTTGTATGTACTTATGTTAACGATGCTTCTTTCAAATGTTGTTTGATGGCGGTGACATGAGGAGAGATTTACAGACAGACAGATAGACAGAAAACAAAAAAACAAAAAAAAAAAGGGAATGAATGCGAGACAGTTAGTGAGAGATAGATGTGCGTATTGGAAGTATGCAAACTTTTTATTTGGCACCATCAAAAATCAACAAATGGTGTGGTGCTTAAATTTATAAGTGAAACTGAAACTAGGCTTGCCCTTAATGGGATACTAAGCACATACAACGAACATTAGCAAAGATACATTTTTGTTTTTGTAAGATTTCTTTTGGTAACTCCATTAAATGAATGTATATTCCATATCAATCATTGCTAGAAAATTGGACCAAATGTTGATGGATGAGCGATGACACTTGTAATATCCAGTGAAATATGAGTTTGCCTTTCTTTAATCAATTCCTGTTCTAATGCAAAACAAAAAACAAAGCTGTTTTGCTATACTTTTTGCCTAGATTCAACTTAATTGAACTGTCACACACAATCTTCCTGCATCTCCTCCATATCATCTTCAATCCTGAACCAATTGGTTCCACTTTATCGCATCTATTTGACTTTACGTTTTTGTTGATGTTTTTCCTACTGCTGCTTGGTTTTCTCTTGTTAAGCATTGTTTTCGTTTCTATTGGCACAAAAACGTATAATAAAAGATCACATACGCTTCGGGCAGAGACTGTCGCTGACAGATACAATCATAGATACACACGCACACATCATGTAATCATAAATATATCTACATACTTTTTGTTCGATTTTATTTGTTTTTTGTTTTTGTTGCCCTAAGCGACGTTATAAGTTTATATTAAAAGTTAGTATATGAAAAGACAAAAACCGACGACGCCGACATCAACAACAACAACAAAGTTAAAATAAATAAAAATAAATAAATAAATGAGTAAATGAATGATGGAATGAATGAATGATTGTTTGAAACGCACACAGTTGAATGAATTTGCTTTTTACAGTAGTATCTATCTATTGACTTTAGTTGGTACTTAGTTTGAGTTAATGTAAGTTGAAGAGGTTTCCCATAGTCGTCGAGCGTCAAGTCAAGACAATTTTATTGTCATTGTCTTTTCTCCATTAAAAGTTGGATTGTTTGGCTTACTATGCTGGTGGTTAAGTTGTGTTCCTACGCTATTATTGTATTTAGACTGGTGGTTTGTTGTTTACCTTCTCCCGTGTGGTGAGTAAGAAAACAAAAGAAAGGTTAATATAACTATTTATTTAGTGACATGCGCGCGAACGTTAAACAATCCAAAACCATAGAAGCCGACAGCCAAAGCATAGTGTAACCATGTACATAGATACATGAATATTTAAAGATTGTATTTGCAAGATGTTTTGTCTTCATTTCATTTCTAACATACATATCTAACATATTCGTATCTTGTGAAGTATTTGCTCGACGACTCTACCTCAGTGTATTTTGTTTTATTCTACTTGAATCGTTTCGCTTTATTCATTCATTTTTCTTTTTTCAAATGGCATCTCGTTGTTTCGTTGTTATTTGTTGAATATTTTTATTTGATGTTGGTGCCGCCGTCTTGTCTGCACGCGAGCTACTCCGGTAATTTGCTTCGAAACCCAAAATTAAATACAAGAGAAAAAGTACGGAAAAAAATAAAAACCTTAACTAAAGCAATGTTTGACTAAGTTTAGCATACCGCGTGTGTGTAGATATAAATCATATTACACATACGCACTGTTGCATGCAATACAAACTTAACCTAAATACGACTGCATAGTTTAACATAACTTTCTTTACTTGTACTTGGCTTCTTTATTTTGATTAACTCATCAACTCATCATCATCATCATCATCATTACCATTTTCATCCGCAGACCTTCAATGCCTTCGTTAAAACATTATAAAGGCGAACTACGTGGTGATTTCTTTGGCGACGTTGCTGGTCTAATTGGCGTGTAAGTACTACGTTATTACGTAACTAACGAGCATAAAAGAATCTAATTTGACATGACTCAATTAGGCACGGACCCAAGTGGGAGGCTTTCCGCCAGGAAGTGCAACAAATCTTATTGCAGCCGCAAACTGCTAAAAAGTATATACCGCCACTAAATGACATTGCCACAGAATTTATGACCAGGTAAGTGAGTTCAGTTAGTCGCCCACCCAAATTATGCAGTCAAAGTTAAGTTTGCAACAAAAAAAAAAAAAAAACGAAAGAGAAAATGAATTACGCTAACGACCAAAATTATATTTCCTCTTCTTTTTTTTTTTGTTTTTTTTTTTTTGGCTCTGGCCCCTTTTTCTCATTCTCATACACAGAATACATGAAATGCGCGATGAAAATGATGAATTACCCGACAACTTTTTGCATGAACTCTACAAATGGGCATTAGAATGTGAGTGAGAGTCATAAATCGATTCTTGTTGTTTGTTGGGCTTTTTATCTATTCATGTCTCTATTTCGATTTCCTTCCTCTTTCAGCTGTTGGTCGTGTTTCGTTGGACACTCGATTGGGTTGTTTAGCACCACATGGCAGCGAAGAATCACAGAGGATTATCGATGCTATTAGTACCTTCTTTTGGGCTGTGCCCGAACTTGAGTTACGCATGCCACTCTGGCGTTTCTATCCAACAAAGGCCTATAGAAGTTTCGTACGAGCACTTGACCAATTCACCGCGTAAGATTCATTTAGTTTTGTTTAATTGCTTATTAAAATGGATGATAATGATAATTGCAGAATTTGCATGAAGAACATTAGTAAGACCATGGACAAAGCTGATGCCGCTGCCTCAGATACAACATCACAGTCACAAGTAAAAGATGATGCAGATATTTCAATTGTGGAGCGCATCGTTCGAAAGACTGGTAACCGCAAATTGGCTGCCATTTTGGCATTGGATCTTTTTCTTGTAGGCGTTGACACGGTACATTTGAATTACAATAATTACGTCATGATGTGTGACGTAAATTGGAAAATTGGATTTTGTTTATTTATTTAGTGTCTTCTTACTTTCAGACATCGGTGGCTGCATCATCGACCATTTATCAATTGGCCAAGAATCCTGCCAAGCAACAAAAATTATACGAAGAACTGTGTGAAGTCTTTCCCACGCGTGAAGCGGCTATCAATCAAAATGTTCTTGAACAAATTCCATATTTGCGTGCCTGTATTAAGGAAACCTTGCGGTAAGCTTAGGCGGAAGTTGATGATGATGAAGACGAAGTCGTGCTCTCGATTCTATTTCAATCAATTGGTTTTGAATTAAACTAATTTCCTCTGTATGCGTTCTCATTTTAGAATGTATCCCGTTGTCATAGCAAATGGACGTAATCTGCAATCGGATGCGGTCATCAACGGCTACCATATACCAAAGGGCGTAAGTAAACTCACAACTCTGCAATTTCCATTACATTTTCATCACGTTCTGTTGCAATAGACGCACGTTATCTTCCCACATTTAGTTGTCTCAAATGATCCAACATATTTTCCTGAGCCAAAACGTTTCATACCCGAACGGTGGCTAAAACATAGCACGCCCACAGCCGACTGCCCACATGCTGGCCAAAAGATGCATCCCTTCGTTAGTCTGCCTTTTGGTTTTGGTCGTCGGATGTGCGTTGGTCGTAGGTTTGCTGAAATCGAATTAAACACGCTGCTTGCAAAGGTATGTACGATATTACACTCTCTTTAACACCTATTACTGTTATTATCTTTCTCCCTCGGTTCTATTACATTCTGTTGCAGATCTTTCGGAAATACAAAGTCGAGTATAATTCGGGTGAATTGGTGTACAAAGTGAACTCAACTTACATACCGCAGTCACCGCTAAATTTCAAATTAACACTCAGGGATAAATGAGTTTACGATACGAGTGTGCGAGGGATTGTGATTGAGTATCTGTGTGAACTAGAATGTATTATATTATATGTAGTGTGAGTGTGTGGATGTGTTACATTGGATTTTCATATATGAACTTGCTGCGTCGTTTATTTGCTGAACATGTTGAGGCATTCATTTCCTTCATTTCAACTAACTAAATGTCCAGTTTGTCACTCACTCTCTGTCACTCTATTTGTCTGTCTGTACCGTACCTATGTTTGTTTGTTCATATATCGTGTATTTGTGTGCTATTTTTGTTTACTTAATGTTTATTGCTATTGTTATTGTATTATATTATTATATATTTATTGGATTAATTTTTATCTGCCTAAGCACAATAAAGTTTTCGTGTAGCTAACAAATTCAAAAGTCTCAAAATGACACCAAATTTGTTAGTATAAATAAACAATAAATGTTTAGTAAATAAGATCAAATAATAGAAATTTGACTTATTCTTTTAATTGTTATTCAAAACCTTTTAAATTAGATTCTAGGTAAATTCAAGAAACTTTTTGGGAAGCCTACATCATCATCCTGTTCATTCGAATCTATTGTTTGAAAAATTATGAGTGTTTTACTTACTATTTAGCGGAATCATTCAATTGATATTCGTTGCTGCGTGAGAAACACTCCTGAACGCCAGGATCCTGCCAGAGGCGTTTCATGGCGGCAAGCAGTTCCTCTGAGAAGGGTTCGGTGTCATGCATACGTTGGCACACATCAAATACCATTTTTGCATCGCTCTGCAAAATCAAATACAATTCGATTACAATAGATTAAATGGAATCCTATGTCTTTAGGCTTTAGGTTGTTTACCTCTCGTTCATTATTACTGTACTGAATACTGAGATTTGGCATTGCACGCAATATTGCAACTAGTGATTGTATTGTGTTGCTATAGACAACCGGTCGATATTGTTTGAAATCCTCTGGAGTGAACCCGCTCTCGTGGATAATTTTCATTTGTTTGACTATTGTACTTTTGCCAGATTCTCCGGCACCTGTAAATAGGGGAAAGAAAAAGTGATATATTAAATAAATATTGCAATAGGGAAAATAGTTAGTTATTATTATCACTTAAAATATAGTCAAATGGATACAAATTTGGAACAAAAAACAAAAAAAAAAAAAAAAACTAGTATGACTTCAAACTTATACTTCTTTTAAGACGTCAAATTCAGTAAAGAACTAAGATTTAAATGTATTGAATCTGTCTAGATTCTGCGTCTGGTGGTGACAGAAGAAGCGTTCCTCCTCCCCCTTTTTTATATAATTTTTTTTTTTTGTAAATACCTATTTATAAAAATGTATACACGTAAGTATTATTATTGTACTTTCCAATGCCTATATTTGTAGTTATAACGTACGGAATTGTTTAAATCAAGTTTTCAATCAATCACTCACTTCTAAAACGACCCACGCAATTTTGTCGTATTTGCAAACAGACAGACAGACAGTTAGTCAGTCAAGCTAAAGCTCAAAAAGGAAAAGAAATGAAAAATAATGTTTAAAAATAACAGAACTCAGCACTTAGTAGAATGTAAACGCTTTGTATTTGACAAGTAGAGCCTAATGGCCTTTAGCTTAGACAGGCGATCTACGTACTTAGTATACTCGTACGCCACACTGTATTGTACATTCATCAAAACACACAAGACAAGCGTAAGTATCTTCTTCAGCCCTTAAGCAAATATCTATCTCTCTATCTCATATATTGTAACAACAATGATGGCGATAATGATGATAATAATGACAATGATGATGATGATGATGATGAAGATGATTAAATCGTTTAGTTGCATGTGTAAAGTGCAAAGAAAAATCTTCTCATATTTGTGCATAGCAAACCATAAACAATGGATTAATTGTCTTAAGGCTATGGCTAAAAACAGAACAGAAGGGATAGGGAAAGGAAAAGGAAAAGGGGCTGAACAGTTTCATATAATTGTTCTTGCTTTCATGTTGTTTTGATGAGTTCTACGATTACTCACTCACTCACTCATACTTATTATACTCATAATGTTGTCATTGTATACAAATATTATAGCATATTGCAGTTGTTGACTGGACAACATACTTGTATTGTATATATATTTTTTATCTCTTCATCAGACAGACAATATGATGACTTGTGATTACATATTTTCTTAATAATGCAAAACAGTTTACTGTGAATTTAATAGACATACATAATTGAGTCTTTAAGTTTATTTAAGTTGTAATATTATGTTCAAATTAGAAAATTGCATTCATTCACTGTAAGTTGCTGGGAATTTTTTTAGCAAAAATCAAGTGTAGTATACTTTTGGGGGTTCTTCACCATAGAAATAATAAATACTGTATGTATATATTTTATGAAATGTTAAGTAGACTTGACGAAATTAAGGTTAAAAAACTCTACAGACGAGTCGAAGGCCTTGTAGCTAGCACTCTTTAAAAAACTTAGGTTATATATTCTGAGTAACTAAATGTATATAATCTAATCCTGTAAATAAATTAATAAATAAGGTTAAAAAAAAAAAAAAAAATTGATAAAACTCATAAAGAAAATTGACATTGATTTCGACTATTTTAATGTACATATTTCCATTGTAAAAACTTAGTAAACAGGGAATTTTTTTCTAGTTTCTGAGTAATATGAAATAAAGATTTACGAGAGGCAAATAATTAGAAATATACTGTAATGACTGTAACCTACACCGCTGAAGTGACTACTTGTGGTGGTCTTGGATGTTTTCGTAAATTAATATTTCGGTAAGATTTCTGTATTAAAACCAATCTGATCTACAGAAGAGAATTGTTGTTCATAGGTGGCGTGGCAGCGTCTACAAACTGATGTGGTTTGATTTAGCTGCATTTTTATTTATCTACTATGCGATTAATCTCACTTATATCTATTTGTTGCCTCAGGGAGCCAAAGAGTAAGTGGATAATTAATATTTCGCAACATAATCTTTAATAATGGCAGCGTCATTATCATTTAGAAATTTCGACATTTTAGTGCAATATTGCAACAGTTATTCCAATATGATACCATTGTCGTTTGTGCTTGGATTCTATTTGGCATTGGTGATGCAACGCTGGTGGAGCCAGTACAATACCATACCATGGCCCGATCCGGTTGCTGTCTTTGTTAGCGCCCATGTGCACGGCGATGATGAACGAGCACGGGTTATGCGACGCACAGTCATGCGTTATGTATGCCTTTGCCTGACAATGGTCATGAAGTTAATATCGTCACGTGTAAACAAACGTTTTCCCACCTACGGACATCTGGTTGAAGCCGGTCTAATGCAAGAGAGCGAGCGTGCGATAATTGAACCTTTGGATGAAGTATTTCCCAACTATCCCAAGCATTGGATGCCCATAGTTTGGGCTACGAGTATTATAACACGGGCACGCAGAGAGGGCAAGATACGCGAGGATTATGCGGTAAAGACGATTATTGATGAGATGAATAAGTTTCGTGGAGAGGCTGGGTTTTTACTGTACTACGATTGGGTCACTGTGCCTTTAGTCTATACGCAGGTCGTAACGTTGGCCGTTTACACATTCTTCCTAATTCGCCTAATTGCTCTACAATCCGCCGAAAATTCAGTAAAAGACGATATGAAAAAAGCATTTGAATCTCATTATTTCACATTGTTTCCCATATTCAGTTTACTGCAATTCTTCTTTTACATGGGTTTGATAAAAACAGCCGAAACAGTGATCAATCCTTTCGGGGATGACGATGATGATTTCGAGGTACTATAAAAATCTATATTTTTATGCGAATAAATGATGTTTATCTTACGTTTTCTTTACAAAAAAAAAAAAAAAAAGCTTAATTGGATGATCGATCGTAATTTACAAGTCTCATATTTAATTGTTGATGAAATGAATCAGGAACATCCGGAATTGGTACGGGATCAGTATTGGGAAGAAGTGGTGCCCAGCGAGTTGCCTTACGCAGATGAAAATCAACGGCAAGCACCACCTGAAGCATCCACAACAAAAATGGATACCAGGCTAGGTCATATACATTCCCAAACTTCTCATATTTCAACACGTTCATCTGTAAGCCCCCCCCTAAATTCTGTTCGTTTCATAATCTAAAGTTTAGTTAGTTCAACTTTTATAGAAATCCAGTAGAAAATCGGCAAAGTCTCTTGAGTCAATTTACGACGATGAAGTGTTTCAACCAGAGGAAACCCAAAATGTCGGCACACAAGTGTCTTCATATGATTTTTTTAACCCTTCTTCATGTATGTGCTTCATTATGATCTTCTTTTATTGTTTATTAACATTATTATTAATTCATGGCAGTGAACTTTGAGGATTTAATCGAGGAACGTAAACGTGAACGACATGAACGCACCCGCAATCGATTCCAAACTATGAGATCTGTCCGCTTTATGACATTGCCGACAGTTGAAGAAACTGTACAAACAGACGATGAAAATAAAGAAGTTGACGAAGACGAAGAGGTTGAAGAAATAGGCGAAGAAGAGGGCGAAGAGGGAAAAATCCTGTAATAAAGTGAAAATAAAGAGGATTGTGATGCATAATTACATACTTATAATGAATCGATTTTTTAATCAAACAATTAATAATTAATTGGAATATGAGGAACGGATTTTTCAGGTTACCCAGCATAAGTTTTTATCCATTTAAAACATTTCTTTTTGGTCAGTAGTAGTATAATTTGTACCTTTGCAGCAGGTTTTCAGATCATTTTTGTTCATTTTTATTAATGTTATCTGTTAAAAATCCATTACGATTGAAAAAACAATGAGGAAAAATAATCTGAACTGAAATCGTCTGATTCACTAACAAATCGACATTCGAGTATGTACATATAACTTGCGGACTGACTGAATGACTCAGGGACGGACTGAGCCATTTGTATACAAAATTGAACCAGAAAATTGTTTAAACAAAATTGTGTATTTTAACCGGAGGCAATCCAAGTGGTTAACAAAACAATATGAAATGGAAAAACAAAAATCCAAAAGAAACAAAAACAAAAATAAAATTGTATTCAAATTTACGTAAAACGTCAGCAAATGTACCAGAAGAGGAAATCCAATGAAATACAAAATGTAAACATTTAAAGTGAAGACGAAATTTGTAGATTACAATAAAAGAAGTTTCTATGAATCGGGACTTTGCCATGTTGTTTGTAATCAGAGGAATGAATGTAGTGAGAGTAGACACATTTTGAGGAAATATTCATATCAAATTGAGTCTTTGCATTGTCAGCAGAATAGTAAGTATTCCAACAGGAAAAACTGTTGTACAAATCTTATTCCTTCTACATAATATCAACAACTTAAATTTATATAAGAAAAAGGTGAATAATTTTGCGGTGCAACTACATATGTTTCTTGGTTTCTCTTCTTTAAAACGTAAACAGAGCAAATAATAAACACCAAATAAAAATCATGTAGCTAAATTTAGTTACGTCAGAAAGGAGTGGGAGTGTAGAGCGTCGATCGATCGATCGATCGATAGATCTACTTTAGTCGAAATATCAAACAATTAAAGAAAACCCAAATTGATAAACAAAACGAATTGAATTTGTGTTAGGGGATCGATCTATTGAAACTATTGTACAATAATTAAAACAACTTTTCATAATTAGACAATTAGATTGAATACAAACAAGAATGTGTGTGTGTGATGAAAAATATTTTTCCACCAAATATTTAAACAAAACATTTAAGATTACAAATTACTGAAACATAATGTTATATATTTTCGCTAATATTTATTACAAAATATACTTGCAACAAGTTTTAAATGTCGGAGGCTGTGGATAGCATCGAAGAATATCATTGATTAAATTTATTGGAAATGAAATTTTTACAAATCCCCTTAAGCAAATAACAGTCAACTTATTCATTTGGGTTTGACAGAAGATAGTTTAGTTCAGTTCAGTCTGGTCCTAGTCCAGTGAATTTAGTAAATTAGTAGAGGAGACACACAAAAATGGAAAAATTTAAAATGTGAATTTTTACTTGTAATGAAATGAAAATGTTTATCTTGTTTTTTTGTATTTTAGAAATGCTCGGCAGTGCATGAGTTCGATGAGATGTTGCCATTTTGACAATTGGCCTTGACCTTTTCATTAAAACTTACGAGTAGAATATTATTTTTATTTATTTTATTTATTGTACGAGTTTACGAGTCAAGTAAACTGGATGAAAATTGTACATCCATACATATATACTCGTATTGTAGTTTGTTCTTATTACAAATGTAAACAAATCAGTTCATATTACTCAGACGGGGGAATATACAATTTACATTTTTACTGTCGAGACAATTTTGTTGGTTAAATAAGTTGCCATTGCTAAATAAGAGATTGAATGGCATTTATCACTTTTAATGGTTTAATGGTGACCACTTGTTGGTGGCAGGCAGCAACAACTTATTACAATATTAAATGCAATAACAGACACCATCAGCCACTCACCCAATAGCAAAAGTTTAATATCCTTTGCCGCTTGTATGCCATCCTCTTTGAGATTTCTTTCAATTAGACGGCTCCTGGCGGCTGCAGCCCTCTCTTCGGCAGACTGTGCGCAGCCCATACCTCGAATTGCTTCCACACAAAACGTTTTGAAGGTCGTTTAGATCGGCCAAGAATGGCCGAAAACGGAACAAACGCGAAAAAAATGAGCCAAACAACTTAAACGAGAAATGAAGTTGGTCGCTCGGTTGGTCTCCTTGGAGGAAGGAATGAATGAATAAAGTACTGGATGCTTTAGCTTTTCTTAGCAAGCGGCCCACGCTGTGACAGTTTATTTATTTTATTTTTCACTTTAACTTTTATTTATTTCTTTATTTATTATGTATAGTATTTTGTATTTTGTTGTTGCTGTTGCTGGTGGTTATTACTTTTGGATGGATTTTGTGTTAGCTACAAAAAAATAAATAAATAATATTCTCATTTCCATTTCACGCGTATTGCAAATTAAGTATTCACTTTGTTCAAATGTTTTTCGCTGCATGATGCTGATGCTGATGCTGTTACTGTGCTACTACTGTGGGTTCCTTATTTAATTATGGAAATGTTGAATTCTGTTCAAAATTCAAAAGCTAAAGCTAAAAATGTGTTTTTCATTTCATTTCATTTCATTTATTTTTTTTTTCATTTTTGTGGAATTAAGTAAGGAAATTTCTTTAAATGAAATGAATGTTAGATGGAAAATGGGTTTTCAACCCTCAATGGACATAGTAGCTCTCGCTTTATACTTAGAAGCAGAAAAGCATTTCAATGCGTGTGTATGCGTGCCTATCTACGTAAGAGTGTTTGAGTGTTTGGAAGGACAAAAATATTCGCAAAAGTTTTATACACACGCACACACACACACACACATTGAAAGACAACATTCCAGCGCTTTGAAATGGCAAAAGCTCTTGCGCATACTTTGCGGGAGCTGACATTCACATGCTTTTCCTTCACCTTTCCTTTCTTTTTTTTTATGTAGTTTGATGGTTTTTGTTTTTTTTTCTTTCTTTTTGGTTTTTTTTATATTCTTTTTCTACATTGAAATTGTTTTCGCTTGCCACACACAGCTTCATTAGCTGACAATGATGATGCCACATGAACATGCGACGTCCTTTTTTCTGAACTAACTAAGCCTTGACAAAAATTTGAAGTTCTTTTATTATTAAGCTATGAAATTCATTTTGAATATTCGTATGATATTTGAAGAGACAGAGAGAAAGAACTTACATATGTAAGTTAGTAATGTACATAAGTGACTCACTGAGTGTTACGCATAATTTTATAGAACAATAATCATACGCAGTGTATGACATTCTGTCAACTATGTATGCGCATATTAGCCATCAAACCACATTAAGAACTATGCGCGTAATAAATAAAATCAATAAAACACATAAAATAGACAATAGTCGGAGGCAATCCATTGAAGTCAATCAAAGGCGCAATGGGGACGTACGTGTCAAGCAAAACTACTCATACTATCACCATCTACATGATGGGACACAAAAACGGGGAAAAAAGAAAAAAACAGTTGCATGTTTATCCACATTGCATGTGGAATGTACAATAGATAAGCATGTAATTATTATTCTTTTATTGCTTTTTTATTTAGCTAATGTTTTTATTCACATACACACCCACTCACACTTACACTTGCACATATGTACTCACACAGATACACTCGAGGTTTGCTTACAAGTGGCAACGCCGCAAGCAAACACATCTACATACAATTCCATGAGGATGACTGAGAATGGCATGGGTACAATATTAAGAAACAAAAAAGGAAAACAGGTTAATCGGTGTTGTTTTAGTTATCGGGTTAGTTAATTGGGTTCCGCAACACGCGCAACATTCTCTTTTGGGAATTTCATTGTTGCGTGTGATGTATGAAAGAATCTATGGTATTTTCAGTAGATCTAAATACGAGTAAGTAGTTTATTAATTTTTCAGAAATTTTTTTCCTTTAAATCTAACTTAACATATGGTTAGAGGGAAATTTGTTATATTAAAATCAAGAAGAGGGTCAAAGATTATTTAAAGTTATTCAATGTTTGGGGCAGCAACATCAATCAGCATTTTCTTTAGTGTGTCCAATGACGATCGACCATATGTAATATGGTAATAGAACAAACGAACAAAGTGAAATGAAGTAACGACAAAAATAAAAACAAATTTTGTTCTCATTTCTCATGTTGTTGTTGTTGTTTTTTAACAAATTCCAGCAAATTTATGAATCATAAGCATTGAAGTAAGGCAGGCAGGCAGGCAGGTAGGCAGTCAGAGGAGTCAAGTTAATGTTTATGTTCCATAGAAAAGATAATGTGTTTATTGTTCATGAGTTCAATACACAAAGTATCTACAGACATAAGAATTTTATTTGGTTTATATTTTTTATTGTTGTTTGAATTTGTGGTTTTTTTCTTTTTATTTCTGTGGGGTTTTGGTGTTTCTCTTTTTCTGTACCACCGCGCACTTGATTATATATATATATATATTTTTTTTTGCTGTTTTTTCAATGACATTCTGCACTTGTCGCGCTCATTTACAAACACACTAACACACACACCCACACACCCCCACAGTAATACATACACAAACACTCACACATACATGCAAGAAACAATAAACAATTTTCGTTAGCAGAAATTATTATAATTAAGAAAATCTCATCAATATAATTGAAATATTTAATTAAATTTTTTAATTTTTGGATGATTATTTTTTAAAATTCTTTTTAATTTACATGTTTTTTTTTTTTCTAAACTTTTCTGTTTCAACTTGTTAAATGATTTTCAAATTCGCGTGCAAAATTATAACGTCAACGTTGTATTTATACGACGCGTGCTCTCAAACTGACACCAACGGGAAACTTTCAAACGGAGCCGCCCAACACATTCTACACACGAACGAACAAACTAACGAAGAGACGAAGTGATTCCACGAACGTGTAACGAATAAACGAACGGAATATAAGAGTATGTGTGGTGTATGTGAGACTAAGCACAAATTTCTCAATGGAAAAAACGGGAGCCAACACCACAGTGTTGTATAAGTGTGTGTGTGTGTGTCTATGTATAGATGATGAAATGATTGTATGAGTAAAAAGCTTCATCATCAGACATAAGCACACAAAGGAGCGTTCAGCTGGAAGTGTTTGCGTGCTACCAAGAAAATTGTATGGAAAAACTTTACTTGTCCAGAGCACGCATGTCCCAAGCGCACGAACCAACATACGAACCGAGCATAAAGAACAATGAAGAAGAACAAACAAACAACCGAACGAGCGAAGCAAGGAACGAACGAACAAAGAAGCGAGTAAAAAGGGGAGCATTTAGGAAAAAAAATTTGGTGAGTAAGTAGTAGTAGTAGTAAGACTTATGAATGCAGAGTAATTGTTGAGTGACTGGGTGGAGAGAGCGCAAGTATGTAAGTACTAATTGAGTGAGTTAAAGCAAAGACTATGAATTTTGTATAGACTGGACAAATCTCTCACGAAATCGTACCGCTCTCTTCAATTTTACATCTCGAGATACCTAACAAGAGAGAGAGAGGGAGAGAGAGAGAGGTACGAGCAAATCGTCCAGTCTATACAATATTCATAGTCTTTGACTCTACTTATATTCTTCTGCCCGCAGAGTAGTGTTAAAGTGTCGATTTTGAAAGTGGGGTGGTTTAGTTATAGTACTTAATAGCAGTAGATCATCTTGGAAATTTTTCCTACTTGTTTGGTAGTGGTGGCTGATATGTACTTCTTCATCCTTCGTTGAACATTGTTTGCGGCCGCGTTACGCTATTACGTTACATTATGTACATGGCAGCGCTCAACATCAAAAACAAAATACGTAACTCACTTCAAATGCAAGGAGTCTAAGAAGAAGAAATCGTACATAAGAACAAACAGTTGTTGTCGTAAGTGACTTCTTTTTTCTCCTCCTTTACTATATTTACTTAACGCTGTTTTGAACACCTTAAGCGGTTTAGGTGACACTTTTTTTCAATTTCATTTTTAAGTGGACATTTTATGTTTGTGTGTTTGTGTGTTTTTGAACATAAGTATTTATCTCATCATTACGCAGCACGCAACAGTTCGCTCATAAGTACAAGAAACCTAATACTGATGATGAATAAAAGAAAGTCTAATATTCTTCTACTGATTAGTAAAGTGAAGTGACCTTATAATAATCGATGACAATCGAATTAGTTTGATTAGAAATCGCATTGCATTTGATTGCATTGCAATTATTTTCTGTTATTTATATATCTACATACATTCACAAATAACATTTACTAAATGACTATACTATCCGAATACATTGAATACTCTAGGGATACTGGATCGTATAGCTCCAAGACAAGCTCATACATTTCTTGTATGGGAAACCCTTTAAATTTTTAACTTTATTTTAGTTTTAGTATCTGTGAAAATTTCAACGTTCAACCTATTACGGTTCCTGGGATAGGATCTGAGGATGGACATTGTAGCCTGTTTGGCACCCTTTGAGTACGAAACCCTAAAAACGGAGAATAATGAAATCAATACAGTCTATTGACTTTTATTATAGGAATCTGATAATTTCAGTGTTCTTTAGAGCATCAAAGAACATAAGCGGAGATTTGTTTAGACTCTCTGCAGTATTTCAAATCGAACTCCCATAGATTGGTATACACAACTACTTAAAATGAATTATGTATGTAAACATATTTTTATTTACAATTAACTTGTCATGTACTTCAATTATCCAAGTTTAAATGATACATACTTGTATTTGAATTCAGAGGTAGAACGGACGGATGGGCGGTCGGAGGGATAAAGGTCCATCAAAGCTTAAATTTAATGCACTTATTCTTCATTCATTACATTCATCTATTGACCATTGTAGTCCTTTGATAGACTAAATCAATTATAAATGTACTATGAATAATGTCAGCTAAGCGTGATGAGGTTAACAGTTTGAGGCTTCATCAGCAAAAGTTGTTGTCATAAACTAAAACAGAAGCAGCAGCCTCAATTGAATGAGAAAAAATTAAATTATCAATTTACATGAATAAAGTAAAACCAACATCTACGGTGCGATGGTGCGGTTAACTTGAATGAATGGATGGTTGGATGGTTGGATTTTTGTTGTAATGTTTGTTATAAGCATCAATACAACGAAAAGAAAAACAACAACAAAACATGATAAATAAAAAAAAAAAACTACATATTTGAACAATAACAAAAAACAGTTTTATATAGTAGTCAGAGAAGAATCATGATGATGGGTGACAAATGCAAAAACAATAATGAAATGAACACAAATGCTGCCAGTGAGCCAATGAGCGTAAGAACGAATTAACGAAACAATTGACAGTTTTTTTTTTGTATTTTTTTTCGTTTTTATAGTCGGTCACATTCAGAGAATCCGAAAACGACGGTATTATCACATTGTGATGATGTCGGTAACACTTTGAAGGTAACATCTTTCTGACCTCACAATGTACATGGAAATGATCAGCTTCGCTTGAAGAATCTGTTCAGAATGTGTACAGAGAAGCTGTTTTAATTATCATATGCTGATAATATTGTTTCTGCCAATCAAAATTCTCCATTTATGGAATGAGGTAACATTGAATATTAAAATTTATGTACTAAGTTTTTGCGTTATTGTATTCCTTAATGAAAGGCAGACGCAATTTACAAGTATACGAGTATTTGTTTCAATTAAAGCAAAACAAACTGTATGCCTATAATTTTCATTATTGCCATTTATACACTCGTACATATTCGTATTACACCAATTGTGTGAGAAGAGTATTAAAGATTCGATGGCATCAAAGTTTATTGTCTGGTCTAGTTTTTTCTATATTTATTGTAGTTATCTGTTCGTTCTAAATACGAGGAAAAAAAAAAAAAAAACAAAACACAATAAATGACAATAAGAACAACAAAGTATATTTGCCCATTAAGATACTTGTTCGTTTGACTCTTTCAATTATTTTCGATTGAATATTTTTATTAGAGTTTATTATAATTATTCTATAAATATACGTATGTATATTTTGGAAAATGTAAAACTTTTGTAGACAATACAGTTGACAGTTAGATAACATAAAATGCCGAAAATTTGGCAAAGCGTCTCCTGTGAAGGTGGCAAAAATATTGAGAAGTGAACGGAAAAAAAGCTGTTGTTTAATGTCTCATTTCCGTTTCCGTTTTTCTTTTAACACAACGCAAAATGACATGAATAGTGCAACACGACAAATGCACATCGTTTTAGAACATGCAAACATGGATACACACAACTACATGGACAGATACTTTGTAGTCTGACACTGTTTTCTATCTTTCTCTCTCATCATCTACTCCACTCTCCTAGTTATCATCACTCAATCAGGTTGAAATAACTAGTACTAATATGTATGTAGATTCGAGTATATAACACACATACATAGAATATTTGCTTTGTTAGCTCAACGTGTAAATTTCATCTTGTACCTACAATATATGAAATGTTTTAAAACTACAATTGTTCGCCTGGCCATTCATTATTCTGTTCTTTGTTTCCATTTTAGTTTCTTTTTAAATTCTACCGTATACCATTGTCCTTTAGTTTCTTTCATTTGTGAGCAAATGTTTAGCTTCCTGACTCAAATGCAATGTTTGTCTTCCTGTACTACATAACTTTCATTTTTTTTTTTATTCTATTCTGATATCGAAGTAAGTAAATACAAAGTATACTGAGACCTACACTCTCAGATACTCATGGTGAAATACCTAGTTTATATTGGCTTGGTTTGGTCAATGCTTCAATTGTTTCTATAGTTTTTTTTTTATCATATCTTTCTACATACATTGTCATTTCCACCAACGTTCTACTGTGATTTATTTGCATTTTAGTCAAGTTTGACTTATCATCAAAACTGTTGGGGTTGCTGCATAGATATTTCATATATGCATGTATCTTTTCCACTTCATTTGGGTAACTTCTATGTATGTTACTACAAACATATTTTTGCATACCACTTTGCATCGATAGATAGACAGATAGATAGATGGAAAACTTTTTGCCTGCTCAGTTTGGTTGTGTTTTCTTTTATGTTCAAGGTTATTTGAAGTTTCTTTTTTTTTTTTTTTCTTTGGTTAGATGAAGGCTGTTGCATGCACCTTGGTTACTTGTGTTCGTGGATTTGTGCAAAACTAATTAAAATCCATTTTTTGTTGGTGTTTTTTTTTTTTTATTGTGGTTGTGCATCGATTGGAAAGCAACAGATACAAAAACATACCAATATTGTTTGGCTATTGCTTTTGCTGTTGTTCTGTTGGAAAAGTTTTGTATTTAGTTGGGAATATTTTACATACATTCACCCACATATACATATGTATGTAAGTATATTTACAAATATGTATTTACCATGTATGTGCAAGTGTGTGTGGGTGTTGTTTATGTGTATGTGTATGCAACAATTGTATAATCTACTCGTTGAGTAGATGTCAAGTGGGTAAGAGAACAGAGACTGAAGTGGTTGACTGCATTCGCGGCACAACTCGTCGTTTATAAGCAACAAAAACAACTAACAACAACAACAACACCAAAGAGGAGGAAAAGAACGAAAGGAAAGATAGACAAAAATCTCAGTAAGTACAAGACTTATGAAGACGAAAAAGCCCAAACAAGTGCATAGTTTTCACACTTGAACGCGTTTATAAAGTCGTATCTCGTATATCTTGGTGCATGGGTAAATGTATCTATTTGTAAGCATATGTAGGTGCATATATGGATGGATGGGTGTGTGCATCATATGCAGCTTGCAGCAACTGTTGCACATTGAGTTTAGTTCAGTTTAGATTCTTTTCTTGCCCATCTCACTTGTGTTGCTTGCCTATGCCTATCATTTTGAGGTTTGCCTTTGGCATCACCAACGACACGATACAATATGATGAAAAGCATCGCAACAGTGCAATGCAATGCGGATGCAGAAGTGGATAAAGATGTTTCGGGGCATATAACATACTTTGACAATTTATGTATTCTATTCATCATCTTCTTCTTCATCTAATTCATCATCACCATAACCAGCGTCATCATCGTCATAATCGACATTGTCGTATGTTTTTTTGTAGCTTTTAAACTGTTTAATAGTTTCGTGTTTTTGTTGCATGTTTGAAAAATCATCATCATCATCATCATCATCATCATCAATATGCATGCAACAGTGGAAGCAGAAGAAACATGAACAATGTCTGTCAATCAATAAATAGTAAACAGTATGAATCTTTCTCTATACATGAACTTGATTGCCTTGCGCTCCGATAAGGTTAAGTATGCGACAAGATTAATTGAAGGCGGCAACTGAGACCATTGAATAAAGTCAAGAGATACAAAGTGCATAGTAACAGCATTGCAGGTTTCTTAACAACAACATGACTCAGACATCCCCTGTCACTGTGCATCCTCTACCCATAGTCATCTATTGTACTTAAGTAGTTTCAACATGTTTCATTTAATGTACTAGAGCCACTACAACAACATTGTCAGCCTGTGATGGCATTAGAAATTCATGATAAGTGTAACGATGCATCTATTTCACTATACTCGATCCGTCCTTCTAACGAGAAATCCGTGAAATATGTTTTCAATTTTAAAATTTCATGGTTCATTCCTTTTGATTTGATGCCATGCAAGGTTTTGAATGAATGCTGGAAAGAGAATCAGCAGCATCTAACAGTTAGTAGTGCAAATGGTATTGATTCACAGTAGACAGACAATTGTGCGTTTATGGAGATGAAAATTTCAAGAAGCGGCTTGGTTTCTTCAAGTCATTAAAGCATTTAAACTTTTGGAATATCAAGTTGCTTTAGCAATACATCAAAGTATACTTTGTTTTGAAATTATTGGATTGTGTGTTTATGGTGCTTTGGTAACATGGAACTGAACTTATTGTATGTTAAATCCCATTGATTTATCAAAAGATCATCATCATCATTATATCCATCATTTGTTCTTCACTTACTTTGTATCTACTTTTAGCATACATATACAGAAGTTTAGTTGTGTGCTTAGCTGCCCATTGTCATAGGATGTAGTAAGTACAATAGTTAAAAGAGAGAAATTGATAAATTCAATTTGTAATATCTATGGAACTTACCCAATAGTAAAAGTTTAATGTCCTTTGCCGCTTGTATGCCATCCTCTTTGAGGTTTTTCTCAATTTGTTTGGAACGTTGTATGGCAGCGCGTTCTTCGGCAGATGTAGTACAGCCCATTTTGATTTTTGTTGAATCCCTTGAAAAGGTGTTGCTTTCTTTACTTATTAATTTTAGTTGTTTCTTAATTATTTTTAGAGGGTGACAAGGTGCAGCCAGCAGAATGGAATTCTTTCTTTTTTGTTATTATTTCAATTAATTTTTGTGCTTTTCTACTTTTTTCTTAATATTATTCTATATTTTTTGAGTTGTGTTGAGCGTCGAGTTTCTTTGATTTTTTCTTTTCCTTTTTGTTGTTTTATATTTACAAGAATTTTAACCTTTTTCGAGATAAAGAAAATTAGAAGGGAAGGAAGATGTCAATTTAAATATACTTAATATGATTTTCATAAAAATTCTATGTTGCCGCCTGCTGTCGCTGGATTAACAGAGAAGCATACGGAAATTGATAAACTCAATGAGTCATTTTAGGCACTTCAACAAACAGTATGTCAAATTGAGATATCTCATACACACACACACACACACATATATATATTGCATGCACATACACATATGTATGCATATCGTTAATGTTTGTGTTGTTGCAAGAACATTTCAATGAAAGTATAAATGACACAGGTGACATTTATTATATCCCAATAGTTTGGCCATGACTGTAAGCAGGCCTATTGCTAAGTCGAATATATCTGTTTGTGTGTGCATCTGTGTGAGTGTGTGTGTTTGAATGAAACTGAAATTGCTTTCTTGTTGTTTTTGTTCTTATTTTCTTCTTATCAGTCAATTTGCATATGGGCGATTATATTAATGGGACTGACTGACTGACCCTCTCACCAATATGAAAAACTCATCAATACTTTATCTTATCAGCTACTACCGTCATCAAATAACAAGAACCACTAAACTAAACCAAATTAAACTAATCGAAATGACAAAAATCATCCAATGAAATTTGTTTTAGTGTATTTTCTCTTTAGGTGAAATTGATAAAAATTGTGAGGTTTTTGTTCCGCTGGTAATGGCTTTAACATAATGCATCATCATCCTCATTGTCATCCTCTTCATCTTAATGGGAAAGGTTCAAATTAAATGAAATTGAACCACCAACATCAATACCAAGAGGATGAGGATAAGGATGCCAAGAGCAAGAGAATATCGTCCGTTTGCGTGGGCGCTAATTGAATCAACGATCGCATAATCGTTGGGCAGACACAGGCGAACGGGTGGATTGGTGGGTAGTTAGTTAGTTAGTTCCTGGTAGCCTAAGGAAGTCATAAAAGGGTATGCATGCATGCGTGTGTGTGTGTGTGTGTGAGAGTATCTGTGACTGCTGGCCACTTTGTTGCGGCTTTGTGACGCGTTGGGGGCATGTGTAAATGTATGTTAGAGTATGTGTGTGTGTGTTGCCGCTTTCAAAGTTTTTCTTGGGTTTGATTTATTAATTTGCAATTATGAATAAATTTTTTTTTTTGTTTTTTATTGCATTTCTTTTTAATTTGTCTATTAAAGTGATGTTTTTTCTACCCGACATTGGATTTAATTTTTTTTTTATTTTCACCCCCACTTCACCCAGGCGCACTTTTCACTGCAGAATTTTTTTTTTACACCGCCGCCTAGTTTTTCCAGCAATTTTCCGTATACACACACACAAACACTCGTCAAGGCGAAGTGCGAGCGGGCGACGATTCGTTTTCTTTTGGCCTCTTAAGCGTTCCGAATTCGTCAATTCTAGTTGACAATATGATGTGTGTGAGAAAATTAGATGCTTATTAATTTACCACAAACGACAAACTTTATTAATGCATTTTACTAATTTTTTTTAATTTTAGTTAATTATTTATCAATAACTCCGATTTTTCGAATTATACTCGAAGCCACACTCACTGGCTCTCTCTTCTCTTTATGTGATACCAAAGCTGCCAACTCGTTAAAACATTAAAAACAGTGCTAAAAATCCCCACCCAACTATACTAACACATGACCAAATCTGGTTCGATATATTGTGAACACTGCATAAGTGACTACTACAGATGGATGTCGCATACAACAGAAACAAAGCCAGAAACGAAAACAACAATTCTGGGCTGTTTCTGTATTAATTTTGCTTCTGTTGGTAGTGTACGACATAACAGTCATAATTTTTGTTGCTTTTTCTGAATTTTTTTACTGTTTTCTGGCCAAAACGTAATTTAACTAAAAAATACATGAATTCTAAACCGAGAAATGAGTGTGAATTACAAATAATTGACATTCTTATTGCGACAGAACCGTAAAGATTTCAAAAGGTCACAAATACACTTAATTCTTACATGATAATGACACTCCGCAACACTGTTTTCTGGTCCGGTTTCTTTCCTGTTGAATTTGACTCGCGAACTTAACGTAAACAACTGTTCGGTTTCAGTTTCTGGACCTACTTCGTTTTATGTGACAACAAGCCTTTAACCTAACAACCTGGGAGCGTTGTCAACACTGAAGTTCATTTTGTTATTACTAGTTGCCTTTCATTCAGAGCGCCAAAAAAGAATTTGTGTTTCTAGAAACTTTAAGAAAATAAGAAAACATTAAAAATGAGTAACTCGGCACAAAAAGCGATTGAAATGCAGTGCAATGTGAAGAGAAATGCTGAGGAGTTTCGAAATCAACTGAACGATTTGTACAATTGGGAGAAGGAAATCAAGGATAAGGAGCGAGACCTAAAAAGTGCACCGCTGAAAAATATTTCATCAAAAAGCGATGAGACTGAAGTATGTTAAATGAAAAACAAATGAAAAACAGAATTAGAATGGGATCAATTTTTTGTTGTCATTGTCATTTTCAGCAAAAGTTGCCGCCTGTGCGTAGTCAAGTCTTGGATAACAAAGGGTGCGAAGATGCTAAAGAACTCGAACAACAGCAAGCAGCAAATACTGCCAAAGCACAAAGCGATAAAGAAAGTAAGTACACATTTTGATTCGATTTAACATAAGATTTTATTTCTTTGTTTTAGTTGTAACATCACCAACGGAGAAATTAGATTTGCCATTGGATGAGTTCATGCAGCGCCACAAAGAAGCCAATGACATCAAAGATCGTGGCAATAATTATGTTAAGTTGGCCCAGTATGACCAGGCCATTGCTGCCTATACTGAAGCCATCCGCATCTATCCAGATGATCCGGTTTACTTCATAAACCGTGCTCTATGCTACCTGAAACAAGAACGGTAGCGTATGCAAACAAAAAGAAATACAGTTTTTAGTAGACTAACGCAAAATTTTATTTCCAGTTATGACTCTTGCATTGAGGACTGCGAGATTGCGCTAGATCTGGACAAACTCTGCGTCAAGGCATATTACCGTCGTATGCAGGCCAATGAGTCGCTAGGCAATAACATGGACGCCCTCAAGGATTGCACAACCGTTTTGGCAATCGAACCTAAAAACGTGGAAGCGAAGAGCAGCTTGAGGCGCATTAACGAGCGCTTGCGCAAAATGGGTAAACTTGCCTATATAATGGTTTCAAATTTATATATGTAATATATTTTAATGTGATTTCTTCTAGCTCCTATTGAAAGCGGTCCCAATTTCACTCCTGAACGTCCAGATCTCATTGATATACTGCCAATTGAGAAACCGGCATATAAACGTTCTAAATGTCCTTTAGTTCGGGTGTCTATTGCTGATGTCGTGACTCCCAAGGTTCCAAAGGATGCACAAAGTACCTTGCGCATATCAGACGAAGACATTGATAAGCTTTTTAATATCAATTGTGGCTCCATTGAAGAAGTGAAGAAGGATGATGTTGCTACAAAAAAACGACGTTCTTCAACTGAGAAGGCAGCTCAAATGAAAAACCACAATGGTAGAGTCTCTTTGAAATCCACAGTGTCTAAGGAACCAAATAAGCAAATAACTCTTAAACAAGAAGAAGGGGCAAAAGGGCAGGAAAAGCAACAGCAAAAGCAAAAACACGCACAAACCAAAAAAGAACAACTGAAGGAATCACCTCAAAACCTTAAGGTATATAATATATAATTAGAATATTGTTGCATTTAATTTTATGAATTTTTATAAATGAATTTTGCTCAACAGCCACAGGAACCACGTCCGTTGCCGCCAGCGCCTTCTTCATCAGCTCAATTCTATACATATTGGAAAGAACTAGAACCACAGCAAAAATATGATTATCTAAAATCTATTGAGCTGGCGCAACTGTGTAAAATTCTTGGTGCCGGCTTTGATTCCGACACACTTATCGGTTTACTCAATACATTGAATGATTTCTATTTACCCAACAATGAATCAACTCTGGCAGCTGAGACATTGCTAGAAATTAGTAAAAATTCCCAAATATCAATACTCTCGATGCTTATGTCAAAAGAGGAACGCAATGGTGAGTCAGCAATAAAGTATTTACCATATAAACAAATAAAACATTTTCTTCATTCTTTCTTTTCCCAAGTGCTCGATAAGGTGTTGAAGACCCTTGATGCGGACTTGGCTGCAACAAAAACTATTTTAAAAAATTTTCGCATTGATTCTATGAATTAATTCTGGTTCTAAATTATAAAAATTATTGTTAAAAGAGAAAATCTTAAGTCAAACTGTACAACAGAAAACCATGTAAGAAAATTGTAACAAAATGTTTATTTCTTTTTCAGAAAAAGATGGTAATGTGAGAAAACTTTATTACCCTTATATAAGGAACAATAATAAAATCTTAGTTGAGACACACTTGCACAAACAAATTTGTAATTTACTTTATTGTTAAAGAAAGATAGACATTCTGCTAAAAGTCATTGAAAGTTATATGTATTATTATTATTGATTGTTGTGGAAAAAGTATTGAATTTCTACTAAGTAAAGAAGTCGGAGAAATACTAGTAACTGGATTAGTTCTTTTATTGATTGATCGCTTACATACGCACCTACATACTAAACTTGGTGTGTCGTCATAATCTTGTGCACTATTGTAAAATGTAAGTATGTAGTTAATTTTAATAAACAAATTTACAACATTAAATAAACTTAATTTAATGCATGCAACATTACATTACTCTTTAATTCAATAAAGTTTCAAGTTGTATTTCATTATTTTTTTTTTTTTTTTCAATAGTTTTGTTTTGTTTTTTGTTGTTTTTTTTTTCGAATTAAACGAAGATATTATCTTATCATCTCATCGCATGGCATCGCTCAATGAAGTGCATTCCATTGTAGGAACTATGACAACAGACAGTCCCAACATCAACATCAAACAACAAAGTGTTGTGTTGATAAATTAATCAGTTTAACTAACTCAACAGCTCAACAGGAACAATAACAAGTTTCATCGAAGATCTCATACCTTTCATCACTCTCACTATCAACATCATCAAATTATTTTAATAGAACAATTGGTTTACATACATACACATGTAAATTACACACAATGTATAGTATGATCAGATGGTTAAAGTTCTGAGAATTCTAAGGGATTTTTATAGAAATTTCCTCATAGATCCAATTGTATAAAGTTCGCCATACAAATAACTCTTGAAATATATAATTCCGAATTTAAGGAATTAAGCCAGATAAGATTTTACCGAAATCACTGGTTTTCATTTATACACACACAAACACACACAAAAGTGTATATAATAGTGTTCGTGGTGTAATTTCTTGGATCACTGGCTTTGTAAAAATTACAAATTTTTGAGGTTGTCACTTGCCGACATGTGTACATATGGTGTGCCGCATTTCTACTCTCGTGCTCCATGTGAAATTGCTGTAAAGTTTTCTCACATGTAAACTTTATGCCGGTCAGATCGACGACTATTAAAAATGTATGATAGCAATTAAGTCTTATCCAGAACAATCACTGGACATATGTATGTAACATACACAATCATTCGTACTTTTGTTGTTGTATTTATTTCTAATCCCTTCATGGGTAGAAACCATGTAATCTACTACTCGTGGGCTTGGCTATTTCACAATTTAGTGAGATATTCAAGGCAGAACCTATTTCAGAGCTCCACAAATATAAGAGATGAATTCAGACTATACAAAGACTAAGCGTCGGCAAATAATTTGAAATTCGAAAATTGCTTTGTGGTGGATCTGGGATTCGTCAAAACCTTAGAGATTCGATGCCAAAGCGATGTGCGCAGTTATAGTAAAAAACGTAAAAAAGTAAAAAATACATAAAATTCAAATTCACCCCTAATTTCAGGCAACCAGGCGCACAGAAATAGTAGTGAGAAAACTTATCAAAGCCAAAACAAACAGAAAGGACATTGTGTGCACATATGCATATATGAGTATGTTCCTCAATCGACAGTCGACTTCAAACCGGCGGTGCTGCTGACGTTGCTGCCAACGTGAAGTTCGATCGAATCTTCTCTCGAAAATAATGTATGACCGGAGAGAGAGAAACATAAAATTATGAAACAATTATTCAGGGCCGTTGTTAAATAAATACCAAATTTAAGGCCATCGAAATTTTTCTGATAAATCTTCTTCATTAAAAATTAATGTATGGACAAAAATAAACTGGATTTCAATTATTGTTGTAATTTTCCATGAAATTACTTAAATAATGGACGCCCGGGTGCCCTTAAAGGAATTGCCTGTACTTCGCAATTTCAGTGGAGCCAAAGGTGAGAGAGTAAGTAATCTTTTAAGCTGTTTTGTGCACTCCGTTTGCCCCTTCGTTATCCCTCCGCTCCAGAAACAAACGAAAAGAAATCCAGTTTCAATTTCAAGTTGAATTCTTTTCACCCGCGCCCAACACCGATTCGCCTAAATGCCGATCACTCGCTACTTTTTCGCTCTCTACTCGACCGATCACTCGCTACTTTTCCATTTTTGAGCTTTTTCGCTCTCTACTCGACCGATCACTCGCTACTATTCCATTTTTGAGCTTTTTCGCAATTTACTCTTTACTCGCTACTCTCCCTACTCTCTCTTTTTAATCGAGGTTTGACATTTGGAGGGATTACGTCGTTCATTCACGTACGGCTTTTTGAAAGTTTTCAAAATCGTTTTAAATAAAATAATTCGATTTTTCAATTTTGTCCATTAATAAGAAAGTATTCTTGAAGAACACAAAACTCGTGCCGGAAAATCGTTTTAAATAATATCAATTCCAAATTTTTCAATTTTGTCGACAATTCAAGAAAGCATATCCACGCGCGGATATGTGATCTGTTATTTGAATTTATTAATTTAATTTAAAACATAAAAGAAAGAAATATCCTTGTGAATACAAATTTAAAATGTTACAATAATAAAAAACAAAAAAATGAAATCTTGTTTTGAGTGATATCAGCTTTGATGATATCTGGGATTCGGTAAAACAGCCAAAGGATTATTTATCATTTTGTTAACTGCTTTGTGGTCCTTCCCTAGTTGGCTTGTTCAGAATGGTGTGGCTAACGTTTGGAGTCACCACCTCCACAGCCAAATACAATAGATAAATCAAGATCATCAACCCGAACTTCAATTCAATCAAAATTCAAACGAACGAACGTGTGTGTACGCGAGAAAAACAAGTGAAGCAGAAACAAGTAGAAATGCAATAAACAACAACAAACTGTAAAAGAAGAAGAGAAATAACAAGTGACACAACAACAATAAAAATGCAAAAAAATATGACAAAAAATTTAGTCACTTTTGCAGATTATAACAACCCAACAAAAACAACAGCAACAACAACAGAGAAATAATTAAATAAAACGAAAAATTCACAAATATTTTTATTCAATAAAAAAAATTCTTACTCTCATTTCTGGTTGCCATTTCCATTTTGTATTATTTTGTGTGTGTTTTGCTTTAAAATGACTGTAATTTGCGTGAAATTTAACAAGAAAAAATAAATATAGTCACAAGTTAAAACTATATTTATTTTTGTTGTAAATGGAAGTTAGAGAAAAACAAAAATCTTAAATTAAATTTAATAAAAAAGCAAAGATGCAAAGATCTTCCATGTTCCATGATCCATGTTGCATTAATGTCTTGTCAGAAAGAATAGAAAATAAGAAATATAATTTATTATAAATATTGCGCGTTTAAGAATAAATTAAATTGTGCATTGTAAGAAAGAACGAAAAACAAACAAAAAAAGAAACAAAAATATCAAGTATCCGTTTACTAATTCATTTACCAATTTAGTAATTGAAAGAAGAGAAAAGAAAAGAAACGAAACGAAGCAAAAGCAAAAAAGGAATTCGGCGAAATTAGTAACAACTCTACAACTCCAATAATATACCAGCATCAGCAACATTAGTTACAACAACAACAAAAGATGCGTGCTTTAGTTTCATGTATGGAAAGCGAGTGAATGACAAAAATGATAAAATAAAAGAGCAACAAAAATGTAAGAAAAATCCCAAATAGACAAGTCTACCATTGCAAACACAAACACAATCACAACCAATCAGACAACGTGCTCTTTTTCCTACTATCAGAAAGAGGCAGAGTGTACTGTGTGTGTGTGTGTGATGAGCTGCTTAAGTTTAAATCTAAGGTGCGTGAAATGCTTAGATAGAAAGAAGTGAACTTTAAGTGAATGTTTGTATATGTGTGTGTGCTTGTTGGATTTGTAAAGTTTTTGAAATGAAATGAAGTTTAACAACTTCAGAATCAATTAAAAAACCGATAAATAATTAATGAAAAATATACATAAAGTGAGAGTGACGACAGCAAATTATTTAGAAATATTTATATTTTTTTCTTATTCTGTTCTATTCTCTCAAGTTTTGTGTTGTGTTGTGTTGTGTAGTATGGGAAAAATCCCACAATCTCACAATCCCACTAAATAATGCTGTGTACAATAGTTAAACGATTTTGTACACAATAAAAAACAAACAACAAAATGAATAAGAAAAATTCGCAACAGCAACAACAACAACAACAACAACAATTATTATTATTATCATTGTACGGGTAACTACGTTAAGTATAGGCACAACAACAACAACAACAATAGCAGCATCAACGACAACAACAACAACATCAGCAGACACATTGTAGTAGCGTAGACAATCTCAGTTGTTGTTCAATTCACACACTTCACTTCATTTCAGATTCCACATTGGTTCACGTCCACTACACACATTCATATATAAATATGTACGAGTATATGCACGGCCAAGTCAAGTAAAATAATAATAAAAGAAACATTAGCTCAGTTTCACTGAAGATTTTATACCTTTCCCAAAATACAACTGATCCCTTTAACTTTAAGTCTCCACTTTTACATACCCATGTGTCCCTCTTTACATCTACCTGACAAGTTATTTGCACAAATTCCCTGGGAATCTAAAGATGAATGGTATGGTACATAGTCCTAAATTGCCACTTACACTTAGGCCAATCTTAGTAGACTACAAGTCAATCATGAGCGAAGGTTCTCTTGCAAATAAAGAGATGAGTTATAGCCGGATAGAATCTATCACTTGCTCTGCACGTTTCTTCTATTCAGATTCTCTGAGATGATCGACTTTTGGATTTTCATCACTTACTTCAATTTGTTACAAACTTTTGACAAAACTTAATGTCCAACTTACCTTATTACTTACTATAAGGTACAAAAGATACTCATTCATTCGGTTACATTCAGCATCCATACACACACACATACACACACATACAGACAAACATCTATCTACACACTCATGCAGATACTACAAAACACAATACATTTTAGTTTTGTTTTCTTTCCTTTCCTCGCATAGTAGTAGTTGCTGCAATAACAATAACAAAAACAACAACAACAAAAGGCAACCTTAGCTTTATACTGCAGAGATTAACTCAATTTAGTTAGTTGTAGATTCATCGTCTCATTTAAAAGTTATAAATACATATTCGCATGTATGTAGATACATTTGTATATGCTATACAAAACGACAATATTATTATATTTCATTGACTTAAGTCCTGTTCAATTATAGGAGAGAGAGAGAGAGATTATCGCATCTCATCTCATCTCATCTCACCTTATCTCACCACCCGCCTCTGTATCCACACACAATATGCTAACATAATTGAACGTGGTTGTGGTGGTGGTGGTGGTGCTAGTGCTGGTCTTTCATCTCAATGAAAATAATAAGGAAATAAATATTGTACATATATATAAATTTACAAATCTTCCGAAATTTTACATATTTTCACTTTTCAAGATAAATTTCAATTTGAAAATACTTTGCGATGAAGAAATACGAGTATCATAGAAAGTCTTATCTTCGGCAACTAAATTAAATTTGAACTTTGTTTCGTTCCATTCTAGTACATAAATTTATTCTACTCCATCAAGTCATGACATTAAGCACACTTCATGTGAATTTACTATTGTACTACATACGAGTATCTACAGTGTATCTACAATAAATCTATTAATTATTTTATTATTTTCGAAATATGTATTGTAGTAAGATGTTGTTAGTCTCTAATTTATTGACATGGGGGCAGCAGTATCACGAGGCAGCAGTGTATCTCTTTCATTTATTGAATTCTCTTTAAACTGGTCTTGAAGATTTCCATATCTAAGTGTGGCTTCAAATTTGAACAAAGTTTTATTTGTACCTCAGCAGGTAATAAAAATGGAGCAAGCAACAAGTTGTTAGAAGCGCATTTGAGCTTTGGTGAAACCAATATTTAAGTGTCATTGTTTTTTCTTTCCTTTTTGCTTTGAAATATTTTCTTTTGTATACCCTCCCTGTCTTTAACGCTTGATCAGTCGTCGTCTCAACCTGAGCTATTCGCAAAATTCACATAAACACAAAAACACAAAACTGAATACAACACTACAACCTTAACCTGAAGAAGCTTACAGAGAGCTTAAAGAGTACAGAAAATAAAGAAAATAACAGCAAAAGATATAAAATAACAACCGGTTCGTTCGGATCGTCCAACAACAAAAAACTACGAAAACAATATGGTATCTTACCAATGAGAGCGATAACAGCGATACTCGCACAAAAGCAATAACAAAACCATGAAGATCGTGTCGATCTTTACTTTAGTTTTAGCATAGATTCAAGACTTAAGTTTGAAGATTGAAGATTTAAACATAATATAACTTTGTTGTTAGATTAGATGTCGTCAATGAAACACGAAATATAAAAAAAAACAATTAATAGACAACAATCTTTTTTCACAATGTTAAAGAACACAAATTTTAATAATCAATAGAATGTCTTATTAAGTCTACATTTAAATATTGTGTTGTAGTATCTACGTGTTTATATATAATATTTGAGACCCGGTTTTGTTTTGTTAATAACAATATAAACTTGCTTAGCGCGCTGCCAATGTTGCCACCATGGAACAGGTCAAATTTATATTATCTTTATTTGTAAATAATAAATATTTCCTAATAAATTCCATAGAGATTGCATTTTATTGTTAAGTATTGAAATACAATAGGCAGTAGAAGAGTATGAAAATGGTACATACTTCCACTCTCAGTTAAATAAACATAGACGTCAGTTGGGAATTTGCAAGTTTCAGGTGTCAGCAATTTCTATGAAAACATATACGAATATACTGAAACTTGAATGTCTTTCTCTCGAAAAACCTGTATCCATATTAAATTTGTTTTGTTTTGTTTTGTTTTTATATGAATTAAAATGTACCTTGAGATCCTGTTCCATATTCAAACCTCATAAACAATGAATGTAACTTGAATTAAATGGAACATTAACTATAGATTCATCGAAGTGATTGATGCATAAGTCTACTCTCTTTAATTTATCCAGAATAATCTATCCAAGAAATTTCATTTCAATTTAACTAAAAATACTGTGTACTCTAAGTCTTTTAGTTATTATTGTGGTTATTGTATTATTGAGTATAAAGAAGAATGAATTTTGAGTTTCTCTAACATTTCTCTGATTACAATCGATCGATCGATTGACGATCATCTCTAACATTTTAGACCGGTTTTACAATAAATTATGTATTGTAGTATTTCATTCTGATCGATTGTACTCATTTTTCAACCTTTCGGATTTACATATTATATTTAATTCTGAGTAAAAAATCAAATAGAAAATAAATATAAAATTTACAATTCATTGGAAACACGTGACACGTGATGTAAGTTTGGCAACTTTCTTTATGTTAACTAAGATTTAATTATTCCAATGTAAAGAATCCATTACTTCATCGAATATTCGCATGCATTACAATAATTGTTGGATGGATATTCACATTAATGTGATCAAGTTTCTCAGTTTGTTATGGTCAAAGTGAATTCATTTCAGATTCCTTTTTTGTCGATTGATCATTGTTTCAGCGCATATCGACTATTAAAGTCGAATCTATCCAACTCCAAATGGTTTTCTTCCTTAAAATACTCAATATACGAGTACTGGTAATTATAAAAATTACGTAAAAAACTAAATTCAGTAATAAGTAAGTTTTTCCATAACGAAAACAATATTAAATTTGCATAATTCAATGAACTCGAAACAAAATTATTGCTTACTAGGTTAATAACATTAGAAATTGTTACGTTTGAATCAAAGTTAATCATACGCCACATGTAACCAATTTACCAAACAACCAATCAAATGCGTGACTCGTTCTTATTAGAGATAACAAACAACAAAGTACATAAATATTTGTATATAAAGCAAATGTGCAAATTAAAAAAAGTTCAATTGAAATTTCTCAAATTGAAATGTGGATTAATTTGTACACATATTAATTTCTCTCTCTCTAATTTATCTTTCATTTTACGAATTTGACTTTTGACAATTTTTAAAGGAAAAGGAGCACTATATTTTTGTAATAATACATACGTGTGTCTATGCTCTCATTGTCTATGTTTGCCCAATGAGTAATGTGATTTGTTTATACAAATATTTAGTATTTCCAAGCTAATTGGATTTCTTACAATTGAGACGAACCTGTAGACAACAAATACACACTCTATGCTCTGTAATAAGTATAATTTCTAAGACATTTGAATACAAATACTTTTCAGTGGATATTTAAAGATTTGAATTCATCAAACAGTATGAAATATTAAGAAAGAAATACTAGTACATAATAACCACACATAATAGTATCTTCATTTCCTATTTTATTGTTGTATACACAATACACAATAGATATTAGGTACGATTATTTTTCAAATTGATTAATCTATTCGAAAAAAATGATAATATTATATTTAATAATAATAATCGCAGATGAAAGTGTGAAGCCAATTTAAGATCACATGCCATTAACAATTAGCACAAAATTTAGCAACGACAACAAAGCACAATCAGTTAGAGAAATAATATACTCGTATTGTATACAAGTACTTATGTACATATGTATAATACGATAATAAATTGTCACACAAATTACAAAATCTGCGTATTAAAATTAAATTAAATCTCCAATTCAGAGTTCCTCAAACTGTGCTCCACCGAACAATTCATCGTTCTGCGTGAAAATAGTAAAACATGTTTATGCTAAATTATCCAGTAGTGGCATAGACTTAAGTACTTCTCGTTAAAAAGAAAAATGTTTAAGTAACTCTGCTTTAGTATACTCATACACAATGTGGATCAACTCATAAATATCTAGTACTTTTTCATTTATTAATACATTTTACTTTAATCACATAGCAAGTATTTTTTAATAATTAATAATTAAATTGAAAATAAAACTCCAATAAAGGATTCATAATGTCCATGTGATTAATTAAAATTGTAATTGAAAAAATATACATTAAAACAAACTTCCGCTTCCAAACTGCAACTTTAAAATGTCTTGTTCTCGAGTTCTTTGATAGAAAATTCCTTTAATAAAAAAAAGAAAAAAAAAAACCTATACAATATTATCAGAGCTCAACATGATGTGTAGTTGGTCTTGGTAAATGTATCAGCAACTTTGTGTCTAACATAAGTATACTACTATGTATGTACTTGAATATACATTTGTATCTGTTGCTATTCATGTGCCACTTGAGTCGAGTTGAGTCAAGTCGGCGTTAATTTAATCAAGAAACAAAATGGAAACAACTAAAAGCAAATAAAATCCAAGAAAAACAAAATTACCAACGTCAGTTTCATTGACGATTTAATACCCTCCAAGAACATAATACATACATACATACCACGGAATATTATACAAATGTAATACTTGTAAATTGTTGAATCAATTGTGCGGATCACACAATTTTGTAAAACTTAAGATTCCATCGTATAATGGACACTTCAATTCCTTTATCTCTACCCAAACATTAGGACAAATTGGAATTGTGGGATCATGAATTCGAAGTGTGTTGGGTTGAATAAAAATTTAATCGACTTGAAGGCATTTATTCTACTCGTACTACATCAACCATTTTGTTTATATATATATATATATTTTTTTTTCACACAAATCTGCATTTTTTGATAAAAAAAACTATTATTATTTTTCATTCAACTTCAAACTCTCATAAACAAATATTTATAGTTTATCAACTTGATTTTGCGATACGCGTATTAAAAAACTTGTTTTATGAAATTAAAATTTAAAGTTAAATAGTATAAATTCATGTGTTTGCTTTCTTGTATCTTTTAGTTCAACATTCTGAGTGTTTGAAATTTAATTTTTAAGAATTTTTTTTTCACATGCGATTTTCGCTGCATACTTCGCAGCGTCTCCAGACATATGATTTTATCTCATTTGAAATACTATGTACACTCAGTCTTACATAGATACTTAAGTTGTGGTTTCTTACAGTTGATAAACAATAAATATAAATATTGTATTTTACTTGATATTAAATTGTATTCGCATTCACATTGAAATGGGTTAATCTTTCATTTCAAATAAGTTTTTAGTTTTCATTAAAAATTAATTACAAATAAAAATGAAGACTTTTAATTAGTTTTATAGTATAGTGTCTAAGTTCTAAGTAATCGTAATCATAATTGTAATATAATATTTCATTTTGTGTGATTGCTTTTCCTATGATGATTGTGGTGGAAATGTGTGCACTTTCATTGAAGATTGTATTTGTATACTCAGATTCCCTGGAGCAGAAGTTCATATTGAATTGAATTGTAAATAGATACGCATTGAGCCGAACCTCTTACCTTTAAAAATAATAATAATCATCGTATTCAATGAAATTTTAATATAGTTATTTCTTTCTTTTCTTTGTAGGCGCAACTAAGAAACATCTATATCTCATTTGATTGAAAGGATGCAACTAAAAAGTATAGAGGAAACATTAAAAAGGCCACTTAAAACACATCAAAGCCGATTAAGAGAATACATTTAAAATGGATATGGACTTTCTTGCCGATTTCTCAGATCTAAGTGAGTTCCTTTGTGTGTGTTTGGATTGAGAATGGAGTCTGGCTTAAATGTGCCTATTTTATTATTCTCTGTGTTAAACAACAGATTTGATATATACATAGTTCTTGATTGAGAACACTTTTTCTATTTGCTTTTATTATATTCTTTACTTTTTTCTGTATGCGTGCTTGAGTGTGTGAAATCAATGGTTATACAAAGAAAATAGCGCAAAAATATTTCTATAAATGAAAACAATTCGAAAGATTTCCTTATTTATTCTTATTATCATCATCATCACTACCACCACCACCATCGCCATCGCCATCATCATCACCATCATGACATTCGCTAACATTTGATTGTAGTATGAGTGCATGTGTATTTCTTACTATGCAAAGTCGTTTTGTATGTCATCATTTGTAAAAATTATACCTTTAGTCTAAGTTCTGATCAAACACCCTTATTTGGCAAAATAATAATTTATCATTGTTAAATAATGTTCACTGCTGATAGTTCATAGATTCCTTCAGCTGCATGAAACTGTACATTTCACTGAACGTAAAGATAAAAAAAAAATCCTTCAAATACGGTGCTTTTCTTTATTGTCCAATAAATTAAATTAAATTAACCAAAAATGCAATCATCATCAAAGTGGAATTTCTTATTTACAATATGTTTATTTTTCTATGATGACATCTACCTATGCCTATTCCATGGCCTTGTTAAACGTAGATACAATATACAAATCTTTGATGAAATCAAGAATTTTGTTTTGTTTTAACGATTACAATTTCAATAATTGTAACATAGTTGCTAACATTATTGTTAATACAATACTTCATTAAACCATACCAAATATTAAATATGTAGGGTATATGCAAATGTAAACGTAGGATAAAAACAAAACAAAAAAAAGAAGAGAATTACTTATTTTAATAGCTGAAAATATATGCGACACGAACGAAGAACTTTGTTTGATCAATAAAACTAAAAGCAACCAAATTCAAAAACTTAAGGATTTCAAATCTACGAAACTGTAGAAATTTTAGTATTTGCACAAAAGGATTTTTTGCTTGTTCGCTTGTTTTGTAGGTTCTTTAACTTACTATAGTATTGTAAATCTAAGAAAATGTGTTATTTAAATTGTATTATTATTTAAAAAACATAAATAACTAAAAGAACAAAAAGAATAATAATAATAATTATGATAAAAATAAAATAAACAATAATAAAAATAAGTAAACAATAAGAAAAAAAGAAAAAAGAAAGAAAGAAGGAAAGCATTTGTGAAAATAATGTAAAATGCAAAAGAATGAATGAATATTTAGAAATAAACACTTAGCAATTGTATTGTACATATCTACTAAATCTACTACGAATCGTAATATTATTAATATCTAAAATTAATAATAATAATAATAATTAATGACAATTTTCAATGCTTTGCTCAAAATCTGCCAACTTTTTTTTTAACAGATTCATTGTGAATTATGTTTTATGAATTGAATAATTTTTCGTATCTTCTCTTCATAGTGTTTACTTATGTACAATGTTTATTGTAATAACAACACGCAAATATGTTAACGATTTATTGTAATTATAAATTTTTGTTTTTCATTTGAACTATTGTATATTTTTATTATGATTAATTTAAAGTGTATTTACAATATTTTCACTTGAGCATGTTCAACGAATTGTGAAAAGTGCATCAACCGCTTTAGATACTTTTTATAATTGTTGTTTCTGCTGCTGCTGTGCCGCTGCTGCTGTTGTTGTTAGATAATTATTTTATAGTTATAGTATCTAATAATGTTATATTAATTTATTTATTTTGTTATTTTTTTTTTTTTATTTATTTTTATATTTTATTCAATGTTGTTGGTTTTTGGCTTTTCTTTTTCTATTGTAAATATTTCCCATCTTCATCTACCTCTAATAATCAAATCTTTTGTATATGGACTGCGCTTAAACTATCTACAATTTGTATGTGTATGTACTAGCAGATGTAATTCGTAGATCATTCGTAATAATCATAAACGACGCTGTCAGTACGCAACGATAAGCGCGCAAACTTACGCAGCAGGACTCAATACTAACTAAATCAATCCATTAATCAATTAGTCAATTAATCAATCATAAAGAAAGAAAGAAGATACATTTTTCAATTTGAGAAGTTGGCTGTTCTATCCAAAAGATACTTACTTTACTCTCTTAATGGATTATCCAAAAAGCATAAATGGTAATTAATATTAAATATGGAATTAATTTGAATAATTTGAAACTTATGAAATAATAAATATAATAATATAATTTTTTCTTATTTACAATATAATAATTTATTGATCAAACAATGCGTGCGCATTTTCATTTTATCAGTTCGTTCGTTGGTTCTTTTGTTTCTTTGTTCGTAATACTACAATCAATACAATATTTATTGTACGAGTATTGTGTTTCCCTTCAAAGGCACAGTTGTTTAAAATGTCGATTTTGATTTTATCTTTAACTTGGATGACCAGACAAAACGCCCACTTTTTATTATAATTGTATTTCCATGTCCATGTTACTGAGTATGTGAGTGTGTGAGTGTGTATTTGTATTTGTGTTACTTTTGTTTATGTGATTTTATTTTATTTATTATTTTTTGCGTCGCATCTTTTTTTCTTTATTCCAATTGGATAAATAAAACTACAAAGTACAAAGACATCATCACTAAGTACAATACTTCTGCATGCATGCATGGCTCCCATTATCAGTCAATATTTTTACATTTGTTTTTTGCATAAATTGATTGTATTTTATTTTTTATGTTTTTATAGCGCGCGCTGATTTTATTGGCGGCATTGATAACGATGCGCTGGATTTTGGGAATTTGGAACAGTTTATGCATGTAGAAGCTGGCGTTGGCCAACTGGATGATGATGTGGTGCCCAATAATGGTATTACTAGTGTTGTACACATGCACAATGATATCAATGTGGGTGGTGGAAAGATTGAATCACCAACTACGCCGCCAATGCATGGCATGGACGGGAATCTTCCTTTAGCGACAGTTTCGGCACGTGTTAATCTGACAAGTACACCGATTGCCACGCCATCTGGTATGAATGGCGCACTTACGAGTAGTGGTGGAGGAGTCGCAGGAAGTGCTGGCAATTGTGGTGGTAATGGTGTAAGTCATTTACCAGAGAGCCCTCCCGATTCCGGTTCAGAGCCACCATATAGTCCTTTGCAAGATACACATGGCTTGGCTTTAACGGCACGCGATCTATACCATGGCATTTTACCATCACATGAAGTTCATATGACAACACAGTACACGTCGCCGCCACCATCATCATCATCACATCAGCAGCAGCAGCTACAAAGTGGGCAGCTGCCGCATCTTCACTATCAAACACAACATTTGAATCCGCCACAAGATAATAATGGCCATGCTACATGGCAGTAGTGTACGCATTAAACATGAAGCCGGTTTGATAATTAATCCAAATGGTTTAATGCCACCGCAACAACAACAGGCTTTGATAGGACATCAGGCACTCCAACAGCAACAACAACAACAACAACAACAGCAGCAACAGCAACAACAGCAGATGCAGCAGCAATCACATATTGTCCCCTTACAACATACTGATCAGCAACAGTTCATATTCCAGAATGCAAACTCCGGTTTCATGCAATTCGATAACATGGCATTAAGTGGTAATGGTGGCATTGGTAGTCTGTATGCCTCTGCAAGTTATCAAAATATTTCTGCCATGTTAAATGATAATGAACAAACGCCTACCTGCATGCTAACTTCGTCGTTGGGTGATTCTACTCGGGTTCAGATAGTGGGCACTAGCCAAGCTTCCCTAGACCGTAGCTCCGTGCCAACTACGCCAGTCCATTCGTCGTCACGCAAACGAAAGATGTCTACACAATTGGATTTTCCCGAATTTGGACATAAGCACGATTCGGGTCTTTCGATGAGTCCTCGGCTCGGAGCCTCGCACCATTCCTTGGGTGCAACATCACCAATCAGAATAAATCTACCTGCGCCCAGTCTCAATGGCACGAAGCCAAATGAAATGTCTAAAACACCGGTGCACTCCTCCGCTTCTGTTTCGCCGGCACTGTCCACCGCCAATTCGAATGCGGACAATAGTCTTGATGGTCATGGCAGCTGTGCTGCATCAGCCAATGGTGGTCCACCAAGCGTTGCAGGCACAGAAAATGGTGATGGTAGTGCATTAACTCCCTGCATACGGTTTAGTCCCTTCCAACCGGAGAGTTGGCACAAGCTGTGCGATCAGAGTCTGCAGGAATTGTCTGTGGTCTATTATCGTGTCGATGCCGATAAAGGCTTCAACTTCTCTGTCTCCGATGATGCTTTTGTGTGCCAGAAAAAGAATCATTTTCAAGTAACTTGCCATGCGCGCCTACAAGGCGATGCCAAATTTGTAAAGACACCGTCCGGCCTTGAGAAAATCAAATCCTTCCATTTGCATTTCTATGGCGTCAAATTAGAGGCGCCAAATCAAACGATACGCGTCGAACAGAGTCAATCGGATCGTTCAAAGAAACCATTTCATCCCGTACCGTAAGTGATCAATTGTTCTCATAGGGCGGCATTGAATTAAATGTTCTAATGTTATAATATCTTTTAGAATCGATCTCCAGAGCCACATTGTGAGCAAAGTCACAGTTGGGCGCTTGCATTTTTCCGAGACAACCAACAACAATATGCGAAAGAAAGGTCGCCCCAATCCGGAACAACGCTACTTTCAGCTTGTTGTTGGATTACACGTGCACACCACATCCGGCAATTTCCCAGTTATAAGTCAATGTAGTGAACGCATCATTGTTCGCGCATCAAACCCCGGACAGTTTGAGTCAGATGTCGACCTCTGCTGGCAGCGTGGCATGACACAGGACTCAATATTTCATGCAGGTCGTGTTGGCATCAATACAGAGCGACCTGACGAGAGCCTTGTAGTGCACGGCAATCTCAAGGTGTCCGGTCACATTGTGCAGCCAAGCGATAGCCGTGCCAAGCAAGAAATCGGTGAACTGGATACATCAGTTCAACTTCGAAATCTGCAAAAGATTCGCATTGTACGGTATCGTTATGAACCCGAGTTTGCTGTACACTCTGGCTTGAAACGAGCCAATGACAACGAGGAAATCGTTGACACCGGAGTGATAGCCCAAGAGGTGCGTGAAGTCATACCGGATGCGGTAAAAGAGGCTGGCAGCATTGTGCTGCCCAATGGAAATGTTATTGAGAACTTTCTGTTGGTGAATAAGGTAAGTGAACATTAATTTGGAAACTGCAAACTGTTGACTAATGATAATGCAACCCCTTGATTCAGGATCGTATACTTATGGAGAATATCGGCGCTGTAAAAGAATTGTGTAAAGTGACCGGTTCACTGGAGATGCGCATTGAGCATCGGAACGGGAAAATACTCATGTTATGCGTGCCAAGGAATTAGAACAACGTGGCATCATTGCGGAGCGTGCACGAAAATCAGCAACAAGCCGCGAGGGTTACGAGATTTGTTCTAGCAGGACGTTACAGATTATCATATTCCTATTAATTATTGTCATGGCTGCGTGGTATGTTAACCAAGATGAATTTAGTTTTCCAATTTATAAATCTATTTCCTTTCCTTTCCTCTCCTCATTCAGCCTTGCTGCCGTTTCCACACTCTACTTTGTGGAGCATAGCAAACAGCAACATAATTTGAAGCAACTTGAAAGTTACCAAATCTTTGGCAATGGACATATCTTCCGGCCTTCTGATGGGCCTTCATATATAAGCGATCAAGAACGCCATTACATGCAACACAATTTCCACACATTTCTTAACAGGAACAAAACTCATGGTCACTGGCCAAGTCTAATTTACGCCATGAGTACGACACGTCCTCCGGCCAAGAATGCTACCAAGCTACGTGAAGACTTTCTGACATACAACAGCAGTGGCGAATCATACACGACACACGGCACAAACGAAGAACTGACTGTAGTCATGGAAAAGCCATTTGTCAATCTACAGACGCTGTTGCTGCCCAAGCAGCACTTCCGCATTACGACATCTGCGCCACAATTGCGCAACAAAACCATCAGCAACAAAAACAAATCCAAATGGCCGTTGCCGCAAGAAGTGCTCAGAGCGGCGGCCGCCAACCAAAATGCGCAGAAACTTATTTTGACATCGAGAAACCATAATTCACAAAACTTTGTTGTAGTCGCTGGTACACCACTTACACCGTCGCCGCCATCAACAAATCTACCGCAACCTGTTGTTGTAGAAACATATTCGAATAATGAAACGTCTTCGGAAAAGGTGCCAGAGGACTTCGAAAACAATTCAATAGATACAGATGCCCAGCACATTATCAAAAAGACGCTGAACGCTGCCAAGCTTATCAATGTTCAAAATGTTGTCCCGGCAGGAGTGGTAATAGCAAACGAGCCCAAAGAGGAGCCAGAAGCATCACAAGAGGAGACGCTAATCAATGCTAATAGTGATACAGATATATCGCTGAAACTATCCGATTCAATTGCTGTTGAGACAATCGCCAGTACCTCAAGCAGTAACAGCATCAATGTGCCGGACGCTACGTCTGCAGCTGGACAAGCGATACGCAAATTAAATACTGGGGATGCAGTCATCTACAACGTATACAAGACGGTTTCACCACCTACGGCTAATCTGGCATTGACCACCAATAAAGTGAACACTGAAAGCACCCAGACTAATATATCCATTGAGTCACCTGCCAGTACAACAAACAACAATAGCCGCCCAACAAGCTCGCATCATGAAAGTCCTGATGCAACAGATTTACAAAATTTGAGCAACAATAATAATGAATCTGTGGATAATCCAATCACTGCGCTATTTGGGTTCGAATACCCTGGTTTGCGAGAGTCCAGTGTCGGTCGGCGATCTGCTTCACACAGAAGCGTAGAATGGGTGACACAGAAAACTGTTAAAGCTGAGACATTTGGTGATCCCTCCGAGTGCGCAAACGTCGAGCAATCTAATGAACAATGTCAAGTAAGTGAATTACTACAAAAATTAATATGCAAACGCAGAGACTATATTAGTTCGCATTTTAGACTGTCTGTTTCGATCCGGTGAAATCCAGCCAAAAAAAGGAGATCTTAGATCCAATAAATAACAGCGAAACGACAAAACTTCAACGGTCCATTGATGAAATGCATGAAACACTTGAAGATCGCGACTTAAGTGATTTGGGCTTTGATGACAGCGTTCCTAAACTCCAACAAAGCAATAAGACTCTAGCTATCAATATTGCACCAGGTAAAGCATCACACGCTACAGATGCCGCTGCAAAACAATTCTCAGACGAACAGGAGTCTTTGGAAACAGATGACGCTTTGGAATCGATGCTTAGTCAAGCAGAGACCTTGGATGTTGCGCAAAATTGTTGCTGACATAAATGCGCATATTATCTCAAGCATTGCCTCAAAACATGATGCACAACAGCATGGCCTGCCCTTGGATTGCTGGACAGTCACCATTCTTATACTCGCTGGTCAACTTAATCGCACCATAGGTGCCGAGCAATTCTATCCAAGTTTGGGCAAGTCACTAAATATCACGTATTTGGTGCCAATGTCCCGATTCCTTAAAATTGACAAGATTGAATTGCAATTAAGGTTAGTTAGTTCGATTGGCTGTCATTATTTTTTCAAGGAATAATTGATATTTTGTTTCCCTAATGTAGTTCAAACAAACCACTCCGATGGTCTGTATGTAGCAGCAATGATAATGAAAAATTATCAAGCTCAGCTCATGCAGATCTAGTCGGCGACGATGATATGACAAATATACAAGAGCCACATACACTAAATACAGTGACTATAAAACAAGATGACAGCGACAAACTCAGATTGGGTCTCAAGATACCGAGCAATGGTTACTTTCTGAGAAATTTTATGCTACGTGCTAGCACCGAATTAGAACAGGTAAACCGATAAAACCGATATTCTTTAACAATGTCCGAATAATTAATCATCGATTTGATCATTTACAGCAAAAACTATGTGATGATGACGCTCACTTAGCAAATACATTACTCCAGTACAATTTTAGAATCTTAAGAGATTGTGATTAGATATCAATGTTATTTTTAATAACACTATTGATAAATTGTTCTTTCTACCAACGGAAGAGTTCGAATAGGGGATTGATCGGAAAATTGAATGAGCCTAAACTGTTATTAGTAATAAATTATATGAAGACAACAATTTAAAATGAGAATACTATCAAAGTTGAGAGAGAACATGCAAAATATGACTCCCAAAAAATTGGAATTACACTTTTTAATATTTTTTATTATGAGAGCAACAAACAAACATACATACGTAGATCAACATCTCAGCACCACAAAGAATGTAATAAAATAATAATACATTTCAATTTTATTATTTAGTTAAGAACTGACTTTTTTTTCTATTAAAATGCTGAATCAAATTCAGCTAAAATACAATCATAATATTGTTTTGATAACTTAAGAAATTTAAAAAAAAAACCGATGACTTTTTCTACTAAGTCTGGCAACGCCTAAGAAGAGTGTGTTCAAGTCTTTCTTTCTTCTTTGTTTTACGAAGCTGGCAGCACTTTTCGTTACAAAAGTGTTTAAATTGCTTGCTGTTCTAATTTGAAAAATTCTTTATAGAACAAAGAGGCAAAAAGTTCCGTACCTCTCTGCTGCCTGTAATTTTCAAACAATTTAGTTGGTTATATACTTTGTTTTTTTTTTAGCAAAACCACTGTAAAAACAAGAAAACAAATTTCGTAAATTATGTGAATTTTCTTTGATTTTTTTTTTTTTTTTTGAGTACATAAAAGATGAGCAATAGAGAGTGCATGATACAACGATACAAGGTGGCGCAAATTTAGGGTGTTACGTTCTCGAAAATTACTTACTCTCAATTTTGACGTCACAAGTACATCAGCATTAGCATTTCACATGGCATGACGTCAGAAGTGTATATTTTTGAGAACGACATTTAACCGTAGAAAATTAGCACCACCTTCTATATCATACACCATGGAGAGAGTGTGCTGTTGTTGTTAACCAATTTAATGTTGCCGACATACAAATATGACAACAACAATAACTACAAAATTCACGCACTAACATCAAGACAGGGGCGCGGCAAAGCGCGCGGGTAACGCTATCATCAAGTTATAACACAAAATGATCAGTGTGTTAAGATCCGTGAGTTTATTTCTGAAATTGTTTATACAAAACTAAAAACTACATATTTTTATTTCCGCAATACTTCTAAGTACTAATAATTACAGTTCTTTTACAAAATTGGTAAATATGTACAAATCTATGCAAGTACATAAAAATGAAAAAACGAAAAGAGATTTAGTTGTTCTGAGCATTGAATGATAGATCCTCGTTGGCAGGATGCTTGTGAGTTCGGCGATGACGCATGATATATGGATGAGTGGTGCTATTCTCATAGCTAGATAAAAACGGCAGTGAAAGAAGTTTCTCCGGGTATTTCTGTAGCAGATATACCCAACAAGGCACGGCACTATAAACAAATGAAACGTGAGACTTATAATTTTCAATGTCATACGATGCACTTACCCTTCTCCAACGCCGATGTTCATTTCGTGTTTCTCGCGTGATAAAATTTCCTCACAATCCTCTAATGTGTCCAAAGATCTTAGCATTTTGTCATCAACCTCATAAATCTCGCCGGTAACATAATTTCCAATGCCAGGCTTATTCAACAAAAACGGAATGTTATACCGTGTAGCAATGACCAAAGGCAATTTCTCCATTGTCGTAGCACGGCACCAGAACTGAGAGTAACCATTACCTGCACTAGCCAAAATCGAATGACTCGGTTGGCCATATTTCAAAGCGCCAAAAACGAAGAGTTTTTGCAGAGCTGATGATGCTTGCTAAAATAAAGATTTGAATATACTTCCAGATATCATTTGTCTGTACAGGCATGATCCAATTGAATAAGTAATTTTTTCTATATATGCAAGTAGTTTCAAAATATAATAAAATTCATGATTGGCAAAACTAATTGCAAGATGCATACGTAACACAGTCACCGTCACGATAGGTAATAAAGTTTACGGAAAAAACCCCCTGTGGTAGCAGTTTTTATATAAATCACCACTATGTAGTCACGTAAGTACATACGTACATATGCATATTATTCGAATAAATATATTGTATGTACAAATCAAATACAAATTCAGTCTTTGTTCTGAAATTTTAGTATTTATCAGCCAGTTTCTTTTATGTCAATATCAGGTTGCTATAATTTGTCTCTAACTGCACAGATACACACTTATGTACATATGTATATACAAATATATATTTTATAAAAATAAAGATAAAAATACAATATACTCCATAGTATGTATATAAGTTTGTGTATATAAACACTTAAAATTGATTGTGTATAATCAAAGCAGACACGCAATATCAGTGAGTTATAGAAATTAAAAGGAAATTAATGCATTTATGCCGGTGGAACAATGCATTTGGTATGCCAAATGCTTAAGGTCTTCACCATTATGCCGCGCCTCTTTGCCGGTATTTACTTACAGTGCTGCTCACTTACATAATTTCCATGACACGACTCGACATGACAAGACAAGAAAGTTAGTAGACAAACAAACAAGAGTTTCTTGTTTGGATTAAAATTCTTATGTTTTCTTCTGCTGGAACAACCTCGTAACCACACTCACTCTATAATAATGGAGAGAGATGTTGCCGATGGTCCTGCAGCATTGTCAACATTTCATGTATACAAAGCAAGGTTCTTTTAAGGACACCACCAAACCCATGTGTGATTGTGTATATGCATGTGTTGAGTATGTGATTGTGTGCTAGTAAATTGGTGTACTTACTTTGATTTGGCCCATTTTCAATTACAATGAAATTCTACTTCTTTTTTTGATTTTTGTTATAATTGCTTTTAATATCACTTTAACCAAATAACAATTTCCTTTTCCTAAATTTGGAATGTCAGCAAGAACCAGTTCAAACTCAACGCAGCCGAACAAACCACAGACCGGACCGCTCAAATGCGCAACTCTCAAATCTCAAATGAAAAATGAAAGCAGGCGAAGTTTTAACGCGTCGATTTGCTCACAACAATACACAACCCATACCCAATACCTAAGAAAAAAAAAAAAACATGCCACACGTGGCGACAAAAGAAATTGGCAAGAGGTTCTAACATTGGCTGATAATATGATTAAGAAACTCAGATGACAACATAATAATTGTAAGAAAACACTATTTACTTATTTCATACATAATTAGTGCTAGTACATGTACAGTGGCGTAGTTGGTATAGTGTTAAGAAAGCGTTTATGGGGTCCATTTTGGTAACACATTTCTTTACGCCACTGTATCGCACGTACACACTTTCTTTATGACGGCGTTGCCAGACTGTAATCTAACATCGAGTAATTTCTCTGTTCGATATAAATTTAACAGATAATAAAGAAGCAATAGTTAGAAATCAGCTAGCAGCACAGTCGTTGTTATGGAAAGAAATCATCACAAACTGAGGACCAGCTCATGAGGTGTCTCACTGTACTGCGCTGCTCTTATGAGAGTAACATTTAGTTCGCTGTTCGCTCGTTCACTCTCTCGACATGCATAAAACACATGTTCCGTTTTTCTTTCCTTCTTTCTTAATTTGTTTTGTTCTCTTTTCTGTTATGATAAATAATTGTTGATTGAAATGTATAACGAAATTGTACTATTTGATTAAATAATAATAAATAATTAAGTACGAAATACTAAATTTAAATCTATATATATTTCATTTTTCTCTTATGAGAATTAAAAATAATGTTTTATTCCATTATTATTAGAGATTTGCAGATTGTGCTACGGTCAGACGATATGATTTGATTTGAACGTAAGTTGGCATGTCTAGGTATTTGATACAGGTATGACATATGCAGACAATTGAAATTTCAATGTCATATCTCTATCATACGTATGTTCGTTCCCGTATGAAGGAAAAACATATTGTCTTATCGTAGCATATTTGCCGTTCAACTTGTGCAATTGCAAATTTTCAATTTATTTTATTCAATGTTCAATGTTTATTCAGTTCTACATAGAATATTGATAAATATTATATCCGAGCCAAAGTATAAGTAGTTCAAGTATTTTTAGAATTTTCTCTAACATGAAACAGAACCATTTAAAGAGGTTTAAAAATTGCATTAAAGTATAACTGACACCTGGTATTTGATAAATTTTTCTCCACAGTAACTCGATATTTAAATCATAAAAACTATGCTTATATTACCCCTTTATAAGACTAAGTTGTGAAGGTAGCGAATCCTAAACTCATTACTTTAAGATATCATAAGCATAAGCAAATGTATATTATTAGTATATGTATATGTATATTATTAGTACCATAATAAATTGAATTGAATTTAAAAAAACCATAATTATTAAGGGAGTTTAAAAAACAACGACCATTAAATTTATGTTCGATCAAATATCGTCATTTCTACACACATTAACGGCAACCAAGCCGATGAAGCGATTTAAATGCATTCGTAACAATATTGTTACTTCCAACTCAAAACAGTTTTCCTTGTACGAGAAGCTCATTTTATGTAATGTACAATACATACGTATGTACATAGGTATATTCTTTGTGATAAAGTAACAAGATTCGACACATAAAAATGTCAGTCAGTCTTTATTGATCAATTTGATACAAAAAATGTTTAAAAATCTTTGTGACATTTACCGTCGCGACCATAGTGATAATTTTTCTTTCGGCAAGCGCACATATTTGGCATGAGACAAAGGGCATTGCGACTACAAGCTCTAGAAATATATAATATTAGACAGATTTACGTAATAAAGACATGTGTACTATATTTTAAATACTGACGTCTCACAAATCGGCTCACAAAGTTGACCAAACAACGTAGGAGTTTCTTGCAATTTGTAGCCGCTCGCACAAATGCATTCACCATTATAGGAACATTTTCCATACATGCAACGTCTGTTGGAAAGATTAGTCAATTTAAGTACATGAAAGATACTTCTCCTTATATATATTCACCCTCCACAGGCATCCAACAAACGATGTCGTCGTTTGCGGCAACGCCTTGATAATTCATCGAAAATATAACCTTTGCGGCAAAGACATAAGTCAGGTGCAGCACAAAAACCACCTGCTTCCTTACAACCGGGCAAACAATCTGCAGCACAAATGAGACCAGTAGTACATGATCCTAAATATTGGCCGGCACACGGACATGTGCCGTTCTCATAACAAATGCCACGTAAACAAGCAATTGGACAACGTGACACACACTGCTTTGTATTCACTATCAGCATTTCGTATTCGGAGCACAAAAATGCTGGAGGATTCAACTCGAATGCGTTTAAGTTCAAGTTATGCATCATTGTAAAAAGCCAAAATATTGCGACTAAAACTCTATGAAGTAGCAGCATCTTGGTTAGTTTGAAGATACTGAATGATAAACGATCTGATTGCGCGCGTATCTTTTTTTGGAACTCTGCTCAGTGAAAGTGTCAGATTTTTGTTTTGATAATTTATAAGTACATACACAACATGTAGTAATACTCATGGTTCATTTCTGCTGCACTACAATTGTCATGCGTAATATTTATTTTAACGATTTGAATATAAATTCCAATTCTTTGAATAAACATATCTTGCGTAATTCCCACTGTTATAGTTGTTCCCTATGGCAAATAATAATTTTGTTGTTTGTTTTAAATACATGGAATGTAATTCTTAGGGGAACTTTCACATATCTACAAACCTACATAGTATGCATATGAACTCATTCAGTTTGATAACAAATATTGTTGTAATTATTTATTCAATTTTCGGTTCATTGGCGATCATAAATAAAAGCGTTTCTTTCACCATGCCCATTTTGTGAAAGGGTGTTACCATTGAAAGAATACTTAGAATTCAGAATGTTTATTCGTTCGTTCGTAGACACTGCGTCAACCTCTTCGTCACATGCGATATTAGTAGATGCAATACATTCGACACATGTTGCATTATTCATCGTCGTCGTCAACCTATTACCATCGTGTCCCCTATCGTCAAAATGGGGTGCTGAAGTAGAGAGTAGAGCTTATTTTGCTCGAACGAGCGAATATGTAAGATCGACCAGACCCCCAAAGGAACGGATACAGATGCTGCAAAACAAGTCTGAAGTGCGAGGGTCACTTGGTATCTTTATTTGATTTATATTTATTTTATATATTTAGTATATAAATCATAGGTATTCTTATGATCAATAAGAATTATAATAGAACTTTCGCTAAGTACTGAGAGAGTAAACAAACTGTGCGATGCAGAGAATGTTCCATTCGCAATGTACTTGGATCATTGTCAATATCATTTGACCAGTTTGCTGATATAACCTCCCGGAATAATGTTGATTTGGGAGATCCAATGCTTTGGAATATAATGTTTTATCAATTCAAATTACAAACATTATCATTTAAATAATAAAGAAAACTAACTCAAATGAAGACTATATAATTAATATACATATCATAAGCTTTCTGTTCGATTAAGATGTAGAAACAACCCTCGCAGATGGATTTTGTTTGCTCTCCCTATGCTTGTACTCTTTGTGTTTTCTCTGTTTTCTTTTTGCCGCATAAATGTATCTGCACCCGGTTGTAGTATGCAGTATGTGTGGTAGATAGTTTACTATAGTCGCACATACTCTGTGCATGCTCAGTGCTCAGTGGTTATTTTTCCACTTCATTCAGTTCATTCAGCATTCAAACTTCAAAGTTGTGCGTTGCCTGCTTGGTTGGTTGGTGGCGTCGGCGTGCGTCATTGTCTTCATCATCATCATCCACATCGTCGTCGTCGTTGGTTTTGGTATAATAGGAAACGAAATGTTCTACGAAGTACCGAAAGTGATCTAAGCTTGCGCGGAAGTGATTTAATATAATAGAACAGAACGTAGTACAATAAGGCAGGGGCGAAAAAGAAAACCACAAAACAAAAACAAAAAACAAAAAAAAAAAAAAAGTGTAAATTTTAGTTCAATTTTATCATAATCATAAGAAAGAAATTTGAGATTGCACGTTCCTTTTTGTTCCCGTTTGTTGTAATGAAATGAAATGAAAGGAAATGTGATACAGTGAGTAGATTGGCTTGGCTACGTCTAATAATTATTGTATCGTATTGTATTTTTACTGTGTCCAGTCTGGCAGCCGCACCCTGGAAGTCCAATTATTGTGCCACAGTCGTCGTTTTTTCTTGCTGTTGCTTCGTTCACTTAACCGAATACAAATAGACTCAGTGGGACGGACGCACACGCACACGCACGCACAAAGTACGAGCACAAAGCTTATAGCTCATAGACGCACTTCATTCAATGGATGGTGGAGAAAAGTCTATTCGCTTGGCTGATGTATTTATGAATCTATTATGTATATAACCAAATCGGGCGATGGGTGCAGCACAACAACAATAATAACAATAACAACATAAACAATAATGGTGGCGGTGGCGTTAAATGATTACAAACGAATAACACAAAGCAGATGCGAAAGTTTAATGGTGAAAAATAAACAATACCAATTAGTTTTGGGCAAAAGCAAAAGGAAGTGATCATATAGTGGTTAGGTCACTTTTTCTTATTAGGTTTAGGGCTTTTAGTTAGAATTTGTACTGTTTGATCATTGTGTCATCTTTAATCGAATGCACTGCTGAAACGATTGGCGCACCAACCAACATGTGCTACATAATCATCACAAGTAGCAGTCTAGTCTGGTTTCTGTTGACACTAATCGCCGACATGTTCATCGCCTCGGCGATAGTTACACCCAAATGGCTGGTGGCCCCTCAAGCGGAGGAGATATACCAATCGAAAGTGTACGGAAATGTATCGCATCAGCCCATATTGCCACCACGTTATGCTTATGGCTCCGTTGGCATTTATACGCGTTGCAAAATGATGCACAATGTTGGGTACCATTGCGGTCCCTTCGATTTGGATGGCTTTGCAACAGATAGTAATGTTTACCCCAATGAATGGAAAGCTGCTATGTTTTTCATATCTCTTGGTTTCGTGCTACTGTCTGGTACGGTCTTACTGACATTACTGACGTGCTGTCGACAATCTGCATTTGGTAAGAGTATACACAATATGACAGCGTGTGCGCAGGTGGTGGCAGGTGTGTTTAGTTTTATTGTAATGGTAATTTTGTTTGTTGTTGCCTAAATAAGAATATTACTTGCAGGCATAAGTGTAATGTTGGCCCTATTTCTACATCCACTGGGATGGCGTGCAATACGCGTACAACGTCTGTGTGGAGTTGATGCTGAACCATTTTATCCGGCCGGTTGCAGTGTAGGTAAGTGTACATATGTACCTATTCCTGATGTTTCCAAATCTAGTGATCTGATTTTCATTTAATAATGCAATTTGTTATTTTATAGGCATGTCCTTTTATTGTGCCGTTGTCGGTGTTTTAATGACTTTTGCTAGTGCGGGCTTTAGTCTGAAAGCAGAATCTTCGAATATGCGGCCAAGGGTACGCAGACGGGTTGAAGAAGGTGGCAAACTTGTGTGCATTCCATAAATGTTATAAAACAGCGAATGTAAATATATAGATACATAGATATATAACACATTGTATGTCGTAAGAATAATCATTTTAATACAATAAGTAGTAACATATGTTTTCACAATCTAATTTTTATTTGCAAGCAAATTTCGAAATTTTAAAATTTAATAGCCTAGCTAGATTTACCAACGTCAATGTTTCGGTGTGCAAATTTAAATCTTTAAATACAATTGGCATGTGAATTGCCGCCTACTTACGCTTGTTTTTTGCTTTGCTAGGTTTACTTTCAACTACAGGCTTCGGTTTGGGTATATAGACTCCATGGTTTGTTTTCTTGAGATGCGCAAATAATTTGTTTTTCGATTCAAAGGTGGATTTACAGGTGACACAGACATGTTCTGACGCTTGCGCCTCATGTTCGTCATCTGCCAGTGTTGATGGTATATTTTTTTGCTCCGTCACTTTTGATTCTACCTTATCTAATTTCGTTAAGTTATCACGTTTGCTGTTATTTGTCTGTTTTTTGCTCTTATTTCTCTTGCTACCCTTTTTATTTGTACTCCAATCTTCTGTATCGCTGCTATCCACTGATTTCTGGTGTGTTGCAAAAGCAGGAAATTTGTCTTCCGTCTCCGCATCACTGTCTACTTTTGGTAATTTGATATTGTTTTTTTTTGATTTCTTATCCTTTTTATTGTGTTTCATTGCTACTGTTGGTGGTTCATCTGAATCGTCTTCTATTTCAGAGCAATCGTCTACCAACTCTTTGTCATCATCTTCGTCTGATTTACCATTAAGTTGCACGTTGTCAAGCATTTCTTCGACACCATTAAATGATTCCTCCTCATTATCCATTTCCAATCTTAAACGTTCTACATTTTCTCGATGCTTTTTACTATCTTCATGATTTGCAAAAGCATTTGTATTCTTGAAGGACTTGTTGCAAGCCACGCAGTACAATTCGTCCACATATTCATCAAATTTCAATGAGACATCAACTTCTGTAGTATCGTCGTTTTCACCATCGCTGCTGTCGTCATAATCTGTATGCTCTTCTTCTTCATCTTCTGAACCGCTGCCATATTCCTGTTCCAACTGTTTTAGTTGTTCTTCATAGCCTTCATTAAAAGCATTATTACTTTGACGCACTTCAGCCAAATCTTGCTGTCGTTTGCGCAGTTGTTCCTTTCGTTTTTCTTCCTGTTTTTGACGATTTAACTCGGCGCGTTCTTCCAATTGACGACGATAAGCATGCACACGACGATCACGTTTGCGTATAAACGAAACTAGATTACGCACCTGAAATTAATTGCATTCATATAGTCTCTTGTGTAATTCGTATATAAAATCCACATATGTTTATTTGGCATATTCTAAACTCACCTCTTCATTACGTTCCTTTCGCGCCTTCGCTACAATTTTTTTCATTTCCTTCTCCACCTTTCGTAGTATATACCTATCTTTAATCTCTAAGATGTCGTATGGGCATAGCCATTCGTATGTCTTTTTCGTGCTATATGATTGCCAATATGCGTAGAAAGGGCCAACCACATCTTCATAACTACTGTCTGCCTTACCGAAACTTGGTATATTGCTTATGTCATCAACGTCGTCCAAAAATTCTGCATCTTCTGCAGCTAATTTATTGAAGACTTCATTGTAAACGCTATAGAAGCCCTGTGCATCGTCGCCGTAGCCCTTGTAGCACGAACCCGTAAAATATTGGAACAAATCCAAACTTTTTTCCTCGTACTCAGAGTTCTTTCCGCGTAATATCTGTTCGCGATGATTATCATACCATGCTCTTTCTTGTTGATCCGCAAGTACTTCGTAAGCTTGTTGAATTAACTGAAACTTTTCCTTGGCTTCTTCCAAACAGTTTGGGTTCTTATCTGGATGCCAACGTAGAGCCAGTTTTCGATACGCACTCTTAATATCTGCATCGTTTGAGTCTCGCGCAATGCCCAACTCTTCGTAATAGCAACGCATTTTCAATATCTTTCCACTTATATCGTCTACAAATATTTGCGAACCCGATTTGTTTGTAAAATTATAAAATATTGCAAATAAGCAGCCAGCAAACACATGCTGTCATCAGCTGATATCGAAACTTGATTATTTTGTGTTACTCGCTGTTAAATGCAGGCCTGTTTGCCATTCACATTCATTCAAAGGGAAATTTGTATTTTATTTTCAGTTAGACATATTTTAACAAGTGTATGAGATAATTTTTGTCATAAGGATTAACATAAAATCTAATATATAAACATTTATATAATAATATTAACGACATTTTAAAAACGAGAAATGTAAATAGTTGTACCATGACCATATATGCACACCACTATGCTAATACTGACATTCTCTCCCAAAGTAACTTACGGGTACGGCTCTAATAAGGGATGCGCGCATTCCTTCAGTATTCGGCAAAGGACGTGGACGTACATCGGTTCAGGCACTGACAAACTTACGCAACACCACCAAAAACCACAAAAGAAAAAACAACACACAAATAGCAATACATAATTTTGAAACCTGTACCTATATACGTAAAATGTGAAATAAGCCGCCGACATTGCGAAGTTTTCGTGATGCCAAAAGAAAGTTTTGTGCCTGTGGAAATCTTTGGCTATAGTGCAAATAAATTAATAAGGATTCCGTAGAGTTTAAAAGCGGCCAAAACTAAATGCTTTTTAACTTATTATTTAGATAAGCAAAGATATTTTTTTATAATTTGCAAAACAATATAAATGTAGTAAAATGAAAGAAAGAAAAGAAAAAGAATAGAAATCGCATATTCCTAAGAAATCGAAGTGTCAATAAAGCAAACGTTAAAATTGTTACAAAAAACACAAACAAACCAGAATTGCATAAAAATGCTATAAAAAAGAAGAGACAAGTGGCATCTGCATTTCAATAAAATCAGAGACAGCAAGAAATAAAGGAAATGGAAAAAGGATATGCTACAACACAAACAACTTGACATAAAATTTTCAGTCAGTCAGATTGAATTGGATTTTACAATATAAGGCAAAGACAAGCCTACCACCACATTGGGGGAGGATTTAATTAAATGCCGAGACACAGTCGCACACTTGTACACTCACTCACTCAGTTACTTACTCACTCATTCACTTACTCATATACTTACACTCCGACTCGCTGCCATCGCACACAATTTGAGTCCTTGAAGCATCGTTAAGGATCAACATGGTTTGCAAGCAAACAACCCCCACATGGCGGCGGATCCAAGTCGTTGAATGTGACTTAGTGTTTTTCTAGTCTCGTGTGTGTGTGTGTGCTTATATCTGATTTTTATGCTGTAATTGAAGAACGAAAACAAAATAAAAAGTAAATAAACATAACCGGAGACCCACATACAGGCAAACTAATGAACAAAAAGAACTTAGACTGACTGTGTGCAACGTGACGTATACGTAACTGAATGGTGCTTTTCATGCCATTGTGGGGCACAATAAATAGAAAAGCAAAGGATATTATGCAGGCTCTGCAAAATTCACGAATAAGGTAATTTTGCACACAATAACAACAATATAAACTCCCCGTCTCCCTCCCGTCTGTCTTTTTATTTGAATCGAAACCCATAAACTAAACGTGAAGTGCAAATCTTCCTCTTTTGAAATTTTGTACATTTTTCGACCAAACAAAGCCAACAAAGATAACGCCAACGCCACAGCCAAAGTGCTTTGTATGTCATAAATGGATTTTCTTATCAGTTGAAAGTGGCCCCAGGAGGATGCTTTTACTCTGCTCCAACTACATTTAGCTATAATTTAAAGATATGTTGGCTATGTTGGCTCATAGTGATCATCATAATATAATGGAAACTTTTATTCATTCATTTATTGTATTTCTTGTTTCATCCTTGTTTCTCTTGCAGTAGAGCCATAAAATACAACAACAAACAAAAATAACAATCCGTCCATTTACATTAATATAATCAAGAGAAATATTGTAGTTATTATACTATAAGCAGCAGCAGCATTAGTAGTAGCAGGTCAAAGTACTGCAATGTTTGGCTCGAAACTACGCTCCTGGATGGAGAATCACATTGTTCGTCCACGCAAAAAAGATCGAAACAAACAGAAAAATGGGAATGGTCAGAATGGCATGGGCGCCAGCCACGAAGCATTTGTGGTTGGCAAGAAATCAGCTACATTGCATCATAAAGCTTCAACAATGCCGACCAGTCCAGTGCTAACCAGTAGTGGAAGCAGTCATGGTGTCATCTCTAGTCCTGTGCGTAGGCGTGAAGTTTCGCCTATACAATGTCATGTATGTTGAAAGAGTTGAAAGTGTAGAAATTCTATAAATGTTACTGATTTTAATCTCATTTCTAATAATAGACTCAAAGTCGCTATGGCTGGCAATCACCCGATCAGGACACAATTACCTCACCAAAGTCAGACAATTTGTTGTATGCACCACAAAGTCATCATCATCGTCATCATCATCAACAGCATCAGCAATACCATCATTATCAACATCAAAGCTTTGACCAACAGCAACATCACTTAACCGTTCAAACTGCACCCAATAGTAAGAACAACTCAAATGCTGAAACATCACCACCGGCCCAGGCCAACTGTTCTTCTTCCTCTATATCTTCACTGTCGTGGTCAACTGGCTCGAAAGATCCATCAATGCAATCGGGTAGCAAGATTGAACAGATTAAATTAGAAATGGAACCGATACTAAATGTAACTTATGACTATAATATGAAGCAACCAGAGTACAATAATATCGGTCCAAATGATGAATATGATGATCCAAATGCAGTGCATTATGAAGAAGTTGGTACTTTGTTGCGACGTGATGTGGAGAGTTTTAATAGTAACAACCCCCAGACAACAATAGACAACTTTTCTGAATACCAACGACCACAACCGGAAAACCTCTCAAGTTATATGAGTAGCACTAAGACTCGGGATGATCAAGACAACAGCGTACGTTATGGACGCTTATTGCCATCACGACTACTACCCAATGCAAGTGAATCTGTAGAGAGTTTGCATGCGAAAAGTGAATGTTGTCAGCCATCGGTGCCAATACAAGCTGAATCGTTTAGCGTCCGTTCCTTTCGTACACAACGTAATGGCTTGCGTGGTGGAAATCTTTTAGGCCATGGTCATCTCGGAAATGTGTCTAGGCCACCAATGGGTTTGGGCGCAGCTCCACCTCACAGCCTATCGTCACCGGAAAGCGCATATTCAACAGGTTATTCAACTGACGGCACATCACCAGGCACTGCCAATTACAATCCACCGGAGTATTATATTAATATGCGCACTGGCACTCACTACTTCCCTCCGAAAAGCATTAACTCTTTGGCTATCGAAGCGCAACGTTATAAATTTGGCTTAAATCGCATTGAAGAAATGTCTCCAATGGATCCTTTGGTGAGTCATCCTTTGAATATGTGTTTTAAACTTAATCACAAGAGTTTGTGTTTTTGTAGCCTAAAACCAGCTTTGGTAATGGGCCAAGCGTTCTTCAAAGAGTTAACGACTTCTATGAACCTTCCCGCAGCACCTTGGCTATCCAAGAGCCAGCACCACACAAGCTCTTTGAATGTAAGTACCTGTCAACGTTTTTGAAACAATTAAAATTCATATCTTCACCCATATTATTTCCCTTCATCTAGCACCCTCTCCTCGTCAACGATGTCGCATACGTACGAATCCTTGGTACTCTACTAACAATGATGTTTCCGGACAACATCTGGCACCCACACCCACCCCAACAACGAACATTACAACATTTGCAGCACCTACTTCTGAAGGTAGCATGCGCATGGAGGTGGATGCCACCAGTACTACATCTACAACATCCTCGGGCATTAAGTCGAGCAATGAGCTGGAAGCAGTTAAGGAGCATAACTTGTGAGTTACATATTTAAGCGCAAAAGACAAAAGCGCATTCAACTTTAGGGTTGTTACTTATCTCACTCTCCCACTCCTAACATGTTTTAGCAGGCAAATTGAAAAGTTAACGCAGAATGGTGTCTCACCCAAGGCATATGAGTCTTCGGAGAGCTCGTCTTCCCTAACTGAAGTACAAAATGAAATGCTCGCAAGGACGAACTCACCACATACTGTCAAACGTAAACAATGCGACTCCTTGAGTTCGCCGCTTTTCAAAAGGGAGACTAGCTTGGACATTTCTGAGAGTAGGAGTAATCAACGCTTGGAGTATCAGGATGCGCTCTTTAGTGATGATGAGGCGACACTCAATGAAATGATTGGCAAATTTGATGAAAGTTATATTTACGAAAAGGAAACCGATATACTCAGGTAATCAGACACAATAAAATCCTTGTCAATGTATGTGTAATCTCTATTAAATGATTTATAGTAGCGACTCGGATCCCACTGACTGCGCTTCTGAATTGGACACTGGCCAAGACGCTGGCGATGAATGCGACACAGATGAATTACTTGACATTGACTTTATAGATACTTCTTCCATACAGGAAGTTCTGCAAGATAAAATAGATCTGCAACGTAATCTTGGCAATTGCTATTATTATTCTTCAAACTCAAGTCCCACACGATTTTCGCGTCAGAATTCTGAACATAAGACATCTATACGTTCTCGACGTACCTCTCATAGCTTTAGACTGCAGCAAGATTCACAGCAAAACACTGCAGTCGGCGGTGTAGTTGGTAAGGCTGCTTCTCAACGCCGGCGCAAACGCTTCCTAAAGACACGCAAGAAAAGTGCTGAAAATCGTGATAAAGTGCCACCATCACCTTTGCCGCAACGTGTTCGTGAATCAAGAAGTGTTGGTGGGACACCAGTTTGCTTACGTCGAAATTATTTAAACCCACAGGAACGGTAAGTGGTAGACAATTGATTGTTTTAACAACTATTAATACTTGGGATCGCTTTTCCAGAATTTACAAAACATCGCCATTATCAAATCGGTGTAATTCTTTAGTTTTTACCGATGTTAACGAAAAACAGTTCATGACTATTGCTGAGAGTGAAAAAGCTTTACAGAAGGCAGATTTGGAGGCTGACATGAAATATCGCCAGTTAATAATGGAAGCTGAGTCCTTATTAGAATCTATGAAAAACAGTTTACAGAGGTAAGATTACTAACAAAAGTAACTGATGAAACAATCAAATTAATCGTAAATCTTAGTATTCCACGTGATACGCCTGTAGCCAGTCCTCGACGCTTGAACCCGTTGGCTAATAAGCGCGTAGAGATGTTAAAGAATAGCGAAGTGGATCCTAAAAAACAACCTTCACGTTGCAATACACCTGACAAAGCTGAATCATCTGAACATGAACTCGCTGCAGCGATCAATAAACGCATAGAAATGCTCAAGTTTGAGACCACTTCAGCTCCGAATAGTCCTAAATTGGGACGCTTTAGTCCCCGAAAGACACATCTCACTAATTTTATGAATCAAAATGCACAACCAGAATTGCCAATACGCAAAGTAAGTACAAGTGAGCTTTACAAGCCACCATCATCGCCACAGTTACAATTGAACGGTCGTCGCATGCATCCTGAAATGGAATTGTCACATTCACCACGGCGTATCAAAACACTAAGGAACAACTCACAGTGGCACAATGCTAATCCAAACATAAGCGATTCAGATCAAGAGTGTATATCGATAGTACATCAGAGTAAAGAGGATATGATGAATCATAATTTCCTTCAAGAGCAACAGGAAGAAACTAAGCAAATGGAGAATGTAATCTACAATAAATCGGACTATAATAATCAAAATGTTGTGAAATCACAGTCACAGTTACAGTCACAGTCTTATGCCTATTGTCCTCATAGTGAGGTACGTTCTCCTCTCTTATCTTTAATATAAAGTTAAATGAATAATAATTTACACAATTTCCATTAACAGCCACTCAAACGTAAGGTCTATCGCGGAAGTTCCACATTTGAACGCATCAAAAAGAATTTTGATTTGGAATTAGGTAAAGTCTCAGACTTATTTATTTAAAGTTCTACATATTTTGATCATAGTACATTTTAGAAATATCAAATCACACACAAGTCTATGGCACTTCTATAGAGCGTCACCAAAGAATGATATCATCAGTGTCTGCAAAGAGTTCTGTAAATGATATGATATTGGTTGGTTTACAGGATGCAGATCATTCGACTCTCCTCAACTCAAATAATACAAAACAACAGATATTGCTTAATACTATTGTTGATCTGAAGCGCTCCTTGGAGTGTCAATTCAATGAATTGAGTGGTCTTAATGGCGATTAAGTGAATGTAGATTTTCCACAGAACTTTACAAATTAAACGCAGCTATTGGAATGTTAAAGAAATAATGGACTGAATGAAAATAACTTAGTATAGTACATATGATACACAACCACTATATACATCACATACAGTATACAGTATTATTTACATACATACCTATATTTAGCAAAAATATAATTGAATTGAATTGAATTAAAGTTACAAGATGTTACCACATAGGCACAAATGTTAAGTCCGACAAACGGCATACATACATATATCATATATAATTTCATACATACTTTCTCTATCAATCATATCTCTCTATCAAAAGAAAAATCTTCAAAATAATATCAATTTAATCTATTGAAAAATCTCTAAGAAATCCATAAATTTGGCAAACAAAATCATAATCAAAATTATGCAATACAATTGATGCAACCAATTAGAAGACACCCCCTATCACTCATAATTATTGATACATGATGAGTTATCGAAGTATAATTTCAATAGATTTAAATGTAAACCTAAATCCATTATGGGTCATTTGACACCATTAAAATTCAGTTGAGCATCTATAAAAGTTTATTCACACTTTGATACTATCTACATACAATATTTAAAGCATATCCTACTAAGAACTATTTATACTATGATAAATCTATCTACCATCATATTATTCTTAATCAAATCTAAATTGAAATTTCATATTAGTGATTAGTTTTTGAGAAGAAGAAGAAATCAACCAAAAATCAATTATTGTCATATGCCAAATTTTATTTTCTCATAAGTAACTTTTACCAAATAAGAACTTCCATATTTTTTAGTATATAAACTACAATAATTATTATATTCGTATTATATTGACTTATTCAACTATTGTAGTATGTACTTAGTTATTTACGTGTTTTATCCTCCATCCAGAACCAAGTGAAATTTTAGTCGAAACTATTTTTAGCGTAAATTGTTTTATTAAACATTTTTATTTAGTTTCTTAAAAGATAAATGAAAAACAAAGAAAGAAAATTAGATGAATTTTATTTTAAGATTAAGTTTTGTTTTGTTATAAGAGAAAGTTAATCGTGTTTGTGGAACTTTCATTCATTCATTATAATCAATCAGATCAATCCATTCAGAGATACATATACATAGGTATGGTAAGTACAATATTAAAAATGCCATATGAATATTTGATTTGATTTGGATTGGATCGCGGTTCCTCAGGCGACGATTTTGTTTTATTGCAATTATAATATGTTACTATTTAAAATATAATTTTCAATTGGTGCGTAGCTAAAATACAGTATGTAGTTTTATAGACATCTCTAGATACATATTTGTCATAAAATATAATGTACTACAAGTAATTGGATAATGTAACGTGATAATAAAAACAAATAAACAAAAAAATGAAATTAAATAAAAAATAAAAATTGAATACAACTTAATGTGAACTAATTTTATATATTAAAAAATACCTATTAATTTTATTAAATCATTTTTTTTATTGTTTAAATTAATATACACTTGAAAAATGATATTTACTATTATAATATATTATAATAAGTAGTATATTCATGTAATGAACATTTTAGATAACAAGAATATATTTTAATTTTTTTAAATTTAATGCAATTTTTCTTTCACTGTAGAATATATATTTGTAATTTAGTATTACTTGTAATTATAATTAAAATGAATTTTTTTAAATTTATTTATTTTTTATTATTTGTAAAATTACTTTGTCTGGCACCTTTTGCTATTATTGTATTTTTTATATTTTATTATTATAGTATAGTATAGTATAGTATAGGGTAGATAAGTTAGTTTTTTTACTTGTCATTATTGTTGATCCAGATTTATGTATGCATATACGAGTACGGTACGTATGTATGTATGTATGTACTCGTATATAAATTAAATTATATGAATTGGTTGGGTTTTTAAGTAGTTCATTTTGCAACTTGACAAGTTGCTTATTTTATGCGCTTAATTAGTTTCATTCACCTTTGCTACTGAATTCTTTCTTTTTATTATATGAATTTTTTGTTAGGTCTTAATTTGTTTTTATTCGAATTGCCTTTTACGCATACAAAGAATATTCTTATTTTTCTGAATTTTAAAATTATCATTGAAGTAGTATGCATTTAATTTAATCGTAGAATTAATTGGGTTCGCTTCGTTTGGTTTTCACCTTAAGAATTACGTCAAAAACTGATGTTTAAAACATGTTCCTAAATGGGTGCCCCCGTCAGGCTATCAGACAACTACAGAACAACAATACGCAAGTAGTCAGACAAATAGACAAACAGACAAATAGATAAAGAGCATACGATGATAATAACAAAGGAGGAGTTGACAAGTTGAATGGAAAGTTTCATTCATTGTCATTGTATTGTATGTTGAACCTTTCCATTCTCTAGTTATACTATTTTCCGTACTTGAAAGAATTTGTATACAAGTGGATCGCAGACAAAATTTTATAAATGCGCAATAAAGTGTGTTTTGATTTGTTGTATTAATGAACTCTAATTAAATGTCTTTGACATCATTAGGCAAAAAGCATTGAATTTTTGAGTATTTCTTAATTATTTCTTAAAAATTTTTAGAGCTTAAAAACGAAAATCAATTCTTTCTGGCTTGAAGCCAACAATTACCCAATCAATAATCAGTAAGTTTCTATCTAATATTCAATATATGCGCATACATTTGTATGTGGTTACTTACATATTTAATTATGTACGAGTATGCATATATTCAATCAAGAGGAGAAGAGTCTAAACTTGAGATATTCAACATAGTAGTTTACTGCACCCAGGATTTGATTTCACGGTCTGAATCAATCAATATTCATTTCCTCAATAATTTGTGACGTAGGCGCCAGCCACACTTTGATTGTATTTTATGAGTATTTTAAATATTTATTGTAAGAACAATAAATTATTTATTTGGGGGGTGTGTAATCAAAGGCAAGGCAGAAATATCACGCTATTCAATTCGTTCTTATTTTAAACCAATAAAATTATTTTATCTTGTGTCAGGATATACATAAATAACAGGGATTATAGATCATTTGATTATTTCTCTCATTTGATAATAAGTGTATTTTGTTTTAAATTTATTGTGTAGAAATTAGTATTTATTACTTAGTATTTGATTTAAATTATTATTATAGAAATCCATTTTCCTTCAGAAGAGACCTAAGACAATGACAATCGAGATTGAGCTTTTGCGATAACTAAGTAATATTTAGCCTCAAGTGAATTAAGAATTATTTATACAAATAAATACTACATACATATACTTACTACTATTTATATTCAATATACATACATACATACATAATAATGATAATGATAATAATACTTACAATAATATTAATAAAGGACCAAGTTTTTGATATTGTACATATACATACATACACTATACATACATACATACAATAAATGTTGACAGAATTCAACACACAAAAAACAAATAGTACGAGTATATTAACATATTAACTTATTTTGTTTTGAGAATCAAATTTAGAAATATTGTACAATAAAAAGACATAATTATCCAAATGAGAATGGGAACAGTCATTGAGAATAGTGTGTTTTGCATACTAATAATAAAAGACACACGTGTAGGTTTTACAATAGAAACAAGCTAAAAATAGCAAATTATGCGAATGGGAGACGACACACGCCAACGAAATGGTACATATTTTCTGTGTATTTTCTATGTATTGAAAGATTTCCAATCAATCAATTTTACATTTAATGATAAACATCACATAAATTCGCCAAATACCATACTTGTATATATGTACATTGTACATATGTATGTATGTACAATGTATATATAGTTTCATGGTCTTTGCTTTAAAAGATTCTGTTGCAGTACTGGTAAATTAACGGAAAATCAAATGAAAGAATCAATACAAATGCAATACTATTGCTACTGTTATTGTTCGAAACACTCACTGTAGATTGACAGTTGACAGTTGACAGTTGACATTACATACAATTTGAGTATTCGTGTGCATGTGTTTTGTGTAAGCGAGATGACCATAGTGTAACGGACTTACATACATACATATGGGTATGTTTGTATCTATCAGTGAGTAGATGTAAGTGATGCTGAGCTTTTTGTTATTAGCAAAAACACATACATATTTTAAACGTGTGAGCATGCGCATTCCAAGCGAAGCGAGATCTGTTATTTAATAAGTAAAATATTAAATACTTTAAGAGAAGATTTGTGAGATAAATGAGTATTTAATGCAAAGATGCATTGGGTACTATTTACATACATACATACATAGTTATGTACATAAATACATGTGTAAGTGTATGTGTAACTACATCACAATAGTTTCAGCAATTTCAGTCAATATCACAATAAATACATATGGTAAATGTACATAGTCTCTTCTCATGTGTGGTGTGTGGTGTGTGGTGTGGTGTTGTAGTGTTGTAGTACGATGGTGTGTGGGTTTGCCAAAATTCAAAGTTGAGAATGTATTGAAAACTGTTTTTATTTTGATACGTCAAGGTCATAAACGTGTGGCCTACAGTTTTAGTCGTTCGTGGTTGTGGCTTTGGCAGCGGTTGTGGCTGTGGCTTTGGCTATCGTTGGCTTTGGCTGGTAAAGACCGAGAGACCGAGTGAGTTTGTTGAGACGAGTAAACAACACTTGGCAAGGGCAAAGGGGTAGCGTGTGTTGTTAGTTGTTGGTTGTAGTAGTAGTTGTTGTCGTTATGAAACTAGTCCAATGACTCGAAGCAAACATATTATTTTTGTGTTTTTTTTTTTTTCTATTATTTTGTATTTGGATGGTTTCTATACCTTGCACAGTGCAAAGAGTGGCATATTAAGCTTATATTCACGTTTGAAGACTTTTGAAAACCTCAGGAGCGTATATATTAATAAGCACTGGTCTATAGACACCTGGGATAATTTCATTTGGAATAAAGAAGATTTCATTATAATAGTAAGAAATACATTTTATGGTATAAAATAGTTTAGAAATTTTATGATATGGGTTTGCACATTGGATCTTTATAATTCGCATCAAATTGCTTATATTGCAGCTAATAATCTCCAATACAAAAGTCATTCAAATTCGTTTGGTTCATGAAATGTATGAAAACTTCGGTTTAACTGAAGTTGGCAATTTTCTTATTATTGTTTTTTTTATTGTCTTTTGTCTTCTTCTTTTTGATTTGTGTTTGTTTTTTTTTTTTATATATTTTTCAGCGCTTCAGACAGGCGACACCTGTAAAGAAAAACACACTTGCACATATTTATGTATCTTCTAGTATATATATATATATCTTTATTGTATGTATATTCATAGATATGATTCTGTGTGTATGTGTGTTTGTAAGTAATCATTGTTCGTTCATACATCATTTGTTTGTACATACGCAGTTTTTTTGTTTTGGTTTTACTTTTGATTTTGGACCCTTGAACTGCCGCCAATGCTCAACAATCACACAAACAATAATATTGTAGTTTCTGCATTAGAAGAGAAACAGGGGAGCGTGTCGATTCTTGTTACGTGTTTGCTATAAGTTTGTTGCTTTTTTTGTAATTGTATTGTTATTGTAATTGACCAATAATTACAAATATTGTGTTTATGGGAATGACCCCCATCGGTCTTCACAAGTTTTTCTAAATTCTTTAATAATCGAAACAAAATCAATAAATTTATGCGCAATTTAAACTAAATTTACCATATTTAATCAATAATTGCATTGATTATATTTATTTTGATATTCTCGTAAGTAATTTTTAATAATTTTTGCTTAAATACTCGTTAATTTATTAAGGAAAACATAATGTTTTTATTTTTTGTTTTGTTTTTTTGAAATACAATAATTAATCGTAAAAAAACAGAAATGAAAAAGTTCAAATAATTTAATAATAAATTTCTGGTTTGACTCCTCTGATCCACACTTGTAACTTTCATTTGTGAACTTTCAGTTTTTGCTAATTCTTTTCAACCGAAATGAAATAAATATTTCGTAAGCAGTCGAAATTCCAGACAGTTAAATAAATCAATGAAAACCATTATACATTTGTAGTAATACGAGTATGATTATGATTACAAAGTGATATTGCAAAAACCCACCTACCAACAAATAGCTTCGTTTATTCAAACTCCTTCTTTCACATAGAACTTCAATAAAATATACAAATGTAATTGAACTTTTGTAACAATGAATACAACCGATCACTTAAATCGTAGTATTCGATTAGCCCTATTTTCCTAAACATGTTTTTATGTATCTCCAACTAAACAGCGCTAAGTGAAGGTCATAAAAAAGTTCAGTCGAACATTGGTTTGACTTACACAACGATAAAAATTTAGGTCATTTTAAACTAGAGACTGGTGGTAAAACAAACAATTCAATGGGTCTACGAGTATCACGTTGGGGTCTTAAAGCTTGAATAGGATGATTGGCAACTTGCAAGGAATTGAAAAAGGATCTTAGAACAATACATACAATTGGGATAAGAATTCCAACAATTCTACTTTATAGATAGGTATATTATTGTATATTATTTCATTTAGGATTTCTACAATAAATATTTTGAAATTACTAACAGAAGAGAGCCATTTTCTGCAGGACATTTGTTAATAATTTTGTAAATCCCAATGTTTTAACATTTGGTTTACAAAAGATTTACTTCACAGTATCTGATATTACAAATTTAAGTTCTTTTCTTAAGGTGGTGCCTGAGACCATAATGGTCTAACAGATATTTAGAAAAGACAAGGGGTCTTTCGTTTGTGGATGAAGAAATGTTTTAGAAGTTTGCAAATTTAGTATCCTTCAATTTACTTAAATTAATTAAGATTCTAAAAGTCGGAAACATTTCAATAATGTAGACATCCTCGTACTCATTTCACCCCATTAATTAATTCATTAATATAATTATTTGTTTACTTATTTATTTATTATTGTATCAAAGTCCAAAGTCATTGACGAAATTTCTCAAAATCAATTCGAAAAACAATGTTGTATTAAACAAAAAACTGAATCCAATCAAGTGAATTTAGGGGAAGCCTTATTATGTACTTTCAGTTCCCTTCACTTGAACGATTGACGTCAGATGGAATTTTTACCGACTTTTAATGAATCTTTGTCAATTAATGACAACTTACAGTGACTACTGACTGATCATAATTATTATGTTTTCTGTTTTCTGTTTTGCTGTTTTTCCATATATTTTATTATATTATTTGTTTACCTGCTTCGTACTTATGTACTCGTATGTAGTATGAACATATGTACGTAAGTAGTATGAGATATTTTCATTAAAGTGTCAACGACAAGTGCAAAATATAATAAAGAAATAAAGTGAGAAAAACAAAAAATAACCGTGTTTCATTTAAGGCGAAGTTTGTTTAGGCAAGCTCAGAGTCGCTCGCACTCACAAAAGTTACAAAGACGGGGAATTCTACTTCTGAAAGCGACCCGGAACAAAGTGCCACAATCTATATGTATGAACAGATATGTACAGAATCTGTATTCTATATACTATAGTAAGTATCTGCAGCTGTAGCTGTATCTGTATCTGTATCTGTAATGGGTGACTGACTCACTTTGAGTTGAGCTACTTTAAAAATGTTTGGATATACACTGAACTTTTCGTTATTTTAATAAATCACAACTTAATCCACACTCCCCACTCACTCATTTACTCACTGTCTTATTCCCAAGTTAATGTATCTATAATTTAAATAGTTCATACTTCAAAATAAAACAGGTTAAGATTAATAGAGAGAGAGTAACTTAAATAAAATTATACTTTACACACATGCGCAAATGTCCGTGTATCTGAATACACTATACATATGTATGTATTGATGGATGGATGGATGTATCTGTGAGTTGTACTGTAATTCAATGAATTGTTTGTAGTAAATTCGAAGAATGTTCGTGAATGAATATCTTTTAAATGATTTAGCGTTTTCAGCGATTTTTTTATCGTTGCTTTTGTTTTGGGCTTTGTTTTCTTCCTCCATTGTTTGTGGTTTTTCTGTGTTTCGTGGAATTTCGGGTGTTCGGACTTTGCACCATGACAATCTGCTACACATAAGATGTGTGTGTCTTTGTGTTTGTGTGTTTAGGCCATGAACCAAGTAACGGCCTCCAACATAAACTCAGCTCACACCTTTTTTGGACAACTTTACCGTCACCGTCACCGTCACCATCATCGCCATCAACACCTCCATCATCGCACTTGCCACCCCGTCCCACTCGAATAAGTAAAATTTAACGTGATTTTCTTAACGTTTCATTGCAAATTTGATTTCTTGTTTTCACGTTTATCATTTTTTAATTAAATTTAGAATAAACTTGCGACAATTCCAACAAAATATTTTTCCTAAACAACTTTAGCATGACGACGATATATGGATTTATCTATTGACAACTTTGATGAACTACGATAAAACAATATCATCATGATCATCATGTTAATGAGGATAAATTCATGTGTGATGACGTTGCTTGGTATTTCAGTTGATTTGTTTCGAGTTGCGTAGTTGTCTCGCGCATACAGATCCGAAATCCCAAACCTATTCTATGAATAAAGAATTGAGCGCTTGAAACAGGTTCAATTTGGCATGAGGAAGTAAGTATTGGTTCTACAATTGTTATATTCAAATCATTCGGCATTTGGCACACTTGCGTCGTTTGCCATTTAGCGTGCGAATAGAGAAAGAATATCATACCAATCGAAACGAATCGAGTCGAATCGAATCGAATCAATGTACCCCCATAGCCACACGTCTGCTTGTTTTGTGTCTTCTCACGTGTTTGACTTCAATATAAAAATATTTAATACTTAATACATTTTGTTATTAATTAATTAATAAACATTATAAAGAAACTTCCGCTTGATATCATAACAAAGGCCATGTTAAGTGGCGACGTACTTACTTAAGTTTCATCCAACAAAATACAAACCAATCTGATTACATCGGATCCGATTCGATTCGATCCGATCCGATCCGATGTGATATGTCATAGCCATTCATTTGATCGGGTCAAATGTACAGGAAGTATTTTCAATTTTGAATCATATGTTAACTAAGAAGAAAAGGCAAATTAAGATAAATAAAAACAAAGAAAAAAAAATAAATTATATTTCTTTTCTTAAGTATTGTGTATGTATTTTTTTTACCGGTTTTTTTTTTTAAATTTTATATGTATAAATTTCAATTTTCTTAAGATATCTTTTAATATTTTTTTATGTTAACTACTTCATAGTAGACATACGTATGTATGTATTTGTGTTTATTTATATACTACATATTTAACAGGGTAACACTGACTAACATGATTCTATGACGAATATCTTAGGGAAGTAAAGTTGGTAAAAACTTTTGAAAACAATGGATTTAAATACTAGAACTCTAGTAATCGGAGAACTCGGATTTTGACAAAGCAGCAGCAAAGCAAAAGTGTACAAGGGTTTTTGTGCGTGTTACAAACAAACATCAAACCAAAGTGATGAAACATGAGTGAAAGGCATAAAAATAACAAATTTGATTAACATGGTGTTAAACATCTGATCATTATGATTTGAATATATCATCATATACCTACCTATATGTACATATATTCATATAACATGGATATACAAATTTGAAGTTTCTTACTCAAAATGTGACAATGTAGAATGAGTACAATTTACTTGTAGTCTGGTGTAAATATTGTACAAAGTAAATTACCATATATTCAAAAATTCGCAAGTTTCAAGGACAAATCAACGGATAACGAATGTGTTTAAGTATGTAATTTGTTTTTGTTATTATTCTTTTTTATTATTCTTATTATCTGAAGATTAATATTATGTTATTAAATATGTTATGCAATATTTGTGGCTATTGTGTTTTGTGTATGTTTAAAAGATTTCCGGTTCTTGAAACTATGATCTCAAGTTGTCACACTAACCATCAATTACATATGTATGTTATGTAATTCTTATTATAAATGATTTTCATCTTCTGTTTGGCAATGTCATTGAACTAAGTACATACAATAAATACGTAATTCTTAAGATTTCGGTTCATTGCATTTAAAAATATAATGTAATATTTCATTTAGAATTTGTTAAAAGCGACAAAATGTTGTAATTTTCCACGTGTCAATGAACACTGTCATAGAGGTGTCTGTCTGTCTGTTTCTCTGATGTTATGTATCTTTCATATTTCATATTAAAAAATATTGCTAATTCTGCTTATTTAATGCAAATTTCACTGAAATCAAAGTTATCACACTTACGTAAATGATAATTACGGCTTATTAGGTGAAATCGTAACACCACACTATTGTAATTAGATTCTTACTACTTTTTATAAAATTTGTAACACAATTATTAGCATGTGAGGGCTATGGAAAAATGCGGTAACACCATGACATCATGTCATGTCATGTCTTGTCATTCATTCATTCATTATGACACTTAGTCATTTTACCATTTGCATTGCAGACGTGAAATATGAGAAGGTCAATTCAAAACTGTTTTTTTGAATTGTTTCTATGAAACAGAGTTTTTCGTCAATAAAACACGTTCAAAGAAATGGTATTCGACTTACAATGCGTAGTATTTCGCAATGAAAACGCATACATACATCTTTCTGTCTGATTGTCAGTCTATCAGTCTGTCACTCTGTCAATCAATCTAACTAATCTAGTATAGATTGAAAATGGTTGGCTAATAAATTTAACAATTCTGTACAAATTAGCATATCATTTTGTTATTGATCCCCTAAAACTGTATTGCAAATATTTATAAATAATTATAAATACTACATAAGTATCATATTAGGATAAGAATACAATACTTCCTGACGACTAGGAAAACATTCTACATACGTGTATGCTGTAAGAAAGACAATTCAAAAACTAAGTGATTAAGCAAGGGTTTTCCTATTTAGGGTTCAATAAACGGTACGAAACTATTATTCTCTAATATTTCGTTAAAAATCGTCTTCAACTTCTAATCAACTTCTTCCTTCTTTGCTTTGGCAATAGGCAATCTAAAGGTTTATACCCCAGGTTAAGGTTACATAAAATATTATAATAAATAGAAGCCGTTGAATGTCTCATTTTGCGTCAATTTCAAAGACGTTTTCATTTTCATTCGAACTCGTATTTCCGCCTTGGCGCAAAAATATTAAATCCAAAATGAAGTGTGCCTTCAAACAAGTTTCAAGTTATGTTGGCTGCGCAAAATTAAATGAATAAAAAAAAAAAACAAACGATAAATTTAAAAAAATCTCAAAAAGAGAAAACAATCTTATAGACACATAAATCACAATGCAGTCTTGATCTAGAAATCATCATCAGCATCAGCTTCATCAACATCATCAACATAATCATTAAGAACATGTCCAATTAATTAATATAATACATTTTTCCGGAAGCCTTTCAAGCGAAGAAGTCTTCAACTCAGTAATTTTATTCACTTCTCTTCCTTTTTAGTTTTTGTGCTTCTATCTAAGATGTTGTCATTATCATATCTCATCTTCATGATTCATACTTATACATATACTCGTATGAGTGTAGCTTAATTATTATTATAAGGAAATCAATGAAATTACTAGAGAATAATAATGTGACATACATATGTATGTCTTCAACTATGTAGATAGAAATTCCATACTTGAAGCATTTCAAGTTCGCTTATCAATTTAATAATCACAAATAATCAAGTTCACGATTACATTTGGTTTAATTGTGATTTCATTTTGTTTACTTCTTTCCTTTCTTTGTTGGAAAATGTCGCAAGTTTTGTGAATGACGGCGAAATGTCTTAACGTTTATCTTTATAATAATTTGGCCTAGAGACTAGAACTCAATAGCCATTGTAAAATTTTAATAAACCGTAGTACTTACATTTACCTAATCTAGAACAATAGTTTCCATTTTCTGAATTCGACAAGAAACTTAATTTCAAGTATTTTATAAGTTTATGGTTTTCGTCTAGTGCCCTCTATACTTAGATATTCAATTATTAATAACACTAGTAAGGACGTGTATTTCCGTTCAGACACATAAATGAAGAGGATTTTTAAAGTGCTTATCATAAATTTCAATCATAAAACAATATTTGGTCAAGGACGCACTGAAATTGTAATGAAATTTATGACTAAAACCATTAGAGATTCATAATTCAGTTGTCTCTTGCTTGCCCTAAACCAGTGGTAGGCAAAAAGCAAACTCTTAGTTTTAAGTCAGCCTAGTCTAGCTGTAGTTCGAAGGCTAGATAAGATCTGAAATTGTATTTCCTTGTATTGCAGTAAAATGTAACTCAAACCTGAGCATTTTTCAATTCCAAATGTCGAGTACTAAGTACATAAATTGCTTCGACGATAGTCAGTAAGAAAAGAGATCGATCACTTAAAATTACAGAAGGATGAAGCTAAAACTTATTTCTGCTTGTAATGTTTACAGCAACATTTTCTAACTAAGGTAACTAACTATTCTAGTGGATTATATGCGTAGTTTGTTATATTAACAGCAGATTCTTTTTAACCACAAACTGTTACTTATCCTTATTTACTAATGGGACAAAATTGGACTATGGAATTTTGTTATCAGAATGCATAGAATAAAAAGGAATTAATTTGAATTGAATTTACGAAAATAATGAAACGCTTTGTGTGTGAAATTAAGTTCTTCTTTAAATAAATGTATTTATTATAAATATTTTCCATTCATTCACATTCATTCATTTTTCTGTTTTATTTCTTTTTCTTTTCCTTTTATTTTCCAATTTTACATTTTATTTTACAAATTTATCTCGAATAACCGCCATAGCTTTCTCTTACTTAACTACAATAATAATGTTAATAATAATAATAATAATAAAACAAAGAATTCATTTATATAAATTTATGCAGTACATATATTATTTTTGTTCTATTGAAACATAATTCATTTTACAATATTTTGATTTTTCAGATTGTTACCCCATCCCCACCTTTTTCTCCATTTCCTTCTCACATTGCCCACTATGCAATCACATTTTCCAAGCAACAAATTCAATTCTATGCTATTCAAAACGTATCCGATTGCATGTCAGTTAACAATATTTTGTATCTAAGATGTTTGCTATTTTATTTGGTCATAAATCAATTTAATTTGGTGCAATCTAAAGATACTTACATATACATACAGACAATAAGTGTTATAATATGCAATCGCAAAGAGATATCATCGCATAGAGATATTGATAGATTTTGCTTTTTTTTTTTTTGTGATGCTTTGCGGTGTCATTTGTGAGAGTTAAGAGAGAGAAAAAAGGAGAGAGGTCTCTTTTTTAAGAAATTTTATTTCTTGTGCATTTTTGAACAGTTTGCTTGCTAAACTATCTACAATAAAATGTATCTACAGACATATGACATAAGTAAAAACTATAGAATATAAAGCATTTTTAATTACAATTTATTATTATATTCATAAAAAAACAAAAAAAACACATTATCATCATCATCATAATAATCATACTACTATGTATACACACATTATTGTATATAACAAAAAAAAAAAAAAAAAAAAATTAATAAAATAGTAATTATATAACATTTGACTTTTGTTTTGTTTTGTTTTCATTTTACATTTTATAATTTTCGTTTTTGACTTTTGTTAATTTGAATTTAATTTTCTTTTTGACTTTTGTTAATTTGATACATTAATTAGCTTTTGTTCTCTGGTTTTGTTTTTGGTCAGGTCGCTAAGGCCAGTCGATTGACCTGTGTGTGTGTGTGTGTGCTCCTAGCCTATGATCTATCCAAGGATCATCTAGAATAGAATACGAGTAGAACTGAATCTTTGTATATGTAGATACACTGTATATTAAGACAGTTAGACTTGCAGAAATGCTTTCAACATTTGAGTGTGTTCGCGGTTTGACCGCAAAACTCCACGTTGAATAATTTGTTTGTTGCTTTATTACTTTTTCATTTTTGTTTATTTCTATCCTTACTTTCACAATATTTGTCCTAATTACGTAGAAGAAAGAGAACCTTGAGGAATGCTATTGTATTGAATTAATTATCATTTGTTTCCATCATCATCACTTTTTCACTTTTCCACTTTTAAACTAATTTCATTTTCATTTGTTTTCTTTTGTTTCACATATTCATTTTCATTGAACTTATACTTAGAGACTAAGATAGGACATAATCTTACTACATCCGAATAATATCCTTCCGTTATGCGTTTGGTTCGATTTTGCCTCCTATGAATAGTTTTTTCTTTTATCATTTTATATTTTTAGTATTTAGTTTTCGCTTTCGCTCCGCAGCCGACTTAAAATTCTACATATGTATTTCTTAAGGCTATGATGCATCTCATTTGATTCATCAATTTCTCTTCTCTTCCCTTCACTTCACTTCTCTTCTTTTCTTTTCTTTGTACCCATCTACCCCAAAAAATACAAACAAAATAAATGTGATACGAACGAACAAGCGAAACGAAAAAGATAAATAGTGTATAGAAAAAATATAATTACATACGATTACATACAAACGAACTTGAATTATCAATAAACTAACCGACTCTTACCCCGCCCATCCCCCAAAATTGTACAGCAATAGTTGAGTTATAGTAGATTGAGTTGAATCCTAAACGGATCCAATATCACTTTGGTATCTGGCAGTCAAGTAATTTGCTGCCTCTGTCATTTGTTCCAGGCACTGGTACAGTCCATTTAGATGACGCCGACAACGTTTCGCCAACTCTGTGGCTTTATCTGCATTTGCCGATTTCGAATTTTTGCAAGCATCAATTTCACTGCCACTACTGGAGATGTCGCTGCTTTGAGCATTGTCACTTTTGTTACCATCGGACTCAAGACCGGAGTCAATCTCATTTGAAATATCGCTATCGGAATCACTCATATTGCTTACCGATGCGGTTGAGGCCATTGAAGCAGTTGAGGTGCGACGTACATGACCCTTTGCGCTTGTGCTCGTGTTCGTGCTCGTGCTTGATTGACGACTGACATTGGCGGTGGTGCCATTGTTCAATGGTTCTGTCTTGGTTGCCTCAGTTGCTGCAGATTCTAGACTGATGCAACTGTTGCTGACATGCATAAATGTATGGAATTCTTCTGCCTCGGGTTCATCATCCTTGTTGCCTGTCCAGAGTAAATCATTCTTCAGCGAATTGAGCATGCTGTAGAGATTGAAGAGCTCCGAGGCACTCAAAAACTCATGCACATTCTTTGAGTGTGCAGCATTTCTCTTGCTTGAACTCTGAGTTAATTGATTGGCGGTCGAGTCTTTACCAGGTGCAGGGATAATATCAGTACTATCACCGATCTATATAGTATAGAGTAAGAATGAAAAAGATAACAAAAATGATTCATAAGTATGTATATTTACAATACAATTTTTTATTTATTAATATTCTATAGACAAGTAAAAAGCCAACCAACCTGTCGATCCATGAGTCTGCATGGCACCAATATGGTATCGTCCATGGATGCTGACAGTTTTCACAAACTTTTCCATCACATTGACAATGCTATCCTTGGAGAATTGCTGCTCATCGTGACGTGCTATACGACGCAGGCAGTTTCTGCAAAAAAAATAAACAAAAAATACATATATAGAAAATGTTTAATGACGCGTAAGGTTATTTTGTTTATTCTTTTAATATTGGCAAAAAAAAAAAAGAGAAACTATGTTATCTGTCCATACCCCTTTGTTTTGCATATGGAATGATCAATAACTCATTAATCAAAAGATTCAAATGTGCCGTTGTCGTCGTCATTAAGTCTAGCAAAATCTTGTGTGACTTGTTGATTTTCGAATCAAGTTAAAGACTCTTCCGCAAAAAGTGCTGAGACACCCTGATGGTCAATTTCTGTTGTTTCTTAATAAAAAAAAAAAAAAAAAAACAATCGTCTCATGCTTAATTGACACACGCACGTACAACAACACTCAAATACACTCAGATACACTTTGTGCTAACGTGGCGTATGATAAGTTCAAAAACATTTTTATGCAAATACACACAAATTCGAGTTGGTTAAGTTTTTTGTTTAATTTTGACTTTGTCGACTCAACTCGCCTCGATTTGATTTCTGTTTTGATTGAAGCTTAAGTTGCTAAAACTCATAAATTGAATTTCAATAAAACAAAATAGAAACCGAAACCTGTTGCGCATTGTCTAGTTTCTTATTGTTTTTTGTTATCTGTCCGTCTGTTTTCTAGTCTTTGTTAAAGCCAAGTCTAAAACAAAAGTCGACGCCGTCGTCATCATCTGTCTATGGAAGGAAGACACGCGACAGCTTTTGCTCGTTGCCGAGTTTCCATTTATGGTTGCGCACGCAAAAATATAACTTAAACTTAACTTAAAAAAAAAAAAAAGAAAACATTATTAGTTTTTATTTTTGAATTTGAATGTGTTTCTAAAAAAAAAAAAAGGAAGCATTCGTAGGTCCCATCAAAGCAATGAAGAGTTGAGGACCGGATGAACATAATAACTGATAGTGGTCCAAATTGGCTGATTCCAACAAATGTATAGCGCCTATACCAGAAACTTATAGTGTCTAAATTTCAGTTCAATAATACAAAAAACAAAAAAGGATAAGGATTTACAATAAAAGTTCTTATATAATCAACTACTTAGATTAAATTTCATACGTCGTGTATCATTGCATAACCATATCAAATTCAATTAACCTCCCCAATTGATTATTTCTATACTAAAAAAAAAAAAAAAAAAATAAAACGAAAATACAATATCTTGCGGTCAGTAATCGCAACGACGACGATTCTTAAATAGAAAAGTATCGATTTCATCATTTTACTACTTATTATTTATATTTATTTTAATTTTTAAGATCAAAAATACGCTATGGAGATGATGATAATGCAAATTCCAGTGTTCTTTTTTCGAGTTAGATCATTTCAAAAAGAAAAATCCCCATCAATAAGAGAATATTCAATCGATCGATTGTGCGAGCAAGCGAGTTTATTGCTGAATAAACTTTGGACATTATAGGTTAAAATTAAGTGAATTATTTATGATATCTTCGTAGCAGACACGGGGGCATGCATGATCAAGTATACATAGGGCTTTATTTTCATTCATAGAAACAGAGAAACGAGACGAGACGAGATGCGACAAGCGTTTGTTATCTTCGAAAGTTTTACTATTTTCGTTTGGGCAAAGAGACACACACAGTACAGTGTGTGTAAAACTGAAATTTATAATTTGTACTTTGAGTTTATACAATAGCATAATGCAAGCAATAAAGTAAAAGTTCTTATTGTATAATTTGGTAATGCCCATGTGATTTAGTCGTGAGTGTAAATTACCACACATAATCATAGAATGCTTATCATTTCTGTACTATGTATTTATGTAATGAAATTTACACAGAACTCACTGATATTACTAAGTGCACTCAAGAAAACTCGTATCACTATGTATGTATATATATGTATTGTATGGTAAATGTCTGCCTGTTTGACTATTTGTATTTGTCTATCTGTTTTAATTTTAATAGTTTAACCCAAGTTGTCTGGGTCTGAGAGTTTACAAGTGTCATATAACAAAAACAACAACATCAGCAATAGAAAAAAATATACAATGTTCAATATAAAACGATCGATGTCTGGCACACGTAATCCCTTGCTTGATACTGTACTAGATACATTTATGCATGTCTGTCCGTTTGTCTGTCCTTCCGTCTGTATGGTGTGTCTTCGGACTTAGGTCTCTAGAATGTAGACAAGTCTGGGTACCGTACCTAGTAGGTACTACCCTATGTATGTACATATGTACTACTCGTACTTGGAATTTGTTAATTTGTTGCTTGTAGGGGGTAGGTTTTGTATATTTATTATTACTTGTAAGTAGTAAGTAGTTTAGTAAGTGCGCATTTCTATTTAAAATCTATTTAAAATTTAAAACGAAACTGTTTAGTGTTTCTGTTAATGACGGTCGCGGTCGTATTGTATATTTTTAAGATTTTAGGCATCGTCAATCTCTCCCCGATTTACAATCTCTCTTTCTCCATCTCTCTCACTCTTGTTTCTTGAAAATCACGAACTCTCTGCATGTCGATTGAACACTAAGTAAATAAGAATGATTGGGTTTGGGTACGCCGCCCATTGAATGAATACTCGTATCAAAGAGACTCTCTTATGCTAGACGGACCAGCATCATTCATTCATCAGCTGACTACAGACGCCAGATAATTGATACAAACGTACAGACATACATTTGTATATACATACATACATATCTGTATCAGTGAAATGGCGTAGGTACATGTGTACGCCACCGCCGCTACCGCCAATCAAGGTTTTTTCCTCTTTAAGGTCACGCTACGATCTCGTGTTCGTTCGTTCCCCTCTTGTTTTGTTTTGCTTTGCTTTGAAAATACAATTGTATCTTGAGCTTTATCAATTGAGTGTGCTATGCAACTTATTTAGCCTATTACTATATGTACTACTATATTTGTATATTAAATGCTCGAAAATTCTATTCACAATTGGCCATATACATATAGATTTATGTACGAAAATGAATAAACCCTTAAAAAAACTATAATATCTTATCACTAAAAATAGCTTTAGAAAATTGCAAGTTAAATTTCAATTGAATGACGGTCACCACTTCACATCATCACATTTACAAGTTGATGACTGATGTGGTGTGTTTTTTAAAGGAAATTTTCAAAATCAGGTGATCCAATGATTTCAGACTGGGGTATGTGTCATACTTTGTGTGTGTTACATTTTTGGGCACGCGCCAGCTTTGTATTACGCGATAAGAAAGAATTAAATAAATTGTACTACGAGTAAATTGGGACAATGGCAGTCGTCCATCGCCTATTAATTATTTATTTATGTAAGAAAGGAAATAAACGTAAATGACCTTACAATGGAATAAAATCCCATCCCAATTAAAATGTATTCAAAAGAGAGTGAAATTTTATAGAAAATAATAAAGAATAATCATAAAAACCTTTATTGCAATGATGAATGTTCTTAAATTTAATTTGCCTTGTAAAGCATGTGGAATGTTAATGTTTTTAAATTTATTTATTAATTTTATTATACATTTAAGTCTTTCAAAACAGGTTTTGTGATCTGCTATTTAATCGTAAATTATCAATGAGTGCTCAAAAAATGTATATAAAGTAAATTGAATTCTTTCACAAAAAATAATAATAGTAATAAATAAATAAAAACATTTGTCTAAAAATAATATTATAAATTAACAAGAATCACAATCACATCTAATTCAAACCACATTGATGTAGTATATACGATACTTTATCTATACAATATAAGTATACACACATATGTACATTGTATGTAGAAACATTTGAGTGAGTAAACAGAAATATGGTTCAGCGTTCGGGTTGACTCTGTACCGTTGAAATCGTTGAAACTCGTAGTCATTGTCAATGAAATTGAAGAGAAAGCCGGTAACAAAGAAACTAACCCACAAATATACCATATATACTCGTTCGTACATATCACCGTTGTTGGTGACGGTATAGTATACATATTCTAAAATATAGCAGTTGGATAAGCAAACCAGAATGTGCGATGATGAATCGCGCCACAATTTTCAACCAATTGAAATTGAGCAAAACTTTGAACATCATGGGACCCCATCCCACTCCCCCACCAACACCGTCACTAACAGCCTCATTCCCATCTCCATTATCCCAAACGACTAACACGTTTCTGTGCACATGATGGTAACTCACTCATCTCATACAGACAAATACGTATCTATTATCTTGCTATCTATCTATTAGTAGGTTCGAAGAAAGATTTGCCGGTTTAATAATCAGTCGATTAGTCTTGTCCCGTGTTTGTTTTTTTTTTTCGTTTTTTTTTTTTGTCTTCATTATAAAATTTCTAGTTTAATTTAAAGCAGTTTCACTCATCTCCCTTGTTGCTTTCATAGTACAATATTATAAAACTACCCAATATTTCTACACTCAAACAATTTCCAACGTTTGCAAATGTCAGACATGCGCTCTACCCATATGGCATACAACACGAAAATCAGCCGATATTTTCAGCCAACACACAAGCAAAGCACCACACCAATTCAACTTAATCGCTGTGCATATAGCAGACGCGCCCGTCATGAGGGTGGTCGGGTGGCTGATGTTATGGGCTGGAACAGATGATGTCGTCCCTCTAAAAATTTGTTTGATGTTTCCGTTACTTTATTTCGTTTAACAAGGGAGAGAGTTGCAATAAAACCAACTGTACACTCCTTCTGTATGGGATAATAACGAGAGCGTCTGTCATAGTATTGTAGGTGCAATTTGTTGTAAAGAGAGCATACTCGTATATTTTGGTTTGCTTGAGAGAGAGAATCAATGTGACAGAGTGAATATAAATGAATGAAATCCGCTGATAATGATGATGCTGCTGCTGGTGCTGCTGCAAATATGAACTCATTATTATATGTAATCATCATCATTGTAGTCGTAGCTTCAACTACTCACTCTCCATGCAATGTTACTTCTTTCTTCTTAAAATTGTGGTTGTTGTTATTCATTCACTCATTCACCTCATTGTGCCCTGTAGAAACTTTGCAAAACCAGAAAATGAACAATATTTCTACTGTTGACAAGTGACAGTCACTCAGTCAGTCAGTCAGTCAGACAGTCTGTAGTTAGTAAGTATGTGTACCTATTGTATTTATTTGCAAATATTAAGCAACAATTTATACGAGTATAAGTAATTTAATTTCATAAAATTGTCTGTTTTCTGTTTGTGTTGAGTTGAATAGTGAGTTTTCTTTAGTTGTAACAACTAAAACTCTTTCAAAAATCACAACTTTATCTGTTGTTGGTTTTGCTCATTTTATTTATGTTTTTCTTTCGAAAAATATCAACACAAGGTAAAACCAAATGTATAAGCAGACATTGTAATATACATATACTATATACTTGTACACATTTAAGATACATCTGTCACAGACGTCATCATTGTTGTCGATGTTGATGATGATGCCACCTTGAGTTCCGTTCATAGAATAGTTGCAAAATGAATCAGTTTCACACACACAGTAGTACACACACAGTGTATTTTTTATTATTTAATCATAGTTTAGTGATAACAAATAATGAGTAATGTTTGGAAAATTATAGAAACTTATTTTAATACTTGATAAGGTGGAATATACACAACAATAGAAAGTTGAAAATGAAATACAATTTCTACATCCCATTTTATGTTATTGACCAAAATTTGTAGCAAAAACTATGAAAAACTACATAAATTTTGTTTAGATAAATTTCATACTTGAAATGTAGTTGCCACTACTAGTTTAACATATTGTGTTTATATGTACATTTTATTATAATTTACGCTCGATAAGCATAAATTTGTATCTTTTGAACATACATATGTACATATTTTTAAAAAAATCGACATTAATAAAATAGCTAAATAGCCAAATGAGAGACACATGAGAGACTATGTACACATTGTATACATACATTTATACTTAAATCTGATTGTGTCATATCAGTTAGTCAGTTAGTCAGTTAATCAGTTTGTCAGTCAGCAAGTAAGCAATAAGCTTACTAAGGCACAACGTCTACTGGTAGCCATAAAGAAATATGAGTGAAAAATAACAACCAACAGAGTGCGAATGAATATTTTTCATGAGGTTCATGAGCGTAGGCAGGTGAGGTACGCCGCTTTATGATGAGAATGATAAGTATTTCTTAAGATGTTACTTATGTAGTACATACATAGGTGGTAGAATAGATAAAATTAAGGTAGGTTAAGGATGTACAGAAATTCCTAAGTACTAAATATTGTAGAAATCCACACACCTAATTCTTTCTTGCCACTTAATGCCATAATGTTCAGACAGAACAGAAATACATACATACATATGTACAATGTGCTCGTATGTATGAATTTTTTTCCCATTTTTTATTTTTAATAAATATAAACGACGCACATATCTGTCTGTCTGTCTGTTTGCTTTTTTGGGTCTGCTGTTGTTCATATACATTTTTAATTATGTATTTTTCAGTCTGTTCATTGGTTCGTCGGTGTGACCATATTTCCAACTGACCATCAAATCATACGATAAAATGTAAATCTTGAGAACGAGGAGTAGTTGTACACAATCAATATATGTAAGTATACATACCCCCATAATAAATAAATAGACAACAAATAAATCATGTACAATACAAACATTTATAAATACAAAGAGAGCGAGGCAAGAGCATCCAAGAGATAGAGAATTGAATTATATAGAAGAGAGTAAATATTAAATAATGTTTGGGCGGCGTATGATTTTACTTTAGTTTTTTTTTTTTGTATAATTGAATTTTCAGGCCAACGTAAGAGAATTTTTAGAACTTATAATGCATATATCTTGTTACTATTGTACTTTCAATTTAATTGAATTAAATTGCTTCATTTGATCTGATTATTAGCAAGCCGTGGGATTGGTTGGTCTTTTGTTCAGTTTGGTTTCGGCTGCTGGTTCTGCTGGGTTGGGACGAGATGGGACAGGACAGGTCAGGACTTGTAACAAGAACAGATAGATACTCACCGACTAGTCTCCAATTTGGTGAGGTCTGTGTATCCGCTCATTTTGTTGCTTTTTCACAAATTTTGTACTGTAATTTACGGGTTTTGTAGTTTCTGGCTGATTGTTGTTGTTGTTCGTGGTAAGTTCCACTGGTAATGTTTAGCAATAGCCAATAGCTTCTTAATTTATTAAGCTAGCGCACGAGACACAATTCAATAATCAAATTTTAATTTAATTTTATTTTATTTTGGTTAGTCACTTTCACTCAGACTCAGCTGTTTTTCCTTTTATTTTTCTTATTTTTGGCTTTTGTTTTTTATTTATATTTTTATTTTACTTTCTTTCGCTTTGCATTATTACGAAATATTTGTTCATTTTTTTGGTTTTCCTTACTTCGCGTTGCGTTTCGTTTCGATTTGCCTTTGGATTGCGCAAAAATAAAAATATCTTTTCTACTGAATATCTTCCGATTGTTACCTTATTATATTTATAAAGTTTAAAAATTTTTATTTTCTTGTTAACTTCAGCAGAATATTTCTAAGCTAGCACTTGCGCGCTCACAACCGACATCCGCAACGAAAGAGAATTTTATATTAATTATTACCGATTTTCTCGTATTTTATTTGAAACGGCGGAACATGAACACACTTTCATAAAAAGTCGAATTTCGACTTAAAATTAACGAGTACAAAAGTAGCGAGCAGTTCGAAAGCAGCGAGAGAAATGATTCAGATGGAACGTGTTTAGATTGGCTGAAACACCGAAAGAGAGAAACAGATGAAATAATGAAACACTTAGTCAGGGTCCATGCTAAACAAATACCAAAATTTAGGGCCAACCAAATTTTTATGTCACTCTTACTAGAAACAATAGTGAGAAAGTAAGGAGTAAGTGATCTTTAACACTCTTTTGTGTGCTCCATTTCCCTTCGGCCAAGAAACAGTAGGAGAGATATCCCATTTTAATTCGAATTTGTTAAGTCATCGCCCTAAAGCCGAATCATATAAAAGCTCTTTTCAATTGCAATTTCAAGTCACCCGCGCATCCCGATTCGCTTAAAAACCGATCCCACGCCACCAGACTGAGAGAATCGCTGTCAGTTTTCCTTTTGACGACGGACGCACCCAACGCATACTTTTTAGTTGATGTACGTACGGTTCAATGCATGCTATGTAGTTTCAGTTTAGCAGCAGAGCGTTGCCAGATAGTTCTGTTTCCCCACTTATAGAGTCATAAACTGAACTCAAATAGAGAGAATGGTTATTTTTCTTCATTCTATATCAAATATTTACCTTTTTCAATTCTCTTCACGTATCTTTCCATATTTCTGACTTATGAGTATAAATTTATCAATTCGCTTTTATTAAAAGTCGCTGCCAAGTTGTGTTACTGTCAAACGCGCATTTAAAGTTTTAATTCTTTGTACAACTTTAAAAACTGTTTAATATATTGTATATAGTATTAAAAACTATCGATAGGATATGATAGTCAAAAACCATCGATAGTTTCAGACCACTACTCATATGAAAAGGCGGTTCAACAATTCGTAAAACCAAAATGAAATAAAAAAATGCTTTGCATTATCAGTAATTTTTGATCAGTTGAGTTTTATTTATTTATTTATTAAGTAGCTTCACATTTCATTTGCAAAATATGCTTTTGTTTGCTAAGAAATTGTTTTGTTTTGGTAATTAAAGAACATCATCATTATCATCATAATTAACGCATTAAGAATTTTCATCGAAAAATTTCCTTTGGTAATAAGTATATTGCATAAGTATATGTGTACATACATATACTTATATTTATGTATTTAGTACATAGTTGCAAAATATTATGTACAATCGTATTAAATAAGTGTATTAAAGAAGAAAATCAATTAGAAATAGTTTCATGTTTAAATCATCATCGTAACATCCTATTGTATTGACTTATACCTTTCAAACTCAATGGTATGGATAAGATACCCCATAAATTATACTTGTATGTATGTTGACCATTCTATACAAAGTGTTCCCACATTACTTAGAAATTTGTGTCATAAACTGAATATGCAATAGTCAATGTTTCTTTGATTATCGGAAAAGATAATTCATCATAACATTTATATTTGGTATTTAGTACTGGCCTGGTTTAACTTATTATATCCACAGTATGATGATCCACAAAGGGAATATTCTGTGTCAATGAAAGGTATGTAATTGTCGGGAACCCGATGTTTTGTTTTTACATATTTCTTGTTGGAAATCCTTTTCAAAATTGTTTATCAATGAGACGTTAAATGTCTTTTGTAGTAAAAAAATCTTAAATCCTTTAGGATTTACGTTTATAATTTATTGTTAATAATAAACATTTAAACGGATATGAAATGCTTTTGAAGATGAATATTTTGTTATTAATTAATGACAAAGTTTTTAAAGGAAAGAAAAACAAAGACTTTTTTTTTTTTGTTTTTGTTAACATTTTGGTTTCATTTCAGTTTGCGTGGGTTCTTTGTTTAAAAAAAAAAAATCCATCTGGCTGCCTGTTGTGATGAGTATGAAACCATTGAAATATATTGTACATACAATAAATATTAAAGAAATTAATTGTGTGTTTCTTTCTTAACTTAGGTAAACTTTTCTTAAATGGGGAGGGATTCACTTCTTTTCCGATTTCGAGTTCAAATTCCCGGTTCCAATCTTCTTCATCATTCTCACGTTTCTCACATACATATGCATCTTCTTTTGTTTGACTTTTTGACTTAAGATTAGATTATTGCAATTCATAAAATTTAATTTAATTCTTAGTTTTTCATTTATAAACTTTTGTTATTTTAGATTTTATTTTTGGTTTTGCATAAAATATTTAAAGAGAGGTAAATTTAAATGCTGTAAAGTTGCGATTGCTGTTTCAAATTCATTCAAAAATGTTAAGATTTCATTAGTTTTTCTTTGAGTTTTTTTGTTTGGTTTTTGTTAGATTTTTTTTTTTTTTTTTTTTGTTTTTTTTTGTTGTGAATAATCAAAGCTATCAACAAACATGTATTGCGTACTTAAATAAATTTTGCCTAACTACAGGGTCTTATGACCAATTCAATTTCTGTTATTCATCATCATATGCCCTTCACATTCACATTTACTAATTGTATTATGAGACATTAGAGACTCCTCATTCCACGCCACTTGTTGATGTACTTATGGTAAATTTATCATCAATCAATATTTTTGTAAAAGCGAAATTAAGCTTAGAATCAAAATTTGTCATATAAATTATCAATCGGATGAGATTGTGTGATGGAAGGGCTTTAAGTAATAGAAGGCTAATCCAAAATTTTCTTAGTTTTCAAAATTTTAACATATGCAATACAAAATGCAAATACAAAGAAATTAATAAATATACAATATTTGGATATTGGATAAATCAATGAAATTGGGTAAATGGTGGTAAATGATAAAAAATCTAATTACTTATTTCTTATTGATATAATAATTTGAATGCATCGAAGATTATTTATGAATATTTTTTCATTTGATCTGATTTTTAATTTTCTTGTTTATAAAAAAAAAAAACAGAATAAAAAGACGATATTTGCCTAACCTGTGTGGCATGCACCTTGCCTTGCGCTCATTTAGGTGAAATAAAGATTAGCGCCAACTTAATTGATATTTTAAGCTAATATACATTTAGATATATGTATGTATGTAATTGTGTGTATGTGTGTGTGTGTGTGTTGATATATATATACTGTGTGTAGTAGTAGTATGTACGAGTATATGTTTGTATAATTAAGAATAGAAAATTGGAAGAGAAAAAGTTCTTTATGTATTTAGTATAAACGCCTAGATACAATCAAATATTTTTCATAATAAAAATGTGTATAAGTACTTTTATATCTTTTTTTTTGTTTTATTTTTATTTTATACAATTTTATAATTTAATATATTTTTTTTTTCAATTTATGTATTTTAAGACAAGTTAATGCCCATTTTTTACTAACTATGTATATAAATTAATTCGTTTGGATTTTGTTTTTCCTTTTTTTTTATTTTTTTGGTGTTCCATTTTTATTAAAATTGTATCCAAAGCCTTTTTGCCATAGTATTCTTTTTCTATTACATGTATTGTTTTGTTTACATACTTATTTTGTTTTTTTTGTATGAATTCGCAACTATTGTTGAAATTTAATATTTTATTTTTATTGTTATTTTCGTCATCGTTATTGCTTTAAGCCATTTGCAAAGAAATTTCACTTGACTCACCCAACCTTCTTTCACACCTTTAACACAGATGCAAGTATGTGTATTATAGTAATTGATATTCAAAATTATGTTCGTTTATCAATGTACCTGACCTTTATTCTACGGATCTATTGATATAAGTGGAATGCAAAATTAATCTTGAAGAAATATGTAAGTATTGGCATCATTAACAATAACGTCACAAAGCAACTGATACCACAAAATATCAACAAGTTGCACTGTCCATCATCCGGAGTAATTCTATAGAATTGAATGTGTGTATCTGTGTAAAAGGTATGTTTTGATCGGTTAAACCGATATTAATGTTTATCCATCATTCTGCCATTCCTGTTTTTATTTCTTTTAAATTGTAGTCACCGTTTGCTGCTATAAAATGCCATTTTCATAAATTTATTTATATTGTTCTTCTATGTTATGTTAGTTTGTTATGTATATTGTTACGTTATTTTTATTTTCTTGTCGTAATACTTAGTAGTATCATGTTTTGTTTTGTTTTTGTATTTAATTCTTATAAATGTTAACATTTTGTTCGATCTGGGCATGCGCATGGAACTATGATTCTGACTTTGTGGAATATGGATAATTTCTTTTACATGTGATCGTAGGTAAATGCTGATTGGAACAAATAGATAGATGATGTTGTTTGAAGGTTGTTTCATGTCGAAACGTTGCGCATGCGCTGAGCTGTGCTTAATAGCTAAAATTCTATGTAATATATAAATATTTAAAGTATAGATATATGTATATATTTTATGCATGTATAATATGTATAAAAGTATTATAATAATTTTATATTCTTATACTTATGTACAACATGCTTGAATGCAAGTTTTGAACGCCATTAGAAACTAATTACAATAAAATAAATTCTCTTTACTTAACTATGTATAATGAATTAAACAATCGATTGATCAATCAATCGATAAGGAAAGAAACTTTGCTTTGAAGTAATAGAAAATCGTTGATAAATATGTTGATAGTGTGTGTGTGTGTGTGTTTGTTGCTTTTGTTATGCCTTAAGAGAGTAAATACTAAAATTTTCTTTATTTAATAATATTGTAAATATTTTTTTTTTTTGTGTTTCAAAATATGTAAGAGCATTAAAAACTGCTTTCGTTCAAATTGATGCGAACACAAAACCATATAAATAAGTAAGTATATTATTATTGCAATTAACATCATAAACTTTATTTCAACATTAAAATCAAATGTATGTCTTCATCAGTTGTTATTTGTTGTATTTATTAAACGACAATACCATTTTTCATTTTATAATATAATTTAATTTAATAATAATAAAATCTGTATATTTTTTAAAAAAATTTTCATTTCATGTTTTATGTGAGTACAGTATTATAAAGATACAATACATAATTTGTTATAAGTATAGGTTTAACTTTGAGACATTGCACAGCATTCCTTAAATAAAAAGTTTCATTTTCTTTATAAGTAATTTGTGTTTTTTAATTAGATTTAGATTAGATTTCTTGTAAAGAGAACAAATCACAATAAACTTGAAATAAATGCGAGTAACATTAACAAATTGATTGTTGTTGTTGATCTTAATTTAAGAGCGAGCGATTCATTAATAAATTGTAATAATTAAAAATACAAAACAATTGTTAACTTGAGTATATAGTAGAGTAGAGTAGAGTATGAGTTTATCTTAAAGATACATCAATAAATAAATCCCTATGTATGTAAAAATTTTCTCTCTTCGTTTTAAAGACAAATAAACTTTAAGTTGATACGTAAGTAAGATAGAAAGATTTTTAAATTTCATATTCTTCACATTTTAATGATATTTTTATTGAGGTTTTCTCAAAGAAATGACAGAAAAGAAACACATAATGAATCAGTCTTTGCGCGCCATAAAAGCATGAAAAATTATTCCATTAAATAATACACAGTTTCGGATCAATGGCAATTAAGGTAAGGTTACCTATGATGGATTGAATATTGACAGTAATCTATTGTATTACAAACTTACGCTTAGCGACTTGAATTAAACTTTGCACTTGTAGTTGATGGAAAGGACCGACAATGAAAAAAATTAAAAAGAATTAACATATCCACTATCTTACATATGATAATGTTGTGGTAGTGTTTGCACAACATGATAAATGATTCTTTTTTAAGTTAATTATGAAGTATTCAAATAAAAGCACACATACATATTTCTGATTTGGATGTGCTGAATTCAAAAAGAATTTTGAAATGACTTTTCTTTAGACACGTCCGTGTGTTTGTGTGCATGAACGGGTGTTTGCGTATAAAACAAGTTAACAATAATAGCGTTTTTCATTAGCTTGGCTGTGTTTACCATTTTATTGCGTTTCATTTCGTTTCGTTTCTTTCTTTTCTTCTGGTAAATTTTTTGTCTTTGTTAAAGTAAATAAATTTAATATATGTATTTAATAATTAAGTATATAGTTTGTTTATCTATATTTATTTATATATGTATGTATATATTAAATATAAATATATATTGTATATATAATTGGTGCGTTTTTGATTTGAAGGTAATAATTTTATAATTGGAGAAGCGAATAAAAATTTCTTATTTGGGATATTTTTATATATAATATTTAGGTAATTTTTTGTTTTGTATATTTATTTATTATGTATATGTTTATCGTGTTTATCTATATGTATTTTTCTGTTGTTTTTGCTTTTGTTTATTTATTTATGTATATTTAGATAATTTGTAATTAATTTATATTGTGTTTGTGTGTATTGTTTAAAATATAAATTACATTAGTTTTTTTTGTTATTTTTATTTTATTTATATATATTTTTTCTTTTCGGTTTTCTTGAAATTCTCTTTCTTTTTTTGTTGATTAGTTCTTTCGATTTGAGTTTTTATTTCGTTCACAATGGGTTTTTCATTTCATTTCATTTAATTTTTTCGTTTTAATAATCTGAATACAAAAATACATTATACAATTTATGAATTATTATTTCATTTTAATTGTCTTTTAATTATGTAAAAATATGTATGTATGTAAATATATATGTAAGTATGTTTTTTTTTTTTTTTTTTTTTGCAATGATAACATTGAATAAATTATTATGTGTTTCTTGTTGTTGGTTGTGTGTGTTAATTTGCATTTTTCAACTTGAAGTTCTTAGCAAATGATTTTGTCTGTCATTTCCATCAACTGTGATATCTAAGGAGCAGAAAACAAAAAACAAAAAAAAAAATAATAATAAAAAAAAAAAATGTGAAATATTTAACTTTTCTGTATTAGATTAGTAAAACTTTGTTTGTGTTAGATAACAAAGAAATGTGTCAATGTATCTGTTGCATAATTGCTGATTTTATTGTTGTAATACACAAAACAATATTCTCGTTTAGATGATGATGACATTATTTATTATTTTGTGCAACGACATGCGGAGATTTGTAAAAGTTTTGGACAAACTCAGAGAGGCTGTATACAGAACCAGGACCCATGCCGGGACTCATGCAAATGAAATCACCCAGACTATGCAGATTTGCTGAAAATGAGAAACAAGCAAAATTAAACATCTTCAACATAATTGATTGTTCAAAGTATCTATGCAATTACTATTTGATAAAATGGGTGGATATGAAGGTGGCGGTTTGATCCAACTGCCGTCTGGTCTTCGCATATGTCTGCGATCTGATGAGAATTCTACGAGATATGTTTCTGCGGGTATAACTCGGAAAAATCTAATATGAGAATATAAAATAGTTGTGATTATAATAAGTTTCTTTGAGGAGTAAGTTAGCCAGAAAATTTTCACAGTACTTACCTATGATGTTCTGGCCTAAGCGCCAGATCCGAGCGAAACGTTTCTGTGACGTACTTATGAAAATATGTAGGAAATGGTAGCGTCGTATCGAGATCAAATACTAAACAGCGATTGGGCAATGGATTGTGCATGAAGAACACATGGTAATCCTAAAGTCATGAATCATTTATCAGTTGAAAAATTATTGTAATTATTGCAACATGCAATCGAGAGTACATGAGTAAATGTTGTACTTGTTGTACTCACCCATATCACAACTTGATCATCGCCGCGTCCAGCTTTCTGGCGCCAAAGTGGCACAGTTCGTCCTTCGTTTGAAACAAAAACGGCATAACACTTTGAAAGTTCCTCGGGTCGAGTTTTCTTTACTTGTTCGCATAGTTTCCAGACGTTTTCCTCGCTACAATAATCAGGCACGCAGGTATATAAGTTCCCATCATCACCAGAAACACAAACAGCACCAGCACCGCACATAAATAAACAGCAAGGAGTAAAGGTAAAGAAATAGAAAAAATTAAATTAATGAATATAAAATAGAATTTTTATTAGAACATTTTCCGTTTTGCCTGCAACGATTTATGGCATTTGCATTACACAGCACCAGGCGCATTTAATTTCTATTAAAGGCTGTCATTTCCCCAACCCCATTTCAATTTAAATTCAACACAATGCCATGCCACTCTACTATACTAAGTATGCTAGAAGATCTCTACAAACTCACAAGTCCATGAAGCAACTAGCCAGCGAGCGACTAAACACAACATGCTAGGCTAGGTTGGTTCCTTTCATAGGTAGTCACGAAATGCCAACAAGCATCTAGATAATTTACAACCGCCTGCACAGCAAATACCAAATGGTATAAGATAAAGGGCTGGGTTGGGTCTGATGGGGAGGTGGAATAGCCTTAAAGTATTTAAATTATAATAATCGATTTTGTTGCTTTCGATGTGATGACTTTACGCTCAATAATACCTTAAGCCCTGCCTTAACTCTGCTGCCTACTCAAAGCAGTTTTGCTTTATTTTATGACGGCGTTTTATAAATGGTAGCGGCATCCTACCGCAATTGATTCAATCTCTGCACATACTCGTACATAGTAAAAAGCCATCGTCGTCGCCTATGATTGCCTTGATTTGCACTCTACGCACGAAACTCATAAACTCTTTTCTTTTATACCATTCACATAGCCTCGCCTGTATATGTACATACATATGTATATGTATATGTATATCCAATGAGTTGGTTGCCATTTGAAGGAGCAAATCTAGCTATTTCATTGGGGTCCTACGAATTATGAATATGCAAAATAAATACTTTTGTGTTGCATAGTTTCAGGGGCAAAATTAACAATGCTCTTTCATTGACACATTGAAACAAACTTCTATACTCCTTATTGTGTACAGTAAATCCTACCATCTGTACAAATTATATGGACATTTAAATTATAATAAAATGTAAGGTATTCCGTGTATATTGAAATATTAAAATTTATTGTTTTTATTAAGTTACAGCAACAGAAAGAACATGAAACGACGACTTGACTCGACGACTCTCAGGTGGGTCACAAAGGAAAAAAGGGTGCATAAATCAAATTTAACCTTTGACATTCAACTTTTGCGGTCGCAGCTGGTTAAGTACAAAGCACTTGAGCAAATAATGAGTTAAATTGAATTGAATTTGAAACGACAATAAAAACTCAATGTAGACTGACCGACCGACGATTGTGACTACCAATGAACCACGACGTTCACCACATACTACTTGAAGATGATGATGATGATGATGATGATGATGACGATGAGGTCAAGTGAGCTTATAATTACATAAAGAACCATTAATTAGCGACATATGCGCGGATTGACTGAATGGATTCACTACCACTGCATCAATTACTACCCATTTCCATTTCCGAAGACTTGAAGGACAACAACTGACTCTATAATGTCAAATGCTTGAAATAAGGAATGTGAATAAAGAACAAATGAACGAGAAATTGAGTGAGTGCTGATTGAATAAATAAATAATGATGTTGAAGAAAATCTTTTGTTCTTTTTGCCAATAAAATACATCGAATGTCGAAATGCCGTGCCAAAGATTTTTGTTGACCGAGTGCATATAATGGTGGAATGTGGGGAATTTTTCCGATCTGATGATGAAATGATGTATGTAGTTGATGTAGGCAATGAACTGAGAAAGTCAGGCAGGCACTCAACTCGAATTATATGGGTTTATGTGGCATAGTTAAGTGGCAAACATGCAAGAGAGGCATAAAACATCAACATCATCATCAACGACACCGACAGCAACCGACAAAATAAAAACTACCCCGACCAACCAACTAACATAACCAACGACGAACGAAAAACAACAATTTGCAATATCAACAGTTATTTGCCAAGTGCTTAGGACTGTGTTGCTCCTCTTGTTGCCATTAAGGGTGGCAGCTGATGATGATGATGATGCGAAAGTTGTGATGGTAGTGCTAACTTACTCAGCTCAGGTGCTGACTGGTGCGATATATGGTATGATAAGTGATGGTATTTGTAACATTGTTGATGTCGTTGCCTCGGATTGTTGAATAGTGAGACCGAACTTTGACTTGACGTGTTATAGCGTTATTAACGCGCTGCAAGGCAATACCCACGACATATACACGTACATGACGATGCGATGTTGGCGATAAGTGTACACAGATGGAACATTAACTAACAAGTGGATTGGACATTGGACAGGTGGTAATGGCAAAAAAAGACCCATAGAAATACCAGTGCTACAACGAGTACGAGTAGGTAATGCCTTGAGCACCATTTTGTGGAGAGAAGAGCGGGCCAACGAGTGAAAGCGCATAAAATCAAAAACTTTTCAATAAATTTACAAACAAATTCCAACCACATCAAGCGATTCCTGTGAGAATTTGTAGCTACCGGTGATACACATACACATACATACACTACATATACAATTGTGTTGATTTTCACAAACAATCATCATTGAGAGAGTGGAGTGAGTGCGCGTGAGTCTGTGGTAAATGAGCGACGAATGCCGCATATGTTGAGTTAGTAACTTGCAGGCCACCAACAATTCTCAGCGTCAGTGAAACATCGAACCTAGGAGCATTAAATGTAAAAGCCTCGACACACACACACACACACACACACTCTGTTTCAAAGTATTGTAGATTCCAATGCAATGCACAGATTTCGAAAACGAGCTGAAGGCGAATGAATGAGTATCGTGTGCGTCAAGCATGCAAGGAGTGAGTGGGCTCAGGAAAATCACTCGGCATATACACGAAAGTCCGACAAGATAATCGAAAAACCTTGCGGCGTCGGCTGTGTTCCATCCATGTTGCCATTGATGGTACTGCTGTTGCAGTTGAATATGATAAAAATGCTAAAAGATACAATAAATATGAAGGAAACCAGAAAACCAACGTCGCAATTCTACCAAACCTCCTCCATCATCGTCTTCATCTTACTCCTGTGTGCAAAATGTTGGTTGTTGTCCTAGTGTGTTTTACCTCTTAATCTATGTATATTCTTTAGCGTGGTCGTCTGTTGCTTCATGTTGGTATGTGTTGGTAACGATAAGAGTACGAGTGTGTAAGTGTAAGTACAACTTTCCATTCAAACGAAATGAAAAATTCACTTGGAAGGTGACATACATATGTATGTACTATGTATGTGTATGTGTGGATGAACTCATATAGTATGTACACTAACTTGCGCCTTTGTGTGAGTATATAAACGTAATAGACACCACTACACATACTTCATGGATACATACACTCACTCGACTCGTACATTCACTCACTTGCAGATGTGTACGTGCACATGAGCGTATTAATCAATGAATCCTACGGGACAAACCAAACTGGGGAGTAAAAGCATAAAAGAAAAAAGCTTACTTATTTTCACTCTCTCCCCTCGACTCTCCTTCACACTCATTCATTCCTCTACTAAGTTTGTATGGAGGATTAGAAGTTGGAGCGGGAGTGCGAATGTGAGTTTTTGTGTGTTTAAGTTTCATAAGTAAAGTTTTTTGCTTTGAATATTTCGTTGTCTTTCTTGTTGCTGTTGTTGGACTACGTTTGATATGACAAATAATAAGTACAAAACATCCTTAGCTGGCTCAGATGGCTTGGCTGCATGGCTGAGTAACTTCAGCAGGTGGTGGCAGGTGAGGAATAAACGGAGCAGCATTTGCTTTGTACAAACTTTCTAATTAGCATAGTTTTCTTTAAAAATATTTTGTTTAATTACTTTTACTTGTTTTTTTTTTTTTAGTTCCTTTTTGTGCTTTCGTTTCGTTGTTTTAATTTTTGTTTTTTATAGCCAAAACGCGCCTTTCTTTGCGTGCGGTAATAAAAACGCAAAGTACAAACGCATGCTGTTTACCCATCATCAACGCCAGCCACCACCACCACCACCACCACCTCCGATTCCGATTCCGCCATCATCATCTACACTATTTTCTAACGCAGTAAAAAATAGCAACAAAAAAACAAGAAAATTGTAAAAACACACACAAATTTACTCATTCACTCATTCAAAAGGACGAACAACTCTCTTGGTTGGCATGACCGTTTGACCTAATTTCCGCGGCCGCGTCACCACTGGATATTGGGATGGATGGATGAATGGATGGATGGGTATTATGGGTACGGTAATGGTGTTGGATTGTATGGTTATAGTTATGCGGCGTCGTCGTCGTCGTTGTCGTCGTGGTGAGTAATGAGCAAATTTAAATGCGAAACAAGAAACAACGCGCGAATACGATTAAACACGAAAGCGGCTGCGACAGCGACAGCGGCGGCACAGGATAAATAAAAATAATAATAAAAAAAGGCAACAATAACTTTGGACACCCGAACAATGTCAAAATTATTGTGAATATGCGCGTTTCTGTCAAACAAAAAAAAAAAAAAAACAAACCCTTGGGTCAAAACAAACCCAGACTGGGCGCCATAAGTTTGTGGTTGATGGAGCAGAGCCACCATTCAGTATTCAGTGCTGACGACGTCGTCACCCTCATTTGAATGAAATAATGGCAAACAAAAAAGAAAGAATAGATAAACAAAAAACACATAAAAAATGAAAAGAAAACAATTAAAATGTATAAAAGTTTTGCTGTCTATCTCTGTTTGTTTGTTTGTTTGTTTAGTAAGCGTGGGCCGTAGGCCATGAACATTCATTGAATGCCATGCCCATGCCACAATTATAGTGTTTTACTACTCACCAGTAACAGGACACATAGGAGCAGTCCGCTATCTTTGGAAACAACAAGTCTGTATTCATCTTGGTGTGGAAATTCTATTTTATTTTGTTTTGTTCTGTTCTGTTCTCTCTCTTCTATGCTCTTCCAAGGCAGATTGACAGCGACAGATCTTGCTTCTATTGTTGTCTTGTGCTTCCGTTGCTCTCGTTGATTTGGATGCTGCTGATGTTGATGGCTACAGTGGTTTTTGTTGTTGTTGGCGCCAACGACTATGATGATGTCAGGGAGCAACTTTGAGAATGTGGATGTCGTTGCAAACTGCTGTTAGTTGTCGTGTTGTTGTCGTTCTAGTTCTATGTTGGTTAGTTGGTTGACTGGATAGAGTGGGGGTGATGACGACGATGATGTCGACATCGGCAATTGGAGATTGAAGCTCTGCTAAAAATTACTGCATATGTTCGTTATGCGTCCAGGTGGCTATTTGAACCATGCCCCTTAATGGCGGCTTCTATTTCGTTGCTCCTTCACCCAGCGGTAGCAGCATTGATGAATCGAATCCAAACACTTCATGTTCTATCTGCAATATTTTTGATTTAGAAACAGAATAGCGAAGCAGGTTATCAGTGAATTTTTCCAATAAATTCCTATTGATGCTGTGTTGCGGTTGCGGTTGCACAGAAAGATGCTGCGAATGACAATCTAACGGAACTACTATTTGTCTTTAGTTTTTCACATTATAGTACTTATTGTTGTGAGTTTTGACTTCTATTTACATACATATGTAGTATATCTGGGTCTATTTACTTTTTGTCTTTGTACAAAGAAACACAACAAAAAAGCAAAAAAGAGGTCATGGAATTGAATTTTCTGTTTTGTTAAACCACTTTGCTTGTGCTATAACCGATGAACTCTAGTTTCGTATCTAGTTTAATTAATGCGATCTAATTTGAAAACGAAGATGAATAAATATAAAATAACACGGGGTCTGACTGACTGTCGTGCAGAAACTTGAAATCTTACGTTTACGTTGTCGTAGTTTTTTTTTCTACGTAATGTTGAGGCTCCCGTACGTGGACTGCTGGAAGTTTTACATTTATTTATTTTCTAACATCGACACACATGTGTTCTCTTTATTTTTAGAATTAAATTTGTGAATTTGTATTAATTTCAGCAGAGTGTTTTCTTTTTTTATTTTCAAAGCTCGCAGCTCGCACTTCTTTCTTTTCGCGCACACTTCTCAACCGCAACGAGAGAGACGAGAGAGAGACCACGACCGAACGTGTTTAAGTCTCACAAAAAGTTTTCTTGCCTTGTTTTATTGAAAAAAATGTACTATATAATATTTATATTTGCATTTCTATTGAATTTTGTTTTCCAATTGATCCGTAATTTCGTTCAATTGTACTTGAAAATTTTGCTTCAGCACGGAAAATTCGTATTGAAATTTGCCGACGGCGAACTAAATTCACCGCGCGAAGAACCACTCTCACCAAAAGTCGAATTTCGACTTAAAAGCAACGAGTAGAAAAGTATCGAGTAAGCCGAAAGTAGCGAGTGGCAATGCTTCAGACAGTACGTTTTTCGATTGGCTGAAGCACCGAGAAAGAATCGTTAAGAAACACTGCTTTGTTGCTTCCTTTTATAAACACATCTCTCGCCAGAAAATTTATTCTGTTGGAATTTGAGAGAAAAACATTTGAGTAAAATGGAATCTTGAGAGAGTAAAACACTTCTCTTGTCGTACACTGTAATATATAAAAATACATCCATAAGAAATCTTTGCAGTAAAAAAGCCTAAATATCTTTGTTGATAGAAATAATTTCGTTTTTCGACCATTGGTGTTCGAATGTACAGCTGATTGAGATTTTGTGTGTTTGCCAAACACGTGACATGCATACAGATTGCTCAAATTCAAAACAAGTTTTGAAAATTATGTGTGTATAAAAATAATGATTAATTATTAATTAATATAAATCATTTAAATTTGTTATTATTTCAAAAATTCAGAATAAAGCAAAAGGAAATACAAAAGTTGCTTGTATTGGGTTTTTAATAGTTTGTATTTCTTTGATTTTTCTTGTTTTCTTTATATCTTGTCACAGTTCTTCACCAGAACAACAAATCCACCAAACGAAATAAATAACAAACAACAAAAGCAAACTCGATAGAAGAAAAGAAAAGATGTATAGGCTCAAAAGTTTAAAAGTAATGAAAAGTTCCGAAAAGCCCAAAGCCCAAAAGGCTCGAAGCGCCTCAAACGGCACGAGACAGCCTTTCGAGCCGAGCCAAAAGTTGGCTCATTTGCCATCTCTTTTAAATAACATCTATTTAAGGAATGTTGGTGATGTGAAAGTGAGATGGATAGCCTCACTTTATATTAATGCCACAAACAAACAGCAGGTGACGCCTTAGTTTTTGGTCATTTTCGTCATAAGTTTATTGAAATGGAGAAACGGGGCGCGTTCATCATTTTGGTCATGTGTTGGTCATTTTCTCCCAGTATTTGCGTAAAATGGAGAAACGGGGTACGTGTTACAACAAATTTCATATTGTTATTGTAAAATTTTTCCTTTAAAAATTTTCGATAAAAAATTACCTATTTCGAAATACTTGCTCTAAGTTCCACAGTTCTGCTTGAAACATATGGCAATTTCATATTAGATTTTGACTTATTTTGATATGCATTTGTTTATTATATACTATACTATTGGTGTATTGGTGGTCCCGGCGTGCGTTGGCCGCACTCCAATACAAATTTGAAAATTTTTTATTTTTTTAGTCGAAAAATGGTTATTATATTTTATGTAGTTTAATGCTATGATTCTAAAAACTACCAAACGCACAAAGCATAATATTGAAAAATAAATTGATTGCTTATTAAAATATGTAAACTCGTACAAAATATATACATAGACTTTAATTATTTACATATGTCTAGACGTATGTACATACTCGTATGAAGTATCGCAATTGTTTCAAGGCCAACTTACAAGTACTTAAATATAATATGATTGTGCAATAAAATTTGTAATTTCCTAGTCCAAGTGATCTATTGAATACAATATAAGAATCCCTGTGTCACTAAGTCAATTCTGTGTTTATCAGAGACAAATAAACATAAATTCTATTAGTCAAAAACAATATAAAATATGAAATTAAATAAAATCTGAGCGTGCCTTAGACAAATTGACGCTATATAAAGATTTTGTTTTGTTTGCTCCGTTTAGTGACTGAAAGAGTAAACTGAAGTTGATTTCATAGACGGGGCACTTCATTATTCATTATCATTATCATGTTTACTATAATCGTACGAGTATCAACTTTGCCATCATGCTGTGTAAAATATTGTAAAAGTGTAGTTGTACTTTTTACTCATTTCTAAAAATTAAAATGAACGATAACGAGCAGTTATAATCAAATAGGAATATTTTTTGCTTTTGCAAAAAGATAAGGTCCGTTCATTGTACATGTATTGTGATATCTTAAACTCAAATAAAACGCATATCTGAGTAAACTATGTATAATAATATTATAAACAATACGTAAAATAATAATAATAAATAACATGTTTTTAATCTAATCCTGTAAATAAATAAATAAATAATATTACAGGTAAACATACACAATTAATTTTTATTTGTTTCAAAATATTTATTTAATTTGGAATAGGAAATATCAATGAAGTGAATCGATAGACCCTTCATTAAATGTATACATGATGCGAGAGGAAGCCACGAATTATTATTGCTATTCATATTTTACTCTTATATACAAGTAAATAATCTATTGAAATATTGTATATACTAGTATAATTTTATTGATAAACGCATTTGATAATTGTGACATATAAAAAACAAAATCTATTAGATTTCATAGTTTTTCAGTTGTTTTTGTTGTTAATAAAATATAAAAACTAAACAATCCAATGACAAGAGTCGTAAAACAACTAAGATAGAGATTCGAAGTTACTTTTGATCGACCTACAAATGCACTTTGTCATTTAACATGTTTGATTGAAGATTCTTCATTATTGCTAGGAAATGAGTACGGGAGATTTTTAAAAATGATTTGAATGCCCATCTGCTCTAGTCCAAGGGGATTTCTTGGTCTAAATTTGTTCCTAACTTTAATTTTTAATTGGGGACTACGTGAACTTCCAACATTTCCGTAGACTCTTCTTCTAGAGCATATTAATTTATAGGGTATTCAAAGATCAAAAACAAACGATGACGTTAAGACTTATACATATAGTACGACAAATATTTCCAGTCCACACAAATCCCCTTGGCAGCTGAGCATTGCTGTTATTGTCTTTGTTGTTGTCGGCAGTGGCGACACTACAAGATAAGAGTAACCCTCTTATGTGGCCTAGACCTATAAAAGTTCTAATAGGTTAAGAAAACACATACTAATACATAATTAATATATATTGTATTATTATTATAATTAGGAAAGGAATTTTTCTTTCGAATCTAATGGCCTACAAAAAGTAAAATTTCTTAATTAATTTCATGAAATACTTTTTACAATATGTACTCACTCTATTTGACAAGATTCAATTCAGGGATTATGGTATATAAACTAAGCTATTTGTTGGTGAGTTCGCATCAAAATCAAAAAATTTATTGGAAGAACTTCCACATCTAATTGGAAAATCATATTTTAGGGCCGAGATGCATTTGGTGCTACGCCACTGCTCGCACTGGTTGTCGAGGCTAGCGCAACGTTTAGCCAGATATGACGAAGTCGATGCGCAAGAAGCTATCAGCGCTTTTAGCTCAGCGACATTTTTAGTTAGTCTGAGTGTGTCATCGAAGTCGGATTAGAATAAGAAGGTTAGTACTTACAATACAAGGCGCGTGCGGGTGTTTTTGATTCGGGACTAGTTTAGGTTAATTGGTTTTGTTTTATAAGTTGGGATGAGTCAACTAATTTCCTTAACCTCTGTCTGAATTGAGTGTGAATTGTGGCTTCAACCGAATTTAAATAACAAACTTAACAACATTACTTTTGGCTTGTCTTGTCTTGTTTTGTTTTGTTTTGTTTTGAAATTTGAATGCACCGAGTGTATTCAACTGTGTAAATGAACTGATGTGGCTTTAATATAATTATACAATATACATATATTTAGTATATGATATTTGCAAATGTATCTAAATAAACATATGTAGTATTGATGTATCGAATCTTTGTGTGTACAATAAATACATGTGTATCATACATAAATAATATACGTACAATAATATTGTATAAGTACAATAACATCGAATATTCTGTGAGGAAGAGAAAACAAGGTGCTTGCTGCTGCTACCTTGCTTGCTGCCGGTAACTTTTGACCGGAATTGAAAACCAGTTTTCCAGACAATTGGAAATCGCGTTTATTTCTTGGTGACAGACAGCAACTTTTATTTAGTATGAGAATTTGTATTTCTTGATTCTTGACATTTATCACTATTCACTTATGTTTGCTTGCTACTTGGCAAACATTATTTAGTACATACATATGTATTTACATATTTCAATTGGCAGTTTGGATATTTTTCAATTAAACCAAATTCGGTTTCATGTGGCAAACTCATTGAGTTCAGCGGCACACTTTTATTAAACAATGTTAATTGAAATTGATTGATACTCAATGGTTCATTGATTATTGCAATTAGACATTATAATACATATGTATGTACATACTACAAAGTCTTTGGACAAAAAGAATTATTTGTATTCTACAGAATGAATGATCTTATCATATGACCAAGTGTAAAATATAAATGGATACTTGACTTGTGTGTTTAAAGATAATAGCAAAAAATTATCACCAGTTGCACTGAAGTGTTTTCATTAACAATTGATCAAAATTTGATATTGTACTTTAAGTATATCAATCAAATTACGTTGTTATTCACATATTTAATCCTTCAATAAAATTTTCAGGTATAAAATAGACAAAAAGTTATCATCAATGATCTCTTTTTGATGCCACAACCTGAAGTCATAAAAGTACATATTTCCTTCTGGGCACTATTTCTTTTCAACAATAATATATTTCTTATAGTATTATGCAAATAATTTTTACCCACTGATAAATAAGATACGCACTGAAGATAATCTCAAATCAGATTGTTACCATTGTAAATCAAAATTGGTCATAATAAACCGAGCAGTTATCGTTATGCGCACGAGTCACAATTATGTACCTACAACTTATGTATGTTCTATCTTTTATATACATAGGTATTGTGGTATCATACAAACAGATAACATCGAGCGAGATTGTCACAAAATCAGAAAGGCAACAATATGAATCCATATGAGGATGATGATGATGATGTAGAGGCCGCTCCAGAGGAGTACCATACACTGAGAAATGGCAAACGGGCACAGATTGTATCCGGATTAAATAGACCTCTGAAAGTGAAGCCTTTGGGTGAACAAACGAGAGCGGTACGTCGTCAGGGTATTATGGTGATACTGGGTAATATTGGTGTTTTGTCCGCTGGCATGGGATTGGGATTACCCACGGTCACTTTGAATCAACTGACTGATTCTAGCCAATCTGTTTATCTGACGCCAACACAAGCTTCATGGTTCGCTTCGCTAAATACACTATCCAGTCCATTGGGAGGTTTGCTGTCTGGTGTATTGCTCGATAAGTTTGGACGCAAGAGTACGCTTTACGTTTTGAATGTCTTAGTATTAACAGCTTGGGTATTACTTGCGATCGCTAGTCAAACAGATGTAGATACATTTGTTATGCAGTTGATGGCATCACGATTCATTACAGGTGAGTAATTATGAGATTGATATCCATGTGATAAATCATATCGTAAGACTAATATTGTATGTATTTACTTGTAGGCATTGGTATGGGTTTGGCCAGTGCACCTGTTGGCGTTTACTCGGCTGAGATAAGCTTACCAAAAATGCGCGGTCGCCTCATCTTGGGTACATCCATATCAGTTGCTGCTGGTATAACGGTGCTATATAGTATTGGTTACTTTATACGAGATGATTTCCGTTTGATTGCCCTTATCTGTTGCGGCTATCAAATTATAGCGTTGCTCTGTGTGGTGCCATTGCCGGAGACACCCAGTTGGTTGCTGACAAAGAAACGCGTGGATGAAGCTAAGAAGTCTCTAAATTATTTCCGAGGTTTGGAAAGGAAGGGTATGAGTAAACTGCGGATTGTATTACAAGTAAATTTGTAAAATGCTTCTTCTTTTTCAGTTGAGATCACACATCCTGAGGTATTGGAGGAATTCAACGTACTACAAAAATCGTTGCAACTGCGCGTTGGTGAAAAGAAACCTTCGTTTCTTCGCAGCTTGCGCTTACCGGAAGTCTATAAACCATTGCTTATACTCATGGGTCTCTTTGCCTTCCAGCAGTTGACCGGCATCTTTGTAATAATCGTTTATGCAGTACAAATATCTATGGAGGCTGGTGTCTCCATTGATCCTTTTATGTGTGCCGTTCTTATTGGAGCTGCTCGCGTTATAACCACTTGTCCCATGGGCATTATATTAGAAAAATGGGGTCGCCGGCGGGCAGGCATTATTTCAGCATTGGGAATGTGTATTTGTATGTTCCTTTTGGCTGGTTATAATTGGTTCGAGTATTTGCACAGTGTGCCATATCTTCCTGTAGTCACCATAATCGCCTTCATTGTACTTAGTACCCTCGGTCTATATACACTGCCATTCTTTATGATCTCGGAATTATTTCCGCAAAGGGTACGTGGCCCAGCATCGGGTCTTACAGTTGCCGTGGGCATGTTCTTTGCTTTCGTATGCATTAAAATCTATCCGGATCTTAAATTGACCATTGGTAATGAGTATTGCTTCGTAGTGTATGGCATCATGTCCTTCGTTGCGATGATTTTCATTTATATGGTTTTGCCAGAGACGCGCCGACGCACATTGCTCGAGATCGAAGAACAGTTTCGTTATAAAAAAGGTCTACGAAAAACACCCACTGCCATTGAAATGCAAGAGTACAACGAATCTAAAGCCTGAAATAAATTATCAAGTACGAAGAAGACATCACAAATTTTAATATTAATAAAGATTTTAGATTACCTTTAGACTATAATTATTATATAGGTACAACAATATATGTAATGCAATAATATTCCTGTGATACAGACACCATTTCTTTCCAATAAATTTTATTATTGATATTGTAGAGAATAAAAAAAAAAAAACTCTTATCACTTGTGGGAATTCGCTCCAAGCAAACGTATTTCATTTTATGTTAATGGAAGTTATTTAACTTAAAGAAAACTAAAAAATCTTAACATCATACTTAGATAATGATAAACAAGACAAAAAGAGAGAGAATTATTCATGAATGAAAATGAGTGAGTGACTCAGCGACTGAAAAGAATACATATTACATATTGTAATATTTGTAAATAAATACAAATATATTTTTAAAATATAACAATAGTAGTAATAATATACTATACAATATTGTATATAAGTTATTGTAAGTGAAAGTTCGATTATGTAATAAATGAATCATATATTGTGTGTTTGACTAATGGGTAGATTTCGGAAAATACATTACCTTGAGGTCTACACATACGAGTACAACTACAATAAATACCTACTATTGTGTAACAGCAAAGTTTCATTTTAGCAGAAATCTACTTGAAAATCTGAAATGGAATATTACAATAATTTAAGGGAATAAATTTTTTATACCTGAATACAAAAATATTGTAATCAAACTACTCACGTTTACAGATCAAAGCTTCGTGTGTATGTATGTTAGATATATAGATAGATATATATCAGTATATATATATATACATACTTACATATGATCAAGTATATGCGGGTGTAGGAGTGAGTATAGTGAAGAATGTTTGTTTCATTCTTATGGGCAATGCAATGTTGGCTCTTATCGTGCTCTTGTTATTGGCATTTGGCCCAAAATAATGATCGCTTTAGATTTGTTCATTCTTGTAGTTCTTTCACTTTTATTTATTATTCTCTTTTAGTTTCTCTTTTCATAGCAAATACCATTTAGACTGATCTTGAATGAACGAACCTCTTTCATATACATATGTGTTTTATATGTGGGTAAATTACAATATTATATTGTTTGCTCTTACAATTTATTGGACTTGTTATTTAGTCTTCCTAGTACAATGTCAAGTTCAAAACTATTCATTCGTGATTGGGCGTTCTGTTTTCAAGTGGGTTTTCTACAATATTTTGTTATATTCGGTAACGTAATAATAAGTAATACTGACAAAATAACACTTAAAATAAGTTAAGAACACACCAGTTTTAACTGGAAAGGGCCTAAAGGAAATTTATTGTATTGCGAAATATACACATTTTTCTATAAAAAACGATTTTATTTTATTTTGTTCAATTTTTTTTTTTTATTTTTAAATTTCATATTACGCATACGTCACCATCAATGATGAATGATAGATAGATAATAGTTGGTTGGTTGGTCTACGGAGAGTTCATATGTATGAAAGTATATACACATATTTATCAATTATGAGTGAGTTAGTGATTGTTGATTGTTTTTAAATGTGTTATGCACTTCATAGTGACAAGAATCGCCACCACGTTATTGGCAGTAGCAACAGAAGTGATTGTACAATAAAAATAAGACAAGAACAGCAGGAAACTATAATAACTTCGGTTTCACCGAAGATCAAATACCTATTTCATACATCAATACATTTATATTTATAAATGATTAGCTTATATGTAATTTATACTTTATAGCAATTTGTTTCGATCAAAATACTTGTATTTACATAATCTTTAATAAGATAGTATGAATGTAGGTAGGTACATCTTACATTTTCTTTCACAGATATACAACATTAGGTTTTACTTAGCTCAAATTATTCAAATTTGATAGATTACAATAGAATACGAGTATATTTCATACTAAACATTGGTATGCACTACATTTGATTTAGCCATACAATGAGTTAGTTACAAATATCCAAGCAAAGTGATAACACCCAGTGACATTATATGCCAAGTAGTATGTATCTCAAAGGTATACAGAAAACAATATTGCAAAAACACAATAATATATTTATTAATTACACATTTGCAGATATCGGGCACATCACAATACAAGTGAAGAGTCGCAAGAATTAATGAACAAAAAAGTGTTTGAAGAATCGCACGGCAAACGTTCGAAACACAAATAAATGAACACAATTCGTGTTGACTGTTCAGTTGAGTTTAGAGCTTTCATCGTTGCAGTGGTAATATTTTTCAAATAAATAGCGGTGTCGGTATCGGTGAATGTAAATTTCTACGTAGTTTATGGTTGTTGTTTTTGTTGTTTGATTGCATCGTAAAAAACTATTTAATAAGATTACATATCAAAAGTATAAATCTTTATAGAATAATATAACGAAAGATAATCCCCGAAACCGGCATTTAACACCCGCGCCCAAAACAATGTGAAAGATACAAAAGATGACAAAGAAGAGTTGAAAAGAGAAAAGAGAAAAGAAAGAAATATAGTAAATCAATCAGCTGTGCCAACAGAAATAACCTACTCAGAAGAACCAAAGACAAAGTATAACGAAGTTCGTAGGTCACAGTTCGTAGTTCGTGCGAAAACCGAAATCGAAAATAAGGAGAAGCCCCGACGTCTGTCAGCAGTTTTAAGGGGGTGCCACCGCCGCCGACGACGACATAACAAGTAACATTGTAGTCTCTGTTTAATCGATAACAAATCAATATTCTGTTGAGTAAGTGATGAATGACTGACTGACTGACTGAGTGAGTGTGGAAGTATCTGTATCTGCTCTGACTTTCAAAGAATCTAGCAGAAGACACGTTCAATGTGAATGCCAACGGTCAATTTAATAAATATTTGTGCATATTGTTTTTATTGTTGGCTACGGACGGACGCTGCGATTAAAACAAAAACAACGTAACAACGAGACAAATTCTGTTGTGAAAAGTCCGCTTTTGTACACTTTCAACGTAAGATGGCGTGATTGATACTCGTAGTGTGAATATTACGGTTTATATTCAAATATTCTGCATCCACACGGATACCACAAACATACATAAATATTGCTCACATTTGTTAACGAAGGAAGTGGAAGTTTTTTACTGCTGCTTTTGCTCCTTTTATTTTATCAAATATAAATAAATAAAGGAAAAACGAAAACTATAGATAAGTTTTATGAAATTGATACCATAGACACAGCAGACAAACATTTGAACGGGCGACAAATAAAGGAAAGTTCCAATTGCCACTTGCCTCCAATCAATTAGTCAGATGAGTGAATGAACTGTTAGAAAACGGACGAGGAGACTTTGCAAATGTTAATTGTTTTTTCTGTTTTTTGTGCGTTCAACAATATCGAGAACACATCATCATCAACTTAATTAATTTTCGAGTTGAGTTGGATATTCGTATATATTGTTATTAAACGAAAAGATACATAGCACGCGCCGGAAGTGGCGCCAAATAAAAAAACACATCGAGCATAGAATTTGTATCTAGTGAAACCAGTCGCATACACACACATACAATAAAATGAAGGACAATATGGACGCCGATGCCGTTAGCCTCGTCGAACAAACTAAAAGTAATCAAACAAATGGAAAGACTGTTGTTATTTGTTCAGATATGCAGAAGGATTCATCAGTGAAGGATAATGTTAAGGAAAAGCCACTTGGTGAACGCCGCAAGGCTGTGCTGCGGCAACAGTTGATGGTCTTCTTTGGCAACAGTGGAGTCATAGGCGCCGGTATGGTAGTCGCCATGCCATCGGTAACACTGGAGCAGCTTATGAGTCCTACTGAACCATTTACGCTTAGCATGGAGGAAGCGAGCTGGTTTTGTAAGTTATTGATGATACAATAGGATGATAAGATGATTCTATACAGTCGGATTGCAATTGCAGCATCCATTAATAGTATGACGTGCCCGTTGGGTGGTTTACTGGTCAGTTATATATTGGATCGCATTGGACGAAAGCGCACCATATTCCTAACAAATATAGTAGGCGTTATAGGTTGGCTCTTACTCGTGACAGCATTCTTGCATACAGATCGGGATTACATCTACTGGCAGATGTTGTTGGGTCGGGCAATTGGTGGTGAGAACTCGTAGTTCAGTGGTTATGCAAATAGAAATAGATCTTTATGATTTTTTTTTTTTTTGCTATTTGCAGGAATAATGATTGGTTTGTTCCTATCACCTGTTGGAGTTTATTCCGCAGAAATCAGTTTACCTCGTATTCGTGGAAGATTAATACTTGGCACCTCGATAGCTTTGGCATCGGGCATACTGTGCATGTATGTTTTAGGATATTTTATAAGGGTAAGTCAACATGAGTGAAGCGAACATGCTTACGTTAATCCCCACTAAAACTTTCCAATTCCAACAGAGTAATTTTGTACTGATATCGTTAATATCGGGTTCATTTCAAATCATTTCGACGGTTATGGTATTTCCTATGCCCGAATCACCCAGTTGGCTAATGCATCAAGGCCGCAACGAGCATGCACGCAAATCTCTGAAGTATTTTAGAGGGTTAAAACGCAAGGGTAAGCAAACCATTAATTATTCTTAGATAATACAATGGAAGATTTATATACACATACGAATATATGTTTCCACAGATGGCGCCTACGTAGATGAATTTGAGACAGAATTAGCACAAATTAAAAACACCGCCGAATTCAGCCGTAACACTTGCGAAAATGAGTCCTTTTGGCAGATTATTAAGCTGCCTGAAGTTTATAAGCCTCTGCTGATGATGATCACCTTTTTCGGCTTCCAGCAAAGCTGTGGCGTCGTCGTAATTATTGTTTATGCCGTGCAAATAGCGGTGCGTGCCGGTGTGACCATAGATCCTGTTTTGGTTGCTGTCATGGTCGGTGTGGCCCGTATAATTATGACCTTCTTTATGAGCAGCATATTCGAGAAATGGGGTCGTCGACCAGCAGGTATGGTCTCAGCTACTGGAATGGGCTTGTGCATGCTGGTATTGGCGGCTGGTGGATGGTTTCCATTGTCTGTGGGCACAATTAAATGGTTGCCTATAGTTTGCATTATATTACATATAATGCTCTCAACAATGGGCCTGTTGACGCTGCCATTCTTAATGAACTCTGAGGTCTTTCCTCAGCGAGCACGGGGCAGTGCTTCTGGTATCTCAGTTTTCTTCGGTATGATGATCTCCTTCGTTATGCTGAAGATCTATCCAAACATGGAAGCAGCCATGGGTACAGCGAATCTCTTTGCCTTCTATGCAATGGTCTCCTTCGTTGCAGTCGCCTTTATCTATTACCTTGTGCCAGAGACACGTGGTCGTACATTGCTCGAGATCGAGGAGTACTTCCGCAGTGGTGGTCACAAAAATGGAGGCACACAATGTGAAAGCAATCTCAAAGATGTCGAGTTGAAAGAGGTTTTCCTACAGAAGATCTAATGTGATGTAACGTAATGTTACACAACGTAACGTAACGTTACGTGACATTGTCTTGCTATGAAGTTTCTAAATTATTAAATGTGAAAAGTGCACTTAAATTAGACTGTGATGTAATAATTATTTGTTGTACGTTACTTTATACATACGATTAGATAGATATATACAAACTAGTATCGAGTAAATATTGTACATACAAAACAATAGAATAAATAAAGACAATCTTTCATTGTTGTCTGAATTGTAAGTACATGCATCTGAGATACATTATTCACCTATGACGATATATCATGAATCACATGATGTCTGTGATGACACTTTGTTATTGTCGATTGTCCGTAAATCTTTGTTCAATTCAATTCTGATTTGTGATTCGTTCCGACTTACAGTAAATACTTTGTTTATCAGCGCATATACCATAGACGCGCAAAAGAAACTCAAGGTCAACATCGATTTCTAAGCAGGCAAGGAATATTGGGCCCATGTATTGGAATTCATTCAATGAATGTTGAGAGGGGCTTTATTCAACTCAGAGATAATGGCACATGTTTTTCTGGCTTATCACACTCAACATGTGTTTATATGTGCCCACAAGTGGTCATTACCAGATTAGACTGACACTTAGTAAATCAGAAAGTGACAAGAGCACGCGAACATTGCCTCAATGGTGTTGATGGTGGTTTTGGTGTTGGTGTTGACGATGACGAGGGCCAATTAATAGTTATTTTTGTTGTTGGGGCTTTATCAACGATTTATTGTCTTTTTTCGAGCCATCAATTGTCATTTTCACATGATTCCATATTGTGTTTTATTTTCAACAATTTTTTGACAAATAAATTAAATTCAATTTCTATTGATGGATGATAATTATAGTGAATTTAAAATTATTGTACTTCAGAGTCATGATCGTAGTAGCACTTGTTGTAAAGATTTTATGTCATATTTCGTTGTGGTTATTAGGCGTAGCCTTCAGCTCACTGTTTGCCAGGCAGCCCATACTAAATGATATATCAGTACATTCATGTATCACATGTGATGTTAACAAATTGTTGTTGACTTTGTTCCGAACGCTAATGAAATGCTACGCAAGTTTGGCCACATTATCATCATCATTATCATCAGCATCCTCATGAATCTCGCAGGGCAAATTTTGAATCACCGGTAGTGGTAGTGGTAGTGGTAGTGGCAGTGGCAGTGGCAGTGGCAGTGGCAGTAGAAAAGGTGGTAAAGGAAGTGAGTGAGATGCATCGCAAAAGCCCAACACACTTGCTCGCCTGAGGCGTTGCATCGCCCATTTATGTAATTATAATAAGTTTTCAATTTTATGGCTTAATATTGTGGGCAACAAGTTCGGTTCAGGTTTCGTCTCAGACTGAAATGGCTTGGCTGTTTGCTAACGGCGGCAGTGCACACGTTGTTATTTTTGATCCGCTTGTGTCCCGGACGAAGCGCCAGCACCGTCATTAGGCGACAACCGATTATCGACAGCCAAAAATGATGTTGCTGTATTTTTGACGATGATAGACCTTGCCCTTGTTACTCTGCTGGCTGTCTCTTTCGCATTATCATATGCGAAATCTGTGTAGTTATTAAATGTTGCTTTTGCTCACACAAAAGAGCAACCATATGCGACCAACACTGTATAACAAATTATGAGATATTAATTTTCATTCGTGCGTTTAGACCAGGAAAGCTGAATGACATGACTCCTAATCCCAACAATAATAAATACCGTAAAAGTGGAGAGAAATAATAGAGTCATAAAATCACTTGAACATTTGAGGTTTCTAATCTGAGAGTGAAGCATTTCACTCGCTTGTGACCTTTACGGAACTGGGCTGATTGATTTCGGCTGTGATTCCGGTTTTTGTTCGGGTCGCCTTTCTTTGGTGCTTATTCATTAATTTTGGAAATGTTCAATCAATTCGGATTTTTCCACATCTTTTGTAAAATCTAATCATGTGACACAATATGAAATACTTAAGCCCAAAAGTATGCTTTAGACAAAAATTGGAAAGTATTTACAATATATTCAGACTAGCTGTCTCCGTGCTTAGCTTCACCATCATTTTTCTATCATATCTGCAACTCTCGATGTTGATGCTCAGTTTCTATTTGCTCGAAACTTGGAAACCATTAGACCAGAATACCTCTTCAGCCAATGCTGAGTTTTCTCTGAAAATTTTAATCAAAATCGATTGAATAGTTTCGAAGTCCAAGAAGGCAACAGGCAAACATACATCCAACTTTTTATATAAATATATATATATTACATATAAAATATGAAACAAACACTTTAACACATTAATTTTGTTTGACAGTGTTCGCTACCCTCATTGACATACACTTAAAGGCGCTAAAAAGTATTTCCTTCGAACTCTGTTTGCATATTAACTTGGTCTTTGTTTTGAACTTAAAATCCATTTAATGTAATTATTTATAAAAACTTCAGATAAGTTGAATGAACTTCTGCATTGGTATGGTGTTTGCCTTTACGATCCCTCATCCTCATCCTCATTGTCATCGTCATCCTCATCGTCATCATCATTATCATCATCATCATTATCACCATGTTCATTGTAAATATTAACATTAAATTGATGAGCTGCAAATTTGCAAACAATCAATTTTCGTGTTGCTTGGAACTTTGGTTTATGCCAATAAATTGGATTGAGGTCCGAAATACTAGACACATTGTCGCATCAACTGACACCTGTGAAGATTTTTTGTTTCCATGTCAATGAATGCTCAACCCATCAATGGTATTGTTGGGTGATGTTTTGTTGCGTTGTGTTGACTCAAATTGAATTATCATTAGAATTGCCAACGAAATGCATCCAAATGCGGTTTTGAGTAATGACACGTAACCAGGACAATAGCAAGAAATGTTAGAGGGGAGTAGTTAAAATACTATACTATAAAACATATTTTGGTTATTTTTTGAGTTACAGTATGAGCCGTTTTGATAAATACAAGTACGGAGTAGTAATAGTAGCATGATGTAATTTATGATTGAACATTTTTGAAGATCGTTTTCAACGCATCCATAGAATGAGTATGTATGTGTTAATAAGGACAATCTGTTACTATTGCCTGCAAGGGCAAGATCGACAAGGGACCGGTGTGTGCAGTTACGCGTGACCGCATGTTAACACTGGCATTGTCTGTACACAATCTTTGCCATTCAGGGGTTGACTGTCAATCTTTACGCTCTTACGCTGTTTATATAAGTTATATTGTATATTGGCTTTTGTTTTGATGTGGTTTTGATTATTATGTTTATTAAGCAATAAATTTCACAAGTCCACAATTCTTTTGAGAACAAAGAACATAGTCATTTTTACGCACAATTTATTGTGTTTTGACGCTCGGCGCGTGAAGGATTCACTAGTGATACGCATAACCATAAGTGGTTGTTGCACTTTTTTCCTCGTTTGCAGGATGTCTTTGCAAAAAATATTATATGGACAATACTAAACGCAAAATTATATATCAACAGTATTTTAAAGTTCACCCTAATTTACAATACAATACATTAGTTTTGAATATTCAGTTTTGTTTTGTTTGTTGAATTATATATTGATTTCGTCGGCAGAGTTGTATTTCCTGAACCACTCGAATCTCTCTAGTTTACTTTCGATATAGTAACCAAACACATATAATTTAATTGGTAGATATTCATAATCATCAAATGGTTTGTCATCTTTTTGAATATCTGCGATATTCTTATCGCCCACTATTAAGTAGACATCAAACATGAGCACTGCATGTAACAAATAGACGACTCCGCAACACATTGCAGCTATTGATTGAGCCCGTAGGTACTGAAAGAATGGATGCACCTCACCAGATCCCGTTACGTCCAGATACATTAGATGAAAATCTGTTTCGGCGTCTCTCATTGTCTTTATGGATATTGCTATAAAAGCAACTGTGCCTGCTGCATTCTTTATAGTACACCATAGAATCGATTGGTTAAATCCGGTGCACGTATTAATGGACGTGAATAAGGAGATTACAGTGAATAAATAAAATATAAACAGATAAATATTGTTTACAATCTCTTTAACTACTCCCATGTTTGCCAAACTGACTGACGTAAAGCCTCGAATATGAAATGCCATGGTAAATAAATTTAAAATGGTCTCCAATAAAGTGAAACAAAATGTGATTGCACGCATCCTGAATAAATATCTAGGAACTCGTATATCCTTCCATAAAACAAATCTTTAAGTATATTTGTATACGTAGTACAATAATGAATAATGAAAAAGAAAGAAAAGCCGATTAAACAATTCCAATAAAATAAATATTAAATGAAAAAGCAAAGTTAACTATTGTATAATATAATAAATTTAACCATAAAATAAAAACATATTTGCCTATTTTGTTTACCAATGGCATTATACTAACACATCGGCTGATCAGTTCCCGGTCTAATGAATAAAACATATATTTTTTGGTAAAATACAATTTCTGTAATTCACCAATTTTATTCTTCTTCAAGAAAGATACAATCATTACAGCGATTCTATAACATGCGATCGATGCCTTTCTTGAGAACTTTGTTTTAGGTCTGCAAACAGGTAAAAGTTGGTGGAGTCCAATCTGAAGAATAGGGTGGATAATTGGCTTTTTTTTTAATATGGGGCCGTTTCTTCGAAATATCCTCGTTCAAACAATCCAGTTGGGCCATGTAGTGATCTCCATTGACTGCCTTGCCTTTTCCAAGGTAGTCAATATACAATATACCGCACGCATACCAAAGTACGGATGCCATAGTCTTCCCAGCATTCTGTTGCGCTTTTGGCCGCTTTGAGTAGTGTTCACCGACTGCTGTTCACTCAGCTGACTGCTGATTTGACTCTGGCTTGTAATGGATGGAACCAAGTTTCTTCCATCGTTACGTATCGACACAATAAGTATTACTTATTTCGCCGAAACAGCTCCAAACAACACTCGGAATCATCAACAGTTAAATTTAGCAGACCAGTGAATAATTGTCAATTTTCCTGCTACAGACTCCGGATAACACTTCGCAAAGCAAACTTTCGTTTCAACGGTGTTTTTTTTTCCATAAAAAAGCAATGTTTAATAACACACGAAATGCATTTTTAACCATTGTTTTGAAAAGAAGAAAAGTTAATTCACTAAAGGTTAGTACTTCCGCAAAAAGACTCTAATTCTGTATTTGTGACGCCATTTGTGTGTCAGACCGGGAACTTATCAGCCGATGTAATAATACTCCTATTGGTAATCACTTGAAAATGTCCTCAATGCAAATTTTGCATTGCAACTGCACTAAATAGAACGACTATCTCTTTGTTATATTCGAGCTATGAAGATATTGACTAACGAGCCATGAAATCACTTCCAAAGGATATGCATAGCTTGTCAGAGGACTAGATCAGCAAAGAGCTGAGGTCCTTACAAAATGTAATGTGTATAATAATCTAGGTTCAGGTGCATGTGTTCAAAGGCAAAGATCAGATGTTTAAAACTTGAGTACTTTCAAAATCTCTAAAACTGTGTAAAGATTATCGTAACACCTGTAAGACAATAATAATGGGTATGTGTATACCTATGTAGACTGGTTACTGGTTAACATCATACGCCTTTCAGATAAGAATCAGAGTAACATGAAATGTAGAAAATGTATTGGAAATTCGAAAATTCGTGTGTTCACTCACAAGAACTCACATGATGTACTCAAGAGCTCCATGGTTTATTAGTCACTGTGATATATTTAGCTTGGTTAACAAGAGAGAACTTATGTATTTCTAAAATATCGGTCTTGCTTCTTAAACGAAACTTGCTCTCGCTTAAGTGAATCAAAAGAAGGATTTCATCTGGGGCTCGTGATGAAAATTATTCAAATTATTGGAGTATATTTCTGGATATACGCATGGGTAGAGTTTCATTGACCATTTATTCTCTAGCACTTTTAAGCCTCCTTCAAGAACAATAGTAGTCGTTGATCAGCTCCATCGGCTCCATCGGCACACGACACACTACACACAAATAAAGATCAATTTGTAACCTTACTCCTAATGGGCTTATAATTTTTACAAGATCGACTCACCTGATATGATAAATGTGATGATCAATGTAAGCATTGCTTATGGCGTGATCATCACCATTATCATCATCGTCATCACGATCGTTCGGAAGTTTCCAAGAGCCAACGATCATTTCATCTTGAGTTAAGGATAACCCCAATACAATTTGTTCGAGTCAACATTAACTGATCGCGAATGTTGATTGTACACAGTGTTCAGACATACATAAGTGAGGCTCGCTGAAATGCTAAAAGCGTTCATTGGATCAGGTACGACGAAACTATAGCTCCTTTTTTTATGCACAAGTGCACCACCATCAACATCATCATACGAGCAAACTTAAATTACAGCACAGGTGCTATTGCCGTTTGGCATTTGGTGCATCTGGGCAAGTGGTGAAGTTGATGACGTGTGTCACAGGCCACAGAAAGGTGGCCACAGCAACACCTCAGCTCAGTTCAGTTCAGTTCAGTTCAGTTCAAATCGATTCTGATCGAATGGAATACGGGAAAGAAAACAGAAGTGATTTTTGGGTGTTTGCAAGTGCAACCATTAATTACTGGGAGCAATGATTATCTGCAAACAGAGGTTTAAAAAACGAGAGAGTGATAGAAGGCAACAAGGATGGAACAGAAGAAGCGACGATTGTGAGAGAGTATTGCGATTTTTTTCTTTTTTTTTCTTTCATTTAATGATACACATAAGTTTGTGCGTGCATTTACCTATGTATGTAATGTATGATCATAAAGTGTGTAGTGTGTAGTGCGTAGAACGTGGTCAGAGCAAGTGACTTTATATTTAGTACTTTAGGTACTGACTATGTACCTTGCAACAAAAAGTGAAAAGTTAAGCGCGTTGTTAACTGTTAAACATAAAAACTCAGATCTTCCATAAGGATTTACGCATTGTTAATGTTAATGGTGATTTGAACGCCTTAAGTTATGTCGAAATACGTTTGCCTATGCAGATACAATAGATTTCATAGATCGTTTCCCTAGGTTATTCTCTCAAAAAGCTAAAATCAATTTGATTTTTGCATTTTATTTTGTACTGTTTGTACTCACCCCCATTGCCCAGCTACCGTATTTAACGCTATCGTTGGCCATCGTACTCCCCAGACTGCCTGACTGACTGAAATTTTATGACAAACAAGATTTAAGCCAAAGCAATTTGCCATTTACAGATACAATAGCACAATAGTAGGATTTCTAGTGCGTTGCCTGCCGACTCACTAAAGATTTCATCATAAAAAATAAAAAGATTGCATCTGGTCCGTGTTTAACCAGCCAGTTATGGATGATTGCTTAAGTTTATGGTTCGCCAAATGGTCAACTTTAAGTGCATTTTTAACACTTTACGAAATTGCAAGACACTGACGAGCACACAATTTTGCATTCATTGTTTTTGGGCATTCGCATAAAGTTTCATTATCATTTTACATACTATTGTATATTATACATACCTATGTGTATATAATAGTATTGTATAATAGTTGTATCTGCATATCTGCAGCTTCAACTCTTCGTTGCTCGACAGAGAAATGATTTTTTATTTTTAGACCAATGTTATTTCAGTTTTCAAGAATTCGCACTTGGCAAATGCTACTTGGGCCACCAAATGAATAGACAAGCGTAAAATTGTTGTGTGGTAGGCAAAGGTAGCAAAAGTAACAAATTTGGGTAGTAGCAGCCCAACGGACATACTCGTAAAATTGACGTTGAATAACGTCAAACTATAATAATTCAAATTGCCTTTGGTCCACGTCCTGTTATGTACGCCTTTTGACCATAACAATAATAAATGTCAATCAGTGTGATTTTCATTGATTGACAGCAAAACTATCCAAACTTTAACATACTCGTACATACCTATATATGTATATTGTGCACACCACTAGTGTATCTCGTTTAGCAATAAGAATGTTCAAAAAACTAAACACATCATAGATCCTTTATTGTATTACATATATAAGTATATATTGTATTTACTATGAGCGAACGATGTGTGGACATGAAACTATTGAGGCAATGATACATAAACTACTAAATATCTATAGAGTAGTAAATGGTGTGAAGTGTATTTCATATTTATCAAGAACAAAAAAAAAAAAAAAAATCAGATTTTCTTGTTTCAGCTTCAAGCGGAAAGCTTTAGAGTGATTTAGATACAGAAAGAAAAAAAAAACTAACGAATCCACGCTTTATGGCAAGTCGGAAAAGGTGAATTGCGTGAACGACCAATTGTGTTTGTATTTGGCAAATCAGTTGTTCTCACAAATACAACTGCCAGTTTGTTTGAAAATAAACAAATCAGAATGTAAACAAAGAATTAAAAATGTCGAACAAAAAAGTGAAATTATTCAATTAATTTCAGAATTTGCCTTGTTTATTTTCACTTTAACCATATAGTTGGACAGCAAACTCATAATAAATTGATGAAGCTAGCAGCCCTCACTTTGCCATGTTTGCCAAACTAAATTGTCCGTCAAACTTGGAAAATCTCGCACTTTATTTGTGAATTTGCACATTTTGCTTGTTTCTTTGTTCGAGTCTTATGCACAGCCATATCGTTCATCTGATTGCAATCAAAAGTTTTGTTTCGGCCATGGACATATGATAGTTTTTGATCCGATATGTGGCGAGTTGTCCAGAAATTGATATATGAAGTTTTACATATAAAACTTAAAATCATACTTGTATTTTAAAAACAATCAAAGTGTCTGATTTTTTTAACAGTGTTTCATGTGCTGCGTAATGTATTATATTACAGTTTTTTTTTGAATAACAGTGAAAAACTTATCTTTTTAGGCTTCCCGTACCCAAACGGAACCATATTGGAGATATTTCGTTGTCCGTTCGTCCGTTCTCGGAACATATCTCATGAACCGTCATAGCTAGAAAGTTGAAATTCTCACAAAATATGTAGTTCTATTCGGGCATCGGCAACAAATACTAAAACTAAAATATTTTCAAAAACTTGAAGGGGTCCCCATACAAGAAACATTTTGCTTTGTATCGCAACTATACGATCCAGTAATCTCACGCTCTTGAAATTCTCTTGGTTGGTGGCTATATATCACAAACTTATATTGTCGAAATTTCAGTTTGATCGGACCGCTAGAGAGGGTACCTCCCATACAAACTCACCATTAAAATTCAGGTTCTTATTAGAAAAACTTTTTTGATTTTTGGGCTATTGAACTGAAATTTAGACACCATAAGTTTTTGTATTAGCCGCCAAATCGGCCAACTAGGGGGTACCTCCCATACAAACCCCAATCTGGTACGTCACCCTCCGTGTACGAGTCTGACTCGCACTTGGCCGATTTTTTTATTTTTTTGTCCTACTCATGTTCGTACTGATCACACAAGCTCAAGGAATTTGGTTATTGGCCGTGCGACGCCGGGCCGGATACACTAGTCTTTAATAAATCAATAAAACAAACATCATAAAATTAGGTGCTTTGCCTCTGAAACAAGAATTATTAGGAATTAAAAGTATAGTCAAAGATACAGCAATATGCTTTATTACTGATTGTTACATTTTTATGGGATATAAAGTGGAAGTAATTGCCTTATCCATTCAGAAAGTCATTGATTATATCATATACAGAACTAAAAGTAGTTTGATAAGTTCCAAATTCCTGTGCTTTTAGGAAAAAACTTATTTTCGACTTATTGAAAATGCGGTGGACAAAACAGAATTGATACCTGTGTGTTTGTTGAAGTTGCCCTTGTTTAATCAAACTTCGCCTTAATTATAATCCTTTCATTGCAACAAGAAACGTAGCCTATCATTAAGTTGTCAACATGAGATGTCCTTTAGCCACAAAACGAGAAAGTTCTCTCATCGAGTCAAAGTGTTGGTTGTTAGGTTTTGAATCATTTTTGAGTTGCCAAATTGTCGTTATTGTGTCTCTTGTTGTCTTGTTGTCTTGTTGCAGGCAACCGAAATGTGCTCAGGATCCTTGTGTCATGTTTATTATGTTTGTTCAAATAATTTTCCTTTTATGGCGTCCAATAAATGTCCCTTGTCTGTCTGTTAAGTCAGTCGCTCTATTTCAATTTAGTAATAATTATGTCAGTCACTTAATTTATCGCACAAGGAAGACTCATCGCATCCTTGCACACGCAAACTTCATTGCTTTCTTAGTGAATCTTGGATGACGGGTACTACGAGGGTTGCCTGGTCCGCCATTTTGATGTTGAAACGAGTAGTTTTAGTGCTGGAAGGATGAAGTTGATTCTATCTGTTCACATTGGTGCTGAGCAGTCGAGCGAATTTAAGTATTACATAGCTACTATTGGAAGTATGTACATATGTATGTAGGTATGTGTGTGTTTGTTTAATGTGAGAAAATATTACATTTTTTCGATTCCGTTTTTTTGTTCTTGCCATAATTGTTCGGGCTTATCTTGATTCAGGCGTTTATAGCAAAGACCGACGACACCAAACAATGAACACTGACAGTACTTTGGGACATGCAGGTGGCATGCGACAAAACTGTCAAGCAAATGAGTTTACTTTGTGTTTTCTTTTACTAAACAACATTTTTATTAATTGGGTCAACACAAGAGGAACTTTGACATTTACTTTGGGCCAAGTGTAGATTTATAATATTTACGACGCAAGATTTTCTAGAACTAGTCACAAGGACAGTTGCCCAAGGAGGATATCATGCCATGCCCTTTGTGTGCAATGTTGCCGCAATGCAATAAAACAATTTTCGTAATTGACCGAGTGCGAGGGCGTAAGAGTCCTTTCACATATCCCATCAGACATGCTACACTTCGCATCTTAGCCAAACCTAATCTTATCCTACCATTAGGCGTTTCTGTTTACAAGGTATTTTAAAACCATTGCAGTCGAAATGACGCGTGTCTTGTGCAAGGTGCAACTGACTTCCCATCTTTCTCAATATTGCAAAGCGATTTTTACAATGTTTAACTTACTAAAACTAAATGCTTGCTTCTATTGGTGCCTTCCATCCTTGCTGCTATCGTTTTGCCGACCTCTCTTCTTTGCCTTCACGTTGGTCCTTAATTTTAGGTGTATTGCATCCATCAAATATCGCGTGGCAAAACATCAATGCGCATGATTTTGGGGTCTGTAGGATTATTAGATGTTTTTGTCTGCAAACTGCACGCATGCATAACTAACTTCAATTTTTTACTTTGGTTTTCTCTGCTGGGTATTTTCTGTGCTATCATCTCATCTCATTGTCCTTCTTATATAGAAAACCTCAAAATGTCGAATGTCTTCGCTTGCTTTGTCAAACTGCTTCATGATGATTTTATTGTGGTTGTCTGTATCCTTTTTGCATCTGCTAACTGAGGGACTGCAATGAAGGAACTCAGAACTGAAAATATCCATCAAACCATCAATTAACCCGCCCCTGCAATTAGAAAAAGAAATTCATTTTTACGTATGAACTCCACAAAAGAATATTGTTTTGTAAAACTTGCCGCCTTTCCATCATTTCTATCCCTCTAACTAATTTGGCGTTTAAACTGAAATGTACAATTTGGTTTTCGTTTTTGTTTAGATTTAGGACTTCAAATCTTAATAAAGCACCCACACAATCTGAATGGTGCGTGTTTCAGGTTAAAGAACTTCAGCAGAGCGCCAACTTTTTGTGAGTTTCACATAATTTAAAAATTCTTCGGTAGTCGGTAGCCGAGAAAATCGATTTGCAAGTGTAAAAAAGTTGATTCTCTTTGATAAAACACTTGCGGCCATTTATGTCTCGGGATCCCTTTGGAAATGGGATTCATTAGCGACCATGAAATGTTGCACTTTAGAGCCTTCAAGACATTTTCGCAGACAAAGTTATAAGTTCATGTTTCCAATACCACGAGTATGAAGTATGATGGGCACTCATGATGAGCTTCTGTTTCTCGAGGCACACTTTGGAGAACACGCGTCCTTTTTTTTTTTATTAAATTAGTGTGGAATCAACATTAATGATTGAAGTCACGCAGTCAGTTACTGACGGATGGGATGTTGAACTAAATCATTTGCAATATGCATATCATAATTATGTATACCTATAAATACATGTGTACGAGTATGAAAACTTCTTAATAATTTGGTAAGATTATTAATTTCATGTAGTGAAGAAAGGTATTTCATTACTTTGGTTTATTAGTATGAAGTACAAAAATCGTCCTTTATGTGTTCATTTCTTTCTTTTTCTAATAATTGTAGATTGTATTAAAATTTATTATCATGTTCACTGATAAAGTTTTTTTCCTATATCCAAGTTCATAGGTTGACAACTTAGCCTAATAATCGGAACCTCCAACACTTATCCTGAAATAAAAAAAGACGTTCACATTGCTGTGTTGTCCCGCGTAAAGCATTAGAGCCAGGAATCAGCATAATGAAAACTAGTTACCTGCTGGCCCCCACTAGTCCAACCGCGATCTTGTCGAAATCATTATCATCTCTTTTCTTTCAGGATATCAGGAGTCATGAATGTGAACAAGGTAATTACATTTTGCAAATGTTCAATTAATGATAAGAATCGTCAACAATGAACACACTCTACAAAATAATTCAATTGTAAAAGAAATTAATCCGATTTGAACTGTAAAAAGGAAGTTAAGTGTGTGAGCGTTGACAAAACATTTCCACTCACGCCCCTTTTAACTAAGTACTCTACATAGAAAAACAAAAACTCAACAAAAAAGAACATGGGCTATCTATCAACCCTGCCTGCTCAATAATTACCCAAGTCAAGTATGTAGTGGGATAATCGTTTTAGTGAAGTAACAAGCATTATATGCTGATTACGCATATAGATTGCCCAAGCCGATCATACAAAACCAGGACCAACAGACAACGGACAGAACAACTTCCCACACAGATTTGCTCTTTACAATAATTTTTGGGTACCATTGTTCCTGGTGGGCTGCTGGTGTTATTGTAATGAAGCTTAAACGAGTGAACAAGTTTGGGTAATTGACACTTGAACACTTTCAAGTCTCCGTAATCGCGCTGTCAGTCAACGCAACTGTGAGACGCATAAAGAGAAAAGAACAACAGAAGCGAACACCCAAAGTGGGCGCGTTGAGTTTGTAAAAGAAACATTGGGTTGGGTTGGATTGTAAGGTTGGGTGAGACTAACTAGAACTGCCGAATGCCGGATGCCGAATACCCGATGGTTGCAAGGCAGTTAAGCAACACAACTGACTGCAAAACTGACTGAGTGAGTGACTGACTGACATATTGGGCGTTGAAGGACGATGCATGGTTGCGTCACTTGATCTCATTACACTGCGCTTCGTTGGATGAGAAAAGTCAAGTCAAGTTGAATCGAGTATAGGCGAGATGAGTTGCTCTTTTGACTTTAGCATCACCATCACCATCACCATCACCGTCACCGTTAAATGTCTGTTTATGTGTGAAAGTGTGTGTGGGTTTGTGACTGTGTGGGTTTGTGTGTGTGCGTCTTTCTTATTGTATATTGTGTTTTCTGGTTTTTATCTCTTCGCTGCAGAACATTTGTGTCTAAGCTGTTGGTTGAGAGTGTTTCAGTTAGAGAAGCCATTGTATTCTTCCTTGCTGGTCCTGTTATATTCCAACCAACCAACAGCAAATAAACCTTTTGCTGTACGCTGACATGTTCACATGTTTAGTCTAAACATATGTTGTTCATTTTTTCTGTTTTTTATGTTGCCTTTATGCGGTCACAAGTGGATTTGCATATGCTAAGTAGAGACTATCCAAAAGCATGTTCTATGAAAAAAAGATACAATAAAAGTAGACTTTTGTAGATCGTACAACAATCGGTGGATTATTTGGTAAATTTTGTGTATCAGGACTGGATTAAAGCATGTAAGGGACTTTCTTCTTTGTAAAGAAACAAGAAATAGCTTCGATTAGACACCTTCTATTTTTGGACTTGTGATTCATTTGTAAACAGTTCTCATAATGAAAAGGCAAGCTGACTTGGTTTGGCTTGGGAAGCTGACTCCTGTGAAGTGTGTGAATTATTACTTTTACAATGCAACCATAGAAATAGTTCTAAAAACTTTAAGTAGACAAGAAGTGCCAAGAATGTCTCAATGAAAAGTCTGTCTTTGGTTCCGATGGCAGTTCTAATCGAAATCAGGTTCACACTTCATTCAAGGTGTGCCATTTTTCGTCCCAAATAAGCCTAAGTGTCATAACAAAGCGAATTTTAAATTGCATTCCTTATCCCTTCAAAAAATAAATTGAGTTCCGACAATGTATGTGTGTATGTAAACCAATTATAACTTTTGCCTCGCTACCTTTTTAGATACATTGAATTCAATAATTTCAGATTTCAGTTTAGACTGATAAAACGATAAAACGAACAATGTCAATTCTCGCCACCATGGAGTATTGCCTTGCCACCCAATCCCAATGCGGAGCGCCGTACCCACGTCATTGCGACATTGACAAGTTTATCTTTCAGCGCCAGCGTTCGGTTATGAGTTCATTTTCAATTTAAATGACGACAATTGTCGAATTCAATTAACGCTTCCGGCGGCGTTAACCGTTACTTTCCGCCACCCATCGCACACAGTGTTAGAGAGTATACATTTAAGTAGGAGAGAGGGAGTATATGGGTGTGTGTATACGATGAAGGAGAAAGAAAAAGAGAGCGGCATCAGGAGTGAGAGAGAAAAAGAGCGAGACACGCATTCAGTTACGCCCGTAGCCGTGGCCGTGCCATGGCATGGTATAGCATGGCATAGTTATAGTACAGCTGTTGCAATAGCAATTCTTGTACACCATAAACTAAGAAGGATCCCCTTAGAATGAGTAGTTGAAGTTTCTACTATAGAGTTTTTCAGTTCGCGTGCTTTAGTCACCGCCATTGCCGATTGGCCGGAACGTGGGTGAAACAGTTACGGCTACGCTGCCGCAACGCTCAGTGCTGGTGCTGGTGCTGGTGTTGCCGCTGTTGCAAGCCATAGCACTCGTTCCCTCTATAACCGCACCATTCTGACTTAACCGCAGCGAACTTTATATTAATTGTAAGGAAACGGTTTAAATGGCACAGTGGACCAAAGATCCTTAAACCGAGCCAATTGCTAACAGAAAGTGCCTTACGACCGTCAATTCCTTACCATAGCCCACTGTGCGCAGTCACAATTGCACACACAAACTCACTTACACGGACGTAGATACTCAGTCTGTCTACGCCTCACCACATCTGACTTACGACCAATCAGAAGATACCCATAAAAAAATGTAACGCATGCTCTATGCGAATGCGTTCCCATTGGCTGGCCTCTCAAACCGGAAATTCTTGTTGGTGTTGTTGCTGTTGTTGGTGTTGTTGGTGTCGGTGGTGTTGGTTTCAGTTTCAGCTATTAATTAAACCGGTTTAACGCTTTTTGGTGGTTCTTTTGCGCTATGAACGAACGGGCGAACGATTTATTATTTTGTATCGTCGTCATCGTATTGTTTTCGGTGTTGTTTTTCTTTTTCGGTTTTCTGTTTTCAGTTTTCAGTTTTCGGCTATCAGAGGCGTCATCGAACCGCGTGTGAGAGATTCGCAGTCATTAGTTGATTTTTTGACGGTCGAGTGACAAGGTGCGCATCGTTCTGATGGTCCCGTCCTAATCGATTCAAATAATTCGCGCCTATCACTCAACTCGGAAAGTCGGAAACGCTTTTTTTATGCTAAATGTGTTTTTTAGCCGCCGCATTAGAGATAAAAATACTTAAAACCGAGAACGCGTTACGCGCATTGCAGAATCGCCATGCAACTTCTTGAACCAGAACATGGCTCAGACTTAAAGTGACTCTCGCTAATTCTGTTTAACATAATAAAAAATATATCTACATAATTAGAAAAATTTCAATAAAAGTTTTCTAAATAAAACACAAATTTAATGCAAAAAGTGTTACAGAATAAATACTAAATTGGATAACATTGATGAATATCATCATCTTATGTTGGTGTGAGTTTGAATCAATTAATCAAATAGTTTTGTCGCACATATTTTAATGGAAGAAATCACAAAAACCATCGCCGCCGCCGGCCGGCATGATTAATATGTTTGTCGATATTTTGAGAAAATGTATTTACATATTTATCTAAAAAAGTGATGAGATTCATAGGAAATGAATCCATTTTGAAATTGTAGAAGAGACTTTTCTAAAAATTTCAGTACTTTAAAAATTGAGATTCAAGAGAGAAAAAAGTCCATAGATAATAACAAAACCTGGATGGTAGAAAGTTTTTACATATTTATTATTTTCTTTTTCTTAAAAGTTTCGTTCTGATCAGAAAAGGAATCAAAAGAAGCAAGAGCCCCATCAAAGCCAATATACCTTTCACAACCAATTTTAGCATATTTTGTATAATTTGTGTGTGTTAATTAATCGATTTTGTGAAGTTTCGCTTAAATATGTTAAAAAACGCAAAAGATTTCCATACAGAAGCTTATGAATGCTCAATATAAACCATATATGGAATATTGGTCCGATCGTTTAAATTGATAAAAAAAAAAAAAATCATCTTATCTATTTATGTCAGTTCAAAAATAGGATAATTGAGAGAAGAAGACTCGATTCTCCTTGTTACGCTAAAGAACCTAATATTCTTGCTCTTGCAGCACTCACCCAAACTGCAACATGAAGCAGACTAAAGAGAATATAAATAATAATGATAAAATTTTATTTAAAATAAGATATTGTCTTATATACCATGTGATCTCATATTGGCTTTTCAACTAAAGTAAATTTAAATTATACAGTAGGAATGTACAAAAAGTTCACATAACATTTTATTGTAAGGAAAAATTGAGAACAGAAAGAATCCTTAGATGACAAATTAGATAAAACTACTTAATACTACCAGATAGATTTCGAAGCCAGAGTCTGTCAAACGCTTGAAAACGATTGAATCAAAAATTTTACTTTTAGTAATATGTATATCAATTGATCCTTGATTATATTTAACGTTTGCTAATTGGTGCAGGCAGTCTGTCATTTATATATTGTATATGTGACATATCACAGCCGTCCCACACAACGGAACCGGAAGAATTATACGAAAAAAATCGAATCGAAAATGGATCACTTCAAGTAATCGTGGTTGTAAGTCATAGGTAGAAACTCATAAAGTTCATTTATGCTTTCTTGTTTCAAATTATTGTTATGTTTACTTAAAGTTAAAAAAGAAGTTAAGTTATGTTGTGAAAAAAAGCTTTGAAGAAAACGTTTGAAATAGTAACAATCTTGTTTTTATACATCATTTTGTAAATAATTAGTTCATTAAACCATTAAGTTTCAGACAGTCATAGCATCAAAGTATTGAATTGAATTGTATTCTAGAATTCGAAACTCATGAACATTCAAATAAATAACATATAAAAATAATAGTTCTCGTATCTATAAACAATTAAATGTTACATTTGTACATTACATTTATTTTTTATTTTCTTTAATATTTAAATCATAAATGACTATAAAAATTATGAACTTATTATTTTCTTAAGTGATTAAAATGACAAGAATTCTATAGGTGTGTTTGTGTGTTCTTCATCCTGGTTACACTTAAATTTTGTATCTATGTATGTATTGACTTGGATAATAATAGTACGTTTCTTAGCAAACTTGTTTAAAATAAGTTGATTTTTATTGAGTATATCGAAGATATTTTAAGACTTGTATGGATCTTATGTGATTAGATTTTATTTCTAAATTTTTATACCTTTTTTAAGCCTTGCTAATTTCTTAGCTATTGTTTGCAAAATCCATACATTCCCATATAAATATATACTTAGTAAAAACAGTATATTAATCGCATTTTATCAAAATATGCAAATTGACACGAGACAAATCAACGGTCTTCAATGAATAATTTCTATTTATTGTTTTTGTTCTATTGTCAAATTTCAAATTTGGAATAAAATGAATCAATGATTGATTAAAGTGGGAAGGTCGCTAGTTGGATGGATGAGTTAGTTGGGTACAAACGGAAATAGTAGACCAATTGGTCTTTGCCAACGTTTAATATTTTATTATGACGAAAAACGAAATATCAAAATTTAGATCATAAAAATTTGCATTTCAACATGAAAACTGATGATTCAAAATCTATAAATTCATGATCTCTGCATAAAAGCTTCACTGACTCCCGAGCACTTGCCAAACCCAAAACCAACCGCTTGGAATCAATGCTCCATAGACCTGTAACGATATTCGGTCTATTCACTAAACACCATTCAACATTTAATGCATTAACTTTTTCCCACGGATCGACCACTTCGCTTTTGATTGCGGCGACAAACTTACAAATGCTAATTAATTTGTAGTTTTTCTTCTTTTTTCTCAATCTTTTCTATTTTCTGCTCTTACCAATATTGATTTCTGATTATAGAGCTTTCTTCACATAGAATAAGATACGCAAATACGCTCAAGCAAGTCGCGGCGACATCTTATTTAGACTAACCGTTGGTTATATCGGAGCGTGTTTTGGAGCACCCAGCCATAAGCCGACTTAATCATATTCAAATGATTTGGCCAAGCGTACGTTTCATTATAATATTTTCTGATTTTAATTAACGGCTGTTAATGTTCGATAACTCAGCAGTCGTGGCCAAATCGCAGGTAAAGTTCACCGCTGTCTTCGAAACAGAAGCTTAAACCAACTTAACTTTTGTGTCGGTTCCACTTTCGGTAATCGCTGTCAACAACAAAGTCGGCGACGGCATAAGGTGATATGGTGATATGGTGATGGGTAATAGCTTAATACAGGTCCAAAGGGAAAGGCAAGCAAGTGAACGAGCGAACGGTCGGACAATCGGACGAAATATACACGAATTTAAATTATTAGTTGTTTGACTAATTTTTGGGTGATTTTATTTGTGTTACGCTGACAAGTGTGTCTCGTTTTTTACTAATAGAGCGATCAAAGCGATCAATGCGATCAATGTGCAGAGAAATGAGGCGACGATGTCGAAATAGAATGGACAGGTGTACCCTATTTGAGAGCTTCTTCCTCTCTCTTTCATTAAGTTGTAAAATTATTATTAGATTATGAACTGTTTGACATTGAGATTGGTGAAAAAAAGCCTAAAACAAGACACAGCTGGATAATTAAACTACAATAAAATCAGTAAAAAGAATCAAGTATTCATACTGAACACTGAAATTCGGTTTATCCATTTACAATATACATGTATGGAAGTTGTACAGAAAAGAGAAATGTAAACTGAAATAATATATGTACTTAGATTAATCGATCCATTCTCCTCACAATGGTAAACATTTGTGATGATATACATATCTAGAATAGTATTTATTTTTAATCGATTATGATATCCAAACTAAATGTATTGTTGTCTATAAACTAATCATGTATGGATAAAGAAATTGTTGTTACATTTCTGATTAGTTAACTTTATAGATGATCAAATGGAAAAAACAGAAGGACATATCACATGTGATGAGAATTTATACAAATATTTTTTGTTTTGTACCTAAAATTACTTGATACAAGTATCTGTGATTAAACAATTAAGCTTAATGATTTAAGGGACCATTAGAAAGATAATAAAACTACTATTTTTATTATTATAAAATATAATAGTAAAAGATGTCACCAGATAACCATAAAACAATGAAATCACTTTGATGAGTTCTTCTTCAGTTTATTAAGCCAAACCAACCACTACTCACTTATGGTAATAGAATACAATAGGAGTACTACGTCGCTTCATAAAGGTCACAGTACCATTTGACCAAATGGTGTTTAGTTAACCAAATCATTGCTTATCAGCAGCTAATTTGGTCTAAAGTATTTCAGTTTATGGTCTTAACGGCTGCCACGAGTTTCCTGTGAAATGTTTCTTTTCTGTTGTGGTTGTGGTTGTGATAGAGGTTTTGATTTCGGTATAAGTAACCCGTGAGTACCGAAGCAAAGTACAACTTAATTTTTATTGTTGTTTTCGTGGAACGACAGTGCGATGACGGACGGGTCTCTGATTTCGTGCGTGCTATTTCAAGAATGTTTTACTACCTGAAAAAAATCTCTATGTGAATTTAATTAGCTTTTAAGCTCTCAATGCGAGGACATACATATTAACTCACTCAACTCGTGACAGTTCAACTGGCAACTGGTATGCCGTTGTATTGTAGTGCTAGGGTGGGTGGCAATTAAAACAAATTTAAATGTCATATAAAACATGGCAATAATACGAGTACAATATTGAGAGAAAAGAAAAGAAAATAAATATGAAATGGAAGCAAATGTGATTTATACGGTTTTTCGCAGCTTTTTCATGCCTCTGACAAGCGTTTTAGGCGGCGACAAACGAACAGGTTATCGCGCTGTGGTCGGTCAGTAGTAGCACATGCATGAGTCCGGTAATGCATGCAGTCTGTGACAGGAAGCGGAAACAGTTCACTGGGCATTGGGTCGTCGAAGGGAACTCCGAAAATTTGCATAATTTTTTTGGAAATACTAAATACATAAATGAATAAAATACGAAGTTGGTCAATTCATTTAATTGTTAGCCATGCGCTTTTGGAGCTAAATAATAGGCCACTAAGTTAGCGGCAATCCACTTTACCCTGCCACAAGTTGTGTTGAATGTAATCATTGTCGCCAAATTTGCATAATTTGTCCTTTTTTCTATTGCGTTTTTTTTTTGTTTTTTTGAGCTTATTATGGTTCTGATCAGGGTTGAGTGTTTCAATTGAGTGAAGACTTTTTATATGCAGGAAACATGCAAAGCTTGCATGCCACCATGGTTGATAATAATGGTTCACGCTGTGTCTCTAATGGGATCGATAAGCAATTAAGTTTATACACAAAATATAAAAATACAGAGTTCAAACTTATGGACTATACTCGTGGTTTTGTGTTATAAAATAATTAACTTTTATGTTCAAATGTATTGTGTAGTATGTATTTTGAGTAAGTAATACCCGCTTTCGTTTAATCTCACTTTATTTTAGTTAAAGTACCGCATCTTTATGAATTCGTAGAAACTGTAAAAAAGTAATCTCAACTTTAAACTCCTGCGCAAGCGAGCATCGCCAGCAATAACACAAACAACCACAACCAGTGAGTGACCACATCCATCACAAGAGCAAACTGAGTTTTTATTACATTCTTAGTTTTTGATTGAATTCCAACGATTGACTGAGACAAGACGAGACGAGACGAGACGAGACGAGGCGAGACGAGACGAGACAAGATCAGACCAGAGACAACAGCAATCGACCAACGGACTCCAGTAGCTGGAGATACACAGCAACTTGGAAATAGTTTTTTCTCCTCTGGACATTGGGAGAACGCTGAATTACGCTCAATCTTCGAATTTAATATGCCACATACAGGTGAGTTTGTGAGTGGTGATAAATTTTTAAGAGTTTTTTTTGTTTGTTTTTACGATTTTGTTTTATAAATCAAAGCAAAAGAAAAAACAATTTTGTTACAGTTTTAAATGAAATGAACTAAACTAAACTGAACTGAACTGAACTGAATTGATCTGTTTTGCTTTGCTAATGAAATTTTTCAATGAGATATAAAAATCTTAAATGGATTGTTGATGAAAGACACATGAAATACTTCGAGAGTTTGGAAAACGCTCATGTAACTGAGTAATTGAGTCTTAATGCCTGCTAGTAGATCAAAGATAAGGATAGGAAATTTATGTACTTCAATAATTGCAATAGTGCACTAATATTTAACTTTCTGTCTGTTTGTCTGTCTGTTTGTCTGTCTGTGAGTGTCTTTATCTTTATCAAACCATTCAAAACATTAAATTCGCACTTCATTAACTTCATATTTGAATGAAATAAAGGGGTTCGATGTAGAGGATTGTAAGCAGTAGGAAACCCTTTCAAAAGATACGAGTACTCACTCGTATATACAATGAGAATGCAATTATAAGTTCGCGTGGAGCATCCCAAACTAAATGAATGAAGGTAGTATGTATAAAGTAAGTATCTACATACGAGAATACAATAATTGTAAAGTTGCCAGACACGCTTATTAGTTTTATGAAAGTGTGGGGCCTGCAGCCCGACACTGTCACTATGGCTATGGCTATGGCTGATCCTGCTGACAGCACTTGCCTGTTCACTTGTCTGTTCAGTTGTTTTTATTATCTGTTGTGATGTTGAAAACACCTTTGCGAACATAATAACTTCTTTATGAGCTTCAAAAATGCTGTAATTTTCAAGTTTATGATCAAACAAAGTGAAAACAGAATGTATGTATTGAATAAACCTTATGTGAGACAAAGATATCTTTAGGAAGTAACTTTGCTAGCTAGCTAAAGACACAAAGACATACAAGACGTAAAATCTTAGGTTGAACAGCTACAAAAATATATATCTTTAACTGAAATTTTAATTCATAATTGATTGGTGAATATTTAACACCATTTCTGTATCGATTCTGTAGGACAAGCTGGTGTCAATCAACTTGGTGGCGTCTTTGTCAATGGAAGACCGTTACCAGACTGTGTGCGGCGTCGCATTGTTGATTTAGCATTATGTGGTGTTCGTCCCTGTGATATATCACGACAGCTTCTGGTCTCTCATGGTAAGTTTTCACTCAGATACTATTGTGTATTGAGTAAAATCATTCATTGCATTCATTTGACTTAATTTTATTATATTTTTGTTTGTATTTAAGGCTGCGTTTCAAAGATCCTAACGCGTTTCTATGAAACCGGGTCTATAAGGCCCGGCTCAATTGGTGGCAGCAAGACTAAGGTTAGTACAACTTCTATTATTCAATAAAGCAGTGTACTCGCTTCTTTGGGCCGGGCCGTGAAATCAATAATCGATTAAATATGTAAAAATCAGACGCATGCTAATAAATCTATAAAAACAATCTTATCTACAATACAAAAATAATATTGTAGTACTTATTGTATAACGAAACAAGTTTTCAGTCATGTTTCTGACAAACGTTTTTATGGATTACCGACTGACTGCCTGACTGCCTGACTGACTGATTGATACTCTAGGCGAAGATTGCGTGGGTATTTATTTTGTGGTTTACCTGGTAGCATAGTTAAATCCTGTTCAGTTAACCTCAGGTGTTGGCGCACACCGCAACAAATCAATCTCACTTTCAACTAGTAGCTCATGAGATAAGCAAGTCTGTTTTTACTCATTTGGCAGTAAATCCTCGTTCCAAATACTCGTAGTTGGTTGGGAACAACTGTTCTGGAACGTTAAATTTCACACGCTGCCAATAGATTGGGGCGAAAAAAGCGTATAAATTACCCGTGCAGGTCTCTAATCTCGCAAACGGAACGAGGCTACTGTTTATGTATCGTGTTATATATTGACTTTCTAATCAGTAACAAATGTAAGAGAGTTATGATGATGATAAATACCAAAGTTTATTAAGGTGTAACATGCATATGGAGCAACTTCAAAACGCGGTAGTTTAATTAAATCTCTATTGGTTTTGGGAAACTTAGGCAAAATCCTAAAAATAAATACTATTGTACTTTGCCCAAGATCCTCATTAGTTAAAACGCGACAATAGTCATGTGATACCAAATTTATCAGAATCCCTTTCATCGACACTACTTAGCACAATTTTCAGAAACTTTGACGGATTTTATCAATAGGAGAAAGTATTGCAAAGATTGTAAGGGATGAAATCAATAGGTGATAATATTGTATGTTTACCGGAAGCTCTTACACACGATTTAGATTCTTTCTAGATAGGTCGCTCTCTCTATCTGCTTACGCTTACCTTCAAATGAGGATTCATTTGAATAATGACTGCTTAATTTCTCTCTATAGCCTTGCCTTGCATGACTTTGTTCATGTACAATACATGTAAGTGTTATAAAGATTCAATAATTTAATGTGTAATTATGTTCTATGAGTGAATGAGTGAATGAGTGAGTGAGTAAACTGAGTGTTTAAAGTGAAAATATGTTGGTTGCACTATTACCGGCAAAATAATGCCCTTTTCATTAAAAACAAAACGCGCATTTAACACCTACGAACCTGACGGACCTGACACAAAAACAACAAAGATTGTGTGCATTGTACTTTCAGTGGGGGTGTATGTACTTACATTAAGGTGGGTGGAGGTGGGGGTGGTAGTGGACATGTAAGTTGAACGAAGGCACGAGCAAGCGTGTATTACAGCGATAAGATCGCATACAGCAAATGGCCCTCGTGGAACGCCCCCATAAACAGGTTACCTGAACATATTTATGAATTTTTAATGAATTGCTTCGTCACACGTGAGATGATGATGGCTACGGTGGGGAGGGGAGGGGAGTACCGAACTGGAATCAGAATAAAATTGCTGAAAATTTACAACAAATTAACATATGCAAAAAATGTCCTAAAAATTTATTGTAATATGAAAATTTAGTTGTGTTGTGTTTTGGGCGTGACACGGAACTTGACTTGCGTCGGCAAATGATTTCGATAAGCGATATATGGCGCGTTGAAGAATTGGGCCTTGTCAAAGTGCATGGACATGATGCATTTGTATCTTTTGTTGCATGCAGTTTACTATTTTGTTGTGCAATACAATTGAATTTCACGGCATTTAATTGCGATACAAGAAATGTTATGTACAATACAATAAAATATCCAAGTTCATTAATTCAAACGTTATCTCTCGTCTTTTGTTTCTTTTAATCTATTCCAGCAAGTCGCCACACCAACGGTTGTGAAAAAGATCATACGTCTGAAGGAAGAGAATACGGGCATGTTTGCCTGGGAAATACGTGAACAATTGCAGCAACAGCGCATATGTGATCCTAGTTCGGTGCCCTCCATCAGCTCCATTAATCGAATTCTACGTAATAGTGGACTCTGGACCGATGAGATGACATCAAACCAACAAAATGCTGCTGCTGCTGCAGTAGCGGCACATCAAATGTCCACTAATGGTGGATTTGTCACACAAAGCCAGCAACAACTCTATGCAAATGGCTCCACTGGCAGTAGTACAAGTTCCATGAGTCTGGATCCAAGTAGTCAAGTGCCAGTGGTAACGCGACCAACGCCACATCATTTGCAAATACGTGGTGAGCCAGGAACATTGCCACCGCCCTTACCTGGTGTAGCGCATCCACCAAATAGTGGACCGCGACAAGTACAACCCCGTTTTAGCAAAAGCCTCTCACCCAACGAGTTGCCCATTAAACCCGCTCCAAAACATTTACAACCGCCGTCACAACACAGTCACAGCGCCGCTCAATTAGCGCACCTAACTGCGAGTGTGTCCTCGGCGGTCTCCAGTCAACTTGGCAGCTTGGATCTCAGCAGCTACTCTGCCACCTTACCAAAATATTTGCTGTGGAATCCATCCTTACTTTACTATACACAGGCGGCGCATCACATGCAGGCCGCCGCTGCTGCAGGCACTCAGTTCTTGCCTTATGCAAGTTCCCATTGCTCGGGATACTTTCCCAGCGCTGCTATTGGGAGCGGTAGTGGTAGCGGCAGCGGGAGCAGTGGTTTCACCAAATCAGAAAGCTCTATTGACCTGACAACTCCCGGTGCCAATGACGCACTCAGCGACTGTGATTCAGGTAAATCCTCACCAGCCATCATACCACACAATACTACACACAGCATCAGCACTGGCGAAATGGGTATTTCCCTCTCCAGTAGTCGTAAACGAAATCCCTATTCCATTGAGGAGCTGCTCAAAAAACCTGAGAAACGGATGCGTTTAAGCACTGCTGAATCACAAATCAAATTTGCTAAAACGACACCATCCTCATCATCTTCATCGTCATTGGCAACTGCAGCGGTTCCTGTAACCATTAAGGTCACCAGCATAAGCAGTAGCAGCAGCAATAGCAGCAACAGTAGTAGTAGAAGTGGCAGTGGCAGCAGTAGTAGTAATGGTTCATGTGAACACAGCACCAGCGGCAGCGAGGACAGTACGGATGGCGCACCCAAGACAAAAGCTCAAAATGTGATGAACGAGGTGGACGAGGATGATGATGATGATTGTGGCGAGAACGTTGAAGTAGTTAACTAAGCTTAAGTATTGTAAATTATTTTATTTAACATTAAGAACACCTAAGCAGGCTTCATTCCCAGTTCGAAATCCAGTGAGTTCTATGGTATATACAATAAGTTAGCATGATATCGTATGAATAGTGAGATAAGTTGTAGGTATAATTGTATCTTGTATCTTACATATAATGTATATTAACAAATTTAATTTAATAAAATATATTACAATATAAATGAAATGAAATGAAATAAAATGAAATGTGTATGTCTCTCTCTTTTTACTATTCAATACGATTCACTGATCCACAGTAGGAGAAATTGGTGGTGGCATCTATTGCTGCAATAGTTCATGACTCAGTTGGTGGTCCATACACTTTGTCTACCAATAATGTCTGGCAAGCATCTTTGGCTCTTTAATTAACTTGCGCGCCAATGAAGTGTCAACAAGTTGCCAACATCCAATATCCAACAACAACAACAACAACAATAATAACAACATAAGTAATAGCAGCAGCAACAACAAAGATACAATGACGACAACAATGCGCGTAAGTGAAAAATTACAGGATGTCTGACACGACCATAACTATCGATCGCCCGCTGTTGCGTTGACCAACTTTAGAGGCGACAATGGCATGGCGTTGCGTTGTGTCTGGAATTCATAATCAGTTCAGTTCAAGACAGACGCTTCCAGTAAGTTGATTGCAATTTACTTGTTAACCACAATGCAATATAAGAAGAACTGGAATCGACATTAACAGCAACCACTTACTGTGACCAAGGTGCGAAATAGTTTGCAATGCTGCAAGACAAGACACGGCCCACGGCCCACGGCCCATATACTGAATTTTCCCAGCTTCTAACTACTTACATACTAACATATAAGTAGAGCTGAGCCTAATACTCTGAATATTCGAGCAATAAATCAAAGAGCAAATTAAAGATATCGAACTACGATTAAGTAGTATTCGCATGTACTTAGTTGACGAAGACGACGAAGACGACAGAATGAGATTCGACTATTTTCTTGAATTTTTTACTAAAAATAAACAAGCCGAAAAACTCGGAAAAGGCACCGACAAGGGAACGAACATGGCTATCGCTGATGGAGAGACAAATGAAGAAGGGGAAGGGCAAATATGATAAAGAAAAAAATGATATTAATTTAAGGAGTTGAAATGAGTGGTAAAAAACAAATTATGCACTTGCATAACGAGGAACAAAAACCTTTAATAAAATCACGTTAAATATTCGAAAAACGTATATTTCGCAGCTACGAAGTGAAATATTTCTGTTGACAGAAAGACAGCAGGACAGACGGGACAGACGGGACAGTGAAATCTCAGACAACGATCGATCCTCATCCAGAGCAGCGCAAAAACAGAGACATAGACATATCGAGAACAACATTGTATAGGAGCAACATAGGAGGGGAAAAACTTGAAATTGAACTTGCCATAATTGTATCACGTGCAATCTGGAGACGACATTCACAGAGCAACCAAACGTTGGCTGGACGGATTCAATGATTGTGTGCAGTTCATAAACTACAATAAACTAAACTAAATCATCATCATTCGTGGTGCTTGAGAGCAATGGGTATGGATATGGTTAGGGAGTGGGAGTGGGAGCGAAGAACTAAACAGAAACAGAAGCTGAAGCTGGAAGAATGTAAGAGAGCAAAATCAAAGCAAAGTAAAGTTAGCGCGATCATCATCATCATCATCCTCATCATTGTCATCGGTTAAACGTTGCTCATTCTGGTAGCACGCAAAATTCCAAGATTGACAAGTTGGCTGCAGCGCGATCCGATCCGATACGATCCGATCACTCCACTCACTCCACTCCACTGCACAAAAACAACATAGCACACGCAGTATGAAATACTAGCATCTGATTGCAACGCTGTATCCAAAGATCGCGCATATCGAACGCGATCTCGATCGATCTTTCAGACGAACGTACAACCGAATGAATGTCGATCTTTTGAGCGAAGCTGAGGCGACACTTTTAGGCCACATCCACATCTTTACTGGATCAGTACCCTATGTTGGCTCGCTCCTGTCTGTTTCAATGCTTCGTCTTCTTTCACTGGCTGCCTCCTAAAGAAACACATTTTCAAACAGAATATTTTTATACGGTCGCGCTCGAAATATCAATGAGCTTCAAGGCGTTTTTTCTTGGCTTTTTGCAGAGAAAAATCGCAATGCGCGCTGGTTGTCCTGTTTCTCCAAAGGTCTTTCTTTCTGGAGACCAAGCGTAGCAGCAACAACAAAAAAATAACACATTTGCAGCATCCATGTGCCGTACGCAATTCTGATCTGCTGCATCAATGTTGTTGTCGTCGTCGTCGTCGTCATCATCATCATCATCATCGTGATCCAACACGTTTGGAGTGCGCATTGGGATTTTTAACTCGTATAAGTGGGATTTTTTCGTTCTTAACTCGATTAACGCATTCGTTCTGTTTCTTCTTTATGGTGCTTCTGGTGTTTATTTTGATAGGACCGAATAGAACCGAACAGAGCAAAACAAAAGAGATGAGAAGAGAAGAGTGTGCTGGTCTCAGATATACTTACATACATACTTGTGCATAGATACAGATATGATGAGCAAAAGCAAAGGCAGCAAGGCTGAGCAAAGAGAGATGGTACGCACTTTGGATGGATTGTTGCAATGTTTCGTCTCGCTGGATGCGTTTGATTTGTGTTTTGGTTTTTGCTTTTCGGCATAAATCAAATCTCTGCCAGCGAATTTGATGCGAATCGGTAACGAATCTCAGAAACACTGAAAAAAAGGAACTAATAATTCCCATTTATCCATAAAGTTTTCCATAAAAATGAAACTGAAATTTTAACTATTCACACTATTGTGAATAGATTTTACTTACTTGTATTCATAGAAAATTCTCTTTAAAACATGAAAGACAATAAAATTTAATAGAGTATTCTTTCAGTGTGCAGCCATTTTTTGTTTTTCGGTTGACTGGTACTGGTATTCATTCCTTGGTTAGACAGATATTATGGCAGAAAATTTATTTTATGGCGGTAATGGTGTTATGTTTTACGCGATTAGCAGGACCAAATGTTTGACATTGCGCGGCATTGTCAGCCAATTGTCTTTAGGTTCGATCTGGTCCGATCCCAGTCGGTTCACTGGTCCACTCTGAAAACACCAACAACACCAACAACATCAACAACAGACAACAAAAAATATAACATTTAGAAATGCTGCATTCAATTAAGCAATGTTTTCATCTGTATTTAGACATTGAGGTTATGTTGTACATAACTATTGTATTATACTTGCTTAATTAGGTTAAACTTATACTACATAGTAGTATACCCAAGTAGTGCCCCTTTTAAGCAAGGGCCGCTCTTCCGCTTTCTAAGGTTAAGGCGGGCACTAAGTGCAGCATGGCAGTTGGAGAAGTACGTTTGTAAAAGATGAACCCTTGACCGCCACAACCCATTATCAGTTTCTTTTAGTCTGTTTTCATCTAACTTACCTTAAACATGGCGGCGACTGCTACTACTGCTTATCGTAGACCGAACTACGAGTAGTAACATGGCTTGTTAAATGAAGCAATTTTTTATGGTTAATTTTAAAAGCGCACTTAAGTGAGCCCAAACTGTAAACTGATGGACCAAGTCAAAAGCAACAACATGATGGAGGAGATGCGACAAGAAGAGATGATGTGATGTGAATAAAGGAAGGCGCAACTTGTCAACGCGCAGTCAAAGATTGATTTCTTTGTTTATTGCAGTATGCGGCTCTGACAATTAAATAAAAGAACCTGGAAAGTCATACAAACGAATACACTAGCTTCGGTAGAGGTTAATTGTTTGCGGCAGCGGTGCTAAAGAAGCAGTTACATAGATATATGTATGTATTTACAATGTTCCCATTTAGAACGAGCATACTATTGCACCACAACCATATCATCGATAGACGACGTTTGATGATGACAACGATGGACTAATAAAAATTCAAAAATATCTGTCTTCCTCTTGCTTCTTGCTTCGAAAGTTTTTCATTTTAATTTATTCTAGTTTGATTTACTTAGATGCGCCCGGTTTGATGTGTCTTAGAACCGCCATATTTGTCCGTTAAGATGTGATTTTGAACGCATTTAAGCTATAAAGAACCGCATCGGGGCCGGGCACAGTAGCCTCTTACCGTTGCTCATCAATACCATGTCATCTTACCATCTTATCCAATTGATACAATACTATTTACATAATTAGTTTTTATTATCATTATTATTGATGAGTGAGTGAGTGAGTGAGTGTGTGTCATTTCGAGAGGAAAATGTTCGATGCTTTGATTTTTTCTTATTGCCATAAATCTCACGAATCGGGTTTGGTGACAACAAGTTCAGATGTGAACGGAAATGACCTAATGTGTGAAGCAACCATTTATTACATTGTCATTATTATTATTGTATTTTTTGATGAATTCGTTATTCTTTAAACAATAAAATTTAACTAAAAACAAATTAAAGTCATTTTAATTTTGAGAAAGCAAATATTATTGTATTTACTACATACGTGTGATCGATTTATAGAAATAGATCACATCCACAAGCAATAAAAGAGATTCTCTAATCAGAATTTAGAATTCAAAAGGTAAAAAACACAACGAACGTCAACCGAAATAGATAATCGTAGTATTGCCTATGTGGACTATGATGATTTGCTCGTTGATCATCTACAATATATCAGATCAATGATCTTAATGACTTAGAGAAGGCAGAATTCAAGGATTAAAAGAGTGAGATTGCATGCGACTCAAAACTCATAAAACTAGTTAACTACACACAAGTTGTGTGAGTTTTAAGGATTTTTTATATTATTATCTGGCGATGCGCATTCAATGATGGCTCCCTCTCTCTCTCTCTCTCTCTCTCTCTCTGTCTGTCTCTTTTCAAACGGCTTCCAAAGTTAGTCGGATATTAAAATCCCCGTTGCGCTATAACTACTTAGTTACTGTCGGATTAACTTATAAAAATTTTACTTTTCCGCATTCTATCTTTAGTGGGTGATGAATATCGCGTCTCCCCCATTCTCATTTAATCGTCGTATCATGTCTTCTAACATAACATCAACGCACATCAATGTAAATGAGCTTAACTTGGTAGTCATCATCTTCGTTCTGGGAGTAAACTATGTTTAGTTTTGGCCACTGTTAATTGCTCTTTTGTGTTATTGTGAGGATGGAGCCTGTCGTTAAATGAGACACGCACAAATTCTTCTGGTTCTTAGCCATAAAGTTCAGTGGTCAATGGCCAAGTGATAGCGACATAGGGATAGTCCATCTGAGGGACTTGTTCAACTCCATGGTGCATCTTTATTGTCAAGATTAAGTATCTGGGAATTTTTTGTTGTTCTCTCTGTTCTTTTTATTGTATTTTTCTGGAAGCTGAACATCATTTATCACATAAAAGAAGTTCTTCTCAGCTGCGTGCCGCAACGCCATCATATCGTACATCGTGGATTGATTCACCCACTAATTGAAGACGCATGCATGCATAACTTGAACGCAATCATCATCCAACTGACGAAGCCAACCAACTAACCTGCCACATTGCGGAAATACGCCTTTACGCTGAAAATTTTACTGTAATTAGTTAGTATTCCATCAAATACTCAATCCACGTTCCACTGGCACAGGCTCCACTTTGGTTAAATACAAGAAAATATACAAATCAAACGAATAATGTGCATACTTCCGACGTTCGCTCAATCTTCATGTTCTGCACAAGCATTTTTTTTTTTTTAGTCTGCGTTTGCTTGCTCAGGTTTGTACTCAGTTTTGATTCACCTGCTGCTGGTTGCTGTTTGCTGTTTGCTTGCCCATTAGTCACATGAGTCCTTAGCGCGCGCCCGCATTACTCGTATCCTTGCTGGCTGCATAGAGAACAAACGAATGGACGACAAGTGCCAATCATTACCAAATGCAACGGACTTTGTTGTTCTTTTCATCATTCTTTTGTTTTGCACCACTCCTCGTGTTTTTCGTCTTATCTTTTTCATTCGTGCGTTTTAGCAATTACCCACAATTGTCTTTGGTTGCCTTTTCTTGGGTTTATTATAATCATTTTTTTTTTAATTTTTTTTTTTTTTTTTGGTGTTTTTTTCTGTTACAGGATCTGTGTAGAGTGAGCGTTCATCTGCGTTGGCTGCATCATCTTTGGCATGCATTGCACCTTTCAAATCGCACTTAATTTGCTTTTGCTTTTGGGTTTTATGTGCAAGTTACTGTGCTGCCTACTTTTGTCATACCTTAAACTCATCCAAACACAATCATCCATCCACACACCATTGAGTACATGTACGGTGCTCCTGGTCCTGGGCTATAGAGTAATGTTAATGGAATTATAATTATAGAGTCGCTCCCTCGCTTGTTGTATTGTCATCGTTGGCAAGTGTCGCAACTTGGTTTGGCAACTATAGCTAATGTTGTCAGTCAGTCAGTCAGTCAGTCAGCCAGACAGACTGACAGACAAGCAGACAGTGAGACAAGTACTCACTCAATTCCAATGCAATGCTCGGTTGTCGTTGCTCTGTAACATTAAATTGTCAAAATGTTTGCACCTCTTATCGCTCATTGTCTTGTGGCACGTGCCCGTTGAACGAAGGGAAGTGTAGAGAACTCAACTGTGTCTGTGCTCTAATTTCATGTATTGGAAAAACTCTGCCAGTAATTTTCATGTTTTTATTAAAATACAAAATTGTTATTGAATTTCGCATATGATTTTTAACTTTAATTGAATAATTTTCTAAAACATTAAGAAAGAACTCAAATTAAAACATTATTTTCTCTAATATTTACTAATATTTACCATTTACGCCCAATTGTGAATATTCCTTTGAATATCTTTTCAGAAGTGCAAAAGCTTTTCATACAAAATATCAACATGCATTGGCTGCATCATCTTTGGCGTGCATTGCTCCTTTGAAATCGCATTTAATTTGCTTTTGCTTTTGCTTTTGGACTTTATATGCAAGTTATTGTGTTGCCTACTTTTGTCATGTTTATGTTATGCATCTGTGTATTCTTGTACTATTATTTTTATGTTTGTTTTTTTTTTATGATGCTTAGACTAACTCAGTGGCTCCTCTTAAAATTGCGGTATACTTTATCTGTTTAGCTGGTGTTTGTATTCTTGTATTTGTAACTAGTCAGAAGAATTGTTTGGGGTTTTCGTCGGATCTGCATGACGTCTTGTCTAAAGCGCCTCATGGACAACATGCATGCACCCAAAATAATTACAGAAGTGTGAAATGTATAAAAAATTCTAAAATGTATAATAAATATCATATTGATTTGAATTCTACTCTATTCCCGCTTACCTTGGCAGCACTTTCTACTCGTTGTATTTCACTTGAAACTTGGTCACACTTAATTCTACCCTAGCCCAGGCAGCAGTGTTCGTTACTCGTTGGTCTTCGCATGCACCTTGGCAGCATCTTAACAGACAATGAATGTGTAAAGTGTTATATTGCATATTGAGTGACTGTATAACAGATTTCTTTACCAATAACAATTTTTCAAATTATCAGCCAAATGCGAAAATATGAAAATATTTTAGATTGCTTATATGAAGAAGAAGAAAATGTTTGTTATGATTTTTGAATATTTTTATTTTTCTAGAATAAATCAAGAACTTAATAAATTAAACGGCCATATTACAATTACATACAATTATTTATGACAATTTACAAATAATAAAACTAAATATGTATCTAGAAGACCACAAAGTTACTCATCTATTCCTCCTACTTAGTAGCTTGCTGTATTTACAATCCAATGATTATATTTAGTTATCTTTGATCAGACAAAAGAAAACTTGTGAGTTAATCTAGACAATCTAGTTGTATACAATATTTTACATAGATACAATAAAAATTATTCGTAAATCTATAGTTTTCATGTTCTGTGCCAAAATATATTGTTTTGTATATTGTTTTGTATAGAAAAATATACTTAGAAATTGCTTCAAATCAATTGTAAATGAATGCAAAATGCATGGCACATTGGGATCATTTTGTCAACCGGTTTCTTTCGTTTAATCGTTTAATAAGAGTAGTTAAAACATATCTAGTATTATGTTATACATAGATATGTAATTAATTATTTCGAAGATATTTGGAAACTATTGCTACACCTAAAGTAATCGTATGTTTGTGTTTCGATATATGTATCCTTAAATATTACATGTATGTATAGTTGATTTCGTTTGATTTGTTTAATTATTTTTCGTATTTTAAGGGGGTTTTCATATTGTACATAGATATAGATTTAGATATAGAGATAGAGATAGATATAAAGGTATATATAAGTAGTATATATAAGTAGTTTATAGTATTTCTAATGCATATTTTTATCACAGCTTGAATTTTAGGCACTAACTTAAATCTAAATCTGAATCATCATCATTCATTTCATTTGAAATTCTAAGTAGTAGAAACATACACATCGCGTAGTCCATTGATAAACTAGAAAGATTGTCCAATAATGTTTTGATAAAGATACAACTACCCCCAGACACTTCACAACATGTCTATCGGTCATTGCAATTTCCAAAAAACAAAAAAAAAAAATGCACTATCGGTGTTTTGTTCTTGTGATTGATCGATCGATTTCACATCTACATCTATATATCTACAACCACTAGTAGTCTCTAGTCATTGATTTAGGATTAGATACAATTACATATACATTATATGTGTCCTATATGTTCTATATGTAAGGTCGCTATCGGTCTAAGTACGCTAAAACTATAAAATAATTTATACAATTTTAATTACAGGCGAATGGATTTATCTATGATAACAGCATTCAAAGGCACGGCACGGCACGGCACGTCAAGAGCAGAGCAGATCAGATCCAATCCAATCCGTCCCACATCTGCATCGAGTGAAATTAACGGCGTAGAAAGGCACTTGGGTTGTGTACGAGTGTTTGTGTGTGGCAAGATCTTTTGGCAGAAATTTTAACCTAACATCAGTCGTCAGGTCAGTCATTCAGTCAGGCTATGGTATCTATATATCAGACACGTGTTTCGGTGCTTCGATGCAGAGGCTGCAGTTCACGCTGTGTGTCGTTGTAGTACTCATGATCAGAACTCGTTGGTTCTGAGCCGGGCACATTAACCACTTCCAGTGGTGTTGGGGGGCCATTGCATGTGCCTATGACTGGTATGCCAATAGTTTGTGTTGGTATCGGCGCCTCGCCGGCAGTCAGTGTTTGTGCATTCAAGAGATACTCAGGATTATCGACGCTCACGGGTACGCCAATCAAATCCATGTAGCCGCCAGTCGTGGTGTTGGCGAGAGCGTTGTTATTATTGTGGTTTGTATTGTTGTTAATGTTGCCCGCTGCCTGGCATGTGGGCATAAGATAATCATCCTCGTCGACTGGTAGGTCGAGACGTAGATTGCCAACGCCGACTTCACGAGCATTAGAGTCTGTTTCGTCATCACCGCCACCTGAATTCTTGTTGATGGGATCTTTACAATACCGATTGAGCTTAGGAATCTCATCGGTGCCGTCGGTGCGATGGCTGGGTCCTGGTGCAGCCTTTGGCTGAAGGTAGTCCTCCGCTTCGACCATTGTTTCTGGGCCATCTGTTGTGGGTGCCAGTTTTCGTATGAGATCCTTTTCATCCTGACTTGTGTAGGCGGGAAGACGTGTGAATTTGTCGCCGGGTATGGCCAGATAACGACCGGGATCACGTGCGAATTCTGCAAATACATTCACCAATTGCTTAAATGAGGGTCGCATCTCAGCATCCAGATGCCAGCAAGAAAGCAAAGTACAGTAAATGTCGAGAGAGCAGATTTCTGGTTGCTCCAGCTTAAGTCCAACTTCAATGAGATCTGGTATGTCTTTGGCAGGTATATTTTCATGTGGTCTTTGACCGAAAGTGAGCAGCTCCCAGATGGTAACTCCAAAAGCCCAAACGTCTGATTTACTCGTAAACACTCGATGACGTATGCATTCTAACGCCAGCCACTTGATTGGCATTTTGCCTCCAGCGGCCTTGTACTCATTAGAATCATTTGCAAGCAGTTTTGCTAGGCCAAAATCAGTAATCTTGACACACGAAGGCGTTTGTACAAGCACATTCCTTGCTGCCAGATCCCGATGTACCAAGCGTTTTTCTTCCAGATACGACATACCCTTGGCAATTTGCGTTGACCAATTTAGCAAAGCTTTAGAGCCAATTTTGTCACGATTATTGCGCACGTAGTCAAGCAAACAACCTAGTGGCATAAGCTGGGTGATCAGCATCATTTGTGAGGACATGCAAACAGCTAGAAGTTTCAGTAAATTTGGATGTTCCACAGACGCCATTATATATGCTTCACGAAGGAATTCTTCACTTGATTCGGCGCCAGATGACTTTAGCAGTTCCTTAATAGCGACTGGTATTTTAACATTCTCACCCTCTGGCACCCAGACTCCTTTAAATACACGCCCGAATGCACCCATACCCAAAACACCACCCTTACGTAACTCGGCATCCTTCACAATGCGAAGTTTGCACAGATTCGCTCCAATATTCGAAGGTCTTAAGGGCTCAGAATCTTCGCAGCCCGAGAGTACCATTGTCATTTTAACGGCCTCCTTCTTTGCCTTTGTCTTCTGCCGGCAAACGTAGGTCACCACGAAGAGCACACAGAACACGAGCACTAAAGTGGAACATGCGATAATCAAGATAATGTAATTGTCAACGCCCGCTGTTAACTTAGCGCCTTTTGGTGGACTGGCCGTGCAGAATGGACCAATGTGCATTGACTGGTAGTTGGCGTGCGGATACTCGGCCGGGCATTTCGAAGTGCAGTTAAATGTGGTCGAATTATCATTGGGATCACCTTCGCCAAACACTTTGAAGCTACGACACGCAACGCAATCTTCTGAACCAGGTCCAGTGCAACTTTTGCACTCTGGATGACACTCAAAGCACTCGTGTTTTACCTCGTCGGCATAGTGATCCGGAGGGCATTCGTCCTCGCACTGTTCGCCGCGTTTATAACCGGCACATTTGGAGCACACTTGTTCGTGAAAACCGTAACCAGTACAAAGATCACATCGGGGATGACATTTGCGACAGATTGTTTTGCCAGCAAGTGGTTTCAATGATCCCTGTTCTTGTGGATTGACATACTCCCAGTAGTAGCCATCGGGACACTTTTCGTTTTTCAGAAGACAACGTTCTACGGTAGCATCATTGTTGATGATCGCCAGATTGCATGTTTTACAGCCTCCGGGTGCGATGGTGTTCTTGGGGCCGGTGCAGCCTTCACAGGTCTCATGACACTTACGACAGATCCCGTAGTCAGAGTATTTGTCTTCAGGACAGACGGTAACGCATCGTTGCTCATCACGCACATGCACACACTCATCGCAATGTTCGGAGCCAGGACCGGAACATGTGCGACACTCTGGATGACATTGCTTGCATGTTTTCGCATCGAATTGGTAGGCACTGCAAGAACAAATCAAATAAGAAAAAGTCCTAGCTATGTTCAGCTACTGTCAAATGGACTTACTTTGTAATGTTACGACAATCGGCAATGCAGGTTCCATTATAGTTAAAGTTCCTACACTCCAGACACTGATCTGCATCTGAACCCCAGCAGCCCGCATCTTGGCATTGATCCGAACAGACTAAATTGTCTTTTTCTATAAATTACAAGAAAGTAAATATTTAATTTAACTACTTCAACATCTAGGACAAGTTTCAATACTTACTGCATTCAGCCTTATCACGATTCTTTTCAATGACAAAGCCATGATCGTGTGATTTTTGCACTTTTTGCCAGATTATATCCGCAACAAAACAGAGATCATCGTTCTGTTGTATAACCACTGAGCCAGAATTGATACGCTTTAGACTGCGCAGTTCCAAACTTCTCAGAGAAGATTTCACAATTGAAAGCGAAGCAAAATAGTTTTCCATTAACTGGCGTCCATGGATGATTTCGAGATTGCGGAAATACGATAAGTTCTTAAAATCCGGATGTGCGCCTTCTATATCTAAATAGCCTGTGATTTCTTTCACTGTCGAGAACACTTCAAGGCGATCTGGATGCATGGCAACGTAACGTGGGCCCAACGAATAATTTTTATAGATGTCTTGGTAGCCAGAGAATGTCTGATCCAATACGCGTATGGAACCCTCGATGACAGTGCAACCCTTGTACGAGTTAATGTTGCCAGAGTGCAACACCGATATTCCTGGACATGTCTTCGGACATGGCCCATTACAAGGCACGCACTCACCATCCTTGGCCATCTTGATCCTACCCCAGCGCCATTGTCCTTCAGCAAATGCTCGGGACATTCCTTAACACAAGTTGCACCATAGGCATACTTGCCTTCTGGATTTGACTCCCAGAGATAATTTGTTGGATTATATTTCTGCATGGGCGGACATTCCTCCTTGCAAACACCATCATCAAAGAAGTTCTTACAAGCGATACAATCCTTTTGCGTGGGACCCGTACAGCCGCCAGCGCAGAACAAGTGACAACACTCCCGTGGCCGTGGTCCAAAGCATCGACCTTGGGCGCATTGAGGTGAACAATTGATTTTACTAAACTTCTGACAGTTGCCCGGACCCTCGCCCCAACAGCCATCGTCACACGATTCATGACACTTCGGACACTCACGCTCTGGCGTCGTGAAGTTGTACACATAGTTGTACTTATCATTGGGACCAGAGATGATCTCGCGCCAATTGATTGTCTTTATGTGACACAAGTTGAAATTATTGAAGAAGCCCACTGAACCCTGAAGTATATCACGCAATGCGGGCATCTCCAGCGTGAACATTTTCGAATAAGTGGCAAAAAGCGCGAACTGTTCGTCTTGAACATTCAAATTGAATAATGTGCGTCCACGTATGATTTGAAGTCTATATAGAGAATGATCATTTGGAGTTAGTGACCATACGATACATCGAAAGGCAAACACAAACTCCAACTTACCTTGGGAAAACGACTTTTCGTATATCCACATGACTGATTAATATGTAACCCGTCACTTCGCGTATCTTGTCCAAAAAGCTGAGATCCAAATTAGGATCCTGTAGCCAAGTCAACTCCAGATTACCATCAACATAGGTGCAGTTAAAGTAGCGATCACGTAAATTTCGATAATGATGTTCTCGATTGGAGGGCACAGAGAGGCGAGATTTGGTGCCAATGCAAACTGTAAAGAAAACACATGGGCAAATTTAAATTAATATTGTCATTTACTTTCAGTTTAAATATTGAAATTTTGGAGGATTTTCCTGTGGTAAAACTTTGTGTGGGTGAACATTTTATTTTAATAATACTATTTTCTTTAAGATAAATTAATTGTGAATCTGGCACTGACCTAAACCCACGCTATCACATTAATGGATTGGATTGGATTGGAATGGAATGGAATGGGCTGGTCATTGCAATCCGGCCGGAATGTACATAATAGAAAGCGCTTACAAGTTTTACACACAATTCCATTTACCAGAACGAAATGCGTGTGCGTAAAGGTTTAGGACCGTTGCAACTAAATCTTTGACAACCAGTTAGAAGTCAGACAGTCCGACTAACTGACTGACTGACTGACTGGCTGACTACTAAGTGAATGAATGAGTGATTGTCTGTCTGATCTATCTAATTATGCGTGTGTCCAGACGACGATGACGACGACGAAGCTGATTATTTGTGAGTGTGGGTGTCACATTAAGTATCTAAAGCAAACAAATGCTGAGCAATTAATTTATTTAAATTATGTAAACGGAAATATTTGTTAGTGCCATTAATAAAAACAAAGTGTGATCTTGCCAGCGAGTCCAATATATTTATTTCTCTATGATTATATCAAAGTCTATTGCATGTGCCGCCTTCAGATTAGAATTGGAATTGGAGGGGACGACTGTGGGCGCTTGCGTGTTACGAATCGCAGAAACTAACCCTAAAAGCTATTAAACACCATCACCCATTCGCCCAGCACCCATTAACCATCCATTCACTGTTAAGGAGGCTATGAAGAACTTTATTCATTCTAAGTAAATCATAAAGACAAAAGAAAAAATCAAGTTCGTTGCTTAAGTCTTTCGTTTCATTGTAACAGAAATTTTATACATTATTTACTCGGAAGAGGAACATAAAAAAAGAAAAAAATAACAAATAAAAAAGTGGATAAGAAATTAAAAAAAGAAAAAACTGACAAAGCAAGTGGGCGCTCATACACACACACACACAAATACATAGAGACTGTAGTGCAACAGAAACTTCAATTCAGAGTTGGCGTTTTTAATAATTAACAACCCACGCCAAAAACAAAAAACAAAATGTATCTGATGATGATGATGATGATGATGATGATGATGTACATTGTTATTGTCTCTTATCATTAGTCAGCAACGGCGACCTGTTGTGCTGGGGTTTGAGTTCGATTTGAGCAGCATCTTCATTGAATTTTGAATTTGCATAATATAATATGATTATTATTAATTTGAAATTCTTTGAAAATCAAAACGCCGCGACTACATTACACATCCAACATACATTTGTATACATACTTAGTATCTGTAACTGGGCGTGGGCCAAAACAAAACAAAGCAAAGTGTGCCATGTGTCAGAGAGTTAGAGAGCCAGAGTCATCTTCGGATTCAAAGAGTTTTCGGGTGCTATCAATAATCAATAACGAAACACCCACCCATTAATAATGTATGTATGTAGAGATATGTACAAATGTACTAAGTAAATTTGCTGTTTGTTGTTGTTGATGTCGTTGCACCTACTTATGGTTAAGAAATAAAATGAAGACACGCAAATGTGGTTAATTAGTTGACATTCAATCGACGACGGTCACAGCGGTTTGTGACAATGATATAGAAAGTTCACTAAATACGAGTAAACATACTCAGATACATAAACACACACACACGTGGGTTGCTTGTCTTTCTGAAACGCCAATTTATTGATGAAATGATAAAAACTTAAGCAACAAAAGTGAGAAGAGAAGAGAAGAAAAGAAAAGAACAAAAAAAGTAGTTTTAAATTGTTCCCAAACAATAAAGGAATATTAAAAAATATTTTTGTTGCTGAAAAATTCTTTAACAAAATATTTAATTTTGCCTTCAGGAAATATTTTTCTGAACAATCAACCAAAAGTCAGCGGGTTTGGTTCTAAGTAGAATTTACGCGCAAAAATGCGTGAGATAAATACCGCAACTGCCACAAGCATCTGAATCGCTTCTGCTGCCTGCTTCTACTATAGTTGATTCTGCTGCTTTGGCTGCTGTTGACGTTGACCATATTCGCCAAAGTGGCTTAAAAACGAAAAAGTTGCCAAGAAAAACAAAGAAGAAGAAATGAAATCAAAAATAATTTAAAATAAAATAACAAAAAAAGAAAAGCATAAAAGTCGAGAAGAATATTTCGCTAACGACAAACAGCAACAAACACGAAGATGAACATGACGACAAAAGACAAAAACACAAAGCGGTAATAGCCGCAATGACAATGACAACGGCAACGGCAACGACAACAGCAACAGCAACAGCAACGATGGCGGCAGCTTTGGTTTGTTTATTCAAGTGGAAACCATGGAACGAACCAACACAGTGAGGCACAGCATCTGAGTATCTCACTTGTGCTGATCAAAGTCTTTGGATTTCTTTCTGTTTTGTTCACTTTTTGTACGATTTGCCTTTAAAGCATAAAAATTTTGTACAAATTCTTGTGCTTTGTTCTTCTCGTCGTCGTCGTCGTTTGTCTTTACGAGTGAGTATCTTCTGAATTTGGTCTTATGTCGTCTGTCTTTTAAGTAGCTGCTGGCTAGCAACTTCATGCACTTCTTCCTACCATGTGCCCTATGTTCAGTTTTTCGTTCGATCGTTCATATCTCATACAGAACCCTATTCAAGTTATGTTTGTAAGAGTTTTATGGACGTCACTTTATCGTGGACAATTTATCAGCAGCAGAAAGCGTTGATGGCGATTTTGTTTTCTTTTTTGCCATGTTGCAACCTTCCTTCCAAAAGACTTAAGCTCCTCTATCAGTCTGTCCCTTAGTCTGTGCGATTTTTCGCTTGTTGAATTTGTGTTTGTGACACGCCCGCATTGAGATCTCTCTCTCTCTCGAGTCCTAAGAACACTACAAACTAATTTGTAATCCTTAGGCTAAGTAAGGCGACGCTAATGAGTACCTGCCTGATTGCCTGACTGCCCGCCTGCTGTTACCAAGAGATTTTCGATTGAAGATGTCTGGAATGGTCGAATACTTTAATCGTAAGTATAAAAAATGCAAAGCAAGGCAAATCAAAGAATTAAGATGGAAATAAAAAGCTTAACATTCAACAGCCAACAGCTAAAAGCGAATAACGAATAGCAAACAGCGCAGCACACAAATCAAAGTCATAATTCATACGTCGCTCATTAAAACAAAAGACTTAAGCAACGAACTTCATGAACTCGAACTCTGCTCATAACAAGAAAAAAAAACAAAAAAAATCCCAAGAAACTGAAACTGGGAAAATGAAGAGAAAGAGAGAGAGAGAAAGAAAGATCAAGATTACTATTTTTTAACTTTATGCATTTGTTTATCGATTGTTCCCTGGTTCGTTTGTTCGTGTGTTGCCACAACTTCAGTTGATTAATAACGTACGAGTATTGTAGCTTTTCACATTCCACCAGCGCAATGCGCTTTTACATTGTGGCTAATGTCTACTGATTTTGCTGTTACTGTTTGCCCCACTCACTTCGCCTTAAACTTTCTAAATCGTAGCGACTTTTTATTTTCATTTTTTTTGTTTCCTATTGGTAAAAAGGCCAAACATAGTAGTAATTTCTTCTCAAATTGAATGAGTATCTGTGTATCTATGTGCAGCATAATCGATTTGTTATTTTGGCCAAAAGAATCAGAATCAAGAAGATTCGAAGAAACTATAGTAGAAGCTGCACGCGCTTCTTGAAGAAAATCTGATGAAAAACGAAGAATCTTGCTCGCACTCCACGATTCTTCCTTGGCTTTCATTTGGGAATTTCTCAACTCTTGAGCGCTGTAGGCTTTCTACTTATTGTGGCTCTACTCTATTCTACTCTACAATAAAAAATAAAATATTTTTTTTTTGTCTTTATTATAATTTTGGTATCTTTTTGTTTTTTTTTTTTTTTGGTGTTTTTTGTGTATATTTTCATTTCGTGGAAAAAATTCTTTTTCTTCTTTTTTTGTTTTTTTGTTGTTGCTTCTTCTACTCAAAACCACCTGGATTTTGTTATTGCTTTTGCTTTATCGTTAATTTTGTTCCAACATCTTTTATGTTTTTTTTTTGTGTGTTCTTTTCTTGTTTTCGTACATGTATCAGTTTCAAAGTTTGAAGAGTATCTCAGCTTGTATTCTTAGTACCTTTTGGCCAAATGCGGCGCATAGTTCCCTCTTCTCACTCTTCACGTTCTTCTTTTGCTTTACTTTCCTTTCTTTCATTCCATTTTATTCCATTCCTTTCCCTTCCTGACCCTTCATCTTTAATTGTATTGTGAGATTTTCCCTGTGAGGCGGCTCCAGGCTAACAAAAGATTTTATAGTAAAATAACAAAAGATTTAAAAGGGCATTAAGTATATGTTAGTCTCTCTTCTCAAACCAATATCTGTGAATATCTATCTCTACATGTATTTGTATGTTGGTATGTTGTGTGTGCGTGTGTGTGCTTGGTCTTTTAAATGTTCTTAGCACTTGAGGCTGCAAGGCAACAATCAAATTAATAGGTAGGTTGCGTTCGGTCCTCAGCATAAAGTTGAAAAATACTGAAAATACTCGTAATGAAGCTGAGAATTATCGATAAACTCGATTGGCGCAACGACAAGTACATTGATCTTTGCTCCGCATACAAGTTAAGAGTTAAGTTTAGTCAGCTCAGCGCAGTTCAGTTGCTTGTCATAAACCACAAATCTTTGGTGAAAGTACGCCAAGTATCTAGATACAAAGCATAAGCAAATGAGTGGCAAGCGTAAATGAAGAAACTTTCAATACGTGGTTTTTCTTTCTGTTTGCTTGTCCGTCTGTCCGTCTGTCGGACTGTTTGAGTGTCTGTTTGTCTTTTATTAGGTGTCACAGATTAGCTTGCATGTTGTGCTCTTGCGCACATATGTATATATGTATCTTTGGTATGCCAAGTGGCATGCGGCAGTTGAACCAATTGAAAATGTTGTTATACACTCAGCAGATACTCAGATACTCGAGACACTCACTCACTCACTTGTATTGTACATTGAAGCAACAAAATGCATAAATAATTCATAACTGTTTTGCGACAATTCCAAGTGAAGCACGCGCCGTCTCTACTTGTATCTTAGAGTTGCTGGTGCTGCTGCTGTTCCTGTTACTAAACTGAAATTGCAATGTTGCAACAAAAGCTTGAATAAATCTTTTAAGTTGTACTGCATTCGCTCACTCACTCACTCACTCACTCATTCAGTCATTCAGTCAGGCAGTCAGTCAATCATTCATTTGTAATCTTAGCAAGCAAAACAATAACAAAAAGAAGCAAAAAGTATCTAACTTAACTTAATAAATTCATTTACGCCATGCCGCCGATGCAATTAATGCAGGTTGCTGCCACTCATTAAAGGCGCTTGCCACAGCTTAGCAAGGCAACACACCAATAAGTAAAATGAATTGAAATGAAAAAAAAAAAAAAACAACTTGAAAGTATCTACGCATTTACGTGCTTCGGATTTAAGATGATGATGATGCCACTAGTTAAGTTTGTACATTCGTAGAATGTAGTATGAGTTATGTTGGTTGGAAAATGCATCTACCGAATTGTTGTTCTGTGGTTGGAACTTTCTTTTTTGCGTGCACCAGCAGCAGCAGCAGCAATTACATTTTTTCTCTAAAACTCAAGGCGGCCTTTCATTGAAACTAACCTAACTAAAAGCACCCAAGCGCCCTTTAACCATACACAGATATTTTTACTTACCATACATACATATATACATACATATGTAGATGCATAAGCATAAGTATTTGTGTATGTGTATGGAGTATGGTATAGTAGTAATTTTGCTTGGCACGAATCCGTGATTATGATTTTTCTCGTGTCTTATGCTTGCTGGCTGTGTGCGCGCGCATTAAACTTTAACAAACTTCAGCACATTTACGAAGAGCAAAATAACAAAAATCGCTTCAAGCGCATCTTCTTCAATGTTGAGAAACATTCAAACAATCACTTTAAACTTAGCAAACTTAACAGCAACAACAACAACAACAAAGCAACCGACAAAGCAACAACAATAAACACAGATAGACACAACAACAAACAATAACAAAAACTGCAAGCAATGTTCATTTCGTGTTCAATGTTTGTTCATTGGTTCGTTTGTTCGTTCGCTCGTTCCCTCGCTCGCTCCTTAGTTGATTATTTAGTTCATTCCTTCGTTGGGTCGCTTGTTCGTTCATTTAAGATTTTGAACAACAATTGGTCAGGGTCGTGCCTCACGACATCGCACAACAATAACAACAGCAACAACATCAACAACAATAATGATGATGATAATGATGATGATGATGGTGCAAAATCATCAAGCGTGGGGATCGAACAAACGTGAAAAAGTCTCGCGTCTCTTCTGCTTGCCCAAAATGTTGGATTAGATAAGATTTTCTTAGCTTGGCATTCTAAGAGTCTTTTTGTCTTTGAAATAGCAATAAGTACAATACATTGAATGAGCTTCCAGATACAAATTTTGTATGTATAACGAATCTTATATTAAAATGGGTCCAATAGTAATAGTAGTAGTTGAATGAATCTTGATTGAGTTTATGCTTTTGTTTTTCATTTTGCTAACATTTACTTATTTTATTTTTGGCTTTTATTTTCTAACCAATAAAAAATTGCTATTTCACTTCTTTCATTTCATTCAATCATTCCATAAGATACTCAGTAGTACTACATTCGAAATTTTATACATATAAAAAATGAAACTGATAATTTCAAATTCTATTTTTAGCTATGAAAAATCTAAACAGATTGTTTATGATTGAGTATCGAATGCCATCCATCCAATCAAAACAGAAGTAAAATGTTTTACCAAGCCAAAAAGCAAAACAAAATCTTATGTGGGCAGCAGCAGCAGCAGCAGCAGCAACAACAACATCAGCAACATCAGCGAAGAAAGGCTAAAAGAGTTTTGTTGTAGTAGTTCAGAGCTTGGTTTTGAATTAGGAAAATGGTTGTTTTGTTTTTTTTTTTTCACAAAACACTGAGATCGCCCACCCTAAAATATGAAGAAGGAAGGCATTGCAAATGAAAAATTATCATGGGTATAGTTTTTTTTCTTAAACTTCAATTTAATGAAAAATTTGAAAAACAAAAAAAATAAAAATTTAAAATACCAAGAAGCGAATATCTTCAGATGAGTTTAATAGCAAAACAAAACACTCATATTATATATATATACAATATGATACACACAGATACTCTAAAAACTCATATTGCTACAAGTGAGACAAACCTATTTGCTTGTGTCTGGGTGAGCAGCAGCAGCAGCATCATCGTTTCTGTTTCTAATACGGAATACGAAGATACTCACTCACTTGTATATTGCACGAACTGAGATCGAGATCTCAAGCTAGTAAGTATGAGTGAGTGTATCTGTGTTTAATATGTCAATATATCTACATCTGTATTGTTGTTGGTGTTCGTGTTGTTTGTATGTTGAAAACCAGTATTTTCATTATTCTTATTGTTGTTGCTGTTGCTGTTGGTCGAAGATGCAACACTGCCGCTGCTGCTGCTGCCATAACAAACAAGCAAGAAATCAACGTTTTAGTACAATAAATTCAACAGGTAGAAGGAACTTATATTTTCCTTAAGTAGTTTTTCTCTTCTTTTGTGAAAAATTATGAACAAAAATTTCAATTAATTTTATTCAGATTCCACACTTTTGTTGCAGCAAAAAGCATTTCAAATTTTCATAATTACATTGTTTAATCGACAACACACGGCTGTCTGTGGTGGCTGGTGATGGTTGGTGATGGTTGGGGCCTATTGGAATGGATGGAGATGGATGGGGATGGATGCTGTAAGCGCACTATGGAATGTGGTTTGTCAAGCACTGAGATACAACATCAACTCATATAAAGAGAAAGAGAGTAACAGAGAGACAGAGCGAGAAAGCGAGAGAGGAATATAATGATAGACAAACTAATACAAGCGCACGTGCTAACGTTTAAGTTTTTAAATTATGTATCTACATGCATATAAATGTATCTTTTGCTGTATCTAAGTATCTGTATTTGTATTTGCATTGCATTTGTATGTGTATTCGAATTTGTCTACAAATGATTGTTGTATGTATCTATGATTTACTGTGTATGCGAGTAGGATTAGATTTTTGTTTAAACTTTTACTTGGATTTAAGGAGATAGAGAGAGAGAGAGAGAGAGAGAGGAATTCTTAAACAAATAAGTATACAAATAATAAAATACATAAATCTTATTAAGAAATTTCTTTTTGTATTCTTTTTTCTATTTCGTTGCATGTTACAAATCTTTCTTTACCTCTACTATCGCCAGATGTTTATTTGCACAAGAAACATACATAGATTTATGTACTTAGAAATATAAATATTTTGCCATATGTAAATTAGTTATTTTACTTTAATAACGTTTTTCCGTTCCGCTTAGCAAAAGTGTGAGTTTTAAATTGAGAAGTGTGAAGTGTGAAGTGAGTGTCACCCCAAGTAAACCCACTAGACACCACAATTCGATACAATCCTATGTACAATCCTACAGACCTAGGACAGTCGATTTGTTTGCAATTTAGTAGTTGTTATCGAATCGAAAGATAGAACATTATCTGTTATCTATGCATTGGCATATCCGGTTGAGATAATATAAAAAAAAAAATTCAAATTGAAAATTATTATAATAACTGAAATCGAGTTAAATGCAAATCGTAGATACAAGCGAGAAATTGACGATCAACAGATAACCCCCCCTTAGGCATATTGTGTACTATGATTCGTATTTGGTTACCTTGTTTCGGTTTCGTCTTTCTTCCTTCTTTTTCTGCTGTTTCTTATTATTATAAATGTGTATTACAATATTATTTAAAGGCCGCAAGGCTGATTTCCTCTGAACTCAATGAGCGAGGCATGTTTGCATTTCAAACTCAATTCCATTCCTATCCAATACAATCCAATCCAATCCACTCTCTCTTCTTGTTGCTTTTAAATGTTTGTTTTCAACAAATATTTACTTGGCAATACTATTTGCACAATTGTATGTATTGTAGTATTTCTCTGTATAAGATTTATTAATTTTTAGGCGCTTAAATGAAACTACAATACAACAGCAACATCAACAACAACAACAACAACAAGTATCTATCGAGATACCCTTACCCTTTTTTAATGTTGTCACGATTGTTCATAAATTAAATCGCATTTATGCGCTAAAATATCGTTGAACAACAACAACAACAACAATAGCAACAAAATCATAACTACTTTGAATAAGATACATTTTCATGTTATTATTTGCACATAAAAGAATACAAATATTTGAACACACGCGGCGAAAAAAAATTGAAATCTTTTTAACCAGAATTCATTTAATTCGCATTCAGTACAAAAAAAAAAATAATAATCAGAAAAAAAGAAATCAATTTTTTAACATTTTTACTCGAAAAGCAAATATTTTATTATTAATAATAAATGTAAATATGTATCTAGATATACATATTTGTCTGCACTGAATTCGCGCGCTTTTACAAAAACAACAAACTCATATGAACTCAACTTAACTCGAAAAAAGAAAAAAACAAAATGAAAAAAAAAAAAAACAACACAAAACGTAAATACGAAAGTATCTAATTGCGTTCAAAACAAATTAAACCAGGCGAACGACTAAACAACAAAAACAATAACCATAGATATACAATAGTATAGTACAAGAACACAAAAAAACAAAACAAAAAAAAACATTCGATGCTGTCAAAGTTAACTGGAATTGTGTCGCCTGCCTCATACATAAGTGCAATGCCTGCAATTCTACGAAAGAAAAAAAAAATTAAAACAACCAACTGACGTGTAGATACATAGTAGATAAAGGGGGGGAAGACTGTGAAAAAGTGTAGGAGAATGTACGTAAGAAATATGAGATTGCTGACAAAGCTACACGAAGCATTTTTACATCAGAATTGCAATTTCAGTTTCCTAGTTGTAAACTAAGAAGGAAAGACATTCATATACAAAATTTTGGATATCGTTCATAACTAAGTATGAAAGTTAGATTAGGTAATCCCAATAAGAAATACTCATGTATGGTACATGAGTTATGATTATAGAAGGTGTGTAGAAAGGTGTGTTAAGAAAGCATTAAACATATTCAAAATTTAGTTCTGAAATTTCCTTATGACATAAGAAGACATAATTTGCTTTGCAAATCTATATATATAAAAGAAAGTCGTGTTAGTTACACTATTTATAACTCAAGAATGGCTGAACCGATTTGGCTGAAAATTGGTGGGGAGGTAGCTTAGAATCAGGAGACGGACATAGGATAGGATAGGTTTTTTTTTCGTCCGTCCATCTGTCCGTCCTCGGGTCATGTCCTAAAAACCGCAATAGCTAGAGGGTTGAAATTTTCAGAGAATGTGTAGTTCTATCCGGGCATCAGCAACAAATACTAAAACTAAAATATTTTCGAAAACTTAAAGGGGTCCCAATACAAGAAACATTTTGGTTTGTATGGCAGCTATACGATCCAGTAATCCCACTATCTTGAAATTTGGATGGTTGGTGGGTATACATCAGAAACTTATATTGTCGAAATTTCAGTTTGATCGGACCATACAAAGCCCCATTAATATTCAGGTTCTTATTGGAAAAACTTTTCTGTTTTTTGTTCTATCGAACTGAAATTTAGACACTATAAGATTTTAACATAGGTGCGGTAAATTTGTTGGAATCAGTCAAATCGGACCACTAGGAAGAGTACCTCCCATACAAACCCCTCCGTGTACGAGTCTCACTTGCACTTGGCCCATTTCTTTTTTTTTTAATAACTGGGCACGCACAGGGGACGTAGCAACGCACGCCGGGTAAGGCTAGTATCCAATATTTTGAGGTTTCTTTAAAATACAATATAAGTCTGTATCAATGTAATTAAACGGCAAACATGGAATTTGTTAATCCTTTCCTGCTTATACCACTGAATCGATTTTGACTAAAAATATACCAATTGGAAGGTATTCTTCGCAAGATGTGTACAATCTCAATTTTATCTAAATTGGTTGAGTTGCTTAGGTAAGATTATAAATACAAAAGTTTCATATTATGTACTCAGACATAATAAAACAGTTTGGACAAAATACTTGTACTACATGCTCGTATGCTTTAAAGAGACAAAATTACTATTTATTTAAATGGATATTTATATTCATTAAAGGAACAAGTCACAGCTCCATAAGCATTCCAATCTTTACTGAAAATACAAACCTCAACCTATGTATATTCAATACACGTATGGTCTCTGATTTCTTCTCATATTTTCTCATTTGCGATTGTTGTATTTTCTGAAACTACCTAATTGGTATAAACAGTCGTCCTATGATTTTCCAGTTGCATAATTCCAACATGTCTGATAGCATAATTAAACATAGTTCATATGAAAAACCCATTTAGAAACTTGTTCAGTTACTAAACTCAATTTGTTCTACTCGTTCTAAATGCAATTATAAAAGACTGAAAATATGTTGAAATATGAATAATTGTTTTTAAATCTTGTGTGTATTTAAAAGTTATTTATTTGACTTATATAAGTCAAAGATTGGAATGAAATGAAATTAAATGGTAGGGGTAGGGGTATGGGTATAGGTATAGGTATGGGTATGGGTATGGTTATGGAAAGGGAGGGAGACATATCACCTTGGTGCAATCAGAAATGCGTTGATAAAGTTAGAGGTGAGTTCAGTTGAGTTGAGATAAAAGTATAAACGTTGGTTAAGCATTCCATCCATTGGGTAAACTAAATACGAATATGTACAAGTAAATAGTGAATGCGTGAGGCCGAACATAAACAATATTTCAATAATCAAATACATATACGAGTGAGTATCTCTACACATACATACATTCATTATATCAGTGTGTGTGTGATAAGATAAGCACAGCCAAAAAATATGTGCAGCCGCAACTTAAGCGTGCGATATGTGCAACGCCATAGCATAACTAGCGCGCACACTTACTTTATACATAAGAATGAACAAAATAACACATAAGAGATACAGATACAGATACAGATACAAACGAGTATCTACAGTACTTGTATTGTGTATTTGTATTGCCATGTTACAATAGTTTTGTTGATTGAAGGTGTTTAAAAGTCAAAGCAAGTAAAGAACCAAAAGACATCACCACATTAATTCTACATACTCGTACAATGAATGATTGAATGATGCATGATGACGATGATGATGATCATGATGATCATGATGATGAATGTAGCAGGTAAAAAGCAAACAAATGACAACGAATTCAACTGACACCATGATCACTATGATGGTCGACGAACATGATGATCATGATGTTGATATATGGGGGCCACTCAATCATTGGCAAAGTTTGTAACGTAACGAAGAAGGATGAGCATAATAGTAGGGATGGTATCTTCTTCCACTGCAATCGTATTACATATTTATACATACGATAACTTACTTTTGCCCTTAACGAATTCCGTGTGAATATCCTCATGATTTTGACTAGCTGCTGCGATTATTGATGAAGTTGATGATGAGTGAATTTGATTGCCATTATTGGAATTTCCATTGCCACCATTATTGGCAGCTCCACGTCTCGCTGCATATTGTTGGGCACCATTCCTTGTGTATTGATTACGTCTACGTGCAGTTCTCTCTTCTCCTCCCCCACCATTGTTGTTATTATTGTTGCGGGCATAGCGATCCCGTGCCGCTGTTGTTGGCCAAATGCAGGCGCAGATTAGGAGCAGAAGCAACAAAAGTCGCAGTTGAAATGAAGGTTGTTTGGCCAATTTGAATATTCTCATTATGACGTACATCCGACTGACTTTCGTCACGTTCACGTCTTACAGCTTTAATCCTAAAATGATGATGCTTCAACGTGGTTTCATGTCCTTTGACAGAAGTTTGTTTTCTCTGTCTTGGTGTTGGTGTTTATAGTTGAAAAACACACAAAAACAAATACTCAAAATTACAGTAGAAGTTTCTTAGTAATCCAAAGGTTGGTTGCATTAAATTGACGTCATTCGTTTATAATATTGTATTTTCTTTGTCTGATGGAATATTATTATTTCTTGGATTTTGCACTTAATTTTCCTTATTTATATTTATTTTATTTCACGCTTACTTTGCACTTTGCAACTACAACAAATACAACAAAAAATCAACGTAGTTGCAGATACATAATACAATATATTGTACACCAACAACAAAAACAACAGCACCAACAACAACAACACTCTCTCGGTTATACCAAGTATGACCGAAATTAATAATTTTACAAATTTTATTTTAATATTTTTTTCTACAATATTTTTAACACCTTTGCAAATTTGCAAATTAACGTTATAACTTTTTTTTTGTTTTTTTTAATATTTTTATACTTGTATTGTACAATATTATGTATTTAAATATATCTACTATTGTAGATACTTGTGTTGTGTCGTGTTGTGTTATGTGTGTATATACTTAGTATAAATGTGTGTGTTGGATATTTATTTTTCTTTTTTACTTCATTATCTTTATTTTTTATTATATTTTTTATGTACAATTTTTGTATTTTAATTCTTGTTTTTCCTTTTCGGAACCAGTTTCAAATGAACTGCCTCACGTCGGCTTTAACTGCCGCTCGTGTTACTTCTTCTGGTGTCTCCACTGTGACTCTTAATTCGTTGAGTTAAGTTGAATTGAGTTGAATTGAATTGAATTTGAGCTGCCAACGCGCAACTTTAAATTTGAGCTTTTCTTATTCTCCTGGTTGGTTGTTGTTGCTGTTTGCGGTGTTTGGTGCAGTGTGTTTGGTTATTGGTGTAGGGTATCCAACTGATCAGAAGTATCTCTTTATTCCCCTCTTTCCTATTTTCTTTTTCCAATTTTCTTTGTCATTCACTCTTCAGACACTTCAAAATCAACATTAACATCAACATCAGACACCAACAATATTAGCACACACACCGCACTACTGCACTACACTGCACTGCACTCACTGTCACTCTGCACTCTGCACTCTTTGTTAATTATTGCACTTTTCCATATTGTTAAATTCATGAATTTTAACACTTTTTGCATTCCAAGTGAGTGAGTTACTTGGTGGATTATGCAAACTTTACTGCTCAGAAAAAGGTTTATTTCTCTTCTTTCTCTGTTGATTTTCGCCTTTTAACGAAGACACACATAAACAAAATCGCCTCGTTCGAAATTCAATGTTAACAAGGACGATATGCGAATGAACTGAGATTTCGCGTCTGCGCAGCAAAACGTTACATTCGAAACTGAAACTAACATGGAAATACAAATACTTAGTACTGTAGATACTCGTTTGTATCTGTAACTGTATTGAGAAAGCAAACGCTCAAATTTCAATACAAAGTCGCTCTTCTCTGCTCTGCTCTACCACCACATTCGAACAAAGTATCTGGAACCAAAGAAACCCAAGAGAAACACAAACAATGCAATGCTATGCTCTCTCGACAACAGCAGACCCAGGTAAGGCAAACAACAAGCAGCACACAGGTAAAAAAGAAGTCTTCTCTCTGAGACTGACTGAGACTCAAATCGATCACAACACAACACAGAGAGTAAGAAACAAACTCAGGTAAGCAACAGAACTGTGAACTGTTGCATTGCTCACCTGCGTTGTTATTGTTTACAGACACACACACACACACACACATATATATATGAAAGTAAACCCATATTAGCGTAGTGTCGTCGTAGCCTTATAAGCACATAAGTTCGTTTTGGCTATGACTCCATCTGAAGTACAATACAACAATACTATTACTACGAACGCTCAATCTCAGCCACCATAGACCATACAAGTATGTTCATATATTGTAAAACGACCAACCAACCAACCAACCACTCACACTTAATATGTGAGATGTATCTGTAATCTGTGCATGTGGTTCTGTGATTGTGTGTTGCGTGGGCTTGTGTTTCGGTTTCGGTGACTTTATCATATTGAATATTTTTGTTTAAGTTTTTGCCAATGGATTTGTGTGATTCGAGCTTGAAGCTCTCTCAGTCGCTCACTTTGCCAAAAGATACACAAATACAATATAAACTTTGTACATATTGTTCATTTTTGTTTACTTGTTCATTAGTTTCGTTTCGTTCCGTTTCTTTTTTTGTTGTGTTTTGTTTTGTTTTTTTGTTTTTGTCATATTCATATTCATATTCATCATAGGAATATCATGTTATGATGCAAGAATTGACTTTGAAACCCTATTAGGACTTGAGCAAAGTTCTAATGGCGCTAAAAGTGAACTATTATAGTTGAGTTTCTCTTAGTAAGTAAGTATGTTCATCTGTTGGTCCAAGACGAATTCAAATTTCTTTACAGGTAAAAATACAAAAAATAGAGGAATTTTTTGTGCTATGTGATCGATCGAACGACAGACCGTCGGTCTGACCGACCATAAGTCAAGCAGCGTAAACAAGAAATGCATCTTGAAGAGTATCTTTCTTAAAGCATAACAACAAAAGACAATACTCGAACATGAAAAGCGCAAACGTGCAACAAACACATGCCGAGCCTCTCGAGTGTCTTACATTGTCTTCCACACTCACTGATCCTCATCAGAGGATCGAATCGGATCGGATCGGATCGGGTCTATGTATTACAATTTCATTCGTTCATTCCTTGGTTCGTTGCTGGTAGTTTGTTCATTTGCTATTGACCATCATTGTCTTAAGCCCATGAAAAATACTTTTAAATTGGAAATATTGTTGTATAAAAAAGGTTCTGCCAGGCATTTTGTTATTTGTTGCAGCTGCTGCAGAGAGCAAAGCGCCAAGCCATCTTCGTTCTTGCATTCTAAGAATCTAACAGCAGATACTTGACTTCTCGACTTGACCTGGCTAAGATGCTTGGTGGCTTCAACACATCTCTGTGAACAACAAAACAAAATCAAAAAAGAAAACACTTCAAGCTACACAAAGACAAAGATCTTTTTCAAAAAGAAATTAATGTTTATAATCAAACATTTTAATATCTGTCAGTCCGTCCGTTTATATGCAGCGTGAAACTGCATCAAAGTCCCCCCTCCCCTTCTCCCAGCGCATTCCATAGATACACGTCACAGCCATAATCTGTCATATTGAAGCATATCTAACTGACTGACAAGCAAAACACTTTGCATCAACGAACGATCAGAGATTTCATCGCTTTCCAGGTGAACACAAAAAGCCAAAAACTCAAGAGTTTGTTGCAGCAGCATCTTAAATACACTATTGTATGACTATCATTCCCAGATACATTCCGTCTGTCCTACGTAACTAACTGGCAACAAATGCAGTCAAGAGAATAATCCAGATTCAAATCCAAGCCAAACCAACCAAACTGAACTGAACCCTTAATCATAAGTAGGAATTGTATCGATCGATGTTATGATGGAAAAATGAATAGAAAGAAAGAACAAAAAATTTAAGATGAAATTGAAGAAAATCAAAAGAAATGCGAACACCGCTAAGAGTTGAGTATGAGTGGAGTAGAGAATCTTGTTCGTAGTACATAAGTACAATAACAATAGACGAAAACAGGTTGATGGTTGTCGAAATCATCATCGAGGTAGTAGAAGTGTACGTAACTCAGCATCTCGCAACTCATCTGCGTCTTCCCTATGTAAGTAAGTAAGTATCTATGACTGAGCATATTGTCTTCTGTTGTCTTGTCTTGTCTTGTTTTGGTTTGGCTTGGCTTGGCTTGGCTTGTCCTCCTCTAACAGTCGAAAATCGTGCATTAGGAGGGAGGTGTCGATGCGTGCGTGCATTTCTATAGTAATAAATACAACAAAAGATGGATAGAAATGAACGTTAGATACACGGCATTCTTTAAGTTCTCAACTGAAGCGAAGTGAAGTGGCATTTGGTTTTGTCTAACAGAGGCTTAAACCAAAGCGAAGCTAACCTTTTTTTTGAAGGAAAAAAAAAAAAAATAAATATTAGAGCATCTAAAGAAAATCGCCTACTGTGCCAGATCTTTTACTTTTTGTTTTTTATTTTGAATAGATCTCATGGTGTGCGAATAAATGCGTAACGAAATAGATAAATTTGGAAAAGAAAAAATAATGTGTTTGGCACTTTTGGGTTTCTGTATATTTTGTTTTTCTTTTCTTTTCTTTTCCATTTGTTGCATGCACAATTTCGATGAAGAATGAGGAATGCCAACGAACCAATGAGTGGCGCTAAGTTGTTGATCTTCAAAGTTGGCTAACAACAAATTCCCTATTGTCATAGAAAATATATTAAATGATATATTGAAGAAGAAATAGCTTGCTGTTTACGATTAAATCTAACAAATCTGTTGTACATTGCATCTATCAGTATCCATTATTCATTTGAATATAAGTAGTAGGTATATGGATGGAACTTTTAGTTGAATTCGGATTGAGTGATGACTATAAGAAATAACATATAAGTAGAAAGTATTCATGTTCGAGCCACAATTGCAAACACACAAAACTCGATCAAATCCCTTCATCATGTTTGCATTTAATTCTAAGTGTCAACAACATTCTAGAATATATTGTACGTGTGTACATTCATCGAATGACTTTTGTCTAGTTTTCCATACGGAAATTTGATATGAAAAGAATGTTCTATCCACTTCAACAACTGTTCTTATGCAATAATAAAGCGAAACACATTTGTTTTTCCAATAGCTTAGTCAATAATAACAAGACATAAAGAGGAATTTATCTGGATTTTTAATAATTTCTAATAAGTTTATCACGAAGTTTGTAAAAGACAGAAGGAGAGCCATCGAAGACTCCATAAAGTCTGTATGTATGTAAACTAGTCCCTAGTCTAGTTTTTGAGCTAGAGATCTGAAATTCTGCACAAAGATTTCTTCTCATAAGACGTTGTACATTTGTTTTGCGGAAACAGCCGAAGCGGACCACTTCAGATTCTTATTAGAAAAACCTTTTTTGCTATTGCAATAGATGTTAGGCAATAGGCAAATGATCTTTGTGATACCAAATAATGTTTCCCTTTGAAGGCACAATTATTTGAGGTATTAATTAATTAATTATTAACTTAATTTGCTTTATAATTCTCTCATTTCTTGTATTTACTCGTATACAATATTATTCTTTATGCTCTCTTTCTCTTGTACTTATGTAGTTATTTTTTGTTGGTAGTTTGTCGCACGTGCTTTAAAGTCAACCTTAATGAAGTACCTAGGGCTCGAACCCTGTGACTAAGTTTTATAATTGGATTTGCCCTGTGCCAGCAGCTTAACTCTGGGCACACACTCACTCAACTTGCCTTAGCCCTAATTTGGTCTTCTCTGCAATGCTCTTGCTACATTACTCGTAATAATCATCAACTCATACATATGTGCGAGTACATATGTTATAAATTTGGTATGAACATTTTTCAAGGGCTAAAGATACTATTGTATGAGAGGGAGAGAACATTGCTTTTACTATTGTTGCTGTTGCAAAACAATAATAATAATAAATGTGAGCCGATCAAATCTTCTTAGAATTGAAAGTTACTAATTGCGACTAATTGAAACTTCTAAACATCTAATAAAAATAATATTGTTACTATTCTTCAATCACATACAGATAGATAGATAGATAGAAAGATACAAAGACACATGCAATGAGTAAGCAAATTTCCTTAACCATTTTTGTGTGTAAGAAATTGTGTAGTGCGAAGCTATTTGTAAATTTAATTGAAATATTTGTTAAATGTAGAAATAAAATAGGAAAAAAATGAAAAATAAAATTGTTCTTGCCTTTTTTTTCTTTTTGTTTGTTTGTTTTTGGTAATAAAAACTTATGAAGTGTGACGTTGTTAAATGAACTTTTTGCCTTTGTAAGTTGAGTTTGAGTTTCAGATACAATACTTTTCTTTCAACACGAAATGAACATTTCAATTTTGTTTTAAATAAAGTAAACAAATTGAACTAGCAATCGAGTGAGTGAAGTGAAGTGAGTTAGTTGGTTGGGTTGGGTTGGGACGAAACGGAACGGAACGGGACTGTTGCAAAAAAAGTATCGCTTCGAGTGTAAAAAAATCAAGTTTTGTGTTTAACTAATGGATAGGACGAGGGACAATCAATGAGGAAGGCTGAAGAAATTTTGCGCAGGCGCAATATAATCGCGTTTTTCGAAAGTGTGTTAACATCTTAATAGATTATGGGAATGAAATTCAAATCTACCATATTTTTATTAATCAAAGATGCTTAGGAACACAAAAGTAGTGTGTGTGCTTGCTTGTGTTTTCGAAAGTACATATCATCTTTCTCATTATTAAGTAAAACATTTAATATTCATACAGAAAGTTTCAGTTATTAATTTTGTCATTGTCATTGGTTAATACAACAATTTTTAGTGGTTGTCGTTTGTCATTGTTTTTGTGTGGTTGTTTGTTGATGATTTTTGGGTAACTTCAATACATTTAACGAACGTCGCACGATTCACGATCAACTTAAAAATGAAATAAACAAAAAAAGAAAAAATCATCATAACTTTGAATGAAGTTTACTTGTAGATAGTAGTACTTAATTTGTTGGTTGAACCTTCATCTACTTCACTTTTCCTCCCGCTTTTGTTGTCTTTGTTTGGGTTTGGGTTTTGATTTTAGGTTTTTATGTTGCCGTCTCAATTTTATTTTCTTCGACATTTTGTTTTGCTTTTAATGGCTTTGTAAACATAATTGCAACAACTCCAATAACAACAGATTGTTTTTTAGTGCGACTTAAATCGCTTTGTGTTCGATCGGTCGGTCGATGGTTGATCGTTCGATCGTTCGCTCGTGTCGTGTGTGAAGTGCGAATTTGTTTCTCAAGAGTGAGTTGTCTGTCCGTCCAAGTGTGGTTGTGGATTGTAAAGCAGATATTTGCTACACAAAACTCCAAAATCATTGCCTCAATTCACGTGTGTGTGTGTGTGTGTGTGTGTGTGTGTGTGTGTGTGTGTAGATACATTTTTCTTTTGTAATCTTTAAGTGTTTGTACATCATAAATTTATATAAGAAAGTAAGTACATAAATGTTATATGTTAATGTCCTCATATGCTTCAATTTAGCTGAATAATAATAATTAACGTTTCTGATAATCATACATATCATGTGTCAGTTGTATGTATATAATATAGAAATGTATCTACAATACAAATTTGTATATGTGCAATAAGAAATGAAACACGCTTCGCTTTTGCTAAATTGAAGTCAAGCATAAAGCACAACACAAAATGTTTTAGACTTGAAAGTGTTCGTCCCAAGTATCTGAGAGGGGAAATGTGAAGTGTGCGTGAAGATGTAAAGTAAACTTTGGTGCTGCATATTTAAGTGCAACATTTTAGCAATGCACACGTGTGTATTCGCTCTGTATTCTGTATTCTGTATTGTGTAGATATTTTTCCAACAGACGCGCGCGAATTATAAGAAACAACTTGTTGCAACAACAACAAACAACAACAACAACAACAACAACTGGAGAGAACAATAAGCATTGGTGCCACTTATTAGCCACATGCTGTAGCAACAATAACAACAACAACAACAACAATAGTAACGACAACGACAACTTCAACAATAATGTCGGCAACCGGCGAAAGGCAAAAGCTGCCAAGTCACATTTATGTAAAACAACAAAATGCCACAAAGAATAAAAGAACCTTTAAGCTTCTTCCCTCCCTTCGTTCCTTCTCACTTTAATGCCTTCCTGCCTGCTGCCTGCTGCCTGTTGCCTGCTTCACTTAAGTACACGTATGTCGTATGCTTGGGAGGTGAGGAAGGAGAATGTATCCAAGAGGTTAAAACAAACTCCAGATTGCAGAAATGAGATGAAAATCAACACGACGTAGACAAGAGATGCAACAGCAGAAATGGAAATGGTAAAGTGGAAGTAGAAGTAGAAGTGGAGAGAGAAGCAGAAGCAGAAGCAGAAGCAGAAGCAGAAACAAAATAAAATAAAAATGAATCCCTTAAAAGCCAAACTGGTGACGACGAAGAAAACATAACTATCTCGTACTGATATGCTTAACGCTGCTGGATGCCAAGCTAAACGAAGCTGTGAGGCTGTTGAGGTCGAATCGAACCAAGTGGGTGAGTGGATTGGAGTCGAGTTGAGTTGCATTGAATTGACTAAAGTCGAGTTGAGCTGAGTTGAGTTGAGTTGGGTTAGGATGGACGTGGTGGATGTGCAACCCAGCCGCATTAAAAATAAATCGAAGAAGATCTGTCGAGACAGATAGCTTAGTATGGGGCTTTCTTGGGTTGGCTATAGGTTTAATGTTTAACGTAAACGTTAATGTTAACTTTGGCTTTCATTTCGTTTCGATTCGGCGTTGCCTTGAAACACTCTTACCTTGGCTAATCGGCTTGGCATTGGTTATGGATGGAAAAGAGTCGCCTGTTTTAAAAGGCGAACGTGCGGCGACAGTAAATCCAATAGCATGGCTAAGACACGACACGACACAAACGACGGCCACAGCCGCATTCCAATTCGTAAGGATTCATGCCACAAGACAAGACAAGAAAACAAATGCAACAACATGAAGATGAAGATGATGACGATGCTGATGCTGATGTTGATGCTATTGATGATGATGCTGATGATGATGATGATGATGATGATGAGGATGTGGTACTTATTACCTTTAGTTCGACGCGCACGACAAGCGTTTCTATTGCAACAAGAACAACAAGAACAACAAATGATGAGCAATATTGAACATTTTCGCTTGCTTTATTAGCCTCAAGACAAACTCACTCACTCACTCACTCAGCAGATATGTACTCAGATACTTAGAACGTTCGATGTTAAGATGCTGGTTGCTTGGTAACAACAATACCAACAACAACAACAACAACAACAACAACAACAACGACACAGCAGCAACAGCAGCAATAATCTTATTGTAACTAAAGTGGAAAATAAGTAAACTTAACGATCGACGACGATGCTTGTTGTGTCGTTGCATCTTCACCTTTTGGACAAGGTCACAATCAACCTATAAAACTATCTATCTATCTATCCTCTGCTAGTGTACGACTAACTGACTGACTGACTGAGTAAGTGAGTGAGTGAGTAAGTGAGTGTGTCTCTATCTTCTTTAAAGCAAATTTTCAAAGCTATCAAGTTTTGGATAATGAAAAGACATGTGTAAAAATGTATGTACATACTTATTAGCAGATCCAGAATGTAAGATCGATCAGAATCATAGTTGCATCTTCTAATATCCAGTACCTCAAGCAAAAAAGTCCCTTGAACATTTATCAAAAGAGACCCCAATCACAAACACAAATCCGAAAAGAAATTCTCTCATTATTATTAGCAGATCGCTTTGGGGTTAGGGGCCCCCCTGAAACTCCACTTTGCCTAAGGCCCTGTTATTCAAAACGGGTCATCGATTCTTTAATATAAATTTAGATTAGATATTTTTGTAATTTTTATTTTTATTTTTGTTTTTTTGTTTTTATCTTCATTGCTATCTATCAGTTCAGATCAGATTGAATCGGATCGGATTGGATTGAATCGTAACTAATTTGCTTAAATCTTAAAATGAAACAAAGAAATAAACCTTCATATCTCCGGACTTCGTACTATTGTATGGTAAAGGTAAAATTATAAATGTTGGTGGAATGTTGGAAACAGAAGAAATAATCATAATCAAAATCAAAAAATACAAAAGAAACACGTCAATAATGAGCGGATTTACACAGAATCTCATGTTCGAAAATCAAAGTCAATCAATCATTTCTTGTTCGTTTAAAAACTTCGAATTTCGTTGTTGTTGTTGTTGTTGTTGCTTTGGTTTCAAACAAACTTCATTTGTATTTGAAGAAAAAAACCAACAAAAAAATTAATTAAATAAAAATGTAAAATATAAAGAATTTTAATAAATTTTTTGTAAATTGTCGCTGTCAGTTTTTTTTGTTTTTATGAAAATAAAGACCTATTTTCTTTTATTGTATTGTATTTTTTTTATACGGCGCTTTTTGTTTCTACGAAATTCGAACTAAAAACCGGTTTCCAAATGCTCCAGCATTTGTTGTTGTTGTTGTTGTTGTTTTTCTGTCTTTTTATCTGCACAAGCAAATCTACTAAAGCTCGATTTTAAAATAAAAACAAATATAAAAAAAGTGAGAAGACTCAGAGAGAGAGAGAGAGAGAGAGAGAGAGAGAAAGATAGAGTTAAATTCTCTCAATTCTCATACGCAAACACATACAAAGATTTTGGTAACAAATACATTCTCAAATATAAATACCATGATGTGTGTGATATGTGATGTGTTTGTGTGTGTGTAAATTTCTTAGGAAAACTCTGGCCAGCCAGCATCATCTCATGATAAGTAAACAAAGACTATTATTACATTTATTAAGAGACTGGACAATTCGCACATGATGTTCGATAGAAATCGACTGAAACAAATATCCAAATTGTGTGAATTCTGGTAAAATGTATCCAAGAAAGCAGGGCTGTCTATAAAGAGAGAGAGCACTTACCATAAGAAAGAATTTGGGTTTTAAAAAAATACACAATTTAATAATTATGCATTCATTTTTTTAATTTCACACAATGAAAAGACAATTTTTTGTACAAACAATATTTGTCACGACACTTTGATATTAGATTTTGAAAATATGAGATTTAAAAAATAGAATGAATATCTTCTATCTGTTTGTATTGCCAATAAATAAAATATTTTAATTTATTTTATTTTAATATTTATTTTCCATCCATAAATAAATCGAACCTGTATTTTTTTTTCGTGAGCGATTTATCCAGTCCCTTCTATACAAAGATTTTGGTAACAAATACATTCTCGAATAAAAATACTATGATATGTGTATGTAAATTTCTTAGGAAAACTTTGGCCGCAGCATCTTAACATTAATAATTCAGAACAAAAATAAATAAAATACTGGGCGCCACAAGTTTTATTCTCTCTCCAATTACACAGAACACACAAGCAAGCAAATATGCAGCACACATACACACATCTAATACAAAAGTGGTTTGTTTGTTTTCCACTACTCATTTCTTTGTTGTTTTTTTTGTTCTTTGTTTGCTTTAATAATATTAATGCAAAAATCAATTCTCTCTCTGCTACAACATAAAATCAAAGATTCTTCTTTCTTTCTTTTGTGAATTTGGTAATTATAAACAAAATAAAGAAAAATTTAAATTAAAAGAAATTTAATTTTATTTTTTTTTTAATTCATTATTTAGTACAATTTGTGTTTATCCAATAGATGTCGCTGCAGTCAGCCAATTGGCCATGGTGCAATTTCATGAAATGGTCATGTTCATTTCGATATTCACTTGCACACTTGTGTGTTGCATACTTTCGAGCATGAAACTAAATTTAAATGAATGAAGGAGAAAATTTCTTAAAATCTTCCATTGTCTACTTTTACGCTCTTATTCATCATCATCAGATTTTTGATTCTTGATATTACTAAACTATGCATACTTTTAGTGTTAATGGTTATGAAAGAATTTTATCATTTTCGTCATGGGGAAACGGGGCACGTTCATCATTTTGGTCATGAGTATGACTGAGAAACATGACCAAATTAGAAATATATGCTCTAAGTTTCCCCCTAGTCCGCTTGAAACATAGGGCAATTTCGTAATTCATATCAATTATTATTTATTATTTATTTATTTACAGGATTAGATTATATACGTTTAGTTACTTATAATATATAACCTAAGTGTGCGACTGTAAAAATAACAATTTTCATATAATATTAAAAAAAAAAAAATTTTATTTCCGTTTTTCACGAACAAAAAAATTTGGCCAAAAATGTCTGACAAGTATTTCAATTTGTAATAATTCAATAATGGTTTGTTTAATTTACATGGAAATAGAGAATTTTCTCGGAATTCTCTTAAATTAAAAATGCAATAATCATGTACTTTCCATTTAGTACAATAGGATCATGTAAAGTGATTCTCGAGTTATAAGCGTTCGGACTTAGCATTGGTGCTACAAGATGGTAAACGAAAAATCAAGACTTTTCATGTTGGAGCCTTTCGATTTATAGCCGATCAAGTTCGAACCGAAAATCTTGCTAATTTCGCCAGTACTAAAAGCAAGGACTAAATGATCTGACAACTACAGGTACAATGTACCAAACAAAACTGGCACTGACATTGGCACAGCTGCCTGCTTTGGTGTTAAGTATGTAAGTAGATTGAATAAACAAATTATTTACGCATTATTTGATCGCATTTAAACAAATACTGTCGCATGTCACCCCCCCTTCCTTCTTTCTTTCTTTCTCTATCTATTATTAACAATTGCTTTTACTTACTATTACTATTGCTTACTTGCTAAAAGTTGAAAACAATGAAATCCAAATTAAATTCAGCAAAACAGAAAAACACAAACAAACATAAAAATATCAAACAAACAAACAACTAATGAAAATACAAATTATGCAAATGTAATCACATTTTTCATTGAACAACGCGTTAAAAACAAGTAAACCAAAGCTTTTCATTCTTGTTGTTGTCGTTTATTCTTTTCATAAAGAGAGAGAGAGAGAGAGAGGAAACAATAGACAGAGTGACAAATGCTAAATGATGCTGGCGGCTTCTCTCTATCTCTCTCTCTCTCTCTCTCTCTCTCTCTCTCTCTCTCTCTATCTCTCCATGCTTACACTTATGTTTGTTTATTAAAAATGTGAAAAATGGGGGAAAAAAATAAAGAATTATAAGAATTAAAAACAAAAAAAGTGTTAGAAAAAAAGAAGGAATCAAGAGAGAATTAATTATAAGTTGATTTCATTGTTAAAGACACAAAGCCAGACAGACACACAGACAGATAGTCAGACAGACAGACACAAACTCCCTCACTCACTTAGTCACCTCATTCAACTTAAAAAGCTGCCGTCGTTGTTTGTCCATGGGTTCATGGGTTATTTATGTATGTATGTATGTATGTACATTTTTACCACCACCCGTTCGATCTTTGGTCTTTCTATCATTCATTCACTCACTCATTCACTCAACCATTCATTCAATTCATCATTCATTTGAGACGTCACAAACGCAACAAACAAACAAACAAAACACTCAAATAAAGAAACGAACGAACAGTAAGCGGCGATGGCGGCCAGGCGTGAAGTTTTCCAAGCTTTGCTTTGCTTTCTTTTGTATTTTAAAACCATTCTTAGTTTCATTCCATTGTTGGTGTAAATCACCCCTGGCTATACTACACTACGAGCAGCAGAACAGCAGAATTTGGTGGACATTGACAATATCCGATGATACTAAAAAACAGCAAGAGACAAACAGATATGCAGACAAGCAGACAGACAAGCAGACAGACAGACAGAAAGTCAACAACTAGCTAACTGGGTCTTTTGCACGCATGTGTGCACCTTACATCCTCTCTCCCCCATCCCCCATCCTTTCATATCAACACACCACCTTTGCTTTTGCCATAAAAACAAAGTTATCAAGCAACAATTGGTTGTTCTACATGTTGCTGCTTGCTGCTTGCTGCTTGCTGCCACTCTCTAAACTCTGTCATTCATTTTTAATGGGTTTTTTTTTCTGAGTGTAGCATAAAACACTTGAAGCATAACGTCGTCATCATCATCATCATCATCATCATCATCATCATCACCAACAACATCGTTGCTGCTGTTGTTATTGTTATGTTGTTGTTGTCTCCATTGGCAACCGAAAACCAAACTAAAATGGCTTCCTCTTGCTCCTCTCGACGGGTAGACAAAACCTAACCAACTTTTGAACCAAGCCAAGTTGCGCACGTTACGCTTGCGCTCACCGGCAACAGTTTGTGTTCTTCTCATTGTTGTTATTATTCTCTTTGTTGTTGTTGTTGTTTCTGTTGTTTTAGTTCATATGAAATTGCAATTGCAAACACCACTAAGTAGATACATGGGTACATACGAGCAATATTTCCAATAATTTTCCAGTATTTCAAAATTTCCATTGAATGCAATAAATAAGTAGTAGTAGTAGTAACGTACAACAACAATAGCAAAAAAAAAAAAAAACAATGAAATTGGTGCCAAATCGATTTGATTCGATTACTTTGTATATCCAACATGTAGGAGGAGGAGGAGGAGAAGCAGGGAATGAGTGGCTGACAGACAATTTGTTGCTGTAATTGTTAACATTAAAATTCAACTAAGCGAATTCAGTTTAACAAGAATTTTGCTTTTTTTTTGTTTTTGTTTTTTATTTCTGTTTTTGTGGTTTTAAAAATTTGTAATTAAATTGGCGCGTGGTATTTTTTAATTAGAAATAAAATAAAAAACCAAAAGCAAAACAAAAATAAAATAAAGAAAAAATGAGGAAAAACCTCAAAACAAACAACTTGACTACAATAAACATTCTTGTTTATAATGATAATGATGATGATGATGATGATGATCATAATGACAATGACAATGCTCAATTGTATGTAGGGCACACAGCTGACTAATTGCTTTAGATAAATTTATGCATAAATATGCGAGTATCTATGTATCTATGATAAGTACTACATACCACAAACCGCGAGTATCTTATTTCTTTGAGTTAACCAAATTGAAAAATGCACTCACCTGTAAAGAAACAAAAAAAAATGAGAGAAATATGTAAAAACATTAATAACTTCAAAACAAAAAAAAAAAAAAACAAAAAAGGAGTGGCAAAGGCCATTAACTGAATTTATTTGAATTTAATTATAATTTCTATTTCAAAATATGTATTTATTGTAAATTTTTGTCATAATAATAATAAATAAAATATCAGTAAAATATTAGTTAAGTGGGATCTTTTCACATTTCACACGCTTGCGCAACACTTTCACTTTGAAGAGGCCTTGTCTGCTTGCTAAACAAACTGGAAGAAGGAATTCGATTGAACGTTAGGAGAAAGAAAGAAAAATAGACATACAATACAATACTAAAGATACAAATAGTTCAATTTGCAGATAGAGGACTAGTTGATATATTTATTGTATTGTACATTGTACATACACGTATCTAATTTTAGGTTAGCAAAAAAAAAAAAACAAAAGAAAAAGAATGACTATGTTAACTGACGCCACAGATGACAGCAATTGAATGCTACTGAATGTACTTACATACTCGTATGTGATAGATAGAAAGACAACAACGAACGACGAATGACAACAAAATTATTGTATCAAAGTTTGATGATGGCAATGATGCTGCTGCTTACTTGTTTTTTGTGGCAGTAATTTCTCTTTTTTATTTTTTGTTAAAATCATCATCAGCATCAACTTCAGCATCAACTTCAACATCAACATCATCATCATCGTCATTGGCTGTTGCATTGCGTTTAATTCACACGCTGTGCGCCGATACGCGAAAAATTCTCACGACACTGAAAAAAAGGCGGGCGTCGAAATTATGCCAGATACATCACAGATCTTATTTCTTATTTACTTTTCTACCTCTCACTGGCATATTCTCTCCACACTTCATCTCCATCATCCACTCCCCACCACTTCTCTCACTCTCTCACTCTCTCTATCTCATTGGCCTTCTTGCCATTCTGCGTTCTGCGTTCTGCATTTTACTTTTTATTCATGTCATGTTTTTTAGCGCATAACACAAAATAGTGAGTGTAGTACAATACAATAAATACATAGAAGATGCAAAGAAATAAAAAACAGCTGCAGCAATTGCAGCAGAATCATTTGTAATCACGAGAAAAACAAAAAGCAAATACTACTAGAATAATACAAAATAAAAACAATCATTACAAATATTTACGAGTATATGTATATGTATCTACATATATGTAGATACATTTGTATCTGTAGGTATGTTGTATGTACAAGTATAAACAAACATATGTGTAAATCGTATGCAAAAACAAACATATGGCTTTGCTAATTGTGGGTTAACGTTTTTTTATTTTTTTTTTATATTGACATTTCATGTTCTCATTCTTCTCGATGCTGTTACTGCTTTTGTATCTTATTTTGTTGCGAAATTTATAAGAAAAATCTCCTCCTCATTCACATGTTCATACATACATAAATAACATTGTATGGAATGACTAAGTGTGACTTTGGGGTTTTTTCTTTATATAAAACAAAGCCTCACTAAGATGAAAACCCAAATCAAATTGTAGCCTAAATTAATTTGTGACAAATTAAATGAGTTCAGTATTGAATTTCATTTCATTTTCCCCTTAATTTGCAGTAATTCATATGTGCGAAATGTTAATTAATATTATTTCATTATTGTCGCCAATAAATTGAAATCAACTTTTGAATCATAGACTAAAATATTCTCGTGCCGCCAAGTAGGAAAGTTATTCATAATTCATAGATGAAAATGTATAAACGTAATCCTTGGTTAGGATGGGAACAATCCATAAGTTAAGTGTTAAGAATTTAGTAATAGTATTGATTGATGATTTCGTTGAAAGAAAAGATACACGCACCAAGTTAATGTCCATTGACCACCAAGTGGGACAGAAGATGGAAAAGGTCTTTTCCTTCATCAACTGAGATAGAAATTATTGTCATCAATGTATGCAACAAAATTATTGAGTTGATTGTCAAAGAGTCTCTGTCCAATTTAGACCAAAGATTTGCAAGAATATTTGCCAATGAAGTGAGTCCAAGTTTCTTTTGAATGTGCCTACTTATCGATTAGATAAGTTGACAGTTAAGTCATTGGAACAGTGACGCCAATAACAAAAAAAAATCATTTGAAATTGATGATGAGTGGAGAGAGAGAGAGAGAGAGAGAGAGAGAGAGAGAGAGAGAGATTGCACTTTTGAAACTTTGATTGAAACTGGTTTTTTGTTTCTTGAGAAATACAGAACAAATTTCATCTGCGAATACAAATTGATTTGAAGTATGTATACAATACAATAATAGTATCTTTCTTAATGAGATTTAGACATTTTAACGAAATTTATGAATACAAATTGCAAAACAAAAACACAACATTTGAATTGTTTTCAGTTTCATTTAATTTTATTTCATTCAAGTGAATTTCACACGCATTATGCGAACTTTATCTACAATACAATAATATTTTTGTTTTTATACAATATGAATAGATAGATAGATAGATAGATATACCATAGTATTGTGTATGTTTTTATTTCAATTAGCGCTAGAATTATTGCATGCTGTCAATTAAATGTTCTGCTCTATATAAATGAGAATAGATACAAGAAACAAATGGTTAAAATGGACAGATAGATATACATATATGTATCTACTACATGTAGATATGGAAAACAGATACAACAGAATAAACATCCAGATACAGAGATATAATATAATTTTGTAAGTGACGCCATTTTATGTTTTATGCTTATTTCTTTTCTTTTTTGTTTTTTTTTTTGTGTTTTGTTTTGGTAAATTTGAAGGGAGTCATCAACTGACAGACTGACTGAATGAGTGACAGCTCCAATGTACGACGAGTAGTAAGTATGTAGAATATCTAAGCTGCATAAAAATTGTTGAAATGATTGCATGAAGCACTTACAAGCCCAAGCACAACACACCCTAAATATTGGTTAAGCCGATTCAAATCGAATCAAACCGAAACCAAAACACAATATAATATCCCATACTCATATATCATATACAACATATATGTATGTACATACGTAGTTATACATATAGCATATATGTACATATGTACATAGATACTTTGAGTATTGTATATGAATTTCTGGCCTCATGTCTATAGACAGCGTCAAATGATGGGTTAGAAGTGTCAGCACCAATGATGATGATTTCAACATCGAAACTAGGAATTCTAGAAGTCAATCGATTATATTGAAATTATATGAAGCTTAACTTGGACTAAAGCTAAAGTCCGTTCATTATTCATTTAATTATTGTTTTGATAAGGGCCAATAGTCAATACACACACACACACACACACACACTCATTTGCACATACCGCAAGGAGAAGGAGGAAGGAAGCTATCAGTTTGTTTTGGAAAAACAAAAATATAAAAATCATCCATCCATCCATCAGCCATGGAACGTAAGTACATAGTAAGTTGGGTTGTTTTGCTTCAACCAACCGCAAGTAAGTCCGTGTCAAATGTTATCAATTCAATAGAAATTTAATAAAATAAGCAACGAAGCAACAACAAAATCCATTTGAATTGAAATCTTCTGAATCTGAAAACAAAAAGGCAGGCATAGCCATACTGAGATACACGCTTCGTTTGGGTTGTGGAATTCAGTTAAATCAACTAACTGTATGACTGACTCTGCGCCCTTTCGGGGACCAATTCCAGTGAAAAAAACAAATCAACAGAAAAGAAAGATAATGGAATAAATGGAAAAAATAATAATAATAAATATGAAACGTTAGCAATTAATAACGAACGAATATAAAAGCGAAAATAAGTCTGAAGAGAAAAAGAATCTCGTACTTTATGCTGAAATGACAACCGTCAGCCACGGCTGACTGAGCATGCGCTCCGCCAGACATAAACTGGGCATTTTTACTCTCTCTCTCTCTCTCTCGCTCTCCTTGCGCGCATTGACCCAATGCCTCTCTATTTTCCCCTTCCTTCTCCTCGGCTGATATCAATCGAAACTATTACGCGCTTTGAGCTTCACATTGGACTTTTTAGGAATGATAGGAACACATTGTGAAGTGAAGTACTTGTGTTAATGGGTGGGCAATGCCGCCTATGTCTAAGTCTATGAGGACTATGAGGGCGCATGCACACACAATCACATTAGACTGAAACTGTATAGAGTCGGTTAGCTGCGGGTCTCAAGTGCAATACAAGTTGTGGATGCTTTTAAGCGCCTGCCATCTGATCGCGTCTATAGCAAGTAGTCAAAGCAAAGTATTTGTTCTCATTGAAGATGCTCCGTCTTTCGTTTTATTATTTGACGCCGTCTATCTTGAGAGACTTTCGTCTGTCGTCTGTCATCTGTCGTCTGTCCTCTATCGTCTGTCTCTATGAATCTGTAACCACTTATGGGCATTACAACACGCATCAACGCACATGATTCCCCCTAACTCCCATCCCCCTCCATCTTTGTCTCTACCGATAACTTGCTTTTTAAATGAAGTGCGTTCATGAACGCGAGAGCTTAATTAAAAAGATACGCAGTGTCGGAGTCAGCTTTCCAAGCAAAGGCAGCGAAAAAGTATTGCAGATCTTCAATTGAAGTGGTTTATGTATATGTCTATGCGCAGTCAGTGTGTAACGGGCAAAAGCCAATGCAAAGGCAGATAACCAGTCAGATGCATGGATGCATACATGGCTGCATCCATGGATGACCAAATGGGAGAGGGGAGACAGACAGACAGACAGGCAATCACTTGTCTTACCATGTGTGTAGTTCAAGCTGCCCAACTATGGTGCAGTACTGATCCATGAGGATGTCAGTCAGCCTGACAATTGATCAATTATGTCTTTGCTTTTGCGTTGCGTTGTTGTTGCTGCTGCTGCTGCTGCTTTTATGGTTAAGCAGGAGCAAAAGAAACAACAACAACAACAAGGACAACTTAGAGTTTTAATATCAACTTGGAGAGTTTTAACTTGGTCATTGACTACATTCCCAGTTGCTCAGTTGCTGTTCGCGGTACAGTTTATGCACGCGCCATATTTGGACACCCGCATGACAAGACACAAGACAGCGGGCGCTCCTAACAAGTAAAGTTGTTTGACCAAACAACCAACCAACCAACCAACCAACTATCGAGCAAAACTTCATCCAACCATTCACATCATTTTCTGGCCAAACTCATGACGTCTTCCACAACAACAATTGATGACAATGACGATGGCGATGAGAACAATAATAATAATAATAATAATGACGGTTGAATGTTGATGTTGATTTTAGATGACCGCAATGAGCATTCAATGGTAATAATGATGATTATGGTGAAGATTATGTTGGTGACTGTGGTGGCGTGGCGTTGCATGAAATCGGTCAATCGATTGTTCAAATCAAGCTGAGGCAAGCCAAGTCTCGCAAAGTATTGTACTGTTTTAACATAAAACGCATAATCTTGGTTCAGGTGAAAGTCTTTGACTTCGATTTGCAACCTAAATATCATCGTCGTTCGTCTCTCAGCTTAGTATTTGAGTGAGTGAGTGAGTGCTTCACTTATTGTACATTGTTGGTTACTTAAGTTTACTGTCTCTCTCTCTCTCTCTATCTCTCTCTCTGTTTGTATCTTATCCTCTCAATCCATTCATGTCAGAGTCTTGGGCTTGTGTACTATTCATTCAATGGTCAAACAAACAAAAAAAAAAGCATTAATTACTTCCGGAGGTAAACAGAAAGTTGAGCACAACTAAAATAAAACTGGCATCACTTGCTCAGCTTCTTGGCCAACACTCATAGATACATAAATGGTAAATACAATATATGCAATACTTGGATTTAAGTCATATTCTTTAACTTCAATAATACCTTTTTTTTTTAACTCAGATATTGTCTTTGTTTCTATGTTTTGTTTGCATCTTCGTTTGGATATTTTTTGTGCGCTTCATTGAATATGAAGTAAGTGAGTGAGTGAGTAAGACGGACGCGCCTTTGAGCTCTAAAAAGATCAGCGGGTGTTCGGACCCCTTCGTTCATTCATATTATTCTCTCAGTCGTTCATTTGTCCATTGGGGTTCATCAGCAATTCAAGAAAAGTCAGACAAACAGATACAGACTGTCTGTAGATACAATAAAAGAAACCACAAAACTATACATACGAGAAAATGGTAAGTCGAATAAGGTTTTATACTTCTGGTTATTTCTTTTTTTGGTAAAATCTTAGCACAGTTTGAACACTTTTTTTGGTTTTTTTTTTTTTGGGATTTTCGAATTTTTTGGTAATAAATTTTTTAGCATAATGTGAAAAATAAAAATTAAACTCAATACGATGGATGGATCAATGGATCGCTACGGAGAAAGACGAATGGAATGAAAGATCCAATGGAGTAGAGGGAGAGTACATGGCATATTCTGCTGAGATCAGCAATCAAAAAAAAGAAAAAAAAAACAAAAACGTGCTGAGCCTAACAAATTTTTCAGTTTTTTGCTGGTGATTTCTTCATTTTTAGGTTATGCCTACTACATGTGTATTCATGTATGTCGACGACGAGTTTCAGTTGTTGGAATTGGTTGAATTTGGAGTTGGAATTGTATCTTTTTTCCTGTTTTCTTTTCTTTTTCTCAGTATGTTTGTATGTTTTTGTTAATTTGTTAATTTCGTTATTTTTCTCTGTTGCAATCAGAAGAAGAACTTTGCTGAGTCGTCGTTGTTGTTGTCGTTGTCGTTGAGCCCGAGTCTCCAGTCTCAGTCCAAATGAATGCACCACTTACATACAAATGAGTTCGACACAGAATTCTCGCTTATCAGAAAGGTCATCGACAAAGGTGAAGAAGTAGTCAGTCGACTACTAGTGTAGTACATACTTAGTTGGCTGATGTTGGCATTGCATGATTGTTGACATGTTGCCACTGACTCCCCCTTTTTGTTTATTGGTGATACCCACTGCTCATTGTTAGTACTATTAATAAATGTAGAAATTTCGAACAAATTTCAAAGTACAACAAATTTTCTAAATTGTCGCATGCATGCATGAATGACAACAATTACAACAACAACAACAACAACAACACATTGCATACATATGCACAACAATGTAAGAACATTATTGGAACAACAAAAATAACAGCAACAATAACAACAACAACAACCATAATATGTTGCGTATCAATTTTAATAACTTTGTCGTCGTCATCAACATTTAACAATGACAACAACAACAACAACAACAACTACGACAATCAATCGTGCGTCGTTTGTGTTCTGTTAACGCAAGAGGTGGAGGTGGAGGTGGTAGGGACAGACCCAGTTGGAATTTGGTTACTGAAATATTGTTGTACAATGCAATTGATGTGAATTCGTTCAAACTATTCCACATTGTACTTGAATGATCACAAATGATCACAAATAAATATCACGAGATCATTTAATGTCATTGTATATTTTCATTAAATAACTTCATGTTTTTTTTTTTTTGTTTTTACAATATAATTAAAAATCTATATTAAAATCTATTTATTTCATACGAGCTATTTAGTATTAGGTTATCAAGAAGTTTATAGATCTTCCAAAAAAAAAAAAAAAACAAAAAACACATTCTAATCACATTGGGGGTTGGGGTCAGTCTGGGGAAATCTTACGTACTATGGTACCATAGGTTATCTTCAATTATATTAAGATGAAACCATTAACGGGTTGAACGTTCTCATTTAGAAAATGTTAACATTACTTTGCTTCTTTCAATGATAAGATTAGATTCGGAGATTTTAGTATTCATCATACATTCCAAGACTTTCTAAGAAGATATGCCCTTAATTTCTGTTAGTTGTAGTTAATGGTTACTGGTTCATATTAGATGAACAAACACTGTTTCATCTTCTTCATAAAATATGTAAATATTTCAAAACCCTGCAACTTCTTCAAATTAAAAAACCTTATACTTAACCAATTTAATCTCAATAACTCTAAAGTTCTTTTCAAGGTTTACCCTACCCAAATAACCTTCGTTTCCATTCCATTTCCATTAATGTGATTTTTCTTCGAGTCATTACTGGACTTTAAGTTTAAAAGCTTCCTAAAACATGCAAGGTTTCAATCCAAGAAGGACAATTTCATTTGCCTCATAAGAGATAACATATTTTTAAGACCTATGTAATTATGTCGTACTATGTAGTTATTATCTTTATTCTTTTTACTTTTAACTACAATAATATTTATACAAAATTTCCATTGGCAACTGGGCACTTTTGTTCAATGTGATTGTTACCTGAGCTTGGTGCGCTTATTTCTACTAGTGATTATGTAGTTTATGTAGTTGTTGTGATTGCTACGTGATCGACATGTTAATTTTTCAATTGTTCAACATTTGTAAAATATTCGATAATATTGTATATTGTGTGTATGTACACATACTCGACTGTAATGTATGGATATGAAGGAGTATTAGTGTTCTTTGGCGCGCCTCTCATTACCAACAACAAAATCAAAAGCCTAATAAGCCTAAGACGATGCCAAGTTATAAATATTGACTGACTCTTATGGTAATTTTGTTATTCTTACGCTTCTCAGATAGTTGGAAATACACTTGTAAATTTCGAATTTCAGTGCCGAGAAAGAAATCAATTTCAGTTGATTTGTGTGTTGCATTGAAAACATTTTTCTTTTCTTGGTGACATTTCGCGTTACTTTTTTAATTTTGTATTCAACTGAAGTTAGTTTTTATTTCTTTGGGTGCAGTGCGGCACTTTTAAAATCCATCAAAGTGGGATTTTTTGGACATTTAGAAACATTTATTTAATCAAAAAATATGTCAAGTATGTAAAGTTCTGTCTTAGATGTAGAGAATCTCTCACTCACTTCAAATGGAGTTGATCCAAGCGAATTGAGTTAATGGCTATGGCACTTTAGTGTGTGTACGTACTACGACGTATGACCCCAGATTGCGTGTTGACCCTAAAGATGTAAAGAGATGAGAACAAACAAGAAAACATGCAACCATTTTAACACCAACTAAACCTTATTGCAACCCAACCCAACCAACAAAGTTCTTCATAATCTCATCATGAACATCATTGGCCACAAATTACTTCCGCTGCAATTGGATGCATTGATGATGATGGCTATGGTGATGGTAATGGTGATGGTGATGGTGTTAGTGATGATCATGATGATGATGATGATGACGCTGCTTATGATGATGATGATGATGGGAAGCAAGAGATACAATGATGCGCATGCGTCGTCAGCATTTTTCATGAACGCATCATAGTTGAAGTTAATCAATCTATGTATCAATGTTGATAAATATACATACGTATATGGTGGACGCCTGGCTAGTCAATGCTTTGCTTTGCCACGCCAGGTACAAATGAGTGAGCAGTCAGGTTGTGTCTCAACTTTGTTGGATCGTTTCGATCATAATTAACGTTCATCGAGCGGAAATTCCATGCTGTGGAAAAGCGTTGCACAGGAAAATTTAATAGTCTTGCCACTGTGCCACGCCACCGTCCATTGACGTCCATCTCTTCTCTTATTGACTTTTATACATTTTCCAGTAGTCAACATTTGTTTGTACAATAGTTTTCAACAATAATAAAATTTTATACTATCACTAGACGTGAGCGCATGGACCAGTTTTTCGCTCGCGTTCGCGTTCACGTTCGCGTTAACGTTCATTTTAAATGACCTACCGGATGGGAATGGCACATAAATACTTACAATATGTAGATATGTATGTTTGAGTACTTCTCGAACTCCCCTTCGCCTTCGCCCTCTCCCTGCTTCTGTATGTACCGGAAAGTGTCCAGTTTTGAGCGCCAACGCTTCTAAGAGTTTTCAAATTTAATGCTAGAAGCTGTTGAAAACTCAACGATTGTCTATCTGTCTGTCTGTCTGTCCCTCTATTTGTATGTCTGTCTATTTGTGGATGGCTTATATTCAATGCTTTTCATAAAAGCAAAATTATTGTCTGTTCCAGAGAGACAATGAATGGAAGATGGAAGAAGAAAAAACATTGCGCATGCTTGACAGGAAACCGAACCGGCTGCGCTAAAGGAACAAAACAACAACTTAAACCAAAGACCCAACACAACTTAAGTAACGAGAAGGTTAAAACGAAGAATGTATAACAAGACAACAAAAATATCGTACGATAATAAAGAAACCAAGTAAACCAACTTAAAGGAGGCAATCGAGTTGAAGAACCTGTAAAAGACTTGAAAAATAAAAAGATATTCATATTGAAAGACAAGAAGATAAAAAACAAAAACTATAGGAGCTAAAAAATCAACTTCAAATATTTAATGAATATGTTGATGTTGGCCTTAGTTTGGAGTTGGAATGGAGTGAATTGTTATTGTTCTCAGGATGCTCGATTTTATTATCCATAAATTGTGAATTAATTATATTTTTAGGTTTGGAATTTCAAATCTTTAAAGAACACATTTGCAATAGCGCCATGCCACACATTCTGAAACATACATTTTTGGCGCGTTTGTTAATCCCAATTAACCGCAATTAATACTCGTACAATATATCTTTACAATAATAGTAAGTACACACAACATACAATACTAGTTGCTTGCTAGTCCAGCTCAAGTCCAACTTATGTTCATTTTATTGTTACAAATTTTTAACCCATTCGAATGTTCATTCGTAACAGTGTGTGTGTGTGTGTATGTGTGAGGCGGGTCTTTAAGTGCGAAAGTCAATTCATTTTCAGATAAAGATACGCGCTCCCTATTCTACTTAACTCCGCACCACTTTGCTCACTCCCCACTCACTCCATTCCATTCCATTCGGTCCGCTTTGCTTTGCTTGTGTTACTTAACTTTAGCATTATTATGCTAAGGCCTCATTCCGACCCACATTTCGACTTTGAAAACCTTTAATATACTCGTACTACTCGCATGCATCAAGAAATGTCGGTGCTTTCGGTTGGCTAAGCAGAAGCAGAAGCAAAAGGTAGCAACCTCAAACTGATGACCATGAGCCTTGTGAGTTTAAGTAATAAAAGGATATAACTATTACTAAATAAGTTTGAAATTTCATTCTATTATATAGCAAAATATATTTTTCATAAAGATTTATACAAAAAAAAATTCTTATATATGTGATAATGAAGCCCTGGGCCTTCAATATGATTAACCTCAAATCCGCTTGTGTTTAAAATACAGAAGTAACTATGAGTGAGTGAGTGAGTGAGTAGTTTTCAATATGATAAGTTTTTATTTTGGTGCGCTCTCGGGAGCTCGCCCTGACACGCTTGCCCTGACGCTTAATTGTTTTTAATTAACTAAAACGCTTTTCTTCATAACAACAACAACAACAACAGCAACAGCAACAACAACAACAACAACGACAGCAGCAGCATCAACAATAAGAACAAATAAGAAAAATTCCAATTTCAAATTCTATCAAGTCACAAAACAAACACTCTCTCCTCAATGATAAGAGAACTGGGAGAACAAAAGAGTCTAGAATAGAATAGTAGTAACAGTGGGTTAACCATAACGAACAAAATTTAAGATCTTATTGCCATGATCGACTTGGCTCGGTTATGGTTTCGTCATCGACAACAAGAACAACAATAACAACAACATCAACAATAATAAAAACAATCATACTGCACATACTCACTCGTATATCATAATAATAATCGACGATGAAATTGAAATGATTTTTCAAAAGCGAAGAATTCGCTTGCAACCATGAAATCGGTGAACGGTGTAGGGTGTGGGGTGTGGTCCACCAATTGTAACTTGGCAAACGAAAAATGAAATTGGGTCTTATGATCATGATGATGATGATGATGATGATGAATATGGCTATTACATGATAATGATGAAGAAGATGAAGTGATGATTCATAAAAAGCTTCAAAAGAAAATCGCATGAATGTGAAAATGTTTCGTATAGATACAATATTTTCAACTACTACATACTATGTTGACGATGTTGACGATGTTGACCTCCTGTCAATAAAGGGTTAAACGAATGTTAGATGAATAGAAGATACACACACATATGAACATACGAATTAATATCTACTTTATGCCTATGTAGATACTTTAAGATGTTATTAAATGTCATTTTTATTACAATATACTTACCATAATCATTTGTCACATGAAAAACTGCTGAATTTTGGGAAGCTTACTACCTAACACACTCCCTCCCCCCCGTCCATTTGCTTCCAAAAATTGACATTACTAAGTGAGAGACGAGAAACAAATAAATAAAACAGCTAGCCAACCCCCAAACGTTTTTGTTTTTTACTCGTTACGTATCTTTTATTGTACTCATATCTTTCTGTCCGAAAGCGGTGAACCTTTGTTGTGAGCACGTTGTTGTCTTTTGTTGGTTGCTTAGTTGGTTGGTTGGTTGGTGTTTTTTATTTTTTCTTTAGTTTGTATACATATTTTCTTTTCATTTTTATAATTATGCAAGATCATTGCCATGATCTTTACTTCTTCTTCTTCTTCTTCTTCTTCTATTTTCTTCTCAACCTCGGGCAACGACGTTGACCTTAGTTTATATTTCTTTATTGTTTGTGGAACTATGTGACCCCTTCCCTTTCCCCATCCTCAGTGGCCATATCCCATTTTACAAATCTTATCGACATCCGTTTAGTTATTGTTTTGAAGTTATGGACCTTTGCATTTGTCTGTCTCATCCGTCACATTTTGTCAGTTCATTTTCGCCTGTATTAGGCGTCTACTTAAACTGAAAGACGTCCGGCTTATAGCTGACATAGAATTTATTGTCATCTTTAGCACTTTTTTTTTTCTTGTTTTTTAAAGATATAGTAAAGATGTCCAGTGACATATTCGTTGAACATTAGTATATAGTATATCATATATTATTGTATATGAATCAAAGAACTTTAAGTTGATGCTGATGATGGTCCATTTTGTGTAAACTGATGCCACACGCTATTGCTCTTCTTGCTGCTTTTGCTGATATTGCTACTATTTACCATAATGTTGCTGGTGGCTTCAGGCTCAGCTTACACAAGCAATAATAGCAACAACTAAAAGATACACATCGGCGACAAAAGGGCGACAGATACAGATACAAACTTTATACCAAACAATGACATATGGTGCAGACTGACGGTTTGGTTCGTCTGGTATACACATACATGCCTACACGATCTCTGAAAATCCCATACCCTGCTTGAGTTGAGTGAGAGTTTGTTTGTTTGTTTGTTTTGTTGCTGATTAAAGCAAAATAAATATGACGATCATCATTATCATTATCATTATCATTAGCAACATCATTTACACCAACGCCTGCAATATTATATTGTATCTACATACAATATCTTTAAGATTCCTTTTACTGTTATTTTCCTTATTCTTCTTCATTTCTTATGTTGCACAATGTGGCGACAAATGGACAACAACAAATTAAGACATGAGATATATGATGATGTATGCCTTCTTATGCTGCCTTTCAAAGTTTTATTTATTGCACTTGAAGACTTCTTCAGTTTTGGATTCATTTGGTTTGGTTGGTTTAGCTTGGTTTATCATTTTAAAATCAACAGCTGCAAGCAAATGTTGAACAATTTCAAAAAAAAAAAACAACATTTAAAAAGGAGGAGAGAGTCCATGCAGCAAGGGTTAATGAAAAGTTTGGTTAACTATAAAAATCATAATAATAATAATATGAATAAAAGAAAAAAGAAAAAACTTGTTGATGTGCAACAACAATTTTGTAATTAACAACAACAACAACAACAACAAATGCAAACAATGAAGCCAAATGATTGGAGGGCAGCATCAGCGGCACCATTTAACCTCCCACAAATCAACGAGAAACTATAAACGATAAACGAATGAGTGCCCCAAATGAATGAGAAACCGAGCAACCCGAACGAATGCACGAACACACATACACACACACGCACACAAATTCACAATCAAACACACAGATACACGCACATTCAATTACCATCAAATTGTAATAGTAGTGTAAAAAAGAGATGAGAGATGTTCACGTGACGTGACAAGAATAAATCTTAGGATTCTTTCAACCTGAATAAATTCCATATGAGGTTAGGTGGATTAGTTGCAGCATCACAAGGCCGTGAATGATACCTTGGTGATAATATATCTAAATTGTCGAAACCCTCCATGAAGAAGAATTCTAACTATATCCTCATTCGCTGAAAATGAACAGAACAGATTCTGAATTGTCTCCGGCTTCCTCGCTTCAGAAATCATGGGAATAGTCTCAATGCCTAGTAAGCCTGATAAATATTTTAATGAAATGTAAATGGTTGGAATTGAGTGAACTCACGAGCTCATCACTAAACAGAAATGATGCTCATTGAAAGCGCGAAAATTTCACGATGCGCACGATGGACATTCCTGATTGGTCAGTTTATAGCATCCAATGGCACTGAAATGGTAATTTACATCTTTCCATATATTATACTTTTTTTTTATGTGTGTTTTATTCGGAAAATCGATCAAACGGATGCGAACGTTTAAAGCAAACAAACAAACAAACAATCTACTAACCACAACAACAATTGCAACGAATAAATACTACACTTCCAACTGGGCACATGATTTGAATATTTTCTTAATTTCTCAGACAAAATTTTACAAAACATTTTCCATATTTTTTTTCAAAGAAATGATGTATGTATCTTTGTATCTATTGTATATACAAGCACATATATACAATTAAGAAATACACTCGTAGTCATACATGGAAGCGTGTGTCAAATGATGGGAAACATCCGAACGAAGCAGAAAAATCTCAGCAATGCTGAGTGGGGAACAGGAAATCGATTATTATTTATGATTACATTAAGGTTGGCAGACAGGAACAACACAACAAAAAAAGATTCTACAACTTATCAATTTCTTTTAGGTGCAATGAGTAACTGCATCCAAAAATACAGTTTATTGAAATTCTCAGATGTGAATGATGACTAAGGTTTGATGTACAAAGCAAAATGAAGAATTCTCAAGTATGTACATACTCCCTCTTTTGTTTCTGTTTTGGTCTCATTCTCATTCTCTTCTCTAAGTCTTCTTAGTATTTCTTAAGTGTTTTCCAATATTTCAAGTCTATATATTGTATCATCTAGTATTATGCTTACAAGTAACATAAGTGCTACGAGAAGTGAGTATCTTTGATTCCCGCACTTAAGTTCATGTGTTCATGTGTTCATTCGTTCATATGGGAATTTTTTCTTTTGTTGAATTAAAGAGAAACATCCTGGCAGCCACAACTGCGATTGAACACTTACAATGAACTGGATATGATGACGGGGATAGGGACAAAGTTGAACCAGAATTTTAATATGAAAAAATATGCTTTATGAAATTTGATACTTTTGTATTGTTTTAGTCTGAACTCAAGAAAGAAGAAAAAAAAAAAACAAAAAATGAAAGAACTCAAGTGCCGTGGCTGAGTAGTATCAGCTTAAGAGCACGAAAGTGATAGAGAGTGGAAGGCGAGTGAGTGTGGGAGAAAGTAAGAGTACTTTAATTATCGCTCGGTCTGCAAAAAACCTTATGACGTGTCCATGTAGGCGGCTCCTCTGTCTGTCTGTCTGTCTGTCATTTCTACCTGCCCAAGTCACTGATTCCTGTCCTTTTACAGTCACCGCCATCGCCGGCACCACTTAAACATGCATAGTAACTCATCGGTGTGTACTCGATATGCTCAAGTCTTGTCCTTGGCATATCCTGCGCGATCTTTTGAAGTAAATTAAAACCTTATTGCATTTTTTAGTCAAGCACATGTATGTATGTATGTACATATTACAAACTCGTCTGTATGTAAGTATTTTTTCGGTCGAAACCATTCAGAGTCAATCGACCACTTGTATACAATTTGTACTATGCCATAGTGTCTATCTAATGTTGTTATAACACATACTTTGTACGACAGAGGAAATCATACTCTGACATATCCCATTTCACAAATTCTCCATTAACCAGTCCATTAATCTCACTCGCTGTGAGTTATGGCAGGAAAAGCAATGGCAAATCACCATTGATTGAATCATCATCATAGTAGCGTAAGTAACGACTTATTTGGAAAGACACTATCATCAAACTTTGCTCAATCGTAAAAATAAGTATTATTTCTTTTTCTATGAGGCTATTTCTGTTGTATTTTTATCAATTTATAGCAATTTGAGCATATACATTTTAGATAAGCTCGCTTACCAGGCCAAAGAAAACAAAACCAAACAACAACAGCTGAGTCATTTTGCTAACAATTTCTCTGTCTTCTTCTTCTTCTGTCTCGATTCATTTGATTTTACCAATCAATTGAATCCGAACACAAAACAAAAAAAAAACAAAAAAAACTAAAAAACATATTCATTTTTTCTATCATTTCTTGTTGGTTTTTAATTTATCGTTGCACTTGCGCAAAACACAAAAATAAAAACACCTGCAGAGCCATGCAGCGCAGTCGCGTCACTTTGGACCAACTTCATCATACCAATAAGTGAATATGTTTGTATGTTTGTACATACTAAGTATGGTAAGTAAGGTAGTAAGCGTATAGTATCTTAGTATCTCTTTACATGTTCACATTTTATTTTTTGTTTTTGTATTTTCAATTTTCTCAGTTTTCGCATTGCAGCTTGAAACAAAATCTCACGCTTCAGCTGCGTATGAGCTTGCAGAAATGAAATAAAGCTTGCATGAGTAGTAAATACATTAACTATACACCACACACACACACACACAACACACTCACTCATAGATACACAGATACTCTGACACACACACACACACATACACACATGAACAAGGGTAACTTAAAACGAAGAGAAACAACAACAACAAAATAACAAGAAAAGATAAAAAGCATGTACTAAAGTAAGCAAGTTAAAAGACAAAACAAAACAGAAATCGAAACAAAAACAAAAACAGAAGCAGAAGCAGAAAAAACAAAAGTCGGTCGAAGCGTTCGTTCCTCCTAAAGAGGTTTATATTTTTATATTATACTTCTTGTACTTACTTTTTACAATATTTTTATGTACTTCATTCGTTCTTGTTGTTGTTGTTGTTGTTGTTGTTGCTTTTAATGCAAAAGAAACAAAAAAAAATGTAGAGAAGAACAAAAAAAAAAAAAAATGAAAAACTGGTTAACTTGCAACTCTGCACACTTAATATTATTAATACGAATAAACGAAGACCAAAAGCCAAAAGCCAAAAGCTGGGCTGGGCTGGGCTGGGATAATGTAAGCGTTTTTCAATAAGATTTTATTGACAATTTATTTAAATTATATATTTCCATAAATTAAATGATTTTCCATACACAACACATCACTACATCACTACTTTCCTATTAGACATTCAACTTCAAAGCAATTGACAGTTGTGAGGAAGGAAATTACATTTGAATAATACTAATATAGAGAGAAACTAACTCAGTAATCAGTATTTTGGATATGATTCAGAATAAAGTTCAATAACAACTAATCAAAAATCTTATGCAGTTTTCTTGCCTTTTATGAATGAACGATTGTTTGAATTTGAGATGCGTCTGGGCAATCTGTACTTCAGATTCATTCATTCATTCATTCATATCCTCATCCTCATCCTCACTCAATCCTAATGGGCCCGCTTGCTCGTTTACCATGAGTGCCGTGAGTGCTATCTATCAATGCTACCTGATCCTGTTCGTTTGCCATTGCGTACAGGTAAACAAAGGGAAACAAGCAACCCACAAGCAAACAAACAGTCAAACACAAACAGGGCTCAGACTGTCTGTCAGTCAGATACACTGACAGTCAGATTGCACGACAGACAGCACAAAGTCCCGACAGGTAGTAAAATTATAAGATATTACTTGCTGATCGCTCTATGGGAATTTACGTTGCGAGAAACCTGTTTGCCTGTTTGTTCCAATCGGTCTCTCGGTCGCTCGGTCTATACCGACAACAATGACTCTCTTTCATGTAGTACGAAGAACACAATAATAACAAAAGCAACATCGACATCGACATGATGCAGAAGACTCTGGCAGAAGGACAGTTGTACGTGAACAGATGTACATCCTCCCTCTCAATACATAAATTCATATGTACATATATTGTACTATAGTATTGTTGTAGAATATAAATTTCTGAAATCTCCGAATCAGGTTTTATCAATTGTTGTGATGGCCCTATTTCTGCTTCATCTCATGGATACGATTATCACTCATACCATATAGTGAAGGTGGACTGCATGCACATCATTTGTAGTAAAATAAAGAATTCAAGAAAACGATATGAAAGGAAAGGAAAGGAAAAGAAAGGAAACATGGTTTAGTAGTAGTAGTTTCATTCTTAATGATGAATTGGACTGATCTATAGAATAAATGATCTTCAGCTTTACCATAGATATGGCAGCTCTTTTTGCTTTCTTACCTTTCACCGGATCGATGCCATTATCGACATAGCCAGAATTGAGTGCAGCTGCACACAAATTGGCAAAGACAAGGAGGAGCAACACCAGATTTGTTGTTGTTATAATCCAAGATCTGTTCCGCGTAATCATCATATTGATCATGTGATCTCCCTATGATTCTGAGAGGGCCCAAACAAATATGCTGCTGCTACTGAGTCGTCTGCTTTGCTGCTGTTTGTTGTTTTTATCAACAATCGAATGATAAACACAAACGACTACTATAACTCGTAACTTTATAGGGATCGATCGATCAATATTTATGTATGCAGAATACAATATTTTTGTATATTTGAAATCACATCAAACACGTTTAGGCACGAAACCTTTTCTGTTGCCTTTTTTGAAAGCCATTACAGAATTGTAAAATATAAATAGGATTTAGATTTATTGAATTCGAATATTTCACAAATACATCGTGACACGATGTGTCACGTTAAAAAATGATCAAAAAACCACTCATTGAGTGTGAAGATCTGCTTTTCTTCTAAACACTTTTTTATTTATTTATTTATTTGAATATTTATTTATTCTTTTTTTTTTTTTTTTTGTCTGCCTTTTATTCTTTCTGTTTAAAAATAATATTTTGTTTATTTATTGTTTAAGCTTGAAATGCGAACTTGTGTTGCGCACAGTAAAATGTATTTTTTTAAAAGCGCGAATCTATTTAAATGAAGATACACGCTCACGACGAACTCAACTCGAAGAAGAAAACCTTCTTATTGAAATTTGCAACCGCAAAACGGCTTTCTTTAATTGTTGAAATTTGAAATTAGGACAATTGTTATTGGACAAAATTGGAATTAATATTATTTAAAACAATTTTCGTATTGAATTTTTCCCCGACGGCCAAAAAAAAACGGCGCGCACAGTTCTACTCTCTTTAAAATTCAAATCTCGATTAAAAATAACGAGTGGAAGCTAGTGAGAAAGTCGAAAGTAGCGAGTGATCGAAAAGTAGTAGCGAGTTATCGGCTTATGAAAGGATTCGGAGTCGCGCGGGTATAAAAAATACAACTCGTAGTTTATCAATGCCGAAGAGTATGTAACAGAGTAAGCGATCTCTTACTCTGTCGAAAGTGCACTTTTGGGCCCGATGCGGGTAATCATCAGCATCATTGTTTAGGAAATTAAATAATTTTTGCAGCTAATAGTTGAAATTTCATTTATTTTTATCCACACATTAATTTTTGATAAACTAGATGATAGGTTTTCAGCATTAAAATCGGGTTGGCCTTAAATTTGTTTATAGAACCCACGCAACGACCCTGGAGATTTGTTATTTTATTTCATGTTTCTTGAACGAGACAGAAAGCTAGTCGTTGCAAATTTAATTTTAACAATAAAACGTTTTGACGGTCATGGTGTGGTCAATTTTGCCCAATTCTAGTAAAATGGAAACACGGGGTACGTTCATCATTTTGGTCATGTGCTGGTCATTTTCGCCCAGTATTCGCGTAAAATGGAGAAACGGGGTACGTATTACAACAAATTTCATATTACATATTGTTGTAAATTTTTTCTGTAAAAATTTTTTATAAAAATTGTCACGAAACTATACGACAATCAGAGTAACAAACATGACCAATTTCGAACTTATTGGCCTAATTCCCACAGTTTTGCTTGAAACATAGCACAATTTCACATTACATTGACTTACTGTTGTTGTTGTTGTTGACCGGAGGGACTTCCGTGGTAGTCCAAAAAATACTTCCCTCGATGGGAAGTAGAAAGAGTCATCCAACCAACGGCCCATGTAAATTTTAGATGATTTTCTTATCTCAATTTTACTTAACGCTAACCTTTTTTACTTAATCTAACTAAGCAATACTAAACTAATGCTTTACAATTCAAATTCAACAGTTAACCATTAACAAAAGCAGAAAGAAATAGAAAAAATGACACAATTGACCAAACACATCGAGTCCGTCGGTGATTTCTGGCATATAACTGATTAACTTTAAAAGTGCATCTCTCAGTGCTTCGGGTTGAGGACAATGTTGAGCAAAATGGAGTCCGCGAATAAAATTTTGTTCAAGAGATAAATAGCAGACTCCTTAAGTTTAAGATCCACTGCATTAGGCCTTACTCATTTGAGAACGACAGTAGTCAGTCGAATGAGTATAGTCAATTTGTATTGCTTCTCGTGATCGATAACCGATCATTACTAATTACCCCTCCGCCACCTCTTTCTATGCATCCATCTTGCCGTGCTAAGAGGGTTCATTGGGTGCTAAACTAAGAGCGATGCCTCCATTCCTAATTCTGTCGAAACCACACATTTAATCTAAATCATAGTCATTCAATACTCGGAATAAATATTAGGATAAGTAAATCGTCAAAGAGCGAGCCTTACGACCTAAAGTGATACTTGATCTAGACTACTCTTAGTTTCAGTGTTCGCGTTCCCTTTACCAACATCCCAGGCTAATAACGGAATCGATCTCAGATGATTCTTTTTTAGATTTACTATAATAAAACTTTAGTTGTCAATCCACCTTAGTGGAAATGAAATAAACTTTTTGTCACAACGTCTCTCTTGAATTTGGTTAAAATTTCTTTATGTAGTATTTATCGTAAATTTTAAAATAACAAAATCTTAAAGTTATAAGACAACAACATTTACGACTAACTGAAATGCCCTTCAGTTGCATTAGTTAAATGCTTGACGTAACAATTCCATATGCCAGGCACCACTCGATCCAACCACCAATTGCCATACATTGGTTGGCAATTTTGACGTGCAAAGTACTCCATGCTGTACAATGAGATCAGACAACAATTGCCGGTGATCAATGAGAACCACAAAAACATGTTACCCAAACTCTTGGGTGCTTTGCGCATGAGAAACACCAACGAGACACCAACAAAAAAAAAGAAGAAGAACATAACCGGAAAGAACAATTGCAACGCAAAACCCAAAACTTGTTCATGGACTAAAGCTGAGATTATGAAGACCGATAGTGAGGCTTTTAGCTTAGAGCCCCTGAATACATAAATGTAGAAATCTTTATAAATATACTCATAAAGCCAGTCATACACAACAATATTCCAGTTCCGATAGTAGGCATCGTAGTTGTGTGATGTCCACCAGTCCTTGTAGAACATGCGATCGGCGAAGCGCAGCAACTCTGCTGGTAAAATTAAGCCACGAGTGCAGGATGAGGTAGAATCCGCATAGGAAGATCACAATGCTAGGCAACATCATTCCAAAGATCTTAATAATAATCATTGAAGCGGTCAAGGGCTCACGTCCGAAATGCTCAAAGTGTGCGCTAATGTGTCGCTCATATATAAAACTATAGAGGAAAGCCACCGCAATTACCTCAAGGAAACGATTCAATGCAAATTTCCAACGGATCTGTGATGTACGTGGATAATAATCCCGGTAGATAAGAGTTGGTGCAAACAAAAAATATAAATAACAATTAAATGGTGGCACAAAAGGCGAAGCTCGATCGACTTCATCAGTATCGTCATCATGATCATCCTTATCGATTTTCAGTTTGCCCCTAACTATCCGAGCAGCATTATAGCGCAAAAAGGCATGCATTTTCATCATGAGCCGTATGCTTTCCAGCAGTAAGACAGAAGCGGATACAAAGGGAAGATCAAAATGTAGGCAAAGCGTTGATGACACATAACCAAATATCAGCTGAGTACAGATATGTAAGATAAGACAGCTATGTGTCCAAAACCGACGGAACGACGCTGAAATAAACAAAATTTTGATGATAATTCTAAATTTTAAATAAACTACAAAAAAAAAAAAAAAAAACTTACAGTTTGGCTTCAGTTTAGCACGGATATGTGCCCAACTGTAGAAGGCTAAGTAGAAGAGAAACACGAAGAAGTGCTCCACTAACCAAACGCCAAAGACCCAATGTATGCGTTTCAGACCCCCCTTAAATGTGCCCAGACCAAGATTCACTCTGCGAAAGATTTGAAAATATACAATAATATTTCATATACCTTTGTATATATTTATAAGGTGCCAAATAAGTATAATAATATACTGGATTACTAAATAGAAGAGAAATCAATAATGTAATTTTTCTGTATGCTCAATCACAGGAGCGTTGACAATACAAACTTATCAAAGGATTGATTTAATCAATTTATTATGAACCTTATAATATACTCAATAGATCTAATCGTAGGAAATGTTACTTGACATGAGAATTTGACAGATTACTGACCAAATTTGGAGTTTAGGCTTTCCAAAAATGAGGAGTTTTCTATTCATATAGACGATCGATCAACTACAGACTCACTTATCTTAATACTACTAACTTCAATATCTTAATATTTATTAGTAACTTGGAAAGCTCTATGAAAAGTGATATAGAAACAGGAGGGGCATCTTTCTGCTTGAACTAGCGATCAGTTCTATATAATTTTTATAGTGATTTTCTATAAATCTAACAGACATATTTTCGATATTTTATGTATAATGAATTTAAACGTACCTTCCCTCCGTAAAATAATCATAGGAAATTGTGTTCAACAAAAATATGATCAGTATAATGTAGAATATATGATAGATTGTTTTCATATGATCGACTTGAAGTAGCGCGGTCAAGAACGATTCACGTGCAACGAATACCTTCTCTGGTAAATTACGACGTAAACTTTGCTCGATTGTTGGTTCTGACGTAGTATTCCTAGTTGTTTTCTTTGTATCGTTCCCCATTTGCGTTCCCTTATCAGTCAGATCTTCGAACAGCTTTTCGTTATCGGTCATTTGAGCAGGTACATGTGTTGCTGATAAAGATTTAACATTAGCCGCTGTACTTTCTGCTGCTACTGATGATAATGAGGACTCTTGGAGTTTACCACTTGCAAAATGACGGAATTCTTGTGCCTGGAATTCATGACGACGCATATCCTGCAGCATCTCGTCAATCATGGACGAGAAACGTTGTTCGAAGTCACGCAACATGCTGGCTCGAAATTTCTCTAACTTCTGGCGTACATATTGGGCTTCCGAGACTCCACCAAATGCAGGCGATTTTTCTATTGTATTTTTAAATACAATAGATTAATTTCAATTTGAATAACCTAACCATACTCACCATGGCACAATTTTTGCTGCTGCTGCTTTTCTATTGCATAAATTTTTTCACATCCTAAGCACTCATCGACCATTTTTGCATCATTAATTTAAATAATAAATAAATTGAAAATCTTGTAACACATCACTTGGATCACAGATCACAGAAGAACCTCTCTGTTTTCACTATAGCAACCGACGCACCGACACTTTATCACTGTTTACTAAGTGTAAAAAATTGTACTCTTTATAGAATCGGGATTTATTGCTTATTCGCTTTGTACACGCTTTCGCAACTGATTAGAAATGGAATTCTTAAGCTTCTGTAGTCCGTAGAACCGATCTCAACCCCAAGTGCCCCAAGTTTTGTCAATATATATATATTTTGTTAATAGATCAGAGTTTCTCTTTTCTTCTAAACAACTTTAAAAATTGTAGACTCCAAACTATAAAGTATTACGTAAGCAGTTTTTAAGGGCGGGAGGTTCCAGTTTTTCTTACTTTTGCTAATACAGGGAGCGGGGGATAATGTTTACAAAACAATCTTTATAACTTAACTCCTGTTTTTGTTATGATTATATCGAATTGTAAATAAATAAGAGTTCCGAGAATTAATGTAATTATACACTACTAATACCCAAATTTCTTATTTTCACTTAATCAGGGGGGTCTAAATCATAGAAATTTTGCTTACGTAATACTCGAACGACCCTTTAGTTGTAAACATTTCTGGATGTGGGTTAGAGATATCAATCACAGTTTAAGAACGTCTGACTTAAAAAATTAATCTCTTTCTCTCTCTTTACACACTTATCTCTTACATTCAGTTCTTGATAACGGTCTCGGTCAACGAGCTTCGCTTGTTCTGACAGCGGTCGCCAATTACAATTTCCCACACTCTTCTCGCCTTCGTCTTACTACTTATTTTATTAGATCCGATCCAATCCATGTGATGATGAATTTATTACGAATTACGAAAATAAGTTGATTCTCTTTTGAATTAGTAATTGTTTATGATATTTTTGAAAACATAAGACGGACGACGCCATAAGTTGGATAGTTAGTAGTTAATCAATCCAATGTTGTTGCGACAAGGTATTGCCAAAGCTGCCTTTAATCGGTACACTTGCACTCAAATAGAAATTGTAATCGCACTCGTTAGTCGTTCGTCGCGATGGACTCAATAAAATCACAATTACAAAATCGAATGAGGCAATTGAAGGCACTTCTGGCTTTATGTTTTGCTCACTTTATATTAAAATAATGCTAACAAAGTTTAAATAATTGACGATTGAAATGAGCAAGTTGCATATTAAATGAATAATACCTAATTAAGTTTGTGATATTTTGTGCAATTTTTATTTTTATCATCACAAATATCTGGCTAAGTTCGTTAACACATTTTATAAAACCTAAGAGTAATGATTGAGTCCCATCATTGACCTGAGAGTTTGAGAGATAAGATAAGATAAGCAGTCTTGACTTGTGAAGGCCATCATGACTTCTTGGCACTCCTTCCTTCGTCTAATATGTATTATTAGAAGCTATACTCTTTAATACGGATTCCCTCATATCTTCCGAGGCCTCATCGAAACAGAAATTATATATATTATATAGTTGATGGTAAAAGGTGTGTCAACAGATAAATAGATTAATAAATTCAAAGTCAAAATCAGTTTGAGTTAGTTACGCCAAGAAATTTAACGAAACCGGAAAAAAGAGGCAAGGCATTGTGTTCCTTATCAATATCTGATATTAAATCCAAACAGGGAATACATACCTACATACATATAGTACTTATGTATGCAATAAAACCCCACAAACTATGCTTATACTTAATTAAGCATTTCTTTCCGACCTGAGACTGTTGTTTTGTATGAAAACTTTTAGCAGATGAAATTTAATTACAATATAAAATAAATTAAATTAACATTTATTTGTACGATATATGTACTATATTGTCCAAATGACTCGATGGTAATGGATTTGTCAACAAAGAAAAAAGTAGAGTCTGCTGAGGCTATTGAATATCGGTAGGAAAAGTGTATCGAGTTAAAAGAAGACTATGGTAAGAAATATAGGCATATAGGAGTCTTTATTCTAGAAATTTTTATACATATTTTCCTTGTTAGTTCGGATACTTCTACTACCCTGGTAAACCATAAATAGTTTGTTCGAATAAAATTCGCTGTATTACATCCAATTAATTTACAATTATTTACGGACATTTACGAAAGATGTATATGAAAGATGTATATGTAGATGTTATTTATAATTGGGGTGTTTACGGCGTAAGATTAAACACAATGATTCACAAGACAAAAAGTGATTAGTAAATTTGTGATAATTTGCAATTATTCAGTAATTAGTTCTTTCTACCTGAAATTTGAATTTCCTTGGTTATTAATTTGGGACACAAGTAAGGTTTAGGGCAGGTAAAAAATTGATATATAAATTGAAAGTCCGGGTAATAGGCTATCATTAGAAATCACACAATCGAAGTGTTCACATATCTGTAAGATTTTTAGAAAAATAAATTTAATACAAAAAAGAAATGAAAATGGCTAGATACAAGAAACATTTACGAAAATTGACGACTCCACTCTCGAAGCGTAGTAAAAAATATAAAAAGAAACATAATTTTTTTGAATTATTAATGAAGTCGAAAAGAAAACCGAGGAGCAAAGTTTATGTATCTCACAGTACAGAAGAACTGATAGCCGAACTCCAGGCCATTAATACCTTTGAAACCTTGGCAAGAGATCATCAAAGGGCTGATATCATAAGGCAGCTGAATGATCTAGCACAACATTGGATCAAAGATGTTGCCGAAATTCGAGGAATATGCGAATCTAAGGCTCAGGAGTTGTGTGGGAAACTTTATACTTATGGGTCTTTTGATCTTGGTGTACACCTTCCTCACACAGAAATGGATACGATTTTGATAGTACCAAAGATTATTCAGCACAATGATTTTTCTAATCTGTTCTATCGATTGCTTGAAATGCAGCCAGAAGTAACCGAATGCCGCTTGTTCTACGAAGATAAGTTTTATAGCATAAAAATGAAGTACAGAGGTTTCGGTTTAAATGGTGACAATGGCACGAATGCCATATGAACATATACCTGTAGACTTCCACCCCAATAATATTGAATTGTGTCTTCTTGACGAGTATTCACTATGCAATATCCATGGCCTTCTAATGACAAATGCAATAATTGATATGGTACCGAACTTTAAAGCATTCTCCGTGACATTGCGTGCAATCAGAGTCTGGGCATATAGTAAGTATTAAATCAACCATCTTTTTTTTTTTATTTAAATCTTTTTAATTATTTGCTTTCTTTTTTCAGATTGTAACATGTACTCTCAGATTCATGGCTTCCTCCGCGGAGGTGCCTTAACAATTCTTGTCGCAAATGTGTGCCGTATATATCCGAATGCAGCACCATCGAAGATTGTTCGTAAATTTTTCGATTTTTATGCATATTGGGATTGGGACAGGCCTGTTATATTGAGAGAAGTCTATGACTTGAAGTTGGGAGTGCCAATTTGGGATGCCAGAAGGGACCAAGAAAACCGTCCAGACCTCATGTCAGTGATTACACCTGTCTATCCACAACAGAATTTGACTGAAGATGTTTATCAGCACACCCAATATATGATTGTAGAAGAACTGCATACAGCCTACGATACAACCAAACTAATTAAAAAAGGTAAATTAACTTGGGCATTTCTTTTCAACACGAATGCCTTCTGCAATAGATGGACCCATTTTATTACAATTAAGACCTCGGCACCCACAATGCACGCTCATAATCTTTGGAGTGAGCTGGTTCAATCAAACCTAAATTTCTTCTATAAAGCTTGGGTGACCTGTGATAGTAATACCTTGTGCCTATTAGATACCCAAGCCAAAGCTGATGACGAGATACCTTACTCTTCTGTGTGGCTCATTGGCATTGAAGTCATAAATGAAGATTCCAACTATTTTGGTCATCTACCTACAGTATTAGAATATTTTCGAAGACATTTGATGAGATTGGCATGCAGAAAGAGAATTTATGATAGTCGCATGACTATCATTGCATATTTTGAACCGCGGTGTCGCATATGTGATTTGTACAGTTATCAAGGAAACCTAATCTACAGATGTGATTGCTCAGATATTAGATTCATTTATTCTTTAAGAACTCATGAAGAACTATTGGCTGATGAAAAATATACAAAGGATAAATTGTATCTTACAGCAAAAAATTCAGAGAGACACACAGTTGAGGAATACGAATACATAATTTAGTATTGCAATTTAAATTAATATTTTTTGTTTTTGTAATGTTTTCTTTACTAATTAATAAATACAATAATTTTACTTACAAATATAAGTTTTAAATATTTTCTTAATCATTCTTCCATACAAGATGTAGACAATATGGTGGCAGATACATATCTCAACCAAATTTCATCATCAAACTTGTTTGTGGTCTCTCAATGGCTCTACATCTTACGATTTATCAGCTCAGGACATGTCGGTACAATGGGATCTTTAAATTTCTATAGCTATCCATTGTATACATCGGAATGAATCAATTTGTGTCAGATCGAAGAAGACTGATTCCATTCAATCTCACCATATTGCCATCATTGCTTTCTTTTGACAGTTGCCAGCCACAAACTTTGCTTCAATGGAGTGCGCCATAAATTGTTCGTCCCTTAGTTGAGTTGTATTCGTTTGGAAGAGTTTTGTTTTTACCAATTTATTGTTGGAAACATTCGATGAGTGCATAATAATGGCTTTGTAATCTAGCCTCCGCGATCAAGTAATTTCACAGCTATATGTCCGAAATTATGTTTAAGCAGTAATTTCATAACCATCTCTGAAAAACTACAATTCAAACTTTCGAATCTTGTCATCGAATAGTTCCAAAATATCGATATATGTATGTATATATGTATGTGTATAAGTATAAAATGTCCCAAATATTGATCGCGGTCTTATATTCATTCAATGGAATACCGATTTCGAAGCAATTAACTCGAGTACGGCAGAGTATTCGTTACATCTTTAATTGATAAAGTAGCGAGTAATCGGCTTTTAGGCGAATCACAATTGTGCAAGGCGCGGGTGACTTGAAATTTGGAATTAGGAAGGGGTTTTTAGGCGATTCGGGTGTTGTCGGTGACAAGAAAACGGTTTAAGTTGGAATTGAAATTTTTTGGGTTTTTCTTTCCGCGATGCAAAAAGGCAAGACAATTAAAAACGGTAAAAGTTCAAAATCCAAGCGCGTTGAGCAGGCGCAGGAACCTGTTGAGTCTCCTCCCAACAAGCAGAATGAAGGATCATCCGAAAATACTAATACAAGGAAAATGACGTCAATATCTGCACCACCACTGAGCGATGATGTTGACTTTATGACTTCGAGTGATTTTCGCAATGATAATAGTGCTCATCTTCAAAACATGTTGGAACATGTCAAGGATTCCAAAACTATTGAGTTCTTTAAACGTTGCATACTTGAAAACAAGCATCTTTATCATGGAAAGACTGTTCTTGTTGTTCGGTGTCATGTTGGACTGTTGGCGCTATTCGCTGCCAAAGCAGGAGCTGCATCTGTTTACGCTTTGGACTACTCCAATATTGCATATTATGCGCGACGCGTGGTGGCAGCACAAAAGAAATACAGCAATATTATAAAAGTGTTCAAAGGACGCGTTGCTGATGTGGAATTACCAGTGCCTAAGGTAGATATTATCATTTGTAATTGGATGGGTCATGCCTTGCTGCACGACTCAGAATGCTTGGAGTTGTTCGGGGCACGTGATAAATGGCTAAAACCAAATGGACTCATAGTACCTGATATTGGAGGTATATTCATTGCAACCATAAATAATTCCAAAGAACGCTTAAATCGACAGAATTGGTGGCACAATGTTTATGGTTTCAAAATGGAAAATATGCGCGCCTATGCGCTTTCAGAACCAAACTACACAAAAGTTCATCCATCGGAATTATCAAGCCGCTCGGAATGTGTCCACACGATCGACATGCGTAAAGCAACCACAAAAAGTTTATGCTTTCGTTCCATGTTTGCTATAGACATCATTAAATCTGGTTACATCAGTGGTCTAGTTTTGTACTTTGATGTAGAGTTTAGTCAAGCCCATGTACCCTTTAAGCTCAGCACAAGTCCCCTAGAGCGCACCACAGCACAATGGATGCAAGCCGTGTTCATAACGAATAAATTGATAATGTTGAATAACCGGAATAAATATTTTGGTGGCGTGGAAATGAACTCAAAAACCGCCGACGAGGAGTACACCAATTTAAACCATCTAGAGTTGTGTATTGAAATCTATGATTGCGGTGGCAGCTTTGATCCAAAAAATTCTATTTATAATATATTGTTACAACAACGCTGGCAACTAAAGACAGGCTCCAATGATCCCAATAAATCGATTTTGGAACAGAACAAGGACTCTTTTTATGACTAACCACACACATTTGTACATATCTAAATATAGATTATGTAAACCATAAAAGTATTAATAAAGTTGAAGTTGTATTAAGTAATTATTTTGGTTTTTGGTGAGCGATAATTGTATGGGGATTTGTACTAATCGATCAAATATAAACTCCCAGTAAAATTTTGAAACCACGTATCAACAACAACTACTATATGTAGACGAATATATTCGTGGTGACATCAGACCTTACGGGGAAAGATACCCGAAGAGTTACATTGAAGGCCAGTTGAGAAAGCAACCCACCGCAACAGTATTGTCTAGGGAGCCGTTATCAAAGTGTTAATGAAAGCGAAATGAGACTGAGTTTAGGTCAAGCTGATCTCTTATCGTCTATCTATCATGATCTTGCCGTTGCAATGCAACACCCTTGCTGGATTCTTGCCTTGTCGTTGTAAGGCGACTTGTTAGGTATAAGGACCCTGAGAGTGATACGTTAACAGTTTAGCTAGCCATCGGTAAAATCGAAGGCGTACACAGAAGCTATGAGCAGCCTAACCAATCTTCACAATAAGCTATGACCGGTAAGGCATCTTGAAATACACACCCCTGTGTCGAACAGTTTACCTAAACTATGGTTCACAAAGACAAGTGATAAGAGGAACATCAGAGCTCGATTGGTTTAAGTCTCTAAAAATTTTCAATTTTGCTTCACTTAAACTATAGAAATAAATCATAAAATTCATTAACTAAACCACGTCTCTATTATTAGTGTAATAGTATAAGTATAAGTATTATAAGCAAATATGTACCTAGAGTTAAGTAAAGATAAGTAAATTAAAGATGACTCAGTCTTGTACCAACCATCAAACTGACTAGCAAATTTACAAAAAGATTAGTTAAGATATTTTTCTATATACTAGTGTCTATTATTCTATGTGTCAAGATTTTTTCTCTAATAGTTACAAACCTTTGGAGTAGAGGCAGTGCCTCAAATTGAACTTTGCTTGATCAATTTTATCTGAATTTTCACCGCCTTTCACCATTAGGAAGTTATATAATAAAGAGGGATTATAATACAAAAAGTGCATGAACTCATTTCTAATATTTTCTACTTTCGACTACTACAACATAAAATAACAAAAGATAATAATAAATAATTATAAAAAATCAATAAATAAATTCACACAATCAAGAATTTAGTTAATAATAAAAATAAAAACATGACAATTAAATTAATTGGTTTGTTTAATTTATTTTCTTTTTTCCACCCAAATTAAAATACTAAATTAGAACACACTTTTTTCTTTCATCTTCTACTGCTTCATTATTTCAATAAAAGGTAATAGTAAATAATAATAAAATAAAAATAGCATCTACACATTTTTTGCTTTTTGCATTTTGTAAAAATTGTTTTTTGTTTCTTGTGTTTGTTGCAATTAGTTAATTCTAATATTTGGATAAAAAATAAACAAAATTTGGATGTTACACAATAAAAATAAAGTTGTTCTAACTAATCAATGAATTATTATTATTTATACAATTTAATTTAATTTATTTTTTTTTTTTTTTGCTTGGCATAAAATCAAATTGCTTTTCATAAAAACTACACACTTTTCTATCTCTCCTACTTTATATGTACAGGATTCTTTCATTGTTGTTGATATTAATGTTGTTGTTACATGCGGATTTTGGTTGTGTGTGTGTTTTAACGAAAAAATTAAGTTTTATAAATAGAAATATACAAAAAATAATAATAGGAATTGGGGAAATAATTGATTTCATCATTTGCACAAGACATCGCACGACAATATTCATAAGCGGCAAACAGAAGAGACTCCTCTCTAAACAACTTCTCACATGGATGAATTGTTGAGTCACAGAGATAAATTACAAACAGGCGATTAGAATAATAATATTCTACTAACTGACAATCAATCAAAAACCAAGAAGCATCAATAAATCAAACAAATATATAAACATAAAATACAAAAGAAATGATTGTTCGAAGAAGGAACTCATCAACTCAAATGATGGACAGGAGAGTTTGGGTTTAGTTATCATACTGTCCTCTAATTTATGACCATCATATCGCAATACTTTCATTCCTTCCATTCTTCATTCATTTAAATCAATTCTTTCATCTCATCATTTATTTGATGATTTTGTTTTCGTTTTCGTTTTTCTTTTTTGCATTTTATTCTTCAATGTTTATGATTTGCGGTGGTTTTGCTACATTTGTTGATAATGATGCTGCTGCTGCTGATGCTGTTGTTGTAGCTGCTGATGCTCCTCCGACTGCAGTTGTTCCTGTTGTTGTTGCTGCTGTTGCTGCTAATGGCGACTTAATATCCTTAGTCGCATTGTTGTCGCTTGTTACATGATGTTGCGATGCCTGTGCGGCTAATTGTCACTTTGAATTCGTTGCGGTCTCATTAACACGTTGATAACGTGGCTTATTACGCGTAAATGGCAAATACTTGTACTTAATCATGTGCTGCAACAACAATAACAAATTAATAATTTATAAAGAGAAAAGAGAAAAAAGAAGAAAGAAATTTTGGATGGACATGACTAACCTTTATTTGACGTTTCATTGTTATGCAGAACAATGTTATAAAGTACATGACCAAAATAGCCAAAATACGGGCACATTGAAGAAGTCGAAGAACGTACAGGCAAGTCCAATCAATGTGCTTTTTGTAATTGAAAACCAAAACTTGAATTCGGGTAATCTTCTAATGAACGGTCGAAATTCCTCATTGTTGCGCGTTGGCAGATTAGGACCCTCTTCTGAAAATATAGAAAAAATGATATACATATGTATTGAATGTTAAAATATTCTTTTCATACATTTTTGTTGTATGGAAAATTGAAATTACTTTTTGTTTTCACTATATTTTGTATCTTCTAATATTGAGATTTAGGACTGACTCTAATCAATATGGTTTCACTATATTATTAATTATCTGTACTTCCAATAAGTTGTTGTTTGGTTTTCGATATCAAATTGCTACTCATTTTATTTAAATGTCTCTTTAATATTTCTATATACATATGTATCCTATACCACGCTACTATATTATAACAACAAATTAACAATGCAGATGCTGCTGATTACCTTATCTAGATAACCGATAACTTTTGGACTAATCCACTAGCAAGCGTACGATCATAAAGCTACATTAATTCTTTGAGAGTTCGAGAAGCGGTTCACTTCACTTTATGGGGTTTCCAACAAAGAAAAATGGCTGGACGATCATTACGACGTAGGAGACGATATGGTTTCTAGCTAGTGGCTCCTCATATTTATGTTTCCACTTACAACACGCTTCTTTCACTAGCAATATAGTATATGCCTTCCAGGTCTTAGTGGATATCTCCACTTCTGTTATACCATAAAGCACTTAGTTTAGATTGAACTCTTTGTTTCTCGCACTTACATTGCCCCACTATTCACTATTCGTAAACATATGTCGAAATTATAGGTTACAGTAAGATCTTGTAGTCAAGGCTGAATTCATTTAAAGTTAATTAGGTAATAAAGTGGAAACTTTGGGCTCTTATTGTTTTATATGTATGTTTTTTAGCTTCCATATGTTGCCGCCATCAGGTAAAGTGAATGCCAAGACAAGATAAGTTACATATACTTTGATGAAAGTATAACGGATCAATGTAATCACATCTCCATTGTCTCCACCAGTTAAATGATTTTAAGATATACTACATAATGATTCCTATGAAGAGTAACAACACTTAGTAGCTTTCTCACACACTTGACCTGTCTATTCTTTCTATAAACTGAATGAATGTTTCTAGTGGGTAAAGCAGGAGAGGAATACTTCAACAAGTTCGCCTTAAATGTTAATATTACGTCATCTTATTGTTGCAACAAGAGATATCGATGTAAAGCACATTAAAAATCAATAACTATAAATATTTAAATGTAGGGCACAAGGTTAAACACACACGCGCACACACACTCCACACTTTGTTAATGATTGAATCTATTGCTTTATGCAAGTGTATAAAAGCCTTAAGAGAAACACATACCATCATTTTCGTATGGATCAAATCCTGGATCAATTGGTGTTAGAAATGCAATAAACAAATTGAGATGGTAAATGCCCAGCGCATAACAAACTATGTACCAGCCCTGATTAAGGAATATGCGCAGCAGGAAGATTAACATAGAACACCAGCCCCCACCCAACGAAATTTAGCATGCGGCGTCCAACTGTCGAGCGTTGACTGATAGATCTGTGGAAATACTTTCTTTATTAAAGCATGTGACTCTTGCAGAACATGATGATGGTGGAGTTACCTGTGACAAACGTATAAAAAACTTTTTTGCGGCACCATTACTTGAGACCGCACTGCTAGTGTCTCGTTCATCATTTTTTAGGTTGTCACTGCTATCGCTGTTTTAAGTTGTCCACTGACCTTTTCCTTAATAAAGGCCAGATGCGTCGTCCGTCGTCGTCCTTAGTCCTTAATCTCACCAACCTCAGTGTGTATCGGTGTGACAAACGTAGATTTTATTCTAATTTTCAATCTTCTCTTCTCGTTTTTCTTCTAATTTATTGTTATGATTTTAAAGCTTCAAATATTTTTCATACAAAAAACAAAAAAAAAATTGACTAAGTTTTTTAACAAATTTTTATTTGCTTCACCGACTGAACAAATAATTGAAATGAAAATCAAAATCAAATGATTGATAATATTAAATTATAAATTTTCATGTTCCTATGAATTATATTTTTCATTGCTTCATCATTTCATTTTATCACTTTCACTTCCACCCGCACGAACATCACTTTTTCTTCATTCCTTACTTTCTTATTCTATTTTATATTTATTTCTTCGACTAAATTAAGTTATAACAAAAATATGCAATTTGTCTAACAATAATAATAGGCAATAAATAATCTAATATTGAGTAATGCCGTGCTCTACGGCATCAAGTTAGGTTATTATTTATGGTTAAATTTCTCTCTTAGTCGGCAAATTCTATTCTAATTTTTTTTGTCTTTTCACGTCCACCACGTCATTATGCAGACAATGGTGTGCAAGCGAGATGGTAGCACACAAAATGCAGAGTCGTATAGTTTCTTGAAAATAAACAGACCCTCTACTTTTTCCGAAAATACACATTTGCTTTTATTATTGCCATTCACATGTAAAATTAAATGAAAGTAGAGTTAAATATTAACTAACAACAAATACCTCATACAAATAATTATATGTGCATAACTATTTGATGGAAGTTTTTCTCTCACAGGAATAGGACAGGTATTTATTTCTTTTTTGCATTTTGTGATGGTGTGAAATATGAGGTAAAGGCTTTTTCTTTCAAAATAAATGAGGTAAATCTATCTTCCTTACATTAGATATTAAAAATGCCTCGTGGAAAGAGCCTTTCTAAACATGATCAAGGACTTATACTGGGAATGGTCGAAAGAGGAGTCCAAATAAAGGATATTGCTAAAAAACTCAATCGGCATAGAAACACCATAACAAATTTCCTAAAATGCCCCGAGGACTATGGTACAACTAAACGGAGTGGTAGGAAGACCACTATCGACGATCGGTGCAAACGGAAAATACGGCATCTTGCAGTAGCTGGAGGAATGAGTAGTGGTCAAATAAAAAGTCAAATGGGTCTCACTGTATCGAGAAATAGAATTTTACAAATATTGCGCGGAAATTCTAAAATTTTACATACTTCCACGACACGGAAACCTAAAATTTTACCTCGTCATATAAAAGAAAGATTGGCTTTTGCAACGAAATACCAAATTTGGGATGAGGAGTGGCGCAACATCATCTTTAACGACGTAATAAAGTTTAATCTAGATGGTTATGACTGTTCCAAGAAGTATTGGGAACATAAGGATCATCCACGGCCCACTTGCCACACGTGTGTCCATGGTGGAGGATCAGTAATGATCTGGGCTGCATTTTGCTATCAAGGGAAGACTCCGATACGTTATATTTCAACAGAAATGAATGTTGAACAATACGTCAACTTATTAGATGATGAACTCATAAAATTTGCCACTCAACTGTATGGTGATAACTGGACTTTCCAGCAGAGTAATGCGCCGATACATTGTGCACAGCGAACAAAGCAATTTATTACGAAGCGAAATATTCCGCTATTGCAATGGCCAGCAATAAGTCCGGACTTCAATCCCACTGAGGATCTCTGGGAAATCCTCTCTGGCAAAGTATATCAAAATGGAAAGCAATATGAAACGGTTAAGGAGTTGAAGATGGCAATAGACGAAGAATGGCAAAACATCAGCCCAACCATCCTTAAATCCGTCATCAATTCAATGCCATTCCGACTCAGCAAACTTGTTTTAAATAAAGGACAAACTATAAATTACTAAAATAATTTTTATTTCTTATTTTATAATATATAATCTTGACGATTACTTGGAAAACGACAAACAATAACTAGAGAGCATTACGCGTCGTTAATTGACCGGTTTGTCCTCATATGAAAAAGATCCTCTTTCATTAGCACAATGGACAGGCGCACACATGCGCAGTATCGATGGTCAAAATCGTAGAGTTAAAATTCGAATTGATATACCACCAGATTTGGGCCCCACTTATTTCTTTTTATGACTCGGCGAACGACTGAAACAAACGCCTATTTTGATGAAAAATCTATCCGTTTCAGTTTGATCGCTTAGAGTTTAAGCTGGCAGTTGTGTCCATCGCGTTCTAAATTTCTTTTCTTGTAGGGTTTAGAAAAACAGATCTACCAGTGCATTTTGTGTGCAATGTTACATTTGATAAATTATGTCTTGCGTCTTTAAATACTTTTTTGTTGTGTTACGCTAGGCATCTTCCCTAGCTGTGATCTGTGATATTAATAAATAAAAGACACTTGCTTGTTTTTTCTTCTATTTTAATTTTAATAAGTTTTATCATTCTTTTATTCATTTTTAGATTATGTGAGAGAATATTTTCTTAAGCATAATGAAAACTCGATGACGGTGGCGACGACGGCGACGACGACGACGACAATAACAATGATAATGACGACAAAAAGACTAATTGATTATTTACTATTAATACAAAAGTATCTTCCTTGTTTTGAATTTATTAAATTATCTTTTAACACTTTTTTCTTTTTTTGTTTCCTACCAAGAAAAATGCGTGGATTTTTTTTTTATTTATAATTTTACATTTACATTCATTTCTTTATTTTTTTTTTATTTATTTATTCATTTCTTCTTCATATGTAGAACAATAAAATTAAAAATTGTTTATCGTTTGGTTTTGGGGTTTGGCATTTCACATTCAATTCAAATTTAGGCGCAGCAATCAAGTTTCCTTCAACACTTCTAAGGAAAATTCTGAAAACTGTGCGATGAGGCGGCAGGCGCCTTCTATGTATATGTTCTTCGATGTGGAGAAATGCCAACCAACCCTAAACGCCTGCCAGCAATAGTCATCGTCGTTATCAAGTAAGTAAGTAAATAAGTAAATAGTGGCAACTTAGTGACTAACTAACAGTACATATATGTAATTATACAGTTACAAATCTAGTGCTAGTCAAATCAGATCAGATCAATAATAAATGTATGTCGTGTGTTTGACCTCACAATGTCTTTTTTTCCACAAAACATCTACTCCTCCTCCTCTAACATCATACAACACTCTCGCTTTCTTCCTTTACCCTATTTAACAATCGCTCTTTTTCCCTTTCTTTCTTTCTGATTCTATTGCTTCTCTATAGAGTTTTTAACATAATAAATTTGTTGCATCAAAATTTTATTTCAAAATTGTTTTAAAGAAGAAGAAAAATTAGAAATTAATATTAAATAAAAATTTTTCATAACTTGAAACTTTTACGAAGAATTTCTTGATTCACGGTGTTTTCTTGGGTGTTTATTATTTGAAAATTTTGTATCTTTAATAGAAGGTCTTGAGATCCCATACACACACACACACACTAAGTATATATACAAACATATATGGAACCTTTAACGATCTCATATCTATCTCATATGTTTCCCCTTCCTTTTATAGTATGTGGTTTTTATTGATTTTCCGATTTGTTTTGTTTTAGATTTTTATACAAAATTTTGTGTGCCTGTGCCTTTGGAATCGATCCTCCATAATTATATCACAAGAAGGTTGGTTGGTTAGTGTTTCTGTTCTAGTTTGCTAGGTTTCAAGATTTTTTGATGCAATTCTTTTTGATTTCCTTATTCTTCTTATTTCATATTATATCTCATTTCCATTTTCACTTTCAAAATTTTTAAAATCAACTCTCGCGCTTAACACATCATGAGAGACTTGAATTGATCAGCGAGAGGAATCTGATGATCGATCCCACCACCACTGATCTCATCTCATGTCATCTCATTTCATTTCATTTAAAAAATATTATTGTAATCATTCATCCAATCAACTCTTCTTTTCTTTGCTACGCTTCTCCATACTCGTCAAGCCCACAATTCTCCTTGGTCTCATCTCATTCTCTCCATATTTCAATCATCATAATCATCAGTTTTCATTTTAATTAATAATTATTTTAACTAAAACTAAAGTAGTTAATTAATTCATTAATTATTAAATTATTTACGATGCAAAGCAATTTAAATTTATGACTTTTGTGTGTGTGCTGTGTGTTTGTGTTTATGTGTATGTGTATGTGTGTGTGTGTGTGTGTGTGTGTTGTTTTGTGTTTTGCTTTTTTATTCCATCAATTTTTTTTTCTTTTGTTGTTATATTCCAGCAGCAGTTTCGTTTATTTCTGTTGTTGTTGCTGTTGCTATCAATGAAGATGTTGCAGCAACATTTGTTGTTGTTGTTTGCATTTCTATTGTGGTTGCAGATGCTTTAATTCTTGATAGAGGAGAGTTTTTGGGCTACTCCGTTTACAGTCTTTGATTTAAGGACATCATTCTCATATGACAAAACCGTTTCCTTGCCATTTTCGACAACCCTAAAAATGAAAGAAATTTTGGATATTAATAATGTTTGATGAAAGCTGAAGAAAGGTGCATCTTTTCTTATATCTTTTTCAAGAAAATTTATCACTTTTGAGTTACAATACAATACTACCAAACGTTAAGTATTAGATTAGAATAGATTAAGCGAAGGGCCGGAACTAGAGTTTGGTCCAAATTATACCCATATAATGGATAGGCAAATGCTCTGCTGTTTCATCTTCTTCAAAACATAGACAACCATTGATCGTTGAATCCGCATAATATGTAAGTGCATTATAACTCTACAATATCCTCTTAAGAAGACTATACGAATACCTTTTTCTTATATCATTTAAAGATAACTTTTCTTTTTTTTTTTTTTTTCTATGACTAAAAATGTGATTAGAAGGCCACACTTCAATGGAAAATTATACTATACTCTTTACTCTTGGATAAAGGAAACAGTTCAACAGACAGCACAGACAATCACACCTTATTGCCAAGCAAAAGGAAGCAATAAAAATACACTACGCTGCGATAATCGCCACTGGCAGCTGAATAAGGCAGATGAAGCAGAGAAGCTCGGAAAGTCGTTGCCCATGGATAGTGTTCACATGATTGTGGCCCTTCTAATTCTATCTACCCTCACACCACCATTCCTTCTTTAAGAAAACTGATATTATATCATTTTATCACATCTACTCAACTCGTATGGTTTCTGTTTTGATGAAAATCATTTTTCCTATCATATTCTTACATCATTTATGTTCGATAAGGTTTCTTATTGATTTAATGGTAGTTTAAATAGATGAGAATAATGCACCACTTACCGTTTGGTCATAAGTTTCTTGCCATTGACAAAAACTGTAGATGTTGATGTCCTCTTGAAAGCACCATTAGCGCTACTCGAATGTCCGCTACTGTTGCCATTGGCCATGGTTGAGAATGAGGTGAAACCAGATGTGGGCATGAAGAAGTCCATCATCGAATAGTTAAGCATTGGCGCACCAAATGGCGAAGCAAGTTTATGCTGATTATGGTTACGAACACCACGACCATGACTACGTCGACTACTGCCAGATCCCGATTCGTTGGTCTGTTGGAAGCTATTAACATCTGTGTTTTATATAAAATTAATAGCAAAAAGTATATCAAATTTATGTATTTATTGTTGGTGTTTCGTTTGTTTCTTTATAGTAGAATTCCATCATTATCAATTGTTGCAAATCCTACTCACCTCTAAAGAAATCAGCAAATGGTGAATTCACACCGAAAAATTCACGAAACACTTCTTCAGGTGGCCGGAATACAAATGGAAAACCGCCCATTATGTCAAAGTCATCGAACTCATGTGTGTTGTAGTGGTGTCGTGATGAACGGCTCTGGCCGCGATCACCAATCAGACCTTCTTTGCCATATTGATCATAGATGCGACGTTTCTTTTCTAAAAAATCAACCATGAAAAACAAAATTTAAGATTAGTTAAGCGCGCATAAGAGTAAAAACCATTAAAATTGAATTTGGAATAACTGGATGAGATGATTGAATGGATGTCCTCATCCATCATCATCTCAGGGTTAGATTAATATATTTGGTATTACAAAAAAAAACTATATTAACTTAAATAAAGAAACACAACTTTTGTTCAAGCAAACACAGCAAAAAGATAGCATTGTTCGTTGGCTAAGATTAATGAAAACTGATCTTAAGGGAGCAAATATCAGCCAGGTATTAGTAGTTGGAGGAGGGTAAATTTATCGATCGATCCTGCTTAATAGCAAACAAAGCAATTGTTCAATTAGTTTGTGTTTGTTAATATGGCAGCTTTTAAGAACGAAACTTGAACACATTATCATGGCAATTATTATTAATATAAAAAAAGAAACGAGCGTGCAAAATGCAGCAGTCTCTTCCATTTTCTCTTCTGTGTTATATTGTTGCTTTATCAAATCAATCAATCAATTAATCAAATCAAGGAACGAAGAAACAAAAGAACCAACCAACCAAAGAGCTTATGGAATGGTGTCGCCTCAAAAAGATTCCGGAAGGTGAACGCCTGATAGCGATTGCCACGCTTTGAGGCTGCTGAGCTCGGGTAATAATCATAGTCATAACCATAATCACGATAATCTCGTCCACCACTCGATCCACCACTTGAGGTGCGATAACGCGAGTAATAACCATTTGACCCAGTGCCACTTGTACATCCACCATAAGAACTATAACCATAACGTGAACTGCTACTATTCGATGATGATGTTGTGGATTTATGCAAAGTCGCACGAGCATCATAAATTTTACGCTTACGTGCTGAATATTGGGGAGGAGGAGGGATTGGCGAGTTTTTTTTAATTCATTTTGATTTATTGACAAAAGTACTTAGAAAGTTCAATACGAAGTAAATAGTGAGTACGATGAGTGTGAAGAGTGGCGAAAGTGACGAATGGATGAATGAATGGATGATTATTTGATTACGACAATGATGGGAGGAAATGGTGTCGATGGACAATAAGACTATCAAATTTGGTAGACCCCTAATTAACTAAAAAGATAAAAATTATTTTACTTACCATCTGATAGCACCTCATAGGCTTCACTTAGTTCCCTAAAACGTTTGTTAGCCTCATCCAAATTGTCAGGGTTCTTATCCGGATGCCATTTGAGTGCCAATTTTCGATAACTGAAAAATATAGTTCGATATAATCACATAAGAGCCCAAACATTTTATTAAATCTTAGATACTTACGCCTTTTTTATTTCGCCATCTGTGGCTGTGCGTTGAATGTCCAAGATGGTGTAGTAGTCAACCATGTTGAAAGATTAGTCTGAATGTGTCGAATTCTACAGCAATTTCAAAATATAAAGATTCGCGCTGTTGTTATGCTTGAGAGAAGGAATCTGCAAAAAGAGAAAAATAGAAACAAAGATGATGTTAATGAAGAAATCAATAATAAGTACAATAATTAAGAAAGACTTGAGGCACTGCTGGACTCTCTGTTAATGTGTCAAATATAAATAAATAATTAAAAACAAAAAAAAGATACCGTCGCTGTCGAGGTTCGTTTAATGAAGCAAATTTTGCGCAGCAATTGTTTTTATAATTCCCTAATGATCATCAAATTGATTAGATGATAATGATGATGCTTGTGGCAAATAAATTTCAAGTGAAATTTGGTAAAAAAGCCAAGAGAGAAAATTACAGAAAAAAAAATTAAAAATAGCAGAATGAATACGTAAAGTTTACTTTGTGTTTACTTTTTTTTTTCATAAATTTTCATTTTAAGTTTTTTGACATTTCGAGTTCAATGTCGGACATAAACCTCATTATAAATCGAAAATTGTAAGTAGTGTGTGTTTTGTAAATAAAATGTGTGTGTGTGCCTGTGTGTATGCATGCGTGCGAGTTCGCTGCTCGTCGCTTACTGAGGTAAAACAAAAAACTCCCACATTGTGATTCAAAAAAACAACAAACACAATGATTAAACTATGAAACTGCCGGCTCCCCAACGCTCCTCTCCCAGTTTGTTTTATTGTTGTTGGGTAATATTGCTATTGTTATGACAATGTGAGAAGAAATCAAATTGTCAGAGAACATCATTCTAACATTTATTACTCATCTGCCTCCATCAACTATGTACCATTTTAATGAGAAAAGCTAAGCATGCAAGCAAATCAAACAAGTGACTGATTCACTGACTGACTGATTGAGTGTGTTAGTGTGGAGTCCACAAGTCAATGATGAGCGGGTTATATATGATATAGCATATCATAGCAAACGAAAGTGCGTTCGTTCACTTCAAGTATCTCTCCCATTTAATAGAAAGAATAAATGCATTATGCACTCTCCCTCGCTTGAATGAGTGTGGAGTTTAGTGGGGAAATCAACGAGAGAACATAATAGTATATCATAACAAATGAAAGTGTGTTTGTTCAAGTGCTTCTTCCCTTTTAATAGAACACATGTATGCATTCACTCTCTCTCCTCCAGCAAACATATAAAAAGTGACAAGCTCTGAGTGAGTGTGGAGTATAGTGAGCAAGTCAATAAGAGAACATAATCGTACATCCATAATATTATATATGAAAGTGGGTTTGTTCATCACATCACGAATCCCTTTCTCTCTTCTATAGAATACACAAATGTATTCACTCTCACTTGCAATCATGCAGCAGCAGCACAGCCCGGGCACGACAAACTTAATCAAGTACAACTGTCTCTCACTCCCATACAGTTGAACCTAGATTATTTTTATTAACTGAAAATCGAAAATCCCTGAGGCAATGTGGGTACTCTTTCATGTTTTTTTTTTCTAATTATGATTCCTTGGAATTTGACTCGTATATTAATATTTGACAAGCAAAAAAGAAAGACTATGCACAAAATAAAAGTTATCAGATATGTAACAGGTTAATGGATGTTCAAATTATCGAGTTTCAACTGTATTTTCTATTTCTCATTGCCCTTGGATGTAACTACATACATAGTATGTATGTATGTATGTCTCAGTGTCTGCCTACCCACCATTCCATACACCATATCAAATCAAACATTATTACATTGTTCTATTGTTTTTTATTGTTTATCTCGTTGTTGTGTTGTTATTGTTGTTGTTGTTAGCTAATTTATTTAATTTGATTTTATGCTTGAGACACGAAATCTAAATTTCCCTTGACACAATTCACTTTATCACAAACACATATTATTAGCAAGCAAGCAGAAGTATCAGCTGAGAGTGAGGCCCAAACTCTATCAATTTTATTCATGTGCACACTACTCAACTCAAGTCTATTACGAGTCTCGTACTTATGCTAGGGCGTTAAAAATGTCGTTGTACTTCGCATGTTTTCGTTTAATTAAAACATAATTTTTTTATATTTTTCTTGGTCAAAGACACACTTCTTTTTTTAATGCAACAAAAAAATATATAGTAAAAAAAACGACATCAAAGAACGCGTTTTGCGTGGCACGCAAAATATAAAAAACAAATAATTTTTAAAAATTTAAAATTATTAAATGTTTATTTGTGTGTGTGTATGTTTTGTAGATTATTTTTTATTTTTTAAGTTTTAGTTGTGTTGTTGGTTGTCATGTTTTTTAAAATTATGAAAATGAAAAACCAGCATAGCAGAGAGATAGGGAGACAAGACAGGGAGAAATAGAGAGATATACCTGTTATTGACATATTCGGTGATTCTAGATCTCGTAGGTGTAGGAAGAATTGTTTTCTGACAGCATCTAAAAGCGTCGTATGACGACAGTCTGCCAGCCACTTGCTGCCCATCGTCCGCGTAATACAGAGAAGAGACAAACAGACAGACAAAAATTATAGAACAAAAAAAAAAAAAAAAAAAATTGAAAACCCATGCAAAAATATGATGGAAACTTTTGTTTTGATTACCCAACAATTAAAAATTTAAAGGAAAAGAAAGAAAAACTGACTGACAACTAGGGGAATCAAAACCTGATATTAATAATAATTTCAACAAATTTTCTTGGGACCAATGAATACTCTTCGAGCCCAGTCCCTAATGGTTGGAATAATACATAGGTCAAAACTCACCCTCATATATCAAAATATTTATGTATTTATTAATATGGACTCATAATTTATGACTTCATTTAACATATTTTAACAATAAAAAGAAAAACAGCAATAAAGTAGTTTAATGGAAGACCACCGCCTTCTTTATATTTCAATATAAATGTCATCTTCTGTCATCGTCTGTCTTATCTTAAATTCCGGTCATTGTTCGCATTTTGCTCCGATTAATCAGTTGTCATAATCATGTGATATGTTGACTTCGAATCAACTAGAAGACAATTTTTCACTTCTGAAACCTAATAACAATTTTTAGTAGCAAGAATATATCGTTCCATTTATCTAAATTAAATAATTTTAGCAAACTTTTTCTTATTCTTATCATCAATTAGATTCAATTCGATACAAAAAGTATACAATTATTTCGATGTCGAGTATATTAACACGCAACAAAAGTATTAAGTATTCACGTGTATCGATATATTTCTCCCTATTGGCACAGACTGATTTTGATTTATTGAATGAGTCAAAAACTAGTTACATATAGAAGAAAATAAGTTTGTAGTAAGTAGACGACAACCATCGTCAAATTTCTACTCTCACTCGACAACAATGAAGAGAATTTTATTTTTTGATGATACTCAATGATGATGACGACGTGATGATGATCAGATCAGATCAGATTATGATGATTCGATCGATTGTATTCTGTATTTTTAAAAGTTGGACATGCCGCCCAACAACTAAACACATAACAACACGCGTACATGGAGTGAGTGCCTTTATTGTTGTTGTTTTTGTTGTTACAAACAAAAAAAAACAAAAATGTTGCCTATAAATTTATTTTATTTATTATTTATTTTTATTTATTTCATTTTGTCGCAACAAATTTGTTATTGAGTGGGTGGCAAACCGATTAAGGCGCAAAGATGACGACGACGTTCAACAACAACTATAGCACAACAACAATAATAATAATGTTGAAAAATCAGACAGAACAACAAATGTGAAAAACTTGCATGTTTCTCTCTCTTCTTCATCATCCCATCCTTGACATTCTACACACATTTTTCCAATGGCAACAACATGAAGAAACAACGCTTATGTCAGAGAAAAAAAAAAATACTTTTAACCGAAGAAACCAAAAAATTCAAATCTAAGAAAAGGAAATGACACAAAATATTATAAATTCTAAAAACAAAACTTGAGCTTTACTTAAATCTGAATACCCTCCCTTCCTCATGATCTTGGTTATGGTTAAAGTAAGGAAAGTCTAATCTAGTTTTTGTGTATAAAGAAGTAAAAACATGAACTTAATATTTTTGAAAGAAGAGAAATTGATATTGGATCCTGTAATCCTAGGGTAATCCTTGCAATTTACACGGTTAGCGGACATGGGTCAGAGACTTATAGTGTCCAAATTTCAGTTCGATAATAGAACAGAATAACAAGTTTTACTAATCAGAAAAGAAACTTTGAAAGTAATCCATTGACTCTCCGAAGACACAAGAATAATGTGTTTATTATTGTTGCATATCTTAATTCTCATTCGAAGCAACAATTATTAATTATTACTATGTATGAATGTAGGATACTTTTATTGTAACATAAAACCGCTTCAATGTTGCACAAATATATTTTTGGTTTCGTTGGTATTTTGTATGATTTCACATTGATTTCGAATAAAAAAAAACTTAGTTGAGTTGGTTTTTTAATGCAAATTACATCATCATCATCGTCAGTATTCCTAACTAATCTACACAGTTTTAATAAAACAGTCATCCATAAATAAGAAAGAAAACAACTACACTACAGCAACAGTAATTGATGAAGGGGGAGATAGGAGATAATGTCGGAAGATAAGAAAAAAAAAAAAATTTATGCACATTCATCTAATGAAACTTAATCGACACAATACACAAAATGACGCAGTGAAACCACCACATTTTTCCTTCTTTGTTATGCTAAACTTCTTATTAATTCATTTTTATCAGTAAACAAAAAAAAAAATCCCTTTTTATCTTCTTCTCTATTGTTACACATTATCACTTTCCATTTGTTTGTCGTTGTTATAAACGTACCTAAGTGTCAGAGAAGGAAGAAGGCATTGTTGTTGTTTTGTCGGTGTTGTTTGTGTTAATTCTCTCAACTCAACTTTAATTGACTACGTATGCATACATGTGTATGAGAGTGGAGCATACATGTGTATGAGAGTGGAGAGTATGGGGAATATGTGGTGTGAAGTGCGTGTTGTGTGTTGAATTAATGCTTACGCGAAGAGAAGCAACAAATGAGCTTTTTTTTTGTTTTCTTAAGCAATTTTTACTATTTGTTTAATATAAGAATAATAACAAGCCTAAAGTTAAAACTTTTGTTTGTTTATTTCTTGTTGTTGTTTCATTTTCAATTAGCATTAAATTGTTTGTGCTGTTTTCCATGTAGAAATCTAATTCTCTCTTAAAAGTTTAAATAAACTTTATTTTCATTGTGTTAAAGGGGGAAATCATTCAATAATTGCAGTACCAACCACAGCAAATAATAGAATGAAAAAGAAAAAACTTACAATTAAAATGAATAAATCACGATAATGATGATGATGATTACGATGAATGGACGCTTCATAGAAACAAAAGGCAAATTGCATTTTGCATTTCGTGTTGTTGTTTAACCCAGATTCGCATAAAAATGCAATTAGAAATACACAAAACCACCAACAACAACAATAGCAAACATAACAATTCAAAAAAAAAAAAAAATACAATGGCAAAAATTAATAATTATACACGCACACACAATCATACACAATCACAGCTGAGATCGAAACGAAGAAGATGCAGGAGATGAGAAGTCGCAGGAGGCATTGAAATAATGATAAAGAAGTCAAGCAAAAACAACAAACACATCTCACACACATCACACAAGTGTTGGAGCGCGATAATTTTCAATTCAAGACTCTATTTCTGCTTAATGATTGCTAGCTGCTTTTCCGTGTTATTTTATTTTTGTTCTTTTTTTTTTCATTTTTTCTATGTTTTCTTATTGAAAAACAATATATAAAATCACAATTAGACAGGCACACACACACACATATATATACATACACCAGAAACACAAGCACAAACAGAAACACACAAGAAAAACTTTGTTGAGGCATCAATTCATCATTTATTTTTTACATTTAGTCATTTCTTGTAATTAAACCTTTGTTTATTGGTTTCGTTGTAAACTTAAGACTTATTCTTTGTCTATTAAAAAAGTATGTAAATAATTCGTAAGAAATAAAAAGAATAAATAATAAGCTCACTTTGTTTTATGTATGTATATTTTTGTATTTGTTTTTAAACGAAGTTAAGACGCGAAAGATTTATTAATTAAAAACTCAAACTCATATTTACAGACATTTTATTATTTGCATTTATTTAACAACACAACAAAAAACACAACTCAAAAACAACATTTTCTTCAACAAAACTAACAACGCGACGCGACGCGGCACGACACGACACAACAACGAAGATTTTGAGAATGAAAAATTAAATGAATGAAGAATATTTACGCGATCGAGAGACGATCGAATCGCAGCACAACTTGCGACTTCGTCAAAAGTTCGTTCGTCTAAATCAAACACTCACCACACACGAAAACTACAAGCATAGAGCAATAACGGCAGACCATCTATCTCTGCAACAACCGATCCAAGTGACTTTGAGTGGGTGAGAGAGGCAGGCAACCAAGCGAGCATGCAAAGCTCCACACAAAAGAGAGTATCGAATGTGTAATAAAGAAATGTGAGGTGGTGGTGGATCATTGTTGGGAATGGGTGAGTGAAGTGATTGTGGCGCCTTTTGCTTTTGTGATTTGTTGATAAAGAAAACACCAAGAAAACTTATTTGACTTTAAAGGTCACCCACCCATCACCTTAACCGCCGCCGCCACCAACACCACCACAACCACCACCCTGTTACTAATTACAAATTTGTCATGTTTTTATTATTTGTCTTATTTATTTTATAATATTTTGCGGAAGTTATTAAACGATGAATCGCGACTCTAGACTATTTGTAATCTGCATTTTCTAATTACAGATAAATATATCATCAACATAAGTAAGTATATACTCGTGCAGTACTTATCAGGAAATTCTTATCATTGTATCTATAGTTTATATACAAATATCTCTTTCAAAACAGGTGTGTGTCTGTTGTGTTTGGTATAGTATGATGATGATTATTTTATTTGCACGCAACCCCGTATCAAATCATAAGAAAACACGTCATCCGTCTCATCATCATCACCGCCATCACCATCATAATTACCGACGACGATTTTTTTATTACAAATTAGAAATGATAATTTTTATTTTATTTAAAAACCAATGAATAGTTTTTCGGGGTTGCCTTATTTCTTGGGAATTATTGTATTTGTTGGATTTTTTCAATTCGATAACAAGTGACTCATGAAACGATCAAAAAATCAATGGGAACTGAAATCAAATCATTTGCATTTACACACAATCATAGAAGAATAGCAAATTAATATACATTTTAATTAAAATTTTATGAAATATGGTTTTTTTTTTTTTTTTGTTTTGTTTGATTTTAAAAATAAATTAGTGAAAAATTATTTCATGCTTGAATAATAAAGTGAAAAAACCGGCAAGTGTTTCACTTCTTACTTTAGGTTTTGGAAGGGAGGGGCGCGGTTCCATTCTATCTACTATATGATATTTATGAATCTGTACAGATACTGTGTGGTGTGTATGTGTGTTGTGCTGTGTTGTTATTCTCTTCATTCATAGAGAAGAGATGGCGCGCATCACCGATAGAACACAAGAACAAGTGGGGAGTTTTAAAAGATTTCACCATCAATCAATCAGATTATTAAAAAAAAAAAAATTCAAATTATTATTAGAAAATTTAATGTTCTCTATTTTATTCCTTTATTGAGATTAATTAAACCATCGCCATCAAAATATACGTAATAACACATTTATACACTAAAATTAAGTATATCCATAACTTAATTGTTCATCTTAAGAAATGAAAATTCATTTAAATTATGATTTCATTAAACATTTGGAATAATAAAAAAAAAAAAAAAACCATTAATTAATAATTTATCAGTTCAATTAATAAATGGCCTGTGCATTTTATAAAGTTTTACCGAATCTTTAGTGATTATTCACACAGGTGATCGTTAATAAACAAGAATTGTAACCCCGAAGAGTGGAAAATAAGAGTAAAGTCAATTTCAGTAAAAAGGAACATTTCGCATCTTCAAAAGTCATATTGTGAATGAATGTGGTGGTGTTCTCACAAACAGTCCGACAATGATAATTTACAGAACACATACATACGAGTATAGTAGCTATAAAAGTTCCACAACTCCATCATAGGTGATTCATATACTCGTACATACTCAATTCTTTTCATTACAATTTAGTCTAAATTGTTTGTTTTTGCGTAACCTCGTGTTTCTTTTTGTGAAAGGCAAGTATACGAAATTACAATTTACTAATGAAATATGTTGTCATTTAAAAATGTACATTTCATCAAATATCAGAATTGTAGAAAGTTCGGCTCTCTACAGCACAGTACATATTTTATTATATTTCTATGTAACTGAGTCATGCGCTCACTTCTTTCAGTTTCAGTTTTCTCTGAAATTACAAATGAATTGTGTTTTTATTGAAAGGAATTTCATTTGTTGTGAAATTATTACAGTTTTCTCTTTTTTAAATTCTAACTAAAGTTATTTATGTCATGTAAATTACTATTTTATTGTACATACTTAGGGATAATTATCAAACCACCCATTTTACTTACCCAACACTTGCGTTCCTATTTATACATTTAGTATTTGTATTCTTTTTTTTTTTGTATAAAGTGCTTAATTTTAATTTTAGCACATTTGAAATCCGCAAAGTGAAAGAAGCAGAGCGTACAAGTGAAAGAAAGTAAAGACAAAGAAGCTGTCAAAGAGAAGGAGGACGAAAAAGTTAAAGAAAATGTTTATTTATTAATTTATTTATTTGCTACACACAAAATAATTTGTTGTTGGTTTTTGTTTTTTGTTTTCTTTGCTTTGAGTAAACTTAAAGTGTTCACGCCAAATAGTCGCCACCAACTAAAGTACTAACAGATCAGCAGAGTGAAGGGAAAGGGAAAAACGAAATGGGGGAAATGGTGTTCCGATCCAACCAACCAACAAACAATTAATGGTGAAATCAGATCAGAAACCAACAACAAAGACGACGACTACCATGGGGAGGACGGGACGTAAGAAGATCGGATGCCAAAAATTGCAATTGAAAAGAAAATTATAGATACTAGAGGAGCAACGTGATGATGATGATGATGATTTTGGTTCGTCGTTCCTTGGGTCGATCGGCCTTTCAACAAGTTCACTACATCACATCATTGCAGACAAATTATTGCACAACAATAATTTCTATAATTAGGAAAACTAAGTGAAAAGTGAAAAACAAAAGACTTAAAATGAAAAGCAACAATAGAAATAGACACGTGGGCGTGGGAATGTTTCTATTTAAAGTGATTTTAATTTGTCTTCTTTGATTTCTTTCTTTTTGACTTAACTTAGGCATCTAATTTTGTTCAATTTCTTTAAATTTTTAGTTGGTTTCATGCAAAAAATAAAGGGCTTGCTGAGAAAAAAAAAAAAAGAAAGAAAGAAATACTAAATTGGTTGGAGGAAAGTACATATTTCAGAAGTGGTCAATATTCTCTTGATATGAGTCAGCAAACAATAAGAAAGCAACAGCTGCGAGACACCATCCATTGTCACCACCACCATCATCACAGTCATCTATCTACTTTTACTCAGTTACCAAAAGTGTCTTTAATCCAAATATGGTTAAAGTGAGTGAGAGACGGCAACGACAGACAAGACAGACAATACAACGCAACAATATTGACGACGATCAACTCTACCCACCATTCAAGCCAAGATTTAATAGTCAGTTAGTCCCCTAGTCTAACCACACTTGATTTCTCGGTTATATCTAAAGCCAACTCAAGTCCAGTTCAGCCGTCAAGTTAAGCGATTGATGATCTCAATGAAGACATTTTTATTGCATTTTTGCGCCTTCAAAAGCTAAAGCTCAACAAGCAGCATCATATTCATCAGCATCATGATGATGATCCGCATTGAATTCAATGTAGAAACTGTCACTCACAGTGAAGTAAAGTCAACTCACTCAACTTCATTTTTAGCCAAAGCCACCGACAACCACTTTATGATGGCGGTGGTGACGGTGACGGCGACAAAACGTCACTACTTGCCATAAATCCAATTGCTACCCGTCGTCGTCGTCGTCGTCGTCGTCGTCGTCGTCGTCGTCGTCGACACCGTGCTTTTGCTTATGATATTATCTTAAACTAAATCTGGTGCTTCTGCTGTTGCTCATGGTCAACAACCAACCATCCAACCGTCGTCATCATCATCATCATCATCATGATAATTGTCTAGTCTCAGTAGACTAGCCAACTTGGCTACAATCATCTTCCTATTGTATTTAAACTTGTGCCATACGATGCCATCTCTTTTTTTTTCTTGGTTTTTATGGCTCATAAATATCTCCTCTGCTCCAACCACCATCAGGCAATACAAAGAACAGTTTGCCAAGATTTTTGAGATTTAGATCAACGCATTAAAGTAGCCAACAACTGCCAACCAACCCAACCAACCCAACAAGTTTGACTTTAAGAAGTTGCTCTCACAAGGAACAATAATAATAATCAACATCATTATCTCATTTTAGATAAAAACAACTAACTCTTGAATGACTGAAATATGTATCTTCTACTCGTATCGCCTTCCTGCATTTTCCTCTTCTATTCTAGTTCTACATTGGTCATTCTCTCCCTCACTTAGTCAGTCAGTTAAGGAAGTGTCAGTGTTGTCTGAACCATTCAAGTTGACTTGACTTGGTTCACTCATTGGCCTTTTGTTAGAATTGAAATGCATTGCATCGCCGCCGCATTGCACTGCGTTCCACTGCATTGTTGTCGTCTGTGATGGTGGCTCGCTGCGCATTTTGAATAGCATGAAACTAAATCCCATCCATTGAGCATATGAGAACAATGACAATGAATAAAGTTATTAAAGCGCAACAACAGCAACGTACCAAGTATAGTAATAGTTACACTGAACAAAATCATAGTTGAATACTGAAAACAACATTGTGGAATTTCACCCTCACCGGTAAGATCCTCAGACTCTGAAATCACTCTTAGCCAAGATATACTATGCAGACAGATTGTTGGTACCAATACCTTGTATCCATTAAGACAAAAACTACATATGAAATCTTAAGGAAAAACAAATTTCTTTAAGCTTCTTAGCTGTCTGACTTGTGTGACCTTGTGCCCCTTAAAAGGTGATTTTCTCTTAGAAGACGATAATGTAGAATATTATATAGAACAATTAATCATGAGAGAAAGCACAAGTTTGACCTGAAATTTATCAATCAAGCAAAAGAGATTTTATTTCTAGATTCATTATATTTTTACAGAAATTATCAACCAAATCATATGGTTTAACTCAGAAACTCAATAATTAATTCCTAATCAAATATAGACCTTTCGTTATCTTATCCGCTCACCCAGTTTTGTTGTTAAGATTTTATACAAACATAGTACATCATACCGTACCTTTTCTCCCTCTATAACCCAGTTTTCTGAAATCATTGGATGAAACAGATAACATAATAATGTTATGTACATAAATACACATACAGGAGACGACTCAACTCGATATCTCTATTCTATTTGAACAGTGGGCATCTTCTTCTTCTTGATCCCATATACACTTTATGAAAGATCTTGAAATTAGATCACATTTGAATGTGAACATTTCCCCTCCATTTTTCTCTAACTAAATTATATTAAAAACTCTATGTAAAAACCAATTTTCCTTCTATTTAATCATGATGTGATTATAATCATATCTCAACACCTGCGACCACCGAACTGTTGACAATTGGTCAGCATTTTCCAATTTTTACTGATTGAGGAAATTCGTAATTACTTGAAACGTGCTTATTTAAGAGATTGGAAGCTGTTGCTTGCTATGCTACTGGAAAAAAAATCAAGCACGTTTCACTTGGCATAGAAAATAAAGAAAACCAAGACCAATATCACATTGATAATCATCATATTGTAATAACAACAATAGAGCCAAAGCCGCCTCAACACCACAATTCATTACGTTGTAGTTTAATCAAACCATTGAGGGAAAGTAGCATACAAAAACAAAAACATGTTGGGTCCCCTCTACTGTAAAACTATAAAAATACAAAAAATAAAACCAAACTAAGAGAAAAATAAAAAAAATAATAATCAAAAGCTAGAGTGCTTCATTTAAGGTCAATGAGCAATGAGCGTTGTCTTTATCCAGTAATGAGCACTGCGTGAGTTAGTCAGTGACCGCCTGTCCGCCTGTCTGTCTGTCTGCCTGTTTGCCTTAGTATATCTATATCTTTATTAGCCCGTATAGCTCGTTTTTTCCCCGTCTTTCTATCTAAAACTATTCCCTGTTGGTTGGTTCATCAGACTTAGACTTAGTCTGTCATGATGAGGTTTTGGTTGCCTTCTCCTCTTCTATTACTAAGTGACTTTTTATTGTTTAAAATACGCTTGCTTGCTTTTGATGATCTCTATAACTGGAGGAACACACTCTGCTTAATATACTCTGGAAAAGATCATCATAATCAACATCATCATCATCGTAATTATTATAAATGTTCATTTCAAATGGATCATAAAACAAAATGGAAAGTCACTTAAAAACAAAGGCAATAAATACACAAGCAAGACAAATGATAGACATTGGGGACATGATCCCCATGTCTGTTGCCTGCTCTCTGTAGATCAATTTCGGGACCTATGACTGAAGACTTTTTGCTGCATCTGGAGACACAATAAAAAAAGCAAATAAACCAGACACAATCATCATAAGAAAGATCAACTCAAGAGCAATAAAAAAATAAGTGATTGTTGTGTTGCTCTCAATATCTTTAAAGCAATTAATTTAATTGATTGCAATAAACAACATTCAAACCGACAACAGCAAAAAATTGTTACACATTAAAATAACGAAATAATTGAAATGTAATTATGGAGAAGAAGTAAACACAAGAAAAACAATGCTAGCAATTCTGTTTGTCTGTCTGTCTCTCTCTCTCTCTCTCTCTCTCTCTCTATAAAAATTGAATTAACCCAACGACGAACAAACATCACATTGAAAGTCGTGCAAAGGGAGGTCACAACTTGAAACTTCCAACAAAGAAACGAAGGAGGATGTTGTTCGTTAGCTCAATCACAAAGATTAACTTGATAAAGCGCCATCATTATAGAATGAAAGAGAAAAACTCCAAGAGGAATAGGAGGAGCAACAACAATCAAAAGTAGCAGGCGATCAAGCTTGGCTCTGGGTTTGTATGGGAGCAATACGATCCTGTCGGACAGACACTCATCCAAATCGATAAAGCCGTTTCCTATATACGCCAAATTAATTTATATTATATCTCTTCATATACGAGAATTGCTCATTTCAATATGTATTTTAGATTAAATACCCTACATATAATATCAGAACCGAAGTATTCACAAAATTTTGTAACATAATTTGCATATAAAACAAGTCAAAATACAATCTTATACTTTCAACATCTGAAAGTATTACCCAACTTTCTGGGAAAGGACCACAAATCTCTCTTTTTGGATAGTCTGCATGTATTCAGTGAACACAACAACAACTATGTATCTAAGTATAACGTGTATTATAGTAATTCCTTCTGTTAATCTTTATAAATTCCCAAACAATCTTATAATATTTAGATACAAATTTTACAAATGGTAGAGAATATGGAATAGGTTTGCCACCTATAAAATAATGATATCTTATAACCAAAATTTAAAATAAAACAAATGGAAAAGTTCTCTCTATAATTCTCTCTTTGTAGTTCCGTGGGTCACATTCGAGAATTTGTAAATAATTTGGAGCGCAAGTTGCCTGCAAAATTATTGGCCTCTTTTCTTTGCCACTTGGGCAGCTCTGATACCTGTCATAGGCCAAGGGAGAGGCAGCCCTCTATTAGATCATTACATCAATTATCAATCAGAATATAGGGTTTCGGATGTGACCTCCCTCCCGCATACTTTTTAAAATCACAACTTAGTAAATTATTAAGTTGTCCAGTTAACTTGCACTTTAGTACTTTTAGTTATATGAAAGTTAGCTTTAGCAAATTAGTATAATGCTCCTTCATACACTTTACCGATAAAATATACAGATATTTATAATCGGTGAGTTACCGGAGAACACTAAAGAAAAAACACATTTTTCTCTTTACCAGTTCTCGGAACAATAATGTAAATAAAATGAAGTTAATAGTCGCAGGACATACCATATGTTTTCAGCCTAATAGTAGATAGAAATATCAATGAACTTAATACTCGTATCACCAAGTAATCGAAGAACTCAAATGAAAAAATAAAACATATGTTGGTATTTATCAATTCTCACAATATTATTTTCCAATTTCAATAAAAATATATCAATAAACAGTCATAAGTATGGCAGGCAGTCATAGTGTCGTCTAATAGACCAGTTTATCGAAGAATAAGAGTACAAACTACCTGACGTATCACAAAGAAAAGACGTAAATTAGATTTCCTCCATTGCATTATAAACAAATGTGTATCGATAAACATAAAATAACAATTCCTCTAAGTTTAAAGGGTATATTAATATAACACCATGCCGAGTGTCAAGCCAAGTCAAGTCAGAGCCAACAAGTCTACATTTTTGATGTCTTTCCGGAACCCGCCCCATGCCACACCTAGAAACTAATCGAGTCCCGTCATATTTTTACTAATAAAAACAAAAACCAAGCAAATTTAAGAAATAAAAGAGACAAAGCGCTGATCGTGCGAAGACAGACAATCGGTCCATTCATTCAGTCAGTCAGTCAGTCAGTCAGTCAAAGACAAACCATGAACATTTTTTGCTGGACAGTTTGAAATACAAATCTGGCAAACCGACAAACAGTCAGTCAGTCACTCAGATATACATATGTACAACGACTTGTGTTGTTTATTTTTTAAGTATCTTTTGTTGTTTTTGTTATATCTTATGATTGTTATTCTTGTTACCGCTGCTTGTGGTAGTGGTAGCGCTTTGGCTCTTTGGGTTACCTTGAAAATAATTATGAACTAAGCAAAATGTGATTAAATATTATAAATTGTTTAACTCTTTTTTGCACGCGTTTAATAATTTTTGTTTATCTTTTTCTTTTTCACATTTTTTGCTTAGTTTTGTTTTTGCATGTTAAACTATTTTATATCTGCTTCGCTTCTTAACTGACATTGGCGCAGCTAAACTCAACTTAACACAACACAATTCAATAAAAACAAAACCAAAAACACATGCCTCAAAATAAAAGCGCCGACCAAAGCAAAGCAAAGCAAAGCTGAGCAAAAAAAGATTTGTCTCATAGCGACGAACCAAGCCAGAAAAAGATATTATAAATTTGCAATTTATATAGGAAAATAATAAGCAACAATAACAAAAACATATCTAGAAACACATAAAACAGAAATCAGAAGAGAAGAAAAAGCAATAAGTATCTTTTTGTTTTTGTTTTTTTTTTTAATATCAAACCAGTTTCAGTTTTTCTTTGTGTTGCTATACTCGTAATATAAATGCAATGAGCTGCTGCTTTTGAGAGATGATTTTTTTTTAAATTCTTTTTTAACATTAAAAAAAAAAAAACTTTATAATAAGATACAAACTGCTGCTAAAGGAGAAGGTTGAGACGCTATGAAGCTAAGAACAAAGTAAAGTCAAACAGCAACAGATGTTAATGTTAATGTTGATGATGAGATGATGATGATGTTGTTGTTGTTGTTGATGTTGATGAAGATAAAGATTATACGAGTATACAATGATGAAACTCTAATGTTGAAATTGTCGTCTTGGTCTTCGTCATCATCATCTTCATCATCATACCTAATGAAGCGTGTTTAGTCTACAGATTCTTCTTCTTTCAACTTGTTCAAAATTATTAAATCTTTGGTAAAGAAAGGCAAAACAATAAATACATAAGGAAAAACATCAGTAAAACGAACAGAAGATTTTATGTTACTTCATAAACAACTTATAATTTACAAACTTTTGCCATATGTTAAATAAAGGTCCCTTTTAGTAAATTTAATTTAATGTTCTTTTCCTATGATATAAACTCTTATTGAATTATTCGAAAAAATTTATTCAAAAATCATTTGCTTTGTTTAAAAAAAAAAATAAAGCCCCGACTTTTGTAAAGTTTCTACATAAGTCCAGAAATTTCGACAACAGCATCTAGGGATGAATAGCGCAAGTATGCATATGCGTGTACATAAGGTCAGTTCCTACCGAGTTATTCGTGTTGATATACTTACTTACTTATGTCTGTATGTGTATGGTATATATTTATATCAATTAATATTTACAAGTTGTTACTTAGTGTATTTTTAAAATTATACATTTATTGTTGTTTTTTATTATATTGTTTATTATTATATTGAAAAACACAGGAACATTTAGAAAGATCAGATCTTATCACAATGAGTTGTACTACTCTCTACTATGCACTTCGATAAGAAAGTCAGTGACGAAATGGAGTGGATACAATCGATCAGATATTAGGAAAATATTCGAGTCAAATAAAGACGAACCGATGACCACTTGCTTTTGTTTATATGTTAATACATATGTATATTGAAATATTGGCGGTCTTGGCTCTTATGTTATATTGTATCATGAAAATAATATTGTATAATGATTAAGAAAGAAATAATCAACGAAGAATGTTTCTTTGTGAAGATCTGGTTTTGCCACAAGTTGCCGACAGATCGAAGAATTGTAAAATCATTAGATATTTTTGGACAAAAAAAAGGTCACGAAGACAAATTGTAGAAGGATTTTGTTGTTATCTTTGTTTCGCTGAAAAACTAGGAAATCATGCCAAAGATGTATCAAATCGATTAGTAGTCGTTCTTTTATTTAAATTTTTAAGTTTTTATAAACTAAAATGTCCAAGAACAATAAGGAAATATTACCATGGAAACGACGATGAGTAATCAATTAAAACATATAAAATAAGAATCTTATCTGATAATCAAATGTTTTCTATTTCTTAATGAAATCTTGTATTTAAGACAAAACATAAATGCATTGCAAAGAGTTGAGTTAAAGGCACAATGATTTATTCAATATTTTCTTATTTGTTGATGATCTCTATAGATTTTTGCAATTAAAAATATGACATTTCTCATCAACACAATCTTCTTAAAGCCCCGGTACAAATCCCTGCATATTAATAAACAAGTTTTCATCCAGAAACCAACGATAATATGATGATGACAACTAACAACATTTTATTGCGCTTCGATTTAAGTACAAGATACATTCAGACACACAAACACACACGTACATTTGGCACAATGCCAAACAACAACATAAACTGTTAATATAAGTACATATGTATTGATAAACTACTCAACAAATTTTAGTGATAAGAAAACAAAGATTGGCAGGCAAGCAGGCAGACAGACAGCAATATCAACAACCCACCCAAGCAAAAAGATGCGAAGCTCAGGAGAAAGATGGATGAATGATGATCATGATCAGTCATTCATAATGATTGGATGCACATCAAGCACAATCAATGAGATGACGATAACTTGAGGCCAGTGGCCGAAGAAACGCCACAAGGTGGGGGCAACATACTGAAACGCAAGTAAATAAACATAGATACAGAGATGCAGAGATACAAGATACACAAACTGTCTGGCACATTTCGTTGGTCAATAACCGTTTGTTTCAGGGGGGACGACGGCACGCATGCGTATGAATAGAGGGAATGAATAACAGAGATGTGGTCATTAATGTACATTTAACGAAGAAAAAATAAACTTTTAACCTTTAAAAAGGAAAAAAAAAATCAATAGTTGCTGATGTATCTCGTATATGCATACGTTGTTTATAAAAATGAAAAAAATACACAATAATAAACAAATTAAAAATAATAAAGTTATAAAGTCGAAACCGAAATAAATGTGCAGAGCTATGAGCCACAGCTGTTGCCCAGTCCACCAAATGGAACTTTCAGAGAAAAATATAGTGTGCGGGCAGAGGGTGGGGACAGGGAAAAGGAAAATGTGTTCATTGCATGCGACTAGATTAAACAGAGATAAAGAAGCCGACATTTTCAAAGGCTCAGAGCTCAGTTCAACTGCAGCAGTTAGTGCACTCAAGTGTGTGATTTTGGGTAAGTAAAAGGGGATTTCATAAAGAGTGTGAACGGTGCCAAACCACCAAAACCAAGTGGCCAACTAACTTGTGAATTGTGACCGGAGGTGAAATTTTTTTAAGTTTCGACTTTTATTTTTTGATTAAATTGACTATACAAAAAATCAAGTAAGACCGAACAAGCAACGAACCGACAGACAGTGGTTCCATATAACATGCTAGATACTCGCGTATGTTCAATTGACCAACTGACGTCTTGTTTTTGCAATACTATTGTGCATAAATACTTTTTGCCCTAGAATGTTTTGGCAAAACGAAAACATTAACAATAAATATACCTAAAATCTCCTCACTGATGTTGGTTATGTAGTTGGTTTCATTCTTCATATCACAATAACAAACTCAGTCACAAAAACGAAGGAACTTGGCTTAAATGAACACCAAGTAACAACAGCAACGACAACAACAACAACAGAAAGACCAAACCATTTGACCGAATGAATGTCAGAACGACCAAGAGACACACAATTGAGAGAGTGGGTCACACAGCTGTTGCCTGGATTCGTATGCCTGCCTGCCTGCCTTGCATGCATCGACTGCCTGTTCGAGTGCAGCTGCTTGTTTTCTGCCTGTCTGTCTGACTTGGCTTAAATTTTCAGGCTGCACATGCAGGTCCCCACCATCATCCAATCTGCCTGACCAACCGATTGTGTTTATCTTTTAGCCTTATTGAATTTCCTTTAGTGCCACAATAACAACAACACTCAGAGTGAATATTTGTAATGTTGTTGAATAACTCGGTGGACTCGAATAAAAAACTTGGCGCATCTAAAAGGGTTCGGAGGGGTTCCGATTGATGTTGAGATTCGAACAACCAAAGTAAAATTTCGTTTGGATTAAACCAAGGCATATGTTTGTCCATCCTTATGTCCAGTCACCTGGACCGGGGTCGGTTAACTCTGTTGATCTCAATGAACACACACACAGACGCAACACTACAACACACAGTTTGAAGCCGCCATCATTTACTCAATTCAGTTGAATCGTTTGGTCGGTCAGGCTCTCACGGCCAGGCCAGATTTACTACGTTCTGTCGTAAATTTAACAATTTATTTATTGGTGACGCGTATGCGTTGCCGCCACTGCTGCCATTGACGCCAATTCGAACACTTTCTACGTTGTTTGTCCGTCCCTCGGTCTGTGTTAGTCTGTCTGTCTCTGTGTTCATTTGACTGTCTTTCTGTATTTAGTTGTCTGTTTTTAAGCATGAAAGTCTTGATTTTTAGTAGTTTGGCTATATCTCGCTTCCCTCCTGTGTCTCTCACGACACATGTTTAGTGTATGTCTCGATCCATTTTTGTGGGGTCAGTCAACGTCGTTATCTCTTGGTTCATTTTATTCATTCATCTCTGTGCAGTATTGTGTGCGTGTGTGTGTGCGCTAAAGTATGTCAATGGCCTTTGGCCACGGCCCTTTTAATTTTATTGTCAGTTTTTTTTTTTTTTTTTTTTTTTTAATGACAACTCACTCTCCTCCTCTGGAGAAGAGTTTGGGGCAAAAGTCGCGACGTCGTTGTTTGCTTTTTGTCTGTTTGGGATTGGGGCGTGTCATAACTGTTGTATGCATCACTTTTCCCCATTTCGTTTTTGTGTGTGTTTTCCAAGGGGAAATTCGTTTCTAACAACAGAAAAAGTGAAAATGTTTTCTGCGAAAATAATAATGGCAAACAAATGTTGATTGTCGTTGCCGTTGTTATTGTCAATTGTGTTTGTTGCCTGTCGTTTGTATTGTCAATGGTGCATGCAATGCATGACCAAGTTACACCAACTAAACCCAAGGTTTTCTCATCAGTAATCGGCCGGTGGATATTTAACATGCAACATAGCACAGCTCAAGAGTGGAAATTGAAAAGCCAAACAGTTAAATGACAATACTCTACATACCCTCCCCCTTTCCAGACACAAAATTTTTTAAAGCAGTGGCTCTTTAACTAAAAGTTCGGGACCCATGTGGATCTACACGTATGTATCATTACCGAAGGTTCGTAAGGAAATCTTGAAATTCCTGAGAAATACTAGAATCCCGGAAGTACTGTTATCATGGGATCTGTTACATTAGAACCAATAGAGGTTGCAGTGATGAGGCTCTATGCCGCCTTCCCCTTATCTAATCCACCAGAAGTGACATCCCACAATAATAAAAGGATCCTTCTATAGACTTAAAATTTGTAAAGTTCTTTGAAAATATACAATGTATAAAATATGAAATCTAAGAACAATAAATCGGATGGAAGATGTGAAAAATACAAGGTGCAAGTTTAAGAAACCCTCTTCTAACTGAATAATTAAAGAATGACAAAATATATTCGAGTAGTGATATCAGTTTGGCTAAGCACACCACACCACACGCAAAGTATTTCTTCATTTCTCTTTGTCTATCTTTTATTCCACATTTAGATGCCAACAAAAATGGGCACGTCTTTGTCATTCTTTTTGTTATTGTTATTGTTGTTGTTTGTATGGAATATGCAAAGTAGCCAAATGAACAACAAAAACAACAATATGACAGAGAACGCGGTTAAAACTACTAAAAAACAACACAACAAAGTTCATAGCAAACAAATAACAACAATAACAACTACAAAAGCTCCACAAAGCACAAAGAACGTGCGCAAGAAAAAAAAATGGAAATGGAACATTAAAATCCATCGAATTGGAATTGGAATTGGAACATGGAAAAGGAGAGAAACTTCTGTACAATATAACTAGATAGAATAGAATTACTTATTTCAAAATTGAACGTGTTCTTGTTGTCTTTATGTGACATGATGCGGGTGTAGGGTACTTAAAATTTAGTACTCCTCTTCATTGTTATGCGCATGTGTAACGACGATAATGAGATGAGGGATGGCAATATTAACAAGTTTTCACTCTTCCTCTTCAGTTTTGTGTGTTGGCGGGAGTCTTACTCTTCATGACAGGTAAGTAAATACAGAAAGAAACACACAGAGTCAAACAAAAAGATAAAATTTTTTTGATTCTACAAATTTGTTTTTCTAGACCAGAGGTTCTTAAGTTGTGGTGGCATTATAATGTTAAATAACATTGGTTGGTCTCACAGAAATCACAAAAACAAAAGCGGGCTCCCTTCCCAGTGGCGAGATTGCTAGACTCTCTAGGTATTCGCTGTTCAAAACTCATGTTCGTCACTTGTTACAATATTATTATTACCTTATTTTACCCATGAATCTTTCTCGCTTACAACACAAGTTAAACGTGTAAAAACTATGAAAAAGCGATAATTTCTATGCTTCTACTACCATAATAATTTTAATTTTCTTTTGTTCAACTTCTCGAATCAAACATGATGATGATGATGATGATGGTGGCAGCTTACGTTGCTTGCTTTCCTCTGAATTAATTTAATTTCAAGTTGTAGAGAAAAACACTTAAAAAAACAAAACAAAACAAACGAAATGTAAGAAAATAAAGGCAATTTTCAATTGCAGCTCTACTATATGTATGTTGGGAAAGGAAAGCGGTGTTGCGGGAGATTAACCAATGCAGGCAACCAAGTGAGTAAGTATCTGAGTAAGTGACTTGAGTGAGATACACGATCGATTGCTTTGTCGTGTTGCTGCCGCCACACTTTTTGACGGATTACGCTATTTAACCATGGCATGTGTTGTTACACTAAAGAAAATAACAGCAACAACAACAACCAACAAAGAAAGATTTCGAATACATAAATGATCTCTGCTGTTAGTGATCTGGATCATGTCTTGCTGAAGCTCACGTTCACCACATTACTTCACTACAAAGTGACTGCAATTCATTATAATGATGATGACAAGACAAGAAGGAAAAACGAGGCACAGCACAAGAAGTTAAGCTTTTCGTTTTTAAGTGGAGTTCAATAGGTGATGATGGTGATGGGGGCAGACACACACAACAATCTCAATCGCTTGGTAATCGTCAATCGGTAGGCATCAAGTGAGAAACTACCACACTACATACATATAACAAAATATGTATTACTCATTCCCAAACTGCTGGAGCCACGCCGCCACCATTGATGCTTCTGCTGTTGCTGCCACAAGCCAATTCCAATTCCAATTAGGAAATATGTACGAGTATTTTACATGCCACACGCTGTGTTCCACTTATGCAATCCAAGCCACCAATTGGATTTGCATGCGCTCTCGTCTTGAGTGCTCGTCGTGTGTTTCGCTTTAGCCAAAGACACCATACCCATACAAAACCAGGTAGTGTGGAGGGCAACATAGGAAAAAAGCAACAATAACAGAAAAGATCTTTTGTCTATAATATACATAAAATTCAAGAGTAGTTAGGTAGGTAGGGTTGGCTATTCAATACCCTCTTCTGTTTGTAGGAATGTACTTCCGTTCTCCAGAAATTCTTAAAAATTATAATTTTTTCGTTATTTTTCAATTTCAAGAACACGAAGGTCTTTCAAAATGCCGGAGTTTTATGAAAAGGTAGGTATTTTTCATTTAAGGACATTTGAGTAGAAATGAATTATTTAGACAAAAGCAGGTAGCCAGTTTTGTAGTCCTTAGAAATGTATTCATTTTGTTATGAAACAAGATCGACACAAAACAAAGAGTTGAGAAAATAGGCCCACAAACCAGTTGCAAAATTTCAGACATCAGCAGTTTTGTCAGTTTTCTAGTCCTTAGAAAAATAAATGTATTGTACTATTGTTGGGAAATAACGGCGAGTCAAAGAAATGAGTCAGAAAAAAAATAATTGGTACTTTTATAATTCTTGGATTTTTCTTTTTTGTTTGAATGTGAAAACGTTTTTAGAAAGGCTGCCATACCAAATTTCAGTGTAACACTGCGTTACACCCAAACGCTTTTAATGTTGCCAAAAATTTTAATGTATCTCGTGACTGAAAGGTTGTAGCGCCAAATAGTGTATATATTCTGAAAATAGACGAGTGTCCGTTGCCTGTTACTGCGCTTATGTCATTGTGCACTTGCGTCATCAAATGGGAGGGGGGTCGAGAAAATGTGCATCGATTCTTCTATATGCGCAACCAAAATTTATAATTCCGTAACGGAATGAGTTACACGAGTTTTTTTTTAGTTTCGATTGAAACTGTTAAGGGATTTTATATGATGATCCCGGTGACGGAAGAAACTATCCGTCAAATCTAACAGAAATATTTTTACACTAAAAAAAAAATGCAACATTATTTTAAGTTTCACCGGAAAAAATATAAAGAAATAGTACATTCATAAAAGAGGTAAGTCAAAAGACCTATAGCACTGAATTCTGAGAATGATATATATATAAGAAAGAATGTATGAAAATATTGTTAAAAAGCTTCAACTTTATGAAACCAGTGAGATTTACCATAAAATGTTCATTTTTAACATTACATACTTATTATGATGGTGATGGACAAAATCAGGTTTGCCCGTTTTATAGTTCTTGGGAAACAGTCCATATTGCAGATATTTTAAACAAACTTGACACCATAGACATCAAATTTCCATCATATTACAACAAATTTGTCATGCATGTTTTATGCCTATAGACACCTTAAGAGGTATAACATACCAAAATACTAAACTCTTTATAAGAATTCAAAAGACCAAGAAACAGCAATAAACTTTTTTAAGATTGAATGTTTTAGTTCAAAAGAAGATCTCATTAAACAATTATAAATGAGATATTTTCCTTAAAATGTTGTAGATTACCATAGTTTATAACAAAACGAACATATCCACCATGTATGTCACATTATACTCAGTGTGTAGGGTATTCAAAAAATATTTATGTATTGTATATGTTCCGAGTACTTAAGCTTTTTGTTAAGAGGAAAATTAGCCATATGCTCGCTCACTCATTGTTGCAACAACATGACAACATTTAAAAAGACAGACAGACTATGAGGCGACTTCGCATGTTGGTGAAAAAAAGGGAGTGTAGTGGAGTAGAGGTTTGGAACTGAGGCAGTTGAATCAAGCGCAACCATGATGTATTACAAGGCAAGAAAATACTTTAGGGGGTGGCCTCCTCATCCAAACTGTTTTATTGCCATTTAGTTGAATTTATTCTGGTTTTTTTTCTTTTTCAATATTTTCTTGTTACATCAGTGGAAATGTATTTTTTGCTTTATCTTTTTTGTTTCTTTTTCTTTTTGTGCAATTGTTTTTGCATTGTAATTGTTGTTTTGGCTATTGTTTAATTACTTCTTGTTGCCATTTTGAGTGAATTTAAATTGTTTTTTCTTGCTAATATTGTTGTATTTCATTGTTTTTTGCATGGAATTTGATTTTTTAATTGCAACAAATCAAAATAACAAATTACGATTTTTTTTTTTTTTTTGCAAAAGCGGAAAGAAATATTTGAAAAATTAATTTAAGTTTCATTGTTGTTATTTTTTTTTTTTTTATTGAGGTGTTGAATCAGAAACCCGTTTAACGGTATAAAGTTAAACTGTATAAAAAAAAATAATATATTATATATAATATAAAATTAAAGCAAAAACGACAACTACACAGGCAGATTAATTGAATGAATGAATAAATAACTAAATGGTGGAATGTTTAAATGACTAAATGGTGGAAAGAATAAATGATTGACTAAAAGGCAGTTGACATGTTCTTCTTTTTTTTTTTTTTTTTTTTTTTTAACGTTATCAAGATCAAAGAAACATTGAGTAAATTAAATGAGATATCTCTCTTCCATATTTGTGAGTCGTTTACAAACTGTCAAAAAAATGAGCACAATAATTGCAATAATTTGTTATTCTGTTATTGTTTCTCTTGCTAATGAATTTATTATAAGATGTATGAGTACAAATTTGTAGGAAGGAAAGATATCGAATCAGTCAAGAATTCCGTCACTCAAGGCAGTGTTGCTCTGTAACTTTTGAGCAGATGTGGCAACCTCAAACTGTGATAAAGCGATTACAATAACATTCAGACACAGTGCAGGTCAACAATGACAAGAAGATATCACCTTTTATTATGGTAGCAAGATCATACTCTTAGTAGTAAAAGGCATGTAATATTGTTTGAAATCAGATGTGGACAACACAATTAATGAAATGATCTCCGTCTAAATTATTATTATTTTTTTTATGATTAATTAGTCAAAACTTATGGTATTTTCTATACTGAATTGCAATCATTTATTATTCTGTTAATTATGTTTTTTGTCATTAATTTTGCTGTTCCTGTTGAAATTAAGATTTATCGTACAAGTACAAATTTGTTGGAAGGAGTTTGTTTCCTCAAGACAGCGACTGTATTGCGGCCATCACCCTGCCTCGCTACACAGCAGATATATGCATATGCCTTGCTGAAAATGTGAAGATACAAAAATGTTCACTTATGCGGAAGACACAGACATAATAGCCACATGGTATTAAGAATGAGTTTTAGATGTGTGTAGTTCAAAATATTGACGCAAAATGTAAGGAAAAACAGCATTGTCACTAGTCCCCACTGTGAGATCCAAGCTAGTCTGAGGCTAGAACAGAAGATAATGAAATGATTGACGACCTAGAGACGAAGAAAGTAGCAAAAAGCCTTAAAACTGTCATAATTTTCTTACAGGATTTAAAAAACCCAAGTCCCAAGTGCCAAAGACTTAAGGATTCTGTTGACACACTAAGAAATAAGCTGAAGATTCTCTCCCATAAGTAATGTTGGTGGATACAAGATTAGACTAGACTAATATAAGCCGGTATGTCTTTATTATTGTAAATTTCTTTTATGTGTTGTCAAGTTCAATGAAACAGCGAGTAAGTGACTTTTAGTTAGAGACTTTTCTTTTTGGTGATTCATTTTGGACTAAACAATCAGACACATCATGATGACAGTAAAAAATAAAGACATTAAATATTTTGTTATTGTTGAATTTAAGATTTATGTGTTCACAAAATTTATTGAAAAGAAGGAAGTAAGGAATGAAATTCGCCGAAAGGAAAGTAAGTATAAATGACATAACGAGCGACAACTTTAGAGACCAGAAAACAAAAACGTTCATTAATTTCTGTCGTTTGATGATACAGTGCAATGAACCGTTATAAACTGAAAGACCCAGGCAAAGAATAGAGAGAGCAGTTAAATAATGTAAAACACAAAAACGAAAAAGAGAATGAAATTAAAAGTGACTTACAGAGAGAGAGAGAGAGAGAGCAAATGCAAATTTTGATTTATATTTGATATAGAAGAGAAAAGAAAGCAAAAAGGAATGAAGCAAGGAATTGACTTAGAGGAAAATTTTCAAATACATAAATTCAAATTTCAATAAAATGAAAACATAAAAACAGAGATATGATGAAATCTGATGAAAATTCATCATTTATTTATATAAAAATAAAATGCATTACAAATGTTTTAAGGCCAAAAACACAAAACTCACAATAAAAGTTGAAATCAACATTTGATGATAATTAATTCATAATAGAATGAAATTGATATTGAAAATAAGAAATGAAAAACAAAATTCATCTTTCATGAAATCAAAAAATCAAAATTCGGTTTGGTTTTTATTTTTTTTTAAATAAGAGGGTTTTTTCCTCGTGCAATTGAATGCTTCAAATTGAAAAAAAATAATCAAAGGAAAACAAATAGAATTTAGAACGTTTAATAACGGTAACTAGGCACAATATTTGTTTTTTGTGGGGTCTCGAAATTTTCCTCATCATCCTTTTGATTATTTATTTAAGAGTTTCCCCCCTGATACAAAATATATGTATTCAAAATTGAATAAATAATATACAGAAAAAACCAATAAAAATTGATAAGCAACAATAAAAGAAAAAGCAAAACAGTTACAAAAACAACGATAACAAAAGCAGAAACAACAACAGTATAAATCAACAATAACAACTATAGTAACTGTAGTACAGCGGATGACAATGTTAAAATAGATCAACAAGGAGACAGGCAATGAAGAAGACATAACGAGAACGAGAACGAGAACAGGAACAACAATAACGAACAAATCAACATGGTGAGTCCCGATTGCAACAAGGAAAATGTGAAACGAGAAGAGCATGAAGAGCGAGAGAAAGTGTGTAACATATTTTATTGATTTTTTTTCTTAAACACACACGCAAATACAATTTATTATATTTTATTTTTTATTGGAATTGTGATTACGATTATTTGTGTTGTTATTATTAGTTCAGCAAATAGGAAGGAAAGCGAGTAGATATGTATGTATAAAAAATATGCAACAATCGGCAAAGCACGAACGAAATTCAAAAGCTATGAAGCAGCACACAAAATTGCTTCCTTTATATTATTTTTTTCTTTGAAATTCCGTTCATTCATTCGTTTATTTATTGTTATTATTGCGTCAATTGAGCGTGATTCTCTTTGAACAATCTTTCTTCTTTTTTAGTTTTTAGTAAAAATACACACACACACACACACACACACACACACACTTATACACAATGAATATATAATTAATCAAATAAAATAAAATTTGCCTTACTTAATTCTTTAAGTTGCGTTGCGTTGTTCTTTTCTTGGTTAATTTTTCCTTTTTTTTTCTTTTTTGTTTTTGGCACACAACACTCAAGGAAACTGTTTTATGTTAATATGCTTTTGCCGCTTTTTCTTCACTTTATTCACACAAACATTTATGTATGTATGTATTACAAAGTTGGATTCAAAAACGAGTAAGCGCGCGAATGCCGCAAATATCCTTTTTCATGTTTTTTAACCGACTTATTATTTTTCTTCTTTAATATGTATATAAGAACAACTTGAAATTTTGTGCAATTTTTCCTTTTTGTATCACGCGCGTTCTTTTTGTCAAAACACACGAAAGAGCAAGAGAGTACAAAAGAAATTGCCGACGGTCGAAAAACTAATCCGCGCCCAGATTTCCTTTCTTTAATTGTCGAATTTCGAAATTAGGCAATTATTAAAGGACAAAATTGAAATTAAAATTATTTAAAACTACTTGCGAATTGAAATTTTCCGTCGGCCGAAAAAAAAACGGCGTGTGCACTGCAGATCCGCTTTCGTCAAAAGTCAATCGACGAGTAAAAAGTACCGAGTAAGTCGAAAATTAGCGAATTCCGACTCGATATCGGCTGATAGGGCGCAATGCTAGTACTTCATTTCAGGGCACCCGGGCGCTCACTATTAACATGGTTTGATTGAAAATTAAATCATTTTTGTAATTAATAATTGATATTGAATTACTCTTAATCCCAGATTAATTTTTGATAAACCAGATGGGATCATTTCAACAAGAAAATTGTGTTGGCCCTAAATTTTGTAAATATTTGGCAAGGGTCCTGAATAAATGTTTCAGTATTTCATGTGTTTCGCTCTCTCGGTGTTTCTGCCATTGCCATGATGTCAAGCGAGAGAGAAACAAAATGAAGGAAAAAACACTAAAATTAACCACGAGACCACAAGCAAATTAAATCGTTGCAAGTAGTTGGTATGCTATAGTTACATGGCAGTTGAAATTTAAATTTGCAGCTTTTTTTTAAATTTTTCTAGGAATTTTTAACAAATAACTTTTTTTTTGCGTTTTTATGACTTCAAAACTATTTGTGTACAAATTTAAATGAATTAATATGCTATTTCACCACTCCATATCATTCCATATCCATTTTGTTCCATTTTGTCCGATGCCATCCAGCTGTTTTCAACTCATATCGATATTTCTGCTATCGAAACCACAAATCAAATTTGGATTTGATTGCAAAATACAGTAGAATTTAAATATAACGACTTTGCTTATAAGTACACGCTTCTGAGTTGACTTACAAGGCAACTTTTGCAATTCAATTTTAAATTGCTATAAGTCAAGTCAATAATGAATTTTTCAACAAAGCCCCAATGATTGGAAACCCGTAATAACGTAAATGCTATCAATATTTTAGAGAACAACTGCGATATTAGAAGACTCAAACGATGGGTGGGATCCCACTAGAAATCTTAGGTTTATACTATAGCATCAAAATCCATAGATATTAAATAGCCATAATATTAAATAAAATAATAAAAATCGATGTACTCACATTGTTTTGCTAGCCAAGATTTTAAAGTTAATAATTTAATTGCAACAATTTGAAAAGAAAATCTTCTGGTCGTGATTTATTTTTTTGGAGTGAAATTTTGACTTCTTTTTTTACGCTGGAAAATTTGTGTAATTTTCGAAAAATATTCTGTGCTCTCAGCTCGACGACTGAAAGGTTTTGATTACAGAAGAAACATACCGGACAAAGTAGAAAATGTGAACTAGGATTTTGAATTATTTTGAAGTAAATGCAAATTTTTATGCCTACTGAGTTAGTTTCGGTTTAGTACATGTCAATATTGATATTGATTGATATTGGGCATGTATATATAAGATCTGTTTTAGTACTATCAGAGCTATAACCTTATACCGCAAGGTTTTCAAAATGCAATCCTGTTAGTTTGATAAAAGTGAGAATTTCCGTTTAATTTATCTAAGAGATTTCTAATGCGATATTATGAGAGCTTCTCAACTACACAGACGATACTCGACTATCTCTTCCACCTCCTCTCCTTACCACGATTGCTTATATTGTGGTTGTGATAAGGTAGTATTCCTAATCTAATGACATGTCTACCGATTGGGCACAAGTAACCCATAATGACCATTTAGTCTTGTAAACCATTATAATACTCATACAATTTTCATCAAATACACTCTATTAGATTGATCTCTTTTTTCACATTACTCCATAATTTACATTGGCATCCATCTGGTAATATTGGAAGGAATCACTCTTGATTCCAATATGTATTGTGAGTGGCAGCCGATGTGATGCCATTGCACAAATTTGAACGTAAATTATATTATTATTAATTTATGCCTAATAAGATCGTCGTATAATCCACAATTGGGCTTTGAATAAATTAATTTCGTAGATCTCACTTTGTGCCAATTCCAACTAAAAACAAATGCAATAAACTTTTAATTCATTTTATACTTTAACTGATTAATTTACCTCTAGTTTAAATTTATCCACCACTTCACCATTATCTCTAATTCGAAATTCTTTCTGTAAAAAAAAATGTGTTATTAAAATTTAAATGTTTTATAAAGTTAATTTGTATGTATTACCTTACTTTCCTGATTATAAATAAATATTAAGAAGGACATGATGATGATAGGGTATATAAGGCTGCTTGCCACAGGAGCTAATTGACTAGAAGCCTTACGGACCATTATATGATGCTCGGTTTGGACTGCTCTTAGGTTTAGTTTTCGCCTTCAATCTTACTGGCACAGGAGACCGTACTGATAGCCTAAGGCATTGCTCTCAGAGTTTCTACACAAGATGGTAATCTAGGACGGGAATTTTAAAAATCTTAGCACACTTTTGTCTGTCATTTATCATTTAGAGGAAATTTAAATTCAATGCAATCCAGTCCTTTGTCACCGTGGTGGGAACAACCTCTTAATCTATAATGCAAATTGTATTTCTCTCGTTTTTCTATTAGACCTCAACAAAAAAAAAAAAAAAAAAAACAATATGCTTGCAGTGCAAAGGGTCAATTGAAATGACGAATAAACTCGAGTTGACGTTGGGCTCCTTTGGATTTTTGTTGAACTGCAACATATCCCTCGTCAGGAAGTTCATCGCTTAGTTTTGTCTGACGACATGCTAATTTATGTAAACGTTCATTGTAGTCATAAACACCATGACGATACTCATTTTGTAGATTATGAATAGCCACACAAGCCATGGCGATGTCTGCTTGACGCTGTGCGCTCCTGACACGCAAATTGTTGAGCGTTGGAAATTGCTCTTTCAAAATTGCTATGGCATTTTCCACGTGCAAGTGTGTTGCTTTGTGCCTCTGTATTTAATTAAAGAATATACAATATTCTCTGACCAATTTAATCTTGTTACTTATAACTCACCTGAATGTAACGCTTAACTCCAATGGTGTTTTCGGGAGTATTGTTTACATCACAGACTATCGGTGTTAATAACCATGGTGTGGAAGGATATGCTCCATCGCCAAGTAATACTCCTTTCTTATACTGAGGCGGACGCCAGTCTACAATTAAAGCAAACATTTCCATTGTATTCGTCGATAAATATTACCCATCGTTACTTACTTTCAACATTCCAGCGTTGCCATAGTTTTGACAATTTCAAAGCTCGTGAATCCGGAACGGAACCGGGACACTTGCATGAAGCAAAAAAGAATTCGTATTGTGGCCCAGCAACAACAGTTAAATTTAATGAGTGCGGGTTTTGGCGATTCATATCTACGTAAATGAGAGTACTGTCAATTAGTCCGACAACATGGGGGAAATCGGCGATTGCTTTAAAATGGTCCACAACGGCCCGCATATTTGTTGGAAATTTTACTATTTTTGAGAACATAAATCGATTTATCAAGTACACTACCGAGTGAATACTTCGACAGATAGTCGCTTTGTCGAGACGAAATGCTTTTCCATTGACATGGTATTGGACACCGTGGCCGAGCCAACGCAAAACAACCAATACTTGTTGTTCCGCAGAAAGATCATTACTACGTCTAGTTGGATGCGACAAATATGGGCCAATCATACGAACAATTAAATTCACAACTGGTAAATCGACTTTGAAGTCTTCGCGGAAATTCGATGGTGGTCGCTCGATGTCTTCTAAACTGAGCCGTTTTCTACAATTACGACGTACTTTAATCTCCTCAAGTGGATTAACTTCAGTCTCGTCGAGTGGGTCAACATTATTTTTATTGGATAGATCATCTTCGTTATCCTCATCCGCCAAAAGAAGTTCAAATAATGCGTTGTGAAGCTTAAAATGGTAAATTAAATAAATAATAAATAAGTGGTATAAATTTATTACTTTTTAAAATTCTCTTACCATTTTCATAAATACATAAAAATCAAAATATTGCATATGAAGACTGGTTACAGAAATGGTAAGTATTTTTCTTAAAAACCACAAAAAAAAAAAAAAAATTATAAGAAAAACCCCTTCATTCAGTTTATTGTTATCGTGTCGATAACTATGAGATAATTAATCATCGGTCACATTCCTTTAAACAATATGGAGCACAATTCGCTGTACAGCCGGAACGAGAGTTGTATAATAGATCCCTGATATTTGGATGGCCAATGCACCTTAAAATATACAAAAAAAAAAAAAGTTAAATGATTAGTTTACATACAAATAAAATACTCAATAAGCCACATTAACTTCCTAAATGCGTATCTTTAACACTATTTGGATGTTTACAAAGCTCTGAAATATTTACATGTAGAAACGAGATTAATTTCGCACTCTACTCACTTGACAAATGAGAGCTAGGTCGAAAAAATGTACGACATCAACATGAACTTTTCTGAAATAAAATCAGAGTCATTGTTACAATTTCTTTTGGATGCATTTGTTTTGAAAATTTACAATGATCCAGCAGAATCTAATTGACAAATTAAAGATCAAACTAAGCAGAACTGATGGCAGAACTTTAAGTTCCGCCTGTTAGCAGTACGAGTTTAGTTACAAGTTTTTATGTGGTGTTTACAGTCACTAAAATCATCATCGGTTGTTTCACCTATGTTAGCGCAGAACAAAAAACAAAAAAAAAAAAAAAATTGGGGAAGACAATTACAGGTTACCTCAAAAGTTGGCAGCACTGGCAAGAAATTGCGAACAATGGCAACAACTTTCCCAACACTGCGCAGAGTGACCACCACATAATTTGCATATTTCGCAGAGTGACCATCGCTGAACTCTAAGTTCTGACCAAATTCGCTCTGAATACGACAACAACAATACTAATTTTCGTTTTTTTTCCCCTTTTGATTGTGGCGATTTGAACCAGAGTTCAGTGCGATTTGAACTAGATTACAGAGATTTAAGTAAAATGAAAGCGTAAGACATGCATTGTCAGTCACATGAATAAGGAGCGATACATATTTATAATCAAACCCCATATGAAGATAAGCACCAAGGAAGTAGCTATATCTCAAAAACTAGAGCTGATACAATAAAACTGAGGGTCTACCCTATAAAGATACTCGTACTATGTACATTAATAATTACATCTGATCTACTGAACTATTATGATATTTTCTTATAAGTAAATTCGTTCCTACATTCAATAAGAATGAGAATTTATTCCTACACGTCTTACCTTTCCATACAAAAGAATAATTTTAATGAATTCGTATTGCATTTTTGACATTTTATTAGATCAAATTTGTGTCTTTTTTTCTTTTTTTGAGACATATTCTAATAAAAGAATATAAGTCTTGAAAGAACATGCATATCTAAGATGATATTATGTTCTTTTCAGGTTGTGGGTAAGTTGTGTAAGTAATCCCAACTAATTATTCAATAATATATTCTCCATCATTATTAACGGCCAGTTCCCACCTATCGACCAACTTGTTGATGCCTTCTCGCCAAAAATGTTCTGGTTGCAATTGGAAGAAATTGTTTAACCAATTTTTGAGATCTCTTTCGTTGACAAAGGTAAGGCCCCTCATTCGGAGAGATATAGCATAGAGAAGGTAAAAATCCATTGGCGCAAGATCCGGAGAGTGTGGTGGATGCGAAAGAACCTCCCAATCAAGATTATTCAGAGCCTCGCTCGCGATATTTGCGGTGTGTGGGCGTGTATTGTCATGAAGCAGGATGACACATCGGTCGTCCCTATTTTGCTGAATTGCTTCATTCACACATTGAAGTTGGGCGAGATAGCGTTCCTTGTCAACAGCCGTGGATTTCTCTAGTATTTCCCAGTAGAGAACACCTTTGCAGTCCCACCAGACACAGATCATTACCTTAATGGGATTGAAATGATGCTTGGCTCCCGACTTGCGGTCCATATGAACGTACAAACACCCCCTCTCATCGCCTGTGACAATTCTGTATAAGAACTGTGTGTTGTCACCGCGTGTTGCACGATGTCGGGCGAGATTTTGAGATGCTCTTATGCAACGAATTTCTTTGTTGGCATTACTCAATTTGATTGGCACCCAATGTCCAAGTCTTGGAGTAAGGCCTATAGAGCGAAGATGTTTAGCGATGTTCTTGACGTTACAGCCTATTTTATTTGCCAACTCTTGTTTTGTTTGACTATCATCATCCTGCAGAAGCCTTTTGAGATGTTCTTCGTGGAAGTCAGTAGTTGGGCTCGTCGGATTTATGTCACCAAGTTGAAATTTGGCAAACCATTGTTTAGCGGTCCTCGGATTGATTGCATTTGCTCCATACACATCACAAATTTCGCCAGCTGCTTCCGTAGCTTTTTGACCTCGACGAAAGGCGAAAAAGAGCAGATGTTGAAAAATAGAGTTTTCAGATATTGGAACATCCATTTTAAAAGCCTGAATTGATAGACAATAGTAAAGAACAACAGCAAAACAAAGTAATATCAAAGATTTTTTCCAGAAGATTATCAGAATATAATTTCCATATTTTTACCTGTTTCTCGCAATTCCTGCACAATGATGATGCGCTTTCAGCAGGAGAATTACTTTTTTTGCTAATATTTTGAGCTTCCAATCCTGAATCTCTTTGATTTGTATATGCATTGCATTCAATAAGAGATTCCAAATCTGATGTACTTTGAAATTCAAAATCTGAATTTTCTTGCTGTACATCTACTATATCTAGATTGCATTCATCTAGAGATATATTTTCGGGTATATTTTGGAATTCCAATTCTGTATTTTCCTGCTTTATATCGATAACATCGCATACGTCCATAACTATATTGCCGGATATATTTACAAATTCCAAATCTGTATTTTCCTGTTTTATACTTAGTTTACAGTCGTCAAGGGATTTATATTGAGGTACTTCTTGAAGTTCCGAATCTGTATTTTCATTAAAAGATATACGAGTATTGCCAGGGGATCCACTATGACATTCTGCATCAGAAGTTTCGTTTGGTATGTTTATTTTACATTCAGCAACGGATGAATTATCTGAATTTTCATTGAAATCCAGACCTATTGTCGGAATGGCATTTTTCCCCATGATAGAGTCGGAAAAATGGTTTTCACATATGTAGAGGATTTTCTCATAATCATCATGGGGGATTTGACATTTCAAACGCCAAATTTTTCCGAGTAATTTATCCTTGCCAGGAAATTTAAACATTTTCAGTTCCTTATCATGCGTTTTCGATTTTCCACATTTTTTTATACAGCATTTTATAACAGGTAACGGATAATATTTCTTCCTCATTTTCGTATTCATCGCATCTAAAGTTAGTACATCAAAAAAGGAAATCACAGACAAAGTAAATCAAACTACGGCATGCACATGTCCGATGACATAGTCAACTAGATCCAACTACAAGAAAACACTTTCTTATCTGTAGAAGGATTTTAGTCGGACAATAGATCACAAAGAATAGCCTATAGACAAAATACATACATATGTTATTAGATATTGTACTTTGTATAACAATACTTATTTTGGTAATACATACAATAGAAATATACAAATGTACAACTAAACAAAAACAATATTGATTTTCTATGTGGAGTACACAAGTATTCCTCTCTGATTGATTGGTTAAAAAAATTTAATAAACAGATTCAGAATAAAAACAATAAATGTGTCCAGATCACAGTTCAGTTTGATATGCTCAACACATCATCAGCATGGTTTCAGAAAGGAAACAATATCTCGGCATTGATCAATGTTAATACGTAAATTGCCAATGGACACAACCAAGTTAAGCGAAGCAGTGGTAAATTTAGTGTAAGCACCAATGCCCACTCAAGTTCTTTTCACCGCGGCAATTTCTCTTCTTTCGTCGTTTTGACATATGACATGATTGCAACCATGCAGAAATAGAGTATTTCAACAAAAAAAGGCGGTATTTTTCTTCTTTTTTTTTTTTTAATGCCGATTATTGTGTTCTTTCGTTCTTTGTTTTGATTTTCTCAATACATAAACAATATAAATATATTGAGGTAACATTTTTCTTAATATGAACAAACAGAACACACGTTTGTGGAACAAACTATTTCACTGTTCTCGTAAAACCATATAATTCCAAGAAATGAAACTAGTTTTTGCATAAATCGTTAATTAAAGAGTACATTTAAATTTCTCTCACTTTTTTATGATGCTTCTTTCAGTCCATCGGCCAAAGACAATAACATATCAAAAACTGGACATTTATCTCACGAAAAATGTGAGTTTGCACGCACTATAAACAAACAATTTCCAAAATGTTGCTGCTCCTGTTGATTTTGCAGATTTTTCTTTACACACACAATTATAGAGAGTAGGCCACCAATGTTTTTCAAAAAAAAAAATCAAACATTTAATAATTAACTTTGCTGTTTTCAACTCGCTCACACACAAAACAAAACAAACCAGAGCGTAAACAAAGAAAAACCACTAAAATTTACCACAAGCAAATCAACTCGTTACAAGTAGTTGGTAGGAATTCGTTCCAATGAAGTTGAAATTAAAATTATTAATTATTTTCAACATTTAAAGTTTGAATCTTTAACGAATATACAATACATAAAAAAAGCTTTTGATTTTTCATAACTGAAATGTGTGCAAAATCAAAAATAATTGAAATAAAAAATTGTATGTGTTACATACACACTATGTTCCAATTCCATTTCGTTTCGATGCAATGCCAGCTAGCTATTGATGTTGCTATCGATGTCACAAGTGCAAATAACAGTCAAATTAAAAGGAGGCGCTAAAATGCAAATAATTTTGTGTAATTTTTCTAGCCATGCTAAAAACAGAAGACGTTGAATATTGTAAACAATTTATATATATATATATTTTTTATTTTGTTTTTGTATTTTTTGGATTGATAATGGCATAGAATTTTAACTAAATATTTTGCTATAATTAGGATAAATTATATTCTATTTCCATTTCTCTCTCTGTCTTTTTCTCATGTTTTTGTGTTTTTCACAAATTTCCAAGTTACGTTTAAGAACTAATGGAAAGTTTAACATTAAAGTGAGGTACAAATGAAATTTGTTTATATTTCCTGGTTCTTTATACACTTCACATTAGTATAACATGTATTATCACATTAGTTTTGATGGTCCGGAGAACGATCATTGATACAACCGTGTTCATCCGCCTGAGTGTTCTTCAGGTTTCATGTCAATTAGAGTATGAGGGGGGTTTCCAGAAATGATTATATTTCAATACACGAACTTGAGGGAGAGAGGCCTTGATAAAACATATGTGAAGTGTATGTAAGCTTTGGTGAGACCAAAGTTAGCATTTTCTCTTCTCTCGCGTTTTTGTTTAATAATTAAATTAACTAAAAATAAAATATTAACATTTATACAAAATAACGATAATCTACTACGTGCAGAGGACAATGGGCCATGCGAGCCCATCATTCCAATAAATATGTTGATTTAAATTTATGTTTAGGCGGGTTTAAATTTGACTAATATGCTTTGTCTCCATCTTCCAATTTATTTTACACCAAAGTAATGCTAAGACCTTGCGGTAACTTAAAGTCCTGCAAGTCAACAACAGAGGAAGCCATTGGCTCAACTTCCCTTATTTCAATTACGTCATCATCATTATCGTCATCACCAACATCATTATCGACCAGAATATTATCTTCATCATCATTATCATGGTGATTATTGTGTGTTGGTGAGCCATCGAATGTAATCGGATAACATAATTTCCGGCGCGCTTGATTTGGACTCAAAACAGAAGACGAGGCCGGTAGTACTTCCGATATTGCGGTATCGAATTCGAGTAGAATTTCATCGTCCTCAAGCTGGCGTGACCAACGTGGTCGTTGCTTGGCGGGACTCATAATAGCTGGCAACATTTGTGGTTGATTGGTTTGCACTGCCTGCTGCTGTTGCCGTTGCTGTTGCTGTTGGTGTTGCATTAGTGGCGTTATCGTTTCAGGTTCTCTGCTCAGTGTTGTACCTAAGCGTCGGAACATGGCTACCACTTTGCCATCAACGCGTGGTTGACGATATCTTTGGTTTGTGCTGGTGCTGATACTGTTACTGCTACTTATGTGAAGCTCCTGATTAATGCTGTTGCTTTGGTTTAAATTGATATCATGATTTGTGCTGTTGTTGTTGTTGTTGTTGTTGTTATTGTGGAAAATTGCTGTTGTACGCAACTCTTTCCTTCTTCCGCCTGTGCTGACAGCAGTAGCATCATAGACTGAACTACGTTTTGATAAAGTCGCGACCAACGTTCTCATGTGCAATGCACGCCAATTAGAGATCTCACGACATTTACGGCATTGTGCATTTTTAGTACGACCTAACCTGGCCAAATTGAGGCTACTGATGTTGTTGCCCGCCACACGCAGAACAATTGCACAACCACAAACCCTGCATTGGCGGAGCATTTTGTGCTCATTAATGCAATGTTTAAGCTGAAAGCCACGTCGGAAGCGACGCTTACCATATGCAGCACTCAATCTTGAGCGTTCGCTCTCATGGCTGCTGTTGTTCCTGTTACTGGTGTTAAATTCGCTGGTGGTATCGGTCATCGCTTCTGGTTGCTGGATTTGTTGTTCCTGCGTTAGCATTTGCAACTGCCGGGGACGCACTGTTGCTACTGGTCTTTCGCTTGCCGGCATAGGTGGACTCTGTTGTGGTAAGCAGGAAGCATGGTCGTGCACCATGTTGTTGCCGCTATCGCTGCTGTTCATTTGCGAAGGACTTTCAGCTTCGTTGCTGTTTGGTGCTTGCAACGAATGCCAATTGATGAGCCAATTATTGCAGCTGAAGCAAAGGTATTTATCCTCGTTGAGTGGCTGCACAAGAATAAACAGGGAAAAAAAGAAGAAATTTTAGATTTCACCATAGAACTTTTATGAGTTTTAAATTTAGAATCGATTTGGCTAAGCAACCATAACCACACGATACCACAAACAAATGCCTAAATAATGATACGCCTATGCATTTTTTAAAAGCGAAGAAATAAAAAACCAATTAAGTGACCACAAATGAGGCATCATCAAAAAACACACGTGCACCATGACACGATGACATTCCAAGCAACTTTTGATGTTACTAAAGTTGAGGAAAAGGTGTTGCAAGTCGAGCAAGAGCAACTGCCGCCGGTCGGTCAATTGGCATGGACATGGACGGACGCTCATTAATTACTACATCAACGCCGTCGGCAGACTTAGAAGAAAAGGACAAAGGCAACGATGGTACAAGGGCAGGAGACTCGCGCACGCGCATAAACTCGCTTGGTTCCTCTTGATTAAAAAAGCAACAAAAATTCACATATCAATAATAAACAACAAAGAAAATACACAAAAATATTTACGCATTTTGTTTAAGCCCAAATGCAGACTCGATTCAGGGATTCAGGTTGGCGCAAGCAAGCCGATCAGCACCTGCCACTAAAATTGCTCTGCGTGCATAATGACAACAACAACAACAACACAAACACAAACAACAACAAAGACATAAAAAATAAGCAGCTGCCGAAAAATGCAAGAAAACGAAACGAAACAAAACAAAAAAACGTATATACTTACTTATAACCCTTTAATCTATGTATGATAGAGGGAGAGACAGAGAGGAAGGGGGAAAATCGAATGCATGATCGGGTTATGGACACAGTGCTATGTCATTTCTATGGACTTTGCGTTATCACTACACCCGAAACCAACTAGAAGTGAGAACAAAGTGGTGGAGAGATTGAACAAAAAAAAATACGAATGCAGCTGCCTTTTCTTATTTCTTAGAATATCATTAGAAGCAATAAAAAAAAAAATTCCCGCGCGATGTGCGATTCATAAATTGAATGAAGCGGCACGCGGCACGCGCGACTCAGGTAAACAAGACAAGACCAACATTAACCGATAACACAAAAAAAGACGGAATCCAATCGAATGCTTTCGTTGTTAGAAAGAAGATCAGCAGCAGAAACTTTGTGCACATGTGTGTACACTTTATTGATGTCAGTTGTGACGATGGTCTACTGCTGTTGTTGTTGTTTACCTTTAATTCGAATGGTTATAATAATGCAAATGGTACAACAACAGCAACAAAGCCAGGTGCAGATGCCAGCCTTGCCTGCCATGCTGCTGACTGACAACATGAAAAGAGAAAAGAGTAAGTCAGACAGTCTCTGAGAGTGAATAAGTTGCAGTTTCAAGCCAACGAGAGAATGAGAGCCAAACGCCAAACTCCTACACCAGCTGACACCAACACCAACACCAAGCAACTGAAAATTGCGTGTGTGACTTCTCTACGTGATCAATGTGGTTATGCAAAACTGATAACAATGGGAGGGAGGTACACTTGGCCCACTGAAATGCTATGTCGCTCTTATTATAACAGCAGCAGCAGCAGCAGCAGCAGAAGTAAAAAAGTGCATAAAGTTTATGCAAAGAAGAATAAAAAAAGGCCGATTCTGTTTAGTTGGTTTATGTGTAAGTAAGTATGTATGTAAATGCAAGCTGTCGTCAATTCGATTTCATTTTTTGCTGCTGATACTGTTGTTGTTGTTGTTTTTGTTATTGTAATTACCTGAAAACCATTTAAAACTACAAAAACAATAATGAAACAACAACCCAGCCCAGTAATAAAACAACAAAATTAAGAAAGAAAAACAAAACACCTTTAAAGATGATACCCGCATAAATGAGAGCAATTTCAATGCACCGGGCAAACATCATCATTAACATCATTATCATGATCATCATTATCAGAAATCAACCACAGTTGAACATGATCGCCAACAGCGAACGCATCATGAAAATCAACATCATCAACAACAACAACAACAACAACAACAACAACAAAGTTACAGGAAAAAAATAATGAGTAAGTAGAAGCTGCAGCTGCCCAAAAATGATGAGCAGAGTGGGACTGACTGAAAGAAAACAAGCAACCTGCTCAAGTTCTGCTCACTCGCTGTCAGCAACAATAACATCAAAAGCAATAAAACGGTAACTAAATTAGAAGTGTCTTTGTAGAAATTAACTTACTTCTTAGTTAGATGGATAAGTATCCTTAATACGAATACATACAAACATTATACACACATGGCATAGTCATACGAGGTGGGGTTACGAAAGTTCTACAGAAGAACAACGCATACATGTGTAGCTTTATATTGTGTTAAAAGGAACCGTTGAAGTTGAACGGCACGCGCCATGAAGAAGCTCACTGCAGACAAGAAAATTTACATAGACCATCATTGTTAAGATAGAGGAAGGAGAAGTGAAGATATACTTTTATAGAAAGGGATAGATAACAAAATAGAAATGCATAAATTTACAATATTATTCTTATTATTTTATGAACACACCTCGCATGTCCCTACTTAGTTGTATGTATTTGTTTTTATAGGTTATACTTAGTACTATGTATTGATTATGAGTGTCTCTCCTTGATGATGGCAACGAAGATATTGGAACTGGTGATTGGTGTAAGGTGTCAAATTACAGTATCAGCAATCGATAGAAAGTAAGAGGGAGATACATACACACAAACATACTTATGTATGTAGACCACCATCTGGAGTATATACATATATGTAGGTATATCTTGTATTCTTATAATGCATTCCATGCAGGTTAGTTAAGTTACTGGACTCACTCATCATTCAATCACTTACTTTTAACCAAAATCACACCGGATATGCATATGAGAAGAACATGAAAAGTAGAAATTCTTTTGTTGTCGTTGTTGTTTCCCAGGAGTCGCTCATATTTCATTGATTTTTGTTTTTCTATTTCCTTTCTTTCTTTTTGTTTTTATGAATCAAAACATGTGACACGAATTCTCATATTTACAATAAATGAACAATCTGGGGCAGGTTTGACCTTCCGGTGAAGTCAAAATTTTGATTCATTGATGTAGAAATTCATTGGCCATGGTGACAATATGAGCATTACCCACCAACAAGGACATGTGTTAGATAGGAAGGTCTTTAAAATGTTTAAGGTTATGTTCATGGCTTTAAAGCAGAGCTTTTAAGTGAGCATCAACATCACCATCATCATCAAAAGAGATGAGAGAAAGAGTGGCAAATGAGCATTTCGAGAGATTCGAATGAGGGCGTTGAATTTGGATGCTGTACATTTCTGACACTGACAGCGCATCGTTGTAATGTTGAGTTCAAGGCAAATGTAAGAGAGTATGATGTATGATGGTGGTGGCTTATGGACACAACAACCACCGGCTGACAAATTTAGGCAATGACATATAGTCGCACACCCAAAAATCATCACCATCAACCCACCCACCTGCAAACACAAAATACATAAAATATTTTGCGCCATAATTGAAAACAAACAATAAAAATAACAAATATTTATAGCGAAGTATCGAGAAGGATATCGAGGTGGAGAACAAGGGATGCATCTAGTATGACGAGGAGGACGAAGGCACCTTGAGAATTGTGGACATTGTGAACGCACGAATGACCACCCACCCGCCCTAGTCGCATGACTCATTTCATCTTTATTGATTTTTTTTCATTCATTCTTTCTTTACTTTTCCACGTTAAATCAATATAATATTCCTTTCTTCAACCTTAATGTCCTACTCATACTACTTAGATGGTATCCATTGTTCTATTCTATCATTAAACTCCTTTAATTGACACTCACCTGGAAATTGAATTTGGCTTGAATGAGCTCAACAATATTTGGTCCTGAACGAGGTTCGTATATGTTAATTGTTAAATTTGTGTGGCAACCGCAAATGAGGCAAGTCCTTTTTAGAAAATCCGATGACACTTGATGTTGTTCCGCTGACATTGCTGCCTTTATCTCCTTTTCTTAATTATGATATGTTTAATCTGCTTCCCTTCTTTTATTTTGTTTTGGTTTTTTGTCAAATTCAATCTAATCTAATTTAATTTATTAATTAGATTTCGGCTATGTCGTCGTTTTAAAATGGCAAAAGCAACATGAGAATTTTCTAAGGATACACAAATGTTTTCGTTGTCATCGCCTGTGACGTACTTCACTAACGGCGAACATGCTTTTGTGCCATGACAACCCACGCACAGACGACACACCACTCTCACGCACAAACAAAAAGAATAACTGGTAACTAGGTAAATAAGTCTCTACTACACTCCACTTTGCTCTACAATAATAAATTGATATCAACAGAAAAGTATCCACGCGCGCGCGTTTTCAAATCCGAAAATCAACTCTGTGTAACTGGCAGGGGGAGCGTTATTCGATGATGACGACTTCCTTAACGTTGTAAGTTCAAAATGCAAATTGCGGAATGAATGAATGATTTTAAATTTTATTTGGTTTTTTTTCACTGACAATAATAAATAATTTATTATTACTTTTAATGTTTTTTGAGAATAATAATTTAATTTCTACCTAATATTTTTGTGAAGTATAAAAAAATGAACAACTGATTTTTAATTTGTTTAAAATTGTTTTTTAATTTAAAAAATGCGCGCACGCACGTGCTCTCGTCAAAAGTTAAATTTTGACTTAAAAGTAACGATTATAAAAGTAGCGAGCAAGGCGAAAGTAACGAGTAATAGTTAGATTTGCAAAGCAACCAAAATTTGAGAGAGAGAGAGTCAATCTACTACAGATGTGTGAGTGCCATTGTCCATTGTATTCTCTTGCGAAGGGTTTCCTTTTTGACATATCATCCTTTTCATATTTTGTATCTACACTGGAAGAAATATATTACTTAGTTGGGCACTTAAGTTTCGGATTTTGAATTCTAATTTGCAAATAAATTGAAACTTATGAAACTGAGATTAAGAGATTGAGGAACAATGTAATTTTATCATGAAAGTTGTATAGCCTTAGTACAGTGAACAGTAAAGTATTGGACACTAAATTAAGGTCAACAGTTTTAAGGGGATATTCACGTATCTCAGTGACATATTTACGTATATTAATGGCATAACAAGTGGAATAGTATCTATTTACCTCATATGTGTGAAATTTGATATTGGTATGTCTTATTGAATACTTGAAGAGGTAGTCCCTTTACAAAATTCTATTCTGCTTTGAACATTTGTTGGGCGCTGGACCGAAGTGTTTGTAGGAAGGACGAATTACAGACCACTCGTCACTGCGGTTTTGATTGACTTATTGCAACGATCCACTGGTTTTTTACAATGGTTATTGAAGTAAGTGCGAAAAGACATATTTCTTACATACATTGATAAGTGAAATTTATAAAACCGTAGAATGAAGTATTTACACCTTTAGTTTTATAACAGATCATTACAATGTAAAGTTCTAGAATCCATAGAAACCACTTGACCACTATTTCGCATGCGATCATAAATCATAATCATCATCATAAGAGTTTAAAGATCTTGGTAGCTTTACAGTGTAACATACCATAATCAATCGACAGATGTTGCGTACGACGAGATACCTTAAAACGACAACCCAAAAATTATGGAATCGAAATCCGAAAAGAAAGAAGAGCGTAGCCACACGCTCATACTTCTGTTCACGTCCATATGAATGTTTGTATGTTCACCTTTTTGGTTAATACGAGTATAAAATTAATCCCTCTGCTGCATAATCACATCGCTCTCATTCTCGCCAAAGTACCAAAGTATTGTAAGTAATAATAAAATCGTAGCATGTGTTCATTGTGATGTTTAGGTCAAATGAAATAAAAACCTCAATTCAGCAGCCTCTTCTTCTTCTTCTGTATATTTTACGTTTTACTACGATGATTTTTTTTCCTTTTAGACGATTTGTGATATTGCTCCGTTGCTGCTCCTACCTCCTTCTGTCGCTTCTTTATCTACATCCTCATAAATGCGTACAAAAAACGTCACAGTTGCGCAGATGCGCCGACGATAAACCAACAACAAAAGAAAAGGTGAGTTGATTATGCTATACAATCATTGTATCATCATCGTCGTAGTATGTCTGGGTAAGTAAGTAAATGATAAAGGTGTTGGTTGCTTGCCCCTCAGTATAGTTATCCAGACGCTACTCGACAGATACATCCTCCTTAGATCAGCTCATCTCTTTTGTAGTTCAGATTCTTCTTCAACCGCGTTGATTGAGTTCAACTCAATCATATGTTCCAAAAAATCGAAGTTCGTATGTTTCTTGGCCAATCTTTGTTTTTGTTTTTTGCATTGTGCTGCTCCTCTTTTCAATTTTTTGCAGCTTGTGGTCTAAAGAGAAATAAACGATAACCGGATTTTCCTTATTTTTTACGCTGACAACCGAATATCAGCGACAGATGGATCGATTTCTGCTGTTTGACTAAGTTTGGTTTATTGATGATGCACCGCGTTGCTTTTCTCTCATGCGAAGTTATAGTAAACAAAAGATTCTTTTAATGAATGAATGGGTAAATGATTCGAATGAATGAGTTTAAAGAAGGAAAGGATGGAGAGAAGGATAAATTGAAGGTGGTTACTTATATGTATATAAATAACGCGGGAAGAAACTTCCGTCTTGATAAGGTTTTTTTTTTTTTTGTTTACCGGAAACTAGGCAAAAGGAAAGAATAAAAGCTAACTTTGACACATAAAAGCTTCAATTATAGACACAACATAGGAAAAGCATCTAGCTTTAGTCAGCGGCAGATTATCTATAAAGTCAATATGGTCAACTGTATTAAAGGATTGATTTAAAAAATAAAATCTTTACAAAACACAATTTATGGTTTGACTATAAATATTATTTAGCCTATTCACCTCTTCATCAAATAATTCGATCTTACTTTTGGTAAATTTTAGTTCTGAGAGTGAGACCATATCGATCAAAGCTTATCTAAGGTGAAAGATTATTTTAACTGTCATCAACAGGTGATAGAAGACCTCCTGCAATTTCCATCCCATTGCGTCTGATTGCTCGTAAGAATGTTTTAATTGATTGATATATTCAACTGGGATGCCAGTAAAAACTGCAATGAAAGTAGTATATATTGTTTTTGTAATGAGGCATTTAAAAGCGCCCAGCAGCTTTATCCATAAAAAATTTGGACCGTTCTCAATTAACAAAAAAAAAAAAAAACGAATCCGCGTTGATGTTTTTACACAACTCTCAGTTGAAATGTACTAGAACCATGGAATTAAAGACTAACAGCTTTTATTGTGCGTTTTGGATTGTGCGCATCCAATCCTCCTTTTCCTCTACCTGGTGCGGTTCATGAGATACAGAATCACAAAAACGTGACGATTTGTATATTTTCACTCAATTCTTTAGTATAAATTTTTGCCCAACTCCGCTAAAGAAGTTTCACTTCAAAAAATGTTCCAAGTTCCAAAATGACCAGACTTCTCTTTTATTTTTCCATCAGGATATGTATTCTATATTATTTTTACATTGCTGTTTGTTAGTGTTTTGAATTCTCATAAAGAGTTTAGTAGTATGCCAAAGTTTAGCACTTTGGTATGTAAGTAGGGCATAGGTATAAAACATACATGTCAAATTTGTTGCGATTTGTTTGTTTAAAATATATCTGCGTCAACTCGTAATTGCAAGGGAACAAGGGAACGAATTATTGAGGTTTTCGAATTATCGAGGTACGAATTATCACGATTCGACTGTATATCTGCGTCAACTGATATTACTTAGCGGTGTACGGTTCCCACCAAATACACAATTTGTGTGAAGACCGCCTTAAACTTCTAACAGAAATGTATTTTATGTTGATTAACATTACAGTAAGCAATATGGAAAAGTGTCCGTGAAGACATAACTTACTTCCGGTGTGTTTACAACAAACAATGACCCAATACGGAGGAGACATGACCAAAATACATATCCGCATATCCGTGTTTCCTTCATTTTCATTTAAATCTTATTTTGTTTTCTTGCTATCCACAGGATAGAAAATATCAAAAAGAATGAAAATAACAGAATACGTTTGTATGAAGTTGAAGTTGTTACATGTTGTTAAAGGTCACAAATTGCTTTCTTTTTCTTTTTCTTTTTAATTATTTGTTCTTTACTTCAATCAATTTGCAATTGCAAATATTTTCTCACGATTTATGGTATTAGACGATGACTTAATAATTACATATTATGCTTCCCCGATGACACGCGCTTCCCGCTGCTGAGAAACATGGCGGTAGCACCTTTTACTGAAAGCCATGCAGAGCTACAACATTAGACCCAACCCGACACTGACCCCCCATACGCACGTGCGAACATTGAAGAAGTCAATCCAAGAACATCTACTAAGCCATGCATATGCTTGCATATGCATAGAAAGAAGAAGGGTGCGTTTAGGAAAGCAAAGACTTCATTTCTTATCGTTATGAATTAACTTTGATTTTGACTTTATAATTGCGTCAAGGCCAAGCGAAGATTCCTGTTATCGATTCAAGTGCTCCTACCGTGCATTGCTCAGCATGGTAGCGCATACAAAGTAACCCTCTTATGGAAGTAGAGCAACCGTTGTATGGCACCCAGTGCGTGCGTGCGATTGGTGCAACACAAATCCTTAGGGGTTGCTTGACTTGCAATGCGAATATCCTATGAGAAGCCGCTGAAGTTGTTGAAATAATGAAGACGCTAAAGTAATGTTGATGATGATGATGATTGTGATGATGATAATATTGTTGAGAAGGTGATAAGTGGTTGTATGTACGGAGTACATACCACAAGCACAAGCACAAGCATAGGCATGTTGGCATATTTTCCGACCAACCCTCATGGGACATGGGCTACCGTTGCCGTTGCCGTTGCCACTGCCGCTGAGGATGCCATTGTCGTTGCCGGTGTTGTTTGCTTGACAATGAATGCTGTTGAATCTAAACAGGGAGTTTGAGTTCTACTCTGCGTGTAAGTGAGAATCAGAATAAGAACATGAAGAACACGATGATGGGTGTTGAGTAGTGCTGCTCTTTGTTTGGTTGGCTGTCGCTCTATCCTGCTGTGCGCTCTCATGTTAAAGTCAAGTTAAGAGAGAAAGAACTTCTCTCTTGTGCGGCGGCGACGGCGCATTTTGATTGTTGGCATTCCGGCGTTTGTTTTACTGCAGTTTGTTTGGCCAGCAGTCAAGTCTATTGACTCAGTCATAATTCGCAATCTCAACCGCAAGGACATCAAATAGAGAATCCTCAGCTTGGCTACAATTCAACTGAAAAACCGGTGAAGTGCACATCGTCGTCGTCGTCGTGTCTAGAAAAAAGCGCGCGTGAATTTTGGGCGAATTACAATACAAAATTAACAAATACAATATTCAGAAAGTTTTGTGCGTATTGCAGAAAAAGTGAAACTTTGCAATTGAAAAACTGTTGGATTCATTAGTGGAGACTATGTCACGCCGTAAGCAGGCAAAGCCACGTGCATGCCATAAACGTAAGTTACCAATGTGCCATTTCTAAAGTTTTCCTCCACTCAAGGCCCTTGGTATCGCCGCCTTACTCCCAAACCATTCCATATCAGTTGGCAGCCAACATCAAATCCTTTAGTTGTTCGCAACCCACCCACACACCCGGGTGATTGATTCGCTTTGAACGCGTTACAGACGCTTAGGGAATCAATGAGTTCTGTCTACGTCTATAAAGGTAGATACATAGGTTGATATCAGTAGTAGAACGGTAGAATGGTTAGATGATATTGTGATGGTTGGCTGCCTGTTTGATGATGGTTGCCTTAGTTAGTTGGTTCGTTTGTTTGGTTGGTTGATTGGGTGCGGTGTAGTATGTAAGCCGGTTGTTGGTTGCTGCTCTATAGTTAGCTTGACAAATGCAAATGTCAATGCAAGTGGCGCAATGGAATCCCCTAGGGTGAATTGTTGTTTCCTATCTAAAGCACACACACTCAGACACACATTGAGAGTAGAGATACACTTAAAATGAACCTAACCTAACCTCAAAATGTTGAGCTATGAATGATTGTAACCATAGTCGTTGTAACGTAGAGTAGTCATTGTCATATAGACAAATAAACAAACAAACAAACAAACAAACAACCAAACGAATGAACGAATGGATGGATAAATGAATGAATGAATGAATGAATGAGGGAATGAAGGCAACCAAAGTGCCGTTAATTTTTAATATCTGTTCAAATTGTGTCATTGTATCTACTAGCAACAATATCATCTAGAAGAAGTAGAACAAGAAAAACAAAAATAGCAACCACATTACAATTGACTATAAATCCAAAAAGTCAACAAAAAGAAAAAGAAACAACTAAAGCACCCAAATTCATATGAATTTTGGAATAAACTACACACACACATATGTGTGGATATATTGCCTATAGTTACACCCACACACACAGATAATTTCCACATAGAAATTTCCCAATTGGCGGCGCAATGTTGCCCATAAAACAAAAACAAAATTGTATTCTAATCTTTTTTTTCCTATGCGACTTCAAAGCCAAAGAAGGAAGTGAGAGTCAAATCAAAGAGAGAGAGAGAGAGCAAGCGAGTGAACTACTTACTATGAGAGTAAAAGAGCTTTTATGTGTGAGGCAGCAGCGAGGTGCTTGCCTTGCTTGCATACACGGTAGCATTGCTTTGCTTCGCTGCTTGGTTTGGCTTGGTTTGGCTTGGCTTGGCTTGGGCTTGGCATGGTGGCAGTGGCAATGGCATGGCTAAGCATATTGTAAGCGGCAATACAATAACAACAACAGTAACAACAATGTTACTAGCATTAAGAATGAAACATAAGCGAAACATGAAAAACCCATTGCTTGTATTTCTCTTGGGCATTGGCCAATCCCATGGGAGAAAAAATGTGCGCTCCCATGAGATTTGATTCGTTGGCTTATGTTTTCTGCCTGTCTACCAGGAGTCTATGTGTGTGACTAAATGTATATCTATATATATGCATGTATGCGTATGTGGTAGTGTGTTTTTGCAATGCACGTACATATGAATGTACATACATATGCATGTATATTGCTGCTTCTTTCTGTTATTTGTTTTGTTGTTGTTGATTTACGTGAAAAAAGCTTTGCTTTGTCAGTTGGGGAATTTGTTGTTGCTGTTGTTGCTGTTGTTCTTATTGGATTTTCTCAATGTTTATTTAGCGCGTTTGGTTATTTGGATATTTTGTTTTATTTTTTGTTTTGTTGCCTTCATGAAATTTGTTTTATGCCATTTGGGTATTGAAAAAGCATTTACCTCGATGTCACTCAAAGGCTTCAAATAATAAAATGTTCTCGGTTGCTGCTGCTGCTGTTGTTGTTGACCAAGCAATTTGTGGACAGACAGACAGGCAGACAGACAAGCAGCTGATGAAATCAACATCAGCAAAAGCGACAACATACAAAGAAGAAGTAGAAAGAGTAGCAAAAGAGAAGAGATTTAAGCCTTTTGGAGTACATAGTAATTTTCCATTCTTTTGGAGGACTGAGTTATCTTCCCTTGGGATTTTCAGAGTTTTATTTATTTTTTGTTGTTAATTAGACTTGCTTCCTTTCAATAGTTCGTTCTTACTGTGTTATTATTTTTGGTTAGCAAATATTTCAATAAAATAATCTAAACACAGATTTCATTGTAGTATTTTGTATTAAAATATTGTAAATTTATTGTTTTGTTAGGAAAGAGTGAGAGAGAGAGAGAGAAAGAGAAGAGAACTTAAGCCTTTTGCGGTACTTGGCAATATTCCATTCTTTTAGAGCAGTGTATCTCAAAAATCACGAATCTTTATCCTGGACCCTCAAATACAAGTTTTTGTCCTCCTCCTCTTTATCATTTTAGGATCTGTGTTTACCATATAACCGCAACAAAACACTGTTAGTACTAGTTTTAGATGTTTCCCCTCTTAGGATTATTATAGTTTTGACTTATTTTTTCAGTATTGATTACCATAATTAAATGCCATTAGGTTTAGTTTCTTCCAATAATTCTTCTTAATCAACTTGGTTAACTTAGTAAAATACCGTAAACTTTGTTTGTTGATTCTATTGTATTGTATACAATATTTTGTATTTGTTGTGACTCGAAATATCGAAAATTTATTGTTTTGTATCTTTAACAACACCTTTGAGCTTTTTATTTCATTACAATGTTTTCCCCCTTTCTTTTTTCTTAAACAAATACACACACACACATTTACACAATCAGATACTTAGATACATACATAAGTGTGAGTGTGTGTGTGTGTGAGTACCCAATGCCATTATAAAGTTACACTTTTGTTTAGAAGCGAGCGAGTGGTGGCAAGTACACGCTTAGTAGCCATTTGGGAGCACGAACGAGCATTGGCGAGCGTTTGAGTATCAGAATTTTTAGTGGTGGAGTGGGGAGTTTTGGTTGATGATGGGTTCTTGTTCTCGTTGTTGTTGTGTTTTTGGGGAAAAATAATGTATCGTTTGCTCGCATTTTGGCGCTTTATTATTTTCGCTTACAAATAAATATGTATGAATGTTTGAGTGAGGGAGTGAGTGTGTGTGTATGTGTGTGTGCACCTTTTGCACTAAAGCCACAATATAGTTAAGAGGATGAATTTGGCAAGGAAGGAGTGTAAGAGAGAGTGTTCAACCCAAACCTAAAAACGCTTAAAAACATGCTACAAGCTGAAAACCAGCGTTAAGCAGATCATGTTTACTAAAGAAAACCCAGGCAAACACATTTTCCAACACGCACACACACACATATACACATGCAAACACTGGAAGAAAGAAAAGAAACAATGCAGAGATGTTATAGCCTCCTTGTTTACTCCTTCATTTAGTCAACTCAGCGCATCCATTGGCATTGCCATCATCGTCGTTGTTGTTGCCATCGCCATCGCCATTGCCATCACCATCGCCATTGCCATTGCCACCATCACCATCACCACTGAGTTGAGTGCGAAATGCACTCTGGGGGGCTTTAAACAAAAATGAAAATCGCTTGCATACATATGGGCGCTTATGCCCACACAAACACACACACACACACACTCACACATGCTCTACAAACTATAAGGAAAGATGGAAACGATTCGAGGACGATGTTGTTGATGACGATGTCGACGACGATGGAGTCGTATGCTTCGACAATTTTAACGACCATAACTGGTTTTTGGTTTTTTGTTTTTTTTTGTTGAGAACGAGTGTGTGTGAGACTCCTTAGTTGTTACTCGCTCCTTCTTCTTTGCCACCTCTTCATCTTGCACACACAAACAAACACACATACACTCACCGTTGCTCATTTATTTTAAAATTTCGTTGCCATTCACATGTACAATGCCGCGTGCCCTCGAAAGTATGCTAAAGAAATTATTTCTTGTTTTTCACATGCGATTTTCGTGTCTCATTTCTTGTTTGTTTTGGTTTCAGTTTCAGTTTCTGTTTTTGGTTTTTGTTTTTTATTTTTATCGTTTTCGTGGCCTCTTTATGGCCAAAAGCTTATGGCTCAGGGAGGTGACGGTTGGCTGATCATACGAGTATGGTATGTAAATAACACAGAGTCCATCACTTTATTATAAACCCTCTTATTGGCAGGCAGGCAGGCAGGCAGGCCACCAAACAAATAGACAGACAGACAGACAGGCTGGCATAGGGACAAGCAACCAAAGCTCTGACCATCATCAGGCTATAAACCATGAAACAACAAAAAAGTAAATAAACAAAGGAAACACATAACGTTGATTTTAGGCGATTCCTTGTGGTGTCATTTCAAGTGTGTTGTCGTATCCTTTTGGCAATATTTTAACCCTTTAACGGTGTTCACCGCTAAAGTCATTTCCATTCTTTCCTTTTACCTTTATTTTTGTGGCTCCCACAAATTTATGAAAAATTCAATTTAATTGCACAATTACATATGTCGTCGTCTTTCTTCCTTCCTTCCTTCCTCCCTTGCTTCCTTGCTTCCTTGCTTCCTTGCATTCAACTCAATTTACATATGTGATTGCGTGTGTGTGTGTGTGCAATATTTTTAAGTAGAATATCAAGTGATTCCCACTGCCCACATCGATCAAGTTTAACTTAGAAAGAATAGCAGAGGAACAAAGCCTAAAATTAGAGTCCATTCCAGTCATCAAAGGATGAGGAACAACATCACAACATTACTAGTTTTGACTTATTGGTCTTCTTCTGTATAAGCAGAAAACAAAAAAAACAAAATAATGAAAAAAGACCCAATAAAATAGAAACGTGTAAATAGAATTTATGCCTCGATGGTCGCCCAGGGAGTGCTTCGGCATAATCTGCATGTGTGGCTCCAATTGAAGTGTATCTGAGAGAGATTAAGAGAGAATGTGAAGTGAATTTACTAATCACAAATGAAATATTTTCTTGTATTGTAGTTGGTGGCGTGAATCCCGATGATGATGAAGATGAGGCTGCAGCTGATGGTGGTGAATTATTAGAGCCCAAAGAGGAACAACTTAGCGATGTGGAGAGTACACAAGATGAGGTACAAGATTTGGCTAGTGATGAGCGTGAACAGGACGATGATAAAATGGGAGAAGAACAAGGAGGAAACGGAAATGCAACCAATGCAACAACGACAAGCATTAAGACTGAGGCAAATGATGAGGAAGTATTAACAAACCACAACAACAAAAATAATAACAACAACAACAATAATATTTTGGTCAATGATGTTGATGATGTTGTTGGTACTGTTACTTCTGGTAAGTTGACTTCAATTTGCATATTTTATTGCTTCAGTTGGTCAGAGAAACACAAATCCACATCGACTATCTCTCTAGAAGATGCCACAAAATGAACAAATAAGCAAGTCAGAAAGTCTGTGAGTGAGTGAGTGAGTGAGTGAGTGAGTTAGCCATACATCGTAGTTGTCCTTGTTGTCGTCTTCTTTGACACCCATGGGTATTGGACATGTCCGGCTAATAACTCTCGACAGTCTCATAAATACCAAATGTAAATTTTTACTGCGTCTGTTCTCACATACACACACAGAAACACACCTCTTCCCACAACCCTACCCAACTACTACTACCCACTATTCCTATTAGACACTAAGGACCAAGAACACAAGTCGGCTTTAGTACGTGCTCAATGAACTTTTTGGTCATTACTCGCTCGTTCGCTTGGCCGCTCGGTCACTCGGTTGCTTCTTCTTCTTCGTTCATTCGCCGATTTGCTCCTTATTTCTTCATATGTGCTTTCTTCCCCATTATCTCTCACTTGCTAAACTAAGTTCCTTCAACAATTATACACTCGTAGACACAAACAGTGAGACTGAGACGCCTCTGTTGTTGTTGTTGTTGTTCAGTTTATTTATTTTGGTTTTTAGTTGTTTCTATTTATAATAACATACTATTCTATTCCTCTTTCAGTTGTTGTTTATATTGCTAGTGGGTGACCGACGACTCTTCTGGTTGGTGTTTCATTTCTAATTGCATTTTTGAATAAAAGTATATTCTCTCAGTCTGTCACTGTCACTAGCGAACTAAGTGAAAGGACTAAAGAGAGGCCTAAAAATTTCTAGATGTTCCAAAACAAGGCTAAAATATATGTAGTAGTGGTTCATAAAGTTCAAATTGCAAGTGCACGCTCTTGCCAAACCTTTAAAAAAAAGTTTACACCAATCGTAAAAAAGTTTTCGTTCGAAACATTTTTTTGGTTTCGTCAAATTCAAATTTATAATTATACATTTCGAGTCAGTTCCTCATTTAGTTCTATGGGCTTAAGTCCGTCACTGTTTTCTATTTCTCCTTACTCTTACAGTGTAGACATTTAAAAGACAGAGAGACGAGAGAAGAAGAAGAACGACCATCTCATAATCCTTATCCTTTCTTTAGTTTCTATGTTTATCTCGAACTACATACTCTATTAGTACTTTGACTAGTAAGGACAATATTACTCGTACTAAAGTCCTGAGTTGTTTTAACTTTGAGTTCCATTGCTCTGTGCCGTGCTGTGTTGTCCTGGGCCTGCTGGGTTTTGGCCTGTCCTGGCCTGCCCTGCTTTGTTGTCCTTACTACTATTTGCTCCAAATAAAATTTGATGTGTCCATGTTGTGCTATACTCATACATTACATTGGCGAAATATTCCTGTGTGAATGTGGATTATGGCACTTGGGTGTAAAGCCATCGATTCCAATGTCCGAAACATTGTTTTGTTTTGTTTTGTTGTTGTTTGTTCATTTGCTGTTTGTTTTCATTCTTCATTTTGTTGCAGTTGTAATGGTTAGTTGCTTCTGTTAAAGTCGTTGTTGTTGTGTTATTGTAATACCCAAAACAACAACAACAACAAAATCAACAAGGATAATAATGCAATACGTTTAAATGGGATGACTACGGCGTGTAACAAACAAACAAACAAACAACACACACATTTAGTGTTCGATGAACGTTAATTCCCAGAGGCGTAACAAGAAATATGAAAAAATATATTAATGGTAGAAGGGGACAACCGGATTCCCTGATGTTTCTTATTACTTTTTGCATATCTGATATTCCTTTCAATATTTTTCTATTCTTCCTTTTTTTTTTATGTCTCAATATTTTTGTCTTCTTCCCCAATTTGAATAATAGTTTTAAGTTACATTTAGTGTATGGTAGATTTGTACTATGGAAATCCTAAATGGACATGCTTTTTGATAGTCTTAGACTCGTAGTTTTCAGATTGAACAAGTTCAAAATTAATGGAAACAAACTTAATTACAATATTAAAAGAAAATTTCATATTAAAAATCTCAACTATAAATAATATTATTTCAAATTAATTTAAAATTGAAATTTGTTGAATAGTTAATATTTTGTATCCAATTATTATAGATGACATTTGCTTTTTTCTCTGAAAACTATATCTTTTACAGAGTAAGTAAGTATGTTACTTTAATTACAATCAACACTTCCAGTGCTTTCAGTTAATTGAGGGCTGTGGGTCACTCAGACAGTTGTAAGCATTGCATTTAGTAATTGAGTTTGATATCCATTTTGGTCAATAGATGCTAAAGAAGTATTTCTTTCTTTCAACTGTTCAATATGAGTATTTTGCGGGGAAACGCTGTGCAGTAGAACTTTGTCTTTAAACGTTCCCCTAGTTTCCTTTGATCTGGAAATATTTAATATGCAAGTATAATCGTCTATTATAGCCAAGTGCATTTGTCTCCCCACACTTGGCTACGCCAGTGATTGCTTTCTCACATGTGATAGTTTGATACAAACTAGTATTTGTGTGATTGGTAGTAGTAGTAGTAGTAGTAAGTTGTATACACTTAGTTGTTGTTATTATTGTTGTTGTTGTTGTTGTTATTCGTTTTATCCGGTGTAGTTGTTGTCATACTTAATGCTGTTGTTGTTATTTGCCATGCCTTTTTACAACCAAATGGGCTTGAAGTTATACGCTCTTTGTGTAGTTTTCATGTACTACTTCATCACCCATGGGAAATCCATGCGATCCAAGCGAGAACATCATCATCAACAACAACAATAACAACAACAACAACCAAGGCAACAATTTATAAGCGGCAAGCGTCATTGGCTTATGTTCTCATTGTTGATTGTTCTTATAATAGTAGTCCCATGTTGTTGTTGTTGTTGCTATTATTGTCATAATATGGCAAAAAAGTATATGATGCCATATGAGCAATCGTGTCGGGTCAGGTTGGGTTGGTACAGTGGGTGTTAGTGATGGTGATGGTTCAATGCTACTACAAACACCATCATTATCATTGTCCTAAAGTTGTGGGTGCCGCCACCTGTTTTCAGTTATTCAACGACTCCATAAAGTTTCCTTCTGGCACTAGGCAACTTTATTATCAAAACTCTTGCTACATCTTTGTATCAGAGTGTATGAGCCCGTGTGTGTTATTTATAATATATGACTGCATCAGTTAAATCTCCTCTACTCCGCTTATCCTCACATAGAAACATATTCCTATGTGTGTGTGTGTGTGTGTGACAGCACCAACTCCGGCTTCTGATACTGATTCTGATGCTACATCCTACTCTCTTGTGTGTTGTATAATGTTCTAAAGGGAAATCGAGGCTGTGATAAGTTTGGGGATCCGAAAATTGTCTTTTCACGTTGTCGTTGCCTTTGTTTTGTTTGAAATCCAATGAGAAATGATTTGCCATTGCACCGTGTCACAAATCCTCTAGAAAAATACAATCTCATCATTGTAGAATCACAAAAAAATTCTTTAAAAATTGTTCAATGTTGTTGTATGTTTAAGGGAATCTGGAATTACTAGCTGAAGATTTAAAAAGCTGCACCATTCAACTACATTATAATTTCAAGGGATATAGTTTTCCCTTTTACATTCTTTGCCAATTTCTAAAGTTTCAGCAATCGCACGAATTATCTATTATACATACGATGGCAAGGTTTATCTGTTTTAGACATGAAAAAATGAAACATTCCTTGACATATTTCATTTCAGAAAGGATAAGTCTAAAAAGTGCTTTTCTCAATTTAATTTCAAATAAAGATCTTTCACAAACAAAGGCCCCGGCTAGACTAAGAATTATGCCTACAGAACCGAGAGGCGCGGCTATTGATAAAGAAGGCTACACAGCAGGTCGTACAAATTTGATGCATACATCAAGCTTAATATTTTTACTGACCCAATAATATTAATTTTCATTCCATGATCTTTAATTGTGACTCTGTAAAATAAAAAAAAAAGTACAGCTTATCCATTGAAACATTTTATTAGCGTAGAAGCTTAAAACTGTTGAGCTACGACCAGAGGAAGATTATCCATAGAAGCATTGGAAATGAGATGGGAACACAGACTTATTTTGAGGAGCTGATGCTTCAAAATTACTTACCAATGGTCAAAGAATCACTCATAGCTAATAACGTATGAATTCTCGTTGCTTACTAAGATTACAACAAAATAATAATACCCCATTATTCTGTATGCAGTGTGCAGAGTATAAAAGACAAAATAGTGGGACAAAAGAGGCACTGTGCGCTTTCAGTTTCACACTTTCACATTATTACCCTTCTGGCGTAATTCACCGACCGTCCGACCACCATGCAACATGTCCGTCCCAGTATCTGTATCTAAAAGATTGTGTTTCTGAGTGTGAGTGTGACGTTAATATGTGTTTTGTTGCTTATAGATTATATGTACATATATACAATATTTGTGTAAAGTTTTATGTTGCAATATTTGGCGGCGTCTCTCTTTCACTTTTACTCTCATTGTCACTCTCATCCCACACATCCATTCGTATTCGCTTTGGCACTCGCACTCTAAGCTATGAATGTGTGTGTTTGGTATCCATTGGGAGTAACCTTGGTGCGAATAAAAATTATACATTGCCATAGAAAAAGATACAACAACAACAAACAGCAGCAGCAACAGTGGCGACACATAATTCTCGACTCCAGCGCTCTTCACCTTTCTACCCGATCGTAACACAATCACCCACCTATGGTGCGGCATCATCGTTGCGTCGTTCGTCATCTTCATCTTCATCGGCGAACAAGCTTTGCCAGCTTTGCCAAGGCGTTGTTAACTTTTGTGCTTTAGTTTATATTATTTGTTATGATTGTGTGTGGTGTGTGTGTGGACGAGGTGTGTCTCAAAAGTATCTAACCTGCGTTCATAACAACGCTCCAGAATGTTGCTGTGCTTAATCAATGACTTCTTACGAACTCACATCCAACTTTAGTGGTAGATCACTGGAATGCAATTGTCAGTTGATATCGAGCACTGACTGATTCATGATGCGTCATCATCGATGGAAGAACAAAAATGACTGCGGAGTTATGAACGCAAGTTAGATACTTTTGGGACACAACTCTTATGTTTCTATGTGTTTGTGTGTGTGCGTATGTGAGTGTATATGAGCGTGTTTATTGGTATGTTCATTGGGGAACATCTTGAGACATCTTTTTTTGCTACTTGTCGTTATTGTTGTTGGTGTTGTGCTTCAGCTGTTGTTTCATGCATAGCGAAGTTGCTCATTTTGCCATTATTATTCCTCTGAGTATCGATGAAACGAAATGAAACAAAACAAAACAAAACAAAACAAAATAAAAAAGTGAGAAAAATGAGTTATCGTAGCATGTGTATGAGTGTTAAACATGATGAAGATAATGATGACGATGGGCAACCAACCACCCATCATCCTATGGTGAAAATGGGTTACCTATAGAAAAGAATACATATATCGAAACACAGGTGACAATAACTTTATATTTATGAAATCGATAATGCGCTAATCGAAAATTGTCTATCGATTGACTGACTAAATTCGTAGACTAGACGATTGTTTCTTATATGGTTTAGCATCCTTTTCATATGTTCTGTGAATATATAGTTATCGGTTTGCTTTGTTTTATAACCCAATGTATAATCCATATTTTTCGTATGTAGCTTTGTTTTGCTGATGATGCTGTTGTTTTTGTTGTTGTTGTTTTTTTGCAATTTAACCAAGCAAAAACATACAAAAAGCATTTGCGCAACGCTCCCAAGGGATTTGACGTTAGCCATGCGCTTTGGTAGGCAAAAGCGACCCAAGTAAATACGTACGAGGTACACTAAGGCGCAGGCTAAAGCCGGCAGTCAGACAGATGGATAGACAGATGAACAGACATGCACATAGATGAGATAGTAATCAGGAGGGAGAAGAGAAGAGAAGAGAAGGATGGAGGCAGTTAGTTAGTCAACAGAAGATGAAGCGGTAGCAGCAGCAGCAGCATCAGCAGTGGCAAAGGCAACGAATCGAATTAAGAGCGCGCTTCAAAAGAGCTCACAGAGCAGTCCACAAAGTATCATACTCCCTAGGGAATGTACGCTGGCGCATTGAGGCAGGCGGACTTAACTCATCGCTGCTGGTTTTAACATTATGATTATTGTTGTTCTTGTTGTTGTTGTTGTTGCAATGTTGATACTGGTGGCTTAGTAGGTGTAGGTATAGAGTCCATATAAATAGACTGGACTAGGTGCTTTGGGGCTGGGAATGGGAATGGGAATGGGAGAGAGAGGATTACCAGCTGTGTAGCTCTATGGCGCTTAGGGAAATCTGCGCGAGTGGCAAGCGAATGCAGCATCTGAATGGGGACTGACAAGTACGTCAAAGGCGACTAAGGCAGAAATCAAAAGGGTTCGTTTTGGTCAGTTTAGTTTAATGGTATGGCTACTATATAAGATGACCAAATGATTTCTCTCAACTCGTGTTGTGCAGATGAAGGATATACAAGAATTTATTCTTTTAAGTGACTCAAACGAAATATGATGTATGTTGTCTGTCTGTTTCATTCCTTCCTTCCTTCCTTCCTTCCTTCCATCTTTCAATTCATTAATAATGTTGCCACAAGATATTTCATAGACTCTCCTCCCTCTTTTCCACTATCTTTATATACCACATGTATATGCAAATTTAGTCATGAGAGCATGGACACACATACACATTCACTTTTAACAGTTCGATTTATGGTGTACGTGGATGCTTCATTATCATAGAACAGAAGTTGAGTACAAATCGAAATATGTAGAAAGAACGTCACTTTTTGCAGCAAATTAGCTTCAAATGCATTCAAATGCAATCGAAGCAGCCACCAAACTAACGCGTGATGCTACCGTTTCTAGTGCAACTCTGATGCTGATGATGAATGAATGGTATGCATGGATGATGATGATGATGATGATGAGGGGGATGCCGATGCACCAATAAAAGCCCAATGTACAGTGTTCATACCGAAAAATATAAAAATTTGCAAAACTCAAAGCAACAATTCGACGAAAGCCAATTTTCGAAGACGAAATGCATGCGTTGGCGTGGAGTGGAGTGGAGTGGATTGGAATGGCTGAACGAAGGACGAAGGAGGTTCTATAATACTAGTGCTATTGCTATTGCAACTACCGCGTGCATATGACTCCCAATAGAATGCATGTTGAATAATCATCGTCATCAGTAGCAAAAGCTGAAGCTGAAACAGAAGCAGGAACAGGAACAGAAGTAGCTGAAATAGCAACGCCAGAAATGGCAGCAAAGGCAAACGTGTCAAAGTCGCGTCTCGCGTTTTTGGCATGCAAAACTTGTCAGAATTGGCTGCCATTGGCATTGGTTAGTCCTCCTTGCTTGCTCTATGTTGTACATTGAATGATGTGGATGATGTTAAATCCTAGCGGGTGGCAACGGGCATAAACTCATAAACAGTTTGAGCAACTAAGAGTACGGAAGAGAGGAGGGGATGGGAGTGAAATGATGCTGGCACTGAAGCTGTTGCAAAGAATGCGAATGCAAAGCCGCACTACACGTGAACATTTCGCAAATTCGTAAAATTTTGTTTCCGATGTGTGGAATTCCCATGCCGCAGGACAAGGATTATGGACGTGGTGGTGGCCGTAGTAGTGTTGGTAATGGTAGCTTATATTCAACACCACGACTATGCAAACATGTTTATGTTGTTCATGGCTGCATGCAAAGTGGCAGCCATAAAAGGACCGAGCGTCCAATGAATGAATGTTGTGTGCTTTTGCTGCTGCTCCTTCTGTTGATGCTGATGACTAGGATAGCATTGATGATGTTGATCCAAAGAAAGATGACGATGACGATGACGACGACGACGACGAAGTTGCCTGAGTATTGGGATAGAATGCATTAGCATTTTTGGCATTTGAAATTTGACAAACTGCTATAACTTGGCATTAAGTAAAGCTAACGAAGCTAAGGTTAATTATTATCGCAAATATCGCTATTGGCAATTGAAGTTGAAAGTTTCATGATGAGATTACTTCGTGTATTTCATACTTCGTCATAGTACATCAGTTTGCAAAAGTAAGTAATTAGACATGGAAAAAAGTAAAAAGCGCAACAATCAACCGCCAATTGAATACATTTGAACAAAGTATAAACTCAGATGATTTTATGCGAATTAGAGTAACAAAGAGTGGGTAAAGAGAGTGCGTTCATATGTAAACAGTTAAAAAAGCACGTGCTATGTTGCCTCCTCAAAGTATGCAACAGCAAGATAATAACAATGAAAGGCAACAGCTGTTTCTTGGTCTTAAATTCCTCTCTCTCTCTCTCTTAACAAAATAAACCATTCTCTTAAGGCACATTTTAAGCTCGCTCTTTGATAAGGCCTCTCCCTTTTGCACATGCGCTAGACTTACTCTTTCATTTCGTTTCATACTCGCTTAACTTCGGTTTCATTGTATTGCCAAAAACTGTCCTCTCTACAATTCTCATTCCTCATCATCATAAACAACATTCAACTGGAGTATTTTTCATCGTCTCGCTTCTCTTACTGCTTGCTGTTACCGTCAACTTTTTGTGTTTCCTCTCTTCCTGCTTGCTGGCTTCCTTGCTTGCTATTCACTATTCACTGCTCAACTGCTGAACTTGTGCAACAACGTTTTCTTCTTTGGGGGAATTATGGCACCCTTGGGATTCGAATAATCAAAATTCCTTACACCTGGGACGCTGAACGTAGCACTAGCAAGACTAGTAGTCTTCGTCGAAGTAGTCTTTGTCGACGTGCAATGAAGGTTATGGCACAACGTGGATCCGAAGCAGCTTGCAGCAAACTATCGTAGTACTTTTGGAGTTCCTTTTGCGATTTCCATGCTTCGTACTTATGTAGTTTTTGTTGTTGCTTGGGTTAAGGAACATATTGATTTTTGTATATTTGTGTGTTCTTGAGTGTGTTCTTGCTTGTGGAGCTTCTTTAATTTGTTTTGGCATGCATTCTCTTCTCATCTCTCTGCTCTTGTGTTAGTTTTCCTTTATGGAAGTTCAGAAATTTGATATAAAATATTTGCGTTAGCAAATCTTAATGTGGCTTTTATGGCATTTGATTAGTTTATCTAATAATCAAATCTCTTTGCTTATGCAATCCTACTCCCAATAGATGCAACCAGCTCAGAGGCATCGCAAGTCACCAACAAGCGACGTCAGGATGATCTGTTGGCTGCTCGTTTTGAAGAAGGACTTGATGATGGTCATGGTAATAATGACGATGATGATGCTGTTGATGAAGATGAAATTATGGGCAATGACGATGTTTATAATGATGACTTGGATGAAGACGAAATGGAAGAAGAGGACTTACAAAGTCTTGATAGTTTTTATTCAGGTAAGCCATCAATGTCTGCTCCTCCTTTTTATATTTTTTTTTTTTTTGTTTTTTTGGGAGCACTGAAAACAACTTGAATAATCACATTGTCCTTGGTCGTTGGCAACCATTTGTCAATATGAACATGTTCACATATTCCCATATTCATGTGTGAGTGAGTGAGTGAGTGTTTGTCGTTGGTTTATCCATATGCTGTGTCGTGTCGAGCATCCAGCAACCGAACATTTAACATCCAACATCCATATAGCATATAGCAATAAGCGCCATAACCATTGAAATTACCGTATGGGGTGTTATATAGCAGCTGGCCACGACACTCTAGGGTGCTCTACACCTGTGCCGCGGGAGTCGTTCCGTATGTTCGGTTCGCCCGCCGGCTTCCAGCAGCCAGGCAGCCTAACTACATTTTAAAAACCCAAAACAGCAATCAACACCAGCCACCAACCAACTAACCAACCAACAAGTAACAGAAACATCCGAAAGCCAACGAGAAACTGTGTCTTCATATTCTTCACTTCTCTTCTTTTCATTTTATTTCATTTCACTTGACTTGCCAGTCCAACTTGTATGACTTTCTTCCTTTCTTTGGCCATTTACGAGCTGTCGAACAGGCAGACAGACGGACGGACGGACGGACAGACAGACAGATAACGAAACCAGCTGAGTGAAAGCATGCCAAACCAATCCAAGGAATCATCGCATAGCATAGCATAGCTTCGCATTCCAACCAAACATTCACAACAACAACAACAACACCAACAACAACAACAACAGTCAACATTCAGTCAAACATACTTGTACATTAAGACAGACAGACGAACAGAAAGACAAGCAGACAACTCACTTGGTTACTCCACTCCACACACCGACAGGCAACCAACATACAATAGTAACATCCTTAGTGCCATTTCGAATGGTTTTTCTGTGTTATTTGTTATTCGTTATGTGCTTTTTGTGTTTTTCTCTTCTGTCTCTTCTTTCACTTCTTTCATTTCTTTCACTTCTTGTGTTTCCCTTTACCCTTGAAGCTTTTTTGTTTCACACCTTATTCCTTCACTCTCAAATACACACATTACATACTCTTCACCCTCTCTTGCCTTGTTTTACACAAAATCTTCACTGCGTTGGAAAAATATTTTATTTCTCTACACTGTAAAAATAAATATTTAGGTGGCATAAAAATTTGTGTCTTTTTAATGAATTTAAGCACTACATTAGATTTAATATTCCTTACCAATGATGAAGACATTGTAATTACCTAGAATAGAAAGTCACAGGACCATCGCAAAGAATGTATACGGGCCAGTTCACAAGTGTTTGAGGGGCAAATTTTCCTGATACCACAATTATCTGTATCTTGTCAGATTTCCGTAAATCCTTGCTGGGTTAATAAAGATAACTTCGAGGAAATTCCCCATTTTTGCTAAAGAAAATATTTTACTGGCCTGTGGCCTTCACTGTTAGTAAATTTTGTGTCCTTCCATTTCCTAACTGTTTTGTTTATTGGTTCTGGTAACCCACAGAGAACTAGAAACTAATCGAACGCTGTTTAGTTGTATGCTTTGTCAGACAGTGAAATCTTTAATTTCCATCGTATCCTTCTGTCTGTGTAATCTATTCTATTAGGTCATTTTGGTTGCATAATTCGAAGAGAGATATGAAAAAATACTTTGCCTTAAAGAAGGAAAAACTTTTAATCAAGTATCTTCCACTAGAGAATTTCTCCCAGTGCATAGGACCACTTCATCATCACATGAGCAAAAAGTGCCACACTAACTCGGATGTGGTCGAGAGACAAAACAAAAAACTAAAATACAATATAAAAGTGAAGAGTTCATGAAATGGAAATGTTTTTCTTATTCGCATTCTGAGTGAATGAATGCCTTCAGTTTACCCTCTGACCTCCTCTTGCTTTTGAGTCGTCCTCGGCATCAGAATCCTTGCCTTGTTTCATGCACTTGTCTTTTGTTGAGTTGTTGCTGTTTTGATGGCTTTTTGTTATTGTTTGTTAGTCATATTTTTTTCCGCCTTCTTTATGCCACAAAAGCATTTTGAATCAGTTTATTTTGTGATTTAATCCAATTGGTGTTGTTTAGCCAATGGGGAGTTGAATGGAGTCTTAAAGTTTGGAAGTTTCTGTTTTTTGTTCGTTGCAATGAATTTCTAAATAACAAAATTCGCATTCATATGCAACATGTGCCTATGTGCAACTCTTAGCATGTGTTCTGCCAACTGTCTCATGTATGCGTCCATACTTGTCTAAAACCTGTGAAATGCAGTCGGCTAGGATTCTTAGCTATGTTCCAACTCTTCATCCACTGCTGCTGAATGAGTTAGTACCTTGTTTGGACTGAAATCTGTCTTCATCTCCTTAGAAATTTTCTTATTGGCAGAAGAGACTAAGTAACCTTTCTTATTTGTCTTTCATTTAAAAGTTTGTACCTTTTTCAGGTTTTTCTCTATTTTTTGGTACTTTGCCTATACATTGTTTCTTTAGTTAGCCGTAAATAAGAAATGCATGTCCTTTTGATTTATTAATTGTGAGGAAATCCTTTTAACTGAAAGTGAAGATTCCAGTAGCTTCAATGAAATGTTCATAGTAGTCACGGTAAAGAATTACAAACAAAGATAAACACAATATTTACATACGAGATATGGAAATGCAGACAAATGTTGGATTTAATAGTAACAAGACAAATTTCCTTTTGATGAAGCAAGTGGCAATTAATTACACATTTGTCTTACAAGACAAACAGTTACTACACACACACACACACACACACACACACATTCGCACATGTGTCATGTAAGCAACACAATAAAAGCAAAACTTGTCTGCACTTTGGACAACCATGGACCTTTGCGCCGGATGGGACCAAACTATAAATAATTGCAAGAACGCGTGTTTCTCCGTCTGTCGGTTTGACTTGTACGTTCCTACCCTTTATCCATCCACTCATCCATTTATTTAGTTGTTCATTTATTTATCCATTTGTCTGTTAATGTCTCCGAAGAAAGTCTTTTGGTTTTAACTACAAGGCCAGAGGGACGGGAAAAGTATCTTGTCTTATGTTCTACTAGTAAATGTTACTTTATTTTTTGCATACGTAACTCAACAGAAGTCATTAAAATTTTTGGGTTAAAATCTCATAAACTTGATTTCGTTCTTAACCGTTTCTGATTTAATCTTTTTCTTGTAATTTTATAAACGACGCAAATGAAAAGTGCCTCAGATCGTGCGTACTGTACAAGTATAACGAAAATTGCTTAAATCTGCGCTTTTTTTCTTTTTATTATTGTTTTTGTTTGTGCGAAAATGGAACTTGTAAATTGTAGAGGCCACGAAACAGATTCTTCAAGATTTCGTAACTTACCTTCCGGTTAAGCAGTTTAGCTTAGTTGAGAAACTGATCAGTTGCGTTCTTGTATCACAACAACAGCAAAGGCGTAGTATGGGTTTTTCTACAAATTGGTGATTCAATTTCTGGTTAAGATTAATTTGCCTTATTTTAGAGATAAATACAATTGATAAACATTTCTATTTATTCACTTAGTTCTTTAATAGATACATTTTAGTTGATATTCCCCAATTAATACACAAAATACAATAGACTTCATTCAAGACTAGATAAAATAAAAATTTACGTAGTATGCCTCACCTTCATAAGCACAATATCGAAGTGAATCTTCTTTAGCGAAGGGAGGTAAATCTAAAAATTTGAAAATGAAATGTGACGAAAATCAAAATGCTATGATGCTTCAGAAACGTAGTGGAGAGACGCACAAAACAATGCGCATTGCCTCTATTTATTAAAGAGTGTTTCTGATATCAATTAAAAACATTGTCGAGATCCAAAAAGAAATTTTCATTGATAAATTCCCATGATTCTTTTTCTAAGCCCAACGCACATTTCAAATTCGGAATGTTATTTTCTAACCATAGATGGATGAGATAATTGTCAAGTTAATTAAATTGAATAAAGGAATCTTATTTATGAGCAACTTTGTTTACCTACTATTTCAAATGAAAAATTTAAGATCTTTTAATCGAGTTAAGCTGAAAGTCCACTCCATCCATCCCCCTTTTACCGTCCATGTGCCTTGGACTGAACTAAATTTGAGTGATGGCATTTCAGTCGCGTTGTGAAGTTTATGATTGTTCTTCCGACTAAAACAAACACAACACCGACATTAAATGCCGTTATAAGCCCTCATCTGTCTCATCAGCCTCATCGAAGTTAATGAACCGCCGTGTGTGGTTATGGTGGCTTTCGTCAAGGGCTTTTTCATCACAACTCAAAACACACAAGTTGTGACTGCTACTATCACGTTTTGTACTTTGACACGTAGTTGGCGGCTCCACGTCGTCAGTTGGCATTGTTCGATAGTCCGCCACCACTTTGAAAGCCACCGATGATGAGCGCGTAACTGGGTCACTAAAGTAGTAAGTAAGTACTATGGCAGGTATGTATGTATCTGCAATCGGTAATCGCAAAACATTAAAAAATATCTAATGACAGAAGCTAAAGCGTAACAAATATCAACAAAAATCTAATGAGTTTAATGGCGTTCTTAAGCGTGGAAAAATGACATACAAACTCTCAACTTCAAACTTGAGACTTTCTTGTTCTTATTGTTGTTTCGAACTTTTCCACGAACGCCCTCTACCGGGACAAAAAAAATAAAGTACTGGGCAGGCATCTCATAAATAATATTTTTTCTTTAACAAAAAGAAGGGGTGGGTGGAGTGCAGAGGATAAATGATGGGAGTAGTATTGGGGAGAGAGAATGGGAGAGTATGAAATGCAAAAGTAATCTCAGGTGTAAAAATGCTTGACACCAAAAAACAAAGCAATAGAAAGCAGAAAAGAGAAGTAAAAAACTTTTTGCCAAACAATAGGAATCAGTAAGAATAAGTTATAAGATGAGAAAAAAATTTTATAAACCACGCGGCATGCAATACCATTCCAAACTGCACTCTGCTCTGCTCTGCACCATTGCGACTCCAACTGTCAGCAGCAAGTTTACTTGCAGGACATATGCCGCAGGATAAAAACAAATGCAAGTAGCAGCAGAAGCAGCCGCTGGTCTTCAATTTGCTTAGGGAAGTACAAAGAAGAAAGTCATGAAGAGAAAACTACAAGGCAAGGAGAACAAACATTTCATAGCAAGAAAATGGAGAAAGCAAAACTTTTTTATATTTTCCATTTCCTTTTTTTGTTTTTAAATCTTATGAGAACTGAAGCCGTTCGCTTGGAGTTGGCGCGCACTTTAGGTGAGAGTTGGCACGCAAAGACCCCAGAGACCGCCGCAGGATATGCTGCTGCTGTTGTTGTTGTTGTTGTAGTTGGTGCTTCTGGTTGTTTGGTTGATTTCTTTGCTTTCGTGTTACCTGTTTCACTTGTTTTCTTCATCTGCAAGGATATTTAATAGCGAAATTTAGTGGTCGTCGGACTTGCCTGCCTGCCTGCCTGCGTTGTATTGGGAATTAGTTGGCAAAAAGTTATGACATGCTTATTCTTTGGCTTGAAAACTAAGCTGAACTGGACTGAACTGAACTGAGCTGAGCTGAGCTGAGCTCAACTGACTGCTTCTGACTGCTCCTGATTGCTGTTTTAGTTGTTGGGCGGTTGCATGATTTATGCTTGTTGTGGGCGGTTAAGCTGAAGGTGATACTAAGCGAATATTTGCAAAGATTTTTTCCAAATTCGAAACAAAAAACAACGTTGCAACAACAATACATGATATAAACAATAAAAACGGAAACGGAAATGAAAACCAACTAAAGTTTCTCAACGCTGAGACACACACACACACACACACATCCACACAAACAAACACATTCATTCAGAGCAAAACAAAAGAAAAAATAAAGAAAAAACTTACAATACAGTTGGCCAAAGAGAAGGAGTAAAAATGGAGCTGAAGAAATTGAAGTAAAATTTTCTTATTTGGATGAATTCCAATTGGAAATATGTGTACGCGTATGCGTGTAGATCCTTTTGGGATACTTTTTGTTGTTTCCTTATGACACTCCAAGGTACAATTCCACGTTGCTCCCTGGGGCAACACTACCACGCATCATGTATGTGGATGGAGACATATAAAACGCGTTCCTTCTACGTCTACAGTTCTTCAATACAATACCATAAGGAGGCATACATACACATAAACAGGACTTTTTATACACATCAGTCGCGTTCATTTTATTGAAGCATAATGTGAAAGAAAGTAAGTAGAAAGGAAAACGTAGCTGAAGAGAAAGTTCTTGCTTATTTGAAATGAGCATAAAATCGTAATTGAAAATATTATTGTAGAAGAGGCATAAGTAAGTTACTTTTTGAAATTTCAACTAAGTAAACATGAAACATGCAGATATTCTATGTATATATTATCAATATTGTATTTGATTTCAAATTAGTATTAATACTTTGATACAAAAAACCTCAATTTGTTCGCAAATTCTTGTTCTATTTTTCTGTGGATGATCTAAATATTTTATCTCTTTCATAGAATACAACATGTTTTGGTATTTATTTTATCAGATTTAGAAATAAGAATACCTAAGACGCAAACGATGAGATGAGAAAATTCGATTTGGAAGAAATTTTGTAGCGAAGTTCTTTGGTTTCGGTACTTACTTTCTTTTTCGATAACTGGGGATGAATTTTTTTATTGTAAAATATATTACAACAGGACTTACAAGGTTGCCTAGTAGTCGACAATAATCAATAGAACATTATCAATATGAATTATATCACGTGCGGTCTAAACAACTTTGACCATCATGGAGTTGGCAGATTCTAGTGTTCTGTTTTCAAGTTTCACAAGCAAATTTCTTTTGATTGCGATTGACTTTGTATATTTCGCCCATAGTTGGTTGCATTTTGGTTTAATAAAATTCCAATGATACACAATTTAAATTAAAATTACAATATATTAATTTGAAAAATATCATTAGTAATCGATTCACAACAAATCATCATTCAAAATCTAAATGAAGGTTCTCTTCCGTGAAACGTTCAATGATGAAAAATTAAGTGAAAATATGTCAATTCATGGAATGACATAACCATTAACCAAAACAATCAGGCTTATGAATCAGTTAAATGATAAAAGTCAAGTGACCAGACAAAGGCGTTAAGCCAGAGTCGGGGAAGAGTAAGGCGATGGCACAAATCAATCAACATCACCTAAAAGAAAGATCAAAATGCATTATGATCCTGCAACTGAGTTATTTACCTGGGACAGGTAAGCCAACTGGCTTCTGGCTAACTGCCTGATTTGAGTGACTGCCTTCGTGTCTTTGCTTCTTGCGAGCCTTAATCGGTCGATTAGCGCCAGGCGTGTTGAAGTCAATGATGACAGATATGTACATACTACATCCAAAGGCACAGTCGCACTAATGACCTAATGGCGTCAAACGATGGCAACCTGCGGTGGCACAAATCCAATAATAAGGCTTGACCAGAACAAATACCTAAGTAAGGAAGGGAGGGAGAAGCACAAACAAACGTGGGATACTTTGAAAAGGGTTGGATTTTGAAAAATCAATTTGTGGTCAATATTTTGACCGGCGCTGATTGACAAGACTTTCGTTTACCCTACGTTACCTAACCTGAGACACCTGCAAAGTGAGTTTATTTAGTAGACTGCAGTTTTATAAATCATGATGATCATGGTTGGCGATCATGGAAGCACTGAAGCTTGGAGCAACAATAATCAAGTATCTGATGGATACGAACAAAGAAAGGCACGTGCTCAACTTAGCTTAGATTGGTTTAACATAGAAATCCCTTGCAGCTGCTTTGAAGTTAAAGATGATGAGTGATGAGTGATGATGATGATGATGATGATGATGATGATGATGATATTGTCGATGAAGGCGTTAAGGGCTTTGGACACGTCTTCATAATTTCTATCTTATGGAAAATATTCAATTGTGCAGCTTCAATTGAAAAAATTTTCACTTGGTTTGGGTGTGCAAGTAAATAGTAAACCGCACAATCAACAAAATAAAATATTGTAAACATAAAATGATGGCAACAACCACAAAATACATATTAAATGCTACAAGGCAAGGGGTCAGAGGTCAATGTGTCATCAAAAGGAGGCAAAGATACTTTTGGGGCAGCTGCTGCTGTGAAAGCCAAAAGAAAATCGGAAGCAACAAGAGCATAAACAAGAATCAGAATGGTTAAAGCGGTGCATGATGAAAAAGAAATGAAGAAATGTGTGTGTCTGCCACGCGTGGCAAGTTATAAAATACCGCAACTACACACTACTGACTACTGATGATGAATTCAGCTGACTGCTGCCATGAATGTTGAATGTGAATTGAAAAGAACGACGAGGAACATAATTGAAATGCTTTGCATGCAAGCGACTCGTACGAATTCTACTTAAGACGACGGCAACTGGAAGGAAGATTAACATGTCCGATTACAACATCCGATTTCGATTGTACAGCGATTCCGGTTACTGATATCTCTCTCATTCTTCCATTTACTCCACCGAAGTTTGTGCACTCCTCCTCTATGTTTGTTTTTTGAGTGCAGGAAACTAGAACTCAGACAAGATGAGAACACACAGAGCTTTAAAGTACCATGGTAATCAAATATCAAAATAAGCGGTAGTTTGGCACTTAAGACGAAGGTAGCCGTCGCCTGTTGACGACAAAAACAACAACTCTTGAACTATGGATACGATTAAGGGGTCAAGAATTGTGTACGGAATTAGGTTTACGAGCAAGCGGCAATGTACATATAATATTGTACAATAATAGTATGGACTCGTACACTCATACGTACATATGTACTTTACTATTTATGATAATAATCGTAAAATCATTTTATGAGTGACATTTCATCATGAAGAAGAAGAACAACTACAAAAATAGTAAATGAAGTTAATGATGATGATGATGATGATGAAGATGAAGATGGTAATGATGAAATAAAAGTTGTCAACTCAGTTAAACTAATGAATTTAGTGGTATTTTTTCTTTACCTTACTGACCCAAATGTATCTTTATGTATGCTTGTACTGCTTCATTTTTATCCTTTTCTTTTTCAATGTACAATAGTATAAATTCTAATTTCGTAATGCAGGAGGCTTCATTGCAATTAATTAAACGAGTTACCCATGATTAATTGCGTTTTAAGTGATAAAAATCAAGTGAAAGCAGTTTCAAATTTGAAATATTTAAACTGAAAATCAAAAAAGGAAAAATAAAAAACAATCAAAGGTTTGAGGTAAGGGACGACAGAATAGGAAAGGTGAAAAAGGTTTAAGAAAGATACGAGTACATCAAAGTGACATTTGTTGAGTGACTTGTGTCTGGACAACGACTAATTTTCAACGACTCATTTAAAATGTGCCTTGTCTTGTCTTCGGTTGTTGACAGAAAAGGACACACACATGAAACCAACCAACCAATTGACTGACTGACTTGTCAGACTTGACTGACTGAATGAATCAGTGGAATCAGTGGAATCAGATGAATGACAAGGACATGCCTTGGCTAAATTGCCAAAGTATTCCACATATGAGCTCATAATCATTTATTCCTTCGTGTATCTACCATATAGGTATTGTATACTAAACATATGAAGTTTGAATTTTTTATAATTTATCTATTATGCATGAGTTACGGAAAATGTCTAGTGTGGGTTACAAAGGACATCAACAGTAATAGCAACAATTTAAACCCTTTTCCCATAATAGAAATCATTGTCTCATCATCAGTATCATCATCAACACCAAACAGTTAAACCCACCCAGTAACCACCCACCCAAAGTTCCTTCTTTTTTGAACAAACTTTTGTAAACTTGTACAAAAAGGACACTACCACCACCTCCCAATACTGTCAGTCTCAGTCAGTCTGTCAGTGAGTCCTTCAGTCAGTCAGTCAGTCACTTAGTTAGTTAGTTGGTAAGTTATCTTTGCTTATAAGCGATTTCACATTAGCCGCGCATTTAAAATTCACCAAAAAGGCATTTGTTGTCAGGATAGATGGAAGGAAGGAAGGAAGGAAGGACGGACGAAATGAAGGACACCACAATTGTAAGCTGTTGTGATTCTGATTTACCTTAGATACTTTATTTAACTACTTACCCACCTACCTAGAGATACCTGTTCGAACACCCTTTCACCGCCCACTCCAATCAAATAAACAAGAAAATACAAAAAAAAAAAAAAAGGAACGCGAAGGTCCTTCTTCATGTCAGTGGTCCTGTCACAAAACTGTCACTCAAATGTAATTAACATTTTTCATTCGTTTCGCACTCCTGGTTGGCATTGTCGCTTCACCATCAACCGCATCATCATCATCATCTTCATCATGCAACATAAGTCAACATTTTAAACCAAATTTGTTGTTGAGTTTTTCATTTTTCCTCAACACAATTTCCTCGCATTTCTTCTGTTCGCTTGTGATTTTCCTTCCATTTCTTCCTGTTGAATTTTGAATTTTCTATCATTCGTTTTTTTGTTTATTTGTACTCGTATTTCCTTTGTATGACAATTAACAAGTTTACCCAAGTTTCCATGAGCAATTATACAATTGAACTTTCTTTGTTTGGTCTTTGATTTGATGGTTTCAGGGTGGTTTACCATTCCCATTACCATATATACAATTTTGTATCTTTAAAGTGTAAAAATGGAGAGTAGGATAAATCTTGGAAAAATTCTTGTTTTGTTTTGACATTTTTCAACATCTTTTGACATACAAAATTGAAAGATTACAATTATCCTAATTAGAAATTAGTCGGTTGAGTGAAAGAAATTGTTCCGTGTCAAAGTTGAGGCAATTTTTCTGTAAATTTTTTATACAAATGCGCGGTATATAAATAAAATATGGAGTGGAAAGACAAATTCTTGGTAAAAACTTTACAGAAATCAAACGATTGACATGGATTGATTTTTATTGAGGGAATTTTCAATTGAGAAAAATAACATTTTTCTTTGAAAACGACAACTGATATGCGTGCATCCAATGAATGACAATAGAAACATGTCAAATGGAAAATCAATGAGTTATTTCTATTTATCACTAAGTGATTGCCTAACCAAGCAAACGTTGTTTTACCTCTCATTCCCAACAAAATAATGGATACTGCAATCGATCGCATGACCGATCTGGTTTCACATTATTGTCAGTACGTGATTTTCAAAAACCATTCTCCAATTGGTGCATTAAAACGACGCTCATGTTCGTTAGCTGGAACTTTACCCCCTCTTATCTTTATCATAAGTATAATTGTCCGATATTATTTGTTCAGAAAAAATTGATTGTATGCAGACCTGCAATACATAATGTAGGCAAAATCACCTTTTCTGACGAATAACACAATCTAACAATTTCATCCTTGATTGTAAGTGTATGACAATAATTACATTCTTAATCCATACTTCCTGCAAGAACTTTTGAATGAGCAATTTATTCAATTTCTGGATCATAATTGAACTCAAGTCTACGAAACGAAGATAATTCCAAAGCACGTGTTGTTTGCTTACGTGTTTTGTTGGCGCGTTGCGTAGAGTTGCGTCTTTGTTTTGTGGCAATGACGCGTTGACGGCCTTCTCTCTCACTTGAAACGCAAATCTACAAATAAGTATTACAAAATTGATTTAATATTGGCCTATTATCAATTATCATTTGACAGACTTCTTGTATATACAAAATATAATTCGACTTCTTCTCACTTGCAAACCTTGCCAATTTAGATATTTTTTAATTTTTCGGCTGTTCCTTTTGCTATTATTGAGTTTAAGCCAGACTAATTTGACTTTTATTTGTATAAATTTGTACAATTGGTCGTAGACTGATTGCTTTGGTATCTACATACTGTCATTCTCCAGATCTTTAATCTACTTATATCTTCTATCTTCTATGCTTAAGAAATGAACGTGTGTCATCCAGAACAAAGTTTCCAAAACTAAATATTAATTTTAAAAGGGTGCAAGTCTAATCTCATAATTTTTTTTTTTTTTGCTTCTTTTCTTTTGGGGAATTGAACAATTTCACTTTGTTCTCACACACAAATGTTTTGTCTTCAGAATTCAACCTATTTTTTTTTATCAGCAGCATTTCTTTAGTTTTTTTTTTTTTTACATAAAAGAAGGTCCAATTTTTTTGTGTGAAAAATATTGTTTTTAATGCATAGTTTAGTTGATTGAAATGAACCAAATTAGTCATTTTAATTTGTTTTCCAAACAGAACTATATCTCTAAAATCAATATAACATAAACTGTTCATTAATTGTAGTTATTTTATTTTGACTGTTATTACATTGGTACTTTCTAAAAATCATATGGATTGTTTTTAATTAAAGGCACCATGTTGTTTGATCTGATCTCATCTCACTATTTGTGAAAGGTATAAATAATATAAAGATGACACTTTCACAAATATTTAACAATAATAACAAGATTTAAAGTGTTTCGTGTCAATTACCATTTTTTATATGGAGAAGAGAAGAACATTTATTTTGGGTTATTAAGAAAATAAAAGACTCAAACAACAAACTTGACACGGCGCGTGTTTTAATGAAATGAAATAAAGGCACTTAAAGCAAAATACATACAAAAACAAAGCACAGAAAAGAAACCAAAATTGACAACTCGACATCTGTCAATACAAAACAAAATTTACACAAAATAAGAAAATAAAATAAGTACGAAAAATACAAGTAAATTGAAAAGTATTTCAAAGAATGAGTAAGTATATAACGAATTGTTTGTTATATGTACATATGTACATACATATTCACATAAGAAAGATACGCACACATAGGTGTTGTGCATGCTTTCATCGGATGTGATGGTTTAGAAGCAGGATGAGGAGGTGAAGGAGAAGAAGAAGAGCGAGTGAGCAAGCGAATGAGCGAACGCATGCGCAAGAAAGCACCGCCTATCGCCTGAAGCGACCAATCAGCACTGAGTATATAAGACGAGTGACTGACTAAGGCCACTGAGGAGTACATAAAATAACTTTAGATAAATACAAATAAAAACTTTAACAAAAACAAAGAAAAAAAAAAAAACTGGAACACTGTTAAGTGATTTTATTGTATTTTTTGTTGTTATTCAACTTTTTTAATTGTGCGATTTACTCGATTTACTTTTTATACCAACAAAATTGTTTGTTGTATTCTGTTGCCAGAATTGGAGATGGGGGGGTCTCTACAGCACATATGTATATATGTGTGTATTTGTGTATTTGCGAGAGTCTGTAACTTAAGTATGTGTGTTTGTGCTTTTTTGTTGCATGCATAATTAATGTGGCTTTTAGTGGATTTTTCATTCATTTTGTTCTCGTTGCCATCAACCACCTTTACTACCTCCTCCTTCTGTTATTATTCTTCTTGTGTGTCCTTTTCTTTTTTTTTTTTTTGTGTGTTTCGAAATTGCGCTTCCTGTTGCTGCTCCTGCTGATGTCCATTAAAAATGCTGCATTGTCAACACTTTGATTCATTTTGCATTAGAACTGGTTTAAGGCTTCTCTATGTCTCTCTGGCATTTATCCAATTTTAGTCAGTTTCACTAATGGCAGAACCGTGTTCGCTGTTTATTTTATTTTGTTCACATTCTCATTGTCAGTTGTTTCTATTGTGGTTGACTTTGGTTTTTCATTTTGTGGTTGGCACTTGCAATTTTTTGCTATTTTTAGTGGTTTGATGGTTTTTATAGACGTGGGCTATGATTATCGAACGGTTTTTTGGCATTTTTCGATGTGCAGCTATTTGCAATATTTCATTCTAAAGGTTTGTACAGTGCAAATTGTATAGGAATCTCTATTTTTCTATAAGCAATTTCGAGTCGACCGACTTTGGGTTTAATTTAGTTATACCTTTTCAGGTTATTCAGGCGAAGAGCTTGGACTTCTTTGATTCTAAAAAGTACTTCTACGCTGTAAATTTATGTATTTTATATGCAAAATTGTATCCACCATTTAACCCTCTTGCGATTGCAATAAAATAGAAACACGCTGTCAAAAACTCAGCTTCATAGGTCCAGCAGTGTGGATTAACCTTATTATGATACTTATACATAATGAACTTTAAGTAAAATCAAATTTACTGTCGAACAAAGGAAAAAGTTTTAAATTTTAAGTAAAAAGTAAAGTAAAGGAAGTTTCCCTGACAATTATTTACTCACTCCCCCCTTTACAATTTTTATCATTATTTTATAAAATTCTCCATTAGAAGTCGCCATCTGCATCAAAAATACACACATATACATACTTGTATATATTTATGTGCATATGTATGTATGTATGTACATATGTATATGCATGCATTGCATACACCAACAATAAAAGACTGCTCCAATGCCTAAACCGGATCATCACCACCAACACATGATTTTGCTAGCGAAGTCAAGCGAACCCAGGGACGCCCATGCTCCGCCTTTTTTATATACTTTCCTATGTAAAAATATTCGTTGCCTCTCTTTTGTGCGCATTGTCATTGTTTGGTGCTTATATAGGAAAAAAAAGCTCTACCCTCTCTCTCCAATACACACACTGAGTTACTCACTACTCACTTACTAACTCAGCCACTCAGCAACTCAGTCTCTTTTTGTTATATGCGAGGGCGCCATTTAATGTCATTTCTCATTTGTGTCGTTGCCTAATACAAATGCACTCGCACACACTCGCGCGAATGGACCCAAATGGTGCGGCGCAGAGCCGTCACTTCAATACTCAATACTCAAACCAAATCCCAGCAGGCAGCTTCTCTCATCACCATCATTATCATCAACAGTAGACAAAAAAGCAGCGCATTCACTGAAGTCGTTGAATCGTTCGTATCAACCAACATTTATTTATTCATTTGCTCTCCGTCACTCATTCACTCCTTATACGTTTGCTCATTCATTCATTCGTGCGTTCGTTCGTTGAGTTTCATTCGTTGGTTCATTCGTGTGTTGTTAGTGTTGTTAGCACCTCAAATGAATGTGACGCTGATGTACTTATTTTTCTCTCAAGCCATCCATATAAAACGGGTTCGCCTAGTTGTTGTTGTCGTTGCTCTTGTTGTAAATAACTTAAACTCACTTTGTTGTTGTTGTTGTTGTTGCTGTCGTCACCAGCGCACTAGCGTGTCTCTGCGGTGATGATTGCCCGAATCTAGTCGGATTGTTGGCTGCTGCAGTATGTAAGTAAGTATGTGTGTTTCTCGGTTTCCTATGGCGCTTTGCTCTTGGCTCTGATTTAGTCACAGTCACAGTTCATTTTGGATTTTGGTGCTCGTGCAATTGGACGCATTCGCGCATTCGGCTTCTTTTGCTTCGTGATCGCGACGACAGCAACGGCTCCCGCTTAAAACAATATAAATCAAATATAATAAAAAGATAAAGTGTTTGTATTTTTAGTTAAATGTAGTAGAACTTTCAGAACAAATATAAAAAGCCCTTAACTGTGATCCTTTTGTTAAAGAAAAAAAAAACCTACTGCGTACTTTGGTGTCGCTTTCTTTAGTGAAAATATAATTTTAAATCATTAAATTTATTTGTAGTACAATCCCCAGTTAATATTTTATAATTAATTGTTATGTTACAAACGCAAATTTAGTGCAAATTTATTTAAGTTGTAATAAAGAAATTAACTAAAAAAAAAATAAGGAAAAGAAAAGTGCTTAAATTTGAAGCGATCAATACAATGCCATGATGGCCTTAAAAATGTTATATCGAGGACCGAGTTCAAGACTTGAGAATTTAATTGAGAAAATACAAGCAACTAAAGAAATTACAAATCACGGTAACTGATTATTTAATTAATTACTTTTTTAATTTTTAAATTTTAATATAGCAATCTCTGAATGTCATTAAATCGTATCCATTACGATGATCATTTACCATCAGTTAAATACTTTTAAAATTGTGGCATTTCAAAAAATCATTGCATTATTTTTATACATACAATCTTTTATATCTGTATAAGTATGTAACATCGGTACTGCAGCCGATAGATCATGGTACAATTTGGACTTTCAAGACTTACTATATTGGACGTGAATACGATGGAATTTGAACATAACATTCTATTGATATATGTGTGTCATAAATGCCTGGAAGACGTTTTCTTATTGAAGACTTCATTCAGTTTATAAATTTATATTTAAAGGAGCTCAAGAAGACAACATTGAATGGATGTTGGTTGGAAGTCTAGCCGGCAGTTGTTGAAAGCCATGAACTTTAATTGCCCCAAAGGGAACTTAATTAAATTTTTTTAAACTCTCCCACTCAATTGATGGTGAAGACTTTAAAGATAGAGTTTTGGCAGAGAAACACCTGGATGAAAATTATATTGTATTGTAGATATATTGAAATGTCTGTGAGTGATGGAAAGGGTTTAAAATCAGATGATGAAAATTCCGAATATACTGAGACAGAAACTCAGAACCGGCAGTTGAAAGACATGTAAAATTCAAATGTATCTTGCCCTATCAAGAGTGCTACATTGAAGCATGTTTCGTGACGTCACATGAGAGCATCAATCATGGTGGTACAATCATACAAGGAAAATTGCTCATTCTCAATTTTGACGTCACAACTAAGTATATCAGTGTATTAAATGCTGAAAACACGCATTTAGAGTTGAACATAACGGGAAAAAGCACTGAAAATGGGAGAATTGAATTTGTGTTGTCTGCTGGTGCATTAAGCAAATAGAAAATCGAACAGAAATCGAAACTTAAAACAAAAACCAATGTTAAACATGTCACTTTTACCGTTAAGAAGTTTTTCGAGTTGTTTTGAATGAATATTTATGATTTTATTGGAAAGATATTGCTTATCAAATTTTAATTTGATTTTTTTAACGTGTATGTTGGTGTCGTTATTGTTAAGAAATCAATTTTCATATGAAGTCATTACTAAGTTTTTGTTAGACCGAACGAGACAAAACTGTAAAAAATGGCGAATCTTCTATTTCTTCCACCATGAAAGATTGTTCTTATGCATAAACAGAATGTGACTTAAAATAAAAATTAAAAAGATTATGACAAATAAACAAATTTGACAGTTACTTTACCCTATTGCAGAGACTTCGTTGTTCCTCCGTCCGTCCGTCCTCGGGTCATATCTCATGAACCATAATAGCTAGAGAGTTGAAATTTTTACAGAATATGTAGTTCTATCCGGGCATCAGCAACAAATGATAAAACTAAAATATTTTCTAAAACTTGAAGGGGTCCCCATACAAGAAACATTTTGGTTTGTATGGCAGCTATACGATCCAGTAATCCCAAGATCTTGAAATTTAGGTGGTTGGTGGTTATACATTAGAAACCTATACTGTCAAAATTTCAGTTTGTTCGAACCACAAAGGAGTATACCTCCCATACAAAATCTTCATTAAAATTCTTATTCGAAAAACTTTTTTGTTTTTTTCACTATTGAACAGAAATTTATACACTATAAGTTTTTGATATATGCGCTGTGAATTTGTTGGAATCAGCCAAATCGGCCAACTAGGGGAAGTACCTCCCATACAAAGCACCCATTAAAACCCTGGTTTTTATTAGAAAAACTTTTTGTTTTTTCCACTATTGAACTTAAGTGTGACTATGGCAAGGGCGGGGAAGGGTAAAGAAATCATGAAATTTGTATAACGTAATATGTGAATGGCCCCTTAGATGTTCATGATATCGTTTATTACTCGTAAACAGTTTAATTATTTAATATTTCGTATTTTTCCATATTTAAAGTCATGAGCCATCTTACATATTTATGTGAAGTAGGTAGATTTTTGTTGTTACACCTTAATATGTAGTTTTATTCTAATATAATATCAGCTAGTTTTGCCATCTACAGGCAACATGTAACACTATCAGAGCAAGTTTTTTTATGTATCTAATATTATAGTTAGTAAGATTATTGTAGACCGATTTCTTATAGTTTTCCTGTAACACTGTCACGTTTTGACTTGTGGGGCTTTGTTACCATAAACGCCCGTTCACGTTGGGAAACAATTGCACATTTGTGATCCACCCTTTACTTCTAAATGTATGAATCAGAATTTGCCAAAATTGCTCCTAGGAAAATATGCCACTATTAATAAAGTTTGTAGATTTTAACATCTAAACTCATGTTGAACTAATCCATTTAAGATGATAGCTTTGTCCTCTCATTATTACAATGGATGACACTGTAGTATTAATATTTTTTATCCAATAATCCGAATAAATGTTCGAATTTATTTAGTTCAAAGAAAGTGTTTCATTAAAAAGATAAATATTGTGTAATCCCCTCTTGACAATTGGAATTCTCTCAATTATAAATTACTCAAAGATTCTGAGAAAGGTTAAACCTTATTTATGAAAAGTTCAACTGGTGAAGATCTAAACAAAAACAGATTACAAATTTTTGTAATAGAGGACAGGAATTGAAAGTGAACGAGAACGAGAATATATGTATTGTAATACTCGTAAAATTGAAAGCGCAATAGTTAAGACTTAATTAGAATTTCCAGTGGTGAACCAAACTGTCTGCGACAACTAAGCCGTGTAGACGGTAGACGCTTGGCGCGTGTGATAGATGAGCACGCCAATCATTGGATGGGGGTCTCAAATTAATACTTAACATGATTCGACTGAACTCAACTGAGTAGCATCAGAACTATTTGTAATTAAAACACTTGCTACAATTCGAGACAATTACTTTGCATTCGCTCATTTACACAAAGCTGAAAGCGCCAAGTCGACTGACAAGACAGTCGCTGTCCGACTGCCTAGATTGGAGAAACAAGCGGGACGCCCGATTCTTGATTAGACAAGCAAGTAGCATGTAGTCGATTTCAGGCAAATGTCCCACAACGACAAACGTTAATTGAATTAATTCATGTTTGATACGGAGAGTCTCATTCCCTAAGATTGTGTGTGTATGTTTTTGTTTTGTGTGATATATCACTGGGCTGACTTCCTGTCCTGAGTCATAGGCAATGCCGCCTTCAAAGTTAATAAGGATGCGATCGACCCACGCTTATCAAACGACCGCCACCACTAATTAATAAGAGACTCACACACTATTTGCTTATTCTCACTCTCATTTCAGACATGTATTCCACGCATACTTCATCCAGCTACTCGCCTTCTATTTCGGATGGCACATTGACGCCCAACTCCTTGCCGCCACATCCGCTACACTTGACAGGTGGTTTGCATTTGCAAGCCCATAGTGCTCACGATGAACCCACTTCAGAGAGTCTTGTAAATACTGTAAAGGCAAATGGCAACGCTGGAACGACAACAACTAAGGTTACTCAGGTGGAAGTTGTCGCCGCCGCCGGCACTGAGTCTGAGACTAGAAAGCGAACGACACAACGTCATAATCAGCAGCAACAGAATCCACATCATACCCAACCTCATCATCGCCATGCCGAGCATTCATTAAAAGTTGCGCACAAAATGCGTAAAATCGATAGAGCTGGTGGGACTACAGCTACGGTGTCAACAGGAGCTGCGAACAAGTTTGATAAGTTGACAGGCGAAAGCATTAAGAACTGCAGGCCCGACGGTTCCTATCAGTGTCAGTTCTGTGATAAGTCATTTCCGCGACTCGGATACTTGAAGAAACACGAACAGGTGAGAGAGAGAGTTGGTACACATTGTCAGTAATATTGAAAGAAGAAGTAGAACAAGTTTTTATAAGCTTCTTAACGTGGGTGGGGTTATTGGGTTGTCTTTTTGTTTTTTTTTTTAAGTGACTAATGGGTGAAAGGGTTTTGTCTATTTGAAGCGTTAATTCCACTTACCTCAGGGACTTACCCCTTCCACCGACGCACCGAGCAATTTGTTCTACGCTTTGATTCAAATATGCCGCCACCAGTGCTACTCGTTGTGAGATTTTATCTAAGCTCTTTGCCTTTTGATCATCGCGCCTAACAATGTTATTTCTTTGTCGTATTCTTATCGGCCCAAAAATGTCTCGCGTATTTTGGTTCTGCGCTTGGAAGATGATGATGATGATGATTTTGATGATTTGCGCGACAGTTTAAAAAACAATAACCAACACGCCAACTCTTGTTCATATTGCACAATAAGTGCTTCCAATCTGCATACAAATGGGCTAATTTGGCTGGTGGCTGGTGCTGCTCCTCCGCGCTACGCCAAAAAGTTCAAAGCGTACAAGCCGCCAAAGAACAAACGAACAGAACCGAATCAAAACGAATACCTAAAGAGCAGAGAAGAAACCGGTCAGACGCGATCCCTAACTCGCTTATACCGTCGCTTCTATTTATTTCAACGACGCATTCAGATGAATTTGTCCACATGCCGCCGTCGGTAGTAGGAATGTCACCACCTACGGCCGGCAATTTGCAGTGATATGTCACTGAAGACATGTAAATTTATGTGCACGTTCATCAAACCGGGCAGACACTGAAAGGAAGAGAGAGGATTGTGAACTTATAGCGTAATAAATTCAACTTACATTCTGGTTAACTGACTGAGTGTCTGTCATGGTTCAGTGGTTGTGGTGACGACATACTATCTTCTAAGAATTTCAAGTAGTTTGTCAGTTTTCGGTAGGATTGGCAGCGGGCAGGTGGGCAGTAGTTCAGTGAGGCATTTGGATGGAAGGCGGTGCAGAAAAAAAAGTCAGAGCATTAGCATGCACGTGCACCAAATGTAGTTTATGATAAAAATCTTAATATTTAGAAACTTGTAGCCATCGCTTTAATAAAGGTTACGTTCTAAATACCTATTTCTGAATTTTGCAGAGCCATGCCGAGCACCTGCCCTTCAAATGTGACTATTGTGCGCGCCTATTTAAGCACAAACGTTCTAGAGATCGACACACAAAGCTCCATACAGGCGATCGACGATATAGATGTCCACATTGTGAGGCAGCATTCTCTAGAAGGTTAGTTCTAAACTAACTGAACTAGTTTCAGTTATCGATTCTTATGCATGTAAAAACTCAAGGAGACGCTTTTAGTTTTTACTCATTTATAATGTTTTTATCCTCTCTTCTCTTCTATTTTTAGTGATCATTTGAAGATTCATATGAAGACACATGACAACCAGAAGCCCTTCCAGTGCACTATCTGCAATCGTGGCTATAACACAGCGGCCGCTCTTACTTCCCATATGCAGAACCACAAGAAACAGGCAGCCATACTTGCTGCCGGTGGTAATCCTCAAGCGCTTAACTACAGTCCACGATCTACCGGCTCTGCTTCGAGTAATGGAAGCCTCCATAAGCGTCGCTATGCTATGGCCATTGCCTCGGATAGTAGCCCCAGTCGCTTGGAGTATCCAAAGCGTGTGCGCAGCAATGTCCCTACTGCCCTCCAGTTGCGGTGCAGCTACTGCCAGAAATCAGAGTTCAGCACACTGGAACAATTAAATGGCCACATTCAAAGTGTCCATGACAAGGAATATCAACAGACGCAACAGGCAGACGGTGGTGCTTTTGCAAGTGGCTTTCAACTATCTTGCGAATATTGTACAATGAGATTTGCGAGCATTGCTACGCTATTTCAGCACATGCGTAGCACTCACATCGACCGCTTGAGCAGTCCCAATTCGTATTTTGAACATTTTAATCGCTTGGCCACAACGGGCACCTTCAGCCCTCGTTTGGCTTTGGCTGCCAATCATATGCAGCAACATGTGGAAAACACTATTAAATTGGAACAACAACAGAGTCTGCCAAGTCCGAAGGTTGTAAAATCAGAAGTATTGCCACCGCCGGTGCAACAACAGCCAAGTGGTCAGGATGCAGAAGAACCAACTGATTTAAGTCAACACAATAAGCGGCGGTCAGTATCGCCTAGAACTAGATCAGCGACTCCAACACCGCCAGCACCAGTTCCACCACCGTCAGTAAGTCAATGCTCACCAGATATTTTGGAAAGACCGGGAGTATTTTTCTGCAATCAATGCAATGCCGGTCTACCGGACTTTGAGAGTTTTCGCAATCATCTGAAAACTCACATTGCGGAAGGTTTAAGCTTGGTGTGTCATCAGTGTGGCATGACATTGCAGGATCAATCTGAGTACGAACGTCATGTCATCGGACATTTTCTTATTAGTAATTCAGAGTACAATTGCTCTGGCAACTGCAGCAAGTCCTATGCCAAGCCAGATGAATTACAGAAACATCTAATGGATCAGCATGTCATCACTATGTTCAAGTGTGCACTATGTGCGGAATTTTTTGATACGAAGGTCGCTATTCAGGTTCACTTTGCATGTGCCCACACTGCGGAAACGAAATTGTTGCGCTGTTCAGCCTGCATGGAGGTTTTCCGCGCGGAAGCTGATTTTCAGTTGCATGTCAAGACCCGTCATCAGTTGACGAACAACATGAATAACAACAATAGTAGTCAAGGCGCCATTGGTGCTTTGGGGTTAAACTCATTGCAATGCATGTTTTGTCGCGTAGTCTGTGCCTCGGATCTAGAGATGCATTTTCACTTGGCAGCACATGCACGTCAATTCCGTTGCCCCTCGTGCCCAGAAACATTTCATGTTGAATTTCTACTCGATCGGCATATGCAGAGTCACCATGGAGGCAATGAACGTGCCAATGAACGAACTGATAAGGAATCCTATGAAGAACAGTCCTCCACACTCAGTCCCATTAACTCTTTGTATGTCAATGCGCTTTTCGGTGGCAAACCGCCTTTGTTGCCGCCGTTAGCGTCCAACCAAACTAATAACAACAACAGCATTATTGACTATAACGTCGCCTTCGCAGCGGCTCATCTACAGAAGGGTCTCTTTCCACCTCCAGCTGCTGCTGCTGCTGCTACTGCGGCAAGTAAATTCTATAGTCCCTTGCAAGTGGATACTGCCAGCGCCATGAAACCGCACCCAGCTCTTATTTACGGTCTTAGTCAACGTTACTTTGATACCAATCGTGCTCTGATGGACATGTATGCTGCTCATCAAGAGAAGACCTATTTCGTCAGTCCTAAGCCACAACAACCGCCTTGTGCTGACAATCGGAGTGCTAGTGGTGAGCTGAACAATGGAACCAGCAACAGCATGCCTGGCTTCAGTTGTGGCATGTGTGAACGTAACGACTTTCGTACTGAGGCTGAGGTGCATTCACACCGCAAAATTGTTCACAATATGAAGACCGGAGTCAGTTTACGTTGCGCCTACTGCTGCGGTAACTTCAAATCACGTAGCGAACTAGAACACCATATGAAAACCTGTCACAACTCTACGGGAAAACACAAGTGCCTCATTTGCGATGAGGTCTTTCCTTCGCCCGCCATACTCGCTGAACATAAGCTGCAGCACTCCAAGGTGGGTCAATCTGGAAAGTGTTCTCACTGCTCCAAACCACTTGCCGATGTGGCAGCCTTCAAGGATCATCTGGGCGACCACAACAACAACAACACTGAAGGTCAAATGCCCGTTCAGTGTATTTGTTGCCGTCAAACACTTCACTCGGACTTTGAAATCAGTCTGCATGCCAAATTCCATACCAAATCTGGTAGTACCATGCAAGAAGCTGCTTGTGCTCTATGTCTCGAACCAATTGGGAATGGCTTCGTTGGTGGCAATGGTAACACAAGCAGTGAAAGTACCGCTAAAGTATGTGAAAAATGTTGCCGTAAACATAACCTCAACACCAGGTCACAAAGCAAGCGCAGTACAGATCTCTATGCGGAGCGTTCAACGACTGATCATCTCCACCATCATCATCATGTCGTCCAATACATCGAGAATCGCTGTAATTTATGTAAGATGATATTGCCTCATGCTCAGAAGTTGCAAGAGCATCTCGTGGAGCATACATTCGCTGGCACAGAAGAACGTGGTTTCAATTGCTACATCTGTTCGGCAGTATTCACTGCACCCAGTGGACTGCTTAATCACATGAACGAACATGGAGCCAATGCTCGTCCCTATGACTGCAATTTATGCCCAGATAAATTTTATTTCCGTGCCGAATTGGATCACCATTTGCGAGAACATGAATTGCGACCAATTCCAACGCCGCCACGTCCTACCACCAAAGAGGAACGTGCCACCAGTTCACCACCACTGATGGAAGTATCACCAACTGTTGGTTCGCTCACGACTCCACCAGTTAAGCAGGAAATGTATGAGTCCGAAACTCAAGACGAAACCGATTCCACTGACCACCAGCAACAACAAACAACAACAAATGCAGTTGGTGAAGATGATGAGTATATTGAAGTGGAGCAAGTACCGGAACCGAGACTGGAGGATACTGGCCGTCGTTCAGTTTGTAGCTCTTAAGTTTATTATTGTATTGTACTGTAGTATTCAATAACGTCAAGTATTAAGAAAAAAAAAAAAGAAACAAAAAAGACAATTCTCAAACGCCCAGTAAGCATTATGAATATTTTGTGATAAGAAAGTCTCAGATCCAAGAGCAAAAATTAAGAGAAAAAGAAAGGGTGGTTCACAAGCACTACAATCATCCAAGAATTCCCTCTTCTTCTGAGTTCTCTATGTTCTGATTTGAGTTGTTGTTCATTTAAATTGTTTTTTTGTTTTTCAGTTTTTTCAATAATCCCATTGTTTTTCTATTTTATATATATACAAATAATTATTATGTAATACATAAGCACCGCATACATACATATGTAGACACAAACACACACATAGACACATGGGCACACCTATGTGAGAGTGTGTTTAAGATTGATTAATCGCGTAAAAATAAAAATAAAAAGTTAGTAAAAATAAAAACAAAATATTTCAACGCAAACTGAACGTGGTGGTTTTTATGGTTTTTAACTAGAAGTTTTGTGTAGATTTTTGTCTGCTTCTACTCGAAATCAGATAATCAGCAAGTAATCCATGGTAGTAGCAACCGACGTGGAGTGTGGAAGATTCATTTTATGGCGAATTTTTGTCGTATGTTTTTCAGTTGTCGCACGTCGCGACAATAAAAAAGGTGCGCGCGAGCAAGTATTTTGGGCGAACCAGTTTCAGATTTCAGAGCGAATGGGGCAACAACAACAGCGGATATGGCACAGCAATTGTGGATATGCAGGCTACCACTACTGTTGATGTTGACGATCAAGGTGATGAAGTGTTGATGGTGATGATTATTCAAGAAAAATTTGCAAGCCCCAAATGTTGATCTCTATCGCATTTTGGGCTTTAAATGAAAAGAAAAGGCGACCAAACTGGGATCTTCATGTGCGTGCTTAGGTGAGTATGAACCAGTGGCCTGGCTGCTTGCCTGTCTGCTTGCCTGCTTTAAAGACCAGTGGCAATTATGATGATTGAAGAGTGCGGCGTGTTTCCTAGAAGACCGATGCCAACACTCGCGGGATCTGCTGCAAAGCGTTTGTTCGCAAGCAAATCCATGTCAGCACCAGCGCCTTCTTAGAAACAATTTAAACTAAATCGCATTTAATAAATTGCAGCGAGCACCTGTCGGTCATCGCTTGCATGGTTGCTACGTTGATCTTTACAATGAGCGCAGTGGCGGCAAGCATCACAAATCAATAAAAATGATTGATACAAACAATTGCAATTGCAGTTAAAATGTTTCATACAATAGTTTCAATCCACTTCACTTCAATCGACTTCACTCTATTTCATCGATCAAACCGACCGGCAGTAGTTAATTAGCGCCATGCCAAACGTGCCACCGAGTACATTGTACACCATCAAAGACCATTGATCAATGGATCAAGAGACCGATGACTGGCTGACTGTAGCCAGTTTGTCTCGGCTCAACTCGACCGCCAGGCGCGTTTCATTTACCACTCACTGCATTTTCCGCGAACAATCGATCTTTCCATCTATTATATCTATCTTTCCATCCATCCATCTCATCCATGCAAGGCTTCATGAATTCAGCAACTGGTGACAGACAACACAAGTTTCAAAAAGTTCGTCACCAATATGTCCAATAATGACAAATCAAAACCGCCTGCCTGCATATTTCCATTGGTACGATCGATCTCTATGTAGCCCGTTTATATCCGTTGCAATGCTTGGAATTCGGAGTATTCATCGCTTGCCGCGCTGCCCTTGAGTTGGTTGGTCTGACTGTCGGCCTCCCATTCAACTAAGTATGCAGTTGAATTCGTTTTGTTGTTGCTGACTAGTGCAGACAAGTGCGAAGTGTTCTGCTGCTGGAGCAGCAGGAGGAGATCTGTGGGTTGCTTATATAACTTTGATAAATGACCGCTTGACTGACTGACATATTTGACTTGATGTGTGCAAATATTTTTTACTTCGTTTGGTTTACTTCGTTTAGCTTGGTTAACTTAACTTGGTTAGGAGACGAACGAACGGACTAACCCAACTTGGTCATGTGAGGTTACTAGACATGCTCATAAATTGTTATAAATGATGACAAAGCGGAGCACAAGCTTAAAATGAAGATAGAAGAAGCCCAAGACCCAAGTGTTTTGTGTGGGAATTTGGGGTCGACCAACATCAGCACATCAGCATCAACATCAACATCAACAACAGCAATTCATAAGAGGAAGTTCCGAAACTCAAGAATACGAAATACAAGTATAGTAAAAAGGGCACTTGGCAGACAATATCATAAGAGATGAGATGCCGGTATTGCCAAAGTATACAGTGCCTTCCCACAATGAAATATTTCGCACGCGTTATTAAACTCCAAAGTGAAATATTTTCGCAAAGTGAATAAAGACACTGATGAGAGGACATCAACGAAGAGAATGCACCCCCGTAAAATAGCAAGTGAACTTAACTAAGCTGAGATGAGAAACAATGAAATGAGAAGGCGAATGCTTCCTTCCGGATAAATATGTGGGCCAAACATGCAAGGACCGCAAGTTAGGGCGGATGAGCGCCGCAATTCATTATGAACGATTATCCTGCGAAGCGAGTGACTGACTAAGAAAGTGAGTTAGTGAGTGTGCGAGTGAGTGATTGTGGAAAGGGCGTACGTAACATGTTAACAATGTTATTAGTGTGATTTGTTATTCTTCTAGAAACATTCACTCTCTCACCACTCCACTGAAATCCACTCCTCCAGTCCTATCTTGTGACTGACTACCTTTTCGTTTCGATGCTTCTGATGGTAATGGTAATATTGATGGTAATGGTGTTGAAGATGTTAAGGATAATGTTGAAGTGGCTGGGAATGTGACTTTAAAAGCACATAAAAGTATTTCAAGTGCATATCCGTTGTCAATAAATATACATAGAATGGAAACGACCTTTGAGCGTGCGAATATCTTTTTCTGAGAAACCAAAAAACAAAACCTCTATTGATGAATGAACGCCAGGAAATGTGCCAATGTATCTCTGAGCCTTTGATTTATTTTATGACAACAAACAAAGGATAATATGCAAATTTATAGATGTTGCTGTGATATTTGCAAAAATGCCAATGGAACGAAAATTGATTCAATGAAATGAAGTTATGTTTTCCTTTCCAAATTTGACACTTTTGAATGACAAATCCATTAAGGGGGATTATAGTGTATTTGCCATAATAAGGACAGTAACTGAATACTCGTATGTATAGCAATTTAATTATACTTAATTGGCAACAACGGAAACCACTTTTGAATTTTTCCAAGCATACAAAATTTGTACAAACCAAAATAAAAATTTCATGAAAAAAAAAAAAATTACAAACACGATCCCATGCAAAGAGGAAGGTTAAAGAAAGCTCATCAGAATTGGTATAGATAATATTGTAACTACAAAATTTTAGAAAAACAAAATATATACTACTACATATATAGGAGCTTCTATCTCCCAAATTTCTGCTTTCTAGCATTCACAGCTTAAATAATATACCAAATTTCATGCAAAACTGAAAAATAGTCATAGAGCAATACATACCAATAAAAAAAACCATGCAGGTTATAGGTAATCGAGTCTACGTTTTAATTTTTAAACTTCTAGCTTTTGTAGTTTCCAAGAAACAGAACCCCGGTTAGATAGATATGGATATATATTTATTCGTCTCTTTACTGGATTCATATGGAAGTCTTATTTGTTTCATTCCGAGAAAAAAATGCCGGGATACCCTAAAGTTACGTCGTGTTGTACCAGATTTCTTTGTCTAAAAAGGATTCTATTATTACATTGGCAGATGAAAATATATCAATGCGCGATAAAGCATAGCAAATGCAGATAAATGAATGTTCGCATACCGTTTAAAAAAAAATCCGTCAAACTGACCACGTTGAAAGAAAAAGGAAGATAAAAGGCTCAAAACATTATGAAAATTGGTCACATGTCATCAGACGAGTCCAAATTGTACATTATAGGAACCAAATCGACTGTCGTAGACAAGTTGAGCTCTATGATTCCGCACCTTGGCTCGATCTTCTTGTAAGCATTGTAATATTATACAATATTATGAATACTTGCTAACTGCGCACATTTCTTGAGTTCAATCAAGTATTTGTAACGTTAGATTCCAAAATCTTGAAGAAAGAAGATCTGGGCATAATTTCTAATCATTTCAATCCAATTGATTATGTTTGAGACCACATGACAGCCAATATTCGAAGAAGAAGTTTGGTATGAAGACATTACGTTGGAATATTTGATTGCATGTCCGATAGGATTAAAATCTATTTCAAGAAACCTAATAGTAAATTAATGGTTTATTTAAATATTTTTAGTCTTTCTATTTTTGCAATAATCCGTTTGATTTTGTATAAATTCAAAAATAAATCAAATTAAATACAAATTATAGAATATATCTACAATGTTTTTTGTCTATTAAGTTTTTTTTTTTTTTTTTAGTTTTATCAACAATTCTATAAACTTAAAATACAACAAATCAAAAAGAAATCTTCAATGTTGCTTTTTTTTGGTTGTGCATGTCCTTACTCCCACAAACTTAATAAACTGTTTATGTTTAATATTTCAAAAAATTATTTGTTCAATTAGGAAAAATGAATTACTATAACTGTGATCCATCCCATTCTATTGAACAAATCATTTAAATTTTAGTTTAAATATGTTTATTTTGTAATTTATCAACTTCTGAGTTTTTGTGAAAAGTACAAGAAATGTGTAAACTTTGATGAGACCAAATTTTTTGTTGATAAAACGCAACTTGTCAAAATTTACAAAAATACATAATAGCAAAAGCATTTAGAGGGAAAACAAAGTATGGGTACAAGTATGAAATTATAACAACTTCCTTTACTTGTCTAATTAAGGAAATCCAACTTCAGTTGATGTAGTAGTGAGTAGGGGAACTCAGACGGCTATGAATTTACATGAGCGCCACGCGTCTAAAGAACAATTACTTACTGCTACATGCAATGTTTGTCTATCTAATTAGATGCATCTACCACAATATAAGTACAAATGTATCTTCATCTTCTGTGTCTTCATCAGTATGTAAGAATATACAATAGTATTATTGTATCATATAAAATATGAACAGGGATGTTGATGATGAGGCGCTAATTTAATTAAAGCGCAAATTATTATTTTTATGTTGAAACAATGAATTTTTAATTTACTTCATTCAGTTAAATTACTTGAAGCCCCTGTCCATATCCATGTCCGTGCCCGAAGTGAAATCACCAAACATTTTAGTCTTAAGTGATTCCAAATTAATAAAGGCAGCCAACTTAGTAGTCTCTCTATCTCCCTCTCTCTCTCTTTCCATGACTTTATTTTCCTCGTCTTTGTGGGCATTTATTTGACCCATAAAAAGCGTTGAGTGAATTTCCTGTCAGTCTGTCATTCAGTCAGGCTCTCTCGCGTGCCAACTAATTAATGATGCATGAATATTAAAGGTCTCTTCTCCCCTCTGATGCTCGTGAAAAGCAACTTGCAGTCAATTGCCTGTGTCACCTCCCATTTGTAAGTAAGCACATATGTATGTAATACATAGATACATGCATACACTAAATTAAGATACACAGATACAGATGAGACAAAGATACAGTTGCCGAACATACCGAAAAACGATTGCTCATTGGCTAATGGCAGGTAGTTTCTAATATATAATCCGAATCTGTTGTTGTATGGTACACATAAGTAAGAGTATCATAGGCATAGCCAACCAAGCGGAGCTTGTTTTCAATGAATCTTTAGGTGTGCGATGTGGGTGAGAAATTAAAGTACCTACATATGTACACACAATTATCATTGAAACTACTTAATTACCTCCTTATGACTTTATTAATATTCGCAATACTGATTGAATAAATACGAATATTTGTTGTAATTTGTTTATTATTATATGAAGTATTTTAACAATATTTTTTGAGCATTTGAAAACTTTCACTGAATGGAAACATAAATTTAAAAAAAAACCTTATCCTTACACATATCAGTTAGAGAAATTTATGTCGTGTCCTTTAACGGAAGAAATGTGTACAACCAACAATTCAAGGAAAGACAACTCACCCAAATCTATTGATGACATGTCAGGTCGGATATAGTGATTTAGTAGATCATGAAAATGTTAATTCAAACGAATAAAATAAATGATTCTCATGAACACGAACTGAGCGATGAAAATTATGTAGCACAAAAAATATAAAAGTTGCTTCATAAACAAACCCAATATATCAATTCATAGGTTATAGGAGGTTCCAGCAACCGTTGGAAAACAACTGAAATATGTATAAGGGTATGGAAAAATTCCAATTTCTCTAATGTTTCCTTTACCAACTTTACATGAATCTTAACAAAGTTTAAAAATATGATAGCAATGGGTGAGAATCTAAAGAGCACAATACATAAATTATGAGTTTTCTTCATCACATACTTACCCCCACAGTATTTACTTACCATAAACCTTAAGAACTCCAGATAAAAAGAAATCTAGCAATTTTAGTGAATCGATCAATAGTTAAAAGTAAGTAAGTAAGTAAATTGATATGTTCGCCTTAATTTGATCAATTAGTGCAATAGACACCATCAAATGTAGGCACACTGTGCTATACAAAACAACAACGATATGAGCACCAGATCAGCGGCATGACATGACATGGCATGGGTCTGAATCTGGATCTGGATCTGGGCATGAGGATAAGCATAAGAATGGGCATGGGTTGGCCGTGCAGGCGGTTTGTTGTGCTGCAAACATAACGCACGAGAACAATTCGAATTATCGAAGTTGCTGACATAATAATAAATCAGAGCGAACAGCACCTCCGCCTTAAGTTCTCGCGAATATTATTAAACCGACGGTGAAATCTTTAACTGGAACAATGCAGAAGAACCAAAGAATCTCAAGTAAAGCAAAGCAAAGAGAAAAAAATATTGAATTACACGCTGGGAGCAATAGCAGAGTAGAGCAGGAGTGAGTATACAAAATGAAACGCTTTGATAAGATAGCAAGCAATTCAGGGACAATTAAACACAATTCAAAATACCACAATAAACATCCTTAAAGACAAGGTCCTTAAATGCTATGGGATTGGGATTGGGCTTGAGCATGGGCACCATCGACAAAGGTATCACAGACAAACAAAAACACAAACACAAAAAAAAAAAAAAAAAAATAAGAAAAAGCTGCCAATTGCTGAGCTCATTTCCTTATGGGTCCGGTCGGTTGATCGTTCAATCCTATGAACAATTTACAATAAAAACAAAATCCAATTCATGTCCCGCTAAAGGCGCAAACAAAGCCCTTCAGCGTTGTACTCCGCTTATCATAACTAAAAGATCAAATTTCAAGTAAACGCAAATCCTTGAGTGGCGCATTTAAAGAAAACCTAACTTAAAGCAAAGCAGAAATAAATCAGAGAGAGAGAGAGAGAGTAGAGTAGAATTTATCATCTCAAAACAATTGCAAACGGCATGTGCATGGACATGGGCATGGGAAAGGATGCCCAGGGCGTTCATGAAACTGTGAAATAAGCGGAACAACCGAAACACATAAACTATTGTAGTAGTGTAGTATGTAGCACAATACTTACAAGAATACACGTGTATTTACTTGAATATCTCCATTGTATTGTAGGATTATATTTTGTTGGTATATGTGTGAATGACAAAAGTCAATGTACGCAACTTGGTGGATTACGATACAAAAGTATTTCAACTAAGAGATAGATAGTGGATAGTGGTACATACTGTAAATGATTCTTAAGAATCAACATCAATTAAAATTTTGAGCGAGAATTGTGTAATTACGAGTGGAGACCACAAGGCAACATGTTTCACCACTCGACACTCAAAGTCAGAGTCATTTCACTTCTGGTAGAGGCGTAGAAAAGTTGTGGAAAAGGTAACAACACAACATATCATCATTTTTTTTTTGTAGTTGTTATATTGTTTTATGACTATTTGACACCGCACAAGACAAGACAAGACAAGACCAGACAGAAGCACAAACATGGGGCCGCCGTAAACATGAGATTCAGTATCTTTCAATTTCAGTAAATGTTTTACTTAGTAAGATGGATATATCCATGTGGATGTATGTACTCGTACGAAACACTTGAGCAGAGTGACCTCTTGGCATGTACGTGCTTGGCCTTAGAGTGTGACAAACTGGTTCGCGGTGGCATTAAAAACAGCTCCCATCCCGCCCCATCTCTCCCCATCCCGTCCAACTACAACATAAAAGAGTCATCAACTAAAGTTAAGAAGCTAAAGCTGGTGTCATCGCGTTCGATGTATGAAAGAGTTTTACGCGGGGCACCAATGAAAACCAGCTACAATAAATTTTATGAATAGTTTTGCATTCGCTTTAGGCCGCACAGTTTTTATGACTTAATAGTGTGTACGCACCACAATTCAATGAGACCCATACCCTTAATACTTACTACTATACTAGACTAGATTAGTTCTATGTATGTAATATTTTCATTAGGCAGATGTAATGCAGAGATGGAAATGATGGCGCGCGGTATCACTTAACCGGTGACCGGTTGCCTTATTCGCTCGCTTCTGCTGCGTCTCTGTGTCTCTAAAATTGTTGCACGCTCTCCGAAATCACTTTGAGAAGTTCCGTCATCGAAATCGAGGTCTGACCGACAATGATGGCCAGCCAGTCGGCCAGGTGCCAAATTTGTCGTTTGTGCGCATAATTTATAAGTAAACTTGAATTTATTCTAACTCAACTGAATGTAAGTCGAGTATTTATATCGACATTTTGAAAACCCCAACCCCGTTGTGTGCCTCCTTTGGCCAACACGTGGCACGTGTCTAAACTTAGTGTTTCTTTTTGTATACGGGTTCGGGTGCGGGTGCGGGTGAATCGACCTGCATCGACATTGTCGAAAATGCCCACCAAAGCCACAAAAAAAAAAAAAAAAACAAACTAATCAAACGCGAGCAATGCGCAAAATTTTAATCAAAAACAATGCAAATTTCTTTTGTGTTCTTTATTTTTGGAAAATACAAATGTTGCAAATTTCATTTACTCGCAGAGTAAAAATTGAGCCCTCGAGATATTGTGAGTCGAGTGAGTTTCAAATTGAAGGAATTATATAATATCAGGTAAACAGGTAAATAATGTACATAGTAGAATAAGAATAGAATCTGGAATATTGCCAATGTTATAACAACATTGCAGCAAGTGTTTCCATTCTTTTTAAGAAATGAGAAGAAATTGCTTCTGCATAAAAACTTTAAAAATCATTTCCAATTCCCATCAATTCAAATTTAAAAACCAACATTTTCTATCTTGCTATCTGTTTCGTCAAGTGAAAGATATAATACATATTTACTTTAGTATTTATTTGGAGCGCATAACATAGCCATAAATTTTATTAATTATAATGTCCTTATGCAATACAATATAAATATTAGACAAGAAGGGGTTACAATTCTGACGAGAATATTGTATGTAGTAGATGGAAAACCACATCTTACTGATTACATATGGTATATGATTTATCCGGTGAAATTCATTGTTCTGACTGTTCCCTCTACTCTCAATGAGCAGAAATACATATGGAATACATGAAACATTTCCAAAAATTGTTTTAAGATCATGAAGCCTCAAAGAACAATCCGGAAGAGATTATCCAAAACTGTCAAATATATTTATATATATTGTATAATTACCAAGAACCAAGCTTTTCTTAAATCTTATCCTATTAGCCGACTCCAAAAAAATGGACTCAGTAAGACCTAACGCGCCGACAATAAATAAATACAATAAATCAAATGAGGCCTTTAGTGAATGTATTGGTTAAGAACATGGTGGCGGCTTCGGTTGTCAAAATCAACTATCACTAAAAGGCTGAGTAAGATGCTTCAATCACTACTCTGCGGTCACAGGAAAGAAGTTCAAAGTAGGCAAGTCTGCAAGTCTGCAAGGGGAGTCATATATCCCCTACTTGGGAACTTAGATTACATCCTTTTTCATATACCAATCTTGAACATTCCTTCGCTGAGGAACGAACACACCCCACGAATCGAAATGATCTTTCAATATTCCCGGGCAATGGATCAGTTTAGAGAAGTTGATTGCTCTGCTATTGCACCTCTACCAGACTGAAGTAGATTGTTGCAAGCGACAAATTTGGAAACCCTTCGGAAGAAACCTCAATGAAAATTCGACTTCTTTCAACTGGACACCTAACATTATGTTATTCACAAATAATCGGTTTAACTGTCATATGAATCAGTGCATTTTTATGAGTTTATTATACAATAACTACATATTTCTTTTTATGAATTTAAACTACAAAGCCAATATTGGGTTACTATAAAAAATCGGACAACTGTGAGTAATAGGGTTGGTTCGGTTTGTTACCCTTTGGGTACGGAACCCTAAACACAAAAGGTTGATGTTGAAATTCCATGACTTGTAAAAATATGCAATACAACTTGATGCTTGATGATCTGTCCAACCTTTTCAAGTTGTCGACTATTTGTTCTATGCCACTTGGGCTGCGGATTGAACAGCCATGATCTAGACAAACTAGACTTATATGTCAAATATCCTAAATTAAAATCTTAGTCAAGTTATTTGCTCTCTTTTTAAAATTCTAAAAATTTGCTCCAAAATTTTGTATTCCGTTTTAAAAACAAAAAACTTTTATGTATAAGTTTTTTGTTCAAAATTTGTAGTATTAATTCGGCAATTCGTATTCTGTATTTACACACAGTGTGGATTGATAACTTGTCGATAAACACCAACCTGCGACTGTGCATTCATCGTCTGGCAGCTGGACACAAGTTGTTCGAATAAATCAGTTTTACTATATTCTGCATATAGACAGTGAAATTAGAAAAAGCGAAGAACAAATCATGGGACTTGACTTCATTTCAGCGAATCTTATGCTCGTATTCGGTGTAGTACGTGCGGGCTTCCTTACTTATATAGACTTTGATCGGAAAGGACTGGAGCAATGTACTGGATGGATTAAGTACTGGATTGTCTATGCAATTGTTACAAGTGTTTTGTCGGCAACTGATTTGCTCTTCTTCTGGTTGCCATTTTACGAAGTTTGCAAATTGATCAGTACAGTCTGTCTGACTATCGGGGCACCTCGTAATGCTATCCGAATGTATGATTTCATATTTATTGATTTGCTGGAGACCCATAATGATTTCTTCAACAAATATCCGCTTCTAAATTCAATAACTGAGAGATTCTTCATTGAAAAAGCAAAAGCGGAGACCACTGATGAATTACCCTTGTTTGATGAAGTAGGGGAAGAGGATACAGATAAGGTTAAGGATAAGGATAACGATGAGGATGAGGATGAGGACAAGAACAAGTTTTATTTTAACAAAATCGATGATGGTGACAATATAATATTTTGCATTTGTGGTACCAAAGAATATATCAGATCACAAATGAAATCGAATTGGAAGGAAAACAAAATTTCAACCACAACTGAGTTAGAGGAAGCAATAATATCCAAAGATGAAGTTGATGTTGAATGCTGAGAAACTATCAATAATCAGGCGTGTGGTGGCATCGACAAGATTATCAATTTATTTTACATACATTTCGTCTATGGGTGAATGAAATTCAAAATAAATTATTTCATATGAGATAAAAACATTAAGAATGTCTTGTATTTTTAAGTTGAATAATGTGTACAATACAATACGTAATTGTCACTGATTTGATAAGTAGAGACTAGGAAGCTTCACTTTACAATTACCTTCATGACCATGACGAGAACACCTAGTTTGCTTTCTCCTTGACAGAGCTTTTCTTGTGCAGTGCAGTGGCAATAGGCTAAAAACATACAAAAATTAAAACCTAACCTAGATTGTAAACGCGGTCAAAGGGGTATAGTGGTCAGCTAAATCGAGTTGGTTAGATAGTTAATTCGCACTCATCAGGTGGAGATGTTTAACCAGCAGATTCAATACATGTAAAATTATAATGAAATTATGATATTTTTTAACAGATCTTTCTTTCAAATTGTTCGAAAATGTTGCTTCGAAACCGAATTTATTTTCTTTATTAATCCACCTTCGCCAACGATAAGTTGGAGATTTCCACCTTCGCTTAAATTACCAACGTTACAACCATAAAGGCCCAGGGACGAAGTGATTAGAATCCGCTTTCCCATAATGTAATTTAATGTTTAATTAAAGTTCAGTTCAATTCGCTTTTTATTTTTCATCAAATTCCATCAAATAATTTTAACAAATTTCATGTTCAAACTCAAATCAGCAAAATGTAGGCGCAAATATTGCCAGAATATTTAAATTTATCGCGAAGAAAAAAAAGTGTCTGTTACTCTCTCAAATTCCAACAACAGCTTTTTAATTTCTCACCTTCGATTATCGTGTTGCCAGATTTGATGACTTTCAGCATTTGATCAGCTGTTTGTGTTTACCAACAGTTTAGAAATAATGCAGAAACAAGTGAGCGATTAATTCAGAATTAATGCATTAAATTTAAATTGAATTGTGTTAAAAGTAAGTCATGAGTGATGAATCCACCCACAACAACATTAAATCCACAATCAAATGACAGCCTTAAATTGCCATCAAATGGCAGTTTACAATTGCCAAAAAATGGCACCATCACCGTGCCCACTAGTGCGCAGCAAAAGCTTAATACAACTGGCAGTGGATCAGCGACAGGTAATCCACGAAATAAATGTGCTCTTAAGCCTGGCCACTCACTCATGGACTGGGTGAGACTGGGCAATTCAGGAGCAGATCTCTCAGGAACACGTGGACGTGTCGTACCCGTTAGTAGTGAAGAACTTGCAAAGCACAATAAAGTGGACGATGCATGGATGGCGATACGAGGAAAAGTGTTCAATGTAACACGCTACATAAATTTCCATCCTGGTGGTATGTTGGCCAAAGAAATTGCTGCGTATCAAATAAAGAGAACTAAATGACTGTTTCCATTGTTAGGTGTTGATGAACTTATGCGTGGAGTTGGTCGTGATGCAACAAAACTCTTCGACGAAGTCCATGCCTGGGTAAACTATCCACAACTCTTGGGTAAATGCTATATTGGTCCACTGAAGCAAGGTACTATTGCGCCTAGTAATGATTTGCGCAAAAAACTACTGGATAAGAATGCCACCGATGGCTTTGGTAAGCCACCATTGCCAATGGCAACTGTTACAGAGATTGTTCCACGTTTCGATTGGATCCAAAAGCGTAGTGAAATCACGTTTTACATTTATACACGACAATTTGCTAATCCTGGCCTGGTTTTGCAACGGAAAACGGCCCAAAATCTGTTGCTGCGCATACAATTAGCGCATGTATGGCATCAATATGATTTCGAACTGGAACACAAAGTCAAATGGCCGCCAACTGTGTTTCAGATTGGTCCAGAAACGGGCAAAATTGAATTGAGTTTTACGAAAGTTGAAGTGGCACTTTGGACTTATTATGGAACGCACAAAACAATAAAACTAGAAAATATCAAAGCGGCAGAGTTAAATTATGATTTCGAAATAAGCTCACGTGAATCCATCAATCATGATTCATTTGAGTTAAGCCTGCGTAGCGTTAAAGAGAATACGATGCTTATAGTTCCAATGGGTTATCATGTGACCATTGAGACACCAGTAAAAGGTAAACTAGAATTTAAAAACACAAACTAAAAAAGTTTACAATTTATGATCTTTATTATCTCAACCTAGGTGAAGTCATACAACGCAGTTACACACCTGTGCATAAGAAATTTCTTAAGCTACTCCTTACAAATGACTTAGAAACATCATCTAGTAAACCAAATCAACTTAATTTTCTTATTAAGTCTTATGAGAATGGTCAATTGACCACCCACTTGACGCATCTAGAAATCGGCGCAGTACTTCAGATAAGTTCACCGCGTGGCAATTTCAAATTGCAATCGTTGGCAGCACACAGAAACATACTCATGTGTGCCGCAGGCAGTGGTCTGACACCTTTCTTGAATCTGATAGAGCCACTGCTTAAGCGTAACACAAATCGAATGTGAGTTTTATGATTTTTTAATCCAAATTATTTTATTTCTTTGTATTTATTAACTTTAGAGAGAATCTACGTTTGTTGTACTTCAATAAAACCACACAGGATATTTGGGCCCGTGAAGCATTGGCGAATTTTGGAACATCTGATGAACGGTAGGAACTGATTGATAGAAACATAGAGACTTAGATGATCTTGCTCTTCATTTTCATATCAATTTTATATTGATTGTAGCTTCTCCTGTGTTCACATACTCTCACAAGCCGATGATACTTGGACAGGTGCAACTGGTCGCATTACGAAAGATCTTCTCCAACCCTTGAGCGATAAGACAAATGTCGAAGCTGTTACTTTTATTGCCATATGCGGTCCAAATGCTTTCAATAGTGCAGCCTTGGATATACTTAAGGAACTTAATTTTAAAATGGATAATGTGCATACATTTCAGGGATGAAGGGAACAGATTTGTTTTCTAACAAAATCGAGTGAAACTGATTATAATGATGAGTTTTATGGTAAGCAAAAATTCTTAATTTGAATCACCTTAGCAGGAGAAGGAAGAGGATAAAATTAGAGTGAAATCTAATATACTTTTGTATACAAAGAAACTATAAAATTAAGGTTTGTATGGGAGGTGCCCCTCCTAGTGATCCGATTCAGCTGATTAGTACAGCGTCTGGTAAAAAGAAAAGTTCGTGGTAAAATCAGATCTTTAGCTCAACGGACATGGCTTCATCAACTTGTCTTGTCGAACTGATCAAGAATATTTATACATAAGTAGTTTATGTGGTCTATGATGTCTCCTTCTGTCTGTTACAAACTTTATGACAAAATAAATGGTAGTTTAGGATCAATGTTTTTATTATTTTACAATACAATCAATAGCTAATCCAGATACAATAAGATTATAGCATCCAATTCAACAATAAATACTGCCCAATTACCTCAGTGGATATGAAACGAATGACCTTTTACATCATCTTATAAGAACATTCTATGTAGTGATCAAAAAAACAAACTTACTTACCGAGTACATTTGGAACAGTAGAATCAGATTTCTTATGTTTACAATGCTGGAAATGTTAAATAATTCTAATTTATTATATTTACATACTTTTATTTTATGTATTAATTAATAATTAAATGTTTATATTTTGCAATGATAAACCATAAATTCTGTAGCAAAAAGTCAAAGTAGCTTCTATCGAAAATCAATGTTACCAAAAACTATCTCCATTTAAGATATTTTGATATGCGTATTAAGGTAGTAGAAAGTACAATACCATGATATTACTAACAATATGTAGGTATGTTTCTATGTAGTGAAGCGGTGAATAATAATAACATTCAAACTTAATTTTCGACTTAAGTTAGTTTGACATGTTGCCACAGAATTGTATAAATTTTTATATTTTAAAAATATTGCTGATTTCAAGATTTTTTATTGCATCGAATGGTTTTCTAAAATATATAAATAAAATGACTTTGTCTTCTACAAAACAAACATGACCAAATATGGAAAATTTGCTCTAAGTACCACAGTTCTGCATACAACATACGACAATTTAGTTGATAAACTAAACTAAACTTACTATGAATGAATCCACATTTTAATCATGCATCAGCATTTGAGCTGCCTGCATACTGAAGGGTCTATGCTCTTGTGTGAAAAGGCTTTTAGTCAATTCTAAGTTTTGAAACTAGCAACAATAACTTTATTACAAGATAATAAACAGAATAACCAGTAACAACCATAGGACAATTAGAGGAGCAACAACTTGCGCCCATTTGCGAACTTTCTATACGTTCTACTATATAAACAAACATATTTACATGTACGTTTTTACCCATCAGTAAACTGTCAGCCATATAAAAACAGCAAACAGATTCGCCTCCGCCGTCCCAAATTTCTCTTCCACATACTCATTTGCATGGAAACACACAGACATGTTAAAGGAAAAATTTTACTTAATGCATTTTACCCACGACTGATCAGATCATTTTATTATAAATGTATACTTTTCAATTACCTAGCGGATCGATCATGACGTAATATAAATATAAATATAATTTCTACTAAATAAAATTCCAATTTTCATGAAAGATGGATAAGAAAACTACGCACACACTTCATTAAGTTTTTTTTCTCTTAAATTTGGAAATAGAAATTATTATTGCAGTTTAATAAATGTATAAATTTTATATAATTTATCGTCTTTAAAATTAATTTATTTTTTTTTTATAATTTTATTTATAGTTTGCAAACATCATCATCGTCATTGTGTTTTATTTATATTTGTGATTTTTTATTGTGTTTAATAATTTAATAAACTAAAGCAAAATACTAAAAAGAGATGAATTTGTCTGTCTACCTCACACCATCATTGTCGGGTTTGTTTTAGACAATAAAAATAACAAAAATATAGAAATCAAAAACAAATAAAAATGGGAATTAATTAATTGTTAAGTATTTTTTATAAAATATAAATTAGGTAAAATCATTTTTACAATTTATTTAAATAATTGGTTGGGTTTCAAGGTTTCTATTTAAAATTAAATTAAGGAAAAAAAAAAGCCTAGTGAAACAAAACTTTATACTTTCAAATTTAGTATTCTGCTGCAGCAGCAGTAGCGGGCAGCATCAATGGCATTTGCTCACAGACAATTTATAAATTGTGTTTGGGATAAAATTGGGATTAAGTTGAGGTGGCCAAAACTCCAGCAGCATTACGTCCATCTCTCTAACACCCTCTTAGTAGGAACGTATGGCCGGCGGTACAGTCTCTACGGTTTTATCGAGCGTTGAATCAATAACATTTCTGTACTTAAGTGCTACCGCGCCACTTTCGTTGCACACCCAGGCGAGCGTGTGTTTACGCCAATGGTTTTCGAAGGGTACTTTTTCCTGCTCAGCAATGGGCTTGCTGTAATCCTAAAAATACAAACACATTTATCAAATTTAAAATTAATTCTTTTGTCAGATTGATTGAAATAAGCGAGCGAACTTACATATTCATCAATACGTAGTTTGAAGTCCTCGCGAGCATGCGCACCACGGGACTCCTTGCGTGCCTCAGCGCCAACAATAGTCATTTGTGCATTGGCCAAAAGGTTTTGCAATTCAAGTGTCTCTACCAGATCAGAGTTCCAAATCAATGATCTACAAAACAAAACAACAACACAACATATCAGTTAACAAAACCCTAGAATTTGTGCATATTCCACCTACTTGTCAATAACTCTGATGTCCTGGAATTGCTTATAGATCTCAGCCATTTTCTTGACACCTGCTTGCAATATGGGTCCATCACGGAATACTGCAGCATGGTTCTGCATTGTCTTTTGCATTTTCAAACGTAAATCAGCCGTGGTTATGCTGCCGTTGGCATGACGCAACTTGTCCAAATTTGCTACTGAGAATTCACCAGCATTCTATACGAAACAACAATGATGATATTTTAAATAAGAAAGAATATTCAGCGGCGGATGCTTTACCTCTTTCATCGTTGGCACTGCCGCACCGGGTTTATTCTCTTCGGCAATGGTCTTAGCACATGCACGTCCAAACACAACCAAATCCAGCAATGAGTTCGCACCCAATCGATTGGCACCATGCACAGAACTGCAGCCAGCCTCACCAGCTGCGTACAGCCCAGGCACAATACAATCTTTACCTTCCTCATCGATGGTCAGCACTTGGCCGCGATAATTTGTTGGGACGCCACCCATATTGTAATGCACTGTCGGTAGCACAGGGATCGGTTCACGTGTCACATCTACACCAGCAAAAATCATTGCAGTCTCAGAGATACCAGGCAAACGTTCAGCCAACTGTTTGGGTGGCAAATGATGCAATTGCAGGAACACATGATCCTTTTCGGGACCAACACCGCGTCCTTCCATAATTTCGATCGTCATTGAACGTGAAACGACATCACGTGATGCCAAGTCCTTGGCAACAGGCGCATAACGTTCCATGAAACGTTCACCTTTACCATTAATTAGGTAACCACCCTCACCACGGCAACCTTCGGTGATTAGACAACCAGCACCGTAGATACCAGTCGGATGGAATTGCACGAATTCCAAGTCCTGAGAGGGCAAGCCTTGACGCGCAACCATAGCGGTTCCATCACCAGTACACGTATGCGCCGATGTACACGAGAAGAAGGCACGACCATAACCACCTGTCGCTATGACTGTACTACGTGCACGGAATCGGTGAATGCTACCATCTTCCAGATTCAAGGCAATCACGCCACGGCACTCGCCGTTCTCAAAGATCAAATCAAGCGCAAAATACTCCACGAAATAGTTGCAATCATAACTCAACGATTGACCATACAATGTGTGTAGCAAGGAGTGACCAGTTCTAGCAATAGAAATGATACAAATATATTAAGATTGTTTGAAAAGAATCAACGAGGATAAGGAGGAAAACTCACCTATCAGCAACGGCACAACATCTGTGTGCTTGACCACCTTTACCAAAATTCAAACTCTGTCCACCAAAGGCACGTTGATAGATCTTACCATCGGATGTACGTGAAAATGGCATGCCATAGTTCTCCAGTTCAATGACAGCCTTTGGTGCCTCACGTGTCATATAATGTATAGCATCTTGATCGCCCAACCAATCGGAACCCTTAATCGTATCATACATATGCCATTTCCAATCGTCCGCCTCCATATTACCTAACGCTGCATTAATGCCACCTTGCGCGGCAATTGTATGCGAACGTGTGGGAAATAATTTTGTGATTACTGCCGTCTTGAAGCCTTCAGCAACCAGACCGAAGGCAGCACGTAAACCTGCACCACCGGCACCAACAACAATAGCATCATAGGCATGATCAACAACGGGATATTGTTTTGAGATTACATTAGGATTCGCTGCTGTAGCATCTTTTTTACCATGCGTTATGTGAAATTGACGTTGAGGCGCAACCGAAGCAGTACGGACCTCGAATAGAACAAAGAGAAAATATCAACATAATATAATTATTTGAGAATCATACAAAATCATATAGTCAATATTAAATTTGAAATCAGAGACACTTGAACAAGTGGAAGCAAAAGATAAAGACCACAAACAAATATACATTTCAACTAGTCATGTCTCTCCACTGTAGACTTCCTTCCTTCCTTCTTTCCTTATGCAATAGAAATCCTGACTTTTCGTCAAATCCAACCATTTATTTTTTAATTAAAATGAAGGAATCTCTTAATCGAAATAGTTGCCGTCGCTGGTTTTAACTTTCGCACAACTGTTCGGCAAAGCTCGTCTTTTGAGGCAATCTATTGGACAATCCAATTTTCTGCTTCTTTGTAAGAATGGAACGATATAAATGGTAGTCCGATCAGCAGTAACCTTTTGACCAGATTTTAGGAGCTCAAAATACATACAAAATCCCTTCTGTTCCCACATAATGCCGAACAAACATTTCTTTCCATGGATGTTTCGTCTTTCCTGCGCTGTTGATAGTTGGCCTGGATCAACCAAAGATCCTTATTACTTATATATATATACTGTGTTGAACAGCTGACACATACAAAGGACTATATCTTCTAGTCATCACATGATCATTTCATACGTATACTATTGGATTCATCTACAACGAACTCTTCCACAGCGAAGACTTCTCAAAAACAAAGTGATTGACAGGTCCCAATGATTTTGTTATAGAGGAACTCGACAGAATATACTCGCATATATTTACACTAGTGCAGGGATGCCAAGCCGCATATAATCTAAGTCTATATTCCTCAATACAAGTCCAGCAAAAAATGGTTTCCATTTCAATGAAAATGAATTTCAATTTCTTAATTCATGACGTGCCACAATACTTTCCTCGCGTGCCATTGATGTTGTTTACTATTTGTGTAACTACTGTTAAATGTATAACCTGTGTATCTACAATTTGTTGTGCTGTCTGTTGTCTGGCATATTCTCTATATTATAGTATGTATGACCAAACCATAGCGTGTCTGCTTTTGCATTTTAAAAACGTAAGTGTTGTTATTATGTAGTTTTGCTAAAAAGCTTTTGTAAGAAAATATGAGATATGGAAAAGATGGAAGAATAAGTTGAATCAGTTTAGCCAGATAGGCAAGTGGTTAATGGTCTATGTACTGAAGAGAAACAAAAGATATCCAAAATCATTTGTTAGTCAGATTACACCAATGCCTACCATGTATACTATACATAGGTGATGGGTTAGCAATCAATTTAAACTTTTATAGGCAAAGGGTACACAAAGAACACTTTCAACATCACATCAGGGGACAACAACAGTCCCATCATCCAACATTAAGTTTTATCACAATTTTCTGTGGGAATACATTGTACATATCTGCTTTTTTTTATTATACACACAACTTTATTTTAAGACATTCATTATTGTTGCATGTATTTAAATGCCAATAAATAATAAATAAATGAATGGATGTGAATTGTTTTTGCTTATTGTTACGTAAATGGGAAAAAATTACTGAAAATGGCTAAAATCAGCTAAAAGAAAAATCAGAAAATTGTTGTGTAAAAACAGATTGCGATTAGAAGTTCAGTGTGTGTGTATGTATTTTGCAATACAAACACAACAGTCAGTATTCAATGAAGAAAAGAAAATTGAAACAAGATAACCCGTCTAAACCGGCGTGTGCCATAACGAGACGAGCCCACTATTTTCTGAGAATTTGAGTAAATTTTTTTTTTTTTTTTTTTGTTTTAATAGACAAAAAGCTTCAAATGGAACAACATAAACAGAAATTAGCATGCAGAGTTCAAATGGCAAGCGGCGCCTCATTGAAAGCGAAACGAAATTGTATAATTAATAAGAAATGATCGACAGCTGCCCCGCCCCTTCTTTTTGACTAAAAGAAGTGCCTAGTGGAATAGATGATAAGATTGCGGAGAACTCGTTGCCTGAACACCACAAGTAATTATAATGACAAATTATTTAAGTGTTTGAAGAATGTCAATGTCGTCTGTCGACGGCATTTGATGAGTGGGAAACATGTGTGGCAGGCACATAAAGATTCGTTTTTGTTTTTTAAAATTCATTTAATTTCTGTTATCAAATCCATGATGAAATTTCAAATTGCATGTGACGATGATGAAGAAAGAAATGTTTGCAGCAGCAGCCAAAAGCAGTTCAAAAGACATTAATTTATTCTTTTTTGACAAATTTCCTATTACATAACAAACTGCTGATGCTGTTGTTGCCGCTGGTGTACGCTTGGCTATGGCGTAGTGTAGTTCCTTCCCTTCATTACATTCTATGTCTATTTTCTTTTGCACTTTCTGAGGTTTTCTTAATATAAAAATTTCATTTGATTTGGTTGTATAATCTTTGTATATTGTATGCATGACGATGATATAGTTTGGACCTACCATAGCCGCCGCATTCTTGGCCAAAATCGATGGCACACGTTTTAAACTCGACATGATTAATGTGTTAAATTTTCAGTTTGATTCCTTGCTTTCTTTTAGCTGCACTTAAAGGAAAATTCCCACTAACACACTCACGCACGGAAGACGAGCTCCACAAATTTGTGTTTTTTCAAAAAAGACTTAAAATTATAATCACTTATCACAACACAACGCTCTCTCAATACCAACGAAGCTTTTGTCCGCTCACGCGCTCACGATCCATCAACTGAATGCCGATTTCATTTATAGACTCAGAGTTACCAACACAAAATGCGATTCCAATGCACTAAAATTGTTTAATTTTCTTTTGTAAATTAATTAGAAAAATATACACTATACATATACTATATATATATATAAAATAATTAATAGCAATTATTACAAAATTCGAATTGTATTTAATTTTCTATCAAAATTTCATGCTTCTAAGGTGGTCGCCATTCCAAATTTACATTTTGCCTTGTCTGGTCACCCTGCACCAGCTGACAAGAAAAAAACACATTATTCTATTGTTTTGAAAATAAATGCTTTGTTTATTCGAGTTATTTACATGTAAAAAACAACATAGAAAATGTCACAAAAATTATGTAGAATAAACACTTTGACACTTAAAATACAGAAAATAAGTATATAGTATATGGATATTTGGTATATTCATTCACACTGCAGTTGGTGGTGGTGGCGGTACTTTTTTGCCGCTGCGTGCCGCCATTTCCTCGACTGTTGCATCCGCCAAATGATTTATGGCCATGCGCCAGGTTACTTCACCATTTTCAAACTTCTTATTATGTTCCTCAACTCTTAACTTCGCATGCACATACAAATCACGGCGCATTTTCTCCTCATTTTCATCAGCATAAGCTTTGTTGAATTTGGCCTTTTTAATTTAAATGAAATTTTTAAACAAAACAAATCACAAAATCATGTCATTTCTTACCTTGAATTCGGACCACTCGGCATCTGTAACCATTGACATGTTAACAAGTTGTTTATTACTGAATTACTGTTCCAAAATGAGAAATTTAATGCACAAAGAAGACTTGTTTTTGTCAATGAGTCATGTTGTTTCCATTGTTCTTTTATCATTCACCAAAACAAAGGCGTTGAAGAACAATGACTTTCTGGGTAGTTTGAGAACGATATGTAAACTCAATGATATTACTTCGTAAAACTTGTAATTTTGGTTAACATCTATAAACGATGATACATTTCGTAAATACATACTTGGTAATCAGAAATTACAATAACAAGTCCATTGCAAGCAAGTTGGCAGCTTTCTGAACAGAACTACCAACTGAATTTTATTGTGTTCAGCGCGCCTATTTGTTTTTCAAACATAAAGACATAAATGAAATTGTGTTATTGCACCTTTATAATAGAATCTATAGTAAATTTGAAATAAAATATAACACTTCATATTCTTTAGAACAACGTATTCCTCGTATATACGATAAAAGTAGTGAAAAAAGGTTTCATTTAGGCCATTTTCGACAAAACCGTCTGAAAATTGAGGTTTCGAAAAGCCCAATTCGGTACCTGCAAAAATTGCATGCAAACTGAAGCCTTGCTAAAACCACGCTGACAAAATCAGGCGCAGATCAACTCGACCATCTCATTAAAACGACATCTTTCACCTTTTCTCTTTTCTGACTAGAAAGGTCACTGTTCTGCATCTTCCCCTCTTGAATTCTTATTCTAGAACTTGGCCCATCAGTGGCATTTCCTTCTTTTCCTAGGAAACTGTCACATTAAAAGCATAACATAATTAATATTATCATTGTAGTCTTTGTGATTTAGATTTTGAGGTAATTGAGATGATACGCGGTAAATACGAGAAAAAAAAGCGTTTCATTTCTCAATGTAGTCTCGATATCCTCGAATGTAGTCCAGCGTTTGTCCAATTTTTTATCTCTTCGAAATAACAATAGGATCCTAAAAATATGCGTATGTTAGGTTAGTTTGAAGTCACAGACTTTACGAGTCCTATTCCCTACTGATTTAACCAGAACAGTTTAGGTATCCAATCTAGTAATAATAATATGGTTAAGCAGTAGCAGTTTCGTCCTCTTTTTGAATCAAAAAATTTAGAGTAACTTTTTGTATTATTACAATAAGTAGAATATCAAGCAATTATTAAGTTTTATGTGCGATTATAAATCTGAAATATTTGCAAGTCCAATAACAACAAAATCCAAAAAAATCATGCAATATATTTGTTTTTTTTTTTGTTATTCTTTAATATTTTTTGTACAATTTTAAAGTGTTTTTTATTTTTGTTTTTCTTCTGATTGAATGTGTGTGTGTGTGTCTGTGTATATGTAATACGAATTTTTAAATATACTTAATTTCCTTATAAACTAAAGAATTCAATTTTTTAGCTTCGTTTGTTTTTTATTTTATTAGAAAGTTTCTTTTGTATATTTTTTTTATTATATTTATAATTATTTTCCTTTTGCACAGAATATTGCCATATTTCTAAGAAATTTTTAATATTGAATATTAAAAAAATTTCAAAATCAACAAACTTTTTGCATACAAAATCAAAATAGTTGCTAGAAATAAGCTTCTGCAAAGAAATTATTAAATAAAAGAAGATAAAAGCAGCACAAATATTTAAACATATTTAATAATAGAAATAAAATGCATGAATAATAAAAAAAAAAAAAAAAGAGAATAAAATCTTACAAAACTTTTGTTTATCTCATTTAACTTGTGTGGTAAACAACATCAAAAAAATGAACAACACACGGCACATGGGGACACATTTATTAGAATTGTCTTTATTTTATTTTCATATTTTATTTGCAGCACATCAAAAGCTACAACAAAATTAAGGCTCAATTTATTTTTGCTTACAACAACAAACGACATTGTAAGGGTGTTTGTGTTTTCTTCTTCGATGATGTGAAATGGTTTTTTGTTTTTTCGATTAATTTGATTAAATTTTCTTTAATTTTTTTTGTGAGTGGCCTTAAGTTTTTACATGCTATGGCAGTTAAATTTTTTAAATATTTCTTTGTGTTTTACTTTATTTATATTTATAAGTATGCTAGGTCACTAGGTGATGTGATTAATCAAATTATAATTTATGTATGTTATAAATTTAACAAAAGCAGCAATTAAAATGATTTCTGTTAAAATCCCATTGTTTGCAGTCATTTAACAAAAACAGTAGTGCATCATTCCATTCATTCTATTCAAATATTCTGTTGTTTACATTAAATGTAAAATAGTTAACAGAAATCTGTTGAAATCCTTTTGTTTACAGTATTTTAACAAAAGTTGGGTGGCTCTGTTAATTGAAGCATTCAATTCATTTCTGTTGTTTATATTAACATCTAACAGAAATGTGCAAGTTGTAGATTTTAAAACTCGCACATTTTCATACAAATGGGGAACAAAATTCAGAAAAAAAATATATAATTTATGTGGGATTAATCTGGTAACTTCACTTATTCACTCGCTAACAAGGAGTTTGCAGCAACCAATGTTGATGTTATTTCAATCACATTTGAATCAATTTAATTCATTCAATATTATTTTCTCCTCATTTTCACTTGCCACTGTATATTCTTTGTTTTTATCGAGTATTTCTGTTTTTTGTTTATATATATGTATGTGTATAGAAGAATTTTAGATGTATGCAGAAGTATTGTATCTTATTATGTACGAGTATATTTTATTATCTTCCATAAAATAAAAAATAAATTTATCAATTTCTATATTTTATATATTCTCTGTTCTTTTGTCATCAATTCATTTTTATTTATATAAAAAAAAATATAAATTGATTATAGTAAAATATTGTTGTTGTTGTTATTGCTGTTGTTCTGGCTCTCATCATTATGAAAAAATAAATTACTTTAGCGCATCATAAATAACAAACATAATAAACAAAAAAATAATAATACAATACTACAAATACAATATTATAGAAGAAGACATATAAATTTAAAAATTGTTTCGCTTTCTATGATGATGTTGTTGTAATGTTTACACGTAGTATTTTTTTTACCATTTATTTTTAAATTTATAATTTTATTTTTCCCTTTTTTTTCGTGTTTTTCTTTTGTCAAGCACTTAATTTTATAATAAATTTCTTTTGTTTTTTTTTTTGTATTGTACAATTATATAAAAAATGTGTACTTATTTTAAATATATTTATTTATTTATTTATATATGAAAAATTGTGTGGTGTTTTGTTGTGTTGTTGTTGCTGCTGCTGCTGCTAACCAAAATATTTTAATTTATATTTTTTTATTATTTTGTTTCTTGAAGCTGCACGTCATTATTATCATCATCAACTGCCTTCTCTTCGTCACATCCACATTACATTTTTAGCTGCATTCGCACATATAAATTTTCATCATTCTCTTCTTTTCATAATTTTTATATATGTATGTATTTATTTATTATTTTTTATATATTTTTTTTTATGTATATAATTTATTATGGGACACGTCTCCCCCTTCCCCTTCTCTATGTTTCATCTAGCTTATTTTGTTTTGTTGTTTGTTGCACATTGTCAAATATCATAAAAAATTCTCTTCTTTCGTTTTTGCATGCATTTTCTTTCTGTATCGTTTAACACACATTGTTCATCGTCGTCATATTATCATCGTTTCTTTCCTCCGTCAGCCCCATCCATCCCTTCGTCATTTCATTGTCATTCATCATCATATTATAATTGTCGTAATTTATCTGCTACTATTTTTAGCGAGCTTTTCTTAGGCTTCAGCCTTCTTCTTTTCCTTCTTCTTTTTCAAAAATGATGGTGTTCTCAGGCCCTTCTTCTTCTTCTTGTCCTTCTTGGGTGAACCGTCCGTAGAAATATCCTGGAACCATAATAGAAATTTGCGGTGAGAATATCGTTTGCAATTGTTTAGTATAAAAAAAAAAGTGATGATGATTTATTATTATTTTATCTTTGTTGATTTTATAATAAAGGATGCGTGAAATGATTGATAAGGAACTATGACTAAGACTTTGTATCTTTTTTATGATGACGTTCACAAAATTAAGAAATGTTTAATAATTATCCTCAGATGTTCGTGCGAACATCTGTCTGTCATGGCCCGTTAAAAAGGGCAAGTTGCTAACCTGACAGTAGACAGCTACTGCACTTGTGTACTTGCATGTCAGTAGGTCGACTCGCCTCGCCTCGCCCGATTGCAGAAGTGCGAGCTGCTGACAGTAGATGTAGTTGGGGGAAGGCGAGCTGCGCTTAAAAACAAAAAATGTTGTAGTAACTCGGATGCGAGGTACTAACTGACCTACTCGCATATGACAATAGCTCATGCGGTCACACGATTCGAGAACCTGCACTGTTGTAACAGACTAGACCCGCTGGGAAGCTGGGATGCCAGCTCGCACTGTGTAGCCAGGCCATCAGTCTGAACTGCCTTTAGATTCTTCTATTTAGATTACATTACACAGTCTAGCACATTGCTATAATTTTTTCTTATTACTTCCGTTCCTTTAATACAAACTAGACCCAACCGGACTTATTACACTTATGGATAAACAGAACAATAGAGTTTAGTCATTATAAACTAAAGTAATTTCGAGGTTGCGACCTTATAATATTTTTAAATAAAGGCTCCACCTCGACAATAAATAAATATGAGTTTTTAGATGTGACCGGCAGTTCCAATTTGTGAATAGATTCGGTTGAATTTATTAGGTAAGGCAATTGTTTTCATTAAATAAAAATCATTTGCAGTTAAGTTAAAGTTAAGACTGACATAGTAGTAGTTTTGGTATTTATTGGATGAGGAGAGACCTTCTAGTAATCGGGGAACTTTGGTATTGATAAATAAATTGCGTACGGTACCATGATGTGTGTTTGTACAACTCTGTAAGCTTAATAAAAAGAGGAATAGAGACTAGTTTGGGACATGACCCAAATATGTGCTGTATGGGGGGGTCACAGATGCATGATTGCATTATTGTTACAAATATTTAGTCAAGCTGGACGGGGATTGTATTGTTTCAAAATAAAAATCACACCAGATTTTAATTCTGTTAAAGGAATAAGATGGTCTTGAAAACTTTCATTATAAGAATAACATATCAATGGTGCCCGATTGTTAGGAGGCTTAAGCATTTGATTTTATATTGAATAATGATCAAGATATTGACAATATATAGTTACCTCTTTACTGCTTTGTGAGAAAGTGCTCAAATGTGCCTCCGAATGATCGCCATTATGTACATTCTCACCTAATTAGAGAAAAATAGAAAAATATAATTATTTCTCAATATTTTAATTAATTTTAATATTTCCATTTTTTTTTTTTATATACATATATAAAAAACTCAAGGACGCACACAATATTTTTTATCTTTTTTTTTGTTAATATGATATGGACGAACACAAAGTTGTAATAAAATATATGATTTTTTTTTTTTTTTGTATGGTAGATATGTTTAAGCATTTATGTAACCTTACAATGTATGGTTTTAATGTGTTAATGTTGTTAATAATCAAGTTCTACAACAATAAATAATCATGCACACCATCACCATGAACCAAAAAAGCAAGCAAAATGAATAGGTACAACATTTATTACAAAATAAATACTAAAATTACAAACTAAGTATTGATTGATAATCGAAAATAAATAATATGATAAATACTAAATAAAAATAATCTAACTAAACATTTAATAAAATTATTAAAAAAAAAAAAAACAAAAATATAAAATAATGTTACCTTATTGTCATCTTCACTATTTAATTTCTTTTCAAACATTTTAATTTTGAGTAATTTTTTATTTTACACTTAAACTAAGAATAAACTTGAAAAAACTTTATTGAAACACAAGAAAAATAAACGAAAATATAAGAAAATATTTAATACAATTTTCACAATTGATTTTAATTCATTTTAAATAATTTTTTTTTTTTTTTAAACAACCTTATTGGTGTCTTCACTATTTAATTTCTTTTCAAATATTTTAATTATGAGCAATTTTTTATTTTACACTTAAACTAAGAATAAACTTGAAAAAACTTTATTGAAACACAAGAAAATTAAATGAAAATATAGGAAAATATTTAATACAATTTTCACAATTAATTTTAATCAATTCTTTTTTTTTAACAACTTTTAACAATAAAAAAAAAAGAAATGTTTTAGGATTATGAGATTTCACTTCTCATAAACTAAACTGAATGGAACAAAACATTAGTTCATTGTGTGCCCGCACGCAAAATTCAATGAAAGAGAGCTCGATAAATAAATAAATGATTCCATTAAGTAAAATATTGTAGAATATAAATAAAAAATAATAAATTTTAAATAAAAGAATAATAGCATTTAATTGTGATGATGATGATGGGCGAGGGCGACGTTGCCGCCATTGATGCTGAGTGATGCTGCGCTGCTGGTTGCGTAGATCAGCGGTTATTTGAGATATTTTTGCTTTGCAATCACTGATGAATGCGTGATTATGTAATTCATTGGAACGTAAAATGCTATTGAGCAGATTTTCCAATTCATGGCCTAAATTAAGTTCACAAAGCAATTGGCAACATCTTTCAGAAGCATCCTCATTCCCATTCGCATCACCAACAGCATCACAGACGTGATGATGTCCAGTATTGTTGTGATTGTTCAAATCAAACGAGGACGATGAATTGGGTTGAACGATCATCGTGGAGGATGGCGTGGTAGCAGCGGCGGCAGCCGGATCAGGAGTTGTTAATGTATAATTGTCATTATTGTGGGTATCGTGGTGTTGCTGATTCTCCTTTATTAGAACCAAATGCTGTGGTGGCAAACCCAATTGTTGTGATATAAAGTGCAATTCCTCATCAATGATATGATTGACTTTTCGACGAAATTCTTGTTCATAGGATTCCATTACCTTCGTACAATCGGGATTCTTTATTTCCACATTAACGTGTATCTCAATTGATTTGGTTGAAGACAAGGATGACGACGATGGTGGGGGTGCTGGACTTGACTTCCTAGCATGTGATGAACAGCAAGGTGCTTCTTCAGTGTATGAAGCTGTGACATGATGCTGTTGTTCCTGCTGCTGTTTCTTAACAATGACAGGGCGACGCTTTGGAGGATTGTTGAGGGTTAATTTAATATGTTTACTCTGCGAATAAGCTTCAGCAGATTGATTGCCACGATGAACATTGTCATGACTTGACTCTGATAAGGTGACACTCTCACACGGATCATCACCATGTTCGTGGTGATGTTCAATTTCTTCATTTTCAACTTCATCATCGGCTGCCACCGAATGTTGAGTAGAATTGTGTGATGGATAAACTTGTACGCTTAATGATAACAAAGAACTTTGTTGATATGATGATGACGTATCACCACCACTAACACCGCGACTACGACCACTTCCATCTTCAGGCTGCAATGATGACGATGATGTGGCATTAGCAACTAACGATGATGATGTCGTAACTACTTCATCGTTATCTTTATGTGTGCTTACAGCGCTGCTTGTACTATCGCATTGGATGCGAGAACGCCGTCGACGTCCATGTCCTTGTTGTGCAGATATCAAATTTATTTCTTTTACAGAAATAAATGAATCTGCCCTTTGACTTTCTCTTTCCTCTATCATATTTATATTGACCACATCGTCACAATTACGAACACCACTACCAGCTTCATTAGATGATTTTGTTCCAACGAAACTGCGAGGACGACGATCATGACTAATAGTAGCAGCTCTAACGATACCTGCCTCGGTATCATCAGATGTCATCCTTGGTGTCATTGGATGAACGTAACGACGTCTATTGCCGCCATTACCCAATGTCAAAGAATTAATGAAAGCAATCACTTTCTGCCTTTGAAGTTCGACAAATCCAAGCTTAGTTCCCGGATTCAATTCGATTTTTGGTAAATACGTCATTGGACAATTGAAACCATAATGGGAACATGTTCGATATGGCTGTGAGGATGAGGTTGGAGTGGTGTGTGCCGTCATTTGTGACAAAGCAGTCAATTCTGCAGCACTGTGTGAATCATTACTCATCTCAACGCCGCTTTCAGCATTCTGATGACTACTGGTATTATTTAACTTATGGCTGCTGCCGTCGCTGCTACTGCAGTCAACTCCACTGTTGTTGCTACTGCTTCCTGCTACTATTCTGCTATTAGGAGTACTAGTAGCCAACACATGTGCCCTGTCGATGCTTTTGATATTTGATAAAGTTTCATCATGCATCATCATGTATATATGTAAATGTTGAAAATGATTATTAATATTATGATTATTTGATGATGTTGTCGAAGAGCAGAACTCATGTGGATCATAGAGGAATGCATACTTTTTGGCCAGTTGACGATGATATAACTCTTGTTGTTCTTTATACATTTTAAGAAGTTCAACTTCTTCTTGTAAAAGTGCATTCAGTGTTTCTTGTTGATTTTGTTGTTGTTTCGCTGTGAATGAATGAAATGAAGAAATTTGTGAACGTTTATCACTCTCTCGCCGTTGATGTAACAACAACATGTAACACTTTCACAGTCAGTATTGGCAACACTAACCAACTACACCTGCCCACCGCACCAGGCACCAGATCAGTTTGAACCTCTACGACGCAGCACCAGCAAACTTTCTACTTACTTACTTACATATTCACTCATCATAATATTTCTAATTAAATAACATATAATTAACAGAACGCAAATGAAACGATGATCGTAATAATCACAACAATCGAAAAATATTTGTTTATATAATAAACTTATTATTGTTTTAGAAAATCTTACTTTAACTAATTATGTGTTACAGTCAACCCTCTTGAACTCCCATTTTCACTGACTCTCCCACAAAAAAATAATAACAATTATAATAAATTTATAGAAAGTATTTTGTATACTACAATCTTCCCCCCTTCCAACTCACCAAAATTTCAGAACAACAACATACTTGATGAATTAACTTAAACTCATGGCAAGAATAAAGCGAAGTCAACGATATTATACTCTACTCTAGGGCCTAGAAAACTGAAGTTAAGAGCAGACCAAACCACAATGAGTAATGTAAGACTTTTGGGTCCCCCTTGCCTATCCTATCCTAATCTCAACTAAATAATTTTCACTTATGAAACAATTGTAAAAATATATACACATTTAAGATCGCCGATTTGCTTAGAAATTTATGAATCAGAATATGACACTTTCTTAATTGATGCTTTGTATTCCATGATTTATTTGTATATCCAAAGATTTTTTTGCTTAATCTTTCTTAGTAATCTCTGTAAGTAATATGACTTGGTTTAGATATCTTTTTTTTTTCTCACATTTTCTACTTTTTAAATTTTCAATAAATGTCCAAGAAGAGGTCGTCTATATTCAATGCTCAGAGATTCAAGTAAATGATTCTTATTCGATGGGTAAGCATTATCCATTCTTCTATATATGTACATATCTTATAAAATGAGAGTTGACTGTGTACTTAATTTATAAAATCTATACTAATTTATTTGAATAATATTCCGAAACCATGATCAGATCAAAACTTATTTCTAAATATATAAGAAGGTAAATAATCTTATTATAGATACCCTGAAAACCATATAAAAATACATTGTGATCAATAATAAAATTATGTATTAATGAGAAAATTAAAAGAAAAAAAATTACAAACCATAACCAAAACGAATAAACCAATCATGATGCTATTAGATATATATAAGTATTGTATATATATATATATATATATATTTTAATGCAATGAAAGAGAGAAATGGAATTTATTTTATTTCTTAAAAATATACGTGTAAGTAAATCAGAAAAATATGCAAATTACAAAATTGTTTTGTAGTTGTAATTCAATAAAAATTAGTAGTAAAATATTTCATTCAAGAACATGTTTTTTTTTTCTTTTTTTTTTTTTGTTGTTGTGTGTGTTTGGTGTTTGATTGTTAATGAGATAAAAATGTAAGATATACAATACAAAGATATATAAAAAATGTGATAAAAATGTAGTAAAATTCATACAACAAATGTGAATAATGTAAATTATGAAACATAAACAAAATAATAATAATACAAAACAATAAAATAGATTATAAGCTTTCAAAATTGAATAGAATATGGAAAAATATTTAAAAAACAAGAGATAAAAACAGATTAAAAACATTTTTTTTTCTCTTTTGGTTTTAAATGAAAATGGAATGACGGCATTGGCAATTTGAGGTGGGTGGTTGTGGTTGATGGGTTAAGTAAATGGAATTCATCGAATGAATATTGCTGCTAACTAATCTCCTATTTATAATTCTGTGAGATCTTGAAACTCTGCCCATCCATCACCATCACATCACCTAATCCTCGTTTTCTGATAGGGAATAGGTATTTGCCCTGCATGAAATCTCTTCAGCATATTGATTTAGGGTTACGTTCTCATGCCATTGTTGTTGGTTTGTTCCAATTCCCCTTGTTCTGCCACACATTCATCAATATGTTGGGAACACTTGGCTACATGTTCACCCAAATCGTTGATTTTACGTTTCATATTCTTTAGAAGTGGCGCTAGAACCTCTTTAATTTCCCTGTCAAACTCATCATCACTACTAGTAATAGGAGGATTCTCCTTGTCATTGTCCTTATTTTCATTGGTAGTACTACTGGTGGTCGGTGGTGGCACATTTAAAGATGATTGAGAGCAAGAATCTTCTTTCTTCGCCATTTGGAAATTATTACCACCAGTCATAACCATATCATCCACTTTCAATCCAGGTATTAATTGTTCCCCTACCTCATTGTAATTTTCCTCTTCTGGTATACAACCCGATTCATTTAGGTTTAGATCATTTAGAAGATCATTAAGATCTTCAACAAAATTTATTCTCGAAAACTCGTTCAAATCCTCCTTCTCTGAAGAATCACATCTCGGATTTTGTGGTACATCTTCATCAGAGGTAACACGTTAAAACCAGTACCACTAACACTACCATTCGGTTCTTCATCATTAAGACTTGTTAATGATTCACTGTCATCAATATCTTTGCCGCCCATTATAAATTTCCGAATGGAACTTTTTGTATCCGAAACAATTGCTTCAGCTTGTCTTGGACTATCAACTGTAGCAATAACCAGATCTTTAAAGGCTTCAACTTCTTTTTCGACTTCAACTTCCATTTCGACTTCAACATCCTTTTCGACTTCCCTTTCTCGAGAAGTTACCGAGCTGCTTGCTGCCAATATATTCATTTTGGCACGGCTAAGCTCTAGATAATAACCAGAGTTACTTACGTCGATTTCACTACTAAAGTTTGACGTTTTGGACTTAATATGAGTAACAGTGTAATATTGCTCCTCTTTGTTAGTTACTTTATCATTGTCTTTCTTCTCTTGAAGAGGCAAATGCATTGATGATGGAACGCTTTTAAGTGAATGACATGATGATTCAGTACTATCAACTTCTAGGTTATCTATTGGTGGTTGCTGACCGCCGAAGGTGTTTGCAACATTTGACGGAGAACCCCCGCCCATATTATGATACCGAAAACATTTATTAACCGGCATTATAAGGGATGCACTTTTTACTTTCTTATTTTGAATCATCTTTAAGTCTTCCTCCAGATTTTTACGGATGCCTCTCTTTAATTGCTTAGGCGAATTCTTTTTAGACGGGGATTTTTTAAAACTTTTTGGTGAATCCATTTTCAAACGTTTCGATACAATCGGGGTGGTCGAAACAAATCCACCTTTTGGTTTTTGTCGTTTGCCACTTGTTGTTTTTGAGTTAGAAGGCAAGCTTAACCATAAACGTGGCGAGCCAGCAACAACTTTGGATTCAAAGCTACAAATTGAATCAGATTGATCATTTTCCTCCTCATGTGGCGGTGTCTTCATAGTTGGATTTCGGTTTGTATTGGGTGTCTTTTTTTGTTGTTGTTGTTGCTTTTGCTTCTGCTTTCCAGCATTACGGATATTCTCCAATACGAAATTACGAATTTTCTTGGGGTTACTGTTGCCACTTTTAAGTTTTAGCGAATTTCTAGTTTTGAATGTCTTACTTCCGCTAATGGTACTTGTAATTTTTGTCTTCGATGAACGATTCTTTGGCGATAGAGAACGCGAAAGTCGAGCACTGTAATACCTAGAATTTGTAACATACTTTGAACAGCATGGTTCGGTTTTGTTATATTCTAAAGATGACAGAGACAGTTCGGTTTCACTCAATGTGTAATCAATAACATTATCACCATGATGGCGTTGGGTCTTATTAAATTCATTGCCAAAATTGAATACTTGAAAATTTTGAAGATTTGAATTTGCATTTCTCAATTCATTGTTAGGTGTAGATGACGTGTGCTGCTGATTAAAGATATGTGTCCAAGTTTTGAAACTTTCCTCATCATTGCAACACTTGTCATAGATAAGCATTTCAAGTTTTGATGGCGTTAACTTATTTCGGATTGTATGATCGATTTTGCCGAAAATTTCATCACTCTTCTTTAGCTGATGTTGTTCTATTTTCTTGAGTATTTTACGTTCGACAGTTGAAAACTGAGCTAAGTCAGAGGACGTCGTCGTCGTAGAGGCTTCAGTTTCCTCAACAAAATCATCCTTTTTGAGTGTTTCTACCATTGACGGTACAGTTTGCATCAATAAGTCACTCTCGATATCGGTTTCCATTACTTTTGTATTCTGTTCGGAAGATATGTTTAGCGATACAAAACTCTCAATTAGTGAGTCATCAGTAATTGGTGTCCTTTTCGTTTTTGTCAATAACTGATCATCAAATGCTTCACTAAGATTTTCCAATGTGACATAGTGAGCTAAATTGTTACCCATCAGATGTTTTCCTTCCAAATCTGGCGAATATGTTGCATTCATGTCAGTTGGTGTAAAATAACAATCATCAGATTTAAACGAATCATTTTTCACATCCAAACATTCATCATTGTTAGCATTTGGCGATTTGTCCATATCAAGTGATGATTTTGCAGATAAAACATGTACCGCAGCATCATCATCGGTGTTGTCATTATCTACATCCATCATCATCACACCATTGTTATCATGGATTGCATTGTCTTCTATAGTCACAATATCCTCTTCGCGAGCATCATCATTATCAGAAATCTCGATTCTGACATTGTTCTGTTGAGAAACAATTTCTAACAATGAATGAATATTTTCACTCGCTAAGGAAATACTATTCTCAAAACCATCAATTAATTGATAAATCTGAGAACCAGAAGAATTCTCAACGTCAATTGAATTCTCTGCCAAATGATCATCACAGTCATTTGAAGCATTTGTTGATTTGCTGGGTGAGACGATGTCATTAGGGTTAATTGTATCAACATCCATATCTTGAACTTTGTCAGTTTTCTCTTCACTTCCTTCTTCTTCTGCTTCTTCTTCTTTATTGTGGACATTGTTGTCAATTCCAGTTAATAGTCCATCGATCAAATCATAATCGACTACTGAATGAGGATCATCAACATTTCCTCTTGTGTGAACTCTAATTGGAACTTGTTGGTTAATATTGATTTCACTGACGACTGCTTCGGGAGATTGCTGCTCCTTACCGTTGAAGAAGGTAACATGGTCTTCCCACAACTCTTGAAATTCGAATTTCCGGCGATAGCGATCATCACGTGTCATAAGTACACGTGGAACAGAGGGAAGACTTCTAGATCGTCGCATGGATTTTAGAAGATTATCGTCCTCTTTAACCGGTGTTGTCATTAAAGAATTAAAATGCTGATTTATTTCAAGCACTACACGTCTTTCTTGTAGCGATTGTGGTCCTGGTTGTAGAAAATCACGTTCATTATAATTCTTAGGACGATTTTGCCATTGACCAAAGTTCCATAGCTCTGTGACCGCCGTTACAGTTGATGACGTTGGTCTTTTAGAAGTATCTTGAGTATCTCCAATCGATGTAGCCGAAGTAGGTGCCGACGACGAAGCAGAAGGTTCATCTAATGTAAGAGCGGAAGTATTTATATTTTGGGTACGTGACGACCGCTCGAGACTAATGTCACTGGATATGGAACCAGCTTCTGGTACAAAATTGGGGTTAACAGATTCTTCAGAGAAATTCAAATGACCGATTTTTGAAAAGAAAGTATTTGAAGAAACGGCAGACTTCTCAACACTTTGAAGGCGTTTGTCGCGTATAGTCACATTACCTTTCTCGGGATCGCATTGTTTAGTGATCTCGGTATCGTATTCATCATCTACTTCGGGTAATGGTGCCAATTTAGTAAACTGGGATTGATTGGCAGCTTGTGTTGATAAACCTTCAGATTTTTCAAAATTTGGTAACTCGCTAATATATTCATATTCTACATTATCCGAATAAGCCTTGGTTGTAGCATAATAGGCATCATGATATTGAGACTGTGGAAAATTTGACTGAATATGTTCTTGTGCCTCACTTACACCGAGCCCTGGTTTGATTCGCAACAACTTTCCAAAGCAATTTGTACATAGATCTTCATATCGTGGCGTTGCAAAGATTTCTTCATAGGAAACTGCGCGACCAAGAGGCGTATAAGATTGATTACGAGATTTCATTGGGACAATAGGCAAATGCTTGTGATCGTGACGGTATGGATGACGTGGCGAATTGAATCCAAAATGTGATGTAGTTCTGTAAGGAATGTTAGTACCGTTACCATTCCAAGAATTATTAGATAAAACACTCAATTGTCGTTTGCGACAGCGACGTGGCGAGGAATCGGTTGTAGATGGCGTTGCGGAATCATCATAATATTGATTGGACATAGACTGAGGTACTAATGTCATAAAAGGTATATTACAAATGAGATTAGTTTCAGATGTAGATGGCTTACGTAACGCTTGACGAACACCACCACAAAGATTCGGTTTGCAACATAGAACTGAGTCACTCAGTAAAATGGCGGGACCATCGACATTTCCTGGCTCATCGTAGATATTGGAAGAACTATTCGATGAAGCAACAACATTAGGGTTAAATTCACCAAGGTGAGTACCACCACCACCCCCACCCCCACTACCACTAATTGAATTAACTTGATTTTGAGGTTTTTGTTCTTCCTGCTGCTGCTGCTTTTGGTGACAATAAATATAACAATATTCACTATAATCATCACCCATATCCTTATTGGATACCAGACCCCCATTGCCGTCATTCCGCTGCCCTAATAAAATATTCGGATCATTACGATTGTTGTTTATAATAAATGATCTTTCTAATGATGATGGCAGTCCAAGCTTATCCCTTTGTAGTTGGAAATCTTGATTTTCAGTCTGCATCATCTTAGGAGGCAATATTTCTCGACGACATTTCGGATTACGAACTAACGACGAGGACGATGATGATTGCAATAATGCGCAATTGTTTGAAGAATCACTATCTTCCTGTCCCTCTTCTTCATCATTGGCATTCTTGATTCTTGTTTCATCAACAACTGAATTCTTATTATCTTCTTCATCACCATATTCTTCTTCTAGTTCTACGAGAGGAAATTGCAAAAATTTATGAAGGTAGAAAAAAGTATGTACAAAATATATTTTATGTATTATGTATGATAGTTTCCATAAAATATTTGCATATATTGTATCTACCTAAAAACGTAAGATAGACATATAGGTAGGGGGTAGATAGATAGAGATGGATAGAGCTGAAAATATTGTAGAACCTGTAAAACCTGGTAAAAATTTAATTTGGAAAAATATTTGTCCAAGGAATTCTTTCAAAATGAAATGAAAGTTGCTATAAGCCGAAATTTTTGGAGCAGCTTATGAAGTTATTATGTTCACATTATTATTGTAACATGCGTGCATGATTGAGGTAAAAAAGATGAGATTGTTATTATTATTATTTGGATTAGAGTTTTGTTGATTTTATTCAATTATTGTAATTACACCACCAAATATCTTTCAATAAAGAAAAACAACCAAATTAAAAATGTTATTAGGGTGATTTAATACACGGAATGCAATTGATCGGTCAATATGAAATATGGTAGTAGCCTAAGACTCGAGGGTGTGGATTATTTATTTACAAATAGTGCGACGAGTGAGTTTTGAAACTTTGAATGTTTCGAAATTAATATTTGCATATCATTCAATTCAATTCATTTACCTCGACCGGTTGGTGGTTTGCGATTTGTTGCGGTATGTGAACGTTCGCCGTTTATAAAACTAAGAGTTGCTATAAAATTCGATCGATATAAAAGTAAAATTGGTCAAAAATCAAGGAAAATAAAGAAGAATAATAAATTTAAATCAAATAAATGTGAAGAATAATAAAGCATCGTGAAAGAATATAATTTCAAAAAAAGACTTAAAATATTCAATAGAAATTACATATTGTACATACATAAATATATAATGTGTTCAAGTTGAATAGAATAGAATTGTAGTGTAGTGCAGTGTAGTGTATAGTGTACAAGAATAGTGTTGGAAAGTAGTGTTGTTAAGTTTTTGTGTTAGTTTTGAGAAAAACAAAAAAAAAACCATGCATATTTCGTTTAGTTTTGTTTTAGTTATTTAAATAATTCTGAACATGGGATTAAAAAAAACCTCTCCATTTATCTAAACTCTAATATTTACTAAAACTACTAAAATGCAGCTGCAGTGCATGAATTTCAAAATCCACATGATAATTTATATGAATGAAAATGGCGGCAAAGGAAAAGTGAAAAATGGTATTGCAATTTATCAAATATGAAGTTAGAGGAGGGAGATACTCATCATTCTTCTTTGATTATGAGTAGTGATGGGTAAAAGTTCTATTCATATAATAAAACAATGTGATATACATTATTATTGCTTGAATTAGTATTAATCTTTCTTTTTCTTAGTGAAAACCATAACCCAACCTCAGCACAAAACTAGAAAGAACGTTATTTTCGACTATGCCGAATGTTTCATTGTAGTGTTCAAATGGGTGGTTTGTATGGGTCCTACTGGTCCGATTCGGCTGGTTCCGACAAATGTCTTGTGTCTGACTTGGAAACTGATAGTGTCCAAATTTCAGTTTGATAGAACGAAAAAACAAAACTTATAGGAAATTTCTTTCGTTTTTGTTCTGACAACTCACAGTAGTTCTGTACTGCACAGGATGCGTTTAGAAACCAATTGATTGTTTTTTGTTGTCTCATTGGATCGATCTTTTGGCCGAACTAATAATGAATGATTCCGGGACAAAAATCCGTCATCTCGTAGGAATCAAATAAATAAATTTTTACTTTGTTCATTCAAAAAAATTTTGTCTAATGAAGAGAAGAATGAGATCGTCAGAAAAATGGAAACAAAAAAATTAGTCAAGAAAAGCAGAATATTTTTCTCTCTCCCCCTCTCTTCTAAATTTGGTAAATTTCGCAACAAATAAAGGGGATCAGATATGAGAAAAAAGCGCACACAAAACGTGCAGCTGATTAGAAACTCAATCAAACTGCTATGCTGTATAAATGAAGAGCATCTGGAAATGAAATGTTGGATTGGGATTTTTAATGCTAAAAAGCAACTTCTGCCTACCACATAATCTAATGGATTATAAAAAGCGCAAAACTATATAAATGGAAATTGTAAATTGATTTTGGGAATATTTTTGAAAATGAAAATTAATTTATGTAAAAACAAAAACATTGATAAAGAAAAGAAATCAAAATCAGAAAAATGATGCTGTGCAAAATGAAGAAGAAATTTTTTTGTTGAAATTTAATTTAATTGAATTTAATTTTGTTATTTTTGTTGCTACACACTAATTTTTGTTTGTTTGTTTGTTTGTTTAAACCCTTGACTCACCTCAACTAATTTAATATTTATTTTTTTGTTATTTTTTGTTTAATAATCTTTGGTTTTAATATAAAAATTTTATAATTTATTATATGGCCAAAAGTAGAAGGAATTACAGTTGTTTTAGTTGTTGTTGTTGTTGTGGTGTTATTATTATTGTTGTTGTTGTTGTTGTTTTGGTAGTAGCAGCAGTGATGGGTTAACAGTAGTAATAAATCATAATTCTTGTTGGTTGATATTCTTAAATATTTTTAAAGAGCATTTGTTGCTTTCTTTTTATACCAAAAAAAAAAAAAAAAAATATAAAATAAAAACACAACGGAAAACTTTCTAGGGACTCTACAAACCGATTTTACATGTATAATTTTTATCTAATACAATTTTCCCCTATTTTATTTGTTTTTTATTTACATATTTATTATTAATTGTGCATAATTTCCAATTATTATTTGTATTTTGCGCTGGCTACAATAATTTGGTAGATTTTTAAAAGAGGACGCAGGATGAGGTGAGGTGACAAAGATATAAGAAAAAAAGGAGGAGAAATGGATAAAATGTTTTTTTTTTTTTTGCCAATTTAAGATTTTGTTTAGGAAACATTTTGTGTGCAAATATAAAACTAAATAAACAGCACAAAAATATAATCATAAAAAATATATCATAAAATTTAAAAACTCAAATTATTTTGTATATAAAATTATTTTTTAATTTTTTTCTTTTTTGATTTTTAACTGCAGCTGCAAGAATTTAGTTGAAATACTTATTGGTTGCTACTACTAACTGAAGAAGTAAGAAGTTGAGTATAGAAATCTAATAAAAATTGTTGTAGTAGTTTTTGTTTCTAGCAGTAGTTGTAGTTGTTGTAGTTAGGAGGGTAATACTAAAATATAGTTGTAGTTGTAGGTAGATATGGTGGCGGCAACTCATTAAAAATCACTTAATACACGCCGTACAACATGTCCTTCCTGTTGTTGTTTATGTTATGTTTAAACATATGTATTTATATACATATGGTTGAGTTGATTGATCAATCAATCAATTTTGATTTAATGTTGTATTGTTGTTGTTGGAGTAGTAGTAGTAGTAGTAGTAGTAGTAGTAGTAGTAGCAGTAGTAGTAGTAGTAGAAAATTAGTAGTAGTAGTAGTAGTAGAAAGTATAGTAATAATAATAACAAAAATTATTGTTGTGTAGGGGATATCTTAATTTTATAAAAAGGAAGTCGAAACAGAATCTAATGCAACAAGTATTTTCTTGTTAACTTTTTTTTTTTGTTTATTTTATTATTTTTTTTTAAAGTTGTTGTTGTTGTTGAGATGTGAAATTGAAAAGAAAGAAAAAGGTTAGAAAAGAAAAAAAAAATAAACAAATATTGGTTAAAAATAAAGATTTATAAAAAAGAAAGTGGAAAAAAATAAATAAAATTGTAATTGTGTCATTACCAAAATAAATGAAACAAACAAATAATCAATTGCAAACAAAACAAGAAACATAAAATAAAAAATAAATTTTGAATAAAAACAAAACCAAAAAATAATTCAAATTTTAAAACAATTGACAAAATTTTGATGTAAAATTTTTGGGACACAACAAATAGTTTGCGATTGTTCTGTGTAGTGTAGTTGTGTATGAGATAGAATGTATGTATGTATGGGTTACCTATATCTGCATGGGTGATGTATGGAATAAAATTGGAAAATTTGTAATCATAAGAGTATAGTAGGTGGTAGGAGGATTGGGTGAAGGATGTTTGTGTATATGTGTATATAAAATTTAATAAGACAAACTTACCATCGCTCAATACTACTTCGGCTTGACTTGGCACTGGCGCCTGTTTTGTTTCTATTCTCAAAACTTGGTGTTCTAAAAATTATAATAAAATAAGGGGAAAAAAAACGATAAAAACAATAATATTTACATCGATATATATATACAACTATTATAATAAAGATGAAAAAAAAATCATTAAATTAAAAAATAACTTCAATTTTACTAAAGATTAATATGCCCTGCTTAACCAGGAAAAGGACTTTGTAATTAATATTCTTGGCTAACAAATTGGAAATTTACAGAATTGGGTTCTTTTAATATTAAATTAAATACATATATCAATTCTGTTAAACTTAATTGCAAGGATTATTGGATGCAGACGATACACAGACAAAAAAAAAATAAAAATAAAAAAAAAGAAAATCACTCAGAAAGACGTTTCCGATCGCTTGAGAACTAAGGTTTGTTCAACATATAAAATCCAAAAAAAACTGTGTGCGAAATGCAGATTCAATTCGACGAAAGGGATTTTTGCATCGGGTTATGATTGGCGATAAAAAATTGATTTATTTTAAGAATCCCAAATGCAAAATATCATGAGTAATGCCAGGATCAACATCGAGTGCAAGACAGGATCGCTTCAGGAAGAAGAGAATACTGTGTATGTATGTATGATGGGATCAGGAGGGTGCTTTTCAAGCCTGGTGAAACACAGTTTATAGCAACCGCACCGGCAGCAAATTACAATATCACTTTAAACCATACGTTGATCAAAAAATAGCCAGAATGGGCCAGAAGACATGGCAAAGTCGTTTTGCAGTATGACATCGCTCCTGCACTACCATTACCAATAGCACAAAACCAATTGAATTAGATGAATTTGCATGTTTTGCTAAAAGACACTTTTTTAAGATTGTTTCTGCATTAAATTTTCGACATTTCCGTCATATTTCTTAATCATTTCCTATTATTATCAAGGTCATTATCATTATTATTATCAAGGTCAAAAGATCAAAAAACAGTTGTATCTGAATTAATTGGTATGAGACTTTTGTGTTGTAGACAAACCTGAAGTTTCTGGCTCTGATTGACTGATAGCGGCAGTTGTTGTTGTTGTGGTTTGTTTCGTTTGTTGTGCGCCTGAAGTTTGTAAAGAACTAAGTGCCTCCGACTCAGAGAAATCAGTATCGGTATCTGAATTTAGTTACATGATAATTAAAGTTATTAAATAATAAATCATTATCATTATAAAGTGTAATTTACGTACATTCTCCATGAATGCTCTTCTTTTTGCGCTCAACAGTGCGTTTGTATTCATTCAACTCATCATCGGTAACGTTATCAAATGGATTCTTGGCATATGGTGCCTTATAGACTGTTGCATTATGTTGGAAGCCACGCTGAATGATACCCTTTGATGCGGCACCCATTAACACAACATGATCACCAGTTTGTGAAACTGTGGCATCTTTAATGCGATTTGCCTCATCCCAGGTAACACCTTCGAGAATGTGGGATTGTGGACCAGCGGAAATTTTATCAGCACGTCGATTGTCTTTAATCTAATAAAAGCAAAAATAAGTAGCAATAATTAAATAAGATTACTAAAAGGATTCTTATTATTGATGTAGCACAAACCTGTTGTTGCAAACGTTTAAATTCCTTTGTTGTGGTACCTGCTGGAACAAATTGCAATGGGTCCTCAATGCGAACGGGTGTTGAATGTGTTGGTGAACCCTCTGCGACCCACTGCAGGGTTCATATGATCATATGACATGACGAAATCATTTTACCCAAATCACATTCAATTGATTTTATATATTTTTGAAACAAATCATATGCGAACGAGTAAATTGAGATTTGTTTTTCATAGTTTTCAGAGATCATTTTTTGTTTTCAATGAAAGGAAGAGAAAGAAAATATATATTGTTTAACATTTAGTAGTGACGTTTTGTTATAGAATTTAATTTATGCATTTTAATATTAAAAATAATAAAATAAAATATATAAATCTTCAAATGCATTACTTTTTATCCCTTTTTCAAGCAACTTTAAACTTTACTTTCAATAAATAATAAAAAAAATTAAATATTTTATATTACAAATATGAAATTATTTACAATTTTCCCATTGTAGACTATTTTTGCTTTGGTGTTTAATTACAAATATGCATTAAATTCATTTTATATGATTGATTTTTCTTTAAATTACAAATTTACCATGCAAATATACATAACAGAATGTTAATAACAGAATCAATGTTCTACAATTTACATGATAACAGTACAGTAACAGCGGCTGCATTTGATATGAATACATAAATGTTTTGTTAACAGAGTAAAATGTTGGAAATCTAGATGACATCATCAGATGGTGATGCGTCTTCACTAAAATTTTGTGTCCATCAATAAATAAATACAATCAAATCAAGAAATACAAAATTAACAAAACAAAATTACTTATTAAATAAGAAACAAACAAACAAACAAGCAAAATGTGATTGAAAATGCCTATAAAAAATGTATAAAATACAAAATGAAGTGATTTATATTGAAACAAAAAAATTAATAAATAAATTATAATCATGCATATGATTGAATAATAATAATTTCTCATCAGTAATAAAATATTTAAAATTGTTGTTTTAAATAAATATTTTCTTTCTCTTCTTTTTTTGTAACAAAAAAAAAAATCACTCATCAAACAAGATTTTTTTTTTCGATTTTTAAATACCAAAAGAAAAAATTATGAAAATTTTTCTGTGACCAAAATATCATTTTGCTCTTATTTTTGTTTGTTTCTTTCTTTCTTTACTTGTTATTCATCATCATCATCAGTATTAGCATTAGCATTAAAATAAGTAATTTTTGTTGTTTTAGATTTTTGTTTAATTATTTATTTGGACTAATGCACATATAGAAATACATAGATCATTTTTATATAGAGAATAAAGCACTCCTTCCTTCCTTCCCGTTGCCTTTCTTTCATTTCTTATATAAATTTATTATTTTGCATAGCTAAAAAATTATTTTCTTAAATTAAATTCATATTTTTACGCATCACATTCACTTAGTATTGGAATTCGAGTGTCCTTATTACTGGGGTGTGCATTAAAACCTTCCCATATCTCAATATTGGGGTATGAATCCTTTCCTCCCACCACCCCAATATCTAACTATAATTAGTTAGGAACTTAGATTAATCAATTTAAACTTCATAACAAAAAAGAAGGAAATAGAATAACAGAAGACTTGAAAACCAAGAAACAGACTAAAAGGACACCTGAGCGTTCATATTTTCGAAATTAGAAACACGTTTTCTTTAAGTTATTTTCCAGAAAATCTTGGCATTCCTAATTAATGATGTAACTGTAATTATGGGATTTATTGCATGCAATAAGGGGACAAGCTATCGCCATTCCCAAATCTAATGTAGTATCATTTACTAGAGTTCCCCGATTAATGGAAAGCGGAAGAGAAACTTAAAAATCTTTCCTTTCCTTCTAAACAGACACCTTACCTTGTGTAGTAAATGTGATGAATATTAAATCTTTGGTGGAACCAAAGTCACTCTTAATATTTTTCTTTATTTTCATATCTTTGGACATGGATAGGTGGATAATAAAAATAAATGTGGGGTGGCCAAAAGCTTGCTTATTATGTTAATAATAATATAAAACTCTTTCTTTTTTCAATTTAATTTACTTAAAAACTACAGGCGACATTCATATAAAAAAGATATTATTATTGTTATTATAATTATTAGGATTAGAAAAGAAAGACGCAAATATAAATTGAAAGGAATCTCTGATTAAGAAACTTATAAAAAAGATTGATTGGATTAATGCAAGTAGCATAAATGGTGTAGGAATGTTTTTTAAAGCATCACTTAATAAAGAAAGAATCTTTGATGGTGGTTTGGATCTAAAGTCTTCTCTGACTGTTAAATTAAAAACTTATTCTCAAGATGGCAGCATAATAAATTATTAGATTATATTAAAATTTTAATTTTAGTAGAGAAAATGTTTTGCTAAATTTGTGCTTCCAGATAAAAGAAAACAAAATAATAAAATAAAAAGTTAAACTAAAATAATCTCTAAAAAAAAAGAAAAAAGGAATGCATTTTAAGATTTGGTTACTTGGTTGCTTGGTTATTCCGCTCTTTTCTCATTGCACATACAAAATAAAAAATTATAATTTAAAGAAACTGCTGACTGACTTTGAATGATCGATTGGATCAGTTCTATTTTTGATTTCTATTCCTGTCTGTTGTTATATTTTCATTTCTCATTTTATGGTTTAGTTTTCAGTTTCTTTTTGTTGCTGTTTATCTTCAAATGTTATAATCTCTACCTTTGTGATTTTCTTTGGATCGGGTGTGCCGGTTTCGAGTACTTCGACCTTTTGATAGACATTTGGTGAGTTAAGCCAACGGCTGCGATCGCCACCTTTACGTATGTCGCCCTTTTTCCAGATGCTAAACAAACATAATGACAATTTAACATAATTTTTTCTTTTTCTATTGGGCAAATCAACACTATCCCACTTACCCTTGTCTGAAGAGTTCCTCCTCCTCAAGCAGATAGCCCAACGACGAAACTGCTGGTGGGAGTTCCACATCATTTTTGGGACGTGGCGGTTCAGATTTGATCAATGGATGACGGTAGATGTAGCCAGTACGATAACCAGCATTGTCCAGCATACGCATTAATGCTTCAAATTCAGCGCCACCCACACGCCACTTGGGTGTTTGACCAGCCACTTTGTTGGTGACGGTGGCGGTTTCACCACCTTTTGATTCGGCAGCGGCAGCAGCTGCTTCCGTTGTGGCCAATGCTGCAGCGAATTTCTTTTCTAGCTCCTCTGGTGGACGACGTGCTTGTTCGTATATGATTTTTCGTGATTCCTCTGGTATTAGTACCAAGTTATCCAAACCAACTGGCAGCAATTTTAATTGTGTTTCACATGCTTGTACAATGTGACAGGCAGCAAAGAAGGCCTCTTCGATAGTCTCACCACAACAAAGGGCACCATGGTTGGCAAGCAATATAACCTTGGAGTTCGGGCCAAGGTTACGCACCAGTTTATTGCGCTCTTCCTCATCAAGGATACCAGTGTAGGCATACGAAGTGATCTCACCAAGTACGCAAGCGTCTTTGGTAAGTGGCAGTAGACCGGTTTTCAAGGTTGAAATAGCTACCACTGGACTGCAGCCAATGTAAATGGCACAACGTATATCCGGACGTGCGGCATGCACCACCGAATGAAGCACAAAGTCTGCAATTACATTTTGTTTTTTTTTTTATGATTATTTCATTAAATTGGATTTCATTTTGACTAGGCTACTTACGACTTTTATTGACACCAAAATTGGTTGTGCCCTGTTCAACAATATTGCCCTGCATATCGACTTTGTTCAACGATGATGCAGTCAGTTCGTGATACAACAAGCCATAGGGATTGACCAGGAAATATTCCTGATCGACCTTCAAACGAGCCGAGATTTGTGCGCCCAGACCTTGGGTCCAACCATACAAATCGAGTAGACGGAATGTTGCGGCCAATTTGCATCTGAGTATTTTCTCTCCCTTGGCATAGCCCATTGATTCAACGCCGCGTATATCATTGATGGGCACCATGCAATTTGAGGTCTTAAAGACATTGCCAACCCGCGTTACGGGCACACCAACAATATCAGACAATTGCTGCAAAATGCCGCTGGCACCACCCTCACGTGCCGAGTCTACGATACGCTCAAGTTCCTCACGAAACAGTTTTGAACCCATGATGGCTTCGACACGTTTACGACGTTCCATTTCTCGCATATCCTGCAACAACACAAAAATACACATTAATTTTATTCGTATATATTTTGCATCCAATCCAATCGTGAATGTCATGATGGATTAGTTCGCTCAACTAACTTACTTGTTCGATATCCGCTGGCCTTACTTTATTGTTCTCATCATCCTCAGCGGCGGACAGATCTATCCCATTTTGTGGCGGCTGCTCAACTTCAGTCATTTTATCGTTTTATTGTTGTTGTTGGACTTATTTTTGTGTGATCAGAAATTTCTGTAATCAAAGAAGTAAAAACAAAATGATTAAAAATAAATTCAAGTAGTTTTTCTTTATTCATTCTATTTTCGAACCTATTTCGCTGCAACAAACAAACTTCTTTTGCTGCAAAACACCTAGACTGGCTCTGGTTGACCTTTGAATTGATTTGATTTGAAATGCAGCCCAATAAAGCAGTAGCGGGGTGGAAAAACATTCAGCTCCCGGGGCAACATTCCATGAGCGAATTCAATCCAGAGAGAGAGAGAGACAGAGAAATATTGCATTTTTTATGAGAATAAGAAAACGTGCATTTGGTTCACCCTCAACAAAATACAACAATATTGCCTACCTAAACCGAAAGGGGTTGCACTCTCTTTTTCATGCAATCCTCCAACATAGAATCCACTTCTTTTGTCATTCACAGTGAAGGAGAAAAAGGCACAGAATATTAACTTCGGCTCACCGAAGCGCTTACATACATGCCTTCAAACAAAGTTAATGAACTGTTTCCTCATACAGAAGTTGTACATTTTAGGAAAACAAATACGATTACCATAGATCAATTGTTTGTCCAATGTGTCCAAATTTTTTGTACATGCGTTTATTTTAAAACGCTTTTCAGCTTTTCAAAACAAACAAAACCACAGCTATATCTATAATTGAAGAGATCAAAAGCTCGTCATCTGGATCAGTTCAGTACACAGTAAAAGTTGTCACAACCGAAGACTCACCTGCGAAGTGATTTCTCCACTTATGAATGGATATTCTAAATGGCAGTGTACTTATAGTTTATAATATTAATTTCCCTCAAAATAAAAGGTGTTTCTCTTAATGAAACTAAACTGAGTGTAAGACAAATAAGACAGACACATCACTGAGAAACAAACTTTATCACGATAGCCAAGTCCCAAACGACTCTCCTTGTCACGCTAATCATTTTCCATTTTCAGTACTTTATTTTATCATGCATAATCATCTCTAATTTCTCATTATTCACACTAGTGAATAATACAATTTAAAAAGAAAACCCAAACGAAAAAAATTCATATTCTCGAGAGACAAATCCATTCATCCTAATTGCCTTTTTTTCCAAGCCATCACTCCTAACTATATCTAGGTATGTAAATAATCTATATTCCATATAGCTGAGTAAGAGATGTGAAATTTAATGGGGGGAAATTGACAAAGAAAAAAATAAATATTTAATACTAAAATGTGTGACTATTTTAAGAAATGTTTTATTTAGAAATGCGCCCGCTGTCAATGTGAATAACAAAATAAGTTCAAATTGATGCTCTCCAAAATGAGAATGAAAGCTAGAAGAGAAAAAGCCCCCTAAAGAAAACATTGGTTTCTTCGAATATTGAATACCTTATTTAAAAAAAAAAAAAAAACATTGATTGATCTCTAATCATTAAAAAAAAAAACAACTATGAAAAAATATATAGATATAACAAATTTATTCAGTGTGAATAATTTAATCCACAATTTTTTAAGAGGACAAACAATTCAAATGAGGTCTTAAAAAGATTTACTCCTATTACTACATAGTGTGTCAATAGTAAATATTGTACGATTTATGTACATCAAATGCGGAGGGTATTCAAAGTTATTTATATTTTTTCGTAGTTCTTTTGGGCGTGTCAATATTAACCTTCAAATTCATTGCAGAGATATGTAAACAAAAACAAAATAATGATAAATGTGCAACAGGCGAACTTTGAGTAAATAAACCCCAAACACACTACTACTAAAACTTGGATAAATTTAAAGAAACCATGACATATGTTTTACATATGTATGTACTTACTTATGTACGAGTATATGGGGCTTTCATTGATGTGATTTGTTGTTCACATTATACAAAGTTTATAAGGTAAATGGAATATAAAATAGTAAGAATGATTCTTAATTTTCTGCTACAGACAACAAACAAGAGCTTTTGGAATTATGTACGTATTTTTATAATAATTTTAAATCTCTAGAACAAATCAATGTATCAATGTGATGTGTGAAACATACAATTTCATGGTAGAATAATAGTTTTCCTATAACACAAATTGACAATGACAAATTTCATTCTAATTATACATATTTCATATATGATGCTTCAAATCAATAATAATAACAAAATATTGATAATGATGAAGAATGGGGATTCATTATAGGGCAACATTTGCATATTTCTTTATAAAAATTGATAGTTTTTGTGCTTAAATCAATAAAGAAGTACTTATGACAAAGGATAATGTACTCACTGGTATCCCTTAAATCAAACATTGATTCTCTATTTTTAGTATTTCTTTTTTTCGTTTTTTAAAACAAGTTCTTGGATTATTTCCACAACTAAAAACTTTTCATAATTTGCCAATCAGTAATGGTATTGAGTTGCAAATCTCCTCACCAGTTACAGAATACATATGATATTTATAATTACTTTTTCAATAATTAATCTACTGATAATCATCACATACATATGTATGTATGTATGTATGTAGAGGAGGAACATGAAAGAATGTGATGACCTAAAAATAACTAAACCAACAACAACAATAAAAGACAATACCCACAACAACCCACAATTAACATTAGTTTTCACTAAAGAATTATTTATGTTAATTCCAATAAAGTAAAGAAATAGCAACAGTGAAATGAGTAAACGGAATGAAATAATTATAAAACACAAAGAAAAGAAACAAACTAAAGTAAGTGAATGAATGACTGACTGACTGACTGAGTAAATGAGTGGGTGAGTTAAGAAGAGTAACCGACCAACAATTCAACATTAAGAAAGCATAAAACGCGGAACAAAGTGCAAGAAAAAAAAGAAAAAAAAAAAAGAATATATACATAAAATGAAAACTAAAAGAAAAGGTCGGCGTGCTTTCTTTCAATTGTATTTTTTTTTTTTTTTTCATTTCTTTACTAGAAAATTTTACACACGTGAATAAACATAAAAACACTCAGGTAGCAAAGTGCAAACAAATGAAAAGAAAAAGCTACGATTGCATTTAATACAATATAATGATGATGATGATGATGTTGTTGTTGTTTATGAATGCACTTTAAACAATAATAATAATGATGATGATGATGATAATAATAATAATACTGATTATTATTATTATTCATGCATGCATTAAATTCTATTTTATTTTCTTATTGTTGTGGCTACGCATTACGCATTTAAAATAAAACAAAATGTTGTTGCAAAAATATGTCCATAATAGAAATGCAATTTCATTATACGAGTACATATGTATTTAAATTACACACTTGCCACAATGCATCATGTAAATGTAATGTGCAATGTCAGTGAAAAGGAGTAGAAGCCCCCCACCCCCATCAGGTAATTGAACTTTATTTTATCAAACAAATGTTACAAATAAAAAAATTTGCATTGCATGGAAACAGAGTTGCTTAAACTATAACAAAATTGAATTTCCTATCCCAAACTCACCGAAACTTTATGCTTTTCTAATATCGTAGTAAGTAAATTGTTTTATAGTCATTGCTAATGGAACAGAGGCCCTGGAGATAGTCTCATCTAACTCTCAGTGCCATCACAACAAGGGCCCTTTAACAGCAAAGTGAGAAGCTAGCTTAACCTCTGAGTTTCTATCTATATATCTATCTATTCGCGAAGCACACTGATAATTGTGTTAAGGAACACTGGCGAAAGAAAGATGATAAAGTGGTGGGTGGGTGTGACATTGGCTATAGGCGTTGCACACTTAAGAGAAAAAGTATCGTATATAATTTAACAACTTCTAGCAACTCCAAACTTAAGTGGCAAATAATAAAATAAATTAAAGCTGAAACCATAAAAACCCCAACCATATTAAGTATTGTAGTATAGAGTTAAAGCGAAAAAAAAATAATCGTAGGAGGAGAGTTAAATTTACCAATGTGTTATGTACATAAAATGCATCAAAATAATCATTTTAAGTGTTGCCATGTAGGCGATACTAATAATATAAGATTGTGAGGAAAGAAATGTGCACAATACTTATAATGGAGAAGGAGGAAAAAGAATAACAGAAGAAATTATTTGTGCGTGGCTTTAATGAATCATCATTATCATCATTGCCAATGAAAGCATAACGGTATAAAGAATATAATTGGGCCCAAAATAAAAATATTAAAATGTATTTTAAGAGAAATTTTTATGTTGCTTGGTTGTGTCTTATGGTGTTTCATGCTTTTGCTTTTAAAAGTCAATGTTCGATTAAAGGTGAAGGCGAGAAGAAGGAAGGCAAGAAGGACAATGTCATAAAAACGTTGACCTACATTCATTCCTCTAGTAAGTAAATATTCATCCCAATCACAACACATTTCGTATGCATGAACGAGGAGATCTGGTGCATTGGCAGTCAGCAGACAACAGAGTTGCCAACTAAAAGTGGCAACACTCCAAATAGAGCGCAAAATTGCAGCATGTTTAACACGAATTACGAGGGTTGTTCGAATGAACGAACACATTCAGTCTTCTGTCAAATACATAATATGTACATACTTAACATATCATACTTGTGACAATTATTCATTCACTCAATCAATCAAACAATCAAATCAAAAATGAAGTCAATAAACCTATCTATCAATATCTATCAGTGTTAACAGTTTATTGACCTTCACTTGATGTTTGTCATAGACAGAGAGACTTGTTCCCCCATAAACAAACACAACTTATGGCATTACACATACTTATGTATTTATAGGCAAGTTTTGTTGTTGTTGTCATTGGTTAATTCGTTTGAAGTGTAATCCAATTTCACAGCAAACAAATGAAATAAGCTTATCATTATCATATCTTTTGATATTAAATTAACGTAATCTGATATCATCATTGCCAATGAATGTGAAAAAATGTTACTAAGTAGTTTGCTTGACTCGACTCGACTCGACTATCATCATCATCTCTATAAAAAGTTGACCTTTTTTCTTCAATGTTTGTTTAAACTATGTATAATATTTAGGGTAGGTGGGGGTTAAGTGGGGACAACAACAATCATGACACATAACAATTAAATGTGATTGAAGAAAGTGGTAGAGAGAAAAAGAAGAGAAACATCCGTAACAGATGTACAGATGGATGGATAATCATGATAATTTCATACTTAAAAAGTAAGAATGATGATGACGTTGATAAGATAATTATAATGACAAGTGACATGCAATGATTTTATACACATTCTCTTATGGTTTGTTTTGTTGTTGACATCATTATTACATCATTCCTATATGGTGAGAGCAACTCTAAAGACAAGAAACACGCCCAACCATAATACTCCACAACCATTTATTTATCCATCATTAATGGAGCTCGCCATTGGTTTAAGTGGAACTATATACGAGTACTTTGTCTATATCTGAAGCATAAGCATACAAGTTGTATTCGAATGTGTTAAATTAGGCAAATAAGAGCAACAAAAAACGAAACAATTACAAAAACCGGTGAGACAACAAGTGACATGAGAATACATCACAGTAAGAAAAACATTAGATCAGTACAAATAAGACATCGTCGTAGCCCAGTTTTCATCTCACAAGTGCACACAGCAATTTTGCTTACTTACAGTGGCGGTCAAATTAATTAGCATTAGCACATGTTTAAAAGAAAAACTGTGTCACACACAACAAAATTTCCATCATTACTAGAATTCTTTGTTTTTTTTATTACTGTACATTATTTATCATTTTATGGTGACAACACCCCACCACACCCAGAAGCTCAATGGAGTCAAATTCAAAAGAAACACACACACACACACACACAATCCTACACTTGTTATGCATTCATTCGCGTTCTATATTCTATTCTATTCTACCCATTTTAATTTAATTTTCATGCATAAAAGTTTTATTAATACATAAACCAAAAATAAATAACTTTATTCACTTTGCCCCCAAAGAAAAACTTACGTCATCTGTGCTTTCCTTATCGCATTCATAATGACGATTGTCATCATGTTGACAACAACAAATCAGAATCAACTACTAAAGAGAATGTGAATGAATGGACGGAGAGCAGCAATAAATTATATTTTATTTATTATGCATTGTTACGAGTTCGCCCTACCAATTCCCTATTTTACTACTCTTGGTATTCGTTTTCTTTTATTCTTTACAAATTGATGACACTTTGTGATGAATACAAAAGAAATAAATCAGTTCATCGTTCATTGAAGAAGAATTGTATCAAAGAAAATCTCAGACTTGGAATGTATACAAAAGTGTGCTCAAAAATATCCGTGTCGGTTATGGGTTTAAACCAATCCAAAGTAGTCCAGATAGATGTAATAATTTATTTTTTTTATTTGGACCGTCTGAAGAAAACAATCCCCCAATAGGAGTGGAATTAATGTTCCATCAGGACAATGGCGATAATGACTCGCGAACAATTGTACTGGTGAAAAATTTACTTAAAGAAAAATCGAATGCCACAGTTTTTTTGTTTGCCAATAGGGACGAGGGTTTCTATGAGAGGCATAATGAAACTATGTTCCTTCAAAATGGCTACAAATTATCGAATAAAATTGTGCATATTTGACATAAATCGGATCATTCTAACTGTGCCAAATAAAGCCTTCAATTTCGTGCAAAAATAATAGATTTATTATCAGTAGACCTTTTATTATACACACAATATAATTATTTTGATCCTGCTACATAAAAAGAAAAACTGCTACAATGTACAATATAAAAATCAATAATATCTAAAGAAAACCTCCTATTAAATACGAGGGTCAGGCAAATCGATGTAGCCCTGAAACGGGTTGTTTAATCAATGAAATAGTTTCAGAGCGTCAAATTGACAACTTTGCACTTTGTTTCTCATCAGCAGTTTGAGAATATTTGGTAACCATAACCTCAAATATATTCAGTTAACAATGGCGAGTCCGCTCGAGCATTGCACCGCGGAAGAACAATACACAGTGATTAAATTTTTAGTTCCAAAGGTTATCAAAGTTAGTGACATCAACATAACTGTACTTGAGTCCTTCGAATGTTTGAAAGCGGCAGTGTAGTCTAAGTTTCTGTGACGAGCAATGAACAGGACAATCGGTTGAAGTTGCAACTTTGGGATTGACAGGAGCCTATTTATTGTGATTAATACGAAGATCAACTAGCCATTAACATAAGAAGTTACAGAAGTTACAAGTTAAAAGGTGCAAAAGTGGCTTCAACATTAAATCAAACCATTTTATGCCAGAGGCATTCACAAATTAGAAGAACGATGGGATAAGTGTATAAATATTGCTGGGACGATGTCGATAAATAGCCAAAGTTTTGTGTTGATTGAATACTCGTAAATCGTTTTTTTAGCTACAACGATTTGTTGTCTCTTTACTTATATGAAAGATCCTCGTAACAACTCGTTTTAAATTTCTGCAGTAATTCATCCATATTCGTGTATGTAAATATGGGATATAACAAATCCCAAAAAAAGATTTATTAATTCCTACAAAATTCATTAACACATTTCATTAAAAACAAAATAAAACATAACAAAAGAAATAAGTAGATCATGACACATAAATTCATGCTATAAATATGATGATTCCTTTTTTATTTATACTTATGTTTTTCTTATTTATAAGAGACGCCGCCGCCAAACAGTCTGTTGGTTTGGTTTGGTAGGTAGAACTTTTGTTAATCTTAACTCTTCTTTGTATGATGTATATATTTTTCTCCCATATTTAATACTCCATGCATAGCGTGTTTGGAATGTCGTAATCATTTCTTATTTTTACGCAAGACTTCACCAAGTCTTCATCATCTTTTTTTTTTTTTTTGTTTGTTTTGATTTAACAATTCTTTGTCTTTTCTCTCATTTTCTTTATTGTTGTTTTGGGTCTTGGTTTGGGTTTGAGTGGTAGTAGTGATGTTGATCTTAAACTGTGGTTCATGTCTTGAATTTTAAATTTATTACTTCGTGGCATAATTTAACTACATACATGAAACATCAACAACAAAAAGAACTAAACAGCAACCACGCGACATCAGAAAACAAAAAGCCAGCCGCCACATATGACGATGATAATGAATTGAAATGAATGAACATGCACATGTGCAGCAGCAGCAGCAGCAGAGTATAAAATTAAAAAAAAAAAAAATTGGTGTTGGCGCCATGAAATAATAAATCTTTTCATTTTAACATTTATGCAGTATATAATTCCAAATTAAAAATGACATTTGAATGTCAGTTCAGTTCAGTTCAGTTCAGTTCAGTTCCACTGATGAAAAAACCAATACAAATGTTTTATCTCCATCAATGTGTCTCCTTTTAAATTCAAAATTGATTGTTTTTTTTTTATTATTCTCTCAACGATATAAAAAGGTAAACCCAATCACGCATCATACATCAATTGGTTCCGAAAACTACTAGATGAAACTAATTTTAAGGACTCACTGATCCCCAAATTCAGGAAGAATTATTTAAAATCTAATGAAATTGATAAAACATTCTTTAGTCATAAAATCACTTACAACCAAAGGGAGTTCAAAGATCCCATTTTATTATTTCATATCATTTTTAATATTGGGTGATATAAAAAGTATTCATTCGCCTTTATTTTATCACTAGATGGTTTTTATCCAAAATATATTGTGGAACACTAATCCGATTGTGAAAGGTGGGTGACATTTCAGACTACATTTTTTGTGCAGACATTTCTGTAATTCGTTGCTCGTGTAAAAAATTATATTGATTTGAAAATGAGTGAAATATCTGAAGAAATATGAAAAGAAATTTTGGTATCAATAATGAAATAACGTAAACTGTATTGCTGTAGTGTAACGAAAATTGGATTTAATACGAGAATACCAATCAATAAAAGCGACCAGCGACCATTGGCCAACAGAAAAGGAGTTGCGTTCCATCATGGCAATGTCAAGCCACACACAATCTTCCTTGAATCGAAACAAATTGACGGCACGCACTTGGTGGAAAGTTTTGATGCATCCACCTTATAGCCCGGACCTCCCACCGTCTCAGTCCATTTTCGGTCTCTTCATGATTTTCTGAAAACTGAAAACTTTAACAGCTTATCGGGGGCTTAACACATGCCATATATATCTCCTTTCCCACTTATCACTCATTAAAATGCAATTTGAATCAAATTATAGCAACACATTTAGTAGACATGACTGTTAGTGTAGTAAAGTGAGAATATTACCCCTTATTCTCTGAGAATAAAACAAGGGTTGCAGCAGCAGTATATCGTATATCCACCTACCACCTACTTCCTATGCTATCTAGCTACCATCACATTATTTATTGCATGATGGAAACAGGAAGAAAAAGCTTTAATTACTTAAATTAAGTTGGTCACTATTGGCAACCGACCAACAACTTGCCATAACATTCATTAACCTGGTCAGGTCATTAAATATACGACGACAGAATCAACAACAAAAATGCATTTACAAGAGAAGAAAGAAATGCCGATAACTGGAGAAACAGTAAAAACAAAAAGCAAGGTGTGTTCACAACAATAAAAATATAAAAAAAGAACTTTGAATATATACTAGAAGAAGAAGTAGAAGAGGAAAGGTAGTAGGACTGAGAGTTTGTTGGGTTGCCTTCATTTTTTTCTACATTTCCATATAATGATTGAGCATGACACATGTGTGTCGCGTGCAGCAGTTGCTATGTATTTATGGCGCCACCAAATAGCGGCAATGACAAGTTCAACGACATTTCTACGCTCACCCATCCATCCTATTAACAAACAACGTTCGAGGATGTTTTCATTCTTCGTTCGTTGCCTGTTTCCATTCTTTTTGGCACAGTAGTTCGATTGTAATTCAAACTAAAACCACCCTCATATAGACCACCTTACCTTCTTGTCTTATTCATGACATCGCTGCTCTGTTTGCTGTCTACCTACCCTAGTATCAAGTAACTGAACTGATGGTAAGGACAATAGGGCGTATACGCATGACGACACCAAGTTCAATTCACTCAGTTGTCAACAAACCAGGCCGAACAGAAAAAGTCCTTGCGTGCTCAAATCTCATTGAATGAAATTTTTCTAAGTTTTAATACCCAAAATTCATTTACTTGTTTGCTTGCTTCTGTTGTTTCCTCTATGCTCATTTTTTATGGCTTTTTATCTTGGCCCTGTTGCTATGACGCAGAAACGGAAACAGAAAAAAAAAATGTAAATGACAACAAAACAAATTCTCCGACCGGCATTGCTGACATTTGGCGCCAGTCGCATAATTCACCGGCTTTGGCTTGGTTTGACTTGGCTTTGGTATCGTCGCCTTTGCCCTTATTCTTTTAGTTTGGGGGTTGGTTGGGATGTATGGATGGAGAAGGTTGTTGGACGATTAACGCGGCAATATGAAACTTTTATGGCTCACACGCGATTTTCTTCTTTACGGCTTTTCCGTCTAATTTAGTATTTAAAGTTTGTTACTACTATTACTTAGTTGACGTTGAAATGATGTTGTTACAAAGATGTGACGTCATTCTTACAAGCATACAGCAATTACCTCTAGTGGGTGGATAGAAGGACGGACTGATATTTGCTCCAAAGAGGGAGGACAAACTTATTTGAGTATGATGTCATCAGGTTGTTTGTTTTTCATTTTGACAATTGCTTTCATTGGAAAAAAAGAAGATTTAGATATCTTGGATGAGTTGGTTTTTCTAAACATAAAATCATTTAAGGGATATAAGAAATAATTTCTACCTCATCATTTTACAAGAAAAAATCAATTATCAAGACATCTGTTTTATAAAAATTATTATTATTATTATAATTTTGCATTATTTCTTAAAAATAAAAACAATAAAGAACGAATAAATGATCAAATATTTCAAGTTTTTATTATAAAGTTTGCTTATGAATCGTTTGAAATTTTATGTGATATTTTTTTATTTTCTACTACCATATAATTTTTAGGAAATGAAAATTGACAGTAACTAATAAATAAATCTTCTTACTTGTCAATGCTAAATGAAAACACGAATTGAATCTGTTCTCAATACAAACATATCACACTGCATAAGTCAGATGCTTTTAAACATTCGGAAATTTTATCCTAAGTACTACATTTATTTTTATATTTCATGAATAATACAATATGTAATTTAATTCAATTTTCATTGACAAAAGCGTGCCATGATGATTATTTCTTCTTTCCTCTCTTTAATCCAAATGAAATGATTTGAGCGACTGAAACCTTTCTCAATCAAACGATGTCTTACATTTTAAATTGTTGACTTGACTTGACTTGACTTGACTTGATTCAAGACAAACAACATCTTCCACATCCTACCTATAGTTTCCTATCCTACACAAAACACTATGGAAATATTAATTTTGTATTTCTTCGTATGCATTTTTATGGACTTTATTTTCGAAGGAAAGAAAAACAAAAAGACACGGCACAGAACACGTCAAGAATTTGTCATGAAAACGAAATTAGCTTCGAAATACATTTTCTTGAGTTTTACTTTAGTCAGTGTTTTCATTTATTCATGTGAGTTGGTGGCGACGGGACCCATAGAGGCGGCCGTTGCAAGTGCGAATAAGAAATTTGAATATGACGTGCATCACTCACTCCTCCTCTTCCTCCTCCTGCACCAACTCATATAAAACACGACTTATCATAACAAACCACCCACTCGATACTCTTGCTTTATTGTTGTTTTTTTTTTTCTTTTTCCATAGCCTAAAGGCGCCAATTCAATGCTACAATAAACAACTGACACATCTCAATCAAGTCTTTCTGTCTGTCTGTTTCTCTATGGTGTGTTTTATCCATGGCTTTGTTGCAATGATTTAAAATGGAAATGCAACTGAAATTTCAATTAAGATTTCTTTCTACTCTTCAATTGACATTGTAGAAAAATGAAATGCATGCAAGATTAAGTAATCTTTCTTCTCCATTCTCATATCTCATTTTTAGGATTCAATTGTATTTAATTATCTTGTGATCTTGATACATATTCGAATATGTTGAATTATTTTATTTAAACAAAATATCTAAAGATACATAGATGGTGATGATATCATAAAAATAGATCAACAGTCCCACCACCACCAACCATGTCAAGTCAATTCAACTTAAGTGACATTAATTCAATTTCTGTTTCTTGTTTCACTTAAAAAAAATTACAATTTCAAAAAATTTATGCATGCCAAACATAGTCAGTTAGTCTGTCAGTCAGACAGCCAAAACAGTCGCCGACTTATAAATATAGGCAGAGATATAGAGGAGGGGATGGAAGCCCCCTCCTTAGGGGCTTTGAATTTTTTCGAGCACAACGACAAAGGTCAAGCTTAATTGAATTAACGCTCGCTGCTGCTGCTGCGGCTACTTGTTTTACTAAAGTGACTTCATTGAACCGACTGTCGCCATTCAAATGGTTGATTTTGTAATTGGGCTTAGGAGGATGAGGATAAACTTATAGAATTGGACAGTCGCGGTTGGTTGTTGGGTACAAATGGGTGTGTTTGCTTTTTCAATATCACACTAGAGAACCACCTCACATTTTGATTACAAGCAAAAATTAATTGTTTTTTGTAAAATTTTGTATCCAAAAACATTAATTATTAATAAGTAATCACAGTCAGCCATAGATGATCTAAAGAAGAAGAAAAAATTAGCAGTTTCGAAGCCAAAAGAAAACTTTAAATCTTCGCTTTATGACATCATACAAATGTACTTTGCTTTTTTGTTTTTTTAATGAAATTAGATAATTTTAATCACGAGACTTGTGGAAGTAACCATTGTGTTGTCACTTGTTACATTGTTTTCACATCTTAAAAAATAAAAGTTATTAATCTAATCCATTTAATATTTGGATATGTCGCTCGGGTTGTCAAGAAGCAAATCCAACTTTGGTCGCATTTTGAAAAGAAAACCAAAACCTGAGAGACTAGACTGAACTCATCTGATCCAAATCACTATTATAATTTTTTCCATATCGATTTAATGGGAATTTCGGGACACGATTCTATAAAATATTTTCAGAATAGAAAGTATGAAAAAGAAAAAAACAAAACCTTTACAAAAAAGTCAAATCATTGTTATTGAATAATATTGAAATACATACCCAAAAATGGGCTGAAGGGGGAGGATGAGGGAACACTACCTTAATTATATCAATTATGTCAGAAAGAGACAAATTAAAACACTATTAAAATGAAACACACAAAATAGAACCAACACTTTTTTATGACCTTTCCTGATGTCATACGTAATAATACCCAACCAAACCAAAAAAAAACCCATTCGACAAAAGTAACATAATTAAACTGGTTTAAATTCTGTATCTCTCTACCCCGCCCAAGCAATCTTTTCTCTTTTTCTTTTTTTTAAGCAAAAGTTCGAAGGTAAAGTTTAACCAACAACAAAAAGATATCGAGAGAACAAAACAACCTAATGAGAGAGATTTGGAGAGTGAGATGAGAAAAACACATATAAATTAACTTTGTGCTTCCGAGTTGCCCAATGTCTAAAGAAATTAAACTATAGTTTTAGTTTATTTTTTAATGTTTTAAATTGTTGTTTGTTTGTTTGTTTTTTGTCCGTGTGTGTGTGTGTGCCCGTGCGTCTCGCCTATGTTTTTCTTCTAAAATTCAAAAAATGATCGTAAAGGTGTGGCTCCTCTGCTCAACGTCAACGGCAGATCAACGCGGCGGCATTTGCCGCTATCATAGAAATTGAAAGAGAGAGAACACGAGCGGGCGGCGTACTGAAGTGTGATCGTACACTTTTCTTTACTCAGTTCGCTTGGTGCGTGTGTGTCCGAGTGAGCTTTCGTAATTCGTTTTCTCTCCTCTCTTTACTCAGAATCAGAAGGTTTGGTTTTTAGTATATGCCGATGCCGCCGCATTTACTCTCTTCATTTAGCGAATGTTGTGCACGTGCACATTATTTGTGCGGCAACAATTTAAAGTACACGACAGAGTGGTTCTCTCTGAGAGAACACTGTGGAATAAAAAGTGTTCTCTATTTGATTTATCATCCATCAATCATATAATAAATAATTATTGCAAATATTTTATTTAAATATTTGTTTATGCGATAAAAGAAATGAACAGGGCAAACAAAAGAGAAAAAATAATCGAGAAATAGTAATTCGTGGAATGAAAAAAAAATTCTATGAATTCCAAGCCGCCGTAGTCTTCAGGTTTCTTCTATTGTATTTCACCACTTACGAGTAAAATTGTCTATATTTTATTTTTCATATAAAAAATAGAAATATCACTTTACTTACCCTTTGTCGTTGTTGTTTCCTTTTTTTCTTAATACTTGTTATACACTTTGCTGTAAAGAGATAGAGAGCGAGAGAAAAACAAAGGAATACAATTATAAAGCGAAAATTTATAGTTTTAATGTCATAAACAATATTTAACAATTTTTGGACCTTTCCACGGTAGTTCAATATAAAGAACTCTTAGGGTTTATCAGGCGAATGTACTTATGTCTTCCTAAATGATGATCAGAGTGACCAGAGCCTTTTCTTGGCACCATGGATAGCCAATCATGAGCTCAGTCCAAGGTTGTGGTTATGATTCAAATTCAATTAGAATTTTTATTGACGCTTATCAATATAAATCTTCAGCTAGTAAGGGTGAGATAAGGCCTTCTTGCCTAGATATCTTACGTAACATAAAACTATTTATTATTTTTCATTTCTGATATTTTTTACATATTAAAACCTATGGTAAAAAACTAATGTCAATATAAAAGTCTCTTACTACAATAACTCGGGAAATGCTAATTAAGAGCTTTCATTGTTTTCACTTTATGTGCAACTTTTCCTATTTCACATACATGAAATCTCATTATCAATTATGTACTCAACTCCTACATCATAATCGCAACACTTCCTTCTAATTCCAATATTGCTTTCTTTCGCATAATCTCACTCATTCTTCGTATTTGCACATCTGAGAGATTTTGTAAATATTTTCAAAACAACAATTTCTCTTCAAATAATCATTACTATTAAACAACAATTGTTCATATGTATATGTATATACTTACATACTCGTATGTGCATAATACTTCCTAATATAATGACGCTGCTTGTCATGATAAGTTGGTTGGGTGGGTAAATATTTGTAAAAATACTCGAATGAGATGAGATCATTCAAATATTTATAAGTTGCGCACACGAACAAACAACAAGTAACTGAAATAACAAACACAACGCTATCGATCGATCTCGTCTTGAAAATGTTTTTCTCATTTTTCATTCAAATTAATATTCAAATAAAATTAAAATTATCAAAGATTTCATTCATTCATCCTTCCTCATACACAACACCCACAAGTACTTATAGAAAGAAATCTAATAGAATCTAGAACAGATTATAATTGAAATTATTTTCATTATAACAATCATCAAATTCTTGTTTTCCGAATCCTCGACTTAAGAAGTATGGAACTTGGTTTAAAAGGGATTTGCCACAAGTTCTTTGACAGCAACTGTGTTTGAATTTTATGAATTTCTACCGCCGGTTTTCTAGATTTTCCTATCTACTCTCTTTGCTCTCTCTCACTCTCCTCGTTAATGCAATCATCAGTTTAAAAACCTTTTCTTTTTTTTTTAAACAGTTTTGATGAATGCATTTCAAACCATTTCATTCAATGGATTGTTTGTTACGTAAATAAACATTCATCAATTATCCCATTTGAATAAATTATGAATGGATGATTGATTTATGTATTTAGGCGACATATTTTTGTCTTATAAACGGCGCCGCGCCATCTGGAGAAGAAATTTTAATTGACTAGTTGGATTTTTGTTTTTTGACAATGGCGATTAGAGGATTAATGATTAATGTGGCAAGCTGGAGAAAAAGATTGACACAAAGGTGCCTGGGAATGAAAACCCCAATTGGAATTGAGAAAAAATGGAAACCCACTTGAATGCAATTTGTCTCGACGGAGGTTGAATTGATTGCAGCAAACAACATTGAAGATGATGAAGAAGACAAACTGAGTAGGTGCTTAGTGTAAAAAATGAAAAACTTGATACATGTGAGGAGGTGGTACATAGGCAATGTTAAGTCGTACGTAGGTTGGAAAAGACCACGAGGAGGACGGCCTGCCAGAGACAGACAAGGGCAGACATAAATCTAAGAAGTATGTTCTTGTTGTTCTTTCCGCTCCTCTAGAGTGCACATACTCTATTGAAATGATGCTGTAACCTTCAACAGCAAATAAGAAATGTACAGAATCAAGAAGAACCTTTAAAAAGCGGAAGAAGAAGAAAAGGAGTGGATGTTCTCCACACCCAATAATTACTGTTGTTGTTGTTTCTAGTTAAGCTTAACAAGTCACAAGAAGAAACGCAGCCAAGACAACAAAAACATCTCATCAATAATTCTGAAAAACAACAAAAACCATTACAAATGTACAGTTGCATCGCGCATGACAGTGAATAAGAATTGCAACAACAATAACAACAACGAATTAATAAAAAAAAATCCTAATAAGAGAAGCGATAGCAGCAGCAGAGCAACAACTTGTGCGCTGTTTGCTACTCAACATGAACACAAAACAGATTTCTCCTTCTTAAAAAAAAAAAGAAGAAACAAGGAGAACTTAACAATTTTACTCTCTCTCTCTCTCTACTCGCTGTTCAGGCTACAAGCGTACTTAAAGAGAGGGAGGAGTTGCGATAGCGAGAAGAAGAAACTGAGTAAGATCAAGTAAAAAACAAAAAGCTTTAACTGAATGAGACTGACGGATGAGAAGATGATGCAGTTATTTTGAGTGAAAGAGGTGAAAAGGGAAATTGTTTCTATTACAGATCAGCGGTTCTTAAGCTTATGTAGGCACTTCGCGTCTTCCTCAGACCTACGACAAAAATATTCTTTTGGTTAAAATATATTGGTAAATTGCTAAAAATAAATGGTTTTTATAAAGTTCATGTCCAAATTGGTTCAGAGGTACCCGCGGCCCACAGCTTAAGAACAGCTGAGTTAGCTGCTGCTGACAAGGTAAGTCCAGAAAAAGAAGAAATGGAACACAACAACTCTACTTCATCAGAAAGAAAGCAAAATGAAAACAAAAAACAGGACACAAACAAGAAGAGGAACAACCCAAATGCATGATGACGTTGCACAGCCACGACACAATAACAACATCAACTTAACTTATGCATACATACATAATAACCACCGACCGACTGAAGAAAGGAAAAAAGTTGAAAATCAACTGTAAGCGACAAACAACAGAGAGACAGACAGACAGGCAGACTGACGAAATATATACACATTGAATTTCCAAGAGGGAAGAAGTTTGTAAATGAAGAAGGATGTATGGAGGCAGTCAAGTAAGAGGCTAGCGAGAATGTTGAGTTCTGGAGAGTTGGAGTTGACTTTGACATTGCTGTTAATTATTTATGCTCTTAAGGCATTTTGTACATACTCACACGTAGATACATACGAGTACGACATGAGTAAACGAGGTATGGTCATAAAATAATAAAATTAATACGTTCACATAAAAACCATGGACATTTGTCAGTCTGCCCGCGGCATTAGTTTGTAAGAAATCCAAATGGATATGATCTTTCGCGAAGACTTTATTTTTTTGTTTTAAAAGAAACAACTTACTACTATTACTTGATCAAGTGTGAGATCTTTTGAGTTCAGCCTGAGAAACAGAAAGGAAAATTGGTAAACTGATCCAATTAACCTGTCGGTAGGTTAAATGTTCCTGTGATTGCTGAAATTTATGTACAACAATTTTTCACAAAATTCTAGCCATTTGTCTAGTTATTCTACATTCAAAACTCAAAAAGATTATTTTTTTTTTTTTTGCTCTATTCATATATCAATTTGACCGCAAGCCCCTCGACCATTGTCATGTTGTCAGAGAATTGCATTTAATCAAAGGAAGTAAAAGTGCATAATAGAAATTTAATAAATAGGCAATGAGAGAACTCTAAATCGATTAGGTTTTTCTTTTCTTTTGAAATGCAATAAAAATCGTAAATAATTTCACACTTGTAATAACACACACACACACACACACACACATTATTAATGAAGATAATGAAAATGAAATGAATTCAATTATTTTTTAATTTCTATTATAAAATTGAATTTCATACTAGCAACACTCAATGCAACCAAACACAACAGACAAAATTGCAACACTTAATTAAAAGTTAGAAAAATAGTTAGGGGTTCCACCGACAGTTTAAATCCCTCCCTCTTGTACATGCACAAATATGTAAAACATAATGCATTTCTGAACAATTAGAAAAAACTCTAATATGGAATTAAGTTTGTCTAAAGTTTAGATTAAAACTGGTGGTTTTTAAGGTTTCATATATAAACTTCTTCATATGGAAATTATTTGTCTAAACGCATCTGTTTCTTATGTTATATTAAACATTTCATCTTTTCAAAGTTTCAAGCTAAATTACGTTTAATTATTTTTCATTACGAGCCCGCGTCCTAGTTCTATGTGTTACAAACATCATAGCACAATGATAATACTTAATGCATATTCATATCCACAATGGTGTGAATGGTACATGGGTATAAGAAACAAATGGTCTTTTGCATGACTTTCATTTCTTCTTGCTTCAACGCGTCGTTGCTGTTAAACGATGTTTGTTGTTTGAGAAATTGTAGAAAACGAATAGGAGGTGGGGTGGAGTGGAGAGAAATGGAGTTGATTGGTGGTATCGGTTTTCAATGTCTTGTAGCAATAACGAACGAACGAACGAACGAGGCAAAGCGATGACTTTCGTTCATGTAGAAAAGTGAAAAGCGTTTTTCGGTATTGTCGAGAGTAGTATGTAATTTTCAAGCCGTCAACCGTCAACAACATAGCATACATGATCATTTATAATAAAAATGTTTTATTATTATAGGTAATACAAGTCTGGTCGGCGTCGTCATCATCGTTCATTGTCTTTCCGCACAACAATTATAAAATAAAGAAACTTTAATCTCTTCTATAGCAACAACAAGGAGGAGGAGAGCAGATTCGTTATTCAATTCAAAATTTCATGATCTGAGCGAGTGCTGCCGGGCTTTTGTTTAAGTAGATACATATACTAAAACTAACTGAAGAAGAGAATGGCAACAATAAAAGAGAGATATAGAGAAGGAGAGAAAGAAGTAAGGAAGGCAGAGGCGAAACAACGGTAATCACTACTTGGATTATGTAAGCTCACAACAAAACACAAAAACAAAATATGTATTTTTAAGTAACAAAAGAAATAAACAAAACTTAGTCTGTGTCTGCCTTAGTCTTTTTCTTCTTCTTTTTTGTAAAGTCACTTAATTCAGAAACACGTTACGTTTATTTTTATTGTGCTTTTCTTTTTTTTTTTTTGGCTCTTTAGAGTTTATTGCCATATTCTCATTGTTTGTTTGTATTGATGTCGAATTTCATTATTACGGATGCACGTTATTTTGGTTGTTATTGTTGCTCTTTTGCTATTACGTTGAGTCCCATATAAGACGAGAGACATACGAGTACAATGTTTGTAGATACGAAAAAGACAAAAGAAAAACTTGTTTCATGTATAAAAAGTAGGTTATTGTTATGAAAACTTATACACTCAATCATTACTCACTCACATGATTAGGATAGATTTCAAGGATAAACACATGCGAACATACATGCTTGTACATATGATTCTGAATAGAAATTTAAATTAGTTTTAAACACTTCCAATTGATATCACTCTCCTCTCTCTCACACACACACAAGTCTTATTCAACCAATTTGTTATGCTACTTATAAAACATGAGATAGAACCACACTTCGATTAGAATGAGAAAACATTAATTTTTCCAATTCAAGTCACGTTCGCATACTTAAAGAACAAATACACTCTTTTACCCACCTTTATCCATTCAAATCACTATTCGACTACTAACATACATATGACACACAGAACAATTTAAATAAACACAAGGCAGCCGGTCGGTCGTGTCGGTTGCTTGGTCGGCAAATGTAAGCCAACTTTGTCGTTGGCAAAAACAATGATAAGAGCTGTTAGATGAGATTAGTGCCAGGCACAACTCTCTATCTCTCTTCGGCAATGATAAGCAGTACTGAGAGCCCTCAACAAGACAGGCCGCTAGTAGGCAAATGAATGACGAATAGAGAATGGTTTGTTGTTCAAGTTTTAAAATTAATCTCTTTTTTTGTATATTTGTATAAAATATTTCTTGTTAGCTTTATCATTTGGTCAAAGTTAAGTGCGCACATAAATGCAGCATATTTTCCTTGTCTCAAATACAAGATTATTAAAACAGAAATAAGAGAAAATAGATTATGTTCATTAATATAAAGAGGAAGCTGAACTGCCTTCAATTTTATTGATTCGCTCTCCATGGTTTGCATTAACAAATTCACACAAAAGAGCATTAATACAAAACCTTAACCTTGAGCTGCCGTAAACTTACAAAATTATTGGGCAAATATGTATAAGAGATGTGCTTGAATACATTCATATGCCGTTTTGAATGAATAAATGTAGGAAATTATTCGTATCTGTTAATGTTGACAGCTTGCAAATACATACCATACATACATAAGTATACTTATTCCTCATTACTATTACTACTACCTACTTCCATCATTTTAATTGATTCCTTTTTAATGTTTTAATGGTTGGAAACCAACTGTGCAATGATTCTTTTATTATTATATTCTTTAATTATACTTTATATTAGTCATTCACTGATTTTAACCATTGATCTGCTGATGATCGCTTAATCGCCGGTTGTATGAGTGATTTTTAAATCTGTTTTTAGTGAACGACGGCGATGCGGCGCTTCTGTTTCTTTAACAAACATCAACAATACACAGCAACTGTATATACAAGTATAATTGTTATTGTTATTGTGTTGTTTTTGGTGTTGTTGTGGTGTTAGTAGTAACTAAAAATTACGGGAAATGTGACACTTGAAACACAATTGTTAGCGTTGTTACTATTATGTATTTGTGTTTTTGCTACCGTTTGGTTTGGGATTGTTTCTGTTTTTCTGTTTGTTTTATTTATTTTACTATCTTCATCATCATGTGTCTATGGCTGTTTTATGTACGAAAACACATAAACAAACACACACACACTCACACACACACACATTCACAATAATTGACTAACTAAATTTTGTACTAATTTTTCATTTCCGTTTTTTCCTTTTGTTGTTTATCTTGTTGTTGTTGTTGTTGATGTCATTGTACATATAGTCATCTCGTCAGTCAGTCGATCGGTTATAGTCTCATTGTTGACAACATCCGTTGATTATGTATTTTACGCCCTCGGCCCAAAGTTGCAAATTTTAGTGATTTTTCCATTCCACTGGAAGAGGAAGTCATCTCTCGCTTCCTCCATACAAAATCTATTTTTCCGCAACAACTCTGTTGCTTGTTAATTTCTTTATAATTCCACATTCTCACTTAAAATGACAAAAATTTGAGTAAAATAAAAGAACTATGATTTTCTTGTCTGAACAATGAAGAATCTCTTAAGAATTTTCTACATAAAGCAGCAGAATTGGTCCAATCAGATAATAAACTCTTCCCTATCACATATTATTTCTGCATGAGAAAGTAGATCAATTGGGGTGTGAAATATCGATCAACCGATTTAGTTATAGCTGAGAAATTATTTCAAATCTCTGATATTATTCACTACTTTTGTTCAATTTCAATGGAATACAATTTAGTATTAAAAATTGCGAGAAGATCAACGTTAAACAAGAGATAGAGAGATCGGATCGGAGAATATATACCATACTCGTATATATATATATATATATAAAACAAAATGTGGGTATATTTAAAATTGTGGTTAAAATGCTTCAGTAAATTTGTAAGTCAATTTTCTCTTCTTCTACTTTATATCATTTTGTGGTTTATGATGTGTCGAACTGGGGGAAGAGGAGAGTAAGTAAATCAGTAGAGAAAAGGTCTAAAAAAAATATACATACAACACAATAAATGAATAATATAAATAAACTCAATTTGATAAAATCGTTTGATCTGCATTGGTACATCTTCCCCTTTTTTTTAAATTTTTTATTGGTGTTGTTTTTGTTGTTGGATAAACATGACAAAGAATATAAAATAATCAAAACAACATGACAAAGAAAACAAAAAAAAAAACACAAGTAAATTGAAATTAATTCACATCCAAAACATCAACAGTAACAGCAAACAAAGAAAAAGCAAATCACAAATGAAAAAAGTGCTAAAATGCAAAAAGAAAAAACTACAAATTCAAATGAGCATCTAACAATAACAACAACAACTACATTTGACCACATCCACATGAGTAAACATTGAAAACAAATGAAAAAACAAACTGCTAAAATAAAAATTGTGTTATTTTTAAAATCAACAAAAAAAATTTTATCGTGATAATGTTGAATATGAGATGACGTCATACCACAACTAGAACTACTTAGTTTTAGTTTCGAGGGTTTGCTCTTCAAGTTAAACAAGTTGCTTCTTATTCTTTATTTCAACAAATGGACTGAATCCCTCTTTGTCGAATTACAGAGTAAAGTTCTGGTGGAACGAACGCCTTAAGCATGGACAAAAAAAAAAACTGGATTGGCAGGCTCATACGAGTATCAACATCAAATGCCAGTAGCAGTATGGAAACAAGCTTCTTCTTTAAACCTTTATGGATCACTCCGGCTACTAGTATAGAGCTCGGTTTGACACTTTAATAATGAGAATGTTCTGAAGAGATTTGATGAAATCACTCGATGATAAAAGCCGAAAAATTCAGTCGAATAAACTCACCATTGGCTTACTACACTCTATTATTGCCATGCCAGTTAGTCCGAATCACTCATGGTTTGCCAAGGGCCACACCCCTCCGCCACGAGGCTACACTTTTACATTCTACAGACCTTGCAGTTAAAACAACAACTTTAATCAATATCAGAGGTTAAAGAAACTACACTTATGTATTGTATAATATTAATTGATTAATGTATTGTTATTAAGCAGACACAAAAGGCCAGTAATTTCAATGAAGACTTAGATTACGGAAGGACGGGAGCTAGTCACTACAGGCCTCGGTTTTGCCTATTGTAACATCATTTTGTGTAGAGTATGAAATAATTTGTAAAATCGAAATGATTATAATCTCTGTTCAGTTCAGTTTTTGTAAATGAAAAACAACGAAAATGCAAATGTAAACGACTAGACAACAACAACAGGAATAGTTAAGATGATGACAAAACGTCGACTCGAGGGGGCTGTGATGGCTGCAAGCTGAATAAGTGAGTGTTGATGAAAATTCCAGTGGAATGCAATTAAATTGTTATGCTGCTAAACAATTGAGATGCATACAACACGAAGGATGGTTGGATAGATGGATGTATAGAATAAAACAAGTGGGAACGCGATGGTTGGTTAAATGAAGAATGCAATTGAATTTGTCATTATATTACACATGCATAACACAAAAACACATGTTTCAACACCATAAAAATAAAAAACAAAAATAAAACATATTTTACACATATTGATAAGATAACACACACATTCACGGTGTGAAGAGATAACATAAGACAATCAGAGAGCAGGGAAATTGTGGGCAGAGGAAGGAGAATCATTAAAGGAGCAACTAAAGAAACTTGAATTATTGGATAATAAAAGTCAATAAATAGAACAATCAACTATTAAGCACTCATTGTCACCCTACACACACAAAACCAATAATAGAATACAAATTGAAATCATTGATGAGAAATATGACAAAGGCGAACGAAAAAAAAAGCTAAAATAAATCTGAATGAGAAATTCATTGCTCTTCATTCTTCTTCATAGATTTCTCTTGTGAATTTTCTTATTTTTTATAAAACCCAGATGATGAATACATATGTATGTTTATAAAGCAAAATCTGAATAGATTTATACATAAAACATAAACAAAAAGTCTTTTAAAATTGCAAATGATGAGCAAAAATAAATTTCATATTTTATTCTTCTGCTTCGCCTTATTGTTCTTCTTCATTTCCTTAACAAAAGATTGCAATAATTGAAAGGAAGAAGAAAAACTAGTGTAGGCGACTACGATAAATCGAAGAATTTTGGTAGAGATTATCGGGGTGTGGTTGCTTGCCTTTTCAATAAACAAGTTTTCTTTTTCTTCAAAGTTTGCAAATACGTACAAACAATAACAAAAACAAAAAAAGAGTTTATCAGTTTAGCAAACAACACATAATTTTATTGCACTTTTGTGTGGCTGCGTGTGAGTGAAACATAGAAGAAGCAAAAGAAACACGAGGTTAGAGTCAAACAAACAAGCAAAAACAACGTTAAGTTCCAAGTAGGTCAACAGACAGTTTGTTTTTTTGCTGTTGTTAACTGTGGCTCTGTGTGTGTGTGTTTGTATATGTTCAAATTGTACGTATTTAAGAGCGTGCGTGCGTCTGTGTAAGGCGTGTTTGAAGGAGTGAATGAGATTAAGCGCAAAGTGCAATGCGATAGAAACAAAATAAAGTCAATTCCAAGAAACAATTAATATGTTTATGAATCTAATGAATTATGGAACCTATTGGTTCATACTAACAATTTGATAAAAATATTGAAATAGGAAAACAATAAAAAATTAATCTTTAAGCATGTATGTATGTGTATTTTGTATTCAAAAGATGAGACAACAGTCATAGATAAACATTCTTGTGCTGAATAGGCAATATTATTTATCATTTAAATACTTTTCATTAATTGTACTAATCTTTATGATAAATCATTCATACTTATGTATTTCAACGAGTAGAGAACATGCAAATTTTGTTTCTGGCCTTTTAAAGACGGAAATGGTGATGTTGGTGAAGGGGCACCAAATTCAATTCAAGGATAGTGAACTGTTGGAATTATAAAACATACAATTCTTAAAGAAATAGTTACACATAACACTTTAAATGTTGATAGATTGACTTTCGATGGAAATTCATAGGTTGACAAAACACCGTAAGTTAAACTACATACTTGCCCACAGCAGAAAGAGACATCTAGGACGCTATTAACCTATGTTCTATGTATCACATTGGAACTAAACTTTGTGACTTTTTTATACAATTCCATCCTATTTGGTTGTGAATATATGCAAGATCTGAACCCCTCCCCCTTTTCAGTGGTGAACTCATTTAAAAAATACAAGTACAAAAGACAAAAAACGATCGCCCTTTAAATTTCATTCATTATGACCTTTAACCCCTAAGCATTCATTACACACGATTAATTGAATTTCCAAAGATACCCAAATCGTAGAACACAAAATAGAAATGAATAAAATCAGCAGCATCTATCTATTCGAACCATGAATCAGGAATATAAAATATGTATGGAAATTTCCTTATAGAAAATATGAATAAATATATTGCTTGCGATTCTCATTTTTTTTTTTAGTTAAAACCAACATCAAACGCTGCTATAGAGGAGACAAGCAACAACAAAAAAAAAAAAAATTAAAAGTGAAATATAAAAAGGCAACCAAAAAATAGATTATTGCTCAATTTTATAATTTGTATTATATTTTTTTGTTGTTGTTGTTGTTATGCACGACGAATATGAAGCAGCACAAAGCATAAATGAAGAAGGCGAAAATCGAGAGAAAAGAAAAAGAAAAAAGAATTTAAATTGACCAACTGAGGAAAACAAAAAAAAATTGAAAAACAGCTCAGCAGCAGCAACTGCGAAAGGGGAATGGGTAACAACAAACATCATCATAAGCGAACGAACAAATATGACGTCATCCACACAAACAAAAAGAAAGTACAACATTCATAATAAGAAAATGAGATAGGGGGAGTCAGTAAAATGAAAATGTTAATAGCAGAAAAACAAAAAGTAAATCAAAGTCGAATAATTAATACTTAAACTTACCCGTCTTTTGTTTTACTCCTCTTTTGAGTTGTCTTATTGGAATAAGAAGGAAATGTGATGTTGTGCGAGATGTCAATAACAACAAGAAGAAATTATTCGGCGTTGCGACGACGAAGACACAAAAAAAACACGACGACGACGATGAACTGAAGCACGATACTCTCAACACATATAAAAAGACAAACCACGAACACACCGCACGCACACTATTAAATGTTTTACTCTTCTTCTTCTCGTTAAGTTTGATGAGGCACCTTCTGCTTTCTCGTTCACTCCTGGTTATATGTTAATCTATCTATACTTTTTCTCTCTCACCACACAAAATCGGCTGCGACTATTATATGAGACAGGACAGGCGGCTTTAGCTATAATGGATTGATGATATATAAAGCGTATGATATAAAAAAGAATTTATTATTTAATTGAGAAAAACTTAATTTGAAATTAAATTTTGTTCAAATTTTTATTTCGACTTTGTTTTCTATTGAAATAATTATATTTTCAACATCATTTAATTTTTGTCAATATAAGTAAATATTTTTGTGGCGGCAATGATGCGCGTCGTCCCAAATAGGAAATCAATCACTTTAATTTTAGCACACAAAATGCAGATAAAATCACTTTAATATTTTTAAAATTTATTATGAAAATATAGTAAATTTAATTGAATTCTTGTAATTTTTATTTTTTTCCTATTAATTCACACGTACTTCACATCCGAGAATCCGTTTGAAAAACTGACTTTATCGAGCTACGAAGCAAAACTGCGCGCAAATAGTCCAACGAACGAGCAATAGATGGCACGAAGCCGAAAGTAATTGAGAAAAAAACCAGTGGAAGTGACTCGACTCCACTGGGAGAAGTTTGATAAAAGTTAATTATAATCAAAATTATATTTATAATATAAAATAAATTACTGAAACATTTAATAAAGTTTAAAAAAGAATAAATCATTATTTAATTGCAATTAATAGAAATATACAATTGGGAAAGATCTCTTTCCAATCAAAAATAATTTCCTCTCTTAGTTTCTTTTTATATCTCTCTCATTCTAGAGCGCAGCTGCTTGCTTATGACAAATTCATGTGCCTAAGTGAATACACTGTATATGTTATAAAACTCTCTCGTTTCTATCTCTTGCTGAGGAAACATGTTTGTTGGAAGAAGCTCGTCGTTTGCTTATACGAACGAAAATGTAAAACTGTGGAATCCTGCAACGCCCAAAAAGTGGACGCAGAAGAATAACAGTAGGAAAGAAAAAATATGATTTTTTTATTATATCCTGATCGACACGGAATCCATCTACACATCGCATAGAAACACACCGGCGCAACACTGTGCAAATCAAGGGCAGGCAAGCAGCCAGTGATGTATGGGAGTGTGAGTGGTTGCCGCCACTGTAGTACACTTCTAGGTATTCACAACAGTGAATTTAAAAGAACCGTTTTGTTCTCGCTCTTGTTGAACAGTTATAACTGTATCACACACTCCCTATATAAATATTATAGTATTATTTATTACAAGCACTACAAGTCTCTTTGATTCATCATCATCGATTATGTCACATTATGATTTATCAACACACCACTAACGAAACTGCGTACAAATGCGTCAATTTAAACCGGTCGCAATTTGTATATTTCCTATCTCCTTGCACTAGATTTTTAAATAAAAACACATACACACTTATGGTTACACGACGTACTTTGTATAATTGAGATAGAGACTATGTATATTTGGATGTTTGGATGCGTGACCACTTGATTCCGATTCGTTGGATTTCTGAGCGAAAAAACACACGCACTCAACACCGAAATTCTCGGTTCGAAGTAGCCGCACTTCGTTCCAGTGGTGACTGGAAAGACAAGTACTGCGCGAATGCAACTCTGCTATATGACGCCGATTATCGTTTTACAGCACTGCATCATCAGCTGTTCGTTGGCGTTGCGTTGCGTTGCTTCACTACCTACCCACTACCCTGTCAAACAATCTTTTAATCAATTCATACAGCCCAACGTTGCTGAACGCGCGTGTTAGAGAACAAATAGTTTTTTAGTTTTAAGGCTTCAAATTCCTTTAATGCCGGTGTCAAGTTAAATATTGCAAGGCACAGCATTAAAAAACGGTGTGTGTTTATTTTATTGACAAAATTATCTCTCTGTGATTCATTAAACAAAATGTTTAAAAAAATCTTGCAGGCATTTTCGATTTGTTTTGTTTTTGTTTTTATTTTTTGTTATAACTTAACTAAACGTTTACAAAAATAACGCAAAAGTAAGCAAGAGGAAGAAGAATCGTAGTAAAAAATGGGTCGGAGTCGCAGCCCCTCCTCGCCATCGTTGAGACGCCGAGAGAAAGAGCGTAGTGAACGTAAGAAGCGGCGTGAACGTCGCTCCAGAGAACGTGATGCAGCCACCACAAGTAGCCGGTCTGGCACACGGCGTGAACGTGAGCGTATAGGCGGAGGGGGAGGTGGAGAAAGGGAGAGAAGTCGCAGTCGTGAAAGAGCGCGCGGAAGTCGGCGTTCGAGGTGAATAATGAAGTGTAGTGTACCCCAAAAGCGATAAGTATAAAGTACTAAACGATTTATTTTCCAATATTTAGAATTAAGTCGATATTTGCATGTTATCGTTGTAGGTGGGATAGCATTCTTGGGGTTTTTTAGTACATTTTTTTTTTTTTTTTGGGCGCCTATGCAACACTGATTTTATTCCGGTGTTTGCTTGGCTCGAAATTACCACGTGAAGTGAAATAAAGAAGAAAAAAGCTTTTGATTTCACAACAGCGGGGAAAAATCAGACCACAAACAGGCTGTAATAGCAGACAATAAAACGTAGAACTCGAACGTAGAGCTGCTCATAAGTAAAACAAACTAACTAAAAGAAATAAGTCTAACAAAGTGAATTAAAGTTTTGTAAAAAAAAAAAAATGGCTCTACGCGTACAGTTCGAGAACAATGATGACATTGGGGTCTTCAGCAAACTCACAAATTCATATTGTTTGGTCGCCATTGGGGGTTCGGAAACATTCTATAGTACCTATGAAGCCGAATTAGCCGAGACCATACCCGTTGTGCATGCCACAATTGGTGGTTGCCGCATTCTGGGACGACTAGTCGTGGGCAATCGCAATGGGCTTTTGGTGCCCAATTCCACAACAGACGTCGAATTGCAACATTTGCGCAACACACTACCGGATTCCGTGAAGGTTCAACGCGTGGAAGAGCGTCTTTCTGCCTTGGGCAATGTTGTCGCTTGCAATGACTATGTTGCTCTTGTCCATCCAGATTTGGATAAAGAAACTGAAGAGATCATTGGTGATATACTCAATGTGGAGGTTTTCCGTCAGACAATAGCCGATAATACACTTGTCGGCTCCTACACAGTGCTGAGCAATCAAGGTGGCATGGTCCATCCCAAGACAAGCATACAGGATCAAGATGAACTCTCATCGTTATTGCAAGTGCCACTTGTTGCTGGCACAGTTAATCGTGGTAGTGAAGTACTTGCCGCTGGCATGGTGGTCAACGATTGGATTTCATTTGTTGGCATGAACACAACTGCCACAGAGATTTCGGTCATCGAAAGCGTATTCAAATTGAATCAAGCTCAGCCAGCCAGCGTAACAACAAAATTGCGGGCTGCACTCATTGAGGATATGTCCTAAAAAAGATTACGTTTTAGTTCACATATTAGTTTATAAAGGAAAGGAAGAAATCCTAATTGCCATCACTTGGCGGCGCCTGTTTGATTGAGTGGTTGATGCAATCATTCAAATGGTTGTTTTTGAATAAATTTTAAGTGATTTTTTTATAGAATATTGTAATAATTTATTTCATTTAAGAGAAATAAAAAATTCACTATTATACATAATTACATTCTTAAATGAAATTAATGAATTTGGATGCGTCTCATTTAATGTAAATAGGAATGTTGAATAGGTATAAGATGGGAACTTGATTATTAACTATAAAGAAAAATAATAGAATAAAGGGAAGATTTCCGGTTAAAAACTTGTTTCATAGCCTAGGTACACAAGCCAAAATTGAAGTAGTCAGTCAACCTTGAAACAAACAACATCATGCTGCAATTCAATTGGCACAATGCAGTATTTCTTATCAAGAGGAGGAAACTGTTGTTGTTTCTTTTTTTTTGTATTATCATCATAATGCATATTTGATTAAATTTATTTTCTATTCATCTTGATATTCATTCTGTTCACATATGTTTGTATATAGATCACGTTCTCGTGGACATCATGGTGGCAGTGGTGGTGGTGGTGCTGGTTCATCAGCACAACAAGCAGCATCAACAAGCAGCGGCAGTGGTGGACCCTCGACATCGCGGCGAGCGACACGCAAAAACAGATCTACAACAGATTCGGAACGACCGAAAATCAACGAAGCCGATTTGGAGGGCAAGTCACCGGAAGAGGTTGAAATGTTGAAGACAATGGGTTTCTGTACGTTCGACTCGACCAAAAACAAGAAAGTCGAAGGAAATGATGTCGGAGAAGTACATGTAATCCTTAAGCGCAAGTATCGTCAATACATGAATCGCAAGGGTGGTTTCAATAGGCCACTCGATTTTGTTGCATAGCAGCAGCAGAAAAAACATAGTTCACAATGGCAGCACAATCAACATCAACATGGACAAATTGTTGCTGAAGCAGCATAATATCCTGTTATTTCAATGTTCTTTTCTTGTTGCTGCCAGAACTACTACAAATACTACTTACTTACCTGCAATTTTATGCAATAGACCGGTTTACAAAATTCAAATTCTTATTCAAAATTTCCACCACACAATACCTCATACAAACAACAATAGTTTATAAGCAAACTTTTATTTAGTTACTCACAATTAGTTGATTAATTGTTAAGCATAGAAGAAGAAAAACACGAATGTTGTTAGAGAGATTTGGGAGTTGTTACAACATGTAATGCTGCTGTTAAAATGTGTGTGTGCTTGCTTGTCTCAAGTTAACACACACTGTTAATTAACAATATTAACAGTCGTGACAAATAATTTTAACAGTCCCCGAAGCACAATTCAATTTAATTCATTTTTCCTTCCTCAAAATGCTTTTTAAATATTTAAAGTAATTAATGCTTAATATCTTTATTATTATTATTATTTTCATTTTATATGTTTTTGGAGAAAATATTTACATTGTGTGCCATTCCAATCCAATAGAGAACGAGCGAGGCACAATAATTGTTGTGGAAGTTAATGAAATTTATTTTCAAACATAAGAAAATGTCGAGAATAAAATTCTTTGATTTTCATGACAACACAACAAATTAACAAAATGGAAGAAACAAAATCCAACCAAACACAATCAACAAAATTGGCAACCATAAATTACTTAAAGTATTTGAAAACAACAACAACAACAACACACAGAATCAATCAATCCCCATAAATCCCTTTAATTATCCTCCATACGCTGCAATAGTACAATTTTTTATACACTTGTTATATATATACATAGAAATTTTATTTACACACACACACACACACACACACCAAGTACCTAAATATAAATCCCATTATTTCCTTTAACTAACCCCGTATAAACCCCATCATCAACATCAACAAATCATTATAATTGTCAAATCATAAAACAATAGAAAGAAAGATATACTTATATAAAAATTATTATTTTTCTCTTACATTAATTGTTATTTATATAAACAGAATCACACACATAAGTGCCGTACCAATGCCAATTTTTGCAAAAAAAAAAAAAAACAAAGTTGTAAAATTAAACATAATTTTTTTTATAAAATGTGCAGAAAATGATCCAGAAAGCTTTGCTGCTCTGTTAACTTTGTATTATGTTAACAGTACAAGCGTCTCTGTTAAGCATTTAACAGAATAATAATTTTTATACGCAAATTTTCTACTTCAAACGAAAAACAAAAAAAAAAAAAATAATATAGAATTTTTTTTAATATACATGATTTTTTACTACAACAACAACAGGAACAACAATGAAAGCAATAGTTAAATATTTGGCCATAACGCGAATGAAATAATTATAACAATTTGGACCCACACACACCACACACAACTCATAGTTTTTAGTTTCAACGAAATTGCAGGGATTTTTTTATATTGTATTTTATTTTTATTAACAAATAAACTTTAAGTTTTTTTTAAAAGAAAACAAACATAATTCTTCATTTATACATTTGGCTGTTGATTCTTCATTGTTTTACTATAAAAACGAAAAAAAAAAAAAAAAAACTCTGGAATGTATAAAATTTTAGTTTTAATTATTTAGTTGATTAAATTGATTTTAGTTTTTAATTAAGACAAAAAATTGTAATTTATAAAATTTATTAAATTATAATGAAAAATGAAAACAAATCACTTAAAAAGAAAAGATGACAAAAACAAAATAAAAGAAATTCAAAATTCAAGTGAAACGTGTTTTTATTCAAAACAGTTGCTGCCTAACTATGCATCTTTTAAAGGCCACAAGGAGTTAGCTACCCATATCGAACCGAGTCCTCTCCAAAACAATCAGTCTCAATTAAGTGTCCATAATTCCTGTAACGCTGTAAAGAGGGTTTATTCCAGATATGGATAACCTTCTTCCGCATACATCAATGCAACTATACTGAAAATGTTCCACGATTGTAATTTCTGTGGTCTTTTAAGACAGATGCCTCTTACATCTTTCATTTCTAAGCTCAATAGTATTTCTAACATTTTATTCTGGCCATGATACTCTACTGATTAAACAGTATGTATTCATTTTTCCTCAACTGAAAAGGAAAAATTACAAATACTTTCAATATCTCTACGTCCTGGTATCCACTTGATATTTGTATCAGAGGATTGCCTAGTGGTTTGCTAGTACCATATATTGTAATATCCCTCACATCCAGGTGATGTCATGTGAAGAGTGTCACAGCATGCCCATCAAAAGCTGAGGAAATTGAAGTGGCTACTACGTGCAGATAGTAACTGTAAACTGATGTTTTATAAACATATGGTGGGTGGACCCTGCCTGGCATTGTGGCATACAGGATTACGTTGATTGACTGGAGTAGACTTGTGTTTGAAACGTCGGAATCCCTGATATATCATTGCATGACCAAAAAGTGACTGTTCAGGCCAAAACCATCAATGAGCATTATTTTTTTTTTAATGAAAATGAAGCAGTTGATGGTAATCCATATCGGTGGATGTTGGCTCATTATGTTGCGTGAAAAAGGTCTTCATGGATTAAATTTTTCAACAAGACGGTGTGCCACCGAATCTACAAGTCTTTGACCTCTCCGAAATTCTTTTTGTCGAGTTATTTGAAAAGTAAAGGGTACGCCAAAAGCCTTTGACCATTGACGAGATAAAGGCAAATATTCGTGCCAAAATCATTGCTATAACCAATAAAGGTAGCGACTTAATTGGATGTTGTATTCAAAACCAAGTCCAAATAAATTGTAAAGGACCAAATTGAATAGAAATACCACATAAATACAAAACTGCATAAAAGAGTTCGCACTCAGTACTTAAGACTTCATCACCCATTATTATTTTGTATCAGTTCAGATCAGAGTATAAAAATTTGAACTTGAAACTTCTTCCTCATCGTTGTACACCAATGTTTGAAGGCGGATACCATTGTAAAACGTTAGTCTATATAATCTTGTAAAATACAATAATATTACAAAAAAACAAACAACATTTTCATAATTTATTATCATTGAGTTACACAATACACATTTATTTATTTTAGTTTCTTTTTAATTTCATTATTTTTTCAGCATTTTGTTTTAACAGAAAATTATTTTGTTTTAGGTTTTTTTTTTTTAATATAATTTATTTTGTATATTTTGTTAAATACTTTTCTTTCAAAGGCGACATTGTTTATTCTCTTGATTTTTAATAGTTTACACATGAAGATGATTATGATGATGCTGGTGATGATGGTTATTTGTTACTTGTTGAAAGATTTAATGACTTTAAAAACAAAGAAATACTCAAAATTAATACACAATTGTTGTTTTCTTGGGTCGTTGTGTGTTGTGCTCTTTCCTTCTTAGCAACGCATCATTCAACCACTAATAAATAGCAAATAATACCATCATTTCTTTTCTTTTCCTTTCCATTCTTATCTAATTCAATTTTACATATGTTCATTTCCAAAAGTTTATAAAATTAAATGTGATTCGAAAAAATTATATAATATTGAAGTAGTAAAAATGTGGTTACGAAATTATTGATAAAATTAAGAGCAAGAAATGCATTAATTTCTTCTTCTATCTACGTTCTTTCCATCTTTCATTCTATGTATATTCTTTTAAATTATTAAATTAAGTATTAGGTTAGGTTAGATTAGATTAGGAGAATTGAATTGTTAGTAATCAATAATTAATTTAAGTTAGTTAATTTTTTCTTAAAACTACAAGTTGAAATAAAATATGTGATTCCTCAGTGTAAGTTTAAGGGTATTTTCTTTTTTTTTTTTTTTTTGATTTTCGATTTTTGTTTCCATTTTTTTGTTTTTGAATTGAGTTGCAGTTCCTTATTTCTTTTTATGGTAGCTTATTTTATTCTATTGTGGTTTTCTGTTTTTATTTGAATTGAATATATTTCTATTATTATAAAAATCAATTTTGGCATACTAAATTTAAAGACAAAAAAGTTCTACGGAAATGAGTTCAAGTTTTGTTTTTTTTTTTTTTGTTTTCATAATTTTTGTGCGTTGAATGTCTATGAAGAATCCTTGAATATGTTTGTGTGTGTGTGTGTCTGTGTGTTGTGAGTGTATTTTTGTGGAATTGAGAGAAAAACTTCTCAATATTATTGAAATTTACTGAATTTACTTTGTTTACCGCACAAAAATTTCAGTTCAAGTCTTTTGTTTGTTTGTTTTGATTTGTTGTGTTTTCATCAGTTTCCATTGTTTAGATTGTTTTCCTTTTCCCCCAAATGGTGTTGATTTTTAGTCTGCTTTACGCGGTTTTCGTTTACGTACTTCAGTTTTGTTTGCAGTTGATGCAGATGGCTCTGTTTCATGTTCTGAGGCCTGATCAGCTTCAACTGCAGCAGTAGTTTTATTCGATGATTTATTTACATTATCACCAATGCTATCCTTATTTTTATCCTCTTCGGCTTCAGATTCGCTATGTGACTGTTTTTCACCCTCTGATGTTTCCGCTCCTTCTTCTTCTTCTTCTTCGTCCTCATCATCATCATCATCGTCTTGCTCTTCTTCTCCGCCGGCATTCTCTTCATCATCATCATCATCATCATTCTCATCGTTGTCGTCGTCGGCAACTTCTTCATCATCATCTTCGATATCTGCAGTTGCCAGATTGTCAACACCTTCGTCATCTCCTTGGGAATCGGAGAAACTGTGACGGTATTTCTTTGGTGGATAAATAAGGTCTACGATGCAAACCCAACATTAACCCAAGAGCAGCACCAATGAAAATTGTTCCAATAGCAAAAAGCGCATAGGAGGCCCATGCTGGCAAACCATATTCATCTTGTAGTTGACCATTGAAATCCTTAAAGAGTTTTTTTGAGTGCTGGTAAATTAGTGATTACAATAAAAACATGTGTTTGCTGTGCTATGAAATGAAACCAACTTGAGTGAATGAACTACGATGCCTGATAACCTTATTGGCCCCGCTCTTGTTTTGTTTTGCTTTTACTTTTGTTCTATTTGTTTTTGTCTTACATGTTGTTATTATTAACGTGATGAGGTTCCGCATGGCTTGCCGCGGCCATTGACACAGGCAGCAGTTCATACTCGGAATCATGTTTCAATGTTTACATTTTTATTCATTGGTATTAACACTTACCTTTAATGTGTGCGATAGCTTAAAGAAATAGGACAGCATTGTCATGTGTAGAGTATCGGGTTTCTTCCATGCCGACAGTGGCTCTATTTTCTCCCATTGCTTTTGCTTTACAAAGAAAAGCAAAGCATCGCCATCACGTGAGCCACGGTATTGACGGAAATCACCATCTTTTACACTAATGAGCACATTTGCGGTCAGTCAAATAATATAAAATACATAGTATAAACTAACTCTACTCACTGATATATCGTTGGTAGGGCTGTGACAAAGAAACGCCCACTGAGTGATGGTGATAAGGTTACATCAATTTTTCCTACATTTACATCAACTTCTTTGGCAGTTCTGGCAAAACGTTCCCAAGTCGGCGCAAGATTCTTACATGCAGGGCACCATGGTGCAAAGCTAGAAGAATACAACGGCATTTACCAGGTTAACTGTTAATATCAATTAGCACGCAATAAAAACATTTGAAAAGCATTGAAAATAATAAATCTGAAAAGCCCAAAACATTCCACGTACATTGCCACAACGGCAAATCACAATTTCTGCAGCAGCCATTGTCGTCATCATAACTGCAGCTGGTTGATTTCACGGTTTAGCCACTCCCAATAGCCACAGTACTGATGACACCCACATGCCACATGCACCGCACATTCATTTTGCTAGTCTATCTTCACTTTTATACTCACAATTCAACCATCCATTCACCAGTAAGTATCGAATGCCAATTTTCCTCATCCAGATCAATTAAATCGCCATTTCCATTTGAATTCTTTGTCAAAGTACTTGACTTCTGCGAGTTTACCGCCGCAAGCACCGTAAGGCACAGAAAAGTCACCAACAAAGACGACGACAGCCAGTGAACCTTCGCCATAATGTTTTTTATATATGTATTTGGCTGTGTGCTTTTTTTATGGAAACCACACGTATCGATGTTCTTCGAATATGATTAACAAATGATAAATAAGTTCTTAAATAAGAAATATTTTTTTTTTAATATAAAATAAACCCAAGCTGAAAATTGTCACAAAAGTTCTTGGTTAAAGAAAAAAGCACAAGAGTGTATTGCCGAAAAATGTATTGAATAATGCCAAAATTTATGAAGATATGAAAGAGTTGTCATGCTGGTCACCCTGCAGATTCTTGAATGCTACGCAAATGTATTTAATAACACCAAAATTTAAAATTGTGGTTGGATTTTGAGAGAGTAAAAAAGTTGCTGTTGGAATTTGAGAGAGTAAAAACAGTTGTTCATCTCCGAAGAATTGCTATGATGGTTACCCTGATACTTGCTCACATATTTTTACAACAGAAAGAAGAAAGGAAAACAAAGAAAACGAGTTTCAATAAAAGTGTGTACAAAGGGAAAGAGTAAAAAGGCACACACATAACATAATAAAATTGGAAAATTCATGACAAAAAAAAAGACAAATTAATATTTATGTGAATCGTTCATCATTATTTCATATTCATAATCATATTTTCTAGGCTGCTAAACAACGCAAACGATGGCAAACAATTATTTGCAGCCAGTGAATAATCATTTTGACATTGATTTGAATGATGTTGACGATGAAACATTTTTGAAAAATGGTCGAACGGGTGGAGCCTCGAAGCCAACCACAAATCAAACACGCAGTACAAATCCTTTCGATGAACCAATTTCGCCGAATTCGGAAGAACAACAACAACAGGCATATGCAGAAAAGCGACGACAAATAGAAAATCGTACATTGGACTCAACACAAAAAAGTTTAGGTAATATACTTACATATAACATTTTAAGTTTAAATAGAAAGGGGCGTCATTTTTAATATACTTATATGGTACATTACATACATATATTGCATATTGGAAAAACAACTCAACCGATTGGAATACTGTTTTCAAATCAAACCATTGGTATAAATACTAAACAATTGAATCGTATGTTGTCCGAAGCAGCCAAGTAATAAAGAGGCCCTGCGGTCTGCTGGTAAATTTATAAAGCCAAAGCATTACGCTTTCTTGTCCATAAGAAAAACTGCTTAATATTATGTATTAAATCAGAGGCCGATAAACTCTGGTACTATAGTAACATACTAGCTCTTAATCTTTTAGATAGTAGTAGCGATACGAGAAGATTCAAACTATTCACTAAATTTACTAAGCTTAGAGAATAAAAATTCATTGACTTAAGTAGCCCAATTTTCATTTCTACACCAATGCACCAATTATATTTATGCAGCAAATATACATAGTGAATAATTATTAGAGATATTATACCATTGTAGGTCTGCTCTACGAAACGGAAGAGGTCGGCAAAGCTACAGCGGTCGAATTGGCCAAGCAACGTGAACAACTAGAAAAGACTTCTCGACAATTGGATGAAATTAATTCAACATTGCGTTTCAGTCAACGTCACTTAACCGGGCTGAAGAGTGTTTTTGGCAGTTTAAAAAATTATATTTCTGGCAATCGTGATCCAGGACAGGCAACATCTCCGAGCGGCAGTCAAATGTCACAGGAAACAAATTCAAACAATCTACCAAATAGCAATAACGTTTCAACAACATCATCAGCTACAGCAACAGGAACAAAACCCACCAATAATGATGCAGCCGCAGCCTATGATAATCATCCAGTGAGTCGCATACGCGACGACACAAAGGGTTTCCAAAAATTGCAACAACAGCAGCAGTCGCGTCGCAATAATCCTTTTGAAGCGCAATTGGAAGCGAATCTCGAAGATATGTGCGATAATTTATCACGCCTAAAGTTCTTAGCTACAGATCTCGGTTCGGAGATCGAGTCGCAAAACGAGTTATTGGACAATATGAATTACCAAATTGAAGATGTCGACTTGAAGATTAGCAAACAGAACAAGGATATGAACAAATTGTTGAAGAAGTGAAAGAAAATTATAAAAAATCATTAATCATCATAGTGCAATTATAATTTATAGTTTGGTTAATTAATTTCACATTCGATTTCGAGTTTTCCTGAAATTATTATCTGCATTCCTAAGTTATCATAAAACGAAAATTTTATACACCAAAAAATATTTGCTTATACAAAACAAAAATAACAAATGAGAACCAAAACAAAAAAACAAAAAAAAAAAAAAAAATCATTGAAATTAAATTAATAATAATAAATTTATACATAAATGCAATGTTAGTGCATGAAAAACCTATCGAAAATAAAAATATTTTTATTTGTAAGTTGTTTGAGGACGGCAAGGAGTGTTCTCACGTCCACCTATAAAGGGTAATCAATTTATTGTATCGGGGAAACCTTGCTTTTCTTGAGGCAACAAAGAGATCTCTCGTGGGTTTTCCAACATGATGTTGTTTGCACTCATGTGCGCAGTATTTTACTGTCAATAATTTTAGTGCTTTCTGATTGTGGAACACAACTTACTTAGGTTTAGGAAACTGCCTATCATATGTATTTCTTTAATTCTTAATTGTTTTCAACTTTATGTCGACATCTGTTAAATCAAGCAAGCAGTTAATATGCTCTTCTAACTCATTGGTAATCTAATAAATTATATATAATTTATCATTTTCACCCTACTGCCGCATCGGCTCAAAATGACCAAATTCTCAAAAAGGTCGAAACTCTAACGCTTTGTGCTTTGTGCCGAGCCAAAAGTCGGCACCTTTCACATCTCGTAGTATTTTTGCATGCAGCCCTGTGTTTTGAATTTTTGCACATAATTTGGATATGCGACAACTCTGTTTTTATATCCGCCTTATGTATTAACCAGCACTGTTACCAAAAGCCGCATGTAACACATCACTAAACGTGCATTTATTGTTTGGTGGCGGCATAAAGCGGTATTCAGTTGAATCTTCTGAGAATTTTGGAAAAAAAAAAGAACAAAAGAAAACCATGGAGGCGAATGAAAGTATTGAAAAACCATATAAATTTCTGAGTAAGCCATTGAATCTTGATCAATTGACTGGAGAAGGGATTCAATTTGACTTTGAATTGGATTTTGCGGATGATTTGGCGGGTAATCTTTCCGAAGAATTAGATCTGGGTTTGGATGCTAATGATGACTGCGGCGAGAGTGGAACAAAAAATATCAACCCTATCTGTCCTTCGCCATGGACTCGTTCCATTTGCGGAGCTAAGAGAGAAAATGCAGAAAATCAATCCGTATATGTACAAGGAAATAACTAATGAGGCAAGCAAGGCGAATCAAGAAAATGGCCTTGTGCCGAAAGATGCACGTGTTTCCATACGTTATAGTGCTTACTGGGAGGGAGAGGGAAAACCATTTGATTCGTCATTTATGCGTGGCACAACTTATAGTTTCACCACGGGGCAATGTGAAGTCATTGAAGGCCTCGAACGTGCTGTGCGCACCATGTACGTAGGAGAATCGGCAACATTTCTGATCTCGTATGAATTGCTTTTCCTTGAATTGGGATGCCCACCACGCATTAAACCTTGTGCTGATGGTCTCTTTACAATTGAACTACTCAATTTCCATTTGGTAGGCGACGTAGATGCTGTGGAAAAGTTACCGGAAAACGATCGCCATACATTTTCCGTGGTCATCGAAAAAGTCAAACAAATGCATCTCAAGGGATTGGACTATTTTAAGCAATGCTTATATGTGAATGCCGTTCGCACATTTGAAAGATGCGTTGACGCTTTGACTTTCACTCATCTCGCCAATGAAAAAGAGCAAGATGAGCAGAACAAGTTTCTTATCAAGTTGCACACGAATCTAGCTGTTTGCTTTATTAAAATCAATAATCCGTCGAAGGCTTGCATTATGGTGCGTGAAGTAAAAAATCTTACCAACAATAAACCATCATGTAAGGTGATCTTTCAAGAAGGACGCGCCTTACTCATGTTAGGTGAGTAAACCATACCACATCCCCCTCAAAAAATACGAGTATCATAATTGAGTTATATCATTCTTAAACTTTATATGTTGCCAGGTGATTTTGAAAAGGCACGTGCTTGTCTTAAACGTGCCCAAAGAATGGAACCAAGTAATGTTGCCATATCAGAAGAATTGCGCATTCTGGATGAGCGATTTGTCAAATATAAGAAGAGCGAGCGAGAAATTTGGTCCAAAGCAATGGGTGTCGTTAATAAGTTTAAAAAAGAAGAAGTTGGCGTTGTGAATAATGAAAATTCCCGTACATATATTAGAGAATTACTTCAAGACTTTAAAGATAATGATAGTTTAAAACAAATGCGATTACCAAAGGACATAATGCATCATGACGTTGATGTGGTCGCTGAATTATGTGAACTTATGGACATAACATTAAGTCATTCTCAGCTCGATAAGAATGTTTACACAATATTCAAAAAAAAGAAGAACAATAGCGTTCCAACTCAAATTTCGTCATAAGTTACTCTGACTTATTACCATACAAATGTATTAATGATTTTGCCTTAAAGAAACAAGAACTTTAATACAATTTTTAAGTTCCTCATACAAAAAAGAAAAATTAAATATACTAAGTACTTATATATAAATGAAATAGATATGTAAAATGAAGTACCTAACTAAGGATATTGCTTAATAAAAAGTATACTTACTAAGTTTCTAATTAAAATGACATACTATAAATAAAAACATACTAACAATTCTTATTATATGTATATACTAAATAAGTTATAATCTTGGAATGATAATCAATTTTACAAAAATACCCATGTTGAACATAAGTATGTAACCACCACGTATAAGACCTAAGTTATGGATAAAGCACTGGCCTGGCGGAGTAAGACTACAACATTGGTAAGGATTTGAGGCCTATCTGAAAAGTCTGCCCTTTTAAAATGTAATTCCAGACATCGGACCAAATTGAACTCCAAACAGTTCTTAAGCTGCTGGCTGGGAGATTTAATCTACATGCCATCTTTGAAGCAGACTGGACTGGTATAAAAACCCAATCATACGCAAAAGGCATAGTATTTGTATGAATTGATTATAATTGTTTAAGTTAAATTTGGTGGAACATAATAATTTTCTCACTTTAACAAGAAAAGAAATCCGTTGATTACGGCAATCCTTCCGAGGCACTACAGTATTGGGATGATGGGTGAAAGGATGCACGTTACATATCAAGATTTCTCTTGCAGCGTGAAGATAGAAGTATCAGAAAGTATTCAACACTTCCATTCTTGGTAAACGGACAAGTCTTCTCAGGAAACCGTGCATTGATGATCTGCGTAGTTTGAAAAGTTTCCTCTAGGCGATCTGGCTCTGCTCCTTCTGATTCTTCTGGTTGGTTTTAAAAGCTGAGGGAGACCTCTGCGATCAACTAGGAATACCTTTGATTACCCTCATTCCCTATCAATATGTGAAAAAAAAAAACTATACGTATATGTAAGACGTTGTAGTATATTGGTTCATAATGTGACAGACTTCCTTGAGGGTGGTATGGGCATGATAAAATAGAACAATTAAGAGATTCTTAACACGACCAAAAATCGCACGATTACACACAGCAAGATGATGCTCAAATAAGTGCTGCACGAGGAATGTAGCCAAATCACCTCATCAGAACTGGCAGCACAATGTGTGTAATTAGTTTGAATGCGAAAACGTTAAGCAAAGTTTTAAATTAAGGAAGCCTTTATTACACTTACAAAAAAAATCTTTTTGTTAACTTTGCATTTGTGTTTCTTGTTTCCTGCATTTGAAGAATTCTTGAGATAAAGAATCTACAATTTAAATTCATTTTACCTACTCAGTACTGAAACACAAATATAAAAGAACAAAAATTAATTTGAAGTAGAAATGAAATCTACATACATAATTCTATTCTATAAAAAAGGCGCTAAATTGTTGTTGTTTGATGCGAAAGTCAGCAATTTTTAAGGGCTTCAATACAAGAGTAATGGAAAAACTGCTATGACAAATGGCAAAGTGCAAAAGTGCATTGATTATCATAGGAATATTTTGAAATACAATAAAGCCGTGTTCAGTTAAAAATGTTTGTTATTATTTGCTATTCCCGACATATAAATTTTACCCCTCGTACACAAAATGGCAACAATGTTTTTACATTAAAAAAAAAAAAAACGTCAGTGCTGATAAAAATTATCAATTTTCATGAATTTGCTTATACCCTTCACATTTGCGTACATGTAAATATCATTTAGTTATGAAGTGTGCAATGCATAGCAATGTGCATCTCTTGGTATGAGAACTCTTAATTTTTGAGAAATATCTTAATGTTATATTGAGAGCAGAGGATTCCGATTACTGGTTCCAATAAAGAAATACTTAGTGTCCTTATAAAACAAATGCGGTATTTATCATATACATATCATGTAAGTCATCCAGATGATCAGCTGGGATATGAAGGATATACAAGTTTCGGAAAAGCAGACTAAATTTTCTATTTTGTGTACAGTTCCCGTTTGTTAGAAGCACGAGCAACAGTTGTTTACAGATTACAAATGCCTATTTTAAAATCAAATAAACAATAAACTCATCAAAGAAGCATAGATACACTAATTGGTAAGTCAGAAAGGCAGCTATAAATTCTAATTCATTTCTTCACCTGATAATTTTTCAGATTACTATATACAAATATTCTGTGTGATCTTCGTGGCAGACGCCTTGCATCGTTTGTTTTTGGTGGGTTATGAATATTTTAAATTTCCAAAACATTACTTACCTGAGGATAAACTCCAAATGATATTGAAACGAGCCTTTACGTATAATTTTGGATCCTGTTGTTTTTATATAGGTTTTTGTTTTGTTGCACTGGTGTGGTCTTTAGTAATAGGTCGCATTCCTTGGCCCCGTGTAGAACATTGGGCGGGGATTCCAATCTATTGGATTTTTTGTTTTTTGAAAATGAATCAAAGTACACTAGATTATGCTTTTTGGGTAAGAGAATCGCATGGTTTGGATTATGCCGAGGGTATGGCATCAAATTACTTTAATATCTTAAACTGGTACTTCCACCTCACACGGAATACGGGAACGTATTCAGCAATACGAAAATGCTCACCAAGTTCAATTTGCCATAAATCGCCTGGTTATATTAATTCCAAATACAATGTTTGTCGACGGCAAGATCGAAGGTAGACATCTGGAGAAAAGGGGTGTAAGCATTGTGAATCCACTGAGTGGATCGTATAATTGTATGCTATCATTGTTTTCTATATTTGCAGGTACTTGAGACTGTGACAAAGCATCGAGCTGGCGTAGAACGACCATTTAAGAATGATGTGTATAAATTAAAGATACGAAATCAGTATTATTATATTGCCATGGAAGGTGCAACGCCAATGCTATCATATTTCAATGCTATGAACTTTCCATTATCTTCCACCTGGCAAATGCGAGAAATGCAGCGCGAAATCTTGCTAAAGTTTTATAAACATTTGAAAATGCTTCTAAATAAATGGCCAGAGACGCAGAAGGAAGCTGAATTGATAATCTACAATGGTATTAATAATATTTATTAGATTATATTTGTTAATATTAGTAAGTATAAACTGAATCCTTGTCCATATTGCAGCTTACACTGTCGATGGACGCCTTCAAGATGTTGGTGATGTACTGATCGCACACATAGAAAACCTGTGGAAGAATCAGTAAATATGCACTACCACAAGCTCCTAAACATCTTAAAGAAGTTTTCCATTACATACATACATTCAGCAACAAAATGGAAGAGTTGGAGCCAACAGAGTACAATACTCTACATTCCACCGAATCTGTATCTGTGCCATATCATCTATAGACATTATAGCCAAAGCTAAAGCAAAATTTATTAAAAGAATCAATAAGGAGTCAGGAATCCTTCTCGTATAACAAGGATTTGTTCAGTTAGATATAATACAATGTAAAAGTTTTTGAAAATATATATGGATAAGATGTTCTAAGGTATTAAATAGCAATAAAGTTTTTTCCAATTTCTATTAATGACTTTGCATATACGAGTAGTACTTGCTTGGTACAAAAGCCAAATCCGTCAAATCCTCCTTTTGTTGCCTTGAAGTGCGCACTACAGGGAAACTCTTTAAACTTCTTTAATTGTGAGTGGTCACAAAATACCCCATCTGGACAGAAAGGGATTCAAACATGGCTAGGAGCTGAAATCTTTCGTTGTGATAAGTTTAAAATAGTATTGGATCATGTTTGTGGAGACTCTTGTTCTCTTCCCGATTTTATAAGTATATATGTATGTGTGATGGAGCTCGTGAAAGAAATACAAAAGATATTAAGTGAATTTTTTTTGAGATTGTTCTCAATTTAATTGTAACATTAATTATTGTTTTCTCATTTCCTAACTATTACTTTCTTCGAGTTCTTTAAGCTTCGCTTGAGCCAAAGAAATCATGCGTTGTTTCCATTTATCATAATCTTCTACTGCTTCAATTGTAATTGTATTTAATTTTGCAGGTTTATTTGGTGTGACCACATCGGAGAGTATTTCTGTTAAAATTCTTTGCTTTGGTTTATCCATGGAAATTTGGCTATGGTATTTGGCCAACATATTCTCCCATCGTAACTCCAGATTCTGCCATTGACTTGGTCGCAGATTACTAAAGGGTAGTAATTTCAGTTTTGGCACTTTCTTCTTTAGTAGTTTGCATGCATGAAATACCGCCATGGCTGCATATTGAGGATGTGCTGCATCTATGTCAAGATTATCACTGGCCACATTCTTTTTAAAGACATCAAATATTTCCTCAGCTTTTTTTGCCACTTCATTGATGTTAAGTTGTATGCATATGTCATTGATGCCTACAATTTTGTTAAGATCGAGGAGTTTTTCAAACATTCGTTTGTAATTTCTATAGTGAGATTTACGCAACGAGGATAATTTCATGCTCTGTTCGGTGTCAAAAGGAATGCCAAGCACATCGGCCGCAATATTAGCGCAGATCATAATTTTTCCATATTCGTTGATTTGAATCTGCACATTCGCAGAACGTAACTCCAGCAGTCTCAAAAGTTCCACAGTCTTTCTAAATCAGCAGTAGCAGTTTTAAGTTATTCAAAATAGAAATGAACAAAACTCACTTTAGCAGATTTGTTTCATCCTGCAAACCCATTTTAAAAATCAATTGCTCTATAAGCGTTGCCATTTTTTCTACAATATACAATTATATCTCTTAAGAATAATGTTTTCGCCAAATTTGGCGGGAAATAAGTAAATAAGATAGCAGCAGCGCTGCCAAATAGATTCAATAAAAGCAAAAACAAGTGCTGTGCAGCAAAGTAATAGTAGTGCTGAAGTGAAATAGTGTTAAGCAGCACAAAATAGTGTTGTGCGGCAGCCATTTTTGTTGGCTGTTCATTGTGAGTGTCAAAGGCGCAAACGCAGTTAACAAGTTGGGCGAACTCGTGGCGAACATTTTATTATTGCAATTTGCAATCGTTTTTGTATTGAATAGAAATTAGTCACAATGCCGGGTGTAGAAACAATTAAGTCTTCGTGGGCCGATGAAGTGGAGTTGGATTATGGTGATTTGCCACCAACCACTGAAATTGTGCAAAATGGCCATAAATATGTTACCGAATACAAGTACAACAAAGATGACAAGAAAACCAAAGTTGTGCGCACCTACAAAATATCTACCCAAGTTGTACCGAAGACAGTGGCCAAACGGCGGACGTGGAAGAAATTTGGAGAGTCGAAAAATGATAAGCCCGGTCCAAATTCCCAAACAACCATGGTAGCGGAAGAGATTTTCATGCAGTTCTTAAATTCCAAGGAAGATGAGAAAAATAATGATCCATTGCTCGATCCGACAAAGAATATAGCTAAATGTCGCATTTGTAACGGCGAGCATTGGTCGGTTAACTGCCCCTACAAGGGAACTGCTATGGACACTAATATGATGGAAAAGAAGGCTGCAACTGCTGCTGCCGCTGCCGTAGACGCACCCAAATCTGGAAAATACGTGCCACCATTCCTTAAGGATAGTCAAAAAGCTGGTGGACTTGGAATCCGCGGACGTGATGATAATGCTGCTATCCGCATCTCCAATCTCTCTGAATCTATGACCGAAGCTGATTTGGAGGAGCTTGTTAAGAAAATTGGACCTCACATCAAAATGTATTTGGCTCGCGACAAAAACACTGGTCTCTGCAAAGGATTCGCTTATGTGCACTTCAGGCATCGGAAGGATGCGGCTGCTGCTATTGAAATCCTCAATGGTCACGGATATGATCATTTGATTCTAAGTGTTGAATGGTCTAAACCACAAACCAATTGACCGGTGACAAAAAATAAAAATATGTTAAATCTTGAAATGTGAAGGATCAATTAAATACGAAAATATAAATATTGATGTTTTTAACATGACATGGTGATTGCATGAATCTGTAGCATCTATCTTCTTTTTATATGTCTATGTACTGGAAGGAGTTGTTTAAAGCTAGGAATTTCAGATCGTTGTCATCATTTCGCTTTATGCTGTGGATGTGTTGGATGATTGTGAGAACAATAGTCCTATTTAAAGGATATAACTTGTGTTAAGAAACTTTTGCCTTTGGTTCTGTTTTATTTTCATACACTTATCTTTTACAGTCTTGCTTTGCAAAGATTTTCATTAATAACCACTAAACTGGAGGGCCACTCACAACTTTTTCTGGTTCCCTTTGGATAACTTTAAATCTCGGATTAAAGGGACTGTACTGATTTGGGTTTAACAAAGTTAAGGATATTGCTCTGTTTCCGTTCCGCCCACTGAAACTAAAGAACCGCTAATAGAATAAATGTGCAGGTGACCAGGTAGCCTTAATACTAGGAATCTAGTAGGCAGAAAATCCATTTAGGTTCTCTGAAGCGCAGGTAGATGTCATTTTAATGACCCTTCAAGAGAAGTTGTAAATTAACAAGGCAAAAGAACATTGAGTTCGGTTTATTGAAGCTTTCAAATCTCAATTTTTGCATTGATTGTAAAAATTCGCAAAACGAAAAACGAATTTAGTTTTTAAATTTTTCTTTTCTATACATATGTATCTCGAAATGTATTCGTTTTGAAAATACATGATTTCTATGCAATAGAGAAGTAAAAAATTGTTCAAATTTTGTATGAGTTCATTCTTTTAAGTAAGCGGAGATCACTGACTTGAGAAAAAATGAGACACTAGTTTGCATAGAAATTGATAGATCGATTCTCTTTGTCATTCTTTCATATTGTACTGATACATTTTGAGTTATGCTCGAAGATTCATACGCACAACGACATTTTTACAGAGAAGAAAGTTCTTAAATAATAGATGGATAATCTTGAAATAAATAAATTTATCTTCTATAAACTAATTCTTCCCCATTCTTCCAAAATTTTCTCACGCAGCATACTTTTTGAACCAAATACCATGGATGTTCAATTGGCCAATGGGGTGGTGTACATTATGAGCAGTAGTATGCTTGGAACCATTGTCCTGTTGTAAATAGAAGTCGTGTTATCTATTCTCAATTTCTGAGAACTTTGCTTTAAATTGTCTTTTAATATTATATATTTTAATGAAAACGAGTTTTCTCATGGGAAGTTGCAGCATACACACACCCTTCGATAGTTTCTCCATATGATTCAAATTTTCGAAATCATTTGATTATACTGGTCACCCTGACAACTTTACTTGCAAATTGTTCAAGTCACCATGCCAATGGTTCAAGTGGTTGAGATGGCTATGCGAATTTTCATTGAGTTAAAAGCATACGGGTTCAACACGACCCTCGGTAAGGCTTAATTTTTCTTTTTTTCTTTTTCTTATATAAACAAAAGATTATCTCCTTGGTTTTAAATTTTTACTTTTATGTTTCGTTAAATGGAAAATGTAATAAAATTGCTCAAAATTAAAATTCCAAATATTCAGACTAAAAAAAAACTAAGTTTACTTAATTACAATTTTATACCAAGCGTAACTCGACGCAGCGTTGGCTCAAGTGTTTGAGTGGCCGTGCACATTGTAATAGAAAGATGGTAGAGTGAAACCGTGAGGGTTCAAACCCAGCCAGCTCCTACTTTTTTGGGTTTGATTTTTTTTTTTTTTTTTTTTAATTTTATATTTTTTACTTTAATTTTTCGTTCAAAAAATATGTAATGAAACTGTTGAAAATTAAAATTTCAAATATGTAGACAAAAATACAAAAATTATGGTACTTAAATACAATTTTCAACCGCTCAAACTCAGGTACAACGTTGGTCTTCTGTGCTAACGTCCCTTGCAATTCAGATGTCACTTGTTTTTCCTTTAGGAACGTGAGTTCAACCCTGATTGAGGGAAAGTGAAGTGTGTTTTTATATTTATTTATTTCACATTTACAAAATACATAATACAAATAAGCAGAATGAAAAAAAGTGAGCCTCACTCTTTGGCCGGGCTTTTCGCCATATATGGAAAAGATTCCCGATAATGCGAGTGGAGGTAGATTGAATTTGGTGGGATTACGCCTTCGGTGCCCAATCTGGTTTATAAATCCATGGGTTAACTATCATCCTTGACTCCCACTACATAATAAACTTTTTGTGTTTGTATTTTAAAACACATAAATATTTATTTATTTGCAATTTAACTAATATTTAATATACATACATATATAGTACACACATATAATTTTGGATTCGGTTTACAACATTGTGGGATATTTATGTTTTATTGACATTCTTTATGGGTTGTTTGCTCTGTTATTTTCATATTCTTACAAGTAGTATATTTTCTTTTCTTACAATGAAAGGAATTTCTTTATATTTTATAAATAAGGAATTTTTATTTTTATGTAGAACTGAAACTTATTTCTTCAAAAGAGCATTTACGGGTACGATAGGATTTTCTTGAAATCTCAGGTTATGGTAAAGTGAAATGGATTAATTTGAAGTTTATTACGATGTACGTTTGAAAAGTCTTGAGCCTCAATTTTATGAATAACGGTGTGAAGGAAGTAACACCAGAAGTTAAATCCATCGGACATATTTTTTTTTTCATATTGAGATAAAGAAATCGCAAGCATTCCAAAAAATTCTTAAGGCGGCTTTAGCTTATTTTATATACACGGGGCAATAATAGTCTGGATTGTTTGTAAAATTTATTCTTGAAAGAATTCTCCTCCCGCTACAATACAATTGTTACAATGATTCAAAAGTAGTATGTAGTTCAAATTATTAGATTTTGTGGAATAGTCCACGTCGCTTGAATTTGGTCTCCCGTCACACCAACATAAAAAAAGTTTATGGCACAGGAAAACATTTGTTCTGCTTAAACAATCCCCATAATTTTATGGTTTACAAATAAAACATCATAAAATCAATAAATTTCAAGAAATTCTCCTAATAACCCAATTTTGTGATCTCTAATTGGCACAAGTAATACCAGATGCCAGTATCTATTATTTTACTTATTATAGTACAACTTTATTGAAATAATATTTCGTTTAAATCTTTTATTCTGTTATATACTTCATATTCATATATCTTTTCAGGTTTTTCATTTATGTTTTTCTTAAAATATTTTGAGATACTTTTATTATTCCATTGGTAAGACTACAATGTTTCTTACACGTAATATTACTTTAACTAACATTTGGTAATATATTTTCCATTATGGGTCATCATATTAAATATGATTTAATATTTTTTAATTTAAAAGGTGGGTGGAGTTCTCTATAATCTTTTGTCTTGAATGAAGAGATATGAGTAGTGTAATGTTTTTATACAATTCACAATAGTATCGTGTAAAGTCTGATTCAATCATTGAAAGATATACATACATACATATCCATTCAATCAAAATGCAATTCAAAGTTATGATTGTTTTTGTTATATTTTTACATAGCCTCCTGTGATCTTTAAGTCAGAGAAGGCCCAAATATGTACTTAAATTATTATACCCTTTCTAGGACAATTGTTTATATTGTATGTATATTTATGGCAACATTATGGATTTTCAAAGCCTTTTTATGTGAAGTATAAGTAAGCTTTGGTAGAACCAAAGTTAGATTAGATATTTCTTGATCTTAGTTTTGTTTCTATTGTAAAATTAATGTAACCCTTTTTTTTATTTAGTAGTTTTTTTTGCTTTAGTAAATTTGAAGCTATTACGGTTTTTGGTTTTTTGTACAATGATGATCTTTTAATATATCTGATTCAATGTTTGTTATATTATAATTTATTGGTAAAATCGTTATAATATAAAGCTTAAGTGAAATCAAAGAAAGCGAAGCTCTTTCCTTAAGTAAAGGATGAATTTTAAATAAATATAATTGGATATGAACAAATTTCAGGAACTTGAGTATTTTTCATTTCATCGCAGTATTGAAGCTTTATTCACAACGATATTTATTTATTTATTTTATAAAAACAATATTCATTAAAAATCTATTATTGATTTAATATAAATAAAATAGCAGGTATACATTTGGGAGTGGATTTTAATTTTTTTTTTTAGAAACGTGGAAAAACAGCATTAATAGTCGGTGCCATAATGTGTTGAAAATTGATTGTAAAGGGGTATTGATCAAAAGCAAATAGAATTTTCCGAAAAGAAATGTTTTCAGTGGTTCTGACTTTTCTTCAGCAAAACTTACATTGAAGTCACCGGCCAAAATGAGTGGAAGTTTATGAAAGTTTTGTCCGTTTGGTGCAGTTTTGGTCCGGAACCCTAAAATGATCTGATTCTGCTTTGAACTGGTATTGAACTTTTGATGGTCTGTATCAAGAGCAGATACTTATGCAATGCACCAATGACGTCATTTGTTTGGAACGCCGTTTATTTTACAGCTCAAAATATAAAAATAATACTCCCGGTGAACCCAGCCGGTCACTCATCCGAAAAGGAAACGCGCTTAAATGTTGCTTAATTTTCGTGATCACAAAAGAAGCTCCTTAAAGAAAGGTAAAGAAATTATACTACTCCACAACAAACGAAAAGAGCTTCGCTCTATTTACATATTTCTAAATGGTCTTGCGTCTCATTTCTCCTTAAAAATATTAGGTCAATAAATGAATTACCTAGAGCATTATACTCGAATGCCTATTCCAAATTTAAAATATCATATGTAGGCGTGGTCGAAACCATGATTTTGTTCAGGGGCGAACTACCAAAAACATGTATTAATGGAAAAATATATATGAATAAGCAAATATTTGGGTCAGTTTGGAACAATAATAATATAAACTATAAATTTTAATAATTGTAAGTTTATAAACTTCTTATCTTATAATTTAATATTTTCTTTATGTTTGTAATGTTGTTGAATGCGGTTGTACTGAAGTTTTTTAAATTTTTCTAGAGTATTATCTGAGAATTATGATGGTAAATGCTGTAAGATGACGTGGGGGAGAATCGGGGGGAATCAGAGAGAATCAGGCTTACCCAACTATATTATAAGTATGTATATCTTGTATTTATCATGTGTGTAAGTGTAAGTGTGTGTTACTTTTAAACTTAAAATACTTTCTTTATACTAAGTAAATACAATATTTATCAGATATTACACACAATATAATTTTCACCGCATTTACGGAATTGACTGGACATATTTCTTTATGCCTTTTTCTTTTAAATTAGCTTAAATATTAAATTTTATTTTATTTAATATATATATAATTTAATGTTTATTTACTTACTTGCGCTTTAAGCAATTCATCATCAATTATATATTTTATAAACAATAATTTTTTTATCAACATTTTTTTGTTTTGTTTTGTAAATAATAAACATTTCATAATAACAATTTTTTGTTTAATATTAATAATAATATTTTTATCTCTTTCTTTATTTAATTTATACCAACAGCCATTTTTAATTATTATTATTATTATTATTATTATGTTTATTAATTATTATATTGTAGTACATGTGTATATCGTATTTTTGTATTCTCATTAACAGGTACTCTATAAAAAATAATTTAAATAATTTTTTTTTAAATTATTATTATTATAATATTTCTTTTTTTTTGTATTGTTGTTTTAAGTTTTTATTATTTTCAACGAATATTAACTTCGTTTATTTTTTTTATAACTTGTTCATACTTACAGTATGCTATATGGTATGGTATGGTATGGTATGGTATGGTATGGTTTATAAATATATTGGTAAAACAACAACAATCACATCAATTAATTTAAGGTACATACATTTAAACACATACATTTAGGTACATTTTCACAACTACGGCGACGACAATGACAATAATGTATTCATTTATTTAATTAATTATGTTTTCATTAAGTACGAAATACCCTTTACACATGCATATGTCTGTAGAGATTTGTATTTCAAATGTCATTATAATTTTCCAAGTGCTTTGGTTTGATATCCCAAGTTCTAGGCCAAATACTAATCCGACTGATATAAACAAATATTAAAAACCTACAAAACAATTCAATACAAATCAAATGCACAACGAAATGACAGGACTTAATCAACAAAACTATCTATATCACAATATAAAAATATCCTGCCTTAATTTTCTTACATCACGTTTTGCACTTGCTTCAATAAAACAATTAAAGATCCTCCTACAATTTTGATTTTGCTATGACTTACTTTCCATTCAATTCGAAGCAGTTGCGCTTTTTGACAAGTCAAAATATTTGCATATTTACAGTCTCCAGTTTGCCGATAAATTTTACGAACTGACATTGATCGGATTTTGGTTTGGGATCTATTGCTGGAAGAGTCTTAATTATTTCAATTAATATGAGTTTAAAAACTAAAACTGAAAATAACATCATACAATTAGGAAATGTGAAAACACTGAATTGATCGAACCGATATGTACATATTGAGAGCATTTTAAGCGATCGAAGCAGTCTCCATTTCAGTTCGGGAAAATTATTGTTTTTACACGATCCTTTCAGTTTTCGGATAAAAAAGTGTTTTTGTTTTTAATTTCAATGAAATCTGCAACAAAATGGCAACAGGTTGGTTGAGGTTGGACAGTTTTATATGTAGATGCTAACAAAAACTTTATCGGTTTCAACTGAAACAAATAGGTTTGGCCAATTGGTTAGTTTTCATGCGGCCCAAACATTATGCGACCGGAAATTAAATAGCATGGAATACTGCTTGTAAAATGTTGGTTGTTTGGAAAATCTAAATTTTTTGTTTATCTTTGGTTGTACGACAGTCGTATAAATTATGGGTCGCAGTAATTTCACTTTCAGTTTTCACTTTTTACACGTAGGGAAAACTGACAGTTCGACTGAGACTGGGATTGAAACTGAGACGGAGACTGATCCGACCTTGTTAAAGGCCCTTTATATTGTGTTGTTATATTATTCTTATTTTGCACTGTACCTATATATACCATCATATATGGACTGACCTACAAATTACAAATGCATATTTTACTGTATCTTTAAAATAATAAGAGCGGATATTTTTAAAATTTTTTCTAACCATCCATCTTATGGTAAAGTATCTACATACTTGTGTAAAAGGTATTCAAACTTTGATCAGTCCAAAGTTAATGATTTCTCTTAAAATATTTTCTATTAATTTTTTTTTTTTAATTTGTGAAACATTTTTTTTTCTTTATAATTTTAATACATAAAATTATGTAATGTCAACTTTGTATGTCTTTTTGTATGGGTTTTTGTTTTATAAAATATCTGTAAAACATAAAAAATATGTTTAAAATATTGATTTGTTATAATTTTTTTTTTTTTATTTAACCAAATATCACAATTTTGATTTTTATCTTTATTTTTATTTGCTCTTCGTGTAGTAACATTTATATTTTGTTATTATCATTGTTTGTTTGTTAATTATTATTTTTTTTTTTAATATAATATGTATATAAGTATATATATATTTATATGTATATAACTAGCTACAGGTACAAACACATACAAATATTAGTATTTAGATATTTTTCTTTATATATCGTTTCGACTTTCCTTTCTTCCATTATATATATTTTCATATTTTATATTTTCATATTGAATATTATGTATATAATTTTTTTTCTCATTTTATTTTATTATGTTTGTATGTATGTTTTTTTAATACAGTGAATTACAAACAAAAGACAATTTGGCATTTACCATTTAGTTTCATTCATTCATTTTCGCTTTTCATTTTGTACTTTTCATTATTTGCATTCTTTATCAAGTTCAAGGTACATAAGTCTCTCGTTTTCATATATTTTCTCCTTTACATTCAATCCCATACCCTACATTAGGACCAAACCAAAGGAAGGGCAAAATGTTAAGTTAAGTGAAAGAGGAGTTTTTGATTGAGGTCGGAAATTATTTGCTGATTGCTGATTGCTGATTCTTGGAATTTCATAGCTAGTCATAAATTATTTATTTAACCATTACCCATTTGAGTTAGCCGAACATTTTTAAACCAAGTGGATAAAATATATTTTTCATTATACTATATATATATGATAGTGATACAATCTGCAAGAGAAATCCATATCCGGAAACTTGAAATAAAATTTCTTTATGTCATTTATTCATATACAATAATATCAGCTGGCTACGGTTCACATTTTTTCTAACAATCAAAGTTAATCGCTGTGTTCTTCACCCATTCAGAGTCCTTAAATGAGGTAGGGGTACAGGATTACCGATAGTCGAGCCTATCCGACTATAGAGTTCGTAATTGCCTTACTTACACATACATAACTATATCAAAATAAGTTTTCTTTAAAAACGAAATCCATATTTGTTTATTAAAGTACAAATGTAGTATTGTTAGTAAACCCTGCATATCTGAATCATTACAATAGTTTGGTTAGTTCCATTTGTTTTCTTAACATTTCTAATTATGTATTACATCAAATGCCATTATATTATTTTGAGCAAACGATTTAGGGACTTGTATAGTATTTATACCATTCACACTTAGAGCTATAATGTTTTTAATATCTAACGAATTCAAGGAATCCATTCAGTTTGTGTTTTCTGATTTCTGGAAGATTTAGCACTCTTATGAAGGAATTTAGTTTACTGTCGAAACTTTAAACTAGATACTATTTAGACATTTAATCTGTTAATAAAGTTCTCTAATGTGAATGGCATTTCAACTTCAATCAAACCGAAGTTAATACTTTCTTTCTTATTTTGTTTAAAGTTAACATATTTTTTTTTCATTGTACAATATTTCATTTTATCATTTTGAAATTATTGGATACTTAATTATATTGTAATATGTAATACAAACAAACACAGACCCTAAATATAACACGTATATACTTTTTCAATTTTAACATTAATAAATTTATAATTTTCAACAAAATCACTTGTCTCACATTTTCCTCTTTTTTTGAAATTCATTTTTGCTTACAAATATTTGTCATAATTTAACAAATAGTATACACTATACATACATAGATATATTTGCAAACATTGTTATGTCATTGGGGTCTTATCCTAACCTATGTCTATAGATATCTCCACATATATTTATAACAAAACACACACATGTTTATATAATTTTGATTACACAATATTAAATATATATATAGTTTTGTTTTATTTGTTTTCTATTTGTTTATTGTAATCTCCTCCAAAGTTTGAGGGGAATGTTTTTTGAGCTCAGTAGTAGTAGTAATACATACTCGTACTATATTCTTCAATCACTGCTAATTTTTAAGTTAACTTTTCTGTAATTTTCTTTTCCTCCTCTTTACACTTAGTTTAATGTAAATTGAGCTTTTTTCCATGGTAGTTTTTCCATTTTAGGTATTTTTTGTTTATGATTTTGTCGTTTTTTGTTTTTTTGGTTTTTTAATACTGATTTTAATTTTCACCTTATTGTTTCTGGACATAATTTCTATGTCGCAGACAATTGGATATTTAGGACTTCGGTTTTTCAATCTTCTGAAATTATTTCTTCTTTAGATAACGAAAAAAGAAAAAAAAAAACATAAAAATTTTATAATTCATTTAATTCAATTTTCGAGAGTCATTTCATAGTTAATAATAAAAAAGAAAAAAAATTTGAAAAAGCAGTCCCTGCCGACTGAAGTGAAATAACGGTGGCTCCTAACGAGGCGTTTCAGGATGCTGTAAAGATGCAACGACGAAAATAAAAGATAACCCCCCAAATCAGAGACAAACTGAATTCTGCTTCATGACATTGTGACTATGCAAAGAAATATTTGTCTTGTTGTTTGGCTCACTAACCTATAAATTCTATGACTTCCTCGTTGTCTCTGAACTTTTTTCACATATACTTTCAGTGGATCAAATAAATGAAAAAAAGAGTGAGCCAAATTTGGTATGGACGAACAGGTAATGACTTCAATCACTTTTTCCGATGGTTTCTTGTTTTTTTCAGTTGGATGGTGCATTGTCGTGTAAAAGAATCACATATTCCTTTGAGATAAGCGTCGTTTGTTTCTTATTATTGGATTTACTTCGTTCTTCAGGATGACTGAGTAGTACATACTTTTTATTAAATACTAACCTTATCTTCCAAATAATCACAACTCGGGCAGCCTAAAAGACAACATCGCTGATAAGTTATTGTTCCTTTTTCACTGGGTTTCGAATGTTTTCGAACTATTCTACTAACTTATAAAAATTCTTATGGTAAAAAAAAAAAGATCATTGAACGTTATACAAATAATGTGGAAACTTTAACCGATTTTAAGGTTATAAACAAAACAAAAACTATTTTATGTATCAGTTGTTCAAAACTTATTCGAGTCGCAAAAATACCAAACTACTCCTAAAAAAAATATTTCATTTTTACATGGAAGTGTCTTTTTCACTAATAAATGACTCTCGCTTGTTTGTCTTGTAAAATCGTTACATGACAACAATTACTCACAAGTTACAAATTCAATACGATATTATTTCACTTTGATTTACGTCACTTAACTTTAAACTTAAAAGGTTTTTCCATTTGTTTTTTTTTTTTTTTTTTTGATTTTGGTTACTGAAGTGGTTACTTTCCTTTAGCGAAGCTAATAGGCTACTATGATTGATTCAAGTAACGATTTCTATTTACTTCTTAATATTTTTACTTGTTGAAGTTGATGCAGATGTTGTTTTGATTGTTGTCGGTTTAGTGACTGTGTTGCTAATAGATTTGTTGTTGCTACCGTTGTTGTTGCTGTTGTTGTTGTTACAGTTTTGGCAATGTTGCTTTGTGGTTTTGCTACTGTTGTTGTTGATGTTGTTACTGCTTTTGTTGCTGTTGCTTCCGATGTTGATACTGATTTTGTTACTGCAATTGATGTTGCAACCGGCTTTGTTGCTACCGTTGTTGATGTTGCCAATGGTTTTGTAGCGTCATCTGTTTTTATTTTGCTTTGTTTGGTTTTTGTTGCTGTTTCAGTTGTTGTTGGCTTTGTAGAAGTTTTTGTTGTTACCGTTGCAGTGTTGCTAGCAGTAGTAGTTATTGGTTGTTTAGTAGTTGCCAAGGATGTGGATTTTATTGTTGCTGTTGCTTTAGTTGCTGCTGACGTGGTTTTGGCTATTGAAATTGCTGCTGACGTTGTTTTGGGTAAAGAAGTTGCTTTACTTGATGTTGCTGCTACTGGTGTTGCAACAGTTTTTGCCTTTTGAGTAGTTGATGTAATCGGTTTTGTTGTAGTTGCAACGACTTTAGTTGGGGCAATTCGTGTAGGTTGCACAACTGCCAATGTTGTTGTTGGCAGCATTTTACTGCTGCTAACAATAGTTGCCGCTGCAGTAGTTCCAACAGTTGGTGGAGTTTTTGTTGTAGTTGCTATAACTGTCGATGTTTTTGCGGGGTTTTGTGGTGCAACTGCACTTGTTAGAGTTGTTGTTGTTGCTGCTGCTGGTTTGACTGTGTTGTTAGTTGTTGTTGTTGTAACTGACATAACAATTGGGGTTGTTGGTATTATTGGCGTTTGAGCAGTTGTTGGAGACTTTGTTGCAGCAGCAATGGCTTCTGTTTTTAGTGTTGCTAGTGGTGTTGCTGGTCCTGCAAGGATGCTTTTACTTACCGATGTTGTAACAACATTTGTTAGTATGCCCTTTGGTATCGATGTTGGGTCTGACTGTACGGTGGAAACTGTTGCTGTTGTTGTTGCACATGGCTGGATCACACGTTCACCAAAAGTGGACATTGCTAAACGTTCCCGACCGCTGCTGAAAGTACCAGAGGATATAATTTTTGTCGTTGCTGGGTGCACGGCAGTTAATGTTGTTGTTTTCGATTCGATTTCTGAGGATGCAGAAGAAATTGTCACAACTTTCTTCTCAGATGGCAATACATTTGCGGCAGTTATTGGAGTGGTTTTGATTTGTTGCATAGGATCAAGGATGGAAGATTTTCCATCAACTTGTTTGACCACATTGATTGCGGATTCATTCAAGAAGGAACCAACACTTTCATTGGCCCTTAACTCAGCTTGTATAAGTGGCTGTTTACTAGGACTGGCATGCAACATGTTGACTGACATCAACATGTTACTGGTTTGAATTTGAGTCTTAGAAGCCTTCAATATACTTGGACCAGGAATCTTAGTCACAGTTGCTACATTGCGATTGGTATTGCCATTTTTAGAATCATCATTGCTTGTGCCATTCATTGGATCACGAATAATGGTATCCGCCTGTGACGGTGCATTAACTCGCTCTCAGAGTTGCATCGCCTCATCGCGGTAGCCATTGAAGTGTTCCTCATATTGCGGCACTTCCGATGGTGCTCCATTGATAAGAATTTGGGCATTGGTAACACCATCGTAATTTTGGCTCTGATAACGCTCTGGATGTAAATTGACACAAGGACGACCAGCAGGACCCCATTCGGCAGTTGGACGTAGTAAGTGTTTAAGTCGTTCTCCTAAATTGAGATGCTTAGGTGCCTTACAGATCTGTTGAAATCCTACAAGGAAAATAACTGAGACTGGTAGTAAACCAATTATCCAACCAACTGTGTCAGCCCATAATGGATAAACGTAGTGTCCATATGAAGCAGGCTTGTATTCGACCCAATTGAAGAAGAGTATAAACTGTTAAAGAGTAGAGTAGAGAGAATATAATCAATATAATGGAAATTATTTTTCTTGATTAACTTACCAAAAGCGTAGCTGGTGTTATAAATCGCCACAGATGCCCCAAAACCAATTCCAATAACGCGAACGTTTCCCAATCATGCCTTGTATATCATTTAAGAAACGTTCGAGAACCATAAATCCAAGAGATCAACACACACTCGGATATGGCAATCAGTAAAACGGACCAATTGGCGGCATACTTATCCATTAACTGTAGCCAATACATGCCACTCTATAAGATAATAAAACAAGACATTAATTCCGATTCAACCGTATGTGTTTAAATTTACACTTTAACTTCTACAGCTAAAATAAGAGCATCTATCTCGACTTAACAGACTTTTTACCTAAGGAAAATATTATGATAATTGCCTACCAGCATTGAAAATATAACCAAAGGTAATCTCTGGAACTCATGTAGTATCAACTAAATTCCTAACGTATTTTAACTTATTTGGCTATTATATTACCAAGAAAAGTAATATAACTCAACTGATCATATAAATAAAACTAATATATAAGGAGTGTGCCTCACCCTTATACAATAAGCACAATATGGAAGTGAAACTTCTTTAGCGAAGGGAAGTGAGTCCAAAAATTAGAAAATTAAATGTAACGAAAATCAAAATGCGATGATGCTTTACAGCATCGTCAAATTTTGATTTTCGTCACATTTCATTTTCATATTTTTTTTGGATTTACTCTCCTTGATCACAATAAGGAAACATTCAAATTATCGACTAATGTATTTTAAGTTGGAACAATCTCTATTTGTTTCTATTATCCGATATCAAACAACACTTTGGTGCCAGTTCTCCATCTAAATGTCAAATAGATTCTAGTTTATACACAACTGTTGTTGATAATAAAAAAAAATAAAAAAAAATAAAATTATATTATTAATACGTACATTTGTAGTAAAACCTAGACCACCAATGTAACCGAAAATGCCTACGAAAAGCACAACCCAAGTTTTATATTGTCGTAAGTTCGGAAATTTATCCAAAATGGCAGTTGTAACGGTTTCCATGAGTGCAAACTAGAAATTAAAGATGTAAGTATTGTAATAAATTTTGAATAGAAATATATAAAGAAAAATATTTGTTTACCTGTGAGTCCAAGCCCAATGTGAGTAACATGACAAAAAATAATATAGACCAGACAGGAGAGATCGGTAAGCGTGTTACGACCTCAGGATAAACGATAAATGCAAGACCTGCACCTTGATCGACGACCTTCTTAACCTCCACATCGAGTTCATGTGCCAGAAAGCCAATTATAGAAAATATAACTAGGCCGGCAAAAAAGGAAGTTGCAATATTGCAAAATGCAACAATAAGAGAGTCCCTGAAATGAAAGAAATATAATTTTATAACCAAGAGAATAGGTTACACTAATGTTATTGTTATAGTACTTACTTGTAGCAATTATTGGAGAACTTATTGTAAGAAGACAATGTTATTAGTCCTCCCCATGCTGGACTTAAAGCAAAGAAAATCTGCACTGCTGCATCTCCCCAAACCTAATTAAAAAATTATTGACAATTTTGGTAATAACATTGTACGAGTATAGTACTAACCTGAGCATTAGCCAACTGCTTCCAATCTGGTGTTAAATAGAACAAAATACCTGTACTAGCGCCTGGCAATGTAACTCCACGAAAGAAGAGTATAACGAGCACAACATAGGGAAATAGTGCTGTAAAATACACCACTTTGCCAGATGATTGCACACCTTTGCATAGGCAAAGAAACACAATAACCCAAGCAAGAAAAAGACAGGCTGCAAGAGATAAACGAATGGCTCCAGTTTCCTCAATTCCACTCGATATACCCAGGACAAAATTACTAAATAAAATTTCACAGGTTAAAATCTATATTTCACTTGCATGTGGTTTTTGTATTTACTTAAAATATTCCTCGGCAGGAGGTCGCTTTAAGGCATGAAGGGCCATCTCAGTAATGTTGTGCTCATCGGCATAGGTTGCATTGTAGCAGGTTCTTAGATAGTATGTCCCATTAACAGCATCACATTGATCGGCCATTTCATAGGAAAAGCAATCTATATGCAAGTAACATAATAATAACATTTATTATTAATTATGAGATTGTGAGATAAGAGAAATATTTATAATTCTCTACTAGTAGTAGACGAAATTCAAGATTCTTTCAAGTTTTAAAACTTAATATATTGTTTAATTAAGATTATAAAAATCGTTTAAAGGAAAGTAAAAATGTCTTTATCAAAACAGAGTAAGCTTGCCATCATACAATATAAATCAATCATTCATATTAAATTTCTTTTTAAAAAAGATCAGTCTAACTATGGTACAATATATTTTACTCGTGTGCTCAGATGGCTAGTGTTCAAGGACTTTCTTCCTTTTCTGTAACAGATTCTCAACTGAATACAATTCCATCGATTATAATATTTGAATTAACTGTACAATCAAAATGGACTCTGTTCTATATTTAAAAATGCTTGACAGTGGGCGCAATGTAATGCTATAAGGTAAAACTTGACTAGTCGGATTCCGTTCAATTTTCTTTAATTTTAGCCCTATATAAAAGATTTTTCGTCATTCTCTTGTTCAGAAATCCCTTGTTTTTTGTTGTTTTTTCTTGTCCTCATATCCACATCATTGAGTCGTTTTTGAACATTTCTAGTTGATATATTGTTTGCGATATTCTTCTTGCACTTCTGATCTAATCTGGGCAGCATTTTTAAAACGATCTTTTAGCCTTTTGGTACTCGCAGCGCTAGTTTATTAAAAATCGAATTTGTAAGTTTGTATGAGAATATATTGTACAAAGGCTAAGCGGCAGACGAATTTAGTTTAATCAACTTGTCTCGTCGAACTTATCAAAAATATATGTCATATATCGTTCTTTATGGGGCCTCCGATGTCTGCTTCTGTTACAAATTTCATAACAAATTTATAATACTGTGTGAAGAGTCTAACAGAAAACATTATGTGTATCCTTATTTCAACTTGAAAATTTTTATACATGCTTTATTGATCGGTCAAATCAACCATATGTTAAATCCAAATTGTTTCAATTTGTTTGGCTTGTCTTGTTTGGAATTTACAATTTTGTTCGTGAAATATTAATTAGGCTGAGTAAAATCAACAAATTTTTAATGTAATTTTCGCCTTCATTTATGATGCAACAACATGTGCCGAAATCTCCATGCACATAACGTAAACTTGCAGTAAGCATTTCTGCTTTACGGATGTCATTTAATGTTAGCACACGAGGCGTATGAGCAACGAATGCATTTCAGTAACAGCAACAGGACCAACAATAACCAAAAACTACATTGACACTTTCATGTGGTTTAAAATGGTTTTGTTTTTACATTGTGGTTTGTTAGAGGAATCTCCTTTTACACCCTTTGTCAGCCAGTCGATGGTGAATATTCTACATAATTCAATGCAACAGGATACCACAAAGTAGAAGCTTCGGTCATGTGTGTTGTCGTGCAAATGTGCCTGTAGATGTGTGTATCTGTAGTTTTGTTTCTGTGTGTGGTGTGGGTGATGTTTAAATGTATTTTATTTTATTAAGCCACAGAATGACTTGTGCACTTTTTGTGTAACGCATACAAAATAAGCCAATTTATTGCTGGACTTAGTTTTGTGCGGTCTCATCAACATGCTCAACACAGACTTCGAGTATTTGGTTGCTTTATTTCAGTATTCATAATGTATATATTCTATACTATTGTAAGTATTATACACACAATATATTGTACATATAATTGCTTTGCTTATCCATGTGGGTGGTGGTGGTGGTGTATATCAACCAATTGCAACCTCCTTGCAGTTCATGGCTTATTTAATTCGCCTTAAATTTGTTTACTTTGAAATTGTAATAATGAAATCATTACTTTTGATAAATAAATAAAAATAACCTGAAATTCTATTTATATTAACATCTTTCTAAAGGCAACATAGAATTCCTAGTATTAATTTATATGACATCCAACCTCCATCAAGCCTCCTTGCAGATCATAGCTTATTTTATTCACCTGATTACGTAACACAAATTAACGTGAAATCCTATAGGCAACATTGAATTCCTAGTATTAATTAATATGTTGGATGTACATAGCCAAAGGGGCATCATCCAACAACTTAGCCTCCTTGCAGAATATAGCTTATTTTATTCACCTTATTAGGTGACACAAATTAATCTGAAATCGTATAGGCGAGATAGAATTCCTAGTATTAATTTATATGTGAATCCATCAGATATAATCAGAATTTTGAATGTCATTTAACATTTATTGTAATATAATATTAGATTGGCAACTAAGTTCCCGCGGTTTATTTAACGCGGTTTATTGTAAATATTTGTGGTATAACTTTTCACAATTTTTCGAATTAGAAAATATTATTATTATTATTATTTAAATAGAAAATGAAATGAATCGAAAAATATAAGAGACTTTAAACTAATAAACCCTAGTTCTTTTTTTTTTAGCAATTAATTTAGTTTGTGTGAATAAAAAACCGCCTTTCATTTCTTTGATTATTTTCTTTGCGTTAGAGACATAAATTTCCTTCTGTCCTCATTTACTTAATTTTTTAACTTTGTTCTTCTAATTATGATTTGCGTAAATTTTTCATTTCTTTTCTTACTTGGTTATACGACATTTTGAACCCTTGCTTTTGACCCTTTTTTTGCATTATTTTTCTGTGCTTTAATTATACGAATAAATCATTTTTCATTGCCAGTGACCAAGTGACCAAGTGACAAGAGACAACAGGAAATACAAAATATTGTACAAAATAACAAAGATAAGTTTTTTTTAGATGCGACTGACAAATGCTTTGCAAATATTGTTGCCATACCTCAGGGCGTAATGGGTTTGTATGGACTTTTCCGAACTATTGTCCATTCTTGTTGACGATTTTTGTTGATACTCGTACAACGATATTGTTGGTGCTTAAATGGATAATTTGCGAATTTGTGTTTGATGTCGGATGATGGAAAAACAAATATTGTATACATCAAATTATTGTAATAAGGTAAGTTAAATGAGTTTATAAGAATACTATTTGCAAAATGTGAACTATGTTGGCAATTAAATTTTCAATGAAGAGAGAGAATACTCGTAATTTGCGGAGTTTATTCTACTAAGGAGGAGTTTGAACTTTTGTTTGGGTAAATAAATAAATCAAAAAAAAAAAAAGGAGGAAAAGAGAGTTTTGTTTCATCAATAATAATAGCAAAAATTAAGGAGTCAAAGTTCGAAATCGCCATATTTAGTTCCTTCAAGTTATTTTTTGTTTTGAAACTTGAAAATTGTCTCGTTGGTAAAGTATTAGCCAACAATGAAGAGATTGAGTCTGCGGTTAATGGCTATTTTGGGGAACTCCACGATTCGCACTATATGCAGGGTATCGAAGCTATTGAACTTGGGTGGGTTGGGTGGATTTATTTAGCTGAAATTACTATGACTAAGTAGAGAAATAAATAGATATTTTTATCCAAAATATTTTCGTTTTCTTAGTTGTGGAAATTGGGAACTTCCAATTAAACTGAAGTATTTGTGGGTAGTTTTATAGTGAATGTCGTTCGTGAGAGAAATGATGTTCGATCAAAAACTTTCTTGTGGTAGACCTGCTTACGAAAAATTAAAATTTTGTAATCTCTATATTTTGTTCATGTTTTCCCACGAGTTGGAGCATAAGTGGAAGGCAAATTTGGTATATGTAAATATATGTACATACATAGGTATAATATTACTTTGTGTGTTCTTTCTCACCTTCACAAATAAATAAGTATATTTAACAAGTGAACTCACTTGAAATATTAGTTGTTTGATTATTTAAACTAAATAAACTCTTAGTTTTTAAATGTATATAAGTATATTATAAATATATACGTACAATATAAAACTACAATAAATGTTTACATTCATTGAGGGCTTAAAGTATTTTATGCTGATATACACATAAGCCAAATTTCTACTTTCTATTCTATTGGGTGTATGCATATGATTCCGCCCTTTTTTGTGAAAACAAAACAAATTTGCTTGTTTAGAAAAAGGAAAATTTATTTATTCAAAGTATGCCCCATCTGCAGCTACAACCTTTGCCCATCTTTCAGGCAATTTACGGATTCCTTGCATAAAGAAGTCCTGGTCTTTTGAGGCAATCCAATTATGAAGCCAAATTTTGATATCTTCATAAGAAGTGAATCGCTCTCCCGTAAGATCAGACTGCATCCTTCGAAATAAATGAAAATCTGAAGGGGCTATATCTGGTGAATATGGCGGGTGGGGTAGCACTTCCCAGTCTTGTCCATTTAAATATGTTTTCACAACATTTGCCGTATGCGGTCTGGCGTTGTCATGTTGTGAAGAATTAATTTGTCATGCCTATTCACCCATTCCGGTCGTTTTTCTTCTATAGCTACCTTCAACCGCATTAGTTGTCGTCTGTAAACATCGCCAGTGATAGTATCAGACGGTTTCAGCAACTCATAGTGCACAACACCTTTCTGATCCCACCAAATACAGAGCATAACCTTGGTACAATGAATATTTTTCTTTGGCTGTGATGGGCCGGCCTCACCTGGCTTCAGCCAAGATTTTTTGCGTTTAGGATTCTCGTAATATATCCATTTTTCATCTCCCGTGATTATCCGATGCAAAAAACCTTTTCTTTTTTGTCTTTGAAGCAGCATTTCACAAATGGTTTTGCGACGTTCGATGTCTCGGTCTTTCAATTCATGTGGCACCCAGTTATTGACTTTTTGAACCATTCCCATTGCTTGCAAACGTCTTGAAATAGTTGATTGATCAACATTTAATGTTGTTGCCAATTCTGATTGTGTTTGACAACAATCTTCGGTCAATAAATCTTCCAATTCAGCATCTTCAAATTTTTTGGGTGGTTTTCCATGTTCTCTGTCCTCAATGTCAAAATCATCATTTTTAAATCGTCGAAACCATTCTTTGCAAGTTGTATTCGATGGAGCATGCTCACCGTAAACATCAGCAAGCAAACGATAAGTTTCCGCTGCACTTTTCTTTGCAACAAAATAGTGCAATAAAACCTCCCGCAAATGATGTTTACTTGGGATAAAACTCGACATTTTCAATGAATTAGAAATATTTGTTGTTTATGCTTCCACCGAATGTTATACACTGTGTTTAACAGCTGATAGAAGGCACTATCGAATGCAAGTATTAGTATTTTAGTGTGCAAGTGTAAGCGGCGATACTAGCGAAACTATCGGAAAGGGCGGAATCATATGCATACACCCAATAGATATTGAACTTTAATGTTCTTTTTGAAATGTAACAGATGAATTGTAAACAAGAGCAAAGCATCTTTATCACGTTGTTACAACAAATGTCTAGTTGCCAAAAATAAAAGAAGTAGAAAATCTTGAATCGAAAAGGAAATAATAATAAACAAATAAATAAAAAGGAAAAGCAAAGAAAAGGGCTTAGAGTAAAGTAATTCAATAACTTAAGGGTGCGACTGAGGCTGAATTTTCTCATGAGGGAAGCACAACAGCAACAGGAACGGCAACCTTGAAGGTCAAATTCTAATGCAAATTTTCTTTTGCAACATATACATATAAAGAATATACCTATGTAATATACATTATATATTCAATACAATAAATATATGTGTCTATATTCAATTCATGGATGCGTGAAAGCTGTGTTCGCCAAGTGTTTTTTAGTCGTCACTCATTCATTCTTTTATTTATTCATTTATTCAGTTCCCTGGCGTCCCTCTTTCACCGTCAACTTATTCAAATAAAACATGTATATTATATTCATTTGAAGATCTGAATCTATAAGGAAAAAAAAAAAAGAAAAGAAGGAAAGAATTTATATATTTCATCGAAATAATATAATTAATTGCACAACAAGCAAAATACACGCCATGCCTTCTCCATGAACCTGTTTCTATATATTGTATCATCATAAGAATCGTGGTAAATTCACGCATGCCAATAAATTTAAAAGATGGATAAACACTTTGATGTAACGGCGTTGATTGTCAGTGCTGTCATCAGCATTAGCGCAAGTATCACGCATCGCTACCAGTACCAAGACCGACGGGACCAACGACTACAACACCTTCAACACTCACCCGGAGGCACTTATTTTAAAGACGTGTCGCTTAACCGCAGCCACAATAAATTGTGACGCCTACAAATTTATTTGAATTTTGATGTTGATTGATGGCATCAAAGTGTGAGTCAATACTGAATCAGATTGAATCCGGAGATGAAGAGATACTGCTACATAAATCCCAAACCGTTTTTTTCATTGATTGCCATTATATGCGGCATACATAAAGAATTTAAAGACAAAAAAACCAAATTATTATTCATCAAAACATCATTAACATCAACAAAACCGTAAGTTAAAGAAAGACCAGACGCCAAAAAGATAATGGCAAAACTTTCTTTGATAGTCGCCCTTTTAACACACAACAGAAGTTCTGTTTAGTTTAGTTGAGTTGAGTTGAGTTTGGGTGTGGGTTTGGGTGTGGGTGTGGGTCCATGCTTCTTGTAAGGGATTTCAACTGTCATTATTATTGTCAGTTTTACTGACAGTTAATGTTGACGCCGAGGTTGAATTTTTGGAATCCATTCCCATTCCCTACATTTGTGTGTAGTATGTACGAGTATGTGAAATGAAAATGTTTTACCCACTTTTCACCCTGCATGGCTTATGTAACAAACAGATGAACTGAGCTAAGGAAGATTTGCTTGAAGTATGAGTTAATGTTGACAAATTCAAAAATAACACACTCAACACAACTGTGATATTCTATGTATGTATGTATGTGCGTATGTCTCTTTAATCTAAAGGGTGTTTCTTTATTTCTTTTATTTTCTATACACTCAATGTCAGTGGAATCATCAGATTGCCATGAAATTTTCCAAAGGAAAATGACATTGGAAAATCCATAAAATATGTTTCTTACATATTATCGACTAGATTGATAAAGAGAGAAAAGTGATGTCAAATAGTGATCATAGATTTTTGGAATTTTTAGCGACTGATTCTTTGATTAATTGTTGTTATTTGAGGTTTTATAGGTGATTTTATTTGTTATTTCGTTGGATTATATGGAATCAATATTAATTATATATATTATTCTATTGAATACTAAGTTACTAAATATTCTTTCTTGCAATCCAATCGTGTTGATGCTTGAATATCAGAAATATCTAACAATAAATCACAGTCAAAAAAGAATTAAGAGCATGGCTAAATTAGGCAAATTACTATCAAAAGTATTGTATACCTTCAATTGGGCACAACAGATGATTATATATACAATATTTGGGAATGAAAAGAATATAAGCTTATGTGACATTTTCAAGGTTTTTGAAATGTCTTAAGAGTAGCATATACTAAACTTCAAGCCGATATTTGTAAAACTGTGACTTCGACTATTTGACTGCTTTATTTCAGTATTCATAATGCATAAATTCTATACTATTATATTATACACAAAATATATTGTACAAATAATTGGATATCAACCAACTGCTTCGTCCTTGCAGTTCATGGCTTATTTAATTCATTTTAATTTTGTTTCATTATTACTTTTGATAAATAATTAAAATTACCCGGAAATCCTATTTATATTAACATTTCTATAGACAATAAAGAATTCCTGGTATTAATTTTATTTGCAGATCTTAGCGTATTTTATTCCCCTTATTAGAAAACACAACATTGTATTCCTAGTATTAATTTATATGTTGCATGTGCATAGCCTCCCTGCAGAAAATGGCTTATTTTATTCACCTTATTAGGAAACACAAATTAAACTGAAATCGTATAGGTAAGATAGAATTCCTAGTATTAATTTATATCATGATAATCACAATTTTTTAGTGAAAGTTTAAAATTATGTATTTATTTTGGGGCTCTATGGGGGCTCTCATTCTTTTTTATAAATACGTACAACTTTGTTATATTGTATATTTTGATGGCAAATAGATTTTTATGTGTGCAGATTAAATTAACTTCTTAGGGTTCAAATAATTTTTATTTTCTGATACCCAAAAGACTTCACTACTATGAGTCTAGGGAGAAATTATGAATCATACTCGAGTAACAAGTAATGGGACTGATAGATAGATCTATTCATTTATTCATTTTTATACTCGTGTATTTAATCCAATTGTGCTTCTTACTACTTGGTACTTTGTTTATTTAAGATACAAATCTCTTTTAATTATCAACTAAAGGATTTAAAATGTTGTTGTCATTATAGAAATGTAACTTAAATATACAAGTAAAATTATGGTTTTGATCCATTCATCAGTTTGTGATTAAAGTCAAGTTAAGGCTTGTAACATTTAAAATGAATAATTTAAAGTTAAAGTTTCTATCGTTCAAATTTCACAATTTTAAGTTCATGGAAAATTCTGCTTTGTTGTTTCTATAGAAACAAACAATTTGTCTTCTTTCACAATGAATTTTGTTGTTTTTGTGTTTAATTATCTTAATGGCTTTAGCTAATTAGTGTGGTAATTGGTGTTCAGTTCTATTTAAAAGTTTTAAGTTTCTATCTTGTTTCTTGTCAGTTGAGTTGATATTGTACTCGTATTTTTAACTTAAGATACAATATTTTCTTTGACAAACTTATGTACACAAAATAAATTATATTTCTGATTATGTAATGAAGAAAGTTACACTGGTGTTTCTTATTTTAAATGCTTGAAAAGTTAGAAGAAAAAAAAATGTTCTTGATTATAGAATATATTGTAAAGTTTGAAATTTCACTGAAGCTTGGAACTTATTTGCTAAGCAAAGAAAACATCATACTAATTATTGTGTATTATGTAAAAATTCATAAAATTTCTAGTAGAATCAAAAAAAAAAAAAGATTTTTAAAAGATCTGGAAGTGCAGCTGTGTAACAAAGCTAACAGCATCAAAGGAGTGAAATGAGAAAGACGAGTTAAAAGTGGATGCTGCGTTGGTAAAATTGTACGAATTATTTCGATTAACCATTCTATTTTTCGGATTATCTGTTCGTAGACTTCAAAAAGCTCCAGAGAAAGAGATTTGCGTGGAATAAATTATTCTAACAGAAATTTTCAAGAAGCTTTGGAATGTTTGTACCTGTGTTAATGGGGATTATATTGATGAACAAAGTAAAAAGAAATTGTTGTTATTGGATAAGGCCACCTTTTCTGTTGTACAGTTGTTTTGGTAAATCCATCTGAAATATTGTGTATTTTACAAATTATGAGAAGAACGGAATATTACTTATAATGAGTTTCTCTTATAAGATTTGACAACAATTTGAATTTAAAAAAAAATTTTGATGGAAATAAATAAATAAATAAATCATTTTATTTAAAATCTAACACACTCTACGTACACAACTTGGATGCAGGCAGAATCCCATCAGGAGTAGCAGTAAGTACATTATACAATATCATTCATTATACACGCTTCAATTAATCTCTAAATATTGACATTCCAAACACTCGAAGGAGAAAAGTTGAAAAGGTGAAAGCCAGAAACATCAATCAACATAAACAACTTAAATACATTTTAATCATGAGACTGAAAGTAAACAATTTCTATATACTTTCATTTCGATTTTCTTTTGGTTGCTGCCACGCCATAGCCAAGACACAAAACAAAGTACAATTCAAACCAAAGTCAATAATTGAAAATCCATAAAGGAATTGGTTTTTCTTCGAACACGTGCGATTCCATCAATTCATTGTATCCACGGTGGTGGTGAATCTCAATTTTATGAGATGCGAAGCGATGCGATGCCTTGAGATTAGATGTATGTAGTTGGCAAATAGACAGAAATATAGGTAGACAGATAGATAAATCAATCGACCGACCTATTCACAAACATTGATTGAATGAAAGAATGAATTAACAAATGAATGACTGAATGAATGTCACTCGAACTTGTCATACTTATTTGTTGCTGTTATATTATTATTATTATTTAGTTTTATCATTATGTATTCGTTTGTGTTTATTTTTTTTTTGCTATCATAGGTTTTTGTGTATTCATGTGAAAGGAATGGAAGGAATGGTAGAAAAAAAATCGGGAAAATCGTAGAAATCTAATAAGCATAAGACGAAGACAAAACATTGAATATGGAATGTGCCATATCGATTTCTAACTAAAGAAGTCTAAGTCATGGCGTATAAGTGTTGGCTAACGGAAACGAAGAGAAGCTGAACCGGAAGTAGCGGCTGCAATGTCAGCCGTCTTCTAAAATCATAATCAAGGCAACAGCTAAAGCAGCAACAGAAGCAAAAATGGAAATGATGGAAATTGTATTTCAAATAGCAAACAGAAACAGAAATGAGAATGAAAAATAAGAAAAAAGGAAAACTTTCAATGGCTCGTGCAGGTATTCGACACACGCACGCATAGATACGCATGTAGTCAGACGCATAGAGAAAGTCTTGACGTACAATATATACGATATACGAGTACACCATATTGTATATACTTCTTGCATGTAGTAGTTTATATGAAAAGAACAAACACTATGAAAAAGAAGAAAAGCAACAAATAACAAGAGCAAGTTGCCAAGAAGGAAAAAGTTAAAGCAGAGCTGCTGATATCTCAATGGTGGAGAATGAGAAGGCCTTCATCATTTCGCGCAATTCTTTACTTTTCTTTGCAACCACTATGGAATTTGCTGTTGTTGTTGAAATCCTGGGTCTACTTGTCGGTATACTTGTGGGTCTACTTGTGGGCCTATAAGTCGCCTCTCTGTCTCTGTCCTGCATCTGGGTGGGCGTTACTGAAGGCCTGAAGATTCTTCTCTACTCAACAGAATTTATGTCCTTCCACGAAGGCAATTTTAAAGCAGTGTTTTTGTTTATTTTTATTAGAATAAGTTTCTTAGAGAAAAATCAAAAGCAGACGTCGCACATACATATGCTCAGAACTGCCATGTGGGTGTGATGGAGAAGTTAGGCACAAGACCAACCAAGTAAGTGCTAAGAGAATGAGAATGAGATACAATAGTTATGAGGCATCGAAACCAAGACACAAGGCACTAGACAAAAGACCGACTGCTGTTTTCTTAATTTAGTTTTTATTGTTGTTAACATGTCCTTCTTTTGTTTTGTTGTTGCTGTTGCTCCCGATGCTGCTGCCTTCTTGAAGAACTCAGTTGGAATTAAGAATTTTTGGTGAAAAGTTTGAAACACCAAAAAGAAAAAAGCAATAACAAGGAACAAAAAACAAAAAAAAAGATTTTCTTTTATAGCGCACATGGATATGTGGAAAGCTAACTTGACTTTTAGTAATTAAGAATATATTTCTCTATCCGTTAGATAATTTGTCATTGTTTAATGTAGAATGTTAGAGATCCTAACAATTTTCATTATCGAAAAATTATTAACATTATATAGAGTATCAGCAAGTATAGACTATAAAATTTCCATCACTAGAGGTGCCAAGATACTTATGAAATACAATATGTTTCATAGGTATATATACTTGTATGTACAATATAAAGTTTTTAAGCACGTTTTGCAGTAGATTATTTGCATTTAGATTAGATAAGAATAACAATACATACAATAATACTGAATTCTTCTTTGAAAAGAACAAACTGATTGTCTAGATTCGCTTCTAAGTCATTGAACTTTATGTTGTTCAATGATCCTTAAAAATAATTTAAGTCTGAGTCGATTTGAAGATACAATACATGCATAAGCAATATAATGAAAGTAAGCAATTTATCATGTCAATTCCAACCACAAAAAAAAAAAAAAATTAACGAAATGATTATCCTATAATTTCTATATTAAAATATTTTCCTATTGTATTTTTAGTTATTCTATTCTATTCTATTGTCAAAAATTTCTTATTTACAAATTTAGCTTGTGTGCAGAAATTTCCAACTGGGTGCGTTGTTGACAAGCGTCAGCCAAACTTTTCCATGTGTGTGCAATTTTCACATCCTCGAAGTGGAAGAGGGAACGTTAAAAATTTTTGACAGCTTGCAATTTCCTTAATTGTTTAGACGTTGCCTTCTTATAATTAATTGCACATAAAATATGCGAACGAACATAACAAAGGACGAAGATGGTAGAGAAAAAATAATAAGAAATAGCATAATGGCAGAGAAAAGATTTTCCGTGCGTAGCGTGAAGACAAGACAAATTGACGCTACTTAAAAATAACAAATTTATTTAAGTGCAAACAATAAAAGTTGTTTTTCTTTTCGCTTTTTCTAGACTTACGTTCGGTGCTCCACTCCGGTTCACAGTTCTGCCATGGCAACATCGTACGAAACGAAGCGAACATATAGAAAATGGTCCAGGCAATTATAAGATTGTAGTAGAGCATGACAATGGCAGAGACGATTATCATGCCGGTGCCTAGGCCACGGAAAAGTGGACAGAATCTACGATAGATGGCTACTGGTCCAAGTGCGGCATATTGGCCAAAGGACAACTCCATAAACATGAGCGGTAGCCCGGCTATGATTAGCATTATGGTGAAGGGTATTAGAAATGCACCTGAAATAAATGTTTAATAATTAATTAAAGCGTATCTGAGTCAACATACTTGGTTTGGGTCTTACCACCACCATTATTATAACATAAATAGGGAAAACGCCATACGTTGCCAAGGCCAACGGAATAACCAAGTAGCGACAGAAGAAAATCAAAACGTCCAGTCCAGTTGCCACGTTCTGGTTCATTGCTCTCCTGCTGATTTGTGTCGAGCATAACGAGTGCGGTGCCAGATTCACAGCCTGCAATTGTCATAGGTGTGGGAGTGGTTGCTGTCAGAGACAGCGGGGGCTGCTGTTGAGCATTCATTGCTGCTGCACTACCCGGACATATAACCGATGTTGGTTGGGTTGTAATTTTGCTATTCACATTCAATTTGCCAGGGGGCAATTCAACCGTTGTGAAACGATCCTCATTTTGCTAGACATAAAGGAAAATTGCAATTTTTATTAAATGTTAAATGCAGAAATATTATTTAAATATTGTAATTTAAGTATATTTAATAATGATGATGTATGTACTTATGTTTGTGACAGAGATTAATATTAAATTGATATTAATTTTTAATTTCTATTGAGTTGTAAAGTTTAACTTTATAAGAATACAAAATACAAAAGTTGCAATCATAGAAGAGATTACAATTACTAAGTTTAAGCAAATTGTAAATGGCATGGACTGTTACCATTTAGTCAAATGAAATGTGTCCAAATCACATAAAATATATGAATATCTTTTGCAATATTTTATAGAAACTTAAGTTATCCAATATCTAGCTATTATCTAATAAACATGAATAAGCTATTATTTCATTCTTATATCGTGGCACATTAGGTAATGATACAAGTTATGTATATTGCTTCCAACAATAAGTAGGATCCTGACTAAACCATTTGGAATTTATTACAAAGCAAACTATTGGCTTTGAAAAGGAAGCATCCCCGGTTCCATTTCTTGCATTAAGATACAGTTGGGCATGTATAGAAGAATATTGTGGACTGTTTCCGGCTACTCCTCATCCCTACTGCCTACTGTTACGAAAGAAGTTATGCAAATTGACTCTTAGCCTGCTCACATATCTACCTGTACAATATTATATAGTATTCCGTTAGAGTTCTTAGTAAAATCGTGGAATGCAGTTTATGTTTGAATTGCATAATCATAATGAAAATGATTTAGTTAAGTAAAACAGTCTGTTTTAAGGTAAAGTACTAATGTTTTCCATACTTCTATTTTAGTTCTATTAAATAATATTTGGTTTCCAGGTTCCAGTATAAAACTGAGTTATTTGCATTACAATAAATTGCTCTACATATGATTAATCTAATCAATAATAATAATAATTGAACTTATAAAGATCTATTGAAAATATTTAATAAATATGTATGTTTCAGCAGCATATAATGAAAACAAATATCGTATGTAGTTACTTTTGTGTAAACATCTTTCATATATTTAAAGTTGGGTTAAATTTTAAAATATCATTTATTTTATATCATTTTGCAAATACTATATCTTTTAAGGAAGTAATTCTTTTTTATGATTTATTGTATTTGCACAGACAGAAACTCTTTACAAGCATGGATGGGGCAGCATTCAATAAATGACAGATTTCAACATATGTTCCCACTTATGATGCTGCACAGATAACTTTGTTTATTGTTGGATTTTTATTGCATGAACATGAGTGTATAAAATTCTTGAGTATATTTTGTGATTGCATTTGACGTAATAATACAATAATAATATTGAATGAAAATTGGACAATAAAAAATGTTTGAAAATGAAATCACTTTTCCAATGTCATACGATTAAAAATTTTATTATTTTCAGGAAGCAAAAATTCTACTGAATAAAATTGATTATACATTTCTTAAAGAGAGCCAAATTATCTTAATATATTCACATAAATTTTATTTATGTTGACAGAATATGTCATTATAATCGAAATTCAATTGCAAAGAAAACTTTTTGTGTGGTGAGATGACAAGTCAATCAAGTGAATCAATTGTAAAAGTTTGAAAGATTTATCTGCCTTGTGATCAACATCTTTAAGTATCTAAAAGTACAATATATAGTCGGTTTAAAAGTATATGCTATAATTCTTTATAAAGCAGTGTGATCATTTTGCTAAATTATTGGTCGAGCTAATCAAAGTAACCAAATAGTCTTAGCTATTGTATCTTACTCACTTTGAATCAGAGATGACCAAATACGGAGTTATGAATAAGAACAAATTCACTAATTGACTGCTAATAAAAAATTGCCTTTCAGTATTAAATTCACTTTTAAGTTGATTTCAAGTAGAAGAACATTTTACAGAATATGTTATCAAAATTATTCTTAGAAAGCAATCAATCGAAAATATTAGTATAGTACAAAGTAGTAGGGAATAGTACGAATAATAATAATTTTTTTTTGGAAATTAAAAGAAAATATTTCGCTAAATAGTCAAGACGTCATTAGATAGCAAAAAAAACCCATTGGATATTTGTCTATCATATTTCGTGTCATTTTAAGTCGAATGGCTATGTTTCATTGCTTATTCCTTAAGAAATGCAAATGTTATCCATACTTATAATTATTGTACTTAAAGGTTTACCATATACTACATATGTATGCCATATGTATGTAGGTAGGTCAGGCCCTTTGTGATGCTGGGTATATTATTGTATATGGCAGCTATGTGTATTAAATATTGGCCAAATCAGTTGTTTTGTTAAGAAAGAGCACAACCTTAAACCATAATTTATTTTCCCATTAAATATTTTTTTTACATTTTCAATATAATAAATTTTTAAAGTAAGCTAAGCATAACAGTAACTAAGTATGATAATGATAAAATGTCTACGATTTCCTTGACTTTAATTGTCCTCGCCATTATTTACATTAGTATCGACTTTCAACAAGCCCAACATACAATAATAATGACAATATTGTCACCGCCCCCATCATCATCATCATCATCATTGTCATCATCAACATCATTATCATAATTATAACTTTCAAGGTAAACAACCTTGACGACTTAGCCTGGCCTGATGATTGGCAACACTTGATGTTGGCACTTAACATTCGAAGGTATCAGTAGTCACAGTTGTTGCCATCAGATGTTGAATAAAATCAAAAAATGGAAAAATGAATAACAAATCAAAATAAACGAAGCACTTTACAAGATTTTGGCGTGCGGCCAAGAAAAACAGTTAATAAAAACAGATGAAATTGTTTGAAGGTCTAAAGAATAAAGTGAGGAGTGAAGAGTGAGGGAAGCCTGGAGGTGGCAAATTGACTTACCTCCCAGAGATCGATGTCCAAGTGTGTGCTGGATTCTTTGTTGGGTTTGAGGCGTTTCGTTTTTGGTTTTGTTGTGTTTGATTTTTTGTCCATTTTTTTTCTTTCGTTTGTTTTTGTTCTTATGGTTGTTTTTAGACGAGTAGATAAAGTTGATTTTTATGTTTTATGTGTTTTTCTTCTATATAGTATGTATATTTTTTGTTAACCGTTTTCTTTTTAAATTATTGCCTTAAATTGTTGTTGAGTGCAACCATTTGCATAATCACCATAGATGTGCTTGGACTCAGTCGATTACTTTCATTTAGATTGAGTTCAACTTGACTCAGAACTTGTCTGTTGCACTATTTTATTTCTTATCCATTTCTTTTTTTTGTTTTGTATCCTTTTTTCATTGTATCTCACAATAAAGGATTCTCCGAATGATTGTTGCTTCAACTTCTATTCTTCTTATTCTTTTTGCTATGTATTCCTTGTGACTACTTACAATAGTTTATTTGGTTTTTATTTTGTTTGCTTTACGTGAAGTGGTTTTTGATTTATGTATTTTTCCAAGTTTTTAAGACTTTGCATTTTTTCTCGCAATCGACAAAAAACTTTTGCATTGTTTGGTATTGTTTTAGTGTCTTATATTGCATATTGTGAGGATGTTTTTTGCTTGTTGTTGTTGTTGTTGTTATTATGGTTGGAATTATTTAATAGAAGTCTTATTTTATTTTGACTCTGGTTTTTTTGTCTTTCCATTTCTTGTGTCGATGTTTAATTTGGTGAAAAACACAAAACTTCTCAAATTGTTAACAATTTCTTCTCTTTTTGCAGTCAACTTAAGCAACTGAAATAAATAGAAAAATTTAAATTATATTTATACATTCATTATAAAGATTATTTAAAGGAAAATTCATTATAAAAACAGTATAAAGCTAACAAAATTAAAAATATTCATGGTCATCATGTCGCAGTATACATCAGATCAAGGGCATTATTTGTTTTATCAAGGTTTTATGCACTACATTATAAAATGGAATATAATTTTTGTTAGATGTTTGTAGCACCTCATCGTACATTTCAAGATGCTAAAGGAAAATCACTATAAAGACTTGTATGAGTGACACTTTGAAACAGTCGAGCATCCGGAAGTTAAACCTAATATTATTCGATAACGCATTGCTCAAGCTCATTGATCTGAAGCCACCAAGTATTCTGTATTGATTTTAATATGTGTTGCATGTGTGTCGAAGACAAAAGCCTTATAATGCATCCAACTATCAGAAAACAAATATTATTACCATTTGAATACTTACTTCTCAAGTGTAAGTTTTGGGGAGACAACAGATTATGTGTATTCTCTATGAAACTTATTTCATTAGCATTACTTTCGTTTAGTTTTCTACAACATCAACAGACTTGCAGCAACGACAAGTACTACATAAATAAAGATTCCCCTGCCATGCCAGTAAACAGTAAAACAGTAGCAACTATTTAGATGAGTAAATTAATGGATGAATGAATGAATAAATAATGGAGGAAAGACTCTTTCCGGAAAACAAGTTTAGCAAACAAAATTTGTTTCAATGACAAGAAATCAAATTTAAACAGAGCAGAACAGATAAATCGCCAACATCACAACAAGAAAACGGCATGTACTATATATATTACTTATATAAAATAGAACTATCTTAAAAGAAGAAAGAAGACAATCACAATGAAATGATTGCAATACAAGGGATGTGAATTAAGTCAAAAAACAAAATACAAGAAACATGATTTCATGTACAATAATTCAACGTAAATACAAATTTGAAAACAAAATTCTTGTGAAACAGAAAATAAATTTGAAAAATAATAAATAAAATCATAGAGATGAAAGTGATGAAGAAGGAACAGATGATATATTAGAAATTCGCAGATAGGAAGGAAAAAAAGAATTATTCAGAAAAAACGGATTAAAACAGAATTGAATTGAAGTGAAAACGTTTGTCGTAGGATGCGGAAACACACAGTGTAAAGCGGAAATTGAATGATGGGTGGCTGAGAGAGAGAGAGCAAAGAGGGTCAGATTCAGTTAACACTTGTACTAAATTAAACTAAATTCAACTAAGCTTCGGTAAGTGCTCTTGATTCTGAGCGAAGAGTGGAGGAGCGGTGATTTGGCATTGGATGTGTACTCGGTTAGCGGCCAATGGCAAAATATATATTGTATGTATAAAAAAAAAATAAAAATAATAAAAACAGCAGAATCAGAATCAGAAGCGGAAACGACTAGGGGAATGTGAGAAATAACATACGAGTGGTAGACATTAACAGAAAGTTTTCACACTCGAATTGAGCGAGCACTAACAGGTAGTCAGAACTACCGTCGGACAGATTGACTAACCGATAGTGGGACTAACAGACCCACAAACAGTTTGTTCTGAAAAACAAAAGCTTTAAAAAAGCGTGTGTCCAACCTGGCGTATACGTGGTGCTTAATTGCCTCTCATATGTATGTATGTGTTGCCTCTCATACGTTATTCATACATGCTAGTGCACTCAAATTTTCACTGAATGCATGCATCCACTCACTCATTCACTTGAAATCGTGTATATAAATACTTTTTAATATTTGATTGTGTATATGTTTGCTTGTGATTTTCCACTTAAAAATTAACCTACATACATACATACATATATGCATGTACCTGCTCAGAGAACAAGTGTAATGGGGTAAAATCATATAACTGGCTATCATATGATACATATTTAAGTAGGTGAGGTACATTGAAATGAAGTTAACGCTCACTTTTGGCATATTTATTTACGGAAAACGATGGAAAGTTACCAATCGGTAGCAAGTCATTTCAATTTCAACCGCATGCCCTCGGGCGTACATTTCTTGCAAATCAATATAAATGATGATGACGGTTGGCTGTGGTGAAAGTTTTTATGGAAAATATGTTAAGAACGCAAACATACACACATCCACACACACATACATTCATAGATATACATAGTAACAATATATTTAACAATTTCGTTTCGTTGATGCGTATGATTGGTTTCATGCATACAGATTAGATTTTGTTTATCCAAGAAAAGCCATAGAAGGAGCAGCAGGTTACATTAGACAAACCACAAGCATAAACCTAATTTAAAGGGCGTAATATGATCATGATGCTGCCATTGGATGATGATGATGATGTTGATAGTGGATGATGGTGGCGATGTTGAGCATACATATTTCAAATATAGTATTGGTATTCGTTATAGAGAACTTTAACATTCAAAAGCACGTAAGCATTTTTGCATATTCAGGTTGAGGTTGAGCCTCCTGCGCCGTCATCGTCGTCCTTATATGGAATTTTAACAGTGCAACCGAGCTTGCTTTGTTGGCATGTAGACCACGTTTTAAGCGATTAGCTACAGAAACATGTTAAATCATGTGATAAGGAAATGAAAACTCATAAATTCAATAGATAAAATTCAAGAGCAATTCCCTTAATTTGGGTTTTTATACTGATAAATTAAATAAATAAAAAAAAAAATTAGAAATAAATTTTAATATATTTTAAATAAAGGAAAAAAGAGATTGATTTGAACGACTAAATTCTGATTATTGCGATTTCTACTTAAATCATTATATTTTTTAGTTAAATGAAATAAAGAATTGTTGCCATAATTGATGATGAGAAATATGGAGATATGTAGGTATAATTGAACTAAAGAAGTAAATAAGTGAAAGCGGAATAAGCCAACCAAAATAAGTTGTACAAGAAATATTTACAGCATCCTTAGAAAACAACGCAGAAATTGTCTATTAGTTGGTATTCTTGAGCAGGAAATATAATAAGAAGAAGGAAACAGCGATACATGCATGTAGCAAGAAAAGATTTCTTCAATTTTTGGCTGCTTTATCTGGAAATTACAGCCCATAAAATGCTAAAATTCATAACACACATAAACTTTGATTATTAACCTAGAGATTAAATTGTTCGCGTTGGAGTCTCTTAATACAATAATATTGTTATTATCCACTTTTGCTTGTAATTTCTTTGTATAAAACACCTTGAGCTAAGCAATCATAATGTTATCATTCACCACGCTATCACACAGAAATTTGTTTGACTTGGATACAATTATTGGATATGTTCCATATATTTATATATGCCATAACATCAGATCCTTTTAATTTACAACAAGCCAATTTTGAATAATGTTGAGTTATGAATTTACATTATAAGTTCTGTTCATTTCAATTCAGCTGCACTCCTTGCAATAAATTTAGCCCTTAGTTTAATTTCTGATTAATTCCTCAGTTTTGTCTCTGGTGAAATTTAACTTGATTAAACTTTCTTTCATGCAGCAATTGTACGCTGTAGAATTCTAAATTTCCAGTTTTTAAATTATGTTTGAGCGACTTTGAAAATAAAAGCCGCACTTAAGGTTAAAATGGAAATGAAGGAGATTGCTCACACATCAAGTGCCAGTTCACTCACGCAGTTGCTTCATTTCGACCTACGCCAGTCTAAGGTAATTAAAAGAAATTAACTCAAGGTTGCTCATTGGAATTCATTTCATTATGATTTAAACAGAATTGTACTTCACTTTGCGGTGAAATGGTATATAAACTTATGGCTATAATCAGCTTGGGTGCTCCTCGTTTATTTACATTTACTGATTATAATCAAAAGGGATATTCTGAATGTTATATAGTATATAATATATAATATATACATACATACAAGTATGTATATGCCACTTGCCTTTTACTGAGCTCATGGTATTTAATTTAATTAAGAAATGGCCTAATAAGGCATAATGCAATCAATGCACCCTTTGAATGATAGCCTAATTGTGTTCATGTACCTTGTTATATAGACAATCAGGCAGATAAAGGCACGAAGAGAAGATACGAGTACTACTACTACTACTTACATATATGAAGTGCAGAGTTTGCATAGTGGGGCAACCACTCAAGCATCATTATGTGTTCTATATGTTGTACCGTATCGTATGTGCATAATTTATCACATGATAGGATACTCTGACATCAAGTGTCATTGGCGTTCGTCATTTTCTTGAGAACTCATTAATCTTGGGCCTGGCTATGAGACAATCTCAGACAGCCTCGACAAATTCTGAATGAACGAAAATGAAAATGCAAATCTAAAGTGACAATGAATAGTGTGAATAATGACAAGGGTGGGGTAAAATTGAGGACTTGTTTGTCTACTGACTACTATGTGAATTGAATAAAGGATGAGCATGAGTAGGCGAACAATGGCGCTTCGGTTTTGCTTGTTTTTGCTTGTGTGGCGAAATATTGTCTGTGGCTCGTTCTGTCAGTCCTTTCGTAATTGGTTTCAGAACAATGTCTCTCTCGCCCTCCCTCTCTCTCTCTCTGCGCGTGTATTTATTGTGTATACATTTGGTCAGTGGGTATATTGGTAAACGGGTTACATACAAATTCATGGTACACACAACCGAAGATGGTTAAATCGCAAATCAATTTCTATTTGCAAAAATGCTTTCATGCGATAATGAAGTAAATTTCTGTGTTCATTTAATGTCCATCCAAATGAATGTGAGAATTTGATGTGTGGAGTATTTTAATTTAATTTTAATGTATCAATCAATAAGTTACAATACTAAGTAAGTGTTCTATGAAACTAATAAAGTAATGTCTAAATTTGAAAAGAATTTACTCTTACTCTTACTCTAATAATGTTGAAGCCGTTTGTTTTCTGAAAAATGTCCAACATTTCATAGATTTTAATAAACATTTGCACATGATATAAAGTTTCTCTATCTATTTATACTTAGATTCATTTACACAACTACCACAACCAAAGGCTTAATATTATTGAAGAGAATTCAGTTTTAAGCAAAATCCTAAAGGAAAATTCTAAGTCAAATGTTTGTCAACACTTTGTCAAGTTCAAGTTTAAGATTGTAAGATATTGTAAAAGTTTTTAGTCAATTTATATTGCTTCTATAGAAATTTCATAGTAGTTTTTGGCAGCAAATAGATACTTCTAAGTATTGTAACTACAAGTATATGATAAAAAAGGGTGAGATATTTGAAACTACTTGATATGTTTGTGCTTTTTGTTAGCAAGAAAAATGATATAAAACGATAGTTCTAATAAAAAAAAAAAAAAATATATTTTAGAATGTTAGCAACTGGAAGTAAGTAAGTCATCGACAACAGCCACAACCGATTGCGAGATCTATCGATTGACTTTGTATAAATACATATATATATATATTGTACGAATTCGTGTATTGTAAAAATGAAACCAGTGATCAGTGAAAGATTGTAAAAACGGGAAAAACAGTGAAGGGAATTAAGAAAAAAATTATGTAAGAAAAACAAACTAACAATGTTTTCCAAAATTTGTTAAGTAATTAATTGGGGCTGAATAGCTTCTACTGTAGCATGAAATGCAACTCAATATATAAACTTATTCATACGGAAAATATACTTTTTCGGGTAGCCCATATTATAGCTGTATTAATTAATTGTACAATCGATTCTTTATAGTAGATATATGTTCTGTCTCATATGGGCATATAATAATAACACAGCGCACAAAGTGTTCTAAGTAAAACCGAATTGAGTTCAATTACCATTCTCTCTAAACCCTTAATTATTTGTGCAGACTTGCAGTTTCTCAAATTGACTTAATTAATTTATTTTATACCATTAGTTTTCTCTGCTAGTTGAAAATATTGCTGTATCTTACCTCGAAAGAGGGTACAAAAACTATAATAACTAAGCACAATATTGAGAGAAGGATTAGTTGTTACAGTTTACACCTACTTACTTGTGGGTAAGAAATTACTATTGTACATCATGCCGAAAAAAATCTACAATATTTTATTAAAATTGTTTTCAACAAAAAAAAAAAAAGACAATAGTATAATATATAAAAAAAAACTCAAAGAAGGCAAAGAAAAGAACGAAAAGTTGTTAAAAGAAAAAAAGAAATAACAAAAAACAATTTGAACCTCATAACGCTTAAACTTGATCCATATGTATAAAGTTGAAGGTTCCCCTTTTTTCCTATTCCATACAATTCTAACTTATTACATTATATTCTGTGTTCTACTGTGGAATTTTGTTGATGCTGTTTTCAGCGCAGCTCAGCTCAGCTCAGCTTAGTGCAACCTCGACCCGCAGTGAAGCGTGTTGCATGCCTCATCATCGTCATCTTCCTCAACATGAGCACATAAGGCAAACTGTAAGCGGTGACTTTTTGCAGTATATTTCTGTTTTTTTTTTTTATGTGTTTTTCAAATACTTTTTCAAACGAACAAAACTTTTCCTACCAAAAGTAGGAAAACTATAACGATTAACGCGCCCACTACATCGAGTCTCACACCCACACACCCTCATACTCAGATACGTGCACACAAATTTACACACTCTTAGATATGTAGATACTGAGATACATACATACATGTATACAAAAAAAAAAAAAAAAACAGAGAAACCAGCAAATTCTCTGTTGCATGTCATCATTTCTAATGTCCTTTCTGTTGCTGACAAATCGATTATTGAATTTGCCATGACTACGAGGCTGTTGTGATGGTGATGCTGCTTTGCTCTGTGTGTCAACAACAAATCTTCTTTGAAAACTATGCGCAGGATTATTTTTAAAAGGGTTCCTCCATCATTCTACAATTTGTGCTTTTTTTTCTGTTCATTGTCGTCGTCATATGCAAATTTATTGCTTTGCCTTGATGTGTATGAAGGAGTATTTATGCAAGTTAGTGTCCATTGTTTACTCAAATGCTGAAGGGCATTGAAAATATAGATACAATTGCAGAGCATCAAATCTATCAAATTAAAACATTTGTACCATTACAAGGTGGCAAGATGGAGTGATGACAGAAAAGGGACAAATAAGCAACTGGATAGAGAAAATTAGAAGAATCTAGCAGAGGCCAAGAGGAAGGCACAATAGTAGATTAGATGATACCATTTCATTCATTTCATTTTCATTTCGAACGCACGCACGTAAATAAGCATTTCTGGATCAGTTTCAAACTTGGTTATGCGGGGAAATTAATATCTGCCATTACAACAAAAGTTTTGATCCAATTTCTGTATACAAACACTGAGATACATATATCCAAGTAGACACAAGCATACAAAAAACCAGAAACCAACAAACGCTCTGTTGCATTTCATACTTTCTAATGTCCTTTCTGTTGCTGACAAATAGGTAATTGAATTTACTATGACAACGATCCTGCTGTGAAGGTGTTGTGTATCAACAAGAAATCTTCTTTGAACGCTGTGCGGAGGATTGTTTTTAAAATGTCTCCATCATTCCACAATTTGTTTGTTTGTTGTTTTAGTGCTTTCCATCATCATCATCATCATCATATTCAAATTAATTGCATTACCTTGATGTGTATGGAGAAGATAATGCAAAAGTATGTAACAAGGTTTTTCTTATACCAAGAAAATGTATTTCTTATCAGTTAAGATTCAGGCGAATGGCAATGAAACAAAACAGATGCCATGGAATGTACACCCATTCCATATAAGAGTTTCTGAACTATGCTCCTAGGAGCATTTCCACTTCGAACATTTCAATTTCATAAGTGCTCCTCTGCTCTCAATATGTATGACATTTCATTTCCAAATTGTTAGTTATTATTCAGCCATTCCTATTAGCTTTTCGTTGCTCCTGTACTTTAGAAAAACGAGCTACAGCGTAGTACATATGTAGGGGAAGGTTGTTAGGATTTAAAATGATATCAATGCTCTCATTTGGATTATATTGTTCCCATAAGATTTCAGATGTGAGTGCCAGCGCATGCATTCAGTGATAGCAAAGAATACTGCAGACATCAAATCTAGAAAATTAATAAATTTATACCATTACAAGGTAGCATATTATTTGAAATGTACTCCGCTCGTAATGTTCGGGTATAAGAAGAAGTGACAATATAAAAGCCATATACAATTCAAGCAATTGATTAAAATATAGGACAGTTTATGATAGAGAAAATTAAAAGAATCTAGAAGATACCTATAACAATAAGTGGGTAGATAATACAATATTTTGTTAGTCTCATTTGTATTTGAAGTCAAGTGCAAGAACGTTAATATGGATCTCTGGATCAATTATCTATTTCAATTCAAAGAATCTGGAAAGTATTTTTTTGAGAAATTATTGTAGCACTTTTTCTTTGCCATAAGAACAAAGTTTTGAATTGATTTGTACTGTTAGGTATTCGAAAATATTATACGTAAATGATTCTAATTTTCTTTAATAAATTTCACGTGCTACTACTATATTGTATAATATTTTATTTTAAACTTGTAAGGACGTTAATCTTCGACTATGCCGACGATGAAATACTCTTCACGGGATTTGTATGGGAGGTCCCTCCTTAGTGGTTCGATTCGGCTGGTTCCGACAAATGTACTGTCTATATATTGCTTTTGGTTGCAAATAAATTAAATCATCAACGAGCTTCTGTGTGCTTCTCGTTCTCTTTTCTTCGTACATTCGCTTGTTTTTTGTACAACAACACACAAGCTTGCATGTTGTTGTTATGAACATTTTTACACAAAAACTGCATGTTGTTGTTGTGGAAATGTAATCTCTTTTTTGAGTACTTTTCCGGTGGATTTCCCAAAAATTTTATTAGGTCTTGGGGATATGGCACTAGATATACACATTCTGTGAAAATTTGAAGTCTCTACCTACTGCGGTTCATGGATACGAGACGATTTGTATTGTTTCACTCACATTTTTAGTATAAATTTTTGCCCAACGCCGCTAAAGAAGTTTCACTTCAAAAATATATGTTGCCAAATCTTAAATATGCCTTTTTAATTTTTATGTTCTGAACTTTGGTTAGGGTTATTATTTTTATATTTATAGGATTTAAGTATTTCGATCTACAAGCGAAAATATATAAGTACTTAGAACAAAGTTGAGACTTTTTCTCTTATTTTCCTTTTATGAAAATAATAATTGTTTTCATGTATTTCATTTTTTAAGTGAGACAAATCATTACAAAGAAGTGTAGTTTTCTTTTTATTTTATTTTTTGATTTTTTTTTTTTTTTGTTGTTTGTATTAGGACTCTACTAATAATAATTAAGGGTTATTCCAATATCGTTGGGTTCATTATTTTCTCTTTTTTTTTTTTTTTATATTTTTCAAAAGATTTCTAAATCAATGTCAATACTTTGATCATATTCGTTTTTAATGTTAAAAATATAAAACTTATTTTCAATATTTATATCGTCATTGATTTTATGGTTATAATCATTTTTTATTTCTTGTTTTACTTAATTTCATTTATTTTTTATGCTTGATTTATATAAAATTTGATTAGAGTTACGCGTGAATTTGACTCGAATTTTCAATTTCATTTGTTTAAAAATACATTTTTTTTCGTGTTATTTATTTTTCTTTGTTCTTGAAACTGAATGATATTTCTAGTGTGCAATTTAATTCTTGTTGATCTCTGATATGGGGAAGTCACCATGTAAATGAAAGTCTAATCCGAAGTATCAATTTATTATTTTCAATATTTTTTTTTTCGTCATAACTAATGACGAAACATGATACATACATGGTTATGATGTCGAAAATACGTAATACGTATTCTTTGATCCATTTTTTTTGGAGTAGGCAAAAATCGCGTAAATTCAAAATTCCATCCATTTCTAAATTCTTATGCAAAATTCGAGAGGATTTGATATATTGGGAATGGTATTGACTGTTGCCATTTTTTGTCTATGGTGAATTTTTGCTGTACATTGTGCAATAAGTATTTATCACTGCTTTTCAAATTTAACGACATGCTGTCAATTTTATTACACGATTGAAATCATTGCTTTGACATAAGTTACGAAAATTTGTTGTGGAGAGTAAAAGGCCTTTTGGCCGGTCAGTTCAGTCTCAGTCTCAATCCATTGTCGACTAGAAATCCGCACCGATGTCTGTTTCAGTTATCAGATAACAAAAAATGAACTGCTGGTCCAGCTTATTTGTCAGTCGATTTCGATGGCATATCGATAAAAGTAAAGAAATGCAATAGGTGCAACAAGCGTCGTTGTCCTCTCAAATGAACTCATTGAAATATATCCATCAGTTATTATATTACCACTTTTAAATAGATAAATATGAACAACTCAATGTTCAGTGTTGTACACAAACTCTGAAATGATCGGCAACACTGAGATTTGGTCTGATCTTGTAAAACAAGCATTTTGTCAGTCCATTTCTACTTCTGAAGCGATAATATTGACTGACACTGAGACTGAACTGACCTAGACGGCTTAGAAAGGCCTTTAAAATAAATTAACCGATTAATTGATTAGTTGATGAAAAAAAGGAGCATTTTTAGATAATTTCTAATTTTCCTATATCATTATTCATATTTTCATTTCTTCACTCAAATTTGACTGCAGACAGTTCTTGCTGTTTTCATAATAATGGGTCACCAGAAGACACAGTCACCAAGCATGAAAACTAAAATTAGGAACTCGAAATTACTTTAGAAATGCATTTGGAGCAATTGGAATGATCATTGATTGAATCATCTTAATAAAAAGGGCGTCATTTTTGTGCAAGGACTCTAAAGTGTACAAATAATATCATAATTCAAATTAAAGAGGACGAAAAAACAATTTTGATAGAAATTTTAAATTTAAGTATATTAAAAAAAGAAAATATCTCTTGTGAAGTCTGCTTGCCACATTATTTATAAGGTAATATTGTTTATGATTTTGTGTATAGAATCCGACCATGTGTAAGTAATTTGCAATTTATTTACAATAAATTTTACTGAAAATTTGAGTGGGTAGAACAGAAAGAAGTTGCAAGAGACATAATTTAAAAAAAAAAAAAAAATAAGATAAAACTGAGAAAATTCAAATTCCAAATAAGACAATAAGGTATCACAAATTGAACGTCAGACAAATGAAGTGATAAATTGGAAACACAGATGATGTTTCAAGGGAATCATGCATGATGGATAATAAGAGGTGTGTCATAAAAATTCATGACCTGTGTTCATGTTGATATAAACGTAACCAATCGCTTCTCACGTACTGACCGCCAGCTAGCCAGTTACCGACCAAATGTATTATTACATTGTTCGGAGCTTGCATTTGTTACAGTAGCTAGTTTAAAATTTATCGGATCAAGTTTTGCTGTAAACAGATAAAATATTGGTAAAATCTGAATATATAAAGCATTTCGGTTTTCGATCGAAGAAGATTGTCGCTTGCACTAGAAATTCTCTTCATTTTGTGCACCAACTACATTATGAACTACGAGTACTTCATTCTACTTACTTAATACCAGCATTGCTTCAAAGTGTGGAAACACCAAGGAGAGCATGAGGCCAGGAGCCAAAGAAAAAAGAATATTGCTATTGCGGAGCTACTTCAGATACTTTTGGGATGCACCTCATACATAAGTATATACCTATAAAATACATGAAATATGCATTTAACAGACCGGCAAACAAACTCATTTAACGCGAATCAATTAGCATAAAAAAATAAATGAAAATACTGAGAAATATGGAAATAAATATTTTCTTTTTTTCTTTTCTTAATTAATTCAGATGTGTCAATTTATTCGCATTGCTGTTAAATCATTTAAATTTTTGCATTTCACATGCTGTTCGCTTTATTTCACAGTTTTTATTATGAAATTCTTTGGTTCTGGTGGTTTTTGTTTTCAACTTTTTGTTTCATTTAACAGAATAAAACGAAAAAGGTAAAATAAGGGAAAAAATGCAATAGAAAGGATAGGAATGAAATGATAAATGAAGAGGAAAATTTAAGTTAGCCTGAGGGTAGTAGCATTGGAAATATTAAAATCGTTAAAAAACTATTTTACAAAATACCATTGAAGGACCACAAAAAACACAACAAAAAGTAAATATGTAACAACAAAACTGGTATACAACATAGCAACAAAAAGGAAACTAATCCAAAATAGTTTGAGGCGAAAACTGAATACAATAAATAGGAAAAACAAGAAAAAAGAAAAAAATGTTTCGGAACCACAAAGCAAAGTGGTAAACATTAAATAAATTCTACAAAAAAACAAACAAAAAAAAAAACTTTAAGCTTCTTCATATTTCACCATTTTATTTCCCTTAGGGGTGTTTTCATGCAAAAAGGAAAAGCAATCGAAGAGGAGAGAAAGGCAAAGGATATCATCATTGAAAGGGAACTTTTAAATTGAAACTATTTCAAAGGCATCAATAAAATTAAATCGTTTTACTTGAGTCAGTCAGCAATGTCATGCTGAATGAAGTGAAGTACTTAAATAAATTGATGGAGGTTTCTTGTTGTTTTCAATCATATTCATGGGTTTAAGTTAAATCAATCAATCGATCAATCACAATACATTTATACAGAACTAAAATATACCAGCTAAAGCTAAAGATTTGTAATGGACGTTTTAGTTGTATGTATGCTCCAACTTCATTTATAGATGTTTATTTTATTTTATTATTTATGTTTTATTTCCGCTGATATAAAAGAATAAAATATAACACAATGCAGTTCTGTGCAATAGTTATGTCTGCTATCTTATTCGAAAACTGTGTGATACAATTGTTGCCACTTTTGACTCAACAATCAAATAAGACTATGCATTAAATTTCATCTACAAATCTCAATGACTAAAAACAAACGGAGAGAGAGCCTCAACATGATATATTTTCATCACAGTATTGTATGTTGATCAAACTTTTGTGAGCTCCCATCACACCAAAATGACAATGTAATACATATCAGGGTTACACTACCCTAACATAGGTACATATGAAAATTTAGGCACTAAATCAATAAATGTATGATTTAAGTGCAGTTGTTTGTTAGTGTTAGTCGGGAAACATTCTTTGAGATCCACATTGAAAATAAACCAAAATACTGACATTAAGGTCAATGCAGTTTCAGTAAGGCGTTCGGACTTTTAGGGGCCATGGGCAAAACAGAATTTTGGGGAATGAAATAAATCAGCATGCGAGTATCGGAAAGTTTTATTGTTATGATTTTTATTTTTCGGATCAGGAAATTTGGATTATCAATAACATAAAGGATAGCCCAAACTAAGTTGTATTCTGAGATACTAGAGGAACCTTAGAGATACAATAAAAATCAAGAGATACAAAAGATTAATGATGATTTCACAATTTTTAATTTATTTACAATCGCGTTCTCTTATTTAATTGTATAGAATTTTGTGATAGCGAATAAATTTTATAATTATTTATATATATTTTATTTTTAATTTTAAATCAACAAATAGGAAGACAATGTAGGCAACTATCTGCCATTATAGGACACTTAAAAGGATACGAAAAACAAAAGTATACACTGAAACAAAATTAATAAAAAGAACAATAGAAAAAGTTGTTGAAAGCAAAAACCAAACATTAAGCAAGGAAAGGATGAAACTTTTTGATAAAAAAGTGGAAAGTAGTACCTTTTTTTTGATGAAAGGACGAAAAAGAAAAAGGAAAATAGAAGACAAAACCCATAAGAGAAAGAAATAATTAAATGAAACGAAAAATAAAAGTAAAAAAGTCAATCATGCGAAAAACTCGGCATCAGAATTTTTTCTATTATTCTATACTTTTTGAATAAACCAAAGCGTAGTCATTCCGTACTACTCCTCCCTAGGCCAAGACTGCAATCACTCGGGCAGACTAACTAAGTATTATATATTAAATGTTGAGTTATTTATAAACAGGAAAATCCTGATATATCCCCATTCCAGATCAAAAGTTAGTAACACCCATGCATCCAAGTGGAATGATGTTTGTTTTTTGCTCGTAACCATAGATTAATAGATAATTTTGTTGGTTCTTACAAAGGTTTGGGTTTTTTGTTTTTAATTATATGGATTCTAAATTAATAGGTCCGCTATAATTAATATTAAACTTTGTTGTTTTTAGAAAACTTTCTGTGTTTTCAAATAATGTATAAAACTTCAGTATGATCTGGATAAACTCTTTCTGTCGTAGTAAAGAAGGAAAGTGAGTTGAATCAGAAGTAATATTCATTGATTTATTTGATTTCCAATTTTCGTTCTTTGCTATCTATCTCAGTCGACAAAAATAAGCAATTACACAATGGAATAAATACAAAAGTTCAATGGTTCCGGTGGAGTAAAACGTTTTCTTCATCGTCTTCGCATCATATTGCAGTCGTTGGTTCATTGTGTTAAGCATCGGCTCATGGTGCATTCATCGAAGGGAATTAGGATTTTTTAAGATATTCGAACCTCTCTATAGCGAATTTTAATTTAATATAAACATTCATTAATTTTATTTTATATTTTACACATAAAAAAAAAAAAAAACCAGAAAAAAGATTGCGTAGCCGAAACTGTTATACTTTTCCATACGCATCCCTAAAAAACATTTTTGTCTACGGTCCTGTAATTGAACATACAGAAATATATAATTATTGATTTGACTAATGGTGCATACAACATACAATTCAGCACTGAGACCGAATTATCCAGTAATCCTAGGGTCTGTCCAGCAGCTTTGAATAATATTCGTTGTTGATTGTTTTACAATATCTTTTGCAAAAATCATGTGATTCAAATACAAAGATGGGACTAATAGAGGGCATAGGTATACCCAATATAAACTATTAAATAAATACCTTTAAAATCGGAGATATCACGATGGCAATTGTTTTAAATGACTCAATTTTTTGTTTTTTTTGTTTTTAACAAAGACTGTGTGTTTAAAGTTTTTAAAATGTAACTTGGTGGTTGACAAAAATACAAATGATTTCTCTAGAACTACTAAATTGCATGAGTCCCCTTAACGAATACTTAACATACATATAGCTAAAGTTATGTAAAGTTTGTTTGTTATAATTTAACAAGTTTCTTTCTTTTGTTTCCATAGAATTTTATTCATTATGAAGTGAAATTATTCTCACATATTCACTGCCAATCTGATCATTTGAACAGGATATGAACAAATATTACATACATTTGTATGGATTCGTGTGTTTGCTTGTATAATATAAATATACGAGGTATGATAAAGAAATACGATGAATTACTTTTCCTTTTAGCAAAGTTTTTATTTTTGGGAAGAGCCAAAATTCGGTTTTGCTAAATCTGGTGAGCAAGGCGGATAAGGACAAATGGAAAGAGTTTTGGCGGCCAAAACTTGGCGAATGAAAAGTGATGTGTGGACCGATGCGTTGTCGTAATGAAATAGAAAGCCATTGGCCCATTTCATCTGATTAAATGCTTTGCATGGATGGACTCGTAGAGAAGTTAAGTTTTCCAGTAAGCTCTTGAATAGTCATTCGTTTGTTTGAATGAACCAGTTTGGACATTTTTTGAATAAACTTATCAGTTTTTGAGATCGAAGGACGTCCCGTCCGTTCTTTGTCTTTAAGTTTAAATCGCACACCATACACACCACACAACTTGAAACAAAACAAAAATTTGAATGCGTTGTTCAAGATTTATGTTTCATAATAGACATGACAAACACGATCTCATTGTGGCAGCTCTAGGAGCTGACTTTGTGACTGACAAGCCCAGAACGTGTTCAAACTTTTCATTGCCTGTCTCAACACATGAAGCTATGAGGCATACTATCTGAAATAGATATAGCGTAAGTAGTTTTTACTATGAAAATTCATTCATCATATTTATTGGTTACACCTCGTATAAGTATTGTATATACATTTATACAATATGTCTCCACATTGTGAATTTGTCAAAAGAGAGAATCTTGTGTCACAACATGAATATTGTATCCTTCCCCTGGATTTCACTGTTATATTCGTTGGATTGTTGTCTGTTACGCTTGTTTTGCAAAGCGAATCCAGAGCAAAGCACATGGGACGACGGATAAAGCAACGCATGTCATAATCCCCCAAACAGACAAGTAACTCGTTGAAAATTACATTAAAATTGCAAATTTAAGATGAATGAATGCCGGAATAAATGAATGATTGAGTGAAATATGTTTTGCTTTCATTTTCTTCATTTGTTTTCACTTATTTTCTTTTGCTCTTCACATGCTTGCGTTGTTTTCTTCGTTACGCTTTAAGTTCTGCGTTCGACAAATGCAATGCAATTAATATCTCAGGCGAAGAACCCCAGAAGATCAGGTTGAATGGTATGTTGAAGATATAATAAGTAATATGCAGTGAGGAGGAATGGAAAAGACAGTTACATTTGCACACTATTTACTTGCTACCCATTCATGTGTGTGTAATCGTCGTCGTGTTCCACCTCAACCCCATCTTTTGATATACACATACGTGTGTATGTGCATATAATACATATATCATACAAATATGAGTGTGTAAACTGATTTTGTTGTTTGAAATTCAAATGAAGCGCAAGTAAATCTCCATTTTTGTACTTTTAGCATTATCATTATTATCATTTTTCAAGGTTGCATATATTTCTTTCTTCTATTTTTGCCATTAAGAATATTTTTGTGTGTGTTATTTTTTGTGTTGCATTCGCATATGAAGTTTAAACATGAAAAACGTTTTAAAAATAAATTTCGCATGCAATAACAAAGTATGAAAGCATATTGCATACTTCAAGGCGCAGCATTTGTATGCGGCGCCAAAGGATTTTCATGTGGTATGTATTTGGCATTGGCTTTGTGATAGGGGATCGATGTTTGAGTTGGTTGCCTGAGTGTTTTGCAAATGTCACTCGATATGTACTTTTGTTGCATTTCTACACTTCAAAAAGGCTTTTCCATATGAACACAGCAGCTATTTTTCACATTTTATTTACGATAGAATGCAATGATGACAGGCCCAGGACAAACAAATCAGAATAAGAGCAGCGCACTACTTGTTACAAGAAAACCATACAATTTAAATAAGTCAAAAAAATAGATGGAGAAACAAAGACTAAGAAGAGACAGAGAGAGAATAAATCATTCTCAGAATGACACAAGATGCAACAAAGCAAAATTACATATGAGTATAGTAGTAGTTAGAATATATGAATACGACGTAAAAAAAGAAAAATAACAACAACACCAAGTGAATACAATGACAATAATAACAAAAATAGATACACTAATAACAATTACAACAACAACAACAACAAGAGAAAGAAAGATAACAATATAGAAGAATAGTAAAAAGTGCAGTGAAAAAACAGGCGACAGGATTCCGTTTTCTTTGCAATTCTTTGTATTCCATGTAAAATAGGAAAAACATCAGTACCAGCAGCTTAGAAAGAAAATGATAATGAAAAATGAAAGGTGAGGAAAAGGGAGAGAGAGAGAGTGATAGAGGGTGTGATGGGTGGGAATGAAGAGTGTGGAGTGTGTAAAAGTATTATAAGTAAACACCTTGAAAGCTCACAGGATCAACTTGACAGTTGACATTCATTGAGCTGACGAATGTCAGTGTAAACATCATCATCATCATCATCATCATCATCATCATGTAGTCAGTCCATGTTTCTATGTACATACATATTTAAGTTACACGTCCATCTGCCTGTCAGTGACTGTCACTGTGACAATCTGTTGTCGCACATTCTGTCCGTCTAATAGTCTTTCTAACCATTTTTAATATGCTCTTCTTTGTACTTATTTTTGCATATTTCTTTACTCCTGTAAGTATTATGTACTCATAAGTATGTAATACATAATAATAACAATTATTATTTTATTTTCATAGAACTACAAATAACAATTTCTTTTCAAAGTTCATATTAAAATTCTCAGTATCATACCTATTAAAATGTTTTTTAAGGATCTAATAAGAAGCTTAGAATCTATTCTCATTTATATTTGCGAAGTTAAGACTTAGTTAAATATAAACTGCGACTATTAACAGTAATTGGATAGTTACGAACTGGTTCCTTGGAGGATATTTATTTCAACAAGATTGCATCAACACGAACACCTGCGAAAACCACAGTATATACAATAGTATAGAGGTGGTTTCCAGAATTCAATTGCAGCCGCTGTTCGCTCACTTTATAAGCATTCAAAATGCATGCTTTGGACATACCTCATCATTCATAGTGAAAAAAAAAGGAATTTCTCAGTATTATCACAGTCATGAAGCGCTGTTTGTTTTGCAAACAAATCGTACGCACGCACAAAATTCGACGGAATCTCTTTAACTTTTGGTTAATTCTTAGATTGAGAAAAATTCAGAATTGATATATTTACAAGATTTATTTAAAATGAAAGACAATCTTTGAATTCAATATGAATATGAAAAATGATCTCTGATCTTCTCCTTTTTTACGAAGTCTAACAGCTCTACAGAATCACTATAAATTTTGGACGTGTATCCCAGAGAATTTTCGAAACCAGGCAAGCGATTCAAAATATTCTCGACACCCATACTGATGAAATACAATTTTATTGGTGAAAGTCCTTCAAGTTGACGGCGGTATTGTCTATTCAAACGGAATTTTACTCGACGCGACAACCACACATCCAATGCCAAACAAGCATGCAACAGATAGGTAGCGCCTCCAAGTAATGCCATAATACTATTTAGTCTAGAACATTGAAAGAATTCGTGTTGTCCTTCCTCTGTCCCCATCAAAAACTTGAGTTTTATATCAAATTCTACCAGTGCCATTGTTATAAAAATTGATACGAAATGCAAAGCTGCACCAACAGTAGCGACGATTCCTTCCGTTTTCGATGTTGGTCGCTCGCCAAATATTATACTGAGTAGTCCCAATGTCACGATTATAAAAAATCCACCATAAGTGGCACAGTGAAAGAAAATGTGTGGAAACATTTCATTTTCGTAACAGTTAATATGAATAACACAGCATACTAAACTTAATATGCCTTCAAAGAATTTGAACAGAAACCAAACCATGCGAACGTTATGCATTTCAAAGAAATATGAATTAGTACAGGATTCTCTATTTGAAAGTTTCTGGAGTGTTACAATAAAAGATTTAAGGTAAAACCAAGAAGACTATTTAGTTAAAACAAATTTTTGACAAAGGTGATTGAGTTCAAATAGTTTATTTCCTGTACAATAGTTTTTTTTTTTTTTTTTTTTGTAAATGGTAGACTGCTATAGAGTTGCTTAACTTATTTAGCTTTAAAGATATTAGGCAACTCTAGTTGTGGAAATCCAAAAGATGCTAGTTTTTTCTAAAATGGTTGGGAAGATTTCCTAGGTTCAACCCAAGCAAGTAAGTAAAATACCGCAGAAGGGCGATGTCATAATATAACAACCAAATGGGAATGTTATCGAAGAGATGAAACGGCGAAACTTTTAGTCATAAAGGAACAGAAAATTGAGAAAGTCAATAAATATCTAAGAAACTAGATCATATCGTAAATTAGAGGCTACTTTTTTGTCCACTAAATGGGGATGGTATTTAATTGATATTTATTTATTTTATCATATCTATTGTATGATAGAAATTGGGTAATGAGTAAGTGTAATCAAATTAATATGAAAAGAGATATTTTTTATTTATCTAGTAGGTGAGATTTTAGGACTAATGTGAAAGAAATTCTATCAAAAATGACGTAATAATACAGAATTCTGTTGATATGGATGGATTTTTTCAAAACTACATTATATGGATATAAACATTTTAAGGTATCATTGTCACTTGTATGTATAGTAAGGATAAAAAAGTACTGTTAAACGTGTAGCATATCGGCAAAGTCCTTTTGTATTGTAGCTTTGTGATTAGATTAAGCATACATTAATGCGCATTTATTTTGCTTGAAGCATAGATACACACAAATACTCACAGACACAGATGCTCACAGAGATATTAGTTTTCATTTATAAAATGACTGTGTCTCTTTAAAAGCACATAAAATGTCAATGTTGCGAATGAATGAAACTCGCATAAAACATGTTTGTACCTTGTAGCTAAATAAAAACAAGAAATAATGTTAAAACAATGAAGAGGAATGAGGAAGGAGGAAAATATACTATAGCTTTTAGCAGCACACACACACACACACACACAACAATATACAACAACACCAACAACAACAAAAATAGTAGCAACACCAAGGAACAATGCATTTGTGCCATTTATGAGCTTATCGTATGTTGTTGCATGTTGTTAAAAATGGCAGCGAAAGCAGTTTGTCTACTAAAAAGGTCAAAGTTCCACGTTGTTGTCAACAAATGAACAAGCAAAGACACCCAACCAACTAACCAACCAACCATGTAACCAACCATATAACCAACCAAGTATCCAACCAAGTTCCCAAACAGCAGGACTTCGCCTCGGTTCTTAGTCATCCTATAGTTGAGCACAGCACGTGATTGCAAATTTTATGATTTCATTTATAGTCTGTTGCTGACATCGTCATTCTCTGGCATGGTTTCTCTAGTCTACTCAACTCTATTCGAAACGATTCCATTAATCAACCTTAACATCACTTATGTATACATATATTCATCATTCATCATCATCATCATCATCATCATCATCACCAACAAGGACATCAATTTATAATATTTAATTGGTATGTGCTTTAATTAAAACAAGGAAATAGAAAACAAAATACATTACTATACATACTTTTTTTTGAAAACTTACCAATGTGTCATAATCAACAGGAATTAAACATCTAAATGAATTCAAACTATGCCCAGACAATTTGCCTATTGTTCCATCGATGGAAACCACTTCATTCCATCAATCATACAATGAATTACATATTCATTTCAAATTGAAATTGAAAAATTAAATGACACAGGCAACATGTCGAACTCATATTTGTTATAACTAATATGTTTCCAATAAAAAAATGCTCATACGTCATGTGCGACACACACACTCGTATGCAAATATTGTATTTTATACATATTAATTATGATCCATGCATGTGGCGCTAATTAACACCTAATTAACAACAAAATTACTTCATATTTTGGTTGATATTTTGTTTGTTTTCAATGTTTGCATCATATACACATTTATTGTAGTCACATATCCTATACTCATCACGGATTAGGTAGGGTATATTAATGAATTGAAAGTGATTAACGTTTCTAAGAAACATCCAGCAGATATAGGGAAGAAAGATCCCACCATGTCTGTCTGGGAAATATACAATTGAAGAACTCTCCAAAACATTCTAATCAGAACAATAAGTCAAATTATAAAAATTTGAATGTCTTGCACAATGCTCACACTATTTTAGCTGTCGAACCTATCCCTGAGCCAAATTGGAAGAAGTCAGGGCTTCTTCTAGAAGCAATTCTTATTAAATTACCCTCATATTGTATGCTCTTGCTTTTAGCATGACAGTTGTCATTACCATTACCATAGAAACTAGAACCACTTCAAGGAATATTTTTTGCGACTTAACACGTTTCAAAGGATCTTCAGCCTCTGCTCTTCCAATTTTTTTATACTTTTTCCTTTTTGCTATCCATTACGAGAAACTTTATTTCGCTGCCACATTCTTTTTCTCTTTTTTTTTTCTTTCTTAATCAACTCCATCCTTCCTATTTTCATCATGTGCTCATTCAAGGGCCATGCTGCTCATCGATTCTGTCGATCACTACGATTTGTACAGAATCAAAATAAAAGGATAGACACATGATGGGTTGTTTTATATCACTTCAATTAGTAAGTATATACATATTTGTTTTTTTACTAATATAAATCGTAAGGCTTTTGTTCTGTCACAACTTGTCGAACCTAATGGGTACCACCAAAAAGCTGCCTGGTATAATAATATCCTATAAATGATAATGACGATGAATGATGGAATTACAGTTTATCCTATGTATTGTAGTTGAATCCAGTTTCCATTACAAGAAGCTAAGTCTTCATCACTAGATGTGCTTATCAAGCCAAATATATTTTCTTATGACCAATAACATTTTACTATCCTCATGTGTGAGGCGACGTCGATTGAAGAGCCTCCACCCTAATGCCTTAATCTTACCAACTACATAAATATACACTGTGACATAATCGCCACCATGTTAGTATTTTAAATAATATGAGAATTTATAACAATATTTTAAGTTATTTTCCGAAAATGTTGTAGAAATTAAAATAAAATTTACTCTTTTACTCTAAAATAACTAAAGGGTGGTTAAGATTCTGTAAGACCAATCAGTTTCTTGTTTTTTTTTTTTGCTTATGATTTGAATTAAACGAAATCAATGTGGGCGCGGAATTGATACGCATACTTGTAATATGTCAAATATTTTTGTATATTAAAATGTATTATTTCATATAATTATTTACATATAATGAAATTTGATATCTGATAAATATGAAAAATGTAAATAAAATTTATTATACAGAAAATATGATATGGAAAAAAAAAAATGTTGAATTTCTTCGAATTCACACAGTAAAACTAAATTAATTAATAAATTAATTCATTGTAATTCATTTATTGTATATTTTTGTTTACTTAATTTTGAATGAAATAGGAAGAAAAACTTTACTCACCTTTCACAAATTGTAGACTTTTTCCTCGTCCTTCTTTTTAATATTCTATTTCGATTTTATTGGAAAATTGATGAAATTTTTCTATTTCATTTTACTTTGCACTTTTTTATTTGGATATTTGGAGAAATGTCATTAAGTCATTATGTAAGACTAGAATGTAGAAATTTTTATTATTTAATTATTCAGTTTAATTTGTTTTTTTTTTTTTGTTAGTAGAAGTTTTGATTGTGACATTTTCCTGGTAATTGTTTGTAAGACATAGAGATTGTGTACAAGAAGACAAACATGTCCTGTGATTGTGTCCTGTTACATTCATAGCTATTAAGCACACTCACACATACTTACAAATTGAGACACACATACGCATAGATACAGATTCAAAAGATACAGAAACTTGAGAGTACAATGGAAAATGGCATTCAATGTGATAGTGAAGAGTACGCGAAAAGTTGTGAAAGAAGGCAACAATAGTGAGGAAGGACTATGACAACTCGACTTGTGTCGACTAAACTAAACCAAGCTAAACTCGATTCGATTCGACGAGGACGACGACGACGACGCACGTTACTTGACGTTGAACGATGACGGAAACGGAACAGGAAACGCACACTGAATAAAACGCTAGTAGTATCAACAGCAGCAACGGCATGTTGAGGAAAAAAAGCATGAAGACGAGTAAGGTTTGAAATAAAAGGAAAGCCGACTAGCTTGTTGGCAAGCGATGCCTGAAGTTGATGGGTTCGCGTATTGATGATGCTTGTGACGACGACAACAACGGCGGACGAAGTTGGAAAGGACAAGGCTGTACACAGTCTCAGTACATAAGCATAGAGAATTGATAATAACAAAGAGGAGGGCAGCAACAGCATTTCCAGAAACATAACTACCACTGCCACCATCGCCACCATTGCCATCATTTCAAGTTAACACATGGTTCCAACGTGTCATTCTGTTGTTGTTGTTAGTCCTGTGTATTTCTAAGTATGTTTGCTTGTTAGTGGGGCTCGGCTCATCTAGGTATGTGTGTGTGTGTGTGTGCGGAGTATGTGGTGTGGGTCTAAGGAGGAAGGAAGGAATGAATTTGGGAAATAGGCTTCATTGTGTTTTAATACTAGAAAATCATTCCCTTTACAAGTTTGTAAGTTTGCCATTGTGAATTTCGGTGTAGAGAGACACCTCGATGTATCTTATCTAACTTTATGTAACTGTTTAACATTTGTACATTTAACAATATTTTCTTTTTATTTTTCCTGTTGTATTTTGTGGTGTTGAGTTATAAAAACTTTAAAAAACTTTTGTTAAGATCAGTTGTTGTTTTCTTTTTCGGTTTTGTTTGGTTTAGTTAAACTTTATCATCTAAAAAATTTTGGTTTTATTTTTGGCATGTTTAATCTTCTCTCAGAAAAAACTTTTTCCCCATATAAGTTTTTTTTCCCTTTTAGTTGCTAAAATATTTCCAAGTTTCCATTTTGGCTCAAGTGTTGATTAATAATATTTTTTTTTACAGGGTTTTCATAACTAAATCATTTTTAGTTATAACATACTTATGAAGCATCTAACGTAAATTATTTTTGAAAACTTATTAGTTAGTTGGTGTTTGTAGGATTTGATGGATTTTAATTAAAAAAAGTTGTGAACAGATATTATTGAATGAAAACCCATTACATATTGTAATATTATCTTGTCATAATAAGCGAAAAAATGCGAAAGTCAGCAAAGCTGAAGATGGGTTCGAACTTGTGTCGGTGTTCTATTCATGCAACCACAGCTGCAATTTAATCTTTCTCGCTTATGCTAAGAAATGTATAAAGACCGACTAGTCCGAACATCCTTTCTTGTGACATCAAAATTATTCTTCGAAATATGCATTTGCAAATATTAAATTGGAAGAATTGATGCATTAAAGGTTTAAATATTTTGCAAAATTTATGTGCCAACTGAATTCCTAAAATTTGTGTGATCAGTACGATCATGAATAGAGAAGATAAAACCAAAAATAGATGTTCTTTACTTTTAGTAGAATATAATTGGGTCATTCTTGCAGCACCATTGCTATTAATAAGTTGAATTACATTTCTGGTATTTATTTTGGATAAACGGACAGATATATAAAAAAAATTCTGTGACTTACCAAATAAACAATCAGAAATATTTTTTATATGAAAAATTTGATCCACCGATTTCTCTACAACTGTATCGTATGTTCAAAGCTGGAACCAAGACTCAAGAAAACAAAAAACAGACCACCAAACAAACATATTTGAATTATTATATATTAGAAGATGAGAGCGATCATCTCATCCTCATCCAGCAGTGCTACTCAAATTCTGTTTGTTTTTAAATCTTTCACGAAGCTACGGATTTCTTCGTGTCTGAGTCCGAGACTCACTTGTCCGATTTTTTATTCTCGTAACACCCTTTACATAGAATAAACCCGTTTAAGCAAAATTACAGATATTTTACAATAAACGACAATAAAACCAGAAAATTGATTTATTATCACATAAATATTAATACGAATATTTCGGTTTTTAAAAATTTTGTGGTACATAGAAGAGGTAATATCCATAATATACCAGAGGAGGTAATCCCAATTATTGGATGAGATAATCCCATTTGAATTTAACAATTTTTTCTTGATAAGCAATATGTGCTTTCCTGAGCTTCTTTTTTAGACCAAACTAACAATTCTCAACCCAAAGAAGCTTAACCAACATATTAACTGTGTAAATTGATGTTTCCATTTATTAAGTTTTGATTAAACAGTTTTCCCATTAATGGAAGAGGTAATAAAGTGTACGATCGTCTCTATCAATAGAAATCTTACTTTCTCGGTTTGTTAGATTTTAAGATATCATTTCATTTGTTGCAGTTGCTGTGATCGGACAATCAAAAGACATAGCCTTCATATCTACATATATATGAGTATAATATAATGCGAACATATCCTTCCATTTTCAGACAAAGTTTCCTTTATTTTGAACTTAATTCAAATCACTTGCTGCAACATTGTATTACCATGTTCCACCATATGTAGAATAAATAAATGAATATGAGAGATTTAGTGTAATCAAGGTTTTATGTTTAATTTTGTTTATTTGTATTTCTGGGCTATAGAGTAATTTGCTTGGATTAAATACTTTTATTTTGAACTTTTGTTCTTAATTTCATTTCAGTTTGTTTTATTATTTGTATTGTATTAATTCTAATTCTAAATATAAATAGTTTTTATCAGAACACCCAGCCCATTGTGAATGGATGAACAATTTTTAAAAAAAAAAATTACGTGTAATATACTTTTTTATTTTAATATTTTTTTCTTTCCTTTCCTTTTGTTTTGTGTTTCCTGTTTTATATTTAAACATGCACATTCATTCATACTCACACTTAAATTCACTCGCAAGCATACGACACACACACACACACACACTCACACACATCCAAATGCATATAGAACCATTAGTTTAGAAACCATGAAGGATAATTAAATTAAATTCATATATAATATTTTTTTGTTTTTGAATAACAAAAATATAAAAAAATACACACAATTACATGAACACACACGCACACACTCGTACTTATTTTAGGACTAGTCTCGTAAGAGTAGTGCAACAATTTCTATTGTTTGTTGGTGTTAGTTTTCTATTGGTTTTCATTTGTATTTGTTGAAATTTATTATACTTGTACTTTGATGTTGTTGTTGTTGTTGTTGCTGTTGCTGTTGTTGTTGTTGCTGTTGCTGTTGCTGTCGGTGTTGTTATTTTGACATTCCCACAATAGATGTGTGTGTGTTTTTTTTTATATTTTTTTTATTTATTATTAATAAAATATTAAAAGAACATTTAACGTCTAAATATGTGAACATTTGAAAAGCAACTGAAAATCACAATTTGCAGCCGCAGATACTCGAGTTGCACCGTTAGGCGCTGCTCGAGGCTCTGCTAGCAGAGCACAGCAGCCAAGCGCAAGTAAGTGTCAGTGTGTCGTTTGTGTTAAGTGTGTGGGTGATGATGTCAAAGAGAATTACGAAATCTAATAGGATTTATGAAGAGTAACCCACTACCGATTGTTGTATCTTTGGTAAAAAGAATCTATTTGCCCTTTAGTAAACATACATAGATACTCATGCACGCACACAATGTATGACCATTATTTTATTGTTATTCTCTTTCAATTTCATTTGCTTTCTCTTTCAAAGTTTGCTGCGTGTTCCACATGCCAAGCGTTCCTATGCAAATTTGTTTTAAATATTGTAAAAAGCAGCTGCTTACAACTGCCACAAGACCAAACCAATACTGACTCGCATTCACTTCTCACTATTACGTTATCACATGCACACATTGATACATTACATATGTACTCTGTCTCTCTCTCTCTCTCACACACACAGATACTCTTTTTCACTAGTATATCTTTGTTTTTATATTTTCACATTTTCACACTTTCATTCTAGTTGGGTGCTCATGCATTCGTTTTCAATCGGATAACATTATCATCATCATCATCATCATCATCGATGGCGGGGCGTGTGAATTATTTTGACAAACAATTTATTTTCATATGTAAATACTCTATAATAAAAATATTGTATAAAAAACTTTTAATAAATTGTATGAATTAAAATAAATACATTGGAAGAGGAGGAGATTTGGTATAGTGTATGATGAAAATAAAATACGCGTACTACTTATAAAATTGTAATTGTTTTAGCCCCTTTTTTAATACGCCATTGCGTGGGTGGGCATTACGATTATATGAGTATTAGTGCCGTGTATAGTTTACTTATGAAAATTCTATTAAAACAGATGATTTTTGTATATTTTCGTATATTTGTATATTTGCTTTGTACTCGTATGCCTTCACTAGTAAAACCTCAACATTTTTTATGAATTTTTATTGAGGAAATGTACTTATACAAATAATATGGATAATATGATCCACTGGTCTACTTTGAACCACCTGCTGTCAAATCCACACGTGTATTAAAATCCTGTGATGTTCAAAGGTTTGCCTTGCCACCCAAATACAATTTGCTGGTAATATTGCTATGCATCAAACTGGAACCATGACTATTGATATCTGAATAATCCAGACCAGCACGATTGCGATCGTGAAGCCATTGCCAAGTTGGTTTTGTGCAGCGAAGGCATTCTCATCCAGACTTTTATACTTTAAATTGGATAAGATTACCTACGTGTTAAAAGTCAAAGTGCCTGCAGTCCTCGGTCTTTCTTGTCAGCAGCAAAAGCACTACCATGACTTGGATTATCAATAGACTTTGCAAAGTATCTACATAATGATAGCAAATGATTTTATAGTGAATTGTTGTCTCGCTTGTGAGGCTTCCACAACATGTGTTTCTTATCAGTTCACAGGTGTTTTTTTAAAACTGATTCGTGTATTTACTTTCTTACGTTGTTTTTATTTTAACATAATTTTTGTTTATATTTTTGGTGTTTTAATTCGATTGTAAACTTCATTTATAATATTTCAATAGAATTTCTCAAGAATATCAATGGAAATGTAAGTAGTAGTTGGGTTAAAACAATCAAACAATCAAATAATCCGAGTGTTTCGATGATGCGAATGGAGCCTTCAATCACTAAATCGGATTATCGAGTAGTAACTGATTTAAAAATTAAAAAAAAAAAATTACATTTCTCTTATGATTTTTAATTTATTTATTTCAAACTGATGTAATTAAGAATTGTTAAACTAAATTCCAAACTGTAAATAACATTGAATTTGATACTCTCTCTTTCTCTCTCTCTCTCTCTCACTCTCTGCAGCACAACACAGCATGCTTTATTAATACAAAGGATATTTGTATCTCTCTCCCAATGTTTTGTTTTATTTGTAAAGCTTGTTACTGTTCTCTTAAAATTTCTTTATGGCACCCACGCATTCTCTTAAATACTACTTACTAACCAATTGCCATTGAACTTAATCCAATCTAAATTAAATGAGCGCAAAAAGGTTGCGCGCCTCTCACACACTTTTGACCTTGCACTTTCACACGGACACTTGCAGAGACTCATACATACGCAGGCATACACACATGTACACAGTTCATTGAATGCTACACACACACACACACATATTATAATTATGAGAGAGCTTCTTAGCTACCTCGACCTAGAGACTTTTATTATTGTTGGCTTTGCCTTTTCGTTATCATTGTCAGAAGCAACAAAATACATAAATCATGGAAGAAAGCATATCATATTCATGATTTCTGTTGAAGCTCACATTTTGGAGGACTTTGAATGTGTGAGTCTGTGCCTGTGTTTTAATTGGCCTTGAAAGCAAAATCCTCTATTCCTTTTTTTTTTTGGAAAAAGTGAAATGCACAATTTCCTATGCAAGAATATTTCTGTAAAAAATTTCAATTTCAATTCTTTGGTGAACTATTAACGCGCAAATCGTATTTCTATACAATTATGTCTATCAGATCTAAAGCACTTAGAGCAAATATTACGAATTTGGCCATGTTTGTCGTATAGTTTTATTACAATTTTTAATGAAAATTTTTAAACAAAAAATTATTGTAATACGTGCCCCATTTCAAAATTTAAAAAAAAAATTCCATTCCGCCAAACATGTACAAAAATGATGAAAAATACTTGAGGTATACTTTTAGGCTTAAGTGAATTTTCCTCTATCTGTCTTTTGTTTTTGTTGTTGGTGTTGTATTTGTATTGTTATTACGTGCATCATATGCCTACCGCTAAAATGGTTTACGTTGAATACAAGGTTATGAATGAAAAAGCTTTTAATTCATTTTCGCAAACTTCAACAACGACAACAACAACAATAAAGATTACATGTACATACTATGTATAGATGTGTATATTTGTATAAAATTTGAGAGGGGAATGTGCTAAGCTTTTTTCCATTTCTTTTATTGTGCGTAACAAAAGCTTGTGTGGTATATTAACTTTAAGGAAAAGTTTACAACTAATCTTTTTCATTATATGTTTCATATGACCTATTATGATAATAAATAATTTTGTTTATTAATCTAGAGCATAGGTTCCCAAACTTATTTCGACCATTGCCCACTTTGAGCCATAAAAAAAATTCTAGTGCCCCTCAAAACTTTTCAATTTCAAGTCATCGGTTTGATTTGGCGAGCAACTGCCTTGGATCGCACCGATATTTGCCTTGGGCCAAGGGTTGGACAGCCTTGATTTTAACCATATAATTCATATGCCTGCATCAGCTACAAGGTAGTGTATTGCCCACTTTGGGAACCTATGATCTAGAGCAATCATCAGACTAAAAAAATCGTGGTAAATAATCGTTCTGCGATGTCGTCCGAAGATAGTTTCGGATTTGCTTTTGCACACATTTTTCATAAGTTGCCTATTTAGAAGATGCATCCAAAGCATACCTAAGTGACAATGTTATGAGTGATTGACTGTAGATAGTAGAAATTTGATTCGCCCACAAGACTTTGATCTACCAAATCCGACTTTTCTACCGGATTTCACAAACAAAAGCTTTAGCAACAATACAAAAAAAAAAAAGAAAAAACTCTATACAAATGTTTTCCCTAAAAGTATACTTTACTTTTTTGTTTATTGAGATTTTAATACAAAAATCCAAATACACAATAAAACTTCCAACTTTTCCGGTGTGTTATCCAAAAACTTTCTTTGATATCCTTTTGATTTGGCCTATAATGAATACAACAATAAAAGAATCAGCCAAATTAACCAATCCGTTCTCAAGATAACAGCATTTTCATAATTATGAAATGATAATGTTTTCATCGTTTTCAACGCCCCTCCCACCTTGGTGACATGTGCATGCAATGACCAAAAATACTCTTACAGACAACGTACATTTCTCTATTTTCAAAATGTATAAATTACTTGGCGCTATGGCTTTTGAGTAACGAGATATATTAAAAGCATTAGCAAAACCAAAAGCATTTTAAAGAAACGCAGCGTCAATTTTTGGCATGACTCTGCAATCCTTTTAAAAAACGTTTTCACGTTAAAAGTGAGACGAGTAATTGGAAAATGTATTTCAGTTTTGTACACTAGAAGACTTAAATATGCTAGATAAATGTAAGAAAGAAATTGATAGACGGCTAAAAATGTTTTAATAAGTATTATACATTACAATATGAACATACATTACACTAATTTGAAGGCTCTTCATACCATACACAATTCGTATTTCTTATGTCTTGTTCTTGTTACGGCAAATCAAATCGTAGCGATAATACGTGTCCCACGAACGTTAAGTTCAATGGAAAGATCGAAGAAAGGAGGACCGCCTGGTACGGTTGAAGTGGTAGTAGTGTGATTCTTGTCCAAGTGATATCCTGTATTTTTGTGTATTTTGTATGTGTAAAGCCAGCTGTACCGACTATGAACTTTCTGTTAATACAAAATGAATATGTGCGCCTCAAATAAAAAATTCGCAACACTTAAACGAGGTTTTGTTCTAGGCTACAAGCACTTGTCAATCTGTTATGTATATGTATGAAAAAAAGCTTGAAAGCAAAAAGCGCAACACACGATTATGTCAATTTGTGACTATGCCTACTACCACACAATACTATCGGGAATATCAGAATTGTAAATGCTCTTCATCGAAATTTTTAAAGTACACAATTTAAGGAGAACAAATGCAATACATGAAACAGATCTCACATTTTCCCAAATTTTCTAATTAATTCTTTTTTCAATACAATAAATAAAAGGAAACAATTTATGATGCTTTTAACAATTGAATTAAAATCTTGACTTTTACTGAAAAGACAAATCAAAATACTAATAATATATGTTTATTTCAAATATAATAACAAAAATATATCCATAGTAGATTCGTTTATATGTTAAATATGTTTAAAATGTTAAGTGTTAATAAAATCGTTCCATTGAATAATTTTTTTTTTTTTCCAAATGTGTACATATAACAAATATTTTTAAAAGTTTTCCATTTTTGCACATGACTTATACGAGATACATATATTCCAAAAGTATCCGCACCTTTAGCTCAATTTGTCGCGGAGTTAATTGAAAACACAAGTCGAATACATTCAAATATACTTGCTAAAAAATTTGTAGGGTCTCAAGAAACAAAAATTAAGGCACAAATGAAAGAGAAAAGAACAACTGAATCAGAACATGAAGCCGGCAAACGTCATAATTTAAAAAAAATAGTTTTGTGTGTACAAAAAACAAGTTCACTTAAAAATTACATTAAATTGATAAGAAAGTAAAGAGAATTGGGCACGAGTACACACACACACACACACACACACATAGAGACTGAGAGTGAATAGTAAATTTTAGCTGCTTATTCTCTCTTCAATGAGTCCAACACGATCGACAGCTTTGTCGTGCTACCATAAATAAAAGCGTCACGCTGAACTTTATAGCAGGTTGCTTAGTGTTTAGCAAGCGACACACACCTGTTTCAAAAAGACAACAAGCAAAAAGAACTGAATTCACTTGAAGGTTCAAACAAGAAAAACAAGCAAAAAGTATCTGGATTCCTCGGTTTACTTTGGATTGTGCGAATTTTATTCAAAAAGTTAATACACAAAAAAGATACAAAAACAAAACAAACTCAAGTTGCATTTTATGCGCTAAATACCGTGAAATAAGTCAAAGCAAGGCAAATAAAATACAATTGAAATTACATTCAAATAGTAAATAAATTACAGAAAATTATTCTAAAGTGTTTTAATTTATTCAAAATTCGCGTGATCTCGTGTCTTCTATTGTATTTTTCGCGATATTTGTAACAATTTTTACTTTTGTTATTATTGCAATTTGCTAAAGAAAAATATAAAACGTGCAGTAAAATATTTTATAAATAAAAAGTGACAAAATGATTGACGAAAGGTAAGTTTTATGTTATATATCTTATATAAAAAATCCAGATCATCAAATAGATACTAAGTTCAAAGTCCTCTTAGAACTTTCTTTTAATACTTTGGAACGAAGAGAAATTTTATTTACTACAAATTTCTTATCTTAATGACAACAAAACAACGTGGTTTTTGGTTTATCTTAGTTTTATTTTATTGTCTTGTATAATATTTTGTTTTATTCATAATAATTTTGCAAAATTTTATATTTGTTTTCGTTGTGTCACCAACCTCAATTTACCTCTTTTTCACATTGTCATTAGAATAAATACTAAATACTAAAAAATAACAGTATTATAAATAAAAAACGAAATTTATACAACAAAAAAAAAAAAAAAAAAAAGGTTCGGAAATTATTGGTTTTTGTGTTCTCTTCAACTTGGTTATGAATAGAGAAAACAAGTTTTGACAAAATATTAGCAGAGAATTTTAGCTGAAGAGTGACAGATGAACAAAAATATGTATGTATAGATAAATGAACAGATGGATACATGGATAAATTTATACACTGAATAAAACAAATTTTGATAAATTTCAATTATATTTTTATGTTTTTACTTGTAAAAGTGTCACTTTGGAAAAGAGAATTCAAAATGAAATTTTTTGCAAAATTTAAGTTCTTCACTTTAACTTGTATCAAAGTATATTATCTACAATACATGAAATGCGTCAGTTCCTCTGTTGAATCGTTGACACTGTCATTGTTTTCGATTGTCGATCAATTGAAGTGTTATCTCTAAGTTAATAAGTGGATACGTAAGTACATAGAAGTATGACAAGTAAAATACATATTTTGTATTATAAAATGTTTTAGAAGTTGTGTCAATCCAAAGTCTCTCAAGTTGAACGTTTTATGATCTTCATAATTTCTACATATCAAGTTATTTTGCTGATCTAACATTTTTTTCCAAGAATAAAAATATTGAATAACTTAAGCGTTTACAATTTATCTGAGACAAAGTCAATTTTAATATTCACTCACACTGCCTTAGTCTTACCTGTTATATTGTATGAATATATTAAGGAAAAGTGGCAGAAGTATTTGACTGGTATTTAATAAGGCTCAACTGAATGTTAGCATTGGTATAAAAAACTCACCAATCAACAAACAAGATGACGTGCAAGAAATCGTAACTATTTCTTAAGCCTAAAGTTATGACTTGGTCAATAGATTTGCTCACCTTTCGATGTAACAATGGCTGCAACATGCAGTCGAGTAGTTGAAAAGTGAAATGGGAAATCAAGAATCATTTTTGCCAAGTTTTTAATTTAATCTTGTGAGCACTAAATTTCTGACACATACAACATTATGGGTGAAGAAATCATTTTAATATGATGCATATGATTTTATTGATTTTATCGATGGTTTTACCATCTACCATGTACTCTTTGTAACATAAATACGTTTCTTGTCAAGGAAGAGGCCAAGCTATCGGATGGTATTTTCCCATTTGATGCCATATCCATTTAGTAGTAACTCAGAATTTTTATATTATTTATCCTATCTATAAAACATATAACATTTATCCTGTTCATATTTATGTTCTAAGAATCGATCAAACCTAAGATTAAGCATCCAATCAAAAAGAGTGAATTCATTTTAGAACCATTTAACAAATAACAAAATTAGCATTTTTAAATATTAGTCTTGTTTAGTCTTGTCTAGTTTGCAAAAAAAAAAAAGAAATTGTAAATCACTAAAAACTTCAAAACTTCTAGTCTAGTTTTCAAAATATGTAATTCAATATTTCGAAATCGAATTTGGTGCAAAGTAAACAACTTAATTTTCTTTTACATAGAAAATTTGCAATTGACCTCGTCTTTGACCAAAACATTTGTACTATGTGCTGCGAATATCAATTTTAGGCAACCTACATAATCATGTATTTACTTACATACAGGCGACATACACATGTGTGAAACCAAATGCGGAAAGTGTTTATAACATATTTTCAAGAATTGTCAAAAAAAAAAAAAAAATAAAGAACAGGTGTTTTTCTATTTTGCAACAGGTGTCGGCTAACTTCAAAATTAGATTCTGAAATCGGATTGGAAACATTGGTGGTGTCAACAACTTTAAAAGGTTAAGTTGACAAGGAACTATATTGATAAAAGATATGCCATCTATATAAATATCAGGCAAAGATATGTATTACTCAACTAGATACTTACTTTGCTTTGATCGAGTAGTTTGTAAACAAATGAATAGGAACTAAAAATTAAATGCTACACAGCACAACAAAATCAAGTTTTTTGGTTGCATAAAATATTTGAATGGCTGTTTACTAATTTGAGGTCACTGATTTCAATTCTACCCTCTGTTTTAATATACTTCGAGTTTGTTTTAGATACAACAACTGAGTTCAGAAAAACTGATGAAAGCAGGCATAGCTGACGGCCCAAAAATTTGCAAATTGGTGAACGACCGGTTCAATGTCAGAAATTGAGAACACATGGGATTTGTTTGTTTGGACTATCCAAATTTTCCTCTTCATTTAACAACAAAGTTCGGGTGTAATAGTTATACTTTATAACACCTAGTACAGTTTATTAATTGGAATTTGAAACTAAATATTTGTGTAAGGAAAGTACATTATTCGTATGTCCAACCTGAAGTCCAGCTTTCGTGCCAACACTTGAGTGGTCTTCCTGGTCTTCTTGCGTTGTTTATTGTGCCGACTTCTGTGTGACTTCTTTGCTAGGTTGTTGTCTGGTTGACTATGAACCTGATCTCTCCAATTTTTCCGTTGTTTTCTTGACCATTTTGTAACATTCTTGACGTTGCAGTTTTCTCTATTTCTTTCTTCATTGGATTGTCTATTAAATTCAATTATAAGAAAGAAACAACCAGAAAATATTTTATATCCTTAAATAAAAATTAACCAAGAACTCCTATGATACATAGAACTCTAAACTGAGAACAAAAGAGTTACAACATGATCTCTTGAATTTTTATGATATCAATATCGTCATACTTCTAGTTGCTTAAAATCATATGGCAAGCATTTGATCAATATTTAGGGAATAACACTGACTGATAATTCTATAACGATTCCTCAGTGATACTGATGTATATACTTCAAATGGTCATTTATGTTTCTTTATATCTAAATTCAAGAACATGATATCTTCATCATGATCACCATTATAATCAACATTTGGTATACAATTCAAGAATTATTGTCTGAAACAATTACTCATATGACTGACCACTTAATAGAAGAAGAATAAATGCAAATTAATGGTATTTAAAGGAAGGAGTATGAGTACATACTGGTACAATATATTGCTTTTTAATTCCAATTGATCACAGCGTTTTCCTCTAATTGAACAATTTGCGCACAAAGTACAACTTTGTTCATATTATTGTCGTTGTTCAACTCAATCAACGAAATTAAACTATTGTGCAAACAAAATCATAAATCAAATGTTTACATGAAGAACGGTTTTCAAAAGAAATACATGTACTGATAAAAAAAAAAGTTTTCCATATAATTTATTGTAAATTATTTATTATAAATGAAAGTTGAGTTAGGTATACAATAGAAATAAATATATATTTAAACTGAGGATATAAAGTCGTCTAAATAAACAAAAACAATAATAATAATAATAATTAATGTTTGTTTAATGGTCCAATTAGATGAATTTTTTTTTTTTTTTGGTATAGATATTAAATAGAGAATTTTTCAGAAATAACTTATAAACTAAAAGCATCCATAAATTTCGTCGCATGAATTTCATGATCAAAATTCACTAAAACTTTTTTTATAAAATCAACTTCAAAACAAACAAAACAAATTAACAAACGATAAACGATTAATTATATTGTATCTTTCTTTCTATTGTCAATGGACTTTGAACCCATTCCTGAATATTATTTATCACTGACTGCTTTAGTCACTTCGTTCTCGTTTTGGTTGTTAATGTCAGATGTCAGAAATGTTTAATTATGTTATTTTTCCCTTTGTTTCATTTTTCACTAGTCACCGTACCACGTACCTACCCTCACTAGCATTAGCTCAATTCACGTGGTTGTCTTTCCATTTCAGGAGCCAAGTTCCAAGTCCAATTGCCACCAGTTCAAGCGTGCTAGCAACCTGAAGCTCCGTTCAGAAGCTTATTTGCGCTTAGTTTGAGTTCCCGTGAACTTACCATCCACTAAGACTGAGAACCTGTTAACAGCTCCGTTTGTTTTCTGTCAACATTTTAATATTGAATCTAACTTATCTTTTAATGTTCGCCTGTCGGGGTTTCTATTATTGCTTTAGATACATCACAATACTTAAAGATAGAGTTTTTCGTTTACAGTTAAAGTTTCGCGTTTTTGATTGTGTTGAGTCTTATTTCTTATCTTTTCTTGTAATAACCATACTACAATTTACTTAGAATATATTGTATATCCTTAGCAAAGTTTAAAGATTATGATAGAGAGGCGGACACATAATTCTAGATTAGTTCCATATTCTATGAAAATAAATACCTTACTTATTTTACACGTGACTAAGAATCAAAGAAAGTCCCGTCAAATTCATGAAAAAAAACAAAAACAAATAAATATCGAATATAAATTGCCCATTGTTTCAATTTAGCTTATCATTTTTGTATACAGTTGATATAAATTTCGAAGACAAAAAGACTTATCCATCTGGACTGGTATTAGTTCAATGGCTAAATATTCACATAAAACAAAAGCAGTTCCAGAAACGTAAACGTAGTTGTAGTTCTGTATCTGTCTCTGGGTTCTTTTTTTTAAACAATATTTTTTGTTTTTTTTCTTCTTGATACTTTTTACTGTTTTCTGACCAAAACGCAAATAAAATATATAAATTTTTGACATTTGTAATGCGACAGAATCAGAATGAAATCAAAATTACTTTTTTCTGGTTCACCTGACAGCACTGTTTCCTCGATCTGTTTCTGTTCTCTTCAGATTTCTTTCGCAAATGTACCGAAATCTAGAACTGTTTCTATTTTATACTTACTTATACTTAGCACCCAGCATATAAGTAAGTATAAAACCTGTTGCTAAGTAGTCAGAAACTATTTATAAGTGTAAAATTCTTATCTGAAATTTTGACTGCTTGTGAACAATACTTAATAAAATCTCGTGGGTGCGATGAATGAGTTTTGTCGGCCTTATCATATTGCAAAAAGTTAGGAAATCAGTAGAATTCATTATTATCTGGTGATATTTCACTTTTCCAATATTGGTTATAATCAGAAAAAATAATGATATTATTAGAGATTAAATAGTGTAATTAGTTTCGAAAGAGCTTACGGAGATTTATTATACAACACGTGCTATTTGCCAATACCGAATGTTTTATGTAGTACAATATCAAAAAATTGCTAATTTAATATTTACTTTGAGTATCACGTGGATTATCCTAGAACCTATAACCTATAACTATAAGTTATGAGTTATAATATATTATTATTATTATTATTATTTTTTTTTATTTTCTAATTTTAATGGAAATAATAAAGAAATTGTTTCATGGAAACTGTTTCAGTCATTTCGAGTATTTTGCTGCTTGTTTCAAGGAGACTGTAAGAAAAATAAATTTGTGACTAAAAAATTCAGTTGAAGGAACTTTATTAAGATTTTTGTTTATATGACACTTGACTGCTTCGCTTAAATTACTTACCATACTCATACAATATATTGTACTTAGATAGAATAACTCAATTACAATAAACTAAAAATATAATTAATGGATAATATACTCACTCGCAGATTTCTATGCCTATAAATTTGACAATTCACAAATTTACTTCACTTGATGGTTAAAACTGATTGTAGATCGTACACATCTACGGTAGATATGTATGAACGAGGGCTGTTCAAAAAAACAAAATGACCGTTTAAATTATTTGGGTGTTATGTTGGTGCACATGTGCACATTGAGATTATCAGCTATTTTGCATTTTTAGGTTATTTATTAAAGATATGTATAAAGGTTAGAAGTGTTTTGATCTGCTTGGCGACTTGGCGACAGCATATTGATGATTTTTTGGGTAAAAATAAAACTGTTATCATGTTCAGTCACCTCATTCATCGGATTTGGCCCCCTGCGACTTTTTCCTGTTCCCAAAAATAAAGAGAACCTTGAAAGGACAGAAGTTTACCACTATTGGGGAAATATACAATAGAACCCATTACTAGAAGTCTCACATCAGAAGTGCGGCATTATTTCGAGAAAAATACAAAGTTACATGCATTTTCAAATAATGCAGTGACTTGACTTACTTATTTAGTGTCTTCTTAGTTAAGCTCAGCTAGATGCTTGTATCATGAAGTTGAATCGATTTGGGTCTATGCAAACTAATCCCAGGTCTTGAGATTTTAGATTAAATTTTTGTATATAACAAGCTGTTAAACAATTACTACTTGCACAATTTCTTTTGCTTGATTGCATCGATTGAACCACCAAGAATTATATGCATTTTCATTAGATCTTAAAAAAATATTAACTAAGTTTGTTACACGTTTGTTCTATGATTCTTATCTTATGCGTTGTGAATGTAAAGTTTCGTGAAGCCTAATGTAAATATTTAGAAATTTTTCGCATGAAAATATTCTAAATAAAAAGCGTAAACAATACACAATAAATTAATCATATCATTAGTGATGATTAAGCTATTTGTACAAGTATGCTAACAAACATACGAGTAGGCTACTTAATTCTGTAGATACACGATGAGATTGTATTCATCTAAAACAAACAAATACAAATAAGAACAAGCAACAAGCAACAAAATTAAATTAAGCATGACGATATTTATTTATTTAAACTGCCTCCTAGACTTTTTTTTGCAAAATTACTATTGTGTGTATCGTACTTAACATGAAATCATACGCACTACACACTATTCTATTTGTTGTAAATTGCTTTCAAGACTTTTGCCGTTTGTCTGATTAAATAAGAAGTTCTACTAGACAAACGAAAATGCTTATTTAAGTACATATCTAATAGATATTATCCATATAACTAGAAGGCTTCATTTTGTTATTCTATTCAATTACAAATTAAAAATACAATAAGAACAATTACTTATTACAGTGTAACACCATTTATTTTGCAAATATGAACTGTTCAAAATAAGAATCTATCAAGTATCACTTCATGGAAACAAATTTTATACAAAAACTCATAGGAAAGGTTATGGGGTGCTTACTTCTTATCGCTTGTTTTAGACCTCCTCGCTCACCATCAATGAATAACGAGGGCATTCAAAAGCGGGAAAATGGAGAAACAAATAAAAACAATCACAACATTAAATTGTTATTAGTTTTGTGAGCATGAGTACAGATGATGTTGTTGATGAATGACGATGACAATGATATTGTGAAGCGTTGTAGTAACCGAAAATAAAGTGTTGAAGTGTGACGTCTATTTTTTTTTTTTTTTTTTTTTTGTATCAAACAACGGTGTCAGGAAAGTGTGGCGCTTAGGACTGTCGGATTTAAACATAATTGATTTGTCGCATGTCATGATAATAATAAGTACAACAAAAACAAATACCAGTACAGAGAATGACGGACAGACAGAGAGACAGACAGACAGACAGACAAGAGAGAAATCAATGCCAAAGAGATAGTGCCATTTGAATTGATTTTTGTTTTCCATTTACACAACAGATACAATAAATTCGTATTCGGTTTCAAAAGCTAATAATAATAATCAGCTAATAAGCCATGGAGACGATATACGAGTATGAAGTAGTGCATATAGAGATGTTATTTGTTGTTTATCTTAAGATAAGCATATTGTTATATTTCATTTATTTACTTGTATTTAACAAAACATTTTATAAAAATCCGATTATTAAGCATTTCTTGACCTTATCAGCTTGGATTTTTTTTCAAGGCCTTCATTATTATTTCAGGGAACAGACCACTTAGGCATATGGCGTATTATATGATTTATTTTATTGGCAGATATTTGTCTTGAAAGACTATATGTAATAATTATTGAATGTGAGTAATGTTACCCAATACTTGATGGATCCCTCAAATAAAAACAGAGTTCTTCATATCGAAAATATTTTTTCAACCATTTGCGATTTGCTTAGTAATGACAATATTCTAAATATTGATACACAAAAAATGAAGGATGCAGACAGATAGATAGATAGGAAGAAAGAAACATAGGAACCGGCGAAGATTCTCATAGACTTTTTTATCGCTCATTTCCTCTTGAAATGTCTGATAAACAATTCTTCTAATGCAATACAAATATTACGACTAAGTGATAATTCTTATTCAAACTACTGTGACTGATAAAAAAAGAAAAAATTATCAAAAGTTCCGAATTCCTGCTACCATAAAAAAAAGTAATAAAAAGAGATTATTTGACGTTAATTAAATTTTTTTTTTTACTTGTACATTTGGGTTAAAGATGTGTTCATGATGTTTAAAGTAAATATTTATGTAGACAGTTTCTGTTTAAAATAAAATAAGTTAACCAAAATATACATAGAAAGTATTAAAGAAGATTTTTTTAAATATTTATGAGCAATTTTACTTTTGGGACTTAAGAATGTGAGATTTACGGAATCTCCAAGATCTTCTACATATCATTACAGTGTTTTCAAAAATAACTTAGATACAAATTAATACAATATGTATCTTCTTTTAATCACTAAAAAACGTGTCTTTTAATTTTTTTTTTTATTTTTCTGAATGCAACTTTCTCAATTCTCAATAAATGGTCTTACTTATTATACTTTTAACGTGTTCAAATGTATATTTTCTTGCAAATTTTAAATGTGCTAATAATTTGTTGTTATGATCATTATAAATTCTTACCGTTTAATGTTTGAAAAAATTGAAATACTTAATTTCATTTTAATTATTTTGTTTTCATTTATGTTTTGTAGAGATGATGAATATAGCAAATTTGTGTCCTCGGGTGGTAATTCTCATTACCACATCGTACCTGCCTCAAATAATAATCGAGCCGGTTATAATGGTGCCTCAGTGTATAATGAGCATTTACAGCGAAAGTTCTGCAATGTGTCACGCAAACTGTCAACTATAGATGAACAGGATCATGATGTGGCAAATAGACGTGGCTTAATACATCAAGTGAGTTGTTAACATAAACATAATTAAATTAAATTAAATGAAAATCAATTGAATATCGTAAAAAATCAATCACATCTTAATATTTATAGTTTCATCAGTTAAAAACTGCAGTGTCATCTCTTCATTAATAGAGGCCTTGGACAAAGCAGTACATAATTCGGGGATAAATATGTTTCATATTGAAAAAATTGAACAATTGTGATAACAAATGCACATTTACAGTACCCGATACTCCAATAGCTCCAAGCTCTCCAATAATAAATGAGTCACTTACTCTGTTGGTAAATTATGAACTGGCATATCTCAGGGTGAAGCACTACACTCCTTTGAGACCCTTTCCCTTAAAGCCTTACAAGGGTTTAGAGTGGCAACAGTCATTGAACTCGATCTTCTTCTTCTAGATTTTACTGTGAAGTTGTTAAGTTGCTCAAAGGAAATCGTTTCTATGTTCATACATATTTCAAGAGTAGTACATACAACATTTCTTCTTCAGTTTAGAATTTTTCTGTAATTGACATTGAATTTGAAGTAGAATTTTGGAAGGATAAAATGTTATACTAAGTTATGAATTTCATTACTTTGTGCTTTCTATTTAAATACAAATTTTTATAAATCATTAAAAGCTATGAGAAGCATCTCAAGTAAGATGTCTAGAGAAAATAAAAATTGTGACACTTTTGAGTGAATATCAACGAGAAATGATAACAAACACTTTTGATGTGACAATAAATTGAATACAATTCAATTGAGTTAATGAATAAGGTTTGTTGTAATAATTAAAGAATATTATTCATACTCACTTACATGACAAGTGGTTTCAATGAAATCGGTGAAATTAAATACACACCGATGGGAGTGATTGTGTAAAACTGGGTCAGTGCCAAATAAAGAAGGAGAAATTTCTTGAATTATACAATATATTATATTTTCTTAGCTATACATATCATGTAATACAATGCACCTATTGCAATGTAATTTAATTTTGTTCTCTTATATTCCAGATACTTGCAACATGTGCTGTACTCCTCCTCTCAGCTGGCTGTGGTATGCCTATTGGTTATTCAGCGGTGCTGCTACCTCAATTGACAAATGATTCAACAACAGAGATTGCCATTGACATTGAGATGGGTTCGTGGATTGGTGAGTATATATATAAGTATATGTATGTATTAATATGAATATAACTTGTCAATTCTCATTCACAGCCAGTGTTCATAGTTTAGCCACACCATTTGGATCCTTAATCTCTGGTCCATTGGCGGATTATTTTGGACGTCGTCGAACTTTACTTGTCTCAGTGTTGCCTATATTTCTGGGTTGGAGTATTTTAGCTATTTCGAAATCTGTGCCAATGCTCATCTTTGGACGGTTCCTATGTGGCTTTGCAACTGGAGTCTTAGGTGGTCCCGGTCAGGTAGGACATTGAATTTTTACAAATCTTTTGTTTCACATACTATTCCATTCAAATTCCAAACACGCGTTGTACTTAGTCAAGACAAAAACAGTTCAATTAAATTAAATAAAAGACAGGGTCAATCATAAAGCAACTTTGAGAGATTCAGCAAAACTATCAATTGAATCAAATCATAAATCAAATCTGTCTGCACATTATGAACATTACAAGTTCTGGAAATCCCAGCGAAAGTGTCAGGAAATGAATTAATAATCCTCTGGCTTCCCAGCTTACATTTTTAATGTCATAAAATGCATGTCAACTGATAACACATATGATACAATAAAAAAAAAATACGCGCACAGTGGCACTTTCAATCTTAATCTTCATCATCAACATCATTATGCATTTCATACCTCCCTCCCACCATCATCATCATCAATATCATTATAGTAGACTAAGGTCAAGAATCCGGAACTGAAATTGAAAACAAAAAAAAAGATTACGGAACAGATAAAACTACGACGCCAGCAAATCCATCTAAGCTCAGTCAAACCATTATGAGAAAAACAAAAAAAAAAAAAAATTAAACTAATCTACAATATTTCTAAACCATATGTGAAGTCATGGACATATTCATAAGCCAAATACATACTTAGTATGGATGTAGATATAAATAAAGTGGGTACTCGGCTAAGTAAGAGTGAATAGTTAGTTGTATGATGAGACGAAACGACGGAGAAATTTAGGATTACTTGGACAGTTGTTGACGCCGCCTAAATTGAGATTTTAAGTGGCGGCATGCCTTTTCATCGTCATCGAGATAAACATCATCATCAACATCAACATCAGCATTGTCATCATCATCATCATCGTTGACTCAAATTGTTTGCGTTGTCACAAGTTGCTCATAATAATGATAGTTATAACAATAAAATATTGTAGATACAATAAACTAGATAATATCGTCATCATTATCATCATTATGTTCATTTAGTATATGACTTCTATATGAACAAATGTTGACAATAGAAAGAACAGTTGATATAAACGTAGAATGAATGAATGAATGGCATGCGTGCGTTTATAAAATTTATTTAATAATTTAATATTCATAGATCCATAGAATTAGGTATAACATTTTATAGAAAAGCGGTTCTAAGAGACTATTATGTATGGATATGAGTATGGGGTTTGATAATGAACTTAGTTCGAGTTCAAGGAGATCATCAACGATTTAGTTTCCTATTTTTCGCAATGAGTTGCGCATTATTTAATATATTCGTAAATCTGTTATTATTTGGTTAATGGGTCACTAGAACATATTCTACAAATATGAACGTTAATAGAATATGCGAATAGATTAATGTGAGCTATGTGAATGACCCATATTTTATTGGCATTGATAATAGATTAAAGTTATTTTCGTGAAATTTTTATCTTCTTCTGTGTTGTTAAATAAATTGTGGGAAGTGGGAAATCGGATTTCTAACAGATCATATGGAATTGAAATATGAATGTACTGAACAAATGCACAGAAGTTTCAAGAATACTCTACGACTTTTGATCTCTAAAAAAAAAAAAAAAAATAATAATAATAATATATTAGCTAAATGGAATCGATTAACTTATCTACTACTAAGTACCATGACTTCATGCTAAGCGTAAATTATTCATTTTGGCTTTCGTATTTAAAGCTTTTGATTATTTTCCTTAAATGCATTTTGCATGATTATTTTTGTGTAATATCAGTGCTAGATAGAATAGAATAGACGTCAAGCGACGCATTTACCCAGAACTCCTACGGTCCAATCTAATTCCAGATTTCGACTTCTCCTACCGCTCACTTTCGTCTAGATAATTACAAATACTAGAGTTCTACCATTGTGCTGAGTCCGGGAATATTTGATAGTATTTGTCTAAGAATCCTCGTCTTTCGTCAAGATATGGTAGCGATTATAGATAGCATAAGTCACTGTATGGTATAAGGTCTGGTAATTTCTTACTTTTCAATACTAAGGAAAGTGATTTTATTTATTATTAGATGCTACAATATGGAGGAGTTCTTTTGTTAAAGTATCCCAAATTATTTTTCTTCCGATGGCTTCACTTTTCAAAAAATTAAAATCAATCAATCAAAATTGCTGTAATCTTAACTCAAATCTTTGTTTTATGATCTGCTGTCTTAAATTCTCTGTTAGCTTGACTTTAAATTGTTCATTAAATGAATCTAATATGTTCGAGTATTTGATTGATTTGATTGTAAATTTCATTATAAAAGAGAATATAATTTTTCATCCTATAAGTCTGATTGATGTGATAATTCATCATTGAACTAATCTTTTATTTTCTTTAAATTTATCATACTTAGGTTTATATTGCTGAAACCGCTGAGCCCAATATACGCAGTTTACTGATAGGTGCTCCATATGTATCATATTCCTTTGGCATTCTACTCGTCTACACTTTGGGCACAACCTTTCATTGGCGTGCAGTGGCATGGTGTGCTAACATTTTACCTGCATTGGCAGCCTTGGCCATATTCTGCATACCGGAAACTCCAATGTGGTTGCTGCGTAATCGACATGAGGCCCAAGCATTTAAGGCTTTGATATTTTTGCGTGGCAATGAGATTTCAGCGCAAAAGGAACTGAATGAGATGAAAGAGCGTTTGGACAAGGAGCGCGCAACTACGAATACCAATGAGAATATCTTCAAACTTTGCTGTCAGCGAGTTGCCATCAAGCCACTCTTTATTGTTATTGTGTTCTCATTACTCCAAATGTTTTCCGGTACCTTTATTGTCATTTTCTATGCCATCGATATTATATCCGAATTTGGTGCTGACTTCGATACTAAACAGGCGGCGATCTGGACCGCAGCGGTTCGCGTCATGTGCACCATGATTTTCTGTGTGATATTAATCTTTGTGCACCGTCGTCGCATAATGTTGATAGCAGGTATTGGATCTGGACTTTGTTGTCTGGCATTAAGTATTTATATGTATGCGCGTATGGACCAACCCACGATGCCATATGACATTATTGTTGCCGCTTGCTGTTTGCTTGGGTATATTATCTTTAATACGGCGCTCATGGTAATGCCTGGTATTATGATTGGAGAACTGTTCCCATCCCGCATACGTGGTCGCACTGCAGGTGGTGTCTTTGCCTCAATGAATGTTGCACTCTTTATATTTGCCAAAGCATTTCCATTCATCCAGAACACATTGAAAATGCGTGGTATTTTTATGGTCTTTGCAACATCCAGTTTCATGTTGACAATCTTCATGTGCCTCTTTCAACCAGAGACAAAAGGACGCAGTCTGGAGCATATCGAGGATTATTTCAATGGAGATAATTGGTTGTGGTTCCGACGTGATCGTAACTACAAATTAGTAACCCAAACGAAGGAGTTGCATCTGAAAAATGTCGAAAACGCTTAAGAACTTTGATAGAAATCATTCCTGAGATCATGACATTTATATGTTACATTTGTCAAACATATTCATTCGTTTCTTAGGCTTAATAAATATATGTGTTATATCCAATCTCTTGTATATATATATTTTAATCTCTTTAAGTGTTCCTGACACCTGTCTTCTCTCTCGTATTTGAAAATATTCTTAAGCCAAAATCATAAAACAATTGTATTACTCATAATAATTTAAGAGCAAAAAGTGTGTGTAAACAAGATTATTACAAACAAAAAAAAAAAAAAAACAAAAGATCGTGTGATTTCATTATATAGATAAATAGATACCATATCATAAACGATTTTAAAATTGTTTTCAACTTAAGCATTAAGACAACCAATCCAAAGATGTAAGATTATGTCTGAAGAAATATGAATAAAATATTTAAGTATTCATAGATAGAATAATAAATCTAATATATAAAAATTAAAATTTGTATATTTTTTTGTTCGAGTCTTATGCGAGTTCATACCGTTCATCTCTTGATTGAAATGAAATTTTGGGTATGTGTATGATTGGTTCCAGCCGTGAACATAGGATACTTCTGGAATCGATATGTGGCGCTATTTTCGAGAAATTAATGGATCAAAATTTTGTATATAAAACTTAGAAATACAATTTAAAATCAATCAAGTTGTTTGTGTAAAAAATTCTAGATCATTATCAATTTTTAAATCAAAGTACACAAGGGATACAAAAAGGAACCCTATTACTAAGACTCCGCTGACTGACGAACATGACCAGATTCGAAATATTCGTCACAGTTCTGTTTGAAACATAGGGCAATTTCGTAGTTAAAATTTATAATTTGAAAATTGCCGAAATTTTACAATTTCACTTAATTATCTCTAATTTGACTATAAAAATCCATATTTCGATGCAAAACTTTGGTGCTCTGTGCAGTGCCTTTTAAATGTTAACCAATGTAAGAGAGGACAGACGCAGCAAACGATGGTACGGAACCCATGGAGTGCGAGTCAGACCGATTTTTTCTTCTTTTCCAATTCTAATAAATCAATCATAACACAATAAAAAAATTTACATTAGAGATTTTTTAAGTAAAATTTTCGTTACAATTTTGATTGAGCTCACCAATTTATGCTGCCAAAATAAATATTTGCCATTTTATTGTTTTTATTTAATTGTCTTATTGTAGTTTTGTTAGTCATTTGAACTCTAACATCTGTAATTTATAGTATGTACAAGTATTATAAATTTTTGATTAATTACGATTTACAACAAAAGACTGAGTACTGCTCTTATAGTAGAATATAGGTATTGTCCTTTGTAGGCAAGCAGTTGTTTGATTTCTCAGAAATAAAAAAAAAAAAAAAAACAACTACCAAAGATCGGTACACATGGGCGTACCCATCTTTTTTGGCCTATGAGAACAAATCAGAAATTTCCTAAAGCCAGAAGAGATAAATCAGTATGTTCACATTTAGTTTGTCATCCAGGGGTCAATTGACCATCATTTGGTACGCCCATGTTGGTACTAATTACTGCTTATGATGTCTTAACCGCTAATGGCCACTAATCGACATGGGCGTGTTCAAAGTTTCCATTTTGTTAGTCAAACATTTAGTGAATGAAGCGACAAACTATGAGAAATTTTTAAATCGAGCACTATAAAAACTTAATTTGCAATTGCTTCAATCTCAATCTCGTAGCAAACTTATAACTCTTAACATACTCATTATTTTCTGTTTCAAAAAGAAGGCAAGTTTTGGTCAAATATTAGGCTAAAATGAAGAAATTACCGCAGTTGAACACTTTTCTATACCATGTGAATCTATTTTATATCATCATTGGAATGTTAGTCTACGATACAGCGCCAATGAGCAAAAAAGTATCTATGGAGTTTTTGCGACGCTGTCTATTTTTCATTTGCCAGGGAAGTATTAATTTTGTACTTGCCACGGAGATCATATACGTCATTGTGGCAATGATTAATAGCAGCAATTTTCTTGAGGCGTTAATGAATATTGCATTCATCAGCTTTACGGTATTGGGATTACTTAAGATCTGTTTAATTTATCGTGCCTACGACAAATTATCAAAAGTTGTACGGGAACTACAGGACTTACATCCTAATGATGCCAAACAGCAAGAAAGCTATAAAGTTGATATGTTTTTGCAACGTTATCGGCGTATCAGCAAATTTTACTTTAGTGTACACGTATTGCTCATATGGGTCTACAATCTATATTGGGCCATGTACTATTTAATCTTCGATTATCTGTTGGGAGTAAGAACTTTTGAACGCACATTACCGTATTATAATTGGATGCCATGGAGTATAAAAAATGATGCCGTCTATTATTTCTTTTATATTTTGCATAACATCTGTGCTCAAACATGTTGTTCGGGTCAGACAGCGTGTGATATGTTTTTGTGTGCCGTTGTTACGCTTCTCGTGATGCACTTTCAATACTTGGCGCGGCACATCGCGCAATACTCTGCAGGATTAAATAACGCTGCCGATATGGAGTTCTTAATGAATGCGATTAAGTATCATCAAAAAATTCTGGCGTAAGTTTTAAATCATATAAAGTCACTAACTAAGAAATTTCAAATTTTAATTTGTTGTGATTTCTAATTTTTGTCGAAGTCCCAAAAATCACCAAATGATTAGCAGTACAAGGAGATTTAATACAATAATTTTAAAAATTTAATTTTCCAATTCCTGCTAGGTTTGGATTTAACTCATTTATTTTTAGTACAAGCTTACAGAAAGTGAAAGTCTAAGTTTTAGTCCTGACAATTTGTAAAATATACTCAAAAATGTAACCAAATAAGACCAAAAATTCAATAATCGATATGATGACATGAGAATTAATATAATAAATGGAAAAATTGAGTGGGAACCGAAATTAAAGTTCTATCTTCAAAATATTTTCTATACTAATCGATTATAAAAAATTTCAGTTGAACCCCGACTATTGAAAATCCTTGCTAAAAGTGGTCACATATAAACATTCAAAAATACTCAGTTAACTGATGTTCCCGGTTAATAGAGGTCCGGATAATCGAGGTTACATTTTTTTTTTTTTCAAAATAATTGGGCGCTTCGGGGTTCCTGTGAATGTTGCATGCTCCAAGTTGACAAATCTATCTCTATTGCTCTGAATTATTCGTGTGCTCCATTGACTTACGTGTTCAGTTAGATAAGTCGGTGGCTTTATGTGTCATTTTGTTTGTGTTTGATAAGTCATTGATGTAGGCAACTGTGACATATTTTAAATGAATATTACTTGGTCATGAAAAAGCTATCCGTGATGGATGCCGCTATTGTTCACGCTCACAGAAGCCAAACTTGTGGCCACTTCAAAGGACTGTTTGCCGATATTTCACCGCAATTTGATCCAATTCGTAAGTGTGGTCAATAATAGATTACGGACTGCTATCCCATCCAGAATATTCTCCAGATTTAGCCCCCTGTGACAATTTCTTGTTTCTAAACTTGAAGAAATGGCTCTGCGGCAAGAGAACAATGCTGGAGTAAGTGAATCGATCTACCAACTGCCCTAAAAACTTAGCTCCAGAGTATAGATCTTAATTAATTAAATTGACATATAATTAAATTTAAATTAAAGTTATTAAATTATGAAATTTAAATTAAGTATGTACTATGTATGTAGTTCTGCATAACAAAAAAGTATTTCTTTTCTCTTACAGACTATGCGATTCAATGAATGATATTTTTGGTGTTTCATTGCTATGCAATTTTTTCATGAGCACTTTTGTGCTTTGTATCCTTGGTTTCCAGTTGACAATTGGTGGAAAATTGGATGATGCATTCAAGATTGGTTTATTTTTATTTTGTGCTGTTGTGCAAGTGTTCACAATCTGCGACTGTGCACAACAACTTGTGGATGCGGTAAGTTGTCTTTCAGTTGGTTATACACGCATTGTATTATTAAATTCATCTAATTTATACACATAATAAATAGAGCCTAAGCATTGGTGATGCTGTCTACAATCATAATTGGTGTGATGGAGATCGTAAGTATCGTAAAATGCTTGTTCCAATCATTCAACGATCTCAGAAAGCTTCGACAGTTCAGGCAACAAGTTTCTTAAGCATTGCATTTGTCACAATGACAGCTGTAAGTTGTTTCTTTAAAGAGAGAGAAGTTCCATATTTCTAATGATTTTTTTTTTTTTGTAGCTCTTACAACTTTCATATAAATTCTTTGCTTTACTGCGCACTATGTATGTCAAGTAGAGCAGGAAAGAAGGAAGTAACAAAATCTATTGGGATATGCCTTAGATCTCCTACAATAAAATAAATTTAAAAGAAAAACATTATTCTAAATTCTTGATCTTGCACCTCCTACAATAAGCTACAAAAATAGGCCAACATTATACTGATAATGCAATTGATAGTCGAACTACAAAAGGTTAAGTTCTCGGCAACAAATCATTAAAATCCAATTTCAGAACATCCATCCAAATTAAATTTTCATCTGTCAAAATCCTTAAAGGTAATGTGCTTCTGATCTTTGTAACAGAACATTAAAAACGATCTATTTAGAAGTCGGACGGTGCATGTATTATGATAATTGCAACTTACCCGAATGGATAGTTGGGAGCACCCGCGGCCAAGAACATCGGCGGACGGACGCGACTGTTAGCTACGGGGCTTATAAGATGAATATAGGTTGTTTTTGTTGTTTGTGTTTGAGAAGTGAGTAGTTGATGGTGATGGATAATTTGTCCTGCAACACACTTTATACACTTTTTATTATCTCAAAAAGTGTAGCGCTATGTATATTTATCGTAAGATCAACATTCTGTTTTACCTATAAAAATTATTGTAATTTGCTTTCCACGGATTTGTTGATCCATTATCTTTTCTATATAAATGGCAACATTATTATTAGTCTCTGATATTATAATCACATTAAAATCTATGTATAATCAACAAAAAATTCAAAATTTTGGTATTTTGTTTTTAGTGAAAAATATAAAAAATAACAGTTTGCAATGGAAAACGCTATCGAAGTTGTTAAAACGGTATTAGATGAAAACTCTTTGACATACGAGGTACCACATTGGTATCGTTGCTTCTCCCATTATCAAGAAGTAGCTGTATTCAAACTAGGTGACGCGATCCGCGACGACTCTGATCAGCATACCACATACCGCGTTCGCGGCATACTTAATGGCATTGGATTAATACCGCCCTTGACTGCGAAACAAATTCAACCAATTCTCAAATTGAGTCGGGGGGATGAGTTAGCATTCCTCTGGTTCATTATGGAAATGTACTATAAAAAGGAAGAATTTGAAGAAGATGAACTTATGTGCATGCCACACCAATGGTACAACAGTAATGAGCAGTTGCTAATGTCAATGATGTTTTATTTGGATTTTTATCCAACATTGCGGATGCTCGATCGTATGTTGCCACTGGGGCATCCTATGCCGAAAAAGTTTGCGGCCTCGAAAAAGAAGTCCGAGTACTGCAAGCAAACTGAAGAGGAGGAACGGAAACATAGAAATGCTAGAAGTAGACAGTACAAATTACCGTACTTCCAACCGTTGGTTGAACCTCGTCCATATGGGAAGTCTTTGAACATAAAGCGGCCAGCGAGAAAGGCAAATAACACTGAAATCCCATCCGAAATCGCACCAATAAAGAATTGTCATTGGTTCAGTACTTACCAACTTAATGACCCAATCAATCATAGAGACTTCGTTGTTAATGATCAAATCAACAAGATTGTCGAGGGCCTCACGTTGGATGGAGTCAAAAGTGAGAATTTGAAGTATCTTACCGATAGTCATAGATTGATCGCTGAAACTGAACAATCACTCGCTGATGAGTTGAAAGTGATTACGCGGGATAAGTTTTTGCGCTATTTTGATGTTAACGCAAAAGCGCGTGAAGTAAGTAAGGAGTAAAATTCAAAGATTACGCAACTTTCTTACTGTTATCTTTAGGCGCGCCAGAAAAGAATTGTCAAACAGCTCGAGGAGGCGTCGGCATTCTATATGGAGCGCTTCCGCATTCTTGCGCTCAAACATCGCATTTTAACTACTCGAAAAGAACTTTTCGGACGCAGTCAGACAGAACCGCCACCAGGATTTATCTATTTGTCTGGTAGATCGAAGCAGGATTCTGATCATACACGTTTGTCGGGCGGAGCCCAGAACAGACGTCAAAGCAGGAAAAGAAAAAGTAGAAAACAAACGAAAGTAATTGCTAAAGAACAAGTACCTTTGTCACCACTAACACCACCACCACCACCACCAATAAAGGCAAACACGAATCTGTGTAATGAGGGCGATAGTAAGGGTATTGAAAATTCCGAGATTCCCGTATATGAGTGTACAACTGGCATCAAATATGTACCGATGATAAATAAATCACTTTGTTCAATTTGCAATGGTATTGACAAAAAAGATTTCATAAAGATTTGTGAAGAGCCCTTAACTGCTAAGTGCACCTATTGCGGGCCTCATAAATACCAAAAATCTTTAAAAATTCACACCCTTGATTCAAATATAGACATTTCTCCAACCAAGGAAAGAATCAAGCATTTCGATGGTCCCAGAAAGGCAGAATCCATAGATAAAACAGAATATTTTAAAATGCCAAATTCCAATGAAGCCAATCCATGTCATTTTAACTTTGGACAAATTTTTAGCGACAAAACCATCAGAGGCAGAGAACAGTTCATTAAAGCGGAATTCATTCGAGCTGTCGACAACAATATCACACGTCTTAATCAACTTTTGGATACAAATTACGATCAAGGCCTCGCTGCTGCAGCTGAAGAGAATGCTACAAAAATCATGTTAAATGACTTTAATTTCTATAAACGTGAATATGAAAACTTGGACCAAAAGAGCCGTGAGGTTACGGATCGTCTAGATTTTGGTCGAAAAGTCTACGATCCAAATGATGAAGAACTGATGACGGAAATGCTGCGCTTCAGTTTGGTAAAATTACAAGAGAATCATAATTACGTACTGCCCACGTTGCCTAAAGTATGGAAGGTACCAGTACTCCAAGAGTGGATACGGCAACGCTATGGTAAAAAGTATTCCCATCAAGAGCGTATCAACTTGGTAAGGAAGTCGAAATCAGCAATGAATTCGTTGATCAACTTGCTCCTTCAACCCACGATACCAATACCAGAAATGGCAACCAAAATCTATCATTTAGTTCCATATTCACGACGACCTTGCTTAATGAGACAGGTAGGTAACTTTTCTATTGTCTGTGTACTTAACTCATTCTGCCTGATTTGCCAATCTATTCTTTATCACATGTTAGGCCCAGCAAATGCGTAACTATTATATGGATCGGTTAAGTCATATTATTATGGAAACTGGACGTCACTTCTTAATGGCTATGCGTCCGCAATTATGCAATTCAACACCCATCAAATCTTTCTACGCATATATGCCAGCAAGTTTACATGATCTAAATTTCAGTATACATCGTAACGCGAAGATAGGCTTCAGTAGTAAAAGTCCTAAAATAAGAAAAAAAAAGTAATTTGCTTAATTGAAGATCATAGCATCATCATAACATATTCATAGAATACAATACAATATATTGTAGTATATAGTATGTATATACAATAGATTTTTTTGTCCTCAATGTGAGAATAGAAATTTATTGTGTGTACATTATGTTTTACAACAATAAAATCATAGTATTGACAGAAATAATCCTTTGACCTAATGCATTTTCGTCAGTAAATGAGTCCACAAATATCGGCACTTATTATTATCGCCTATCATCATTTGCATACATTTTTATTGTTAATGGTTGACAGTTATTTACCTATATTTTCACATATGTCAGTCATCATTGGCAATTATTTTCAGTACTTGAAGTGTGCAGTTCTCTTGGGAAGGTATACTTATACCTATAACAAAGGCAACAAATTTTATTAGCTCAATTACTTATAGACCCAAATTAAAGCAATGAGTTCTTGCAAAAAGCAGTGCACCATTTGGAGAATGTCCATAATAAAAGACATGTCTAGAGACGACGTAGATGTTTTCGATGAAGGATTGGATTTAATGTAGAGACATTTACCAAGGGAACAACTGGGGATGCTGACATACTGAAAGTGTGTCAAATATTCAAAATTTCAGCAATCAGCTAGTTTCAAAACATCCTGCGCCGATAAGTAACATGCCTGTGCCTGTGCAGTTTCAACAAAATGGTAGAGTCTACCGGTGCATCACATCTTTTTTAAGTGCATCAAATAATGTTTCATTTCCCTCCTATCAATCTTCAGATACAAGAGCACCAGAAATTGTAATACAAAAAGTGAATGAAACAACTACCGCAATATTCATAATTTTAATCTTATTTGTTGCAAAACTCATTGCATTACGTTCTGGTCTAAAAATAAATTTTGAAATATAAATAAAACTTTATCTTATCTTAATAAATGGCCGACACTCTAGGGGGAAAATGTCAGTTAAAAAGGTAGGTCAGATCTTCACAACATTGTCTAGTAGCAAAAAAAAAAAAAAAAGAAGTAAAGTAGTAGTTGGCATTTTATGATATCCACTGTATAAAGTTTCCAACATTCTCTACTTTAGAATTTTTTTTTTTTTGAGTCTAAATTACGCGACAAAAGTCACCGTCGATTTTATCAAAAGTATTTCAGAGCCACCAGCAGCTGATTATGTCGTCATAGTTGACCAAAACAATTCAATTGCTATATATGAGAAGAAAACGACAAGAAAATTTGACAACATTTGTATAGAGTTCAGACTGAAGTATATATCCACAACACCGCAAAAAAATAAATATACATATATGTATAGAGTTCAGAGTTGTAAAGTATATTCCTAATATAGACAAAATTAATATAAATAAAATGTATGTTGAAGAATGGCAGATATGCCAATTTCCTCCTAATGACGATGATTTTGATAATTAAAATGTTATAAGTAAGAAAAATAGTTATAAAGAAAAATATATAGTAAACACAAAAGGAAGAAGTGTAAAGAAGAACGATGCGAAACAATGACAACACTATGAAACTAATATAATATCAGAGATAAGAAAATGCACATAATGATGAAATAAAAATCACAAAACAATAAATTAAAAATTATAAATATGACCATAATCTCATTATAAAAAACAGGAGAAAAAACATGTATTGGTCTTCTAATAATAATAATGATCAAGAACTCATAGGAGAAGAGCAGCCAATACAGAAACCGATCAAAATTATGTGTATAAAGTTCAGAGTTGTAAAGTATATTCTAAATACAGACAAAAAAATAAAAAAATAAAAATAAAATGTATGTTGAAGAATGGCAGATATGCCAATTTCCTCCTAATGACGGTAATTATGATTATTAAAATGTTGTAAGTAAGAAAAATAGTTATAAAGAAAAATATATAGTAAACACAAAAGGAAGAAAAAAAAAAAAAGAAAAAATATACAAATAAAATGTATGTTGAAGAATGGCAGATATGCCAATTTCCTCCTAATGACGGTTATTATGATAATTAAAATGTTATAGGTAAGAAAAATAGTTATGAAGAAAAATATAGTAAACACAAAAGAAATAAGTGAAACGAAGACCGAACGCATGCCAAATTAATGAAAATACTGTACTTCTTGTTAAAAGTAACGAAAATGCACTTAATTTTTTAAATAAAATTAAAATTTTAAACTGTGAATATCTAAAATATATTTCCAAATTAAAAAATAAATAACTATACTTCATGGCCTTCAGTATCTTTAAAGAACGAATAATTGAAATGAATAAAATAAAAAAAATAAGTTAAAGAAAACTCAATTTGGATAATATTTATAACAGTGCTATTACTACTATTACAGTTCCGACACTTCAGTTGAAGGATTTAAAATATAAAAAATAAATAAAATTAAAAAAATAATCAAAAGAAAATAACTCCAAAAATTCTACCAGAACATAAATTTATAAATAATAAAATACAGAATACATTTTCACAAGATGAAAATGATTATTCTATTGTAATAGAAAAAGAAATTCTTGGGTACCAGCGACATAAGCAATTGTCAGAATGAGATAAAAAAATTGAAATAATAATAATCACTTTAAAATTATCATTATTAGATGTAACATTTTGCTTTAATATTTTGTATTCATACAATCATACAATCAGGAAACCCATAGTATAGACACGTTTTATAGTCCTATGCAGCTGTATGTGTCAAAGCTGAAGGACCTCCGTTTACTTGAAGAGGTAGCACCCATAACAAATTGCGGATGAAAGTTAATTAAGTTAATGATGTAATATATCTTTTTAGAGTTCCGGACCCAAAAGGGTACCAAAGGGAACCCTATTGCAGAGACTTCGTTCCGTCCGTTCGTCCTCGGGTGTCATATCTCATCAACCGTAATAGCTAGAGAGTTGAAATTTTCACAGAATGTGTAGTTTTATCCGGGCATCAATTACTAAAACTAAAATATTTTCAAAAACTTAAAGGGGTCCCCATACAAGAAACATTTTGCATTGCATGGCAGCTATACGATCCATTAATCCCACGATCTTGACATTTGGATGGTTGGTGGCTACATATCAGAAACTTATATTGCCAAAATTTCAGATTAATCGGACCACTAGGGAGGGTACCTCCAATACAAACCCCACCTACAGATGCCGATACGTTGCGGATTGCTTTTGGCTTCGATAATCATCATGGACTCTAGCTTTACATCACCATATCTATTTGCATCAATTGGATGTTTATACCCATTTTTGATTTAAGAAAGTATGTATATAAGAACATTCCTGTGACCAATCAATTCAGTGTCAGTCTCAGTCCCCCACAGTCTCAGTTCTAAAGTGTAAAGGGCGAAAACTTACAGACTGATAACTGATCCCAGTTCAGTTCGATAAAATTGAAATTGAAAAAATGGAAGAGTTCACACATAATACTGATGCTGCAGTTTTCGTTAAAATTTATATAAAATAAATAGAAATTAAAAAAAAGGAAACCTGAAAATTGAGACTGAGTCTGTAACTGGCCATGTAAAAGCATATACAAATTGCATATGAGATTTCAAAATGACCACAAAAAACTTAAATAAGACATGAAAACCAAATGAATGTCTTAAATTAATATTTGATTGACTGGCTCGTTGGCCCAGAGGTTAGTGCGCTGGCTGACATCCCAAGAGTAGCGGGTTTGATTCCCGCTCAATGCAAGTCTGGTCCTGCACTTTTCTAATTTCCTCCTTTCCTTCTTAACTTTCCCCTGAGCTGAAGGCCTCTGTCGCTATTGATCATAATAAATACTAGGTTATAATTTATAATTATAATCTTAGTTCTAATAAATAAATAAATAAATATTTGATTGGCCCACCACGGGCATCTACTACAGTCTGGGCATTGATGCAACTAAATTTTACATATTATTGGTTGTCATTTGTTGTCATTATTCTGCAAGCTTCTCGTTCAGGATCGAAGTCCAGATTGATTACCAGATGATGTGTGCCTGTCTTCGGGCGTTGTATTGCCAGCAGTCTCTTACAATGTGGGCGTTGTGTTTGGACTCGTAGCTAAAATATCCAAGTTCCAGTAAGGTTTAATTTATCGGCTGGATCTTTCAAAAATTATTCTTTTGCTGTTCTTCAGAAACAGAAACAAGCAAACAAATTATGTTTCTCTTTTTGTGACATTTACGGCAAAATGTCTTGAAAATGTTAAATGGATAAGTTACTTTATAATATGTGTGACCCTGTCTTTAAATATTTTCCCCTACATTACCCAGCCCTGGCATTACCAGCCCTTTCCACTGCTGCCAACTAACTAGATTTATGAAGGGCACTCGCTACTTTCAAGGGTACTCGCTTGCAGGATGTGGGTTTTTCTAGAGATGTGGGATGTGTCAATTTCGGATCGATATTTTTCTTAAAAAATATTGATATATCGGTTGCCATTTCAAAGAGAATATTGAAGCTCCAAAAATCTAGTATATTTAGCCCAATCTAGCTTAATCTACCAGACATTATTTTTAATAGATCAAACAATACAAACAATTTGAACATCGATAAAAAATATTTTTTATTTATTAATCCTTATTAAGTTAATTTTTATTAATTAAGTTGAATCTAAAAATAAAAAAAAAAAAACAATAAATTATATCAATTTAATTTTGAATCAATTTTTCATTTGCGGGTCTCAAAAAATATCGTTTCTTATACCTTTTCGATAAATGGGATTTTATAACGATTTATCGAAATATTCAATATCGCTATTTTTCAACATCCCTAATTTGCACTTTGATCAAAGAACAATAAATAAATAAAAATTGCTTTTGGCTCGAAGAAAAATGTTAATGTTAAATGTTTTCAATTGAAATTGCATCATTTCCTCGAATTTGCTTGTCACAAGTGGTTTAAAATTTGTTCATTGTAATTGTGAATATTTTCAAAGCCCAGAGAAAGTTTTGTACTAATCTTCTAAAGTGTTCGAGAATTGAACTTTGATCAAAAGCTTATCTTTGATAATAAAAAAAGTACAAGTTCAAAATAAAAAGTTGTACATTTTAAGTGCTTTCAGTTCAGTTTAATTGATTAAGGTTTTCAGTTGGACAAAATACAGAAATATGTCATCTGCAAAACAATTACGATTTGATGGACGCGTTGCTGTTGTTACCGGCGCCGGTGCTGGTCTGGGACGCGAATATGCCTTGCTTTTGGCATCGCGTGGGGCCAAAGTTGTTGTAAATGATTTGGGTGGAAGTCACTCGGGTGAAGGTGCTTCACAGCGTGCAGCCGATTTAGTTGTCGATGAGATAAAGGGCAAAGGTGGCGAAGCAGTTGCCAATTATGATTCTGTAACAGAGGGCGAAAAGATTATTGAGACTGCTATTAAGGCATACGGACGCATTGATATATTGATAAATAATGCTGGAATACTACGCGACCGAAGCTTGGTGAAGACCAGTGATCAAGATTGGGATTTAGTGAACGATGTTCATCTAAAGGGAAGTTTTAAGTGCACAAAAGCAGCATTTCCACACATGAAGAACCAGAACTATGGGCGCATCATAATGACATCATCGAATTCCGGTATTTATGGTAATTTCGGTCAGGCAAATTATGCAGCGGCAAAGATGGGCTTAGTTGGCTTAGCCAATACGGTCGCCATTGAAGGACGCAAAAATAATATTTTCTGTAATGTTATCATTCCAACGGCTGCCAGTCGCATGACGGAGGGTATTTTACCTGATATTTTTTTCAAAAATTTGAAACCGGCACTGATTGCTCCGGTTGTCGTTTATTTGTGTCATGAATCCTGTGAAGACAATGGTAAGAATTGGAATCCTTGATATTTTCTTATAGTACACAACGTAATTCATTTATAGGAAGTTATATTGAGAGTGCTGCCGGTTGGGCTACAAAGGTCCATACAGTGCGTGGCAAGGGTGCAGTATTGCGAACTTCTTTACATGATACGGTTACGCCAGAATATGTTAAGAGTGTTTGGTCAGAAGTGACTGATATGTCGAAGGCAAAACATTTGGATGCACTTGCTCAGGCCTCCGGGGCTCTTATAGAAGTTCTTGAAAACCTGGAAAAAGGCAAACCGGGCGTCATTGAAGAGGAGTTTCAATTCGGTAGTAAGGATTTGATATTGTATGCACTTGGTGTTGGTGCCACGGTGAAGAACAGTAAGGATTTACGATTTTTATATGAAAATGATGCAGACTTTTCGGCACTTCCTTCGTTCTTTGTATTACCTGGTACTATACTGACCATGACTACACCATTGGTTGCTACCGCTTTGCCCAAGGGCTCCGCTGACCTTTCAAATATTCTGCATGGCGAACAATATTTGGAAATCTGTGATGACATTCCTACTTCCGGTAATTTAATTACCAAAGGGCAAGTATTTGATGTAATGGACAAAGGATCCGGAGCTGTTGTTGTAACCAATTGTGAAAGTTTTGATGAGAACGGGCGATTGCTTGTAAAAAATCAAAGTTGCGTGTTTGTTGTTGGAGCTGGAAATTTTGGTGGCAAAAAGACACCAGCTGATGGTGTTGTGCCAATAGTTGATGCACCAAATCGTTCACCAGATTCAACCCAATTGTATAAAACAAGCGAAGATCAAGCTGCACTTTATAGACTTTCCGGAGACTTGAATCCCCTGCATATCGATCCAAATTTCGCTAAAATTGCTGGCTTCAAAACTCCCATATTGCATGGCCTATGTTCATTGGGATTCTCATTGCGTGCAGTTTTGGCTCAATATGCCAATAACAATTCTTCGCTATTCAAAGCAATCAAAGTTCGCTTTAGCGCTCCAGTTTTACCTGGGCAGACATTAAAAGTTGATATGTGGAAGGAAGGTAAACGCATACATTTCCGTACATCCATTCAAGAGACTGGCAAGGATGTAATAGTTGGTGCTTATGTTGACCTAAAGGAAGTTTCTTCAAAACTATAAAAACATACAAAAAACATATTCAAACGACATGGTGAAAAGGGTCCCCATTTTATTAATGATTTTTGTTATGCATTTGCCTTAAGAAGGCAATGTTTTTATTTTCTTTATATCAAATAAATTAATGCATATTCATACATTTGTATGTGTCTATTTACTTATCAATTTATACATTTATACAATAAAATGGAAAGTTTGATCTTTGCCCAATCTAAGTCCAAATGATAATAAAAGTTTTGTTTGAAACAAAAAAGCAAAAACAGGAAAAACAATCTTATCAATCTTCCACACACTGCGAGTAAGAATGAATACGTGTACTATGTTTATAGATAAACATACACACATGATTTCAGTATCTTTGTTATCTTGGTTTAATTGGGGAATGCGGCGAACAAATTATGTACGTCAGTTTTAACCTTGAAATAGAAAGTTTCTATATATTGATTCCTGTATCTCCAAAGATTCTACATAGTTTTTCCTTTTTGTTTGCTTAAAATATCTGCAACGGCCACTTATAACAATCTGCTAAAATACTCGCATACACTGAGGGATTTGATCTGTTGCTCAGCTTGTTTTAGCTAACTTTAATAATTCCTCCTCGCTGCCTTCTATCAATTCTACTAGAAGAATGGAGTATTTGATAACTACCAAGTAAGATTGATTGGATGGATGTACTACTTTGCTCAGATAATGGTTTTTGATTGCTGATACTCTGATACTGAACTGAACTTAGACCGGGGTCGCTTTTTTTTTTTTTCATAAATCTCTCCGTTAAGAAGATTTGAATAATTTACCAAAATTAAGATTCCTTTAAAAAATCATGCATTACTTATTACGTAAGAGGACACATTAACATAAAGTTCCTAAACGATGTAATACAACAAAAACATGTGAATCGTATAGAAAACTAATGGGTTGACCTATGAAAAATTACTTGAAAAACAGAGCAAAATCTGAATTTATATGTAAGCATAGTTTTAGTAATTCTTTTTCTTGTCATAGCGAGTTTAGTTTTGTATTTAATTTATTTATTATTTTTTTAAATTAAAACTGAACATGGAAGATTAATTTCATTGAGAGAAAATTTCAAATTTTGTGCCCCATTGCTTCATTTTGATAAATTTGCCATTGCCATGACCAGACATGACCAAAAGCAACAGAAACATCCCACGTATGTATATATGTAGTTATTTCTGTTACATCTCTGTAAAATATGCAAAAAGTTGATTATAACATTTAACCGATTGCTAATAACTCTACACATCCGGCATCCGGTATGAAGAAATATCTTCTTCTTCATATTGAAGCCAGTTAAATTGTGGGTGGCTATGCACAATAAATCAGAGCATTATTTGTCCATCCTGATGTGTACATTCTGGTTGTATCGTACATGATCACCCGCACCACTCCGAAAACGAATAACCTAATAGTTAATCACTCGCTGCTTTTTCCCTCTTAAAAATCTCGGCTACATTCGTTCGATTAAGTTAAAAAGTTAATTGTTTTATTAGTAATTTCAGTTTTGTCCATTAATAATTGTATAATTTGGAGGTTCGACAATTGAAGAAATCAAAACCACGCTCGCTCGGCATTGAAGATTTGTGAAATTGTATTTTTGCAAAAGAAATATATACACAGATAAATAATACTAAAATGAATAATGTAATATAATGTATTTTGCATAATTAATCTAAATTGTATCATAAAAATCAATATTTAAACACTTCTATTGTTCACATTGCAGGAATTAAAGAGTAAAATTGAAGCTTGTATGCGGACGGCTGAAGATTTTACGCGGCTTTATTACGCGTCCATCGATAATCGCCGACATGTAAGTAAATCATCGGCATCAAATTGAATGTAACACAGTAACAAAGAAACTTCATTATAGAAAATGAGTAGTTTATATTTGCCAACCGCGGTTTTTGTTTGGAATGGAAATGGTGCGCAAGGCAAAGACATGATACACAGATATTTTATTGAACTGCCCAACTCCAAACACACATTGACGACGCTGGATGCACAACCAATTCTTATTGATGCGATCGGTGGACAGCTGACATATGCGATTCAAACTGGCGGATCGGTTGTATATGTCGATCACTCAATAAAATTCTTCCAGCAATCTTTTATTATAACCGCTGAGAACGAAAGATGGAAGATAGTATCCGATGTCTATCGGTTGCAGGATAGTATGTTGAATACTTGACGGCCTAAATAAACGCCCAGCACAATTAAATTGATTTAAACTTTAAAAAGACTTCTATTCTATTTAATCTGAGGTGAGGTGGGAAGGAAACTAATCGCATTATGTCGTCGATTCTTTTGGTTTTTTCGCTGCTGGTGGACCATTGTCAGTAGTGCCCTCGTTGGTGGCGGCTGAATTGTTGGGCACTTTCTCTGAGAATATTGCTTGCGGTTGTGTTTGCTTATATGCGGGTGCAATCCAGTATGGATTTTCAGCTGCTTCCTTGGCGAACTTAAGTATAGCTTCACGCGGATCTTGATCGTCATCGACTCGTTTACTCAAACCCAAGTTGCGTATGACAAACGAAGACAATGTACCACCAGAGCTAGCCACACGTCCACCTTGGCCACTTGTGATGGGTAAATCAGGACGTTTCGATTTGACTGGATCCAATCGAGCCTTTTCCATTTTCTTGCGCAACGAACGTGATTTTTCCTGGCGGAACATTGGCAGGGCATGCGGTGTTATAATCTGTCTTACTCCCATCACTTCGGTGTGTTTTTTCTTGCGATTTATTTTCACTGCACAAAGTTTAGCTCCACGTATGCTGCGCACCTCATCATAGTAACATTTGACGACACCATTGCCAGAGCTAACAAAGAGCTGGTTGAGTTTGGGATGCCAGAGAGTTTTAATAATGTGTGAGTTGGTTACGGGTATTCGTTGTACTTCTTCGAATGTTTGCGCATTGTAAAAGTACAGATTTGCCTCTTGCTGATCCTTTGCAAGGGATTCACCTGTGACAAGCAGACGATCATCTGGACTGAAGCAACAATCTGTGGTGTCGTAACGCGAATATAGATTAGACCAAGTATGCATTGGCTTTTTGAAGCTGCGCAAATCCCAGATTTTCATGGATTCATCATTAGAGCGAGTCGCAATGTGATTACCTACACACGAATCAATGGGAAGATGATGGAGTTGTGATTTGATGTAATTTTATCATTTATGAAAGTGAACTTACCTAAATATGAGAACACAATTGATGTAATTTCACTACCCTTCTGATGCGCATCCCGAACGCAATGTGTTGTATTGACATACATTTTGCGAGTGTCCCAAGTTTGAATTGAACCGTCGACGCAACCGGCAGCAATTAATGTTGCATCGCGATTATAATTGCACGAGGTTGCATTCGTTCTGAGGCCACCTTGGGCACGTGTTTTAATCACTTGCTGTTGCTCCTTTGATTTCAGTCCTTGCCAAATACGCAATGTGCCATCTAGTGCCGAAGTCAGGAATTGTTCGCGGCTAAATGGATGCCAGCAGCCGGCGGTTAACTGGGCCACATGACCTTTGGTTCGTGACATATCGCTTATATATTGATCGCCCTTATTGCATTCAAGTTTTTCAAAGCCATCACGATCAAGCACTTTAGCTTGTGCATTACCAGACACAACGAGGATCATGTCACCAGTGACAGAGTAGTGTAAAGATCGTATGGGATGATTTTCGCAAGGCTGGAGGGTTCGGAAACTACGCATACTGGAATCCATACCAGCAAAGTCCCAAAATCGCATGTCATAATCAATTGAGCCAGAGACTACACGTGCACCCGATGGATCGCCAGCGAGTGCAAGCACAGCGCGTGTACCGTGTTGCATTTGTACTTCATGAGTGTATGGAATGCGCCGTGCTAAGCTTTCATTATCATCTTCATCATCATCATCGTCGTCGTCGTCGTCATCATCTTTGTTCTCTGCATCATCCTCATTGTGTGCACCGGATTGAGGATTTGCCTTCAGATCATCATTACTTGTAGGCAGAGGACCAATTAAATCTGCATCATCATCACCATTATCGTTTTCATTTGCTGGCAAAACACGTGGAGCAGTTTCTCGAGCTTTGGCAATTTGTTCCTAGGAGACGAGAGTAAAAATTGAATTTCTTTCCAAATAAATTTAAATTTACGTACATTTATATCGAATACTTTTGCAGCCTTACGGCCAAAGCCGCTTATTCCCATTACATTCTTTAAATGTTGACTTTCCAAATCCTCGGCTACATCTTCGATTTGACGTATCATCTGCTCTTTGTCCATTTTCTTGAAACCACCATCATCCTCCACTGAACCGCTTTTACTGGTTTCGCTCGCAGATCTTGTTTCTGCTTCGGTGCCTTTGGTTTTCAGATTCAGATTTATTTTACCAAAAGAGATTTTATTGCGATTCATTTTGTTCATAAAATTCCTTTTATTTTTTGTAGTTTTATTATTTTGATAGCCAATTTTCTTACTTTACATTTCTTTCACTGTTTCTCTTCAAAGATTGGGTGAAATACAAAATCAGCTGTGCTGCCTTAACCGGAAGTGAGTAAGTGAACATTGTTGCCAGCTCAAACAATTTTCAGACAGTCTGGCAGCACTATACCAAGCAAAACAACATGTCAGAAGTGCAGCTGTCATTTGTCATTGCCGCCTTTTGAGGAATTTTGTGCGTTGTTGTTTGGTGTTGTGTTTCGGCCATTGCACAATTGTGAAATAATTGAGTGAATAAATATTTTCAATTATCGCAATCATAAACAAAATATTAATGTACAGTATTTTCTTGCGCTAAATACTAAAAAAATGAGTGGCGCCTTAGAATATGATATTAAGTCTGAAGTACGCGGCGTGATGGTAAGTTGAGGAGCAGAATTAATAACCTTATTAGTCTTGATTTATTTAAAATATATTAATATTTACCAGACTGGCGGGCGCTTAAGGATGACAGAACAACAAATATCATTCAAGAATGGTAAAACCGGTAAAGTGGAACAAATCAACGCCGATGACATTGATCTGATCAATTCTCAGAAATTCGTTGGCAGTTGGGGTATTCGGGTGTTCACCAAGAATGGTCAACTGTATCGTTTTACTGGTTTCAAGGATGGCGACCATGAAAAAATTGCAAAATTCATCAAATCAGCCTATGGCCAGGAGATGGTCGAGAAGGAAATGTGCGTTAAGGGCTGGAACTGGGGAACTGCACGTTTCAAGGGCTCAGTACTGAGTTTCGACAAGGATACAAAAACTATTTTCGAGGTACCATTGTCACATGTTTCGCAGTGCGTGACTGGCAAGAATGAAGTGACATTGGAATTTCATCAAAACGATGATGCACCAATTGGTTTGCTTGAGATGCGTTTTCATATTCCTTCATTGGAATCGGCTGATGATGATCCTGTCGAAAAGTTCCAAAACAATGTTATGAGTAAAGCCTCTGTTATTTCGGCTTCAGGAGATGCGGTTGCAATCTTTCGCGAAATACAAATTCTTACACCTCGTGGTCGTTATGACATTAAGATCTTCTCGACTTTCTTTCAATTGCACGGCAAGACGTTTGATTACAAAATTCCCATGGACTCTGTGTTGCGTCTCTTTTTGTTGCCACACAAAGACAATCGGCAAATGTTCTTTGTGCTTTCGCTGGATCCGCCAATTAAGCAGGGTCAAACACGTTATCACTATCTGGTGTTGCTTTTTGGTCCTGATGAGGAAACCAGCATTGAGTTGCCATTCAGCGATGAAGAATTGCGTGTTAAATACGAAGGAAAGTTGGATAAAGAAATTTCTGGGCCCGTTTACGAAGTAATGGGCAAAGTGATGAAGGTGCTGATTGGCCGCAAAATCACTGGGCCAGGTAACTTTGTGGGCCATTCAGGAACAGCAGCAATTGGGTGCTCTTTTAAGGCTGCAGCTGGTTATCTGTATCCATTGGAGCGTGGTTTCATCTACATCCACAAGCCGCCATTGCACATTCGTTTCGAGGAGATTAGCTCTGTGAATTTCGCCCGTAGTGGTGGTTCGACGCGTTCATTTGATTTCGAGGTGACTTTAAAGAATAGCACGGTTCACACTTTCTCTTCAATCGAGAAAGAAGAATACTCCAAGCTATTCGATTTCATATTGCAAAAGAAATTGCATGTGAGCAACATGGGCAAGGACAAAGGTGGTGGCTATAAGGATGTTGATTTTGGTGATTCAGATAATGAGAATGAACCCGATGCATATCTGGCACGTGTTAAGGCTGAAGCGCGTGAAAAGGACTCGGATGATGATGAAGGTTCCGAAGAGGAGTCCACCGATGAGGACTTTAATCCAAATGAAAATGAATTGGATAACGACGACGAATATGACAGTAATGCGCAGAGTGATACAGAGGATTCTGATGCCAGCGGCGGCAGTGATACTGATGGTGAAGCATCATCGAAAAAGAAACACAAAGAAAAGAAAAAGGAGAAAAAAGAAAAGAAAGAAAAAGAGCGCACGGTAAATGAATTTCATATTCCTATAAATTTTTATTGTATTTTTACTAAATCTCCTCTTTTCCGTTCATGTGAAATAGAAAAAGCCAAGCAAGAAGAAGGACAAGGACTCGAACAAACCAAAACGCGCTACAACTGCTTTTATGCTTTGGCTTAATGAAACTCGCGAGCAAATCAAACGGGACAATCCTGGCATTAAAGTTACTGAAATCGCTAAGAAGGCTGGTGAAATGTGGAAGGAACTTCGAGACAAGTCCAAATGGGAAGAAGCCGCGAATAAGGATAAACAGCGTTATCAAGATGAGATGCGCAACTATAAACCAAGTGAAGGAGGAGGCGCAGGGAATAATAATGAACGAAAGAGCAGCAAATCTTCTTCTTCTAAGAAACGCATACCCGAAGTATCGCCAAGCAAGAAATCTGCAAATAACTCTGGTAGTGGTTTCAAGAGCAAGGAATATATTTCAGAGGATGATTCAACCAGTTCAAATGATGAAAAGGGTAAAAAGAAATCCTCAAGTGCTGAACCGGCTAAAAAGAAGTCAAAACAAGATGAAAAGGCCAAAGCTAGCGCAAGTGAACAGGAGGATAGCGATGCTAGTGAGGAAGGCAGTGGAAGCGAAGCGGATTCTGGAGACGATGGCAGCGATTAAATTAGCCAGTCAGATATTACGTCATCATTTCAATTTGATTCCAATACACTCATGTTAAGTTTTCTATTTTAAGTGGCACTTCTTCATCATTAAACTTCCTTTTTTGTCCACAACAAAACCAACATTAATAAAGAAATCCATCCCAAGAAAATTAATTTTAATTTCATAGCAATTAATGAGATCTTATCAAATGAAGTGGTTAATCCCAAACAATGAAATTGTTGCATTTTATGTAGAATGTTTTCTCACTTACATGGGCAAGAAGAATGCAAAATATGGTTGTGTTAGGAAATAATCCTGAAGAAGTGAAACGGTGCTGGTGGATCTAAAACCCAAACCAGAATACAAAATTTGAAGTGTCAGGCAAGGATTCACTTGTGAGATAAGTGCTACACTCTCTGTAATATTCACTACATCCCTGTGAGCCCCACAAGTTGATGGGTATAATCACTATAAATACCTCATTCGATTTGAAACTTCTTGCCGAAGCCATATAAACCCTATGATAAAAGTAAAATATCAGTCACCACAAGGAACCAACTCGGATACTAAAAAGTTCTTGTTCAAACATAAACCTTATGATCAAAATAAAATATAAATTTTTGACGGAATAATAAATGGCATTCCCTAAATCCATAATAGCGTTACAATTGCATGGGTATATTGACTACAAAGAACTAACAAAATATAAAATTAATGAATTAAGTTACCTTGATATAAAAGAATGACGCTGCATGAATCAAGTCAAGTTAGTTTCTATCCTATTCTATTCTATTGTATTCTGTCAAAAAAAATTCGTAAAAATGTGTTAGGAATTTTAACAAAATAACTCAGTAGTCTATTTCATTTATGTACATAAGTATGTGGAATTCAGTATTCCATCTTACACTGAATTCATAACACATTTTCGTCTAGAGGAAAAAAGACGACAAAATTTTTTGTTTCTCGGAAAAAAAAAATAATATTCGAAGCTGTTAAAATAATTTATAGTGAGCCGCGTATCTTATAAAATCGAAAGGAAGCAATATGATACCCGATATTATCTCACGGTTTTTCCTGCACATCTATGGGACTCTGCGTTCGGCAGCATATACTAACAAGGCGGTCAACCTACGCTTAATGGATGATTGCAGGGCTTGGTCCAAGTACTGGATCGTTTATGCTTTCTTGGTTTGTCTTGAATCGATACTGAATTTGTTTCAACCAAACGAATGGTTGCCACTCTATGAGGAGATCAAGTTGGCCTTTGTCATTTGGATTGTGATGGGTGCCCCGAATGCGAGCGTTTGGATATTTAATACCATTGTTCATCCATTCTTATCGAAGCCACAAGTTGATGCGTTTATTAGTCATGGCATTAAACTGTTTTCCTCCTCTATAGTGTTGACTATGGTATGGGTTTTACATTGGTTAAGAAATGCAGCAGCGCCTGTTCTGTTCAATTTATTGTTCAAAGCTTTGTGCCGCTTGCCCGGCTTCCAGTACGTCAATAAATTTATGAACAAAGAATCGCCATGTGAGGAGGAAGCATCCACTGAAGCAACAAAGTCCGATGATCTGGTAGATACCGGAAGATGAGGAGTTAAGTCAATCTTCTAACAATATGAATGCTGCCAATCAGATGTCATTCAGACATCGTCCATCGGTAGCTGGAATACATCGTAGATTTAGCGATGTACTGAACGATGAACCAAGGAAATTCGATGAGGAAATCGGTTCAATGTATCTAGACAGCAATTTGGAAGACACATCCATATTCACCGCCAAAGATATTCGCCGACGTTCAAAACGTTTTACACAAGTTTTTAACAACAGCACTCCTCCATAACACCTGTCATTCTCTTACACACGGTATTTGGTAAATGTTTTGGTACTGTTCATCTGAGTTATATTTGGGTTTATAAGGCGTACAATGCGATAATCATTATTATCAGAATATAGCATAAGTATTTTCGATTAGAAAAATAATGATTGGTTTTATTTACAACTACATATCAACCTATAAACTTATTTGGAAAAAGTCGTTTTTCTGATTCTCATGCAGTGAATGGCAACCGCGGTAATTGACACTGTGAATGTCAATTAATGGCAAGTGACGACGAACAAAGAGGCACATAAAAGAATGAAAGTAGATTTGCAGGTACGACATACGACAGTAGTTTAATTTTGTTATTCGATATGGCGAAATTAGTCTTGCTTCTGCAATCCTTGTTGCCTTGTTGTTGGCTGATGAAGGTTGATGATATTTTAGGTATTATGTTAAAAATATCCAATAATCATTTCTCCAAAAATTGCAGTTAAGGGTAGGTAGACTACAACTGTACTGACCAGACGACCGTCATGATTATATTCGGCTTGGAGTTTAGTTATTTAAAGTTTATGCCAAAAAAATAAAATCCCTAATTTGTTTGTTTTTTTCTTGTTTTTCATTTTCGACAATTCACTCTCTTTTATTGAAGAAATAGAGTCTGAGATAGACATTAAATCATATAAACCTGGTATTATTTCTCGGTACAAGAATTATCAGAAAACACTGGGCATAGGTAGGTCATAGATCCATTTTTAAATGCAATTGTTTTTATTTTTGTTTTTGGCCTCTTCCCCTATTAATACGGAATAGACACCCAAGGCATCCCTCTCTTCACACATATACCTATGTCTGGCTTCGCCATATTTGTAGCCACATTATGTTTTAGCTCAAGCTCGTCTTCTCCTATGGCCGTGCATTCACTTCTTTGTTCATCTCGTGTATCCAATAATGTGGACCTCCAGGCTCCATAAGTTCCATATACTCATATTTTCAAACAACAAGGGATCGTAGAATCAATATTAATTTCAGATTTTTCAACTCATTTACATTTTTCATTGGGTCAATTCATCTGCCAGTCCATTACCCTCTGGTGTTAATATTTCAATTTTCATTTCATTTAATTTCATTGAATATGATTCACAAAGATTAGTCAACCAAAACAAATTTGAATCATGCCCATTGACAACTGGATTGAACAGAATCCAATTAATTGAATCCAGTTTGTTTTTAATAAATTCAATATAAATGCTTAATAAGTACAATTTCTTACAGAGTACGAGTACTACAATCTAAGTATGAATACTTTTAAATTTAATGTGTGTCAATTACATTTACAAGGAGGCGAAGGGTACAAAAATAAATAAAAATGAAATAAATTTGTGTCACCAGCGCGCTTTCAAAATGTTCAAAATTTAAATAAATTTATATATTTAACAAAATCATGACACATTCTCTTACATTATGGGTCGAACTAGAGGCAAGGCAGAATAATAACTTCGGTTCCACCCAAGCTTACAGGCCTTATATAACGTAGCTTCGTTATTGGATTATCAGAAGGAGACATATACATTCTTGAACAGCTCGACGAGAAGAGTTGGTTAAGCCATGTCCGTCCGTATGTATGCCAACTATTCCCTCAGTTTTTGAGCTAGAGAGCTACAATTTTGCACAATGGTTTCCTGATACAAGACTCTGTGCGTTTGTCGTATTTAGTCGAATAGAACTGAGGGGGTATAACCCATACAAACAAACCCCTCATTAAAATTTTTATTAGTAAACTTGATTTGTTTTTATTTTTTTTTTATTTTTGAACTGAAATTTGGGTCATATAAGTTTCTAATCTATCTCTACCAACCATGTTAATTTCAAATATTTCGACCTAAGTGTTGAAATGCTGTATGTGTAGCACATTGTGGACTGGCTTTGTACGCTCTCTCACAGTAATAGTGAAGAGCATTATAATTTCGAAATTAAGTACTATTGTAATTCGTTTGTTTAACTTAAAGTTTTTAATAAGCAAATTTAACATTATTCTGCCATAGGTTTATGTGAACATTTTTATGATCAGATCCCAACTGATCAGTTCTCATACAGAAATAATAAGTTTAGTGCAGTCTATATGGCAAATTTACAAAATATACACAGGTCAGATAGATTTAGTTTTTAGATACATTATATGTGTTTATATTTGTCAAGATTTATGAGAAATAATAAAGTTGTTCGCAGTTTATTTGGCAGCTATACAATATTTTCTAGGTTATAGCGGGTCAGTTTCTGTATATATGTATTATTTTTATATAGAAACTACTATACATACCATAAGTATTATTATGCAAGAAAGATAGATGGATATTGTAAAGAGACTTTGGCAATAATTATTTGCATAGATATTTACTTTAAGGCATCTCCATTGTCTTTATATTGTAATCCAACACATCCAAGTGATAATGGCATTCATATCAAGTGCAAAAAAATAAAAATAACACAAATGATCTTTCTAACCAAAATCAAGTTACATTAAGTCAATAACTTTTACTGAGAGTTTCTTAACCTTAAATTTCATGAATTTGGGTTAATCATCAATAAAGAGTCCGTTGATTTTTATCAGAATTTAAAAGAAACAAAAAATTATTGAATTATTTTCATTTTATATTATATAAAAAATGTAAGACTCGTAAGTAATGTTTTTTTGTTATAAATTTAGTTGCGTTGAGTTGAGTTGAGTTGAGTTGTTGTTGTTGGTGTTGGTGTTGTTGTTGTTGTTGGTGTTGATGTTCTTGTCAGATTTATTAATGAATTTAGCATTTTTACTTCCTAGAATAATCACCTTTATTAAGCTGTTAATTACAATACTCGTATTATTATTTAGCTCCAGAGAATCTTCAAACTGATGTTGTTTTGACTTGTGTCGTTCTGAGGTTTTATTTTTACGTCATTTGCTTGCCACTTTGACAGAGTTCAAGTTTTTGTTATTGAACCAAAAAATATAAAAATTATAATTTTATTTTTCCATATATGTACACAATAATATTAATAATAAATAACTAATTAGTTGTTGTAAATGCAAATATTTTTTATTTAAAACGTGTCAAACTTAACCTTATTTTAATTAATTGTCATTATTTTCAATAATTTTTTATTTTTATTTATTTACAATGCAAATAATTAAATTATATATTGTTAACATTTTGTTTCTTTTTTCGAAAATGAAGAGTTTGGATCTAATGAAAATACAATGCCATATTTCTAAAAAATATTTGGTCGCTAGTTCTTCATGTGAAGAAACAGAAGAATGTAATTGTACTTTACTAAATGGAAGATAATAATCAATCCGGACAAATCACAAGCTATCTACTTGACGGGAGTACGAGTTGGAAAAGTACATCCTTCACTGACGTCGTGTCGAAATTTCATGACCAAGTGACAGTGTGTTTATAGGCATCGTTCGAAAAATGAACTTCGAACAAAGAGAGAATATTAAGTTTTGTTTTAAGCTTGGGAAAAACTTTTACAGAGACGTTTGAATTAATGAAACAAGTGACAATTGTTTATCCCGTGCCAGAGTCCATGAGTGGTTTAAACGATTCAAAGAAGTTTGTGAGGACATAAAGGACGACGAACATCCCAGTCAGAAAAGTTACGTGATTACACCAAGTAACATTGAAATCGTGCGTGATTTTATAAAAAATAATCCAAAATCTTCGTTGCGATACAGGGCAATGGAATTGAACATATCAAAAGACTCACTTCATCGAATTTTGAACGGGAAATTAGGAATCAGGAAGGTTTGCGCTCGCTTTGTTCCACACAAATTGAGTGATGACCAAAAATTGATCTGAATTCAACATTGCAAAGACTTGATTGAAGAGTCGAAAAAGGACCCAAACATCAAGTACAGCATTGTTACTGGAGGCGAGACGTGGTGTTTTCAATATGACCCCGAAACAAAGCGTCAAAGTGCCGAATGGAAGCACCCAAGTGAGCCAAATCCGCAGCGAGAAGTCTTAAGTCAAGACACATTTCATTTAATTCTACAATTCCAAGGGAATAACACCCACAAGGAGTGCGTGCCACAAGATGAAACGATTAATGGGCCGCAATATTGTAAAAATGGCAGCTAGCGCCCTTTGTACGATAATGCGCCGGCTCATTGTTCACAATTGATTACTTATCGTCAACCAACAACTCGCCGTATTCTCCTAATTTGGCACTTTGCGACTTCTACGCCTTCGAACAACTACATTTGGCATTGACATGAAAGCGCTATGCCGATATTGAGACCCATACAAATGGCCTCGGCCGGGATTCTGAAGAACGGCGTAAAAATTCATTCGACATGCTTATTGATCGTGCGAAACGTTGTATCGTAGCGCAAGGAGGCTATTGTTTATTGAATAAAAAGATGAGTTTTGAAAATAAATTTTTTGTTTTTGATAAAGTATCGTTTACTTTGCGACAGACCTTGTATGCCAATACTTTATATGATTACCATGGCGTGATTAGGAATAAGAACACAATTTTCATTTCATAAATTTATTATCGCCGAAAATTCTTACATTATCTGTTAACAAGTTAGATTCCCATGAATGGATTTGACAAGGAAAGCATAAGATGTTGTTTCTTTCGAATTATGAAAAGTTAATTCTTTTATATATTTGAAATTTAACAGTAAAATAGATTGTCAGAAAATAAATGTATATAATAAAATTAACTTGCATATTCGATCAAAGTGCCGATGATTGACAATCATCGATCGATCGCATTTCCATTTGGCATTGTTTGATTTTAGTTTTACCAGAGAACAATAAATTTGATGTAACGAATAAACAATTTCTCTCTTTTGTCATCTTAATATACACGTAAGTAACTTAAATGTTTTTAGGATAAAAAATAGAACTTTGGCAGACTTGTTTATAAATGGTCCCATCCTTGGCATCTTTGTTTCCTTGCTCCGATTGAACTAGCTGAATTAGTTTACAAATGTCCAATTTTTCTGTGATTGGCATTAAGTTGTTGTTGTTGTTGTTGTCAGCATTTATATTACGATTCGTATTCTGCTTGATTGATGCGTCTCCATTTCTGAATGGATTATTTTCAATATGAGTGGCGTCGTCATTATCTTCTTCCTGTAGTTGTGTGTTTGGAGCTTCTTCCCATTCATCAAATGAAGTCTCTTCAGTCGCGGACTCAGTCTCCACAACTCTAGCAGACATCTTCATCTCATTGTGGTTTAATTTGATTAAGGCGCTACGCACTTCTGAGATGAGGATCGGATACAGTTGGGCACGGATTCTGTTGATAAGAGGCGGTAGTATAGAACGTCCAATCCAAGCATATACCTCCCGCGTAATATGTCTTAAGTCAAAAAACATTTGTTCTTTGCCTTCGTTCATTATAATCTCTAGAGTCTTTTCATTACGCACGATCAATGGGTTAATTATTTGGTCAAACAATATTACGCTACCGGAAGGTGGCGCTAGCAATAACCATACAATAAAGGCTAATTTAAATTCCTCATATAAGGGCAACCAGAAGAAAAAGAGGTCGGTGATCGACCAAAAGCCAATGAGAACAGCATATACAATCCAATACTTAACCCATCCGATGCATCCTTCAACTCCTCCAGTAGTAAACTGCACATAGGTTTGGTAGCCTGGACGAAATGTGCCGAATATTAGAAACAGCAGTTTTACAATCAAGTTCGGTATCATGATTGCGATTATCCAAAAAATTTATAACGATTGCACCACAAAAGTTTGAATTTATTTTCTTTTCAAATATACAAAATATTTTTTTAAATTTACTCTCCAGACAGTTGTTAAGTAATGAGACTTGTACCGATAAATTTTCTTAAATTAATATTCATCTAAAATATGGCCTACTTAGGAAGTTTATGTTAACAATACTTAAATATTTACGATAGTCGATTTTGAAATCCCAGAGTGAAATGGTGCAACTCCGCTCTATCGAAGCTAGCAATGACCCAGATTTGAGTGTTAAATGGGGCCTAACTGTGAGATACGAGTGCCTTGAGTCTCTATATTATTTCTTAGGGACCAGGGGTTTGCTGTAGCTTTGGTCCGCATGCGTTTTTAAGTATCATAGATAAAAAGTCAATAATCGTTGCTTTGTACATATATACAATTAAACTAACCCGTAATCATCAAGACTTCTAGTCAAAAACTTCCCAACGAGAGCTCTCCTTTTTGTAAAGGTCCGAAGATCGATTAGAACATTAGTCTTTTTAGTACTATTTATTTTCTTCCAACATCACTTATCAGACAAATATATGTGCAATACAATATATTTGGTAAGCCATTTTCTGCTTTCAAATAGAAACCAAGTAATGATCTGAAAGAATGTTTAATTGAGATCGTACAAACATTTGAATTTAAAGGCGGTGTTCGGTGGCAGAAATTGATCCAGAAATTGAATAAAGCTCACACTTTCAAGGTCCTAAAAAAGTAGGCGTTTGTTTCAGTGATAACCATATTTGACAAAGAAAGTATAAAATGTTGATTCTTTTATATATTTCATATTCAAAAGTAAAGTATTTTGTTACAAAATAAATGTAAGTTTCTAATTAGTAATTGATCAATCCTTGAAGGATAATTCTTTTCTTTGTAGTATTACCAAGTACAAAAAATTTAATGTAAATTTAAAGAAAATAAACGATTTAACTTGATTCAAATTTTTTTTTTTTGTATAACAGAAATGCACCTTAATGCATGGTGCTTTCGCCGATGTTCTCAAAAGTGGCCTCATCCTTGACATCTTTGATTCCTTCTGTCGATTGTACTAACTGAATTAGTTCACAAATGTCCAATTTTTCTGTGATTGGCATTAAGTTGTTGTTGTTGCCAGCATTTATATTACGATTTGTATTCTGCTTGATTGATTCGTCATCCTTTCTGAATTGATTATTTTCAATATGAGTGACGTCGTCATTATCTTCTTCCTGTAGTTGTGTGTTTAGAGCATCTTCCAATTCATCAAATGAAAACTCTTCCGTCACAGGCTCAGCCTCCATAACTCTACCAGACATCTTCATCTCATTGTGGTGTGATTTCAACAATGCAGTGCGCCTTTCTGAGATGAGGAGTGGATACAGTTGGGCGAAGATTGTGTTGGTAACAGACGGTAGTATACTACGTTCCATCCAAGCATATACCTTGCGTATAACATTTGTTAAGTCAACATACCCTTCGTTCAATATAATCTCTAGAGCCTTTTCATTATCCGCCATCAATGGACCAATGATGTTGTCAAACAATGTTGCACTACCGGAAGGTGCCGCTAGCAGCAACCAGACAATAAAAACAAATTTAAGTTCGTCATATAAGGGCAACCAGAAGATTAAGATGTCGGTGATCGACCAAAGCCCATTGAGAACAGCATATACAATCCAATACTTAACCCATTCGAAGCATCCTTCAACTCCTTCAGTGGTAAACTGCACATAGGTTTGGTAGCCTGGACGAAATGTGCCAAATATTAGAAACAGCAGTTTTACAATCAAATTCGATATCATGATTGCGATTATCAAAAGCAAAAAAAAAACTTATAACGATTTCACCACTACCGTTTCTAATTTATTTTCTTTACGAGTAATCAAAATTTTTTTTTATCAACTTCACTATCCAGACAGTCGGTAAATAATTTGATCTGTCAAGATTACTTTTCTAAAATTAATCTATATGTAAAATATGGCCTACTATGATTTTGTACTTAAATTAAGGATATTGTTCAGTCAGTTTCTGTCAGAAATACAATATTCAAACATTTATAAAGCGAAATTTAAAATTCTGTAACCATGCATTACGAAACATTTGCCGTTTATGGCACTAGAGATTAAGGGAACATACTCACTGTAGCTAAAATTTGGTGGTTTTAAGATTTAAGTGGGGCGTGCGTCCTTTGTTTGTTTTTGTTTACACTCTGTGATAGAGCATTCAGAAATATTTGATTATTAGTTTGCCTAATGTTTAGGGTATAGTCAGTACACATACAGCATACAGCAACACTGAGACCGAAATATTTGTATGGGAGCTTTATGCTCCATTCCTAGGGTCTTGAAATCTACACGGTTATTGAATGGGAATGACAACGCGTGTATCCCAACAAACCTGCCAACCTTTACTACATTGGTGCAAGTTCACCCACCCTTTGACTTTTCCTTGGTCTCAGGTGTATTGAAGTAGCCACAAGATTGCGCTTATGTTCGAGTATAAGCAATCATGGATTTAATCGACTATTCTCGCGTGACGACCTCTTTTGGGCGAACTGAACGTTTGGCTTCTCCTGTGCTGGTACGATCACAACGGAATTCAGTAAACCAATTCTTTACCTTTGACTTTGATTGTTGGTGCATGGTCCCCATAATATACAAATATATCAAACCTTTCCTTGGTATCGTTGACGGTTTGCTTATGTAAAAAATTATGTTTGATGAGCTCACGATATTTACTTTTTCCATTTTGTCCCATACAAATCCCGTGAAGAGTATTTCATCTTCGGCATAGTCGAAGTTTTTATTTATATTTTACGATAAAACAATATAAAAACTATTTCACCACAATTCTTATTGATTTCCACTATTTTGTTTTTATTTAACTATTAATTTTATTACATCATTTTGTGTTTTGATCAAAAAAAATGTTTAGTGACGAAAATGTCTACTGTGATTTATTGTTGGTTTGGATTATTGTGATTTAAATAGTTTAATTTTGTTGTTGGATTTTATTTAGAAAGATTTATAACATATTTCCACAGTTGTTGCTGTTGTTGTTTTTGTATGATTATGATATATGATTTCACTAAAAAACAAATATTTGTAAATATAAATTTTATTTTTGAATATTGTAAAAGTGCAAATGAAAAAAGAAAAAAAAAAACACACTATTATATGCAAATATATTTTGAACTGAGTGATGTATGGGATTTAAATGACATCAATATTACAAAATATCGTCCATACTAGACTACATGATATTAAAATATTAAATATACAAGTATGTACCTGGTTGACCATATAGTATGAAGTGACTAACAGTCTTATGCGTGTGTTAAATGTTACGATTTCATGTCAATTTTAATTTTCTTTATTGTTTTCAATTTATAAGAAATAGTAAAAGTATCAGAAATAGTAAAAGTTGGTAAGTAATCAACTTATTCGTACATGAGGACTTTCTTATGAAATCTTTATAAGCATTTTAATTATTTTACAAAGTTCTCTCTAATAATCTCGCACTTGGTCAAATTTTATTATACGATAGATTTGCAAACTATTCTGAAGATGAACAAGCTAGTAATTGAGCATTGACATTCTTGTCTAAGATATATTGTACATATGTACAAAACCAAGACATTCATGTAGTGAATCTACTGAACTCTTTAGATTTTTTTTTACAGTTACGAAAAATTAGTGTAATTGGGAATTTGAATAGCAGCTAAAGTCGAGTTTAGTAGGCGGGGTGAGTACATAATCACTGAGTGCCTGTAATTTTTTTCTTAATACGTGCGCCTTAATTTTTCCTGAATCCAAAACCATAAATACCAAATAATAAATGAGCTATACTGTTAAATCTTGTATTTAAAGCACACACCAGTTCTGGGTTTTATTACCCATAGGAAATTGTGTGGTTTTAGCGTCATACTTCTTATTATGGCTACGATATGTTTTCGTCAGTCTGTTTATGTGGACACCAAGATAATTTACATCGTAGATATGACGAAATGTAGCGCCGTATAATCTTATTAGAGAACAACTCTTATTTACCTTAATATAAATTGTAGAAACTATCTATTAAAAAGAAGTTCTATCAAAGTGCAGTCAACTACTATGTACAATAAATATTTATAATTTTATAAATTTGTAAGTAGCCCTTTTCCTTTCTTTTGGCTTATAAGCAGTATCTTTTTTTAAAATAATTTAAAATGAAATCTAAAATACTCTCCTCTTTGTAAGAAACAAAATTCATTTCAAATATTCGTATTAAGTTTGAACATTTTAAAGATTCAAAAACCAAAATAAAAAACAAATTGAATTAAATCTGTTCATTTTAATACAAAAAACAATTGACACGAAATTTACATAAAATTAATGAGTTCATGAAACGAAGAAAGAAATTGAAGCGAAACTTGTCTTTCAACTCTTCGTGTGCGATATCTATCAGTGCAAATACAATAACATCCAATATAATTTAAAGCAATTTATCGATGGAAAGGTTATATAAGTTAGAAATGAGGTCAATGAATGTAATTCACAAAATATACAAACAAACACAAAAAAAAAAAATAAAAATAATAATAATAATAAATATTTATCATACATGTTAATCCAAATATGTATGTATTTACAATTATGAAATTGATCTTCTTGCTTTCGGATGAGATCCGATTAGAGTAACAATTGTATTAGAAATTTACTTTTAAAAATGGCATTTTGTTTGTTGAGAAAGATACATACATTCATATAATATGAGATCAACTGTGTTTCCAGGAAACCTTTATTTTCTTTACACTCAGGGAGAGATTACTTATAATGAATAATTGCAATTGAATCGTTTTCCCTGTTTGCTGTACAAAATAATCACCTTTTCAATCTGATTACCAAAGTAATCTGCTTTTTTTCACTGTGGATTGAAACGATAGCAGTACCAACAGCAACAATAGCAAAAGGAATAAAGAAATAATAACAGACTGCTTTAATTTACAAAGCATTGCTTGAAACATAAGTTATTGTAATTTATAAAATCTAAATTTTAAATTTAAATTTTGTTATTTTATGAATTTTTAATACAATAAATCCTAATTCATTCAAATTTCCAACCAATCCGGTAGTTTATCTACAAATTTTTTTTCATATTCTTTCCAAAAAAAAAATCGCCAAATCGTCCAAGCCGTTATCAAGAGATACGTTTACAAAGAAAATCAATTTTACAATGTTTTCATCATTTTCAACCTCCCTTTCCCCTTGATGAAGTAAGCGTCCGAAAGAGGTAACGTTTTTACAGGCAACGTGCACTCCTCTATTTTCAGAATACATAAATTACTTTGCATTACGACTTTTCAGTCACGAGATATTGTATATTAAAGAATTGGCATAACCAAAAGAGTTTCAGTGAAACACAGTGTTTCATTTTGATTTGACTATGACATGACCTTTTTAAAAACGTTTTCAGGTTGGAAGATCAACATTTGATTGACATCTTTGTTGATTTCTTGTATGAGAACCTCTATGACTGCCATTATAGAATATTATTTTCTATTCAAAGTCGTTGGCAACAATTGATTGTGTATAATGTATTATTTTAAGGATATAAGGCGCCTGGTGGATGCACAGTTGCCTACGAAGCCTATGTGGATCATGAGGCACTGTTTGAACTAATAAAGTTTTGTAAAAAAACTGAAGAAGCCTCACGTCCTGAAGATCTGTAAGATATCTTTCTTCTGAAAGAAATCCATATTTATTAACCTCAATCTCGACGGCAAGGTAAAATTTGTTTTAAATACATAATTTATATTCTTGTAATTTTTATGAGATTGTTTGCTTATGTTTCTAGTCATCATAGTATTGATGGAGTATTCTGACAAGCTTCATCTTATGTTGTGGTTTCAAATCTTTTAATAATTGCATTATTTAATTAATATAAAAAAATTACTATAAATTTTTTTGTTTGTAATGTAACAATTTTTGATAACAACACTTTACATCACAAGAGTGGTGGAGTGGATTTTCTAGCGAGCTCAAAAAATATGCAACTAGACTGAAAATCTAATCTAACCGATAATCGAAGATTTGACACATGAAATCTTTTCAGCCGCATTCACGTAGCATCATAGATTGATACCTTTGTAGTATCTTAATTTTGGAGTTACTTGCCGTTTCTCACAGCTGCATTGCATATGTCCGCACCAGCTTCAGAGCTTATAGAGTCGAACTTTGTTTTCTAGGGTTAGTTGAGACCATGGTCCAAGGAGCCAGTAGATCTTTCTGGTTTTTTTAATTGTAGTTGTATTTGTTAGCTTTGATCCGGGTCTTCCAGGTAAGTTGGTTGGGATGAACTCCAAGATATTTAATAGTATCGCTTTGTGGAATAGGCGATTGTTGGTATGTCTGCTTTCCATTGCTTCAGATATAGTAAAATAAAATAAAAAAAAAATATGCTCACGCCATCTTGGTTCTTATGTTATTTTCTATTCTTTAAAATTAATTCATTTATTCATTTGTAAGTTGTAAGTTCATTTACATTTGATTCATTTGTTTTGAAATCAACTGGATTGTCGAGGTCCAGGAATATGATTAAATGAAACTCGTTATCGCAGTTTATATCTTTCCCAAAAAAAAAATTAAATAAATAAATAAAAAATAAGATATAAAATTAAAAAACACAACAATTAAGAAAAAGTGTTAAAAAGAGTTTTACTAATTTATTAATGCCAAGTGATCGAACGACAATTACCTTTTAATTATGTTTTCATTTCAATAACAGTTAACATTTTGTAAGAAAATTTTATATTCCTGAGGATTTACTTAAAAACGAAAAATATTAACTTGGAGAACACAATAGAAAGTTATAAATTACATTACATCTTATTGTGATGTATGTATGGGATGAACAGGTTAGTTCACTTGATTAATACTATAATATATTCTATATATTTTTGTACGTAAAGTTACATGAATTCAATTCAATTTAAACTCAACAACTTCTTATTAAATTAAATAAAAAAATGTAAAAGATTTAGTCCACAACTCACGCTTCTATAATTTGAAGTTTCTATGAATCGATCTAAATTAAATTGTTTTAGAATTTATAGCTAAAATTTTATAAATTGTTTCGTTCATTACTCAACTTGAACAGAAAAACGACAGAATTGGATTCGCATTCTTATGACGATTTTTGGTTAAATTCCAGGTTTTTATGTGTAGAAGCATGGAATCTAGATATACGTCAAGAAGGGTTTTTTTTCAAATGATATGGATTTGCATATCAGACTATTTTCAGATGAAGAAATCATTGAGGTTTACAAATAAATTAACATGAAATTACCATGAATTTCGGAGAAAGAATTTGTTCGACAAACTTCCAAGAATGATGTAGCGGAGTACTTTGTTAAAACGTTGTAAGATATGCAAAAGTTTTACAGACATAAAGCTCATAAATACTCAAAGGTTCACACATATGTATATTTTTTTTTTATTATGTTATGAAAACACAGTACGTTACACCGCACGTTACAATCATTAAAGCAAAATCCCCTAATTCATTCAAAGGCGGTAAACACACAAAGGATTCAGGAAATCTGTATTCATATTTCAAGAATTTGAGTTGAAAGGAGTTTGGTTGTAGAGTGTGTTTATCACACAGCTGATAAACACAACAGGAGATCGAATGAAGTTCATAAAGTATCAAGTATGTTCGGAATTGTCATAATGCAACATTTATATCTTGGGACTTATCGTAATGCAATGTGCGTGTTCAACTTCATTTAACTTGACGGACCTTGCTCATTGTTTCGCTCTCGAAGAATGATCTATACACAAAAAATAATTAGGCATTGGATTTATGAGTAAAATCAGCGACGAGAAAAATGTGCAAATGAACTTGTTTAGAGATTTGTCATTTCAGTGTGGGAATTGTCTTTTGTAGGGTTGACAGACTCACTGAGTGTCTGCTTTTATGTCTGTCTGTCTGTCAGTCTGTTTAGTACATGTTTCATTCTTTGTTTGGTTTCGAACTTTTTTTTTTTTTTGGGTATTTTGATTCGGTTATTGAGTTTCAAATTTTGTGGGTCAGTGATCTTGTGATTAAAAGGCAATTTTATAGAAAACAAAACAAAAATATTATGAGTTCTTTGTATTATTTAAATTAAATTATAATTATCATCTTACCTTGATAAACTTCTATACCAAAAAAATCGACAACACACTTCTCCACACAGTACCTCCATACAATATTTAATTTTAAAGAATTATATGTGCGCGTCATTTTCAATTGATTGCCCACTGCTTTTGCTAATATATGAGTATCTACTGCATAGTTGTTTCATTACGAATATTTGTTTTTAAATTAAATATATTTATATATATAATATGCTTATTTTAAATTACAAATCTACACAATAGTTGAAAATGCCCAGGCGGTTATGGCACAATAAAACATAGTGGAAAAAAAATCAACATGGACGAAAGATCCAACGCCTAGCAGTGCTGGACTTATTGATCAGTGGACACATATGTAAGTAGTGATAGGGTCTTGGCATATCAAAGAGTAGGAGACTTTAAAAAATTCATGAATATCCCCTCATAACATATGATTCAAAGTCACCAAAACCTTGACTATAAAGTCGGCAAATAAACGCATTTGCATTTACCACTAAATACAAGTTTTGGGATATAGAATTGCGTAAGGTCATCTTTAGTGGTGAAAAGAATTTAATCTGGACGGACCTGGCTGCTGCATAAGATATTGGTGTCATCTGGATGTAGGCTGAAATTTGTTACAACAAAAATGAATGAGGAAAAATATAGACTTTTCAGGTCAACTTAATAGATACGATTGGACATATCACCAGAATAAAGCACTAATACACGGGCAAAGGTCGCTAAGGTATTTTTTCATCCAGAAATATTCCAATAATGGATTGGCCACCTAGTTTTTGACCGATTGGAATGATATGTGACAAAATTTCCTCCTAAAAGTTTTTTGTATGGAAAACCTTTGCATTACTTATGATATTTAAATGAAACGAAACAAATTACACAATTATGGTAAGTACTTATAAGCAAAAATTGAGAATGAAAGGCAACTAAGCATCTTTTCATGAACCGAAATTGATGTTGATGCTCTGTCTTGATTATTGATTTTCAAATCAATAATTTATTTGTTATCTTTTGTTTTGTATGTAAATTTACTAATAATGAATCATCATAAACAAGTCATTGTAACCTATTGAACTCATCTGCCTGCCTATACAACTTCCTCGACAGCTTCAGTGCCATAAACCCGATAATTAGTTGCCTTCGATATTTTTCATTTTTGTAATTAACCAATGTCAACTGACATATTGAAGTAATGGAAGTAATGAAACATCACATTAACTGATAAAGACTTCAAAGATTAATTAACAAATTTTTACGACATTAATCAAATTGTTTCATAAATACAAGTAAACAGTAGAAAAAAGGTTAAAAGAAAATTTCCGATTGATTTGAGTTCAAAATAAAGCTCCAACAAATTTTTAACTCAATTTATAAAAGTCAATGGCTGAAATTTTGCTCAAGCACACACACACACACACACATAGGCATAGATAGAGTGACAAATTAATACTCAAAGTTTTGAGCACAAAAGCAATTGATTTGAGTGAGTGTTTGCAAGAAAATGCAAGTGATTTCGCTTTCATTGAAACTTTGTGTACGCGATTACGAAAAATTATATCAAAGCAAACAGCAAACACAAAATGAAGAATGATGGCGCAAAACTTTAACACTAACAACAACAGCAACGGCAACGGTATCGAGAGTAACTCCAATCGCAAAGCTTTGAGATTGAGCCAAGCTTTGAGTAATGCTTTGGAGTTCCATACCTCATCTGCATGATGTTGAGAGTTGAGGCCGCTCTTTGGTCTTTGCATAGTTCTAAGCTTCAGTTGTTGATTCTCCGCTGCTCTCATTTACATTCTCTTTCTCTTCAGCTTAAAATTAAGCTTAGCCAACGCGTCACCATCATTATTCAATGCAAACGTTAATTTTAGTCGCCACCAGAGCGGCAGAGCGGTTACCTCCAAGAAAACTTTTTCGGTTAGTACGAACTCAAGTCAAGTCCAATATTACCAAACACAAAGCACAAAGCCAACAAAAGATTGAGCTGACGAGCCACTGAGACCCCGATCGATCAATCGTACCGTAATCGTAGAGTGCGTGATTTTGAATGCTTCGAAGAAAAAGCAAAAATGCAAATTAAAATAAAAATTTAAATAATTTTGTATACAAAAAAAATCACTCAAATCTTTTGCTGCTGCTTAATGAATCACAGCAACAACATCATCAACATCAGCATCATTAACAACAAAGCAAGGAGTTTTTAAGTAAAAAATATTGTGAAAAATTATTTAAAAATCAATTATAAAACAACAGCAACAAAAGAAAAAAGTGCAACAACCACAAAGACAACGAAACAATGCGTCGCAGAACGAGTTAAGAAGAGAAGAAAAAAAAAACAAAAAAAAAAACCAAGCAAAATAAAATAAAAGTAAAAAATAAAAATATTTAAAATAAAAAATAAAAAGTTGATAACTGTTCGCCGCTATATCCGTAAAACTTGACTCAAAACAATTCAGTCTCCAACCGATCGAACCAATCGACTCAAATCAGTGCGAAAGAGGAAGATAGACAGACTCCCTCCCAGTCGCTCGTCGCTCGTTTCTTCATTTACCCGTTCGCTTGTTCGTTCGCTCGTAATTTATTTGTTGTTTTGTTATTGTTCCGTTCGTGCAACGATCGATGGAATCGAATCGACCGACCGACCGATCGATCAGATTCAAATGCAATCCAAGTAAGAGTAACTTCGAAAGTGAATCTGCCTGAGTCTGTCTGTCTATCATCATCATCATCATCAGCATCAGCATCAGCATCTTGATCATTATTATCTTCCTTTTGCTCATCTTCCTTTTGCTGCTCATAACATTTTTCTTTATTTTTTACGTACAATATACTTACGTTATTTTTTTTGCAAGTGTCGAGTGAGTGAGTAAGTGAGTTTAAAACTCGTGCGTGTTTGTGATTCTTTCGATGAGTGTAAATCGCATATAGAAAGAAGGAAAGAAAGAAAGAAAGAATGAATTTTATTATATTCGAAAAACAAAATATACATATATTGTGTATTACTATATAGTATAAAGATTCCACAGATCAGATGCACAGCGTATTTAATGTTTGTGTTCTGTAGGCGTCCAGTTTAATCGGAGTTCGTTCGTCGTTTCGTGTGTTCTGACAAAAAAGTCTCCTGTTCCTCAAAAAAAAGAACTCTGACTTCTTCTGACTGTTGAATCAAAAATCCGCGTTACAAGCGAAAAAACACAATCATAAAATAAATAAAACAATAAATTTGTTCTTTTTCTATAAACAACAATCACAATAAAATATAAAATTTTTAATAAATTAATTACAAGTTACAATCGGAAAAGTTGCCAATTAAAAAAATAAATAAATCTATTTTTTCGTTTTTTAAAACATTTTCATTTATAAAAATAAACAATTTCAAAGTGTTTTTGAAAAAATAAAAAAATAAATAAATAAATAGAGAAAAACAAGGAAAATTTTATTTTATATTGAAGATTATAAATTGAATTAGATAAAATAAAAAAAAAGAAAGTGCATCCATCAATTTATTTTATGTTGCGGTTTTCTGTTCCCGGATAATTTAGCAAAGTCCTGAAAAAGTAATTATCTATTTATATATATATATAATTATTTTTTTTTTTTTATTATTTTATTTTATTTAATATATATTTTGCGTACTAAGTAAATATCGATAATGACATAAGAATCGGCCAATTGCGAATCAGACTAGAAGTTGGAGAGTTTCGTACCGAATGAAGGGATTCTATGGGAATGGGAACAAACAAATGGGAATAGCCTAAATTTTAATTCGATAGTGTAGAAAACAAAAAGCTTTTTCAATAAGAGCCAGAACATTAATGGGCGGTTTGTATGGGACGAACCCTACCTGGTAGTCCGATCAAACTGAAATTGGGACACTATAAGTCCCTAATCCATTTCCACCAACCATGTAAATTTCAAGGCCCTAGGGTTAGTGGATTGCACACCTCCCATACAAATCCATGGGGACTCATTTAAATTTAAAACTTGAGGGACAGCGTAGCCTTAGTAATAGGATTCCGTTTGGCATCCTTTGAATACGGAACTCTAAAAAGAAGATTAGAGATTTTGATGGAGAAATTTAGTCAATTATAGATAATTTAAATAAATGCTTCTTAAGTAGATTAATCGATATATTCGCTGATCGTTTGATATACGAATATTAATATATCGTTAAAGAAAGAGGGATATGACATTTCTCTGATTAAATTAATTTAAAGTTCGAAATCTCAAAAACATAGAGTTTAATTATGATGCTTCTTTATCAATTGGTGACCCTTGAAATCGTTTTAACTAAATTACTAATTTACCTACATCAATGAAAGAGTTAAACCAATTTTTAGATAAAATATATAGAATATTTTTAAATTATTTAATCTTCTTAAATAAAAAAAAAATCTCATTTAGAGTCAATTTAATTGTAACCAAGTGTTATAATTATAATAAATCAAATAACAATTAAAAATTCTTTCCACGAAAATACAAAAAAAAAAAAATATTTACCTTAAATGCCTCTAAGTTTGGCAAAAAAGAAAATTCTGTTCTTAATGAGTCCATAACTTCTTGTATGATTTTCAAGTGATGTGTGATGAGTTTTTCCTAATTCGATGGAATTATGGCATTGATTTTGTTATATATCAATCAACAGCATACACTTTGTGTGACACTGTCGCTTTTTTCTTCATCTTATAACAATAGGCAATTGAATCGGTCAAGATTTTGGATATGCTGCAAAAACAAGAAGTATTTATCTTGATCTTATAAAAATACTGAGAACAAGGCTGGGGACACTGGAAGTATTTATTTGTATGTACGTTTCTAGCAGAACCAAGCTAAGCCACAAACCTATCTTGGTCCCTATGATTCCTAGCGGAGATTTTAACGTAAATTTTGCTTCATGCGATTCTGTACTTCTAATTAACTTTCTTCGTCGAAAACTTGGTCTGTACATAAATAATAAGACCAACGAATCAATCGAAAAAATCCGGAACCACTATAGATGTCATTTTTTCACGTTATATCGAATCAAGGCCATACATCACATATTTTAGTTATCACAAGCCATTAATATCAGCACGAGTATTACCGATTGAAGCAACCAACCAATGACATTGTAAATATTGAATAAACAACAGAATATTTTGAATGTAAAATTTGTATTGTTGTACATATTTGTTTAGAGATGATCTCTCTCTCTCTCTCTCCAGCTCTCTCTATCTCTTACATTAAATCTCTCTTATTCTGATCTCGAAGATTTTTTACTTCTTTTATGGTGAAGTATTGTATTATAAGTTTGTCATGCAGTTTGTAACCGACAGAAAGAGACATCGGAGATCCCATAAAGTACATACATATGTACATATATTCTTGATCAGCTCGACTTTCCGTTTTCTTGGTGTCTTTTGTCCTATGAAAAATTGATGTTTTTTAATTATTTATATAAGGAAAGTCAAATATCTTTGTTTATTCCTTTAAACTAGTGGATTAGTTGAATTTCATTTAAATACAATAATAAAAAAAAGTATGTACAATTTTAAAATGAGTCACATTAGTCAATGATCCACTTTGTCTGATTCCAAATGTGTTATATTATAAATAATTGCGATATGGTAAAAAAAAAAAGATGGTATAGAACAAATAAAACTTAAAGTATTATGAAATATGTTCTTTATTTGTACTCGTATTTATCTTTATTTATCTTACAATATTTCTAAAGTTTAAAATGATCATTAAGTCATTTAAATCAGTGAACAGTATTGAATTGAGAATTTTTTCAATGCTTAAATATTTTTAATTAAATTCAATAGAAAAATGGTAAATAAAAATATTTCGTAGTTTTTTGCATTAACATAAATACAATAATAAGAAGATAAAGAATGACAATTTCTCAAAAATCGCAAAAATAACAAAAAAGATAATTAAACAGATGAACAATGGACAAGAGGATAGAAGGACAACAACAATTTGACATATCTTATTGATAAATAATATTTTGATTATAGACTTTATAGAGGAGTCTCTTTTCATGACATTACATTAAAGTTTTGAATGAAATGTCTGACCAATTGTCTCAGTTGTTGTTGTGTATCTTACAGATACATTTACTAACTTACAAGTATGAACAGACATACATCCATCCATCCACATTAAAAATTATATTCTCATTTCAAGTACAGATTTCATGCCTGCCTTTGTTTCTTGTTTCTTTTTAAATGTATTTTACTTTTGTAATTTTACTTTTTATTTCTTAATTTTTTTTTTTTGTTTTTTTTTTTGTTTTATGCAATGAAAAACAAAACAAAAAGGAGACAAAAAGAAATATTGTATCAAAAACAAAAACAAAACGTGAGTGCAAAAAGCTTTTATTACCCGTTTTAAATCCAAAAACGATATGGGCACGGCAACATGCAACAAATACAACATATCACGACAATATCGTCCGTCGACTATAATGATGATGGCGATGATGATGATGATGATGATGATTATGATTATGATGAGGGCAAAGGTGGTGCTGGTGGGGATGTCAGTAGTAACAACAATGATGTTGACGATGTCGGCCTCCCAAACCCCTAAGAGTTACGTATTGTACTTGTAGACTTACATTTTTTACTTTAACTTAATTTTTGTAATTCTTATTTTTTCATTGCTTTATAAAAGTTATTGCTCTGTTTAACTCAAAACTGGAGTGTTTCACACTCATTTCCACGATTTTGAAATGAAATATGACATATTCAAGTTACGAGTGCATTATAATCCAGACAAGTCACAGCCAATTTTTATTCTTTTCGTTAGATTTTCTGAACTGAATTGATTCATTGTTTATTGTATTCATGATGAGAATTGTTAGAAAACAAAAGAAATTGCATGCTCAGTTTAGATAAAGGTTAAACTACTTGAAAGTTATTTATTCTTTCTCATTTGATCGGTAGAATCTGAGTAAAGCCATATTCATGGCAAGGTCTGCTACCCCACTGTCAAGGAAAACTTCATCTTATGAACAAACATTCCACAAAGCAACCAACAGTTTTATATTAACAGAAATATTGATTTCGAAGTTATTATCTTAAGTACTCGTATTGTGATTCCCATCGAATTCGATTCATTCGATTCATTCGATTCATTCGATTGTTTCTTATGAAGCAAAATTTTGTTTATTTTATTGAGGAAATATAAACATCGACTTCCGTTCCCAAAGTCCTCTTTTATTATCATAAGTAGTAGAATGCTGAAATTGCAATTAACATTCTCTTGTTATGATTATTATGATTCACATGAGTTTCAATTGTCATTTTATTGTTTACAGATTTGAAGTAAGAATACTAATAAAAATAATAATAATAATAATATTTTATCATGTTTTTCTCACGCCAAGATATTTGTTTGCCATCTAAGCACAATTTTTATTTAGAATTGACTTGGACTTCAATAAATAAATACAATAAATATTGAAATGTGATTATAGGCAGATTATTCACATGCACACTATACCACAGTGATAAATACTAATAATCCCCAAGCATATAAGTCAAAGTCTCTCATTACTTTCACAGTAGACAGCTAAGATTTTTGCATAGAATTTTCTTTTTACTTAATAGTGCAGTGTAATCAATTGGGTGACTTTGTTATTTTGTACTCTTGATTTTTAAAGTAAGCTAAATACATGTACATAGATAGATTCTTATGAAAAATAAAAGTGTCTGCAAACAAATAAATAAAGAAAAATTAACTATATACACATATAAGTACAATAAGTATAAAGTGTAACCAAGTTTTTTCCCTTTAAATTTTAGTCTCTTATTAAGTTTATTTTCATTTTAACTGTCAAGTACATAAAACTTACTTCATCAACACCATAGTCTCTTAGTAATTGTCAGCGTCATCATCATAAAAGATAATATTGCTTTTTTTTTTTTCATCATAACAATTTTATTTATTTATTTATTTATTATTTTATATAGCATTTTTGTTTTTGTTATTTTAACTTTACTCGTATGTATGTATTCATTTTCATTTTCATTGACATGATCGTTGAAGAAGAAACTCGAGTAACCTGTTTAATGCTATTCGATTATTTATTTAATTGTTTATCAACATTTTGTTATTATCATTTGAAAATGTTTTGTTATTTTCTTTTGGCTTTGCATTGCAATATGAGAAATTGCAAGCGAAAACACAGAGATATAAAAAGGAAAAGAGTCATCAAGTAACCCCGACCACATTTCAATATGAAGACAATTTAAAGAAAAATATTATTGTATTTCTATTTTTCTTTTTTATATTTATAAGATATACGAGTATAAGTATGAATTAACTCATTCATTGCAAAAAGTAAAGTCTGTTTCTTTAAATTTTATTCAGAAATAAGTACATAAAACAATATGAAATATTGTAAATCATATGCCACTAGTACTTACATATGTTTGTTTAATAGAGAAGATATTTTTCCTTGATTTACCTATATTTGTTTTTAGTATTGTACTTATTTCTATTTTTATATTGTACATATTTTGTTTTTTGTGAATGTTTCATGGTTGATTGTTTGTTTAATATTTTACACACTTAGTTTAATGTTTAGTTTAACTTAAACAAATAAAATAATATTGTACAAATTATTTATAATTGGAATTATCACAGATTTAACATACAGTAAATGTACGAATGAATTACTGTTACTTTAGAGAAACTTAAAATATAAATAGATACATAATTATATTGTCGTTAACTTTCAAAGTTTTTTATGAATTATATCTACTTATAAGCATGTACGAAAATGTAGCGACTGTTTAGTGATGATCGTTCCTTGGCTTACTGTTCCCGGGTGATTTTTCGTATCTTTTTATTGCCTTACCTACCTTTTTACCAATGGTGCCCATATGCCCATTATGCTCGATTCCAGTCATGCTACCATATAATTGTATTATGACATGATGAACATTTCAAAAGAATGTCATTTAGCCAAATCTATTAGTGGCATAGGGCATAGCAATTCTCTGTCTTAAATTAAATATTAAACACTTGTCTGAGGTATGGGGAATATGTTATTAAAAGAATAGTTACTATGTTGGATTTTTGTTGTTGTTTGGGAGGAGGTTTGAGGAATGTGTCATGTATCTACAAAACTTCGTACGTAACATACTTACTTGTATGTGATAAAGTTCGTAAAAGGATTTCATTTGACGAAGACTCTGTGTCAACTTTTTCATTTTCATAAGTATGTGGTGAAGTCATAAAATATCGAAAAACTGTAACTGGCGTCCGATCTTTTGGCATGTGATATCTAGTTGCCTTGCGTCGGAGTACTTGAATGTCAGTTTCTGTTCTCGCAAGTGGGGTAATGGATTTGGTTAAGGGAAAACAGAACAAAAGCAGCGCAAATTGAAATTGTTGTTGCTGCATTGATTCCTTGCAACCTTTGTTGTTGCTTTTATCAAGTGTCCTTCCTATGCTCACTTCTATTATTGTTACTGTTAATTGTGTGCTTTATAGTTCTGGTTTCTACATATTTCAAACGATCTGAACAATACATGTATAGTACATAAATGAAAAAGTTGTCTTGTATTAATAATCTATGATAGAAATATAGATTTATTTCGGATGGGGTACTATTGCATTTCAGTTAAATAAAATATTGTACGTATGATATCTAAGTTTTTATAAAACTGATAAATTTTCTGTGCAACATTCTATGAAAAAGTGCATATTATATATATAAAAAAAAAATAAAATATATATATTAGGACTATGCATTAATTTTAAAGGTTTTTTCACCAAAAATGGGGCTTTATTTCGATTTCAAAATGGATTGATACATCATTCAAAGTACTGTCTGTCGCTAGCCACAACCTTTTCCCATCTTTCTTTCAATTTCCGGATTCCGTTTCTCCAAAATTCCGGCTTCTGGGCGGCTATGAATGAATCGATCCATTTTTTGGTCTCTTCATATGAAGAGAAGCGGTGTCCAGCCAGCTTACGCTGCATCTCCCGGAACAAGTGGTAATCCGAAGGAGCAATGTCTGGGCTGTACGGCGGGTGGGGTAGCACTTCCCAGTTGAGCGTTCCAAGGTATGTTTTGACGACCTGTGCAACATGCGGCCGAGCGTTGTCATGCTGCAAAATAACCTTGTCGTGTCTTTCGACCGTTTCCGGCCGTTTTTCAAGCAATGCTCGGCTCAAACGCATCAATTGACGTCGGTAGACTTCCCCAGAGATGGTTTCGTTGGGTTGGAGCAGCTCATAGTACACCACACCCTTCTGATCCCACCAAATACAGAGCATGAGCTTCGAACCATGAATATTCGGCTTGGACGTCGATGGCGCCGGTTGGCCGGGCTTGACATATGTTTTTTTACGCTTTGGGTTATCGTAATGGATCCACTTTTCGTCGCCAGTCACAATACGATGCAAAAAACCCTTCCGGCCAAGTCGTTCAAGCAGCAATTCGCACGTGAAAAATCGGCGTTCGACGTCTCTCGGCTTCAACTCGTATGGCACCCAATTACCTTGCTTTTGGATCATTCCCATCGCTTTGAGACGTCTGGAAATGGTTGCTTGGTCAACGTCCAACGTTTCGGCGAGCTCTTCTTGCGTTTGGCACGGGTCTTGGTCCAGCAATGCCTCCAATTCTGCGTCTTCGAACCTTTTGGGCTGGCCAGGTCGCTCCTTGTCCTCGGTATCAAAAACACCACTTTTGAAGCGTCGAAACCAGTACTCACAGGTTGAAATCGATGGAGTATGGTTCGGGTAGGCATCCAACAGCAATTGACGGGCTTGGGTGGTATTTTTCTTCAAATTGAAGCAAAAAAGCAAGGCTTCCCGCAAATTGCGTTTTGACGGCACGAAAGTTGACATACTCGGAGCACAAAAAAACTATGTTGTGTATACTTCAGCGAAATGACAGATACTGGTAAACAAAGCCTAATGATGAGGCTTTGACATGAATATAGTTACAGTATTGCCAGATGCGATACTGTTGTAAATAACGCCATCTGTGTGCAACCTTTAAAATTAATGCATAGTCCCAATATCTTTACCCGGAGACAAAACTCTAGTCCTTATTTTGGACACATATTGACTTTTTTGTTTTTATTAAAAGTCTTAAACTATATAAGGCATTTTTTCTAATGTTAATAAGCATCCAACTTAAGTCAAATGATTAATACAAATTATTCAAAAAAATAATCAGAGTAAATACAATAATATGTTTAGTATTTGTTATAATTTTTAATTTTATTTAATAAGAATTTTGTATTATTATATTTTTTCTCATTTCTTCTGTTGCAGCACAAACCTTTAATTGAACTCCATAGAACGAACACAAGATACAAACAATAATAAAAATTCAATAAAAGAAAAAGTGCATTAAAAAATAATTTCATACAAAAAGAAAATAATAATTGAATAAAAAATAAAAAAAAAAACTTGTAAAATAGAAGAAAATCAAATCAAATTGAGCTGTCAAAAGGCAATTTGTCTATATTAAATAAAATTTATATGCAAAAAAGAAGGTGAACTAAAGATAAAAGTAAAGTATAGTAAAGTAAAGTAAAGTTAAGCAAAGTAAAGTGCAAAGTAATCAAAATTATATTTTATTAGTTTTCACTTTCATTCGTTGTGCATTCGTTTATAAGTTAAAAAAACAAAATCAAAAACATTGAACAACACCAACAATTTTTACCTATACATATAATATACATATGTATTAAAGTATCTGCAGTGCGAACGTAATTTTTGTATCTTGTTTTGGAATTTTGTTGTTGCTATTGTTGGTTATTTTGTGTTAACGTTTCACGCAACCAAAATCATTTCGCGTTCGTTTCGGTTTTATGCTGTAATAGTGTCTACAAAACTAACAACTACCGACAATTTATAACAACAACAACAACAATAAAAGTGTTGCATTTTCAGTTAATTCATTTTTTGGTTTTTGTTTTTGCAAACACCATCAACAACAACAGCAACAAAAGCAACAACTCAATTCGATACAATAATTTTTTGGCAGCTTCAAAAACTGGTAAATATAAAGAAAATTTTTAATAAACCATATAATTTTTTCTTATCTTATCCTCTCCTCTACTTTGCTTTCATTTCATTTCGTTTAATTAGTTCACACACATTACGTATACGCAATGTGAAACGATTTTTTTTTTTCCTTTTTAAATTAGTTTCTAACTGATAATTAAAATTTAATTTAATTTCAACAAACACAAAAAAAAAAAAACCATAAACAATATTTTAAAAATATTAACAAATATTAACATAATTTCTTGCATGACATCAATAATCGATAAACGATATATTGTGTTCATAGTGTAGTTAAATAGATAGATGGATGATGGTGATAGCCTTGATCTCCTCTCATGACAACTCACACATTGTCGAGGCCTTAATTCTGCTTAATTATATATGCAAAATAGAAGAAGATACAAAGAAAACTGATCAAACAAAATATTGTATGTAGTAAATCAAGAATACTCGTACAAAAATTATAACAGAAACATAAACAAAAAAGGTAACAAAGCAAAGTATAAAACTTAAGATTTTTTTTTTTAGTTGAGATACACAAATATTAATCATTTTATTTGATTTGACCAAAATGTTTATAAAACTATAACTTCATTTCACAACACTGATGATTTTTTGATCACTTTTTCTTTTTGTTTGTAACAAAATTACGAAATTCCTTAGCTTTATTTTCTTAATATTTTTAGCCACTTTTAATGGTGCCATTTTTTCTTCATTGTTTTCTTATTTCATTTCAGTTTTTAGGTTTGAAGTTTTTTAATTTTTGTGGGGACTTAATTTTGAGTTTTATTTCTTTCTTCTTTTTAATATAATTCATCCATAAAAATGAAGTTTATAGTCACGATGATCTTAAAAGGAAATTCATTATATATTACAGTAGTTTGCAAAATTGTGATTATATAAGAGACGCAGAGATGTTTTTATAACATTGAAGTTTATGCAAAAACTTGACTGGAAGATAAGTTAAATTTGAATTGTGAAATGAATTTATTAAATATTTAACAATCTATATAGATTGTGACTAAATCTTAATTAAGTTTAATGCTGAGGAATGTAGAAAAACTTCATCAAAGATAACTCGCAACCTTATTGTAGCCATGGATGATATAATATAATGTTTCGAATTTTAGAATCATTTTCGGGACTAACAACTAAACTAAATGATCCAACTCCTTGTGTTTACTGTTTACTTTTTTCCTTTCGAAGCACACTTCTATTCAATCTACCTTCTAGTTTTATAAACCGATTCAATTCAATGTTATAAGAGTCTTATCTGCTTTAAATGATAACCGAACTATCAAATGCCCTGACAAAGTTTGCTTCACATTTCTTACAGACTTTTCTTTGCTTAACTTTGCTGATTTACAGGCATTTTGCAAAATGTTTCAACAATTCTGTGTAACATGTTTTCCTTCCTTTTCCTCCTTAGTAAATATTTTCATAATTTCATGTGAATTTTATTATTATTATTATTATTATTTCATATCAAGAACATTTTCTTAATTAAAAGTTCATAATATAAGTTTTGTTTATTCCATTGAAAATATTATTTCATAATTTTTGAATAAAACAAAATTCTAATCCATTTAATGTTAAATTTTCAGTGAAAGATTTTTATTTCGTGACTTTTTGATAAGTTACTTAACCAGTGAGTTGATTCTTTGTATCTGTTCTCTTATGCAATATTTTATTTATCCACTGAAAATCAACACAAAGTTTTGGTTCTTAGAAAAATCACAATGAAATTCAATGTCAGTTTTCTAAAAATAGCATTAACTCATCATCTTAATTTAGATATATTTACTATTAAATTTAAGATGTGATTAAAATAAAAGTTAAGATAAAATAATTTAATTTTTTTTTTTTTTTTCTTTAACTGAAATGTGACATAATGCCAAATCTTAAATAAAATTTTACTATTGCAAAAAATATATGGAAAAATATATTAAGGCATCTCCTCCTACACAAAAACAAAAATTATAGAAAGGAGAAGGGACAGACACACAAAGCATAATAAAACTTTATACAGAAAAGGTACAAAAACAATCATCGTCTACACATGAGTGGATATCTATATGAGAGTATCTTTGTATCTTTTCGTATTGTACATTGTATTTATGCAGCCTCTGTTTGTTTGCATATCTTTTGATTCCTCTGTTTTCTGTTGTTGTTGTTGTTGGGCATTGTCTTTGGCTCTGGCTCTCGCTGGTGTTGGTGTTGGTGTTGGTGTTGGTGTTTGTTTCGATGTCATCGAAGTTCGTGTTATTGTTGTTATATATCTATATATGTAGTATCTTAGCAGCATGTATTTTTAGACCAACCAAACATAGTCAAAGTCGATTACGTAAATACACATTATGCCTGTGACCTGAACTCTTTGTATTTATTTAACATTTTAAATTAATTGCAAATGCAAGTGACTTAGTAACTTGTACCTTGAATGTTGCCTCAAAAACAATACACAATACAAGTAACAAGTAGAGGAAGATTTACAACAAAGTTATAGCATTATAGATAGTGCAATAGATATTATTTTGAGTATCTTTACTATTGTTGATGGTTATGTGAATTTTAGGGATAAAAGATTAGTGTGACTTTGTAGAATTTTCCAAAGTGCCAAGTTCGTTGCTTAAGTCTTTTGTTTTCAATCACAATAATTCATATTTCAGTTGATTGCAATTCATACATGTTTGTAGAGTTTCACTCATTTACTACTAACTATATAACTTTGATATACTTGATAATAATGGATTTTACAATTTTATCGTATGGATGTTAAAGAAAAAGGAGAAGTACCTTATTTTTAAACCAAAAACCAAAGATCAGTATTTATTATTATAGAACAAATATATAAATTCATTTGTTTCTAATGTTAAAATTTATTTAAGGTTGCAGAATATTTTCATCTAACTTGCTAATATCTGCCTTTCCATGGAGTAGAGATGTGAATTACATCGTACACAGTGGAGAGACAATCCTCAGTTATGATTCCATTGGATTGGGATACTTTTCTTCAACCAAAGCCTTAGTATTTTCAACCATTTTTTGCTCAATCCTGCATTCTCTCAGTTGCTCATTCCAAAGAAACGTTGCACATCGATTAGCACCTTGGTACCATTTGTTTGTTTATCGTTACGATTTCTCGTAACAATATTCTAAAAATAATATTAATTTTATTTATAATTCCAATAATTCCATATTCTGCTTATATGGAAACTGAAAATTTATCATATTTTGTGGTTAATGAAAACTTAATAAAATCATTAGAAAATGCAATCCAAAGAGTAAAAAAGAGCATTTGAAACCAATAAAGTTGCATGCAAGATATGCAATGAAATAAATAAAAGTGAAGTTTACAGACAAAAATTATAATAAAATAAAATAAAATAACCAAAATGAAGAAGAAGCAAAAATAAATGAAAAATTGCATGCATTGCTAAAAATTACATAATAAATTTATATATTCAACAAATACACATACACACATAAAATAGATGTATCTATATATCTTATATACAATATCTATATGTATGTATATGTATTATGTATGTTTCTCTATGTAGACAGACAACAACAAGAGCAATAAACAAACAAACAAACAACGAAATAAATGAATAAATACAAATATAAATATGCGATTTTTGGTGTTGAAGTTGGTTGGTTGTATGCAATGATGATGAAGAAGTTGTTGCTGTTAATCTTTTTCTTTTCAACACTAACGCGAAAGCAACAAAATGCAAAAATAAAACTAAAAAAATATTAAAGAAATATGCAACTACCGCTGTCAAGTCAAGTGACTTCAACAACAATTAAAACATAAAAGATAAGTAGACACGAAGAAAAATAAAGAAATAAACAACAGAAGCAGCCACAATAGAGACAACAGAAACATTGAATGAACTTTGTTTGTTTGTGTGGAAACAAGCCAAAGGAAATGAGAGCGAGAGTAAGAAAAGACTTAGACTTATATAAAAAATGGACGATTAATGTGTGTATGTATGTGCGTGTGTGTGTTTGTATCAACGTATTAGTTGTTTAGTAAAGTATCTCATTGTGCTTGACTTGGCTTCAACCAGTAAACGACATTATGCCAGCCAAATAGCATAGCATTTTGGAAAAATGTCATGGAAATTGTGAAAACACAGAAAACACAGAATACACACAATTCGCTACTACTTACATATAAACATACTAGTAAGTACGAGTATGTAAGTTGTATTGTCAGCTTCCGCATAATTACGAGTACATAAAAAGTATCTGTCCGTCTGTCTGTCTGTCTGTCTGTCTGTCTGCATATCTTTATGTGCAACACTTGCTGTACGAGTAAAATAAGAAATCACCACTCACCAACTCACACACTGACTCACCAACAACTCATGCTCCATTACCTTTAGTTCAGTTTAGGTGATTTCTCAACACTCTCTTTTTCTTTCATACATTTTTCTTCATTAATTTGTTTTATTTTTTTTGGGTAAATTTTTGTTGAATGAATTCGCTGACAATGCAAGTTGCACCTAATAAGGTAAGAAATACTACAGAAAGAAAGACAGACGAAAATCAATGAACAAAATACTAAAATGAAAGAGTAAATAAGAGGGAAAAAGATAGGAAAAGAAAGACAATGAAAGATTATTTGTGTGGCATGTGGGCATGGTAATTTTGTTGTATGTAAAATATTTCATTCGTTTGAGTTTGCCATTAATTGACATTGACAATTTATATTGACCATAGTTTGCACATTGACAATTCTTATTGACACTAGTTACATTTCGAAGGAATTCGCTGATTCTCCCCTTTGGGACAATTGCAAAAAAAGAATACAGTTAGAAATAAAACAAAGAAAATGCTACAATTTACACTTGCATTGTTTTTGTTGCCGATTTCATATATTCTGATGTAATCAGCGAAAATTTGTGCTCGTGCACTTAAAATAAAGACACCTGTTGACTTGATTACTTATTTCATTATAAATATTTTTATATACACTTTCTTGTTGAATGGCATTTTCATTTTGAAATGATATTTGTAACATATTTAAAATTATAATTGAAGTTTTAAAGGAATTTTACAGCATTTCAAATTTAAAGATTAATCAAGCTGATTGTTTGCTCAACAGTTCTTTTTTTTTGTTGTTTTCAAATGGAAGAAAAAAAGAAAATATTTCATTATTTTATGTCAAGGTCAACTCTCAGAAATCTTTCCAAATCAGCAGAGGAAACTACACACAAGTGAGCCTTACTGACGTAGCAATCCCACAGAGTAAATCTGTGAAGTACCGTAGACTGACAAGGAAAACCCACATGAAAGCTTAGGAGATGCAACTCGCACTGAAAACAAACAATTATTGGCTGCTTGGGTCACACAATTAACTGAACATAGAAAAGAAGATTCTCCTCTACAAAGTGATGTTAAAACCAATGTGAACTTATGCCAAGAAACTTTAGGGCACTGCAAGCAATTCTAATATCGGAATACTTCAAAAGTAAAGCACTCAGAAGAATTTTCCAAAGACCTAAACAATTTTTATAAGGGATGAAATCAGCGAAAAAAATAATAATAGATGGGTTATATAGTCATAGTAATGACTCTGTCCGGAGATGGAAGATGACCTACCTCAAATATTTGAAGTAGTATTTACAATAGGAGGGTCTCATTGGAGACCAAATATTTCTGTGATTGGAAATTTTAATACTATAAAATTCGCTTATGAAGGCAGTGCGTCAATAAAATTTTATTTATATATAAAAAAAAAATCTATGTCAAACCGAAAGAAATTCAGCCAAATTCAGATTTATTAATTGTTAAAGTCATACCATACAAAGGGATTAGCTGTGTCTTGTTGCTTTCAAGAAAAGATGTAATCATTTATTTATTCTTATGGAATAAAAACACATTTAACATTTATGTAATATCATATTATATTTGTTTAATATTGAATTCTGCAATCTCGTTTTCAATTTGCTACAACGTTATCTTGTTTTAATGAAAAGATGCATTCATAGGAATATTAAAAATAAGATGTCAATAGATTTAAAAATACTCTGATTGCCTTACAACATATTCGTATTTAAAATCACCAGAAAAACTTTAGTTTTCTGAATATACAAAATCATTATTAATTAATGAAACATTAAAAATATTAACATATTTTTGCTTTATCATCTTCATAACTCAACTCAATTGAACACTACTCGTAGTACGTGGATGATAGCTTAACATCGAGCTGAGCACAAATCATATGCCCCACTTACCCATTAAGCCATTGATCTACTGTACATAAAGAAAACAAAGTTCCTTATTTATTGTTGTAGTTCTTTGACTTCGGTGGTGTTTTATTATTGTTTGATTTAACTGCTTTATTCGTTTGATTTACGCAATCATCAAATGGAATTGAATCTCATCAAACTCAAACTCAAACTCAAAGACTGATTTCATGCTTAAATGATTTGTAAAAATGACTAAGCGCCGCGTTACTTTTTTGCAAACTTATTAAATTTTTTTAATACACTTCATATTATATGGCATTTTGAAATGCATAACGATTTTAGAGTGATGATTGCCAGTCCCTCGGGTTAAAATTATAAAATCATATCACATGTGGCATCCACCTTGAAAAGCAGGCTAAGTCGTTCTTTGTGCCTGCTATTAGGAGTTTAAGTTTACCTTGGGAAAAGTTATTATGCATATATTGTAATATTTGGGATACATATTACCGGGAGCCTGAGTCCCCATTCCGCATTCTATTACACAATGTGCATAGTTCATAGAAATAGTGAAGGAAATCAATTTGGCCTAGGTTTATCAACTATTTATCTGAAATAGACTATAGATTCTTTGTCATGTTTTATATTACCCTGATATATGTGTGTTTATGGTATGAGTTTATGTATGGAAATGAGTATTGCCATAAAAATTAGAATTTCCCAATCAACTGGAATGAAAAGGGTACGTAAGTTTTCGGATCTGCCTTAGTTCAATAATAAAATGAAGAAAAATTCTGCAGCCTACATTTTGTAGTAGCCAACACTATCATCATTGTCATAGTTTATTTTTTTGTTTACCATTATTGTTGCTGTTCGTTTGTAATTAAATATTGCATAAATCTAAAGAAACTAAGAAGATGCAAATAAACAACATCCGCCCTTCTTAATGAACTGCATTAAGATCTATCTATAGAAGCAAGCGGCAATCCTAGCAACATCAGAAGCAGCATTAAATGTCAAATGTGGCTAATGCTCAATAATGATGTATCTTATTGTTGTTGTTGTTATTATTATTATTGCCAATCCAATCCAATGATGCGTAAAGCAAACGATCATTCAAATGAATGAAGAACCAACCAAACAACCAACTAACCAACCCAGTGGACATCACAACATGGTGATGGAAAACCTTTGACAAACCAAAGAAAATGAACAAAAAACTAAAACAAACAAATGCTAACCAAAGCAAAGTGGCAACTTAAAGTTAAACTGGGCTTGTTTTTGCACTAATAAAGATGTTACAACTGCAAGTGTTAGGAAGCCTCTGCGACCTTTCCCCCTTCCCAAGTCAATTAAAATTAATGACTCTTTAAATCTATTTGAATTTGTCTATTCATTCATGTGATCATTCCTCCAATTTCCTGTTTTGTGCAAATGTTGCAAGTGTTTCCAATGTTTCAAGTGTTTTGCTTTGTTGCATCTGCAAAACTCTCTTCAATTCAATTGACTTTTTTGTGATTGCAGACAACCACTTGCGATGGCAAATAAAATTAACCATAAATCGCAATGACATCAAATGAATTTATGCAATTTTTATGCAAATTACTTTTATGTCTACTATTTTTAAGTACGTTGAAAGTTTTACCAGTCGCATCTTTAAGATATTTTAGTATGCCACACACACTCTCTTCTGATCGATTGTTAACAATTTTTGCGTTGAAGGCCAACAAATTGTTGAGAAACCATCATAATGTTTTTTTTTTTTTATGTTTCATTTTTTTTGCTGTAGTTACTTTTGAGTTGATTTAACGCTTTAATGATTTGTTGAAAGAAAGTTTAATAAAAGGTATTTCTTTCTCTGCTTTGAACAAATTTAAAAACAATTTGTGTTTGTTTTCATTTTTTTTTTTAATTTTTTTTTTTGTGTGGTTATTTACTAAAAGTTGATGAGTTGAGGTAAATTGAAGTTGGTCACAGTACAAAATAAGTACATAATCTTATTATAATGATACAATAGTATTTGAGATGTGTCATTAATTTCAAAGGGAATTTTTATTTTTTAGGAAGTAGTTAGGATGATATATAAAAATATTCACTGAAAATGAAATGCTATTATATGCTGTTACTTATCAGGGTGTATGTAGGTTGGTAGTATCGTCAGGTATATATTGCACATTAATTTACATTATTTATTGGGCGCACAAATAGAAAAACTTGCAAGTTCATGTTGCGTTCTACACGAATCTTCATCCAGCAAAGTCTCTAATTTTGCATCCTCGAACTTTTCAACGGGACCGGGACGTTCCTTGTCTTCCACGCCATTTTTAAACTTTTGAAACCATTCCCGACACGTTCTTTCAATAATATAGCTTTCACCATAAGTTTCTACAATCATTCGATGCGCCTGAGTAGCATCTTTTCGAATGATATGCAAAAAGCAACATGGCCCTTTGTAGGCTCGAATTTTGCCATTTTCGCTAACGAACAGGACAAACCACAGTCAAAATACACAAGCGAGATTATTTAGAGTTGTTGACCGATACCTCAGCTGGCTATGTAATGTTTCTGATCGTACTTATCGACCGATTAGCGGCGCTGGCGCTGGCGCCATCTATGGGAAAACGGCGGTTTTCTATTTGTACGCCCAATATAATATTTACAATATTCACAATTGGTATTCGGGTGAATGGACAAGTTTCCTAGCCAGTCTGTTAAGTTGATTCCTCAGTATGTATATCGTTGTAGCGACTTGAGTGAAAGTTAATCTGCTCATCAACATAGGCTACGTTTAGGTCACAATGGATGCGGCTGTTCCAAACATAACAAGGGCAACCGGTCATTATACGTGGTGCTGTCAATTTTACACTTGGGCGGCGCGACAGCTCGCGAATACACTTTACTATTCCTTATTCTATAGAGACAGGCGGCTTCTGCTACAATGCAGGTCGCTATTATGACTTGTAGGTGTCTTCGAACTGTGCGACGCCCCTTCAGCATTAGTCCTAGGTATTTCACCTTAGACTTTTGTTCCAGTCACAACTTATAGTAAACCTGCATATTGTACAGTAGGTTATAGTTCCAGTTAGGGAACTACCTTTTTCAGTTATTAGGGAAATCTGGTATCAAAATGTTATTACTGTACTCGAGAGTAAAACGTGTCCTGCTTAAAATTAATCGAGTGGACATGGTCTCATCGATTTGTCTTGTGTACGTTCCCAAAAACTAAAATTATAATACATTTCACCATTTCTATTGACATTCATAGTCAGTCTCAAATTTAATTACAGTAGAAATTATTGCATATGAATTCAATGAATTTGTATTGTATAAAATAAAATAAATAAATATTAAATATTTCGATCTCAAAACTAACTTTTGATTTATTTCCATTACTTTTTTTCTTGTTTTTTTTTGTGTTTACTTTTCAATACAAATATTTTAATTTGAATTTTACCTTCTTTAATTTTTCTTTAAAATAAATTGTTTAAAGTAACATTTCTTCGTTTAATATTTATTTCTGTTTTGTTTATTTAATTTTATTAATTAATAAATACTGAAAATGCAATTGGTTTTTTTTTTTTCAGAACAATTTTTTTAATATTATGTTCATCGCCTGCTGTACTAATTGTTTGTTTCCGAAGTACCTTCGTTATTACTTATCTATATGTTTTTTATATTATTTTTTATTGAAATAATAATATTTTATAAAAGTTAATTTTTCATATAATTTTTTTTTTTTTTTTTTTTTTGAGTATGCTGTCTAACATTTTCTTTCTTCTTTTCTTTTCTTTAATATTTTGTCTGTCAGTTGGGCGATTGTATTTTTGCATTGGTGATTTGCTCCATATAAGAGTATGCTCCCTTTTTATGAAGGAAATTGTTGGGAGTGAATTTTTCTTTAATATTCTGTTTGTCTGTCGGTTTTATTACTTGTTTGTTATTATTTATGTATATGTCTTTATATTATTTTTTATTGAAATAAAAATATTTTATAAAAATTATTAACTTTTCCAAATTAAATGACTTGTTTTATTTTGTACTGAAAATTATAATTTTTGAATAGATTTTGTTTCTTTTTCAATTTTCTATAATGTTGTTTTTTCCTCTTTAACTTCGGAAATATCTCTAAGTTGCTTTTTCTTTCCATGTTCTTTGGTAATTTGTTCTTCGAAAAATAAGTTCAATAATGAAGTTAATCTAGTTTATTAATGATGTTTTAATACTCAAAACACATTGTTCACTCCAATAGCGATCGATTTTAAGTAAACTGAAAGGATTTGAATTTCATACATGAAAAACATTGGTGTAATCTAATGCATTTAATAAAAATGGTGGTAAATTTAAAAAGATAACACAAATTTGAACAACATGAAACATCTAAATCTTTCAATATACAATAGTACTTACATACAAGTATAAATTACAGTAGAAATATTGTATATGAATTCAATGAATTTGTATTGTAAAAAATAAAATAAATAAATATTAAATGTTTCCATCTCAAAACTAACTTTTGATTTATTTCCATTACTTTTTTTTCTTTGTTTATATTTCAATACAAATATTTTAATTTGAATTTTACCTTCTTTAATTTTTCTTTAAAGTAAATTCTTTAAAAATATGTACGTGGAATGAATTTATTCTTGTTCGTAAAGTAACATTTCTTCGTTTATTTATATTTATATATTTATATTTATATTTATTTCTGTTTTGTTTATTTAATTTTATTAATTAATAAATACTGAAAACGCAATTGATTTTTTCAAAACATTTTTTTTTAATATTGTGTTCGTCGTCGGTTGTACCAATTGTTTCTTTTTGAAGTACCTTCTAGTTATTACTTATCTATATGTTTTTATATTATTTTTTATTGAAATAATAATATTTTATAAAAGTTAATTTTTCATATAATTTTTTTTTTGTTTTTTTTTTTGAGTATGCTGTCTAACATTTTCTTTCTTCTTCTTTTCTTTTCTTTAATATTTTGTCTGTCAGTTGGGCGATTGTATTTTTGCATTGGTGATTTGCTCCATATAAGAGTATGCTCCCTTTTTATGAAGGAAATTGTTGGGAGTGAATTTTTCTTTAATATTCTGTTTGTCTGTCGGTTGTATTACTTGTTTGTTATTATTTATGTATATGTTTTTATATTATTTTTTATTGAAATAAAAATATTTTATAAAAATTATTAACTTTTCCAAATTAAATGACTTGTTTTATTTTGTACTGAAAATTATAATTTTTGAATAGATTTTGTTTCTTTTTCAATTTTCTTTAATGTTGTTTTTTCTTCTTTAACTTCGGAAATATCTCTAAGTTGCTTTTTCTTTCCATGTTCTTTGGTAATTTGTTCTTCGAAAAATAAGTTCAATAATGAAGTTAATCTAGTTTATTAATGATGTTTTAATACTCAAAACACATTGTTCACTCGAATAGCGATCGATTTTAAGTAAACTGAAAGGATTTGAATTTCATACATGAAAAACATTGGTGTAATCTAATGCATTTAATAAAAATGGTGGTAAATTTAAAAAGATAACACAAATTTGAACAACATAAAACATCTAAATCTTTCAATATATTGTACAATAGTACTTACATACAAGTATAACAAACAAATAGTACAAATTTGATAAAAAATGATCGTCAGTGCATATGTTTTGGATGTTGATATTTTCATGGTGTTTCCAATATATTCAAGATCTCATAAAGCGACTACTTGAAGACATAGTCCCCATATGTTTGTATGAAATGGATGTGAAATATACACTACTTAGTTACATAGTTTTAGAAATACACTGACATTCATAAATGATACGGTTAAGTTCGCAATAATACGAAGATTGAAAGCATGTAATCTTATCATTCGAACTCGAGTAATTTTATGGTTCCGGACCCAAAAGGTACGAAACGGAACCCTGTTACTAAGACTTCGTTATCCGTTCGTCCTCGGACCATATCTCAGGAGCCATAAAATCTAGATAATTAAAATTTTTACAGAATGTGTAGTTCTATCCGGGCAACAGCAACAAGTACTAAACATAAAATACTTTTAAAATTTAAAGCGGTCCACATACAAGAAACATTTTGATTTGTATGGGAGCTAAACGATCCTTTGATCAAACGATCTTGAAATTCGCATGCTTGGTGAAAGTTGCTAAGAAACTTATAGTTTCCAAATTTCAGTTTGATCGGACCACTAGGGAGTGTACCTCCTATACAAACCCCCATAAAAATTCGAAAAACTTTTTGAACTGAAATGTCTAACACTATGAGTTTTTTAGATAGACGTTATACATCTGTTAGAATCAGTCAAATTGGACCACTAGGGGGTATCTCACATACAAACCAGAATCTGATACGGAACCCTCCGTGTACGAGTATAACTCGCACTTGGCCGATTTTTCATTTTTCCACGTTTTTCTGGTATCATACGATTGGTGAATTTTATGCATGGTACATTTCAGTTATATTCAATTGAATCTGTGGTCCTTTTATGTACGTGTTATGAGGACTCTGATGTATGCACAGATCCATGGGATTAATCAGTTGTTCCAGTTTGATATGATTTTCCCCAGAGTATTCAATGGAAGTTGCAAAATGTTGAAACTTATTTGGAATGCATCATTATTTTTTTCGCTTTAAGTTTACTTTAAATTAATATATACTTCAGTATCGCAGGTTTCTATTATTTCGGATTGGGATCCTCGTCTGACATGTGTGAATAGTATTACAAGTTTGTCATAAAGTTTTTAACAGATTTCGCATTCGGCATAGCCGAAAGTAATAATAATAATAATGTTCTTAAAATTTTATGAAATATGTCATAATAAATTAACGAATAAATATTTTTTTTCTTTTTTATTTTAGCACGTTTTCACCAAATCTCCAATATCCAAATAAAATGTCATCGTTTATCGTGTTAATTGCATCATTTCTTTTGGCCATCACAATATGCCGAGCACTGCCCGATGTAAGTATAATTAGAACATCTTATTATAGATAGACTATTTTAAAATTATTAAAAAAATTTAGTTTCAACTGAATAAAATTTTAGTTCTTAATCCAATCCTCAAATCAATGAATGAAAAATTAGGTTTTTTTTAATACAAAATATACTTAATGAATAGAAGATCTTGAAAAATATGTGTGTAGGAGAATCTAAGTAATATATAAGTATTTTCTAAAATTGAAGTAATTGATGCAAGACTTACATAGATAGGAAAAGTTTCTTTACTCTACTAGTCTAAAATTGGTTTATATTTGAATTTGTGGAAGGTGTGTCTAGTTTATGCCATTTTTATCCACAAAATATGTCGGATTCCATTGGCATAATCGTAACTATGTGTAGCATTTCTAGAGTATAAAATAATTAATTTAGATATTAGCTTCAGGGTGTGTTAGGCGTTCATTTGACAATACAAGATTATCAATCTTCAAATGATCCTAGTATTTCAAGCCTCAGGTATGTGCTCCAATTAAAGTTGAATGAATTCGATTTAAGGACCCCATAGATTTCTGCTATTATTATATATGTTAAAGTTGTTGAAAACATCATCCAGAAAGTGATAATTCAATTCTATAGTTTGACAATAAGCCCTAAAGCCACACATCATTCAAAATAAAGAAGTGCACAGCACACATATGTATGTATGTATGTATATATGTGTGTATCTATGTGTGGTTGGGTGTACTTAATCGTATTTGTACTTAAGTTTGCCTTCATTATAAATATAAAAAGCCCAATTGTCTCAGTTCAAGTGCAAACAAAAAATGATGACTTGACGTGACGTGATGTGACATGACGCGCCGCCTATAAAAAGGTAACAAACAATAATATTAATGAATGAAGAAAGATACAAATATACAATACTAACTACAAATACTCCACTACAATCACATACTATGACAGCAAACAACAATTGAATTAAATTTACAAAAACAAAAATAAACAACACTTGATTTATACAAAAAAGTCAGTACAACTAAAAGAAAAATGCAACATTCAGCGATTTTTATTTAATTAAATCAAGTAAGTGACAAAGAGATGATGGAGGATGGGTAGAAGAGGGAGGAAGACAGAAAGAAAGAAATAAAGAAACAAAATTAAAGAAAGAAAGAAAGAAAGAAAGAAAAAGATATGAAGGTACAATTCAAAGACAAAAACAGAAACAACAACAATAAAATCAAATAACACAAATACAAATACAATAAATAAATAAAATTATGGCCAAGGTCAAACGTAAAAAGTTCTTGTAATTATTTCAAGTAAATTGAAATTATTAAGTATTTTGTTATTGTTGTTGTTGTTACTATTAGTTGTTGTTGTTGTTGTTGTCGTTAGTGCTTCGTTTGCATTGTTTTTGTTTTTATTTATTTATTTATTTATTTATTTTCCTCCGCAAGGTTGCTTTGTCTTGTCGTTTGTCATTTACGTTGATTCGTGCAGATTTTTTTTATTTTTATTTACTCGTAATATTTTATTCTCTTAGTTTTTCAAATTTTTATTAATGACTGACAACAGCAACAACAACAACTATTGTACAACAACAACAACAATAAAAAAATATTGTAAAATAAAATAAATTTCTTATTTTTAACAAACAATATTAATTTTGACACGCGTTGAAAATTTATGCTTATTTAATTTAATATTAGTTGGATATGTGATTTATCACACGGAACTGACACCCAAGACTTATGACAACCATCGCCATTGATTCCATGAAATGTGCATGATAAATGGGAATTTCTTAGTAATTTCTATGATGTTGCATTTTCTTTATTATTCATATAGTAGAAGAAGAAGAACTTGATTCTTAACTTTTTTTGTCTCTTTATTTTGAAAAAAAAAACAAATCAACCGGAAGGTTTTTAAACATTGGTATTATCTTTAGGATAGTCACGTGTGTTTCGAAGAATTTGACATCAAAGGCAATTACGGTCATTGGGGTGAATATGTTCTAGCCGTCGCTGAACCCTATTTTGAATATCCTTGCTACGCGGTTGAGGTCAATCTTTATAACGGCTACCTACTATTGAAATTGATTGCCTCAATTAGTGTTGCCATTTTCATGTCGAGTTCAGTTGCAAGTTATACGTCGCAGAGCTTTGTTTTGCATTGCTTCTTTTCTTCTGATATCCTATGGAGCAATCGTCCCCCAGGTTTGAATGACATACATATATAGCCAGACGGATGCCACTACTTCTCTGTATATGAGCAGTTTACTGTTGTATGCTAATTTAAGTACTTAAATATCATAAGTACCTCGTCATCATCATAAGTGTCTATAAATGTGCCTCAAGTTCATTAGTAAATTACTAATATCGGATAAGTAGGTAATCATAATTACCAAAGAAGTACAGACTATAAAAAAGTATCAGAAGGAGATTAGTTTTATTATCTCTAAATACGAGTTCTTATTATTTGCTTTGAACACTTTTTATGGATTTCATTTGAACCTTTTTCTCATTAGATACTTAAGAGTATATGGAAATGGTTTAGAAACAAATAGTGTCCAAATTTCTGTTTGTTCGGACTGAGGTAGCCCCTACCTTCCATACAAATGTAATATTTATTTGTAATATTTTTCATGGGATCCATTGCTTTCTCGGAATTGGAAGGAATACAATTCAAATATCGTTGTGTTAGTTACGACTGCTTACTATTATTACTATTAGTTAAGAATTAAAACACAAATTTTGATTAATCAGTAGACTCTTTAAGTTAAATTCGTTTGATGAGCCATTTTTCAAATGCTTTGGATCAATTCCATTAAGATTCTCATTAACATACAATACATAAAGAAAAGACAAAGAAAATGGATTTTAATACCATGCCATCAACAATTTTGCAATCGAGCATTTGTTCAGTATACCATTAATGATTTTTGAAGTTGTTTCGTTTGTTTATAACTAACTAACTCAGTCTATGGTTGTAGGGAACTAACTCATTAAGATTGTCGTGAATACCATAGACCATTTATTCATTCACTCACTCACTCACTCATTCATTCAGTCTCCTTGAGATATTAATTTATGTCATTCGACGCGCACTTAGCAAGCTCAATGGAAACAACTGTGCAGATTATTAATGGTCAAACAAATTTCCCAAGCAAACAATATGGTTTAATTTCCCAATATGTATTTACTTACACAAGATCTTGTGAGCTTTAGGCGTAACTGTTAAGATTTATACATATATTAATTAATAACCGACAATACGAAAGCAAACAAGAAAAATGAATTGTAAAATTTACAAAAATTTGACAAAGAGACACACAAACATTGCTTTGTCTACCTTAGATCTTAGACTCATACATACATATGTGTTAATATTTGTATCTATGTGACTCAAGGTCAAATGACGCCAAAAGAAATACGATATAACTTGACGAGTGAATAATTTTCTTTATATATTTTTTTTTTTTGTTTTTTTCTATATGAATGTTACAGAAAATTTCATCAAAGGTCGAGATACGAGTACTACAACAAAGATACTTACTTCATACCAATGGTTAGATTGGTTAAATAGGCATACAACTGCCAACTGACAACTGAAAACTGAAAACTTGACTTTGACCGGTCGAGCGTAAATGCCATCAAATTTCTCAAGATATAAACAATAACAATATGTCTATCCATTTAGTGAAGTCATCCGTCATATTTGTGCAAAAAACTGAAACAGAAAATGTTTCAATGAACACGATTCGAAACTCTTTATGTTACTATTCAATATACGCTGCGTATGAGTAATCACTAACTGAAGTAATTGTAGCAAGAAAAAAAAAACCCCGACAACAACAACCAACAACTACAAATTACAATAAAATTTCACAATATCCGTTACAAAAAAATAACAAAAAAGAAAGAAAAATAGTGTAAAAAGCGCACTTGGACAAAATCGCAAGTGACGTGAGTGGAATGGAGAGACAAACAGACAGACAAACATGGGTATGGGTATGGGTATGGGTATGGGTTTGGGTATATTGGATCGACCTCTCTTGAAGTGAGCGCTTAGTACATTAACTTGTCATTACTAATTATACCGACAACAACAACAACAACAACTACCAGATCTAGTATCTTGTAAGCTATCATTTTGATTTGTTTCGCTTCCTTCAATATCCCATTTTTTTTCAACATTACCATTGTTAGTAAATGGCAATGGATAAAGTATAAGAAAATATGTATGGGTGTACGATTAGATACAATTCCCTATTTTCATTTAACTTGTCAAATGTTGTGTGTTTTAATGTAATACAAATCTTAAGTGTTCGAACTATGTTAATCTGATTTTGCATCTAATTTTGATTTGAATAAGTTTTAATTGCCAATTGTTTGTGGACAACAACAACAACAACAGCATGTCCAGTAACAAGATTATCATTGCCATAATACTAGTAATAATGATTATCATTAGAATAATTAGTCAATAAACATCTTTAGTGACTGTTCTCAGTATGATTTCTTTATGGACAAAAGAAAAGGCTAAATTCTTATTAGAATACTGGTTATTGAAGTACGATTACATGCGAGCATATTATAAGTGGTAAATATTTAAATAGGTGTGGCTCTACTTTACTCTATAAATATCCAATATGCATAATTGAATGAATCAATTGCAGGTGTCCACACTCAATTCGAAATTATTTCTTAATTGTTTACAATGCTTTTTTTTTTATTTGGTTAGAGAAGATGAAACATTCTGTTCCTATGAATATCATTTATATTTTATTGCTAGCTATGTTTTGTTTTTCTAGTTTACAAAGGTTTTAAATTTGTTTTGATTTTGAACACACGAAGGAATCATCAAAATGGGTGGGGTGGTGGCAAAGAAATTCAAGTAGCAGCCTGTAATTTTATAATAATAAATGTTTAACATCAACAAAAATTTTATTGAGAAATTGCTACTACTCGTATAATACAGAAGCCACATTGAAATGTCCGAAACATTATAAAACATTTCATAAATTCTGGGTAACTAGAACTTGAAGGCAGACTTTGACGCACAAAAACAAATTTACAGCACGTCATGAGTGGGTTAGCAGCAGACGCTCTAAGTGCAAAGATTTTGGCTATCAAATTGTGTCGTGAAATGAATGTTTGAAAGGTTAAGGTTTGAAAGTAAATGTCCAAACCATTCTAAATACCGTACACAAAGACAGTTTTAATGGCCGTACTCCTCAGCACAAATTTTTATGTCAAAACTAACAAAACAAAAAAAAAAAAAGGGAACAAGTGCGAGTCAGACTCGTATACGCAGGGTTCCGTAACAGATTGGGGTTTGTCTGGGAGGTACTCCCCCTAGTGGTCCGATTTGACTAATTCCAACAGATGCACAGCGCCTTTATAAAGAACTTATAGTGTTTAAATTTCAGTTTAATATAACAATCGATAAAGGGTAAAAATATTGTATTACAATATTGAAATTTGATATATTTTATAAAAAACATCATTGGTTGACAAAAATATAACATAAAGGAAATAAATAATATTTTGTTTTGCAATAATTTATTTTTTCATTTTCAATTTTTATATAACCATTATCTTCTGCCATTCGATATCTTGAATAAAAAATAGTAATTGTTGGTCTGTTGGCTACTTAATTATGAGAACATTTGCTCCATCTCTTATTTGAAATAATTTCTTACCAAATGTTTATTTAAATATTATTTCCCATCTGATGAAATAAAATTTTACATTTTATGTCTTTATTTCTTTATAAAATTTTTATTTCAAAATTATGTGACAGAGAATTGTTATGGCAATATTCTTGAATTGCAGGTCGTCTTATACTTGTAAAAAAGGAAAAATTCCTTCGATCTAATGGTTGATGCTCGATAGTAAACTTTATTTGAATGCTAGTAGTTTTTTATTTTAATTTTAACTTTTCTTTTGGTTTTGTATATTAATATTACAATATACTTAAAAGGGAATATTCCTTATTTAAATTTTTCTATCTAAAGAATAGAATATTGTTTAGCGATTTGTTTTCATCTTTAAATGATACAATTTTTGTTTGCCTACTTTCTTTATTATTTTATATTTGTGTTTTTTTTTTTTTGTTTTTTTTTTTGTTTCTTTAAATGTTGGTTGTTGCATATCAATTACAAGATGAGAAATGTTGTTAAAGTAATTTGATTTCTTTGATTTGCCTTTAAATAACAATATTGATTTGATAAAATTTTATTATTAGGTTGGTTTATTTTTCACAAAAAAAAAATACCAAAAAAACTATTATTGACTTATATTTTTTGTTTTGTTTATTAAAATTTGATTATTATAATATTTTGCCATTGTCACTAAGTACATTTTTATTTTTGTCTTTTGTTTTTTTTTTTTTTTCTAAAGGAAATATTGTGTGAATGTAGTCTATTTAAACTTTACTTTTATATCGCATATTAGTCTTATCTAGAAGATCTACATTAGATCACAGTAGTTGAAGATCTTGTTATTGTGTATTCGAATCATATTATTTGTATTACAACTTCATTTGCATTTTATTATTTTTTTTTTATTATTTATTACATTTTGTTTAGAGTTTATTTTGATTTTCTTTCGATTTTATTAATAAAGAGTAAATAATTCTTACAGTTTTATTCATTCAATATATCAATATATCATTATATATATCAATTGTTCGGCTTACACACAAAAATTTGGAATAAAAAAAGCATATATGTAAAAATTTGGCAAAGGTCTCTATAAGAGATTGAATCTCACTGTAGCTATTGCTTTTATTTAACTTGTTAGGTACAATATTTGTTTGTTTGTTAGTTTGTTTTGATCAAATTTTCTAAGCTTGACATTCTTGACATTCAATTAAGCCGAAATTTTACATAAATCTTTAGTTCTGATGACAAAATACAATCAGCAATAAAGATTTTTGGAAAATCTACCGGAAAACTCTCAATTGGTGTATCAAATTTTGAAATTTTATTAGTGCCTGTCCCTTTGTCCAAACAAAAAAAAAAAAAAAGGCTGGTGGAAGCAAGAATGAAAGTATGTTTATTATTTTCTGTTTCATATCATTATTGTAATTATTATACAAACGCACATGCAAGTCAATAAAAGATTTACATTTTCAAATCACCAAATTTTACAACTCGAAACATATGGGGGCGAGTTCCTTGAACTGGACGCACGATGCTGGATCTTACGCGTTGGTCCATGTGCCTATCAAGATGACGATTTGCTTGTCTATCTGGAGTGCGAGTTAAATAAACATTGCAATGACTTCGAGATGTCATGGGTGAATATGAATACGCGAAAAGGAGTTGCAAATATCGCACAAGGAGTTTGGTCTTATGAACGCAACACCATTTCGATGCAGTCGTTGCAGTGGCTGGTGGTTTTGCTACATGAAGCTGTGGCCCGTAGCCCTGGCGCTGTACCAAGAGAGAATGCTGTCGTTTGGTCAGAGCAGCGTAAAGAATTGAAGGAGGCTTTGGAAGCCCATGGACAGGTCGTTCAGCATCCAAAGGAACGTTCTATTTAGGCATGATGATTGAACCTTAAGAAGAGAAGATGGGTTATGTACATAGTATTTTATTATGGACAAATTATAGTTTTGTTGGTGGGACAATTGAATGAGAAGGACCATATGCGCCATATGTAGTGAGCTAGGTGTATATTTTATTGTTGCTGCGCTAGTGTTGTCATTATTATTTTGGCCCTACAAACTTTAACTCCAAATATTTTGTTAATCTGAGTGAGAAACTAGCGGTGACACTCGGCCCATCGAATTTCTTAAACTTGTGTGATTAGATCGATCATGAAGAGAAAAAAATCGGCTACGGATGGTTCCATACCAAATTGCGGAATTATATGAGGGGTACTTTAAATTTTAAACTTTATTTTAGTGTTAGTATTTATTATTGTAGCTCCGTTAGAACTACACATTCTACATACACATCATTTCAATTTTCTACCTATTACGGTTCATGAGAAAGATACACGGTTGGACGCATAGACGGACAGCGTAGCCTTAGTAATAGGATTCCGTTCGCACATTGCAATTAATAAGTTGATTTACCTTTCTGGTATTTCATTCTTGCTTCTCGCTGTCCTTTATTTAGCTACTGTCTTGTGTTAATTGCATCATAAGTCCTTGGAAGAATTTGGTACAATTAAATACGAGTAGTAATTTCATTACAAAGCATTGAATATTTGTATTAAGTGAAGAAGGTTGTGAAGTTATGTCAATACTTTAACATATTGTTGCTATTGTTATTACTGTTAATTATCATATGACATACAATAAGTAATGACTTATAAACCCATTCTCTGACATTCTATAAATATCTTTTTAAATATTTTCTTCTACGTGTGAAGCCCTTCGCAATTGCAGCAAAGCAGACAATTATAAAGGAAAAATTTGTAAGACGACAATGTCAACAGCAAAAACAAAAAAAAAAAAATAAAAATAAAAAATACAAAAAATTTTGCAACAATTTTGTGTATCGGCAAATCCATGAATGAGTCATTCTTGTTTGAACCAAATTCTGACATTTGAAATGAAAACAAATAGACAAAATTATGAAATCATAAAAAAAATCAAAATGCAAATTTTCAAACATGAAATTTGTTAGGTTTTTTTGTTTTGTTTTTCTTATTTCTGTCTCAGCTTGAGTATCTCAATTACTAAATAAATTAGGCATTTAACTGCTTTATCTCTGAATGTTAAAAATGTTACCCAGAGAATAAGGTACAATAACTTTGACGTAATGTTTGTAATGTATATAGCCTTGTATTGGAAACCATTCATATCATAATGACTTTAGTTTTACCATACTGAAATACTGTTTGGTTTCATCAAATATCTCCAATTTCAAGTAGAAGTAATCGATTTAATATATGGAAATTTTTTTAAGAATTCAAAGTATGGAACGATTGGATCAATATATTTCATCAGGACCATCTCTCAAATCTTATGGGATAACAATAAATTAATATTAGTAATTAGTAATGCATTAAATAAATGATGAACAGAATACTTTTTACAATTTGTACATTCATTCATTCATTTCTCAACTACCAGGCAGGATGTATAAGGCATGTAAACTTCGGTGGAGCTAAAATTTTTGTTCTGACTTATTTAAATTCCTTTTCGTTTTTTGTTTGTTTGACTTTTGACATGAAGAAAATGTTGCACGATTTATGATATTTTTGTTTTTCTTTTTTAGTTTTGGTCTATGTCACGACAATTGAGGCTTAAATGGAATTAAATTGGATCAAAAATAGATTTATTTTCTTTACTTTGTTTTGTTAAAATCAATTCAAAACATTTCTGCTTAGCGGAGTTTAGTTCAATATGATTTAAGATTTAGTTTCATTGTTAAATAGGTCATCATATTTATAAAATATAAAATAAAAATAAATGCAATTTGGTTTTAAATTAGATAAAAGTGGAGTTTAAAGTTCAAGAACTCGAATACATTGAAAAGAAGAAGGAAAATGAATCATTGATTCTATCGATTTCTAAGCTAAATATATTTCCATTTATCAATTTTGATACATATTTTGACCATGAATTTAGTTTGTAGTTAAATATTTTCTATTATTTTATATAAAAATAAACGGAAAATTGTTTTTTTTTAATGTAAATTTCTTTACTTGATTTTGTTTTCTGTTGTGTGAATGAGTAATTTTCCTGCCCCAGTTTACTTAGTCAAATTAAAAATCATTAAACTGTCATTTCAAATTAACATTCAATGAAAACCCTTTTGAAAAAACCCCCCAAGACCCTCAACAGAAAAACTTAATGAAGGAAGATTGGGTCAATCAAGCTGAAAAACATAAAAGCAACAAAAATAATGAAAACAGTTTCACTTTCAATATGGAAAAGCTTAACTACTACTAAGTGAGTGAGCGTGTGAGTGAATGATTGAGAGAGTTAGAAAAGAGAGACAGGTAATTGAATGAGTGAGCTTTTTTACTGAGACAAAACTAACAGCATGTGATTGCACTCTCTGCTCATGTTGATGATGGTGATGAATGTGTTCTTATTGTTGTTGTTTGTGGTCAAAAAGCTGTTACCACTGATTGTATTCATTCATTCTCTCTCACTCACCCCTGTCTCTCTTTGAATATGGGAGTTTTTCTTCAATAACTACTGCGAATTTAACTCTAGTTTGGTATTATCTTTTCTTCTCTGTCATTTATATTCCTACCTGGTTGTTCGCTTGCTTGCTTGTCTGACTGTCAGCAATTGTATTTTCTTTTCTTCACTTTGCTTTGCTTTGCTTTGTTTTACTTTGCTTTTGCTTTACCTTACTTAACATTTTGCTTTCATTGGTTTTCATTTTCAATTCCATTTGCCTTTGCGTTTCATTCAGTCAGATCTGGAGCCGGGGCTCGGTGGCTGGTGGTGGGGGCCTTAAGTGGAAACACGTTTCAAATGAAAGTAAAACCATTTTTCGTGTGAGTGTCCGCCGCAGTGCATTGTTGCTGCTGCTGTTGCTGGTATTGCTTGACGACAGCTGTTATTTTTCACCAACCAACACCATCCTCCTTATGCCTTATCCTCCCCGACTTGGGAATATTACGATTGATTGCATTTGGATCATTAAGTATGTACATTCACATTTGTTATGCGTTTGTTTACCTAAAACCTGAAGATGCAATGTTACTTATTAATATTTTTTTTTTATTGTTTGTTTGCAAAAAGTAAAAACAGAAAAACTGAAAAGCTGAAAAGCAGAAAAACAGAAAAACACTTCATTTCAATTATGAAAGAATTAATAATTTAAGCAAAAACAAAAATAAATACAATATTCACATACTCGTAACTACATAATATTATACTACGTAACTGTAAATGCAAGCAATTTTGACCAACAACAACAACAACATGAAATACAAACTAAACAAGTTAAAATTTATTTTTTATAAAAAAGCCGAGGAGGAAGAAGAAACGGAAAGATGGTAAAAAAAAAACTTGCAACCCACAATGTTGTTTACCTTGTCTTCGCTGCTCTTCTTCTTTAGCTTCTTTAGTCTTCTTCCCCTCATCATTCAGTACAAGCAACGCCATCTTCTTCTTCGTCATGTTTCTTTGGTATTGTGTCTTCTACTTATTCTTTTTCATGTCACTTTTCCATTGTCTTTATGTTAACTGCTACCGTTGTCATGGTTGGTCTTGTCTCTATATTTTTGTTAATAAATTTTCAATATAATTAAAATGAAATTAAAAACATCAAAAAGTTCAATTTGAATTTAATAAATTTTGATTTTGATTTTGATTTTTTTCTTCTCTTTTGGCATTTTTATTAATTTGCAAAGCCAAAAGGTGAGCACGCATAAACTGACTAGATAAATCATAAAACAGAAAGCATTATAAATATAAAACAAAACACAAAAAAAAAACAAAAAAATAAAATTAAAATAATAAATAAAATAGAAAATATAAAAAATAAATAAAAAATTCCATCACAAGTTCGTTGCTTAAGTCTTTTGTTTCAAAGTAGCAAATAAAATAAAGTGAAGCAAAGACAAAGCAAAGCAAACAAAGCTAAGCAAATTGCCGCGTTTCATTTTCAAAAGGAAATTCTACTTGTTTCTGTGTGACCCTGTAACAATTTTTTCTTCTATTTTTTCTGTTGTTGTTGTTGTTTGTTGTTGTTGTAATCTTTGCAACAACGAAAATTGTTGTTATTGTTGTGTTTCACTTTTTTTTTTCTTCCAAGCAATGACAACAAACAACAAATAGAAATACAGAAATAGAAACAAATATGTAAACTGAAACACAATATAACGGAAATGCTCATTTACAGTTAGCAATGAAGCAGGAAAATTTAATGTTACAAATCGAGAAAAAAATCTAATAAGTAAAATCTACTTCAGGTAATACAAAGTTTAAACTCTCACACATAGAATTTGAATACAATTTTATATGGAAATATTGTAGAACTTAAATCTCAAGTTTCTCTTTGTTAATGGTTTCAGTCATTTCCACTTAATATCCATAATTTTGTATTTGTTATGTATATAAACATGAGGAGTTTAACACAATTTTATGTGATAACATTTCAAATTAATCAAATCTGATTATTCTTAAGTATTTTGTATATTAACTTTGATTAAAATTGATTGAAGCACCTTTTTATTTCAACCAAATGATATTGTGCAGACTATTGACAATTTGTCATGATTCTTTGTCACAATAACCGTCAATTTTTATAATGTGAAACGTTTTTTGTTTCTCACAACATTGTGGGCCTTAGTACCCTTAATTCAAACGAGGATTTTTGGAAAATATTTTATGGCAGCAATATGACAATTTTAAAAATCTAAAAAAATTCCAGAGTAATGGAGAAAAAATAGCAATAGGCAGCTATTAAACTGTCAATTATCAAAAACTCATACAAAATTGGTTCAGAGACTTCATAGAGTCTTCGTTTTGTAGAATAGAATTTGAAAATTTTTCTAGCTTTCTACTATAGTAACAAAGTTCTTTAAATATTCAGTGATTTATGTTTGTCAAGGAATTGGCACATCATTCAAGAAAATTTGTGGAATATATTCATTCTCCGAACCATCATCGTTATCTTTCATGATGCTTAGAGTTCGATTTACAAGCTCTGAGCGATAAAGTTGAATAATGTCATCTTCTAAAAGATACAATTTTTAAAAGTAACAGTGGATTTATTATTTTTTTTTTTAATCTCACCCACGACACTTTCGCCCCCAGAACCCGCATAAGCTGGGGTCCATTAAATACCGAACAAGATTTGGTAATTTCCACAAGTCTCTTCGGTTCTGAATTACTGGGGTTAGTGGCCATGTTATACAAAATTTGTGATTACTTTGCAGCTGCACCCCTAACGTAATCAGTCACATACATTGTACTAAGCATGCACTATAAAGTTGTATTTAAGATTAGATACATAGGGTTGTACACTGTAGATACATTAGCGCCAACTTACTACTAAGAATTACATATTGAAATAACCAAAAAATAAAGCTAATGAGATCAAGTTGATAGGTTAATAGAATGACATGTGTTAAGGTGAGATAAAAGTTTAGATTTTAGCTGATCGGAAGACATACAATGAGTTACCAAGTCGTAGTATAAGTTGTAAGATCGACATAAAAGGCGTAATAGTATATCAACTGCAAATAATAGGTCTAACAGATGTCAGCATATATAGGGGAATATTTTCATCCAACCCGAGAAGTAAAATTATAATTTATGCTACCAAGCAAAGATGGGGAAAAGACTAGATAAATTCGGAAGGTGAATTAACATAAGATGGGTTATTATATATTTCGAACCACACGCCGACAAATTCAAGCAAAACTTCTTAATGTTTATATCACATGGTACAAAAATGTTGTTGATAATCTGCCAATTTTTTGATCGAATTATGAAAGTGCTTCTTATGAAAGTTTGACTATATACAATACTAAAGTATAAGGTTTAATATTCACATATTATACATATAAGATATTTGAAGTAACTGAGATATTGATCAGATATATAACTGAGATATGTACTCATGTATGATGAACTTAATTAATGTACTCAAAGAGAAAACAAAGTAATCAACAGGCCTAAAAGAATATTTTAAAAGTACTCAGCGATTGACTTACATTTTCGAAAATCGCTTCAAAGTAAAGAGCATTTGGTAACACCCATGTTATACAGATATTACAATACAATACATAAAATATAGAATATAATGTAGATATTATGTCTATTTTGCATAAACATGTAAACATTCAATTTAAGCGCTTTGAACTGAAGTAAAAATTTAATTACAAATGACTTTATTATTATTAGGACAAATACAATAAAAAAAAAAAAAAATTATCATGTTTCTAAACTTAAGTGTAAATAGTCAATAGTCTTGGTACATGAAATGCTTGATCATTCAAATAAATGTATTAGACATAAATCGATTAACCATGACCTACTTACTTAAATTATTGTACACACATTCGTACAATAAAAACACAGTTTATCTTCATCGATGTTGATTGTATTATAAATAAGTAGTTAGATTGAGGGAGAAACATAAAACTGAACTGATTAATCTTTAAATACAAGTAAAACCAAATTCACCCTCAAATTGGATTTCATTTTAATCTGTTGTTGTTATTTGTTGATTTTAACACATTTATTTACTTTGGATTAACTTCTTCTCAAAAGTAAGTAGTGGTGGTAGTGGTAGTGGTAGTTTTCCAATTGATCAATCAATTCAAAGAGCATTTTATGATTATACAAGTAGTATGATATTGAATATCTTCTTAAGTTAAGAATAAACATGACATGATTTTGATTTTTTTGTTTTCATTATTAACAATTGAATTTGAATTTTGTCTTTTCTTTTTTTTTTAGTATCACAAACAGATGTCACCGCATCAGTTGCAATCTGTGTTCCATGTGGAAGATGTGGATGCTGTACCACATTATGAAGTCATACAATTGCAGTTGCATCACAATAATGCAGCCGATCCAGGGGCATTACCATCACATTATCGACGTCGGCGTAGCATTAATAGTGCCGGACCACCGTCAACAGCATCATCGTCGTCAGCACATCACGTTAAGAAAGATCTCAGTAAAAATGCTTATTATAGTGAAACTAAAGAAAAGTTCACTGTGAAGGGTGGTGGAGCCAATTCATTGCCCCATCATCATCATTATGATCAGAAAGAGCACAATATCTCATTTAGTGCGTTTGGTCAGCACATGAATTTGACGTTGCGTCCCACGCAGGGTCTCTTCAAGGACGGTGCGCCCCATGCCTTACGCATGTGGTCTGTGAGTAGTGAACCGAATGCAACACAAGGTCTGGATCTGCAGGAGATTGTCGATGAGGTAAGTTTTGGTTTTTGCTTTTCTTTATCTGAATTTTTTTGTGGGTGCAGCTGCAATTGTTTCTTTTGACTTTTAGTTTGTCAAATAATTTTTCATTCGTTTTTTCCTTCGTTCGAATTTCGATTTCAATCCAATTCAGACATATTTCATGTTGCTTTTGCTGACATATGTTTGTATGGTACAAGTATGTTGCTGGTTGCTGGTAATACTGAGTAAGTAACTGACTGAGTGAGTGAATGAGTGAGTGAGTGTGTATGTCAGTTGGCCAAATTGGTAGTGAATGGCAAGGGATTCGGATTTGGGGGTGTTGATGAGGTAGGTTCGTGTTTTGTTTTGACTTCCTTGTAGTTTGCCTTTAACTCACTTTGGCCTTCCTTTACTTTACTTCACTACACTTCATTTCAGTTCAGTGTATAGTGCAATCCACTCCATTCCACTCCACTTCTCTTCTCTTCTTTTTATTTTATTTTTATTTTATTAATTTTGACACGCAGAGTTTTATTTTATGACGTTTTCCATTTTTTTTTTTGTTTTCAGTATTTGGTTAACTTTTCATGTTTTAAAGCCTTCAATGATTTTGACACTTTACATTGTTGCCTGTTAACTTGACTACTTGAGACTTGAAATACGGTATCTGCCCCCACTTTTCACTTTTTGTTGACGCTCTTTAATTGGCTTAAGATTTAGTGATTTTCATCTCCTCGATTTTTTTTCGCTTGAGGCCAATTTTATGTGTTTCAAGTACTTTAGTCTTATTTTTTGGGTTTTTTGGACTTTACTTGATTTTACTTTCTTTTTTATGTAATTTCAACTGATTGACTTCCGGAAAACACACACATTCATAGTTATAGCGTTTATCTATTTACCAAATCTTAATGTTGCGCTCCGTTTAATGGCATGTTTCAGCTTCGCTTGTACATACTACAATTATAACTACAACTATTAATAGACCATGGCTAGAAACCATTAAACCATTTCTGCCCGCCTGCCTGCCTTGAATTGTAGTCAAAATATTTAATGGTTTTGCATATATTTATACTCTTCTTATAGTGAATAGTATTATAAGTTTGTAATGAAGTTTGAAACGGACAGAAGGAGACATCGGTGATCACATAAGTGTACACGAGAAGATTTGATTGAGCCATGTCTGTCTGTCCGTCTATATGTATGCAAACTAGTTCCTTAGTTTTTGAGGTTGAGAGCTGAAATCACGAAGCTTTCTTTTCACCAGACGCTGTACACTTATCGAACTAAAATTTGCACATGATAAGTGTCTGACCCATATTCATCAACCATGTTAATTTCAAGGTCCTTAGATTACTGGATACTGAATATATCGATCTCATTAATGAAATATTTCTGTATGCCCAATCACAAAAGCGTTGACAAAAACTTTTTCTAGGGGTGTGTGAAGAGTACGACAACTTCGGAATAGCCGAAGCTAACCTTCTTTTTCTTGTTTTCCTTTTTTTTTTTGTTTTTGGTTTTTTTATATTTTAATGGCTAATTTGTTTTAAACTAAAACTTTATGACGATGACAATTATTGTTGATTACATTGAATGTTTAGCCTAGAGAGGCGGGAGATCTACTTCTACTTCATTAGAGTGAACAAAAACAACAATAAACAAATCGCATTTTAAAAAACCACCAATTAATAAATTGTAATTGTAGACTTAAAAAACAATAAAATCGAAATTGAAATTGAAATTGGAAAGACAAAACAAAAATCGACGTCGAATGAAACGAAACCAAACGAAAGACTTAAGCAACAAACTTGAACATTCAAATGAATGAATAAATGATTGAATGAACGAGTGATTGATTGATTGATTGATTGAATAATTGAGCACAATCACAGGGGCGCGCAAAAAAACACTTTGTAAGCATCTAATTAAGATTTCAAAATGTTTTCAACGCCATTTTCATTTTCAGTTTCAGTTTCAGTTTTTAGTATTTAATTTATAAGAAAAACTAATAACTACAAATGCTTTCCAATTGGAATTTCTCAACTCTGCTCAACTCTGCTCAGCTCTGCTCAACTCGAATTAACTTAACTTTATTTATATTAAAATTTCGTTGTCATTGCAAAATCATTTGAATTTTATATGATTTTGAATTGAAATTTATGAAACAATGAAATGAAGGAGTAAAGTTAGAGCAAGTGACATGATTAATGAGGCCTTTGTCTCCACCTTTTCAATGTTTGTTGTTACATATAAAATATTATTGTAAACTAAGTAATTTCTTTTCTGTTTCTGATTTTCCTTATGAATTTGAATGAATTGCAAAAAATTTGGTCAGATAAAGTGATGTTTCTACAGATACAAAGATAGATAGTTTGAGTGTGCGAGAGTGCGAATGTTTTTCAAATTTGAATTTACTTTGATTTGATTTTGAGTTCAACTCTTGAGGAGATTTTGTATATTTTGTGTATTTCTTTTTTTTTTGTTTTTGGGTCAAGAAAATGTAACAATATTTTGTGGTAACTGTTGTTGTTGTTGTTGTTGTTGTTGTTTTTATTGTTACTGCTAGAGAATTGCATTTAAGATACAATACCATTGTTGTTGTTACAATACTTAGAGTTGCTGCTGCTGTTTGTTGTTGGATATTAACAAGCTTTTGCTGTGCTGCATTGCAAGTACAGTAAACGTTGCATAATGTGCGCGCTTAAGCATTGCGATTGTTGTTGTTGTTACTGTTTGTATTGCTTGTTGTTACTTGCAACTTGAGTGCAAAGCGCATTGCTCATGTTGCATTTATTGCTTTGCTGCATTTATTATTACTGTTGTTTTTGTTATTATTGTTGTTGTTGTTGTTGTTGTTGTTGTTAGTACTCTCCTATTGCCTTGTTGTTGTTGTTGTTGTTGTTGTTCTTGCTGTTTTATGGCGCTTTAGTTGTTGCAACAACAATAACAAGTTTAATAAAATAACAAATCAAATCATTGCAACTAAAAACATTTTCAACTACAACAACGAAAACGAGAGTAAAGTAAAAGCCAAAACTAAATCAAGTCTCCCTTTCTCTCTCTCTCTCTTTCTCTCTCTCTCTCTCTCTCTCTCTCTCTCTTTATGTTGCATTAATTATAAATTTTTTATTCATTGTATATTTATGTTGTTTTTCCATCCATTTAACCCCAGAACGCTTAATGGGGCATGGGTTTCATTGACCCAGTTTATATAAAAAATAAAGGGTTAAAATATTTATTATAATTTAGTCATTTTTGCCTTATTCCGTTCTTTTAAAATTTTGTATCTTCTTGTGTTTCATGGAACATAATGTTTTTATACTCTTCACTGTAGTGATTAGTATAACAAGTTTGTCATGAAATTTGTAACAGTCGGAAGGAGGGAAAACAAAAAAACAAGCCTTTTGTCGGAACCAGCCGAATCGGACCACTATGGGGGTACCTCCTATACAAATCCCGTGAAGAGTATTTCATCTTCGGCATAGTTCTACTAGTTTCATTTGCAATAATTTATTTTTAATTTTTTTTTTTCAATTCTTATATAACCAATTTTCAATATCCAATAAATAATTTTATAATTTAGCTTCTGGCATTCGATATCTTGAATAAAAAATAGTAATCGTTGTTCTGTTGGCTATTTAATTATGAGAATAGTTGCTCTATGTCTTATTTGAAATAATTTCTTACCAAATGTTTATTTAAATATTATTTCCCATCTGATAAAAGAAAATTTTATATTTTGTTACTTTATTTCTTTATAAAATTTTTATTTGAAATTTATGTGATAGAGAATTGTTATGGCAATATTCTTGAATTGCAGGTCGTCTTATACTTGTAAAAAAGGAAAAATTCCTTCGATCTAATAGTTGATGCTTATTTGAATACGAGTCATTTTTTGTTTTAATTTTGGTTCTTTTGTTTTGGTTTTGTATATTAATATTACAATATACTTAAAAGGAATATTCCTTATTTAAATTTTTCTATCTAAAGAACAGAATATTGTTTAGCGATTTGTTTTCATCTTTAAATGATACAATTTTTGTTTGCCTACTTTCTTTATTATTTTATATTTGTGTTTTTTTTTTTTTTGTTTTTGTTTTGTTTCTTTAAATGTTGGTTGTTGCATAACAATTACAAGATGAGAAATGTTGTTAAAGTAATTTGTTTTCTTTGATTTGCCTTTAAATAACAATATTGATTTGATAAAATTTTGGTTGGTTTATTTCCACAAAAAAAAAAAAAAAACCATTTTTGACTTGTATTTTTTGTTTTGTTTATTAAAATTTGATTATTATAATTTTTTGCCATTATCACTAAGTATAGGAAATATTGTGTGAGTGTAGTCTATTTAAACTTTACTTTTATATCGCATATTAGTCTTATCTAGAAGCTCTACATTAGTTCACAGTCGTAGAAGATCAAGCGCACAATATATTTACTGTTATTGTGTATTCGAATCATATTATTTGTATTACAACTTCATTTACATTTTATTATTTTTTTTTTTATTATTTATTACATTTTGTTTAGAGTTTATTTTGATTTTCTTTCGATTTTATTAATAAAGAGTAAAAAATTCTTATAGTTTTATTGATTTTATCAATTGTTCGGCTTACACACAAAAATTTAGAATAAAAAAAGCATCTATGTAAAAATTTGGCAAAGGTCTCTATAAGAGATTGAATCTCACTGTTGCTATTGCTTTTATTTAACTTGTTAGGTACAATATTTGTTACATTTTTATTTTTGTCTTTTGTTTTTTTTTATAAAGGAAATATTGTGTAACTTTAGTTGTATAGCGTATAAAAGTATTAATATTGGTTTTATTTAGAAGCTCGACATTATCTTAATTTACAGTCGTGGAAGACGTTGGACACAACATATTCATTGACATTGTTCATTCGAATCATATTATTTATATTACAACTACATTTACATTTTGATTTGAGTTTATTTTGATTTTCCATAAAAGATTGTTGAATCTCATTGTAGCTTTTTCTTTTATTTAACTTGTTTTTCTATGTCTTTAGACAATATTGCTGACTCCACCTAGAAGTCGTACAAATGTGTAGTCCAAGCTCCTACCTTACTGACTCTACTTAAAAATACTTTGGATGTTGTATGACGTTACTATCAATGCAAGCGCTCCTCTTCTCCTTCTTTTAACATCGTCAATATGTAGAAAACAGTATAGCGAAACTTTGCAGTCGTGCTTATCTAATCACATTAAGCATGATCACCCTTACTGAAGACTTAGAGAAATAGGGGCAGGACTACGAGAAAGCAGTGTTCTTGGGTCGTTACTGTTCACCCCTTGCACATTTTTACAATGCATTTAGCATTTTTCTTACTTATTGAGTGTAAAGAATGTACTTTTATCTGAGGGTTGATTGATGTTAGCCTTCCAATTGAGATATTTACGCGTATGTCCATCAATATTTAATTGAGTTCACAAAACGATCAAACAGCTTTTTTTTTTGTAAATTTTTAAATTTTAATATTTTTCTTTCTTTTTTTTTTACTTTCTCTTTTGACTTTTTGGTTTTTTAATTTCTTAATTTTATTTATTTTTTCAATAAAAAGTAAGAGGTTAATATTGTAAATTCTTCCATTATTTATAATTACGCTGCCATGGCTTTCAGCTCTTAAAATTATAGGTGGAATTCTCTTTGAGAAAAGGTTAATTTCCATGAAAACAACAAATTGCAATTGAATCAAAATTTGATATTTAATTTGGTTTTTTGTTTGTTTGTTTAGTTTTGTTGTATTTATTTAATTTCAATTTTTGTTTATTTACTTTTTTTGTTTGTTTGTTGCTTCCACAAAAAAATCGTTTAACTTCACTTTGTTGTTTATTGTCGGCCGTTTAACCTTTTTTATTTGAATATTTTTTTACTTATATTTGTTGTTACCATTGTTGTTGTTGTTTTTGTTGTTGTTTGACAGTATTCCCATTTGGATATTGAATTTAATAGTAGATTTGCTTATCAATTTGCTTATATAATAAAACAAATAATCCTATTGCATTGAATAAAATCAATTTAACTGAAAATGTATTTTTCTTTGTTATAGTTTTTGTTGTTGAATTTCCTGGAATCAACCAAATAAAGAAAAAGAAAATGAAAAACTCTTTGTTTTCTTTTATTGGCAGCTAATTTTTTTGTGTTACAGAGACAACAACTGAAGTAACAAAAATGGTTTATGCCATTGCATCTACTCTACTCTTATTGTTATTGGATTTTAGTTAATTTCTTTTTCGACTTTTCCGTTTGTCTCAGTTTCTCCTTCTCCTTTGGTTCTCCCTCATTTTTTATTTCTTTACTTCGATGCTTTTGTTGACCTTTATCAGTTTGAAAAAAAAAAAAAAAAATAAAAATGTTGTTTATCATCGAATATGTGGGTGTGCCATACGCCCAATTGTTTGCTTTTCCGAAATAACTCTAAGACAATTTTATATATACAATATATATATATATTTTTTTTTTTAAATAAATTAAGGAGTTGCCATGTTAAGAGTTTTCCGAATATTTGTTTAGTTTGTATGGTTTTTTCCCTCATGAAATGAAAATGATGAAGGAAATGCAATTGAAGCAAGAAAATGAAATCATTAATTTCTGTTGCATGTTGGCGCATGACACTTGCTTTCAGTTCAAAATTCAATAGGAAAGAAGAGAAAGAAACCTTTCTAAGATCAAAATCTTTTAATTGAAAATTTGATTGGGCAAATGGGAAAAACAAAGAAGGAAAAGAAAGAAAGGAAAAGAAATGAAATGGAATTGTTTCCCTTTGTGGGTGTGGTAATCCAAAGAAGTAAACAAAGTAGGTTTTCATTGAAGTTTGTATACACACACACATTCCACCTACAATACTATAATCAAACATTTTATATTTTTGTATATTATTTCAATTAGCTGGTCATTTGCATTGCATCTTATTGTCAGGAAGTTTGTTTTCAATCAAATTCCATGCTTTTCCAATATTTTGAGTCATTAGGTTTTCGGGGTTCTTCCATGGCTACCAAATGTGCTGGATAGTCGGGCTTTGCCTTCTTCATCTGCAAGGTTTTTCTATTCAATATCTATAATATCTTTCAACTTATTCAAAAAATGTGAGTTGAGTCCTTGTTGGAAGGTGTTTATCGTATTCCAATCTTCCTTAAGTGATAGAGGGAGGAACTTTGTTAGCTTAAAATTAATATCTGTTACCTATCAGGTAAATAGCCTTTATATTTCTACTTTTTGAGAATATCATTTTCAATATAAAAGACACGTGTATTGACCTGTTTGACCTTATTCCTTGGTTCGTTTTTAACTGCAAAGTTTGGATGTTCAATAGATCAATAGATTTGTTTCTATTAAAATCCATTTGATATTGTAATACACAATATTTATTTTTGTGTTTGTGCTTGTGTTTTTGTTTTATTTTGTTTTAGATTTTGTGAGGAAGGTTTCTTTCTGAAATTAAATAAAGATGCTTGTGATGATTGTTTCGTTTCATGTTAAAATATGTTTAAATCATAAAAAACACACTACCAACAACAAATAAATAAACCGATGAAAATAGATTCGTATATGTAAATGATATGCCTCATTGAAACAGAAATAGAAAATCTAAAAACTATTGTAACAAATACACAAAACCAAAAAACACACAATAAAATTATTTTTGAAACTTCATTTTTCAGTTGATTTTGTTTCTTTGATGGATTTTTTTTCTTTTTTTGAACTTCTTCATGGGTTTATGATTTTGATTATTTTTGTTATTATCTTTGCTACTTTAGTAAACATAATAATGATGATATTGTTATGTTTCAATGCAACAAATTTAAATGGTTTTGGGTAAAAATAAATTTCCGGTTTCATCCAAATGAATTTTATTTATTAATGTATGAATGATTTTTCCTTTTTTTTTTTTTTTGTTTGTATATTTTTTTTATTAATAATATTAATAAAATTTTGATATCTAAAGTTCTAAAGTCATGATGTGAAGTGAATGGCCTAAAAACAATGCAATAGAAGAGGAATGAAATTCGGTAGTGACCTTTTCGTAAATAAGTAGCATATGAGTATGCAAATCATATGGAGGTCAGCAGAAACATGACGAAGAAGTAGAATCTTTGATTTCATAAAATCATACAATACAATTTTCAAAAAATTATTACTTTTAATTACAAAATCAGAAAAAGAATTATATTGTATTTTTGTTATTATTCTTAGACTCAACATAATTTACAATACAATTTCCGTTCAATCATTCATTCAGTCGCTTGGACACTTGCATATGAAGTACATATTTCTTTTTTAATTGCAATTTTAATGAGATTCTAAATGTGTCTACATAAATCTCTATCTGTGCTGGTATGTATGTATGCATGTATGCATGTATTTTTGTGTGCGAATTGAAGTAGACAAAAATTTGAATTTCATTAAAGAAAAAAAGAACAAATACCCAAAAAATTGCCAACGATTTCCGTCTAATTAAATGAATGAATAAAAAAAAAAAAGCAAGAATAACCAAAATAAGTTTCCATATTCTATTCTTTTTCAACATTTTTTCTTTTAGCCTTTTGTTTTTAGTTTGAATTTGTTTTTTCTTTTTTTTTTTTTTTTTTTGGATTCTTTTCAAACAAACATAAAAACATGAAGAAACTGGGTCACTCAGATTTTATTGTCTATATTCTTTGTACTTAAAAAGCATTAAAGGTTTGGGTTTTTTTTTTTTTTTTTTTTTGTATTCATATTTTTAGTTCACCCTCACTCCAACAAAACAACTACTTACTTATATCTTCAAGTTATCTGGTACAATAAGTTTAGTTTAGTTGGTCAGGAGAGTAGTGGTAGGAGTTTAATTCTAAAAAATAACAAAAAAAAAAAAAACGGAGTCTATGAAATGTCTGCATGGTTCTTGTGGGCAGCCTTAGGGTTTATAGTTTATGTTAATTTAATTTAATTTTTTCTAAAAATCCAAATACAATAATTTTACAAACGAAATTGCTGCTTATGTGGGTTTCACAAAAAGCCAAAGCAAAGTCTTTTCGTGTTTTTGTTTTCGGCTTAACAAACTCAACTTAGTGCGATTCAATATCAAAGTGAGCCGCTTACATCTTTCCGCATTTTAAACCGCATTTTTCTGTCACTCTTCTGAATACAAGAAGAAAAAAAAAAAAAAAAATTATAATTATAATCACAAATAAATCACAAATGCGGCGATTTACTCATATGCCACTAACAACAAACCACCATCATTAACATTAACAACTCGAACAGACTCCATGAACAGCAACGGCAACATCATCATCATCATCATCATCATCATTATCACAACAACAAACATCATTGTAAATCTATGCAAGCGCATGTGCTATGTAGTACTCGTGTCTAATCCAATCCAATCCAATCCGATCCAATCCAATTGGATTCATTCAACTTCAATGTCTTTGTTTCTTTCTTTTTCTATGTCCCCTCTATTTATTTGTCACTTCATAACTATTCGTCTTTATCGTATAGTATCCATTTCCCTTCCCTTCCCTTCCCTTCCTTTCTCATAGTCATCATGTATTCAATTTTCGCTTCTTTTTTTTGACATGACATTTCACTTTCATTTCCGAAGTTTGTGTCTTGCATTTCTTAAAACCAAAAAAAAAAAAACCGATTTAAATTGAAAGAAGAGGGTAAAAAACACTGTGTGTGTGTCTTGTTGTATGTGAGATAGTGTAATTGAATTAAGTAATAAAATAATAATAATAAAGAAAAATAAAAATAATATTATTGACAGAGAGATAAAACGGAAAACACAACGATGAAGGAGCCAAAAGTAAACAAATGTTAAACTTACCCGAAAATGTTATACTTTTCACAAATAATAAATATTTTATATGGAAATCTTCAAACTCAAATGCTATTAGAAAGGAATTCACTTGAAAATTATTGTAGTATTCATAAACAATATCCCAACTACTAGTTAAGTTTACATAATAGTTCTCTAGTTATAGAAGAATCATCATTTCTATTTTGAGGATCTAAACAATCTTTGATGGAAAATCTCTATATGACAAACTTTTTATTATATGTATTGTATTCCATGAATATAACAACATATAATCCAATGTCATAAAAGCAAACAGACTGAACTAAACCGACATGTCTAATAGACACGATTACAACACTTGATCTCATCTCATCTCATCTCATTGTGATCAATTTGTGGATGATGATTTGTGGTTCTTAGCTAAAATAATATCAAGATACATATACAATTTAGTGACTCGACATTTTGACAAATCTTTAAACAACAATCAAAGATCGTTTAGTAAACTATTGTACCTGCTACATGCAGACAGACATGACTAATAGATGTAGTTACATCACTAGGTTCCATCATTCTGATGCAATATGAGGCTTCACATGTTTCCTTCACTTGGTTAGCTATTAACTATTGAATCAACTTAAAATGCTTATTGTTGTATTCATTTATTTATTCATGAAAGGTGCACTATAAAATTATCAAGTGAGTAGTAGTAAAGTACAATACAATAGGCGTAAAGGTGAGAGGTGGTGAATGGTGGGTAAAGCAGCGTGTTTATACCTTCAACTGAACGTTCGATCTGTTACACATTGTACACAATTGCGCCTTCGGGCACGCCTACAAAATGTTGAAAAGAAACAAACCAAAGTCATGAAAGTTGTAATAATATCCGCCAATAATAACAACAGCAACAGCAAATGATGGGCTCAATTCTCTTGAACAGCAAATTGAAATCAATAAAAGAAAACAAAAAATAATAATAATTATAATAATAATTGTAAGTTGAAAAGAAAGTGAACTTTACTTTTTTTTTTTTTCATTTTACCTTTTATTGTATAATAAGTATGAGTGAGTGGAAAAAAAAATCACGTTCATGGTTAACATCAAACTGTTGAATGTTGCATGTAATAAAGTTTGTAGTATTAAACATGTTCAACATTTACTAGGCAAAAAATATACAACCACGAAGACACTCAATTAGAGAAATAAATACAAATTTTTTACTATAAAAGTAATTGGTCCTTTTATTTTGCAATCCTTCCAATCTCAATTCTCTTCTGAATCTCAATATAAATTTAAAAACCTTATTTCTTCTTAAACCATAGACCATGAATGAATCTATTGAATATCGAAAATCCATTTTGAGATAAGAATAAAGAATTATATTTAGTTTACAAAGAATTGATTTTCAAGCCTTTAAATCATCAAATCAACTCACAATATCAACCAATATTGAAGTCAAAGGAAAGTCAAAGTATATTCCAATAATTTCAAATTTTTGAAGTTCCTAAGTACAATACAATAAATTAATCATGTCATAATAGTTTGTCTAAGACGAGACGACTTTATTTGTTCATAGCATTTCCACCATTGACCACTAAAAAATCAACAATTTTCTCTGATTTTTCGCTAAAATCATGAATCAAGTTGAATGAAAACATGTTAAAGGTTCCAATGGTGGCTAATCGAAATTATTGTGATCGGAGAACAACAAGATTTGCAAATCTGCAATCCGCAAATGTTAACTTTAAGTTAAGTTATTTTTAATGGTAATTTTTCTTTGCTGTTTCTTTGTGTAAAAACATATTTATTATTATTTAAGATACAAAAAATTATGACCATGACACAAGTTTAAAAAGTCGTTTAACTACCATTGATTTGGTATTCATTACAAAAATAAATAATACAATATATTTTAATTTGACACGAGTTCTTTTGTTGAATGCAATAGACTTTATTATTTGAATACACTTCACAACATCATCATCATCATCATCGCCATGTGTATTTTTAGAAATTATGTCTGGTCACCACCATTCTGATATTAGATATTGATATGAAATTTTAAACTATTGTACATACATACTTATGAGATATTATTTTGTCTTCTTATCATTTTTTGCCGCTATTATATTCGTTTAGATCAACTTAAAGGCATAACATAATAATCATATAAACTGATCAATCATACAAACAAAAGTTTGTTTGACATCATAATTAAATATCATTGGATTGTTCATGGCACGAGTCTTCACAGCGGGGGTTGGTTATATTATTCTTCTTTAAGATCCTATGATTTCTACAGAAACATATGAGGAATAACTCGTGTGTAACGTTTCTTAACTAAACTTTATTGAGTACAAGCAAAAATATTTAAAATGATAAACTAAATTCTACTGAATGAAAACTTGAAACAAGAAATCTGCAAAGTAAAACCATTTTTTATTATCGTCAAATAAAATCTGTTTAATGACTTGTTACCATTTGTAATTAAAATTTATGATGAAATAAATAAAAATTACAATAAAAATGGCAACAAAAACAACAACAATCGCAGCACCAGCACCAACACCAACACCAACATGATCGGCATCTAATCAATATTACAAATATAAAAGTAAGAAAATATAAAAAATAAAAAACCACACAAACATTTTCTGCACGACAAAAACACAGTTAAAAACCGTGAAAACATTCAAGAATTCGACACTTGACAATTTATAAAATAAAAAATTATACAAAAAAATAAAAAATTGGAACACTGAAGGATATACAAAAGTATTACAACAATAAATAAATAATCGTATAAAATATATATTTATTAGAAAAATTGAGCTAAAGTTGTTTTAATGGAAACAAAAAACCAAAACGCATTAAAATTTTATTAAAGACAATTCAAACTTGTAGATACTCGTAGTTGATTGGATATAATCAACTCAAGAATCCCCTTCATACATATGGATGGATATTTGTTTCAAATCACTTTAGCAAATTTTGAAATTTTATTAAGCTGAGAATTTTGCAAAAAATAAACTTAATTTAGCTTGGAAATAAAAAAATTTGGCGTTTAGATGATGATAATTGTAAAATAATTGATTTAAACGCATTTTCATTTTTTATTAATAAAACTACATAAATTTGATTCCAAAATATTAGCTATAAATTAGTTTTCCATTCAAATATTGAATAATTTGAATGCAACTTGACATTTAAACCTTTAAACACACATTTATTAATAAGTTCATATTTATTGATTGTTTCAATATTTTTACAAATGTACTACTATGTGAATGTCCGCACATCTGATCAAAATAATAATGATGCACCTGTAATATATTTTGTTAAACTTCAAATTATGACAATAATTGGAACGATTTTAAGAAAATGTTGGTTTTTATATTCACAGAGGCAACATCGTAACACATCAAATTGAAACAATGTTAATACGTTTCACCCAAGGGCGCCCTGGCACATAACGCAAGAATAAACCCTTGTGCAATGCGCTTTACGCTATACGAAGCATCTTACGAAGCTCGCATTTTGAACCCAACCTTATTTTCTTAATGCGATATGACATGTGGCATATTCTGGGTTATGCAAAAGCTATAAAAGCACAAAACTGATTCATGATCACTTGTACAATGTGCTTTGCATACAGGAAGTGTCGTCCTGAAACTCTTATTATACATTTGAACTTATTTTCTTAATGCGTAATGAGAAGTAGCATTAGCGCTTAGCGCTTCTACCGGTTCTTAAAAATCAACTTCTCATAAAATGTTATTTCATACAGAGTTACCATTATATACTGGAATGGAATCATTGTAAAAAGATGAGCCTTAAACACATACATACCTATATTTTATTTAATACAATGCATTTTTTAATAACAAATTATTTTGTTGCGTAAAGCACTTTATAAATGTCAACTTTGCCCCCAATAAACAAATACAAATGCGCTCTCAATAACGACGTAATGATGTCGTAAGCATACACACCACACAAATAAGCGTAAGTCGCCCTTGAGTCAGTCTGTGATTCACAAATTCTTATAAATTCAAGGTTAATTTCCTTTTTCCCATTTTTAATTTCAATCAAATGCACCTTTGGAGATTGCATTTATTAATGAGTCTTTTACTGATGAATGTATATTTATTGCTTGTTTTATTTTCGCATTTTCACTTTGGTTAATTTGCTTTTCCTTTTTTATATCAATCAAATAAATGATAAAATTTAATGGAATAAATCTTATGCTAGCATTTCTACTATTCTTCACTTCATTCAAGTGTAGGGGATATAAAAATTTGCAACAAAAATGTAATCAAATGATATCAGAATGGAAAGAGAGAAACAAAAATATTCGAATAAAAAGATAAAAATAAGTAATAATAATATAAAAGTTGCACTTGGCCATCGTCAAAGTTGTCATTAGCAAATGCATTCGCTCGGTACACTAAGTGAATTGCATTGAAACAGGGTCGGATTAGATGGACTGCTATGGACATACATACTGGTAGATTTAATTACTCTCAATTGGAATGGATTATTATTACACACAAGGATTACCCAGTTTTTATGTGAATCAAATTTCAATTATCAATTGAATGAATGAATGAATTTGTGTGTCAAACTTGAAATTGAAATTGGTGGTGGTCACCAATACAAGGTTATTGATTTGCAGTGGATTTTTGGTGCGTTTTTTTTTTTTTTTTTAATGCAATACGATTAAATGCAATTAACCTTAATTAATTATATTTTTGACATTTTGTTTGATAATCTTCTACCATCTCTTAATCAGTTTCATAGTAATTCTAATTTTATAAAATTAATACAATAAAAAAAAAAATATAAAACGCTCCTGTCTACTACGAGATATTTCTTATTCTTATTGTAAATTGAAAAGAGTAAACCGCTTAAGAAATACTTACTAACAATTGTTAACAATATGAGTGTGTAAATGGCCAATAAACTACAAACACAAAAGTCAAAATAGTTAACCAAATGTGACCAAAACCAGGTGGATGGATGTCAACTAAGTGGGGTGGATGATGGCGGTGGTGGCTGCACTTGTTGCTTTGAACTTATTTTTACTCAAGGTTCCCTTTTTTTTGTTTCCAATTTGCAATTCAATTGATTTCAGTTAGCCGACCAAATTAACGAAATAAATGTTTATATTTATTTATTTTTATATATAAAAACTAATAATAATAACAACAAATACTTGACACAAGTTGTTGTTGTTGTTGTTGTTGTTGCTGTTGCAGTTGCTATTGCAAGCAATTTCGACCGATAAACGTCGATGAAAAACTGTTGTCAACACAATATGGCAATGGCGGCAATGCTTTTCCATTGCAAAAGTATCTAAAGTATCCGTGGTCGCAGTAGTCTCAGTTGAGTTTCAGAGATCTGCGCACCCCCTATCTGCTTCTAATATCTGTGCAAGTACATCGATCATATATTGACGTCGTACATATACATATGGAGATATTTTTTATTATTTTGTTTTTTTTTTTTTTGTTTTATCAAAATATTGATTTATTTCACATAATATTTTTTTTTTTTTTTTTGTTTGGTTGTTGTAATTTTGAATTGCCATTTAATTTTTCATTGACTTCAATTAAAATGTTCTTATTGACGCATTTTTTTCTTAGTATTTACTGCTTTGCAGATTGTTCTGATTTCGATTTACTGGAGGGTAAAAATGATTTATATGTCTGTTGGTCAGTTGTATTTACTACTACCAAAGGTGATGATGATGATGGTGAGTTCGAGGTGGAACTGATATGAGTAAAACAACTACTGACTACTAAACGATTTAGTTTAGTTTTGGCTTCGCCCCGATTCAATGCCATTGAAGTTTTTTCATGCATTTTGTGTGGTGCGGTCGATGTCAAGTGTCAGATTACATTTTCGTTTAAAATTTATTACAAATTTGATCACAAGAAAATAAATACAAAATAAAAAAAATATAATAATATTTCCAAAACGCAAGCGCAATTAAATTAATTAATTTTGATTTTGTGGTTGCTGCGTGTTATCTGCATTCAAATATCAAATAATTTGCCATAAGTTGGCATTAAATATGAAATAATAATTCGACATGGTGCCGACTTAGGCCAACCAACCGACCGACCGACCAACATTATTGCCAAGTAGCAATCGAAGAAGAAACCTTGGCATTGTCTTGGCCACAGTTTAGTTGATTAGAGATACCATGAAAATTGAATGAAAGTCAAACATACGAAAACACAATAAAAGATACATTAACAATAACAAAATGCCATTCATTATGCATACCACATTTTGTACGCGTAACATTTTTCATTACGATTCTCGTCGTGTCATCAAGCAATGCGCCTTAACTTTATTGCCTCTACCACAGTAATAATAATTATAATACTTAATAGCAAACCTACACTTTATTTGAAGATAAAAATAGACAATAATAAAGAAAATCATTGGTGTTAATTTGTTAATGAGCCCAGCGCCCCTCACCTTTCCATAGAGAATGTGCTCAAGCAATTAATTCATGCTGGTAATGATGATTATGATGATGATGCTGATGATGATGATGCTCATGGTGATGCTGATACTGAATACTGTCAGTCATTACTTTGCGGGATATTTCCCACATCCCAACCCAATTACCCAATTGAAAATGATGAAAAATACAATTCAATTCCAATAATCTTATTTGTATTGTCAATACAAAAGTACTACAATATTAAAACATGATAAAAGAAAGGAGTGTCATACTTTAATTTTGAATAAATCCATTCTGCTGGTGCTTTGAACTCAAAAAGAGAAGAATTTCTTTTTTTTTCTTTTAAATGATAAATGATGTTTTGATTTGTTAATAATATAACAGAAATTTCATCAGATTCATATAAAAGATGGCAATTTTATTGCTTAAATCTTTAGTTTTTGCATCACAAGTTTTTATTTTTACATAACACAAACAAAACAAAAAAATAAATGATATAGAAAAATGGAAATATGGAACTTGTTTTATCATTTTATAACTTACTACTTCTCTTTTTCTTTTACACAATTTAAATAAAAAATGAAAAATCACCCACACATTTTGCATTTTTGCTGAATTATTCAAAACACTCTAAATGCTAACTGAATTTGGTCAGTTGTTTTTTGTATCTCTTTCAAAATACAAAATCAAATAAATAAATAAATAAATAAAAATATTGGCGACTCATCATCTAAAGCAAGAAAGTCTTTCTCTTCAAAAATTGATTTACGAAATAATCAAAATACCCTTCAGATAAATTATTGTGTGTGTGTTTTGTAAGTGAGACTCTACTTGATCAAGAAATCTAATGTAAATAAGATATGAGATACAAGTGTTTGAAGTTTTTACTAAACATTTAAATCTTCCCTAGGGCATCATTGCCCTATTTTCAAGATGTCCATTGATATGTGTGAGAGTGTTTTGGACCACCCAAACAATGACTGAATTGTACTCGTCTAACAAAAAATTGGCACTTTAATTGGCATTTGCGAGTAATGTAATTGAAATTAAATATTTACATTTATAAAACGAGAGTTTTTGAAGATCCACGAAAGGGGAATTTTGTATTAAAAATTAAGTAATTTTCTGCGATAAATACAATATACTACAAATCTAAGTATGTAGATCTTAAGTGATAAGCAGTGATATATAAAGAAAACTATATCATGAAGCTGTCAAATTCAATGTGTGTTTCATTGCTTTTACCTTGACTATTGGCCACTAGTCGAGTGGTGTGAGTAGAGTTGCCAGTGGCAAATACAAAAATTGTAGTTAAACTGAAATAAAGAGAAAAAATATAATACAATATAATACAAAATCGTGGTCCAATAATCAATGGACGAAGTAGTAAAAACTCATGCAAAACAAATAAAAAACAAACGAATCAACGAATGATTGGTGGTTGGTGGTTGGTCGAACGAATGTCGATGTCAAAGGATTTAACCAAGTCGAGACAAGTCTGTAGAACATTAAATGTCAAAAGCCTAAAACACTTCTTTTGCTTTTGGCTTCGATTTTAGCATCTAGTTTTTGTATTTATTTTCTTATTCATGGTCAATAGACAAAGCCTGGTTATTTTAGTCAATACAAAGTTAAATGCATAAATGACGTGAGTTGAGTTGGTGAGTGAACATGGACATGGACGTCGATGGTCACCGAAACGCACATGCTGAGGCGTCAAAATTTTTGACTAACAACATAAATCAAAGTGTGGTAGCCCCAGACACAGTCGCCGCAGAACCTCAAAGTCTCTCAAAAGCCTTGTGCACAGACCCAATGTTTTACATACTTACACCCGCACTAATCTCTCTTGATTCATGCAACTTGCCACAATGCGAGGCATTTAATTATAATAAAACACTAGTCAACACAACACAATGAAACAACAACAACAAGCGAACCACCACCATATGCATAGAACGACTACCCATACTTCATTCAGTCGTTTTTCTTCAGCTGTTCAGTTCAATTCTGTTTTCTGTATTCAGTTTAATCCCATGCGATGCGGTCTAGTACAACTAAAGTCTGATTGTCAGTTCAAATGGACAAAAAGAACCAAAACATAAGACCAAAACTAACTGAGCTGAGTCAAACTAACCAAAAATGCTCTGGGCCAAGTTGAGCGAACGCGTTACGAATTAGAATTTTATATGTTATGTAGACCGGCTTTTGTTGTTTATATTTGTTTTATTTAAAACAAAATTTCATTTTATTTAGTTTGATTTTATATAAGAAAAAAAAAAAAAAAAAAATAACAATTTGTGTGCCTCAGGTGCATGGTAGTCAGTCAGAGGTCTCAGTCTTTTAGCTGAACTTGATATTTGTCTTTAGTCTGTTTAGTTGATGGTCTCAGCGGTATCTTTGCTCTAGAAATGCAATAAAAGACCAAACAAAAAAAAAAAAATTCTAGTAGTTGGAATTTCAAAAATTTAAGTGTCTAAAACAACAATCATTTCAACTTTAAATGGAATTATTTTCTTAATTGGTCGACAATTGTACTTCATTTGATATTGTAGATCAATTGTACTTAAATTACAGATAAGGTTCACTTAAAAATTGTAAATAAATTGGATGAGCCAAGGGAAAGGAAATATATCTTCTTTGCAACTATAATTTCACATCCTTAAGTCTGACAATGAAACCATGACTACACGAATTTTTCCGTTTTGAAATGTTTTCTATGGTGGATTCCCAACTAAAACAACTTAAAAACAATGTTTGCCTCTACAATGTTTGTGTATTCAGAGATTTGATGCAGCAAAGTAAAGACCTCCTGGATGCATAATGAGTTGGCAATTGAAAAACCCCTGCAAAAATATACAATTACAATCAAACTATCCTTCCATGATAAGATAGTCTAATAGATTGTACTTGAAGAAATGACAACACTGCTCTAAGTAAGCAAGTATTATACCATCCAATATAAAGAAGACAGGAGGGCTACCCAAGGAGTTAGAAGTATTCGTTGGCGGCCAAGGTTACAAGGTAGATGTGTCTGATGAATGATGCGTAAGGTCTAGTAAATGATCCCATTACAGAAATCATATGTCTCAGCTTCCGTCCGTATAGAATCTGTACAATTTCCGGCAAAATATAGGCACAGCACTAGTGAACAAATATTTAATTTCATTATGCTGGATTTGCACAGTCAAGAAAATATAGTGTAGTACTGTTGTCTATTTTGACTCAAATCGCATCGCTGCATATGACCAGCATTTAAGAATTGAAGTAAGGTTAAATCACCAGCTGGTTTCCTTGTAGAAAAAGGAGTAATGTAATTAATAATCACGTATTAATTGGTACAAGCAGACTTTCAAACTGATTTGGAATTTGCAAAGCGCAGCGGTGCAGAACTATTTGCACAAAAAATAGGATCGATTTAGGACCAGTTTTAAATTGGGATTTAATGTGAAATATCATTTATTTTGTAAAAAGTTTTTATTATCATGAAGGGAATATTTTGTTTTTAAAATATAAACGGAAAAAGGTATAAAAATCTGAATAAATAAGATTAAAATATAAACATGAAAATAACATTTTTCAAAATTGCACAAGGCGTTTGTTCATGAAAAATAATACTGTCTTTTAAATAAAAATTAAAAATAATAAATAAAATCTCAATGTATTCCAAAAAACTATTTCCCCAACCAATGTGTCGGAGTTTATTAATTAATAACTACTCATTTTTAAAGTTACATTAAGTAAAAATACTTTAAATATCAGCCTTAAGATCAGAGAAATCAAATATCCAATTTGTCTAATGGTTTCATAATCCCATTAATTGAAAACGTCAAAAAATAAGGAAATCAGGACGAACGGAAAGAGTGAACTATAATGATATTTTCATTTTTCAGATAAAAAGGAAATTCTTTTAAATGTATTGTAATATTAATAAACGAAATTATAACAAAATGGCGAATTAAAACAAAAAAAAAAAACAAAACAAAAATTTTTCGATTTTATACTAGGTGCGAAGAAAAATTTTTCAGTCAACCACAACCCGCATTATTTCACAATCAAAAACAGTTGCAAAAAAAAAAGAAAGAATAATATCATAATTAAAATGGAAAATATTAAATTATTGCAAAACAAAAACTGATTTTTTTTTATTAATAAAAAAAAATTAACACAAAAATAAAAATTTCCCACAATTATTAAAATATAATTACTTTCTAGCTCAACACAAAATGAAATAAATAAAAATTACAAAACAACAATATTTGTCGATACAAGATTTGTATAAATAGCACTTATAGATTGAGAAAATAAAATACAAAATAATACTTATATTCAAACAAAATATTCTTATTGGACAATATTAAATCCCTGACTTAACGGCTATAATTTACAGAAAATACATACATATATGACAAAGGCAACAAAAATTTGACGTACACAATCTACTCTAATCTGAACTTGTGACAAGTTCGTTCAGCAATTTCTTCAGTGTGTTAAAGAAAACATTTGTTACATTCTTCGACAAGTTTCCCTATGACTATCATATTACTACTTACATATATGTAGCATATAATGTGATGACATTTACAAGATAAGAGACTTTGTCCTGTCTGTCCTTCCCATAAAAATTAATGTATTTATACAAATTGGTTGATGATGAACTTTGTTTCACAACGTCGCCCGATTAAAAAAATTTATACAGAGATGTTTAACAAAGATGAATTTTGATTGATTTTAAATTTTAATTTAATTTCGTTTGGATGTTGGAATCTCATGACATTATAATATTTTAAGTCGCCTAATTTTGAAGCATTAATTTGTGATTTAATAGTAGAGTTATGGAAGAATCAAATCAAATAGCTTGAGCTTCTGTTAAGACACTCATGACATTGTCTAGTCCTTTTCCCATTTTAAATTGGTTGATACACTATCGGTTGGCAACATTATAGGGCACTTTGGCTCTTGCCGATAGCTACAATTCAATGTGTCGTAACATTACTATTTTTGATTACTGAAATTTACAAAACTTTAACTAAGTTTATGGAAATATGATCTCGAAATGTTAATGAAATCTCCTAGTATAAGAGAGACATAACATTTACAATAATAAAGCAACCCTCTCGTATTAATTACTTTACTTGCATTGATAGTTTCGAAAGGATTAAAGATTTACATATTGCAGTTGCCTTAAAATTTATGATAAAATATCTTTTTTTTTTTTTTTTTTTGGAAAAATATCCTCCAAAACAACAATTCATTGATTTTTATTATTCCTCTAAAATTTCAGCAACATACATCTAAGGAAGAAATTGGTCAAGTCTACCAAGATGAAGCTAATATGGCTGCCATACTTATGAGACGTCACATGGAAACCGGTGACCTAATGATGGTAAGTGTTTATGTTTTAACATACAAAAACAAAATGTGTTGGATATTCCAAGAGTTATATGCCATGATCTCTGAAGGTCACACAATAGATACACAATTACAATTTGTTATCAAAATCAATATCAGAATCAGAATCAAAATCTTAAACTTGTTCTGGAAAACATTTAAATACAATAAATTTGCATAGAAATGAAATCAATAATAAAAATTCAGTGAAAATCTAACGAACAATTAACACAAGTGACAAGCGAAATCCACTACACTCGAAAATTCAATAACAATGCAGTTTTGCAGATTTGTTAACCGGACCGAGTTCTATTGTCTAAGAATACAATAATAAAAATATACACTTGAGCTTGTTAGTTGTGACTGCAAATTGGACACATTTCAATTTGTTTGGCCAACAAGAACGTTTTCCATCGCAGTCATTCTCAAGTATTTAGAAACTGCAACCGCGTTTCCAGTTGCATTCAAAAACAGAAATGTCCACGACCACAAAAGAACAAATCAAGAAAAAAACGTGGGTTGTCCAGCTTAAGAGCACTTGTTGTCCATTCATTCCGAATGAATGAATTCATTCTAAGTAGTTTATGTATCTTTGTATCTGTGGGCATGTGTGTTTTGTATCTCTTAAGGTAAAATTATAAAATAATTTACGGATTTAGACAATTTTGCTGATTAAGCATTAATTTACGTTTCGATTTTTGTAATGTTTCTGCAATCAAGCCAAATAGAAGCCGCCAACGACAATTTAAACTAAATTTAAAATACAAAAAAAAAACAAAATTGACCGACAAAATCATGAAAATAAAAACAATGCAACAACATAACACTAAAAAAATAAAAAAAAAATTGTCGCCTATTCAAGAAATAATAACAATAACAACAGTAAATAATTAAAACACCTTGACCAATTTTCAATGTGAAAATTGACGCCATTCAAAATAATCACAAATTGATTTCTATCGTACCACATTTAGTATTTATAGTTTACCTTAGAATTCTGGTAGTGACAACTCTCTATTTCTCTCAATTTTAATCTCTAATACTTACAATACTTTATGCTTCACCTATCCTAATTAACAGACCCAGACATAATCGACCGACCAACCAACCAACCAACTAACCACAATTTTTACCACAATTCTACTAAATATTTAATGCATTTATTGTTTTTTTGTTTGCTTATTTTCATTTTGACCGCGTGTTCGTTCTTTTTGAAGGTTACCACGAGCAGTCACAATTTTTACCTTCTTATTTAATTATTGCAACTCATTTTTTCTTTTTTCTTTTTGCCTTCTTAATATTTTTAAACCGAGATTTTTCTATGATGATTAGACGTTTTATGTCGTTTAATTATAATACAATTGGTAATTAACTTTTGAACTGGGCAGGAAGTCGATCTTATACTTTTAACACCCGATCACGTTTATTCTAAGCTTCATAGCTTTATTTCTACTTACCATATAGAAAGAAATATTTGCCTAATCAAAATCAAGACAACATAGATTAGGTATATTGGTACACATTATGTGAGCACTTATTATTTATTTATATAATTTCGTCATGGCCTCCTTTTTTAATGTAATGAACTTAAATTAGTCGAGATAATGTGAATTGAGTTAAAATGTTTCGCTCTTTAAGGCTATACTCTTATTTATCAGTAATTGGATTACAGTTAAAAATTTGTTTCATATTTTAAAAGTGTGGGATTAGTTTGTATTTATCGGTTTTGCTTATATGCGTTCTAATAATGTGACCCCATGGCATGGCATGTGCAATACATGATAGGAAAATGAAGGCTGTTTAAGGAATATCACATTTCTCATTTAAAACTCTTAACATCACATCACATCACAATGCAATGGTCCCAAATTCACCAATCATTCAATTCACTTCATTTGGTTGGAACTTAACAATCTATGCATGGCCAACAATCTGTCAGATTAACCTAAACTTGATAGACATGCAGATGGGCGAACAGATAAGTTAATACATTACACTTTGTGAGGTCTTTGTCATCAGATAATGATAATGATAATGCACGTTGCACTAGGATAAAGTGTAGACTCACAAAACTGACCCATTATAAAAAATCACATATCAAGGATTCCCCATGAACATTTCTAAATGTTTGATGAGTCTGATTTGATACTTTTTTAAAATACAGTAGTAAAATGGTATATTAAACATCACTAAAATATGCATTATTAATAATTCCTGTCATCAAAACTTCTTCTTTGTACAATTTACTGTAATACTTGATTTTATGCAAATAAATTTTATTAGAATTTGATTTCTTACTTTAGGAACATTCTATTCTTAAATACAATTATGAACTTTTAAAGAATAAAAACTGATGACTGGTTTATTTAATATCATCACATCACATTCTTTATTTTCGGTGAAGGGTATTAATGCCTTTCATTTTATATTTATAAAAACACATATTTGTCAAATAATTTATAGTTTTAAGAGAAAATTAATGAATAATATTTATTAAATATGTACAAGAAGAAATATAATACAATAATAAAAAACAAATTTTATTGATTAATATTCTTTTATAAGTTTAATTTTGTTTAAAACAAATATCCTAAAGACAAATAAGTAAAGTAAATTGTGTCTTTTTCCACCTAAGCTTTAATATACCCTTCACCCAAATAGACTTGGGTATATATGGTATAGCTAAAATTCCAGTAATCGAGAATTTCTGACTGACATGAAGACATGTCTGTGGCAAAAATCTGCTTTAAAACTGAAAGATTAGTTTACTATAGAATTATACTAAACTAATTTCAGATCAAATATCATTACAAAGTCAGCATACCCAATCATATTGTGTGAGGAAAGGGTATGAAATCGACAAAGTCACTAGTTAGAGAGAGAATCATCATGTTTGCATACATAAATTAATAGATATTAATTTCAAATTTAAAAACACTACATTCTTTTTCAATGTCACGCTTTTTTATATGGTATGTACAATATAAAAAAATATAATCAGTAATTTTGTTTTGATTGAAATTTACATAGTTTTTTTTTTCTTTTTTATTAGATAATCAATCTTTGAGTTATAAAAAAAACCTGTTCCAGAATTTAGAAAAAATAGCCTTTGACACTTCCTGGTAAAATAAAATAAAAACAAGTCTTTGTACAATAATTGAACTGACAAAAAAAGAAGAAGATTAGTAAATATAAGTATGCCAAATTCATTAATTGATTAATTCATGTAACTAAAAACTAATCAACATTTAACAACAAAGGCTTTGAATACGAAAAATAAACATTTATCACATTTGTCGGTTCGCACTTATTTCGATTAAATTGATATTAGAATAGTAACAAAAACATACAAATTTGAAACCCACATTGTCTCTGTCTTATCATGGATTGAGATATCAATATCGACTTCTTACAAAAAATCTTATCTTTTTAGGCACGAATCATATGCAATGATTTGACGACTTGAAGGGTTTATAGTCCAAATTATAATATTTAAATAAATTTTGAAGTGTTTTTTTTTTTTTGTTTGGCATTTGCAGTACAAGTTTGCTAGCTCTACCTTAATTGAGATTTATTAGTTTAGAGGTGAAATGTGCTTGCATCTCATGGCTTTGACATCACATATTTTTCCTTGCTGACAAGCTCGATTCCTTTCTGTTTAGCACTCATCTCAACATTTTATGGTTTATTTGTTTGTTTTTTTTTTCTTTTAATCATATTTTAATAGATGTGTAAATCTCTCTTGGTTGCCTCACTACCTTCAGAAGAGCCAAGCTTCTTTTTTCAAAGCGTTTATCTATCTAGCTTTGATAAACTGATGATTAGAGCTACTAATTAAGATAACTAATTACCATATGAAGCAATCATTTAAACTTAAGTAAAAAAAAAACACTGTCTACTTGGTGATGATGGTATTGTATATTTTTCTTCTAAAATACATTTGTTTAACATACAACTATGTATGCAATAAATAGATGATAGTGATGATAATGAATACTTAATTATAATTCGTTATCCAAAGCGTAACTAAAAATGAATATTGTATATTTTTCTTGTTAATCAAAATGTCATAGAAACAACTACAATAAGTAAAACAACAGAACAAAAAACAAAAATTAATATATTAATACAAATAAAATTAATCAAAACACAATAAAACAAACAACGAACCATGAGTTTCATATGAACGCAGAAGATAAGCCAAGTTTGTTTTTTTTTTAATTATTTCAAATATCAAAAAAAAAAAAGAATAAGCAACACACAACATTATAAGGTCAGTAATACCCACAACAACATTTTGTTTTTTTTTTTGTTCTGTTTTGTGTTGTGTTATTGTGTAAACCAAGAAAATGGAATAAAAGAAGAAACATTTTCATTTCAACTTTGTTTGTATCTTTTTGTGTACTCGTATGTTTTTCTTAAGTAATTTTTGGCAAAGAAAAAATTAACAAAAAATAATTTATTTATTAATAATAATTACAAGGCGCCACACAAATAAATATCCAAACGGCAATAGAGTCACAGTCCACAAAACACATAGCGAAAAGGTCAAATGAGTTTGGTAAAAAATTGTGTTCGTCATATTCAGACTTAGAGTTTGCTACTAACATAAGCACCGATCAGACCAAATGATCTTCTGTTTTGGCCAAGTGCGCGTTGTTGCCAAAAATACTTACAAAAAAAAAAAAGAAAATGTACAATAATTTTTCATTCATTCATCCTATTTTTTGTAATATTGTACTATGTGTGTCAAAATACTTGGTACATAATTTGTTTATGAGTGTAGTGCGCTTAACTTTGACCTTAAAATCGATTAACAAGTTGCATTTTAATGTTTCTAAGTAAGTAAGTAAGTAAGTAGTAGCAATTTGAAAAAGATACAAAAATAATGCCATAAGGTTCCATCAAAATTACATATTTTCTGTGATTGTTGAGTCAATCGGAAGCGCAACAATGCTACTTCTACTTCTCTGTTCACTCCATTGACAGCAAGTTGCGCAAGCGCGTGGTAGGCACAAATTCATATGCAACTTATATGGTAAAGCAGACTGACAGACATTTTTAGCAGATAATGAACAAATGAACGTCATACTGCAACATATGTACAATAATTAGCTCAATCTATACTATACTATGCTACGTTATGCTATTATAACTAAAGACTTCTTTGTCTTTTTCATCTTTGTCTTGATTGAGGTAGTAAGTAAGGTATTAAGTAAGTAGAAGTTTACTTTTGGTTAAGATCGTGGATTGTTACCTGCTGCCGGCTATTTTTAATAACTCACATACTATTGTACTACTTAAGTTAGACTCTACATATTTGGTTGGTTCCAATTGTTTTAGTGTAGTATAAGGCTTAGTGAATTGGCATCTTGGTAATGTTTAATGTTTTAAGAATAAAGTTTTTCATTATTGTTTGCAGTTGTTTTGATATCAATAAAACTATAATAAGCAATTTAATTACACTTGTCATGATTTTTTCCTTTTATATTCTATGATATCTTCGTAAATGTTTATAATACATAGGTATTTTGAAGCAAAGAATATCATGACAAACGAAGACGACGATTGCTACTACAAAACACCCGCATTAAATTGTCTTGTATCTCGATTGCAACATCAATTGCTTGGCTAACTAATTCGTTGCTTCAACTGAAATAAAAATCAAGTCAAAATCAAAATCAAAAACCGAAAGACTTAAGACACAAACTTGGCGCTTGTCGCTTGGTGCATTCAAGTCATGTGGTTAATTGGCGTCTGCAATTGCCGCAGCACTTTGATTTGGTTCGATGGTGGTGCTAAGTCATGGAAAAATTGGCACACTTACACTTACACGCACTATTTACAATAGTTTATATATATATATTGTAGTTCAATCTATCCAATATTGGATTATATAAAAAATGAAAAATCAACAAAACAAAAAAATGAGTGTAATACATGCGTACGTCCGTTTGCTTGTTGTCTGAAACTTAAACATCACACACTTGATGTTGTTAGCTGCCGCTGGGAGGTTCCGCTGTTCACCATAAATTGGGTTTACTGGATATTTGTCCATGTGCCCGTCGGACCATCTGTCCATCAGTCCATCTGTCGATTTGAGTGTCTTGTATGTACGAGTATTTGACTTTCGATAAATCGACACGTCGCTCTCTTGCTTACATGGCTCATAGCTCATGGCTCATGGCTCATGGCGTCATCATTATGCGTTACATGAACGAACTAATGCAACAGGAGTCGCGTCATATTTCATTAAGTTGATTGCTTAAATATTTATTAATATGGAAATTACTATGCAATATTGCCATGAGGTGATTTTATTGGGATTAAGCTTTACAGTTTCAAAGTGTTCCTGATATTTTCATTTCATATTTCATAACAACTGACAACTGACAAAAACTTTGAATTGACCTAAAATTATGTTAAATTTTTTTTTTTTTTTGTTTAAAGAATCTTTTTAGCATATCAAATTAAATTCCAGATGAAGGTTATAAAGATTTCCATTAATACATAAAATCAAATCTGAAATTGAAATTATAAAAGAAAAATTAACAATTCAAGTAGGCAGGCAGGCTGAGGTGATCAACTCGTCATTCATTCATTCATTCATTCATTTGAGAAGCGCGACATTTAGATGCATTTAAGAATAAATTGACCAACTTCGAAAAAGACAAGATTGGACCAACTGAAGATTATGGTATAATACATGTGTATAACTAAGTAAAGTTTGCTTGATGCTTGGCTTAAGAATTAATACTTTATTGCTTTGAGTTTCACTTGAAACAAAACAAGTTTCATCTTTGTGAGTGAACATCATCATCATCATCATCATCATCATCATCACGATCATCTTGGCTGGACCAACAACATTTTAACAAATTACAATATTATTGTATTATATTATTTAACAGCATTTGTCTGGTTGGTGGCCTTGATATTTACACAAAACGCAACGCACACAATGCATGGCATAGCATGGGGTGGCATTTTTCATTAATTTTATTTCTTAAATTTTAAAATCTTTATTTTAATTTGACATGTAAAAGATTTTCAAGAATTTAATGAATCAATGACCAAATGATGACCAACTAAAAGTGCTAACAAGCTTTGCTTCTTCTGTTTCTACTTGAAAATTCAAGTTTTTATTTTTGTTTATCCGAAAATTGCCAAATTCGAATTTTATTTCCATGAGATTTGTTTTTGGGAAAAAATTCATAAGTTAAGAAGATTCAGAGAGGATTATATTATTTCATTTTATATATATATATATTTTTTTTTTTTAAATTTTTTACTATTCATTGTTCTGTTTAAGGTTTAAATCATCTTGAGTTTAGGTCAAGATCATTGCATTGGTCTTTTATTTTCTTTAAAATGTATGTGAAAATACATAGTTCATGGTTTTCTAAGTGATAACCAACTGAATTTTCTAGACTTTGTTTACGCATAAGAATGATCATAACATTACTACTTATTAAATGGGGTACTGAATAAAACTGTAACAGAGTAAAGTAGAATATGTTTTAAAATTTATTGTTAAATTTTAGTAAAATAAAATACAATCATATATTGCAATAAATTAATTTTCAATAATATATTAAACTGTAATTGATAACATTTTTGGTAATCTCATTGTCATCAGCCCGGTTAAAAAAAAAAAGAATTCACTGGACTTACGTTCTTATTCTTCCTTTTATTGAATATAGAGGCATTCATATATCAACTATGATCTCAATTACAATAATTAGTATTATATTTTTTAGTGGAGCTAACATTTCTGGATTAGACTTAGATCTACAATATCTTCATTCTCTTGTTCAATAGTTGATGATTGATGTAGTACTTATGAATGAAAAGATGAGATTATGAAAGAATTCTCAACTGGATAGTTTCACTTTCACATCACTACTTAGTATTTTTGTGCAGTTTTCTTCATTATTCTTGTTAAGGAAGACATTATTCTATTATTCTCTTTTTTATTGAACAGTTGATAATGGATATATGAAAAGGCCAACATATAAAAGAAATCTCAATTTGGTAGTTTAACTTTTTTTGTTTTAATATATCTGATAATTAGCAACAGTGTCCAATTAGATGCAGAATCAGTGCACCACGACAACAACAAAAATTGACAATTGAGGTTTCTTGTTTTCTTATTTTCAGCATAAAAAATCATGTTAAACCGCTAATTTTGCACGATTTTTGTTTTGTTTTTTTATTTTTTTTATTTTTTGACTCTTAACCAATTTCAAATTCAATTTGGATACAAATTGTGAGTTATTGAGAGTCACTTGTGCAAAGTTTATAGTTGTTTTTATTGTATAAATAAATTTGATTTAGCGAGCGACAGGTGAACCGCAAGCAAAAATATTATAAACTGTTTTTTTTTTTTGTTTTTTGTTTTTTTTTTGAACAAAATACAATAAAAAGAAGCAAGCGAATGATGGAATAATTTACATTTGAATTGAAATGATACAAAATTTGAATTTCAAATTAAAAACTGAAGTAAAAAGTTCAAGTACAAATCGGGATGGAGCTTACATTAAAGTTAAGTCATTCGACCGAAAGAACATTAAGCAATTTAAAATACAACAAGCAAGCTAAATAAATATTCGTAACAATGATTTACCATAACAATAAATCTCAATTAACACGGTCGAAGTTCAATGCCCATGAATGCCTTAAGACTAAAGAGACTAAGAGACATGTGTGTGATATGTGATATGTGATATGTGATATTTTGACTTCTAAATTTGATTGCATTTTGAGAATTTTTTAAAAGTTGAACTGAGACAAATGCGCTCAATTTGAAAAATCTTACAATAACCGTGATGCGTAAAAGTATCTTAAAGCAAAGTATGTAGTGTAATGTTTGTGCGAGCATCTAAGTTAACAGCGAAAACAAATACAATGATAATAATAATAAAATAATAATAAATTTATGAATAGCATTTGTTTTTTAATGTTCAAGTCGCTCAAATCGAGACAAACGAGTTCAAGGGAAACACCCCAAAAGACGTCAATCACCCAAACGTAAGGAAAAAAAATAGAAAAAAAGACACAAAAACCAACACAACAGAAACAAAGATACACATGATATGTTTTAAGATTTTGTATTTCTTTATAAATTTATTTCTTTATATTGTATTTTGTTTAATAAATAAATGCGTTCAACATTTGTTTGCCATTTGATATTGCATTTGGTCAGTCAATTGGTCATTTTGGCAATTAGTAGATTTTGCTTATATTGACTTAAGTTTGTCTTGATGTTTAGTAATAGTCAATCAGTCAGTTAGTCTAATAAAATCAGTCAGTCAGTTCATTGGTAGTACATATTTACTTATATTGACTAATATAGTTAGTCAGTCAGTCGGTCGGTCAGTCAGTCAGTTAGTCAGTGTAACTTAGTGTCAGTGTAAAGTCGTTTGTAACAAAAATCTTGATTAATGCTAATTATGGCAAATGTCAGGCAACTAGGAAAAGGTTAATGACGACGATGATGACTATGATGACTATGACGAACTGATGTATGTTATACCACAGCAGTCTCAGATGATGATCACCAAAGACAAAGACTGACGCAGGAGATTTAAAGATTTATTGTACAATATTATACTTAGCATTTCCCTCAAGTCCATTAAGTTTATCTTTTCATCTTTTCTTCTCTGACTTGCAATGAAAATTCAATTAAAATTCAAATTTTATGTTATGCAAAAACAAAAAATAACAAAAATAATAATAATAATAATAATGGTGTTAATGTTGTGGTTTTTAGAGTTTTATGAAAATAATTACAAATTAATTAAGTTAGATGATGATGATGATGATGGCTATATTGGTTCATTGATGCTACATGGGATTATGTAATGATGTTTGTTTATTTATTTTTTTTTTTTTAATTATTATTAAACAAAAGGTTGAATGCAACCGATGCAATCGGTAATTAAACTTGAAAAATTGTTGCAGGTTGCATCGGAAACTATAAGATGAGTATTTGGTTTCTTTTTTACCAATCATCATTCACCTGGTAACATTTATGGGTTTTTGATTTTCTGTGTCGACAGTAGCAAGAAACATTACAACATTTTATCAAAAAATATCGAAATACCATTGGTTAAAAGAAAAATTTCCTTTTATGGCTTTTCATTATATTTTTATTATTTTTTGTGTTTTTTATTTTCAAAAATAAAAGATTCAATTTTACCGTTGTCAAAGCCAAATTGACCAAATCTTTAATGTGAGTGCGATGAAAAACTTGACAGGTTTTTCTCTTAACAAATTTTGGTCAACTTACTTTCATTTGTTTCATTTTCATTTTCATTTTTCTCTTGTCATTTCCGCACTTTCATTTGCTCAACTTTACAATTTCAATGACTTTGATTTATGTGTGTTTCGGTAACCCAATTCCTTGATAGATGACGGACGGACGGACGGACGGACTATTCATTATAATCTTTATGGTCATTTAATTGACATTCTTTCTTGCCAATGAAAGTCAATGTAAATCCTCTAAGTAAAGGAAAGAAAGTAGTACAATACATATAATATTTCTCCATTTACCATATTAGAAATCATATGAATAGCAGAGCATAAGTATTTGGAACTATCAATTTAGGCAAAATATCCATTTTTCTTTTACTTCATCATCATACCATCATAAGTATTATCATATTGATCAATTGACCCTAGGAAAATAACTCCATTAATTTTGGTAAATGTTGCCAAAATATGAATGGTTACCTTTTTAAAATATTCCAATAAATTGATTACTATGTCATTAAATTTGAAATATCTTTTTAAATTTTCAGTAAACGGCAAAGAAATTGTGTAAAATCCTTTTTTATTTTTATTGGACATGAAAGTATATAGAGTACATTAATTCCGATTAATAATGAAAAAGACTGACTGATGTGCTCCTCTGCTAGCCCGGCAGGGTGTCAATCTTTTACCAAAATTTTGAATAACTTGTTTGCATAATGAAGATTCAATTAGAGATGATGTCTTGATCAGTTTGATGAGAAACCACATAAGATAAAGTTCAATGGTGTTAAATCGAATGATCTTGGTGGCCAATTCATATCTGTTTTTCTAAAAATAATTTCATTATTCAAGTTAATAATTAGCTTAATAAAGTTTTATGTATACATCGATGTAAGATGGGAAAAAAAAATGAAGGCAAACTTAAGAAGATACCTCAAATTTGAGTACCCGATGCTATAGATGCTATAGCTAATAGATATTGTACGATTATACAAGTACAAGGAGGTATATTGAATTCAAGAAATGTCAAGTAAAAATTTACATAAGAAGAATTAAAGGTTGACCTATTTGTTTGATTTATTTGATTTTATCAATTGTATGTAACTACTTTAGTAATTTCCTATTTGAATTTCTAGTTTGCTCACAGAAGACATAAGGTACCATGTGCTACATATTGTAGTATATTGATTCAGTCTTCAGCATTGCTACTAACAGTAGAAAGATACTAATAAATCTCTAACCATAATGTGAGATAGACAAACTTAAACCAATTCATCTTATCCCAATGATCAATGATCTAATTTTCTTTTCAACTTTATATGATAAATACTTACTATGGTAATGTCAGACAAAAGGTTAACGATGATGTCTATGACTGTGTTCTTTTTTTTTTGTTTAATTTTTTATCTTCTTTATTAAACTTTTGATGAGTGCAAATTTGAGTTCAGATCATGATAAATAATCATTCAATCAAATTTGATAGTCAGGTCAACTTCATTAAGCTCAAGTGAAGCAGTTTAATTATTGGATCTGTCAATCGGTAATCTGTCATTATATAATTGTTGGTCGGTAGGTCTTTATTATTTTTCATTATCTTCTTTTTTATTTTTTATTTATTTACTAACACAATAATACACCTCACAATAAAACTCACTCTCCGCTCTTCAATGCTGCGAATTGACCATGAAAAGTACTATTACTAGTATTTCGCAAATAAAAGAAGATAAAGAAAAATTATTAAAACAAAAAGAAAAGAAAAGCAAAATATTGAGATTTATTTATTGAACGATTTATTGTAAATGTCAATGCGGGTGGCCTAAATACAATAAATTTCATAATGGGCAAAATGTTATTGTATTTACTTATAAAATAAAAATAACTAACAAATTTTTGTTTTTTGTTTGTTTATTGTGCAATCAAGTTTAAGGCAAGTTCGTGTCTTAAAAGTCTTTCGTTTACTTTAGTTCATCAAGAAAAAATTAATATAAAATGAAATCATGCATAAAAAAAATAATAATAATAATGCATTTCAAATTGAGGAATCTTAATATTCAGTGGATGTATGAATATATCTTAAGATTAAAAGTTATTTAACACTTTTAACACTCTGCACTTTTATTAAATATTGTGGTAAGTGTTACTTAATACATAATTCTCATACAAATTGCAAGAAAATGCATACTCGTATTAAGATAAAATATTGTAGTAGAGAGATAAAATAGTAAAGGAGTAAAAGTAAATTGTTATAAAAATCACACCTCCTTTTCACATGGCAGACGACAAGTCCAGAGTATTTTCATTTTATACTTGTATTATATTAAACTATATACTTAGTAGCTTAAAATCAGTCAGTCCATCAGTCCGTCAGTCAGTCAGTCTCTTAGTTAGTCAGTCAGTCTTTCTGTCTGATCCTGTGTTGTGTTGTGTTGTCTTGTCTTAGTTAACATATATGAATGTATGACGATAGCTTTGGCGGTAGCATACCCCAATATCTTAAATCTTTACTACCGAAACCTAACGACGTACGACCGGGTTTGGTCTGGTTGCATTTGTTGGCGCCTCGCTACATGACAGATCTGTGTTTATAGTGGAAACACAGTGTGGCAGTGGCACTAGACTTAAAGCGCAATAAGATACTAAGTATTGATATTGTTGTTGTTGTTGTTATTGTTGTCATATAACACATGTTGATAATGTTGTTGCTGTTATTATTATGGTTGCCTGTTGTCTAAACATTTCTTGTCAATATTTGGCGATCTTTACGCATGCACCCAAACACAGAAGCACCAAGCAAACAAACTTGATTGGAACAAAGAAAGAAAGGACTCTCATTTGGAATTCAATTAACTTTATTAATATTAAAACAAACAAGAAATCTTTTACGATTGAACCAATTAGTACAAAAAGAGAAAACTCCAATAAATTCCAGTAGCACATTGAATCTCGCCCCCAAAGAGAAAAAAAAACACTTAAGTGAAAATGGTTTCTTAATTGGTTCACTGATAAAAAGAACGTGCAGGAGAGCATAAGGTAGTCGTCGACGTCCATGTCCATGTCCATGTCGATATCCATATCCAAGTTATAGACATCATTATTGCTCCGGTTGGTGTTGCTGTAGTTCAGTTCAGTTTTAGCCTGTTTCTGTGTGTTGCTTCATTTTTAGACTACTAAGTATACTAAGTATATAGACTTGGATTTGCTTCATAGCGTTTGTCTTCGTGGATACTTTGTAGTTTGTTTATGGTTTTGCCTTACTTTGGTTTAGTAAAATTAAAAATGAAAATACTCAAAAAATGGAAAAATTATGCATGTCTATTGATTTTTAATAAGTGTTACGTAGCTTTTTATGTATCTCGTACACTATGTGGCATGTGGCATGGAGCATGCATGATGCAAGTTGCAACTTGCGATCGTATTAGTCTGATAGTTATGCATATATACTATACAAGTATATAGCCTCTGAGCAGGCGGTGTTGCGGGCAATGCTATAGCAATGGGTTGGAGTAAGTTGAGTAAGCCAAAAATTACTTTTATGCTAATTTTTATATTTTAATAAATAAAATACATTTCCTAAACTAAATCACGCTTTACAAGTTGAGCGAGCGTAACACACAGACAGATGATATGCAATAATATAATACCTAAGTATATTTATTGTATATTCGCAATTGGCTGCCTATTTACCGACCCTCGTACACAGTCATATGTGATGTACCTCTATAAAGATGAAGTTACATTTATAATTGTATTAAAATGGTCACTAAATTTGAATTTAAATTGAATCAAGGAGATATGTATAGATTTTTGTTTTTTTTTTTTTTTAAATGATTTCTTACTTTTATTTTTATTAAAATGGCCTTGTCACTGAAGTAGTTTTCCTCTGAGATGTTTGCAATAGCTAAATTACTTGTACAAGAGTATTGAAGGTGTTAATGATAATTGAAATTTGTTTCTTTATAGAATTCAATTTATTCCAATATAAACTCAATAAATGTATATTTTATTCAAAATTAAAATCAAGATAAGAACAAAACTTGCTTTTATCAGAATTGTAATTACAATCATTAAGGTAAATAGTAACCATACTAGTGATACTCGTCTATAATAGAATGAAACTAAAGAATAAATAAGAATAAAGCAATTAAACTAACAAAAACAAATTCAAGAAAAACAAGAAAGAAATCTACTTAACAAAGACAAAAAAATCGCAATGCAAATTTGTATAACAAACAAAAAAAAAAACAAAAAACAAATGCGAAATAAATAAAAAATAAATGAAGTGAAAATAATTTTTGATTTTTATTAAAAGTGAAAGTTTCACAAATGCAAACTGAAATGAAATTTATTTATTAACATAAAAACAACAAATAACTAAATATAATCAAAACTACTGATTTTGGAATTGTTTTTTGATTAATTTTTCTTTAATTGGACATTAATAAAAAAAAAAACTACTAGAATTATTGTAAATATATTTCAGCTTAAGATTTACTGAACAATCACCAGCTTCATTTCTTTGAGGTAATCCTCAGCCTTCTCAAAGTTTTAATTAACCCATCGATGGGAATCTTTTCTTTAAAAACTATACAACCATCGACGGGTATCTCTACTTCAACAATAATTCATCGGAGTTGCTCATTTCTTTTTTTCCACAAGTTGCTCATTTCAAGGACACGCTGCACATCAGTCAGCACCTTGACAACCAACATTTGACGTTCTTGTGATTTGTCTTAACAATATGTTCAATACAAATTGAGCTTTAAATCTTTTAAATTTTTATACATTCAATTCAAACAATAATCACAAATCATTTTGTGAAGCTTTGATTCATATTTTAAGAAACAAACTGCCTACTTTCTATAGTCATTGATCTAGAACATTTCGGAACTATACCCCTCCTAAGCAGAGAGAGCACAATCAACCAACTGTGTAGAGCTTTGGTCAAAGTTACCCTCAAGACTCCCTGTTAAGGTTTATTTAGATGAACAAAACCGATGCATTCTACTACTTGTAATATTTAACAAACATCATAGAAAAAACTAATTATAATAACGCCATCAATTGAATGGACTGAGTACAAAGGGTATTAAAAGAGACAACTACTCTACTACTACTTGCACTAATTAAATCATGGCAAACTGCATGCATTTATTCATTCATTCATTCAATCAATTCTTAGACAGAACTCATGTGGTCAAGTGTAATTAAAATATTAAACGCAAGTAAAGGAACTAAATGTATGTACATAGAGAAAGAGGGAAAAGTTGATTGATTGTAAATCTATTTATCTTCAGATTTATCTAGTAATTGCCATAAATTGATATTGAGCTACCACCGTGGGTCGTTCTATCGTATGTACATATGTATGTATGTACAGTACAATAGCTCAAGAACATTTTACGATAAATGTTTCCAAAACACGAAGGCACATTCTCAATATAGGGAAATCTTATTGTAAAACTTATGAGTCTACAAAACTATTATTTTGCATATGTGGTAAACATGATTACGATTTGGATTTCTAAACTAGTAGAATTAATGTTATGCTATTGTTAATTTATTAAGGGGTTACGATACAAGTAGAATGAATTCTCAATTTAGTCTTGCAAATAATTAAAATTGATTTATTTAAATGAATTTTAGTTATGATTTAATTTGGTTTGGTTTGGTTTCATTATGACGCAGTTTATTTGATTTGATTGATTCATTAAATGGCCTAAAGTCGTAATAATAAATTAAAATGTATTGTATATTGTATAAAATAAATTAAATTTAAATTTCAAACTAGATGGGGGCATTCGAAAGCACCTGTGAGTAATTGTTAATATCATATACTAAAAACAATAGATAAACATAAACAATTTTGCACGCATTATAAAATTATTAACTATTTTATTATACATTATGCAGGTTAATCATTTTGAATAAAATTTCATTTACAATAGTTCAAATTGACCTTGGATGGATGTGAGAAGAGACAGTCGTTATCATTGTTGGGTTGTTCGGGGCTTTTAAATTTCATCGACCTTAATTCATATGATGTATTTTGTAACTAATTTACATTTATATTTTTACCCTTTCCATCCTGACTTTCTAAAATGTTGTGGATGAGTGATAAATGACCCGACCTTGTACTAAAATGTTTGTTGTCATTTATTTAATCTTCAAGGTTGCTTTGGAAAATTCTAATAAGCTTAACTTTTGAATCTACTACTACTGTTCTAATCCAAAATTATTGTAATTTAGTTTATAGTAGTATTGTATAAAGAAAGACGACTCTCTTGAAACTTTAATTTATTATGATTGAGTAATATTTTTACTTGAATCAGTGGAACATGGCCCTGAATATGTTTTTGACTACTAGTTAAACCAGTTAGGATTCAATACAATTTTGGTTAATTCCTACATACGATATACTCCTACCTTAGATGATGTCTGGTTGCCTGTTTAAATGTTTGCGCTTAATTGAAATTATATGTTAAAGCAAAGACTTAGGCAACAAACTTGCCTTATTACACCTACTTATGATAAGTTACAATAGTATGATAGTTGTTGATCTTATCCACTTTTTTGAGAAGACATAAAATACTTTAATGTCACCAAAAACCAATGAAAATACCATCAAATGCCATCAGCACCGGCACAGTGCATGAGTTCAATGTCTCCACAAAGAGAATGAGACTTACTTATGTAGTATCTTACTATGTTTTGGATGCCATGGATCCTCTACCAGGCAATAAACAAAATTTTTGGTTTTATTTTAACTAAGTTTTTGCAACAAATTAGCGTTTTGTCGCATGCAACAATTGTGACTTGTGGCTATGATTGGTGACTTATGACAAGTTGCAACAAACTACTTAACGACAACAAATTGTTTTGTTGCCTTTTAATGTTTCGACCATTGATTATCATTTGACATTTCAATACTCTTGTGCATATAATGATGAATGTCACAGATACATACAATAAAAAGGTGCGTACCACATTGCGTATACTTAATAATATTTTGAATCACTTGCCACATTAATGAGATTATCAATTCACGATCTTTCTTTTTAAGGCAAAATCAAAATAAAAATGATTAAACAAAATATCCAAAAAAAAAAAAAAAATAAATAAAATAATAATAATAAAAAACTTATATAATCAACATGATTGTTATATTTTTCGTTACCGAATTTGTTATCGCATATTGATTACATTTTCGTTACATGTACAATAACAACAGCAACAACAACAACAACAACTACATGTAAACATGATAGTTTCTTATTTCATAGTAGATAAAGTCACCTGAAGGCTTTTGTGCTGATCAAAATCAAGTCAGTTTAAAAGCGCAAGCTCAACACCTGAAAGACTGAGCGACTGAAACCAAATTGAAATTGAAATTAAAATCGGCCAACAAGCACAACTTCAACTTTCGGCCAATGGCGGGTGTAACCCAATTTCCGCAATGCTAACATTAAGTTAGCCTCATTCACTTCACATCACTTCAATTTACTCACTGACTGACTGACTGACTGACTGACTGACTCACTTACCACACTCTTCCCATTATCTATATTATTGTTCAAATCAAAAACCAAAATGAGAAAAATCTATGGTATCTATTACACATTTCAGTTCAGTTCAATTGAGTTTATTGGAATGAATGAATGGAGTTGCCTGTAGGGGTGTCAGTAAATACTTTGATGGCACACCCCAAAACTAATCAAAACTAAACTAAAATTTATACTGATTGATTTCTTATGTTGTAATTAAATCGATATAATTTCATAAAAATACAAAAAGTCTTACATTAAATCATGAACTGATTTGCTAATAAAATGAAATTAATATCAAATATGTACAAAATGCCATTAGAGAAACTTTTTCTTTGTTGAATCTATGAGATCCCCTCTCTCTCTGTCTTCTTTCAAAATCAATTCAATCAAAAGTGAAGTCAATTTGAATGGGACTAGCCAAACTTTAGTTAGAACCAGTCTAATATTGTCATAATTAAGCTATTGACATTAAATAATTGTCATGGGGTTTATGTAGGCTTATAAACAAACAGGAAAACTTTACACAACTCATTTGTATCTCAGAACTACTACACGCAGTTTGTTTATGTTCCTTTTGAAGTTTTGGGTGATTATTTTTGTTGTTTAGCTTAAACACACCCAATAAAATAAAATCAACATTAAAAACTTAAATTTATTTCTTTATTTCAATTTTAAGTTGATTTTCTACATGTCATTTGAATGACTATTTGCCAATGCGGAAAACAAACAAGCAAACAAGCAAAAATGTGTTTTACTCAAGTCTAAAATTTATAGACTCGCAAAAGCCTAAATAAGTATGAAGTTTAGTAGTTGTCTAGTGAAGAATTAACAGCATCCACCACCCAAGACAAAAAAAAAAAAACACCGAAGAAACCGCAAAAAGAATTGGCAAATAGATATAGCAAAAACTTATGTCGTCGCATTTCATTAAGATACACTTTGTCGTACTACAAGAGAAACAAACTTAACTTAAAAAACACTTAAAAAAAAAAAACATTCGCATAAATTAATGATACTCATATACAAAATACAAAAAATATCGTAAAATAAAGCACCAAAAATCACGATCTCAATGAGATAAAGTCTAATGTTTGGCGCTGGAAAATTAATGAGTTGCTAATTTAGGTGAAAGGCCGCGCTACACTAAGGAATATTGTATGTACTCCAACATGAATAGGCTTACTTACTACTTACTTACTTCAATGGGTTCCAATCGATAGGAGTAAAAAATAAATCAATTTTGGTTAAAATATAAAAATTGTATTGTATCAGATAAACTCTATAATTTTATGCTTTTGTACACTATTCGATCAACCGATCTAATGTTCTTGCACGCATGAGATCGTGGTGAAGAGGGACTGTTGTAAAATGCTGAACAATGGTTTGATGGTGGTTATAAGGTGGCTCACATTCAATTGAGAAACAAGCTTTAATCCGATTCAATTGTATACATGCAATTTTGTGAGTATTCACATGCTTCAAAGAATTTTGTGGTTTTCCAAGTGACCTCTCCAAACGGCCAGACTATCTTGCCTTTAAGAGTTCACTACTCGATTGCTTGATCTCCCAGCAACATCGAGTAAATGAAAAATATCTATAAGTGAACTAATTTTTATGCTTCTATGCTAATCTGGATTTAATATCTAAATTCAAAATGTAGAAATTATTGATATGGATAATTTAAATAACTTAAAACCTGTTGCTGTTAATGTTAACTATATGTACCTTCGATAAGGTCTGTATTGAGGAGCTACTGCATAAAATCAAACTTTCCTTTTCTGTTGTTGTCAGAGACAAAATGTCCATCATCAGGCTTATGAGAGCCGGAGTCTTGAAAAACATCGTACTCGCTCCGGACCCCTACTCCTTCTACATATCCGACATGCCCACCACGAGCGACGACCAAGCGTTCATCGCTATCCACGCATGTGAGACGGCAATCCTATACAACATTGGTTCACCGAATGAAGCGACGAAGAAAATTAACAGTTACCGTTTTTTTTTTTGTATTTATTATTTATTTAGAATCTATCAAGCAGTATGCAGATAATATAATAAAAGTACATATTATCTTAAATTATCTTGAGGTTTGATTATGTAGAATAACGATTAGGTGACTGTTTGAAGCGAGAGAAAATCCATAGCGCTTTAGTCTATGGAGCACTGTGTTCAGCTTCTGAAGCATCCCCCTATTGGCGTCCACCCTCACCCTCTGCTCAAAAATACAAAGACTAAAAAGACTAAACCGATTCGATATCTCTCTCAGAAGGAAGTAACAGCCTTCTCAGCATTTTGCCTTAACAGCTCAATATTAATTCTAAACTTTACCTTCAACAACAAAGTCTCAACCAGTACACACCTTATTATTCTTTTAATTATAAAAATGTGTTCTGCAGTTAGCGTTTAAGAAATAAAATTAATAATACGGAAAAAAAAAGATATGTAAGTGATAATTTATGATAAAATATTATATGAATAAAGATTTAGTTTCATTTTGATAGATTTAAGATAATGACAAACATAAAATTAAAATATATCATAGAATAAAGGTCATTTAAAATTCCAGTTAAATTATTTACGATTGAAGATGATGAAGAAGATAAGTTTTTAAGTTGAATTTGATGAGAGTGAAAGAAAAAGTCATTGAATCTATGTACGAGTATTGTAATATGTCTCTGTATGGTTATGTATTTTTCTAAATTGGTTTTATGAACCTGAACTATAAACTTTGAAAACTTATTATTTAATCAATGTTGAGCTGCATCTTTTGTAACTTTACTTTTCAATTTATCAGCTAATCAATCATTAATTCATTAACACATTGATTATACGAAAGACATTGACAACGAAATTTTTTTTATATCATAAATTTACATGTGACTCCAATCAGAAAAAAGCCATAAAAAATCATTTGAAATAAAACCAGATTCATTCATATACATATGTACATACATATGATACTTGTATCTGACCTTCAGACCTTCACTTTGCCTCCGACTTCAAAGTGAGACACAAAGTGCAAGGATTACTTATACTTATTTGCAATCAAATCTTAGCTAAAGCAAAGCAATCCAAAGACATGACTTTGACAGAATTTAACTTTATGTTAAATTATTATTAAACGACAAATAAGCAAATTTTAGAATGCATTTGCGGTGACATTAAAAAGATCACAAAACAACAAAAACACAAAATTAGAAACCTATTCACATTGAACTTGTTTCGAAAAATATCTCAATACGCAAAAAATGCAAACAAACATCCAAACATCCAAAATCAAATGCAAAGCTAAGCCTCTCATAACTGCCAAAACACATTTAGCAAGTCACTAATCAGGCTGAAATGCAGTCAGTCGTCAATAAAAATCAAATTATAACCAAAAAGAATCTGCGTCAAGAACAAGAACAAGTACAAGTACAAGTACAAGAACACGCACTATAACAACCATTAGGCAGGCGACAAGAATCGAAAAGATACATTTGTATCTAACGCCGCCAAGCGAATTAATAACGATTAATCGCTATAATTTTATACGAGTATCTTTGGTTTTTCTTTTATTTTTTCTTCATCATAAGTATTCTAATAAAGATTCTTGTTAGTGATCGTACGTAGTTGGTTGGTTGGTTGGTCTTGGTCCATGGCTATGGCGCTGCGCCTACAATTCTTGCTCTAGAATTAATACAAATAATATTTGACCATGGGCGTAGTCGCCATAATCGCCCTCTGCTGCCGTCATGGCGATTTGTCGGTTGATCTGTCGGTCGGTCGGTCATTCAATTGGTCATTCTTTGCCATTAAGTATAAATATTCATTCATTCTTTCTTAGGCTCGAGGCGTTCGCCGGTCACCTCTGTGCATTGAGGCGGGTTCTATAGTTGGACCAAGAACTGCTTTACTATGTAAACAAACTGTTAACACACGCGGTTAGTTGTTTGTACTTGTTTTTGTAAAATATATTGAACAACGATCTTAAGTGGCGATTAGATTTAACCTTGACCAAGATGATAACCAAAAAGAATTAAAAACACAAAAAAAAAAAAAAGAAAGAGAAAAAATGATCAATAAGAACATATGTAACAACTATGGCTAACTTGCTCCATGGTTGCACAAAGACTTCAAGTAGTAGAAGAACTTATAGATCTTAAGTGTGTTTTGTTTTCTTTGGTTGCATTTCAAGGTTCATTTAATTCTATTCTGGTACACAATATGAGGTGCGAACAGGTTGTTTCAAGAATGTTAATTATTATTGAGAACAATGTGAAATTAAATTAATTAAAACACCTTTTTGCTTATTGTAATTAAAGTTTGGCAATTATCAGAATTTTTATATTCTATTGTATGTATTTATTGCTGTAAATCACAAATACTGCCATTATACAATTCAGACCTTACAAGAAATTCATCACACAATCCACATCTAAAAGAACTGAAAATGTATAGTTAGAATGATAAGCAAGAGACCTAGAAATAAAAAAAAAAAAAAAACTTTGAACATTTCGTATGTTTATGATATATCTACTGTGTTATGGCATAATTATTTGATTTCATTTCCATGCGAAGCAATAAAACCAACCATATTAACTTTTCCTTGCATACAGAGCCTTCATTTATATTATTTGTTACTATGACATCAATCATTAGATGTTTCTAAAAACTTTGACTTACCTATATTTAATTTCTCTGAAAATACATAAAAAAAAATTAAAAATAAAATATAAAACTATTCAAAATAGACTCCTTTCAATGAGAAAAGTACAAAAGAATCGGAACACATGTCATGAATCATGCTGATGAATCTCAGTGCTGTTTGAGAGGTCATTGCATGCTCAAAAACATCTGCAATAAATGGGGTATTGCCTTGATCTAGTTGAAGAATCTGCAGAGAAATTGGCGATCCCTCGGGAGTGAGAGTCTTTCCTATACAATACATATATAAATTGTTATTTAATGCAAGTCACACAAAGGTCCTTTGAATGGAACATTCTTTATCATACCTTTCAGGTTACATTGTGTATTATCCTAATAATAATCAAAACATGTGACTTAGATGTAAACATTACTTGAGGATTGCATTTCTTAGTCTCCTCTCATGTATCTTTAAATTACACTCAGAGCAAATCATTGTTGCATTTTTGACTGCATATTTATAATGTTAATCAATATCATGAAACTGAAATTTTCAAGGTTTCTATCGCGACTCAACTTCCAACTCAAAACTTTCGAAAAATTTTCTTTTTTTTTTTTATAATTAAAATCAAATCTGAAAAAATAATAATAATTAACAGCTAAAACACGCTGCACTATCTTACATAATATGTTAACAATCTTTTAATTTCTTATATTATTTTCGATCCTAATAAAGCATATGGAAAAGATAAAGTTCACCGAACGACACACACACACACACACCATAAATTATATTAAACCATAAATAACCAAAAAAATATATACCTAAAATCTCAGCAAAGTAACCAAAAAACAAACACAAATTAACATTAAATAAAAATTTACTTACAATAGAAATTAACACCTTGCGAAGCGTCAAAAAACAAACAACAACTACAACATATACAACTCTATAAAAGTATCTTTGTATCTATGTATCTACACTAATAATAATAGCAGCTGTTGGTGCACATGTGTAAAAATACCAGCAGTAACAACAACAACAAATACCACAAATATCAAATACCAAAAATAAGAAAAATTGTTAGTTTCGTTTGTAATTTCGGAAATTAGCATAATTTGTGCAAAATCATGACACGCAGCGGAGTTAGGAGGAGTCTGTCTTTTCTGTCTTTTGTCTCTCTTCGTCTGTCTGTCTGAATGAATGTTCATTCATTTGTGGTTAAATGAGTTGCTAGTGGCTGACTGACTTTGGTAGTCATTGAATTATTGAAAACTTAAACAATGGCAACCAACCAAAAGTACCAGCAGCAGCTGTCAGTGCGACAATAACTTGAGCTAAAGGCAAACAATCAGTCGGTTATGGAAATTGTTGTTGATATTGCTGATTGCTCATGATGGTGATGATGATGATAGAAAGATATGAAAATACACAGAAAAACTAAGTAAGAGAGAAGGAGGTAAAACTAAACAAAACTTCTAAAAAAAAAAAACATTGTTTATTTAACAGTAGACGCACACACTCGAGTGGCATTAAAATAACTTCATTGGCTTGATACAACATTTATTAACACAAAACCAAATTATAGAAAAGAAAATAAATATACTTACCACATACTTACAATTTATAAATTTATATTGTCGAAGATTTTGAAGTTCTATAGTGAGTAAATATTTAAGTTAGCAAATCAAAATGAAAATCTTCAATTGAAAAGAAATCAAATATTTTTTACAAATTAAATTAAATTTCTTTGCCCGTTAAATTCTTTATTATCTGAACACAAGTCGACTCAGCAAGGACACAGATGATAAATCAATATTACTATTAATATAATTCTAAGCATCTTTTATTTAGCAATTTAAAAATAATAATAATCTCTTAGTTAACGATGAAGACAATTTCTTGGGTGGGACAAACTAGTAAATGAACGACTTTTTATATAAAACCAACAATAACTTAGCCCATCTTAATTGATTTATTTAATGGCAGTTTCAAAATACTCTGTAGTTTCGTATTACAATATAAAGAGACATTCAATTTATCTAGCATATAAATTGGTCTGAAAATACAATTAAGACACCCACTATCTGTTCCAAGATGAAAAGAACTTTGCCTTTGAGTCTTCAAACCTACTTACTGCCCAAGGAGAAGGGTGTTAAACCCATTATTGTAAATAATTAATGCATTGATCTGAGTTACTGATTGTCATAAACTACAATACTTACAGAGATGGATCCAATCTGCAGATGATACAAGGTGGTACTATGTGCCAATGATGACCCAACAAAAACAAAAATTGGTGCTTTGTTGAAATCGCTTAGTTGGTCCTATTCACCTTTGTTCCTTTTATTCGAATTATGTTTACCAATTTCAAAATACCCACTTCTATTATTCAGTTTGTGAAAGGTACAAATAGTAATTCAATTAATATCATAAACCATTTTAAGCTTCCGTATTTCGCTTCAAATAATTTTAAAAAAATTTTCAATAAAATTAAATTAATTTCCATTATTTTTCTTTTTATGTTGATCCAAATAATAATTAAGAGTCATTTGTAAACAACAATAAACAAAATATTGTATACAACCACACATAAATATGTAGTAATAGTGATAGTAACAACAATAAACAATAATTAACTAAAGTCACAATAGAGCAAAAAGAGTTTATAGTAAGTATCTCGATACAATATTGTATGACGAATATGCTTAATCATGCGCGAAGTACAAATGTTGTTTCTGAATGCTTCAATGGTACAGCATAAAAAAAAGATACAAATTAATTAAGATCAAATGGATATTGTTATGAATTGAAATTCATTTCAACTTATTTCGATAATTAAATAATAAAATTCGAATACATTTTTCTTATCAATCCAGACCAGAGATTCTTGATGGAAGTTCAAGTAACTTTGAATCAACCAAACAAGATATAAGTAATTTTGTTTTATTGATACAATTTTCTTTAATAATCAAACACCTTCTCCATATTTGTTGTGACCCAGACTCGTGACAAACTTAAAATAATTTTTTTTTTTTTTTCTCATCTTCATATAATAATTTGCCTATTATTTTACGTTTTTTTTTTTCTTTTCTTTTGTCTATTCCAGGAGGGCAGCATCGGTCACGATATAATCATAAAACCATTGCCGCATGAACTTAGCCCGAATCAAGATGAAGTACATCATGTTGTTTATAAACGTGAGGCTGCGCCTTCAGATCATTTGAGTGATTTCGGTAAGTTGTCTGTACCCATACCTTTTGTATATAGTACTATAATTATAAGCTGACATAAGGGAAAATATAAAAGCAAAAGAGAGATAGAGAAGAAACCTCATCTATCTTAATGGGCGCATTGAACTAGAAATGTGAAACTGAAATTGTCTTTCTGCCTTCTTGAAGAACTATGAGTACAAAAACTTTGTTATTTCTCCTCCTACCTTGCTTCAAGATTAAGTAGCTGATAAAGAAGAAGAAGTTAACAAAATGACTCATCAGTGGTTCTTAAACTTATGTGGTTTGAGGAAACCCAGGCGTTCCTCAAACCAACAGATTAAAAACCTCTGGATTACGTCACTAGCAGAAGAAGACTACTTAATTTCCAACTCAGTAAATCCAAGTATGATTATTTTGCACTTAACGCAGCGTCTTGAAAGCCTTCAAAGCAGTCATTGAACGCTATAAAAACCCAAAATATTCTTATACTATTTGTAAATATTTTTCGAAAATCACTTATAAGGATATAAAACACAGTTGTTGTATTAACAAAAATCTCTTAATTTTTGCTTTTGTTGATAAGAAAATGAAATCAACGAAATTTATTTCATAATAAAAATTATACAAGTTGAATTTTATGGAAAACAGCAAGGGAAACATGATTTTATTTATTGTTAATAATATTTAAATTACATTTTAAATTGTATTTTATAAGAGCTACCGATTTTTAAGGAATTTTTATTAGTGAAGATCGGAAATTTCCGATTCTTAAATAAACAAAAATGTTTTTTATTAATTTTATTTTTGTTAAAATTGAATTAAAAATGAATGAAAAAAAACATAATAAATGTTTTCAGCTTTTATGGAACCCGATGATTTGGCAACAAATGAGAAACTCGAACGCCTACAGAGTCGTCAACGTCGCAGCAGCGGCTTCAAAGACTTTGAAGATCTCACTGATGATGATGAGGGAGCGCTTAATGGTGATGCCGATGAAGTTGAATTTGGTGAAGCCACAGCAGAATCACGTAGACGTTCGCGTCGTCAGGCCCCGTACATAATTTATCCTGAAGTTTTGGTGATTATCGATTATGACGGTTATCGGTTGCATGGCGGAGATAATTTACAGGTGCGTTTATCAAGTCATCACTCTGAATACTATATTCTTTCTATTTTTCTATTCGCATTTCCTTTAATCAGGTGAAACGTTACTTCATATCATTTTGGAACGGCGTCGATTTGCGTTATCGCTTGCTTAAAGGTCCCAGAATTCGCATTAGCATTGCCGGCATAATTATCTCACGGGTAAGTGTGCTTTCATAACAAATAAGTCATTGCCTAATAAGTCCACACCCAATTCAACATCCACACTATGAGTGTGTGTTTTCATTCTTCGCTAATTGAGTAATTTTTTGTGAAAGACAAATAAGACAAATGTCCTGCCCTGTGGTCTTACGAGTTAATATCTTAAGGCGGCGGCAGTGGTGGCCGCAACATGCCAAATAGTCATGCACTTTACTCGATAGACTCGATCAACTATCACCATGAGCCCCAATCAATGCAAATAGAGTAGTAGGTAACACAAAAAGACAAAATGTGAACAATAAAAGACGAGAAAGACGATTAAGACGAGAAAGAAAAAATCGTTTGTCACGATTTTATGGATTAGTGAATTTTTGTTTCCAAGAGAATCGAGTTGTAGCAAATCAGTTTAGGTTTTACCGACTACGCAGTTTGAACATAATGACAAAAGAGGGAAAAAAAACTCCCCAGACTTCAAGTGATTGTACAAATTTTTGGAACAAATCTCTATGTACCAAAAAAATATAAAAATAAAAAGCAACAAAAAGAGAAAAAAACACAACAAAAATTTTGATTTTTGCAATTAATTAATTTGGCACGCGCTTCTGTCTACTGATTGGCAACCCCTGCTGTGTGTGTATTTTTTAAGCAAAACAAAAGACTTAAACAACAAACTTGGTACTATAAGGAGATCGATTTATAAACCAAGGAAAATAACAGAAATCTACTAAAAATTGCATAACATCAACATCATTATTTTTCTTGAATTGTTTTTTCTCATTTTTTTTTGTTTGTTTGTATTTATTTTTTGACAAGAAACATAAAAATGCAACCGAGACATTTTCATGTCAAACTTTCTCACACAAATCAAGTGCAGTCAAGGAAGACATTTTTCGATTTGAACTAAAAAACAATTCACAAAATCAAAATAAAAATAAAAACTGCACCAAAATAGCAAAAAGAAAAAAAAGCATCAAGGAAAAATAAAAATAATGTGCCGCTTAACTTGGGAAATGAAGAAAAAATCAAAAGACTCACGAAAGTTGAAAATTAGCTCAAATTCACATGTGAATGAGAAACTCAAGTGAACCAATGCAAAGGCACCTGTGCAATAAAAGATTCAACTTACTTACTACAAGGTAACCCATAACCCATGTGAGATTAAGAGAGGGGAAAGAAAGGAGAGAATCCCATAAACAACAATCCCAGTAATAATAATCACTGTTAACTATCAGAGAAGCTGCCAAGTTATTCAACATTTTTCCTATTTCATGAACTAAACAGTACAGTTTAACGAACATTCCAACTCAATCGATGATCTACGATGAAATAAGCATAAGATTTTGGCTTAAGATGTTTCACAGTTTTACAGTATTATCATATACGAATGAGTCCCCTGTACCCACATATGATTGAAGAAGTATACAAAGTCTGGTGCCAATGTATGTAACATTAGGAAATATTGTAATACTTGTACAACCGCGTATAAGAACACAAATCGATTTGTGTGCTCAATAAACCAAGTAATTTAAGAATTGAAAAACTTAAAATTTAATATGTAGATTCTGTTCGATTTATGTCAAAGTCTCGCCCTCTCGCACTTATGAAAATTCTGAGGGGTAAATCCAAATCTGGGGATGCAAAATCTGTTTATATCTCAGAATTTTTATTGCCTTCTGACATAATAACAAATAAGTTTAAATTTAGCATTTCTTTGTTCATTTTTGTTACTATTTTTATTGCAATTGGGATATGCAAGGTATTCGATATTCGATTCCATTCGCCAATAGCGTCCTTACATATTTCTCTCATTTACTTTGAAGTTTGTAATTAAATTCATGTATTGTATTGTATAACTTAAATGTCTGGTAAATCGATAAATGGTTGTTATTGTTGCTGGAATTATATAAGTCTTGTAGTACTTATTTCATAACTTTCGCAATGTTTATTACTGTTGTATAATCGTATAAGATAAATATGTCGATACTTAAATTTTATGGAACTCTTAAGCATTGTAAACTATTATTGTTGCATCGAAAAGGAAGAATTCAACACAAACGATTTCCATTCATATCAACAAATTATGCATATTTGTGGGCATATGCCTATGATCGATAAAAATATGTGTCGATAATGATTTTCTTTTATTGCTCATATAAGTAAGTATATCCAAATAACATAAATTATATTTTTCCCCTTTCAAAATATTTAATTGCAACACATAACTTTATTTAACAGATACCTTCTATCGTATAAAAGGTTATCGAACCAACATATCAAGCAATTTTTTATGCTGACACGATCAATGCCAAGTGATTTATCAAATATGTTTGTAGACCCTCATTTATATGAAGAATAGAATAGAATACAATTTGAATTCAATTAAGTGCAAGTTCATTCATTCATTCTGATGATTTCCTTGAAAACTAAAAACAAAAACCCTATAAGCAAGAATTTTTAAAGAGCATAATTTAATGTATTTTCAAGGTTTTCATTCCTAAGTATTCTTAACATCATCGTTACATTTTTTCTTTAATTAACACACACATGAGTTTCTTATTTATTATAAAAATTGACCTCTTTTGTTAAAGTAAAAGTTCTACCACATACAATACAATACGAGTACAATCAACGTGAAATATGTATGTACGAATTCTATTAATTTCTGTCCCAAGTTCATTTGAATATCAACATAACATTGATTCTCTCGTAACTATCTTACTTAAAACTGATTGTTATTATGTTATAGTTTTATATTAATCGGCAAGGGGATGTTTTGTTTTTGAAGTATGTTATACATGTACATTATACAATATTACCTCCCCTACATACAAAAATCGGTTTAATGAAAATTTTTGTGAATTCATGAATAAAAATGACGAAGGATTTTTATATTTAAAGTCTATTTTTCCAAACTGAAATGATACAAACTTAATAGAACGAATATTAATGAAGAACCACAGTTTCGATCAAAAACTAAATGACAAAGAACCATACGTATGGACTTCGTTAAAACCTGTGATAGAAGGTTTTTTTTAGTCAATTACTAAGCCTAAAACGTGGAACTATTGGTGAACAATTTATCAAATACATATAAGTAGAAATGTAGGTTACCGGATGTCATACAAAAATTCATTTTCTCCATTCTTATTTCTCTTTTGATTGAACAATGGGACTGGAGTAGTGCGAAAGCTGTCTTTGTAGAAGCAAAATGAGGCGCCACAAACAGTAGCAAAGCCAGAATTGATGGCAGAGAAGGTGATGCTGTGTGTTTGGTGGAATTGGAAGGGTATCATCCATCATGAGCTACTACCGTCTGGCCAAAAGATTGAATCGAATGTCTACGGCCAACATTTACTACGGTTGAAACAAGAAATCGAATAAAAAGCGAACAGAATTGATCAATAGAAAAGGTGTCTTGACAACGCACACATTTTTGAAGATCCGCAAGATTTGAAAGATCTTCGTTGGGAAATGGTGAATGCATTCAGCATATCATCCTGACATTGCACCGTCAGATTATCATTTGTACCGATCTCTGCAAAACTGTCTTGCTCCCATAAAATTGGTTCCAAGAGAGACATGTAAAAATCACTTGTTGCAGTGTTTCGATGAGAAACCCCAGAAATTCTACACTATAATCGTGTTAGTCAAGAAATTAAAATTGAACAATATACTTGTTTAAAAAAAAAATCTTAATTTGTACGTATTTTTTCTCAACTATGAATTATTTTACTATCCAAAAACCAATAATCAAAATATTTGATCATTTGATAAAATTATGAGTGATTTATTCACTTAGTACTTTTATAGCACATAGCGTCCATGTAAGTTTATTTTCTGTTGGTAAGCAATTCTCAATTCAATTCCAATTTTAAGCAATAATATTTATCAACATCCGCTGGAGTCCACAACATTTTTTGTTTGTTTTCTTTTCTTTGTTTTTTTTGTATTATTTTCAAAAAACAAACGCCATTTTGGATTGAATTCAGTTTGTTGCTAATTAATGTTGAAACCGCTTTCAGGCAATACAAAAATCGTAAATTAAAATACATATATCTTATGTATGTGGTTTATGCTGTTGCTGGAAGCCTTTTAGTTATTGGACTTGCAACATTGGTACAACATGCCACTATTTGATGATAAGAATTTTGCAAAAAAACACTCAACGCGAGAGTTGTGAACAAAATGAAGGAGTATTTTGCTACTACATTTTTGATTTTTATCTGATATACAATACTTGGTGAAATTTAATCTTATCACAATTTTCTACTGCTTCCATTTAATGCAAATCAATCTCAAGGTTATTTGGTTGTAATGTTGCAGTTGTCAAATGGAGAACAAGTAACATTAAGAACATGAATAATGAGACAACTTAAATGAACAATGAAATCAACTTAACATGCACACGCAGATGTTTATAATGAAATAAATCAATTGCAAGAGAAAGAAAATACTTGAAATTATTGAAATTTTATTAAATTATTAGATCAATTGGTGTAGGATGCATTTATCATTTACCCAGTGACTTTCTTAATTTGTTCTTTAAAGACTCTATGACTTTTTTATCTATGACATTTAATTAACATTTTAATTAATTATTGCTTCATGAAACAAATATACGAACTGAGAACTACTAAGCTTGCATAGAATCTTTGTGGATACATTTCTTGTACATAGATATCTAGTACTTACCATAGATATGGAATGACATGACAAATCGCATTTATAAGCTTTATGAATAAAAACGCCTTTTTTTTAACTAAAATTCTAACAGAAGAACTGAGCTGAGTGGAATTGAATTGAATTGAGTTGAGGGTCTACTGCTGCTGCTGCTGCTGATTTGCTTGTCGTTTGTCGCATGAGTTTTTGAGTTGTTTTTCACATTTTGTTAGACACGCGTCGAAAGCGATTTTGCACTTGCGCCATACTCATTATTTTTCATAAAAAATGTTCTATAAGATGTTGTTGCCAGTCCCGGTGTGGGGCATGAATATAAATGACTATTCGCCTTGAGTTTAGTTAGTTTCGCCGACTTGGGCAATTTGCGACTAATTGTGTGCACGCAAAATCAAAAGTTGTGCGTTGTAATTTTATTTAATATCGTTTTCATTTTCCATTTCATTTTTCATACTACATTGCACTACTCCACCCCCCTCTCCGATCAACATACTCCCTCTCCCTCTTCCACTCCCGCCCCAATCTCATAAACAACTTGAAAACATGTTTAGTTTTCTTTAATATTGAGACAAAAAAACAAAATTTTTGCGTATACGCAATATTAATTTGTTTAGTTTTTTTTTTTTTTTTATTTTGTAGGATTGTAAATAATTGTAATTGGTATTATTTTTTAATAAAATGCATGTTTAATTTATTATTAATTTAATTTTGTTTTTCTTTTTTTTTTTGTTTTTTTTTTTTTTTAATTTGTTCCAAAACACCGCCTACTTTGATCTGTAAAAAATTCTAGAGCCCCCATTATTTTTAATTTAAAGTCATTGGTTTAAAATGTCGGGCACAACAAAAAAAAAAAGAAAACAAAAAATACTTGCCTTGAGCCGCAGTTTGGACAAACCTGCTTTCGAAGATAGAATTTGTCGGCCGTTGCCCCTTTTGATTGACTTAACGCCCCATAAAAAAATCCAGGGCCTACAAAGGGGCGTTATCTCCCTCTATGCTTTACAACAATGGCATCACTTAGTGGTAAAGATCAGAAATATTACTTGAAATCTCCTTATCACTAATACCCAGAAATAAAATGAAACAAAAAACAACTTAAACTTAACTTTTTTTTTCCTTAGTTTCCATTGGACATTGGACATTGGTGGTGTATCAAAGAGGCAATTCAATTATTTTTCATATTGGGAAATCCAAATAGAACATTTTGTAAATTTTCAGTATAAATTATTACTATAATGTGATATGGAAATTATCCGGAAGCTGATTTTAGGCATGAAAATATTTATGTATTTTTGCAATCAATAATAGCAAAAATTCATATAAAATCTCACACTTTATTGCTTTATCTGTCTACCTTTATTACTACGAATGAAATCCATAAAGTTTAAAAAAAAAATATCAAAACTGGTTAAGGAAATACACCAACAAACACCAGCAAATCATTAACAAACTCATTGATCTCAGTCGCTCAGCTTATTAAAGCAACGCATTCAAAATACTCAAATGGTGATGTTGTTTCTTCCATCAAATGTCATTTGTTAATATGCTAAACGACTTTGTGATATTTGATTTGATATTTCATTGCCCCTCACTAATTCTCATTATACAATATATTGTATATCTTTATATCTTGGTTTATGTTTGAGTTATTTATTGATGAGAACTTGCATTGCGTGTCGAAATCACAGCCTTCAAATTTGACGGTGACGTTGACAGTTGCGCAAACTCAAACGCAACGACGCTCATCTTTCTTTATTTTATGATTTATGGCATGACCTTTCCGCCAAATGGCCAACAAGTAATCAAATACTTAATAATAGCAGCAACATCAACGGCAACAAAATCATAGTAATAAAATCACGCATAGTAAAACTCGAAAAGAACCAAAAACCAAAAACCAATAAATAAACTTGTATTTCTTCTTAGTTTAACTCAGTACAATATTTTCATTTACTAAGTTAATTGAACAGTTGAGCCAAATAGCCAAAACCAATATGCAATCAATTCAGGCAACAAGTTTTCTTCACTTCCAAAAAATTATTGGGCTGCTTTTGATTTGGTTTGGTTTGGTTTGGTTTGGTTTTGTTTAATAATTTATGAAACTTTGTTAAACAACGCCAACGATAAAATTTATAATACAATAATATTTAATAAGAAAGATACAAGATACTCGTACGCACTTGTGCGATACAAGTTGATTTTGTGATTTATTATATTTTCTATAAAATTTATATATTTTTATTTATATTTTTTTTTTGTTGTGCTTAAATTGGAAATTAGAATCAATTAATTGGAGTTTTGTTTTTGGTTTTTCTTTTTTTTTTTTTTTTTTTTTTTTTCTTTTATATTAAAGCAACTGAAGTTCTTAAGTAATTCTTTAGGTTATTTGTCAAATTGATTAATTTATATATTAAATTTTGTTCGTATAAATAAATGAGGTTAAACGGTGGTGTTGGTTGATATTGGGTTGTTTAGTCGTCTAGAGGACAAACTTAAATTAATTTCATTTAATTGAATTGAAGTTCGGGTTTTTTTCTCTGTAAAAACAAACAACAAAAATATACTAATTTATACAATTTTTATAGCAGTTTTTGTACGTGTTCAATCATTCCAATATTTTATTAGGCGCACTTAGATTTATGTTTTCCTAAAATATTGGGAAATTGCCATTCATAGTAAAAAAAAAAAAAAATGTTGAAACTTCATCAAAAATTACTTTAATATTATCATATTTGAAGTATAGTTGACTATGAACAGACTTCAGTTATTTTTTCCGATATTCACTTTTCTTAGATTTTGTCAAAATATTTGCTTGCTATTTTCTTGATAGCGTGACGCCAACTTGATGTATGTGGCCATCCACCAATGCACTTATTCCATAATTCTTTTTTTTTTGTTTTTTGTTTATATGCCATTCGAGCAACCTAAACACCCGTCTGTTGTCTTTTGCTAATAAGCTAAACTTTCTTTTGGTTACTGCCAACTTTAATCTTTTTCTTGCTCACTGAGCCACTTGCAACTTGTGGATTATCTGTTTGATAAGACTCAAGGATTCGTAACCTTTCATGATATCGACAGCGCATATTGATCAGACGTAGATGGTTGATAGCTCATTTCTTCGATCTATTTCATTAGTTCATTTGCCTTTATCAACTAGAATTTTATACTCGAAATATCTACATATAATGGTGGACAGAAGTATTTTGACATTAAAAAAAAATAACATTTGTTTGATTATATCTTATGATAAGTTTAATAAAGCAAATAAACCATTCTTTCATGTCGATGACCTTTTGCAAATGCATAGCAATCGATTTAAATTTAGAATTGTTTCAAATGAAATATCCTTCCAAAGTCCTTCGACCTAAGCAATCATTTTCTCGAGCGTTTTTGCTAAATTTTAGGATTCTCTTTCTTGTATGTATGTATGCTCATATATTCTCTATTAAATAATATTTAGATCGGAGCTTTGAGGTGGTCGATCTAAAGTATTTACTTTATTTGAATACTAGTTCAATTTCAGAAGCATCTTAAGCATTTAAAGATTTTAATCCTCAACACAATTGGACATTAAATATATATATGTACAGATTTTGATTTTAACAAATTGTTCCTCATCATTATTGCGTTATTTCATAGTGCAAACAAACGGATTTAGCAAAAAAAAACATAAATGCTAAACTAAAACAAAAATAACTTGAAAATACTTTCGAAAGTTCCAATATTGGAATTTCAACAATCTAAACAGACAAAACCTTATCGGTATTTGATACCAGGAAATACCGAAACACACCCAAGACCAGAGACCAGTGACCAGTGACAAGACTTCAACCAAACCGAACCGAACCGAATCGAACCATTCAAATGTTGTGGCCAATCCAAGTCAAACGAGTCACTCATAAAAATATTGTCAACACTCATATTTGTGCCAATCATAACAAATTTTGTTTAATCCAAGCGTATGCACAATGTATGTACTATATGAAGTATTGTATTGGTGTCCATGCGTCTGTGGTCTCTGGTTATCTGTTGCACTCAACCAGGTGTTGGCTTCAACAAATTTCGCTCTGTCCAGTAGTCCAGACCGAAAACCACTTCAAATCACTAAACAAATAAATAAAATATGTCACGTTCCTTGGAAATTACTTCAAGTCGCGTCGAATGGTGAATAAAGCAGAAAAAAAAAAAAATTAAAACCACCATCACCATATAAGCTTATCCAAGAAGTCGGTAGCAAATGCAAGTGCCACACATAAATTGCAATAATGCAAATTTACTGAAACAACAACAATAACAACAAAAAAGAAAGGAAAAGTTGTCACAATGATAAACATTGTAGGGGTTTTCTTGTTTTTCATACATTTGTCGAAAATATATAGAGCAAGGCAAGCAAATGCGGGAGTCAAAATGCTTGACCCAAAGTCTCTGTCGGCTCTGTAGTTTGCTGCCACCACTGTGGGTGGTGGTGAATTGTGGGCGACACACACACACACACACACACACATATGTATATATATATATAGGATTGTATTCCTTCCCTCTTTCCTAACCTTCCACCATATACAATGTAAAGGTATATTGGATTTACCTAGATATTTTTTGATAGTGGGTGGGTGGTTGGTTGACTACTTTTGGCGTCCTGTTAGTTTAAGATTTTACAACTGTAAGTTAAAGTTTCTTACTAAACAATTTTTTTGTTTTTTGAAAAACTTATGAAAAATTTATTCGAGCACACACAAGCCAAGCACACAAACGTGTAGGGGGCCCAGAAACTGGTTCGAAGAAATTGCAAAATCAAATTGACAATTCGCAACAGACTCTCTTATGTTACATACCTACGACACTAGACCCAACTGCACTGCATTACACTCTAGTAGGCTAGACTAGACTCTGAGTTCCCGCTTGAAATTGACAGTTCTTGTGATTTATGGCACACTACTAAATGCGAAATAAAAATCCTAGAAATTAAATTAAAATGTTGCCGAAATCGTTCAAATAAAAAAAAATAAAAATAAGACATGAAGACATGCGGACACACAAAGCGCCCAAAAGACTGAGGAGAGAAGTTAAGAAATTAATATCTAAGCGCATATCAAAGCAACAGAAAGACGTCTGTTGAAATGTCAGACCTGACCAGACCAGACCAAACCAAACTAGAAAAGAGAAAAATATAATAAATAAATAAATAAGTTAAGTCACTTCGCTTTTAATTACACGCGTTCAAATACTTAGTTCAACTCAGTCGCCGTAAGTCCGGCCCAGCAGCAATAGCAGGAAACTTTGTCATTTGGTGTAGCCAACCACCAACGAATGACTATGCCTGAGGCACGTCACAAACAAACAGACAGACGGGCAGACAGCCAGACAAACAGACGGAAAAAAGTGTCGCACACACATTTTTGGAAAGGCAAACTGGTTCAAAAATCTGGCGTGGTCGCCCCAAAACATCTGATAGAAGGCAAAAAGAAACTAACCAACCAATTGTAACATATTAACTTAGGACTTGACTTGACTGCATCTAAGACTAACTCAGTTTAGCTTAGCTTAGGTTAGAGACTAGACTAGGCTAGGTTAGTTTAGCTTCATTTGGCTCAAGCCCTCTGCCCTCGTTCAGGCCCCTATTTACTATAAATATTTGTATACTCGTCTGTGGTAAATGCAATCTACTCTTGTAGCATAAAACATGGAAAACCATTAATTAAAATTATATCAAAGCGGTTTGTTTATTGATAAATTTTTCTGACATTATTAAGTTTTCGGTAAATATATACATGGATATACGACGAGTATAGTAGATTTGCCTCTGCCATTAGAGTAAATTGGTAGTATTGATTCCTAACCACCCATAAACAGAAATACACACCTTATTGCTTTTCTGACAAATTGTTATTAGCTTATGGTAGTGATTAAGTGATTGGAATGATTTCTCTGACGAAGCGATAAACGATCAACGCTTTACATTCACTGTAAAGCCAACGGATTCATCTGTCTCTATACCAATATCATCAATCAGAGCTTTCTTGGACTTAGGATAACCCTCCAGAATGGCATCCAACATTTCATTACAGATGCGTTTCCGTTTGCGATAGGCCCCACTGATTACTTCATATTGCTTTTCAATACGTTTAACATCAGCATTGGTCAACTAAAATAATTTGGAATTAAGATGGAATTGTAATTTACGATTCTGATTGATTGATTACCTTTGATTCCTTAGCCATGACATCATGTTGACTCAGACGTTCGTTTATCACACGTATGTCATCTAAAAGTTGTTTACGTTCATCCTCAAGACTTTCGGGGGAGCGTATTTGCTTCAGGGCACGTAATTTCAATTCCAATTCGCGATATTCTTCGTTCTTTTGTCTAAGCAGATTTTGTGCTTGAGCCAATTTTTGAGCATCACGTCGTATTTCGAGTTGCAGATCTTTTAGATCTCTGCTCTGCTTGATGAAATATATCACAGTTTTACCAAAAGTCTTTGCAGTGATTTTTCCATTAGACACAAGTTTTTCAAGTGCTCTAAATAACATCATTTTATTATTGTAATATACAATACAATAAAATATTTATTCTCAACTTACTTCTGCAAAGCTCCTTTGCTTATCTCCAGACCTGATTTTGTTAAGATATCATTGATTGCATAAGGTCGATTATTGTTCGTAAGAAACATCAGCAAATCTTTGGTTACATCTGACTTTGATGACATCTACGAGTGAGTATGTATGTATTTTACAAGATAATACTTATTATTATTATGTGTATAGACTTAGAAGTGCATTTTGCCTTTCAAAAACACAAGAACAGCAAAACAAAATTGATTAAAAATTTAGTTTAAAATGACTTAACAAAAGATTGCCGCCAAATCAAAGCTGAAACAAGGCCAACAAAGTATTCTGTTCGTATTACACAAGACAAAATCATAACAAATTGTGTACTTCAATAAAAATAACACCAAGATAATCAAAAACAAAAATTCCAAAAATAAATATAAAACAAAAAAACAAAAAAATAATAATAATAAAAACTAAATTACCAAACATTAAACGAAATCTATGACGACGTGTTCGCAATCACAATTGATCAATATGTCAAATTGTCAATTACTTAGTGGAATATTTAAACTATTTTACTATTCCATCCATCGATCGATTCTTGTACAAGATCTTAAGCGTTAATAATGTGCAAGTGCAAGTGCGAGTTAATGTGCTGCAATAATATCGACAACAATTGACTGATTGACTGACTGACTGACTGACTGCCTTAGTTCTGCTGCCAAGTCAAGGTGCAAATGAATTGTTTTAGAAGTAGAACTTTGAAATGTTCTTGAGCACTCCTATGCTACATAAGTACGAGTATATAAAAATTACAAAAGTATTTTTTGTGGATCGTTTCTCATTTTTAAATTGTTTTACGTTTTTTGGTTGTTTTTCTCATTGAACCAAAACAAACAAAAGTCAAGAAATAAACAAAAATTAGTGCAAATTATATTGACAGTCTGTCAGTCAATAAGTAAGTTCACCTTTAGGCTTTAACCTCAAAATTAATGTTTGCTTATAAATAAATATAAATTTCAATACTATCAAACATGTTTTCCATTGTATCAGATAGTGAGAACTCTTGTATGAAGATATACAATAGTATTTTCTATAATAATTCTTAATGACTTTTGTGACTTTTTTTCCTTCAATGATACTTTCTAACTTACTTAACTTGTGATTAATTCAAAAATCACATGGCGCCAAAGTAACAAATTTACAAAAAAATGTAGCAGCAGTAGTAGTAGTAGTACGAGTGGTAAAAAATTGTGTAATCAAATTGAGCGAAAAGTGGTAACAATAACAACAACAATAACCATGACAACAACATCGTAATTGAATCCAGTTTACCACGATAACAAATAAAAAAAAAAATTTACATTGCAATTTCGTAATAATCACAGCAGTTAAAAAAACCACAAGACCACGTTGCAATGCAATGCAATGCGATGCGATGCAATGAGATGATTTCATCTTCCTTCTCTTGAGCCAGTTTTCGTCATACGACTTTGACTTTGGTTTTTCACGAAAACTCAAATAAACACAACTATAATTTTACATACATTCATACATAGTTGTTGCAACAATTTTCCACAACATCCTCCTTCACAGCAGCAACAATATTATCGTCATCTTCGCCATAGCCATCGCCATCATCATGGCCTAACATTTTTATCATAACCTGCGCATCGCATCAGCAGCACGTTTTTCCTTCTTCATTTTATTTGCTTCATTCACTTGTTGTGCATTTCCGTTTGAATGTGTTATGATGATGATGTTGACGATGGATGGATGGTAAATCTCAGCGAACGTTGGCGGTTTGTATGTGCCCGCGAATTTTCCAAGTTTCTTTCTTCTACTTATACGTGCAAATAGATATACAAGTACAAAAGTCACAAATAAATTGTTTTGTAGATTTTAAGATCTATGCAAATGTTTTTTGTTGGTTTTGCTTTTCTTTGACTTTGGTTTGTCTTCTTTGTATTTGTTTGTTTAATATATGTTGCTTGCTGGTTTTCCTCTATTTAATTTTTATTTTATTTCATTTGGTTGGTTTGAGTAAATGTTAAAACGATTGCATAACACAAACAAAATGCATTTGATTTTTATTAATTTTTCTTGTTTTAAAGGTTAGCACAATTTTCATTTGTTGTTCATTTGTTTTTTCTGTTTTGTTTCGTTTTGTTTATTGCAATTGTTATTTGCTCATCTTGTAAAATGCGGCATAGATTCTTTGTTTGAAAGGTTAAATATGCCGTAAGTCAATATTGATGAACTTTAACAACATTACTTGTATTATTATTATTATTGTGTGTTTGTAATATTACAAATGTTTCCACCATCAAATTAAGTTTAACGTTCTTTTTTGAACAAAACAAAACAAATGTCGTAACGCCCTAAAGAATACCAACGAAACGCGTTTCAATGCAACTCTGTGTGCCTCAGATGATTTTTAGTACATTTGCGCGGTCATTCTTCTTCTGCTGCTTCTGCTTTTGTGTATCACAAAGCTGTTTTTTGTTTTCTTTGTTATTGTTTCTATTATTTTTTATTATTTATTACATCTGTTTCTATTAGTATTATTTTTGTTTCTGTATGTGTTGTGTTTGAGCGCTGATATGGCATTATGCCGTCATATCTTTAGCAATAAATAAATAAGATTGTAACAATAAAATTCCCGTAGTCATAAACCATTTGCAGCTGTTTGTGGTTCGCAATTTTATTTAGAGCACAAAACTTGGACGGATCGCCACGTCCACTTCATATTAAAAAGCAAAAATAAGATAGATAGTACTAAATTAAATACGGTAAAGTATTTGTTGATTATGCAAAAGAATAAATTATTACAATTTCATTGTTTCTTATAAACAGAGTTTTCTATAAAATGGCTTTGTATCGCATGGGCCCACAGACTTTGGCAGTGCCAATGTCACTTTTTCGCGATAATCGCGCCCGTGTCTGTAAGGCACTACTTGAAAGCGCTGGCGAAGCACTCAAGGGCGCTCACGTACTTTTGCAAGGTGGAACTGAGTTCAATTTTAATGACACTGACACACAGATTGCACCGTTTCGTCAAGAATCCTTCTTTCAGTACCTGTTTGGTGTGAAGGAAACCGATTGTTATGGCGCTGTCAATGTTGAGACAAAGAAATCGACTCTTTTTGTGCCACGACTACCACAGGAATATAGAACATGGATGGGTCCTCTGTTGGAACTATGTGAATTTAAGAAACTTTACGAGGTGGATGAAGTGCGTTATGTCGATGAATTAGATGCACACTTCGAGCGCATATCACCAAAGGTTATTCTTACGTTGCTAGGCAAAAATTCCGATAGCGGATTTACTTCCAAACCGGCAACATTTAAGGGCATCGAAAAGTATGTTGTGGATTCAAATAGTCTGCATCCCATATTGTCTGAATGTCGTGTCATTAAATCGCCAGCAGAGATTGAAGTGTTGCGCTATGTAGCAAAAGTCTCTTCGGACGCTCATATTAAAGTCATGCAATTTATGCGTCCCGGCCGTTCAGAGTATGAGGGAGAATCGTTATTTTTGCATCACACCTATGCAGTCGGTGGTTGTAGGCACGTGTCATACACTTGCATCTGTGGAAGTGGCGTCAACGGCTCCATACTGCACTACGGTCATGCAGGTGCGCCCAATGATCGAACTGTGCGTGATGGTGACATGTGTCTCTTTGATATGGGTGGCAACTATTGTGGCTATGCAGCTGATATCACTTGCTCATTCCCTGCCAATGGTAAATTTACCGATGATCAGAAGTTCATTTACAATGCTGTGCTTGATGCACGCAATGCTGTCCTTGAGGTGGCACGTGATGGTGTCTCTTGGGTTGATATGCACAAGTTATCAGCACGTGTAATGCTCGAGCGTTTGAAAGCCGGCGGCATGCTTCAAGGTGATGTCGATGAAATGCTTAAAGCCGGTCTACCACGTATCTTTCAGCCACATGGCTTAGGTCATCTCATTGGTTTAGATGTTCACGATGTGGGCGGTTATTTGCCAGATCAACCCGAACGTCCCAAAGAATCGTGGTTAAGCAAATTGCGTACGGCTCGTGTATTGCGAGCGGGCATGTATGTGACAGTTGAGCCTGGTTGTTATTTCATTGATTATTTAATGGATCACGCTTTGGCTGATGAGAATTTAAGACGTTTCATCAATGTCGATGTATTTGAACGTTTCCGTGGTTTTGGTGGCGTTCGCATTGAAGATGACGTTTTAATTAAGGCGGAGGGTAATGAAAATTTCGCAATTGTGCCACGCACAGTTGAAGAAATTGAGAAAACAATGGCTTTGAATAAGAATTAAAAATGTCTTCTATATATTGTTTATAAATATTCTACATACTTGCATATGAACAAGTTGTTATTGATAAATAAATTACATATTTTTATATGAAAACGAAAATAATCCCAATTAAACAAACAATGCTTTATCAATCAATGAGAGTTCACATAAATACGCTTAGACTAATCATAGATTAATGGTATCAGCATATTGATAATGGTTACTAACTGCATACTTCTATGATTTAGTTAGCCTTAAGAATATCATTTGGAAATGTGAAATACGAAGGTCATTTATTAAGTAAGGAGACATATAAATGTAGCTCAGAAATGGGTTGTTTAATCAATGCAATAGTTACAGTGCATCCCTTGAGAAACTCATCAGCTGTATTGGTATTTTGCAGTTGTATCTTCCACTCTCGTACCAACTCGTTAATTCAGTGCAACAGGCGTTTATCGTTGAACTGATAGCTGAAGAAGTGCAAACGAATATTCGAATTGTCTATAACATTAAATTAATGCATGCCATTCGATTAAAGTCTTGAGTAAATACATACGCAAATTGGAAAAACGATGGGACAAGCGTATGTGGTAAATGTTGATGGGGACTATGTTGGATAGTAGCCAAAGTTTTGTATTGATTGGTCATTACCTAGAACCAGGCGAAATTGGAGACTTAACTTTGAAGAAAGTCTTGAAAATCCAAATGACAGTCCGAATCATATGTTAATATGATGTTCGTTTCAATAGGCCCAATCGTTGCCGCAGTGACGAGTTGACTAGTTTCTGCCCTTCACCATTGTTCCTTTTATATGACTATAATAGATCCAAGAAGCTTCTGATATGTAAATTTTATTATTTTACAAATGGAACTTGTCTTATGGACTGCGATCATATAGCTCGACTGAATATGTACGTATGTTAGTATAATTACACCCTTTCAATCATTTCTCAAGAAACAAGATAAATCTTTGAAAAGAACATGTCATTTGCAGATATCCATCGGTAGTCAGGGCGATTGAAAACTCAGACCAACAATTAAAGGGGCGTTACGAACAAACACTGACTCAAATGCACATAAATTATAATCACACAGAATTGTCAATCAAATGCCGGGCAATATTTTTTAATCTAATTAATATGTTAATATTGTTTAACGACAATTTGCATCAGCATGCAGCGGGTGGAGGAGGGAGAAGGAAACTAAAGTTAAGAACTCGGAAAATATGAATGTAAATAAACATGACTTGAGTACAAAAGTATCTAGGTGTCGGGTGTCAGCACTTTGACAATACATACCACAAATACTAATAGTACAATAGTAGAAAGAAAAAAGGCTTTTGTTTCTGTTCAAAGTGTTTTGATGTTTGTAGAATTTTATTCAATTTAAAATGCAAATGGTGACATTGGTGATAATTTTGTCTCTTGGAATTTAATTAATGTTTTGTTTGTCTCAAAGTTGAGCAAATTTCTGATGGATTCTAAATAGAGAATGCGATGGAGTATTGGTAAATGATACAATTAAGATAAGTCATATTATTATTAATAATACAAATATCATTTTTCCAAATGACATTTAGTTTATTAAGGTGACTGATTGATTCCCTAGAGCCAAATATGCTGTTTAGCTATTTCACTCAAATGGAATTCTATATGTACTGCTATAAGTCATAAAGTTAATAAATTTTGACATTTCCACTTGTTGGAATGAACCCATGCCATTGTCAGCAAACGAACGAATGTGGCAACTCAATTAGCGACATCATCACGTACTTGATATTTAACACAGAAACCTCAACATTTTTAAATAACGCGAACTCTGTGTTTGTTTCTGTTTTTATTTTTTTAGGGAAGAGATGCCACACCATATCTGGAAAGAAATCGTGTTGGACGCGATGCCATCGATTCGGCAGCAGCGCTTACCGATATGGGTAAATATTTATTCCGTGAACGACGTCTGCCAGTCTATGACATTGCAGTTGCAATCACCAAGTAAGTACACAACGTAAGGTTCAAAATTCTTCTGAAGTTGCTTAACATTTAGCAAAAAGACTTTTATCGAAATCGAAATAATAATGAAGCTGTCTTAATATTAATAATATTATATTATTCTTAACTCTAAATCTTCTTTCATTCTTTCTTTCTTTATTTCTTTATTACTCTATCGATTATCTTTGTGAAATATATGCTAAAAATCTTTTTATTTGATGACTATACTACAATATAGGTATGATATGTGTCGAAGACGTAAAGGCGGTCGTTGCACCAAAGGCACAGCGGGTAAAAATAAAAAATAATTCAATTTTCTAAACCAGCAAATTAAAAACAAAACAATGTCCTCGTTACTTGATTACATAGTTTAGATACATACACAAACACAGATACACATACACATACTTACAATAGTAGTGAGATACAAAATAAAAATACACACTACTAAGTAACACAAATCATATATAAAAATTTTTAACTAGAAACTGAAAATTAGATTTTGAACTGAAAACACTCGATCCATTTTAGAGCACAAAAGTAATCGCAATACATACATATGTACTTACTTACTTGAGAGTTGGTTCTGACACTTTTTATAAGGTCGAAAGATTTCTAACATCAACTCTCTCTCTCACACACACACACATACACACTGATACACACACAAAACTACAAAAAATGTTGTCTTGTAATGAAATAAGGACTAAGAGATCCCTGAAATGGTTTCATCATATTGGTTTACAAATTATGTTATATGGTAAAATGTATTGCCTTAGCAAATAAGTACTAAGTTGGAGGAGTTTAACTAAACCAATACGAAAACTAATGATTATGGCAAGGTTATGTTTTTTTATTTAAGTATCAAGAAATTATTCCCCAATAATGAAAGTATATATCTTAAGTAATTTGAGTATTAACATTGATCCCTTTTATTTCCTTAGAGATCTTCTGGAAAAAAATATAATTTTATTTACCTATATATAGAGATTTTGTATTTCTTTGTCATCATTTTATGTTTACTTGACTTCCAAAGAGGCTAGTCACATTTCCATCTACTCTATTTCTTAATCTATTCTTTAATCAACTCTTCTACTTATTGTATAATCTTCTGCGTTGAATATTAAAATAAAAAAAAAAAAAGTGATTTAAATGACAGCAAATAACAAAAAATATATTGTACTTAAACAAAAGTGCATTTGTCACGTGTGCAAATTGTTTTCATTCTTTATAATAACAAACAAAAAACCCACAAATTTTTCTTCGCCCGCAGACTTGATATGTGCCGACGCACCTCAGCATATGGCGAATGTAATCGGGGTACCGCAGGTAAATTATGTCGCGCAAAACAAAGACAATTACAATTATTTAATCAACAACATTAAAGTAGCAACCGACAGACCAAACTCAAGCTCAACCTCTTGATCATTTTTGTGAATTTCATGCACGTCTGTGTCTGGTCTTCTACTTACTCTGTACTTATAAAACATCAAAAGACTATCAAAATCTCTTTCTACTACTACTACTACTACTGTATTGTACAATAAATAAAAGTCATCACAACCACACCACAAATTTACTATCCTCGCTCGATGAAATTCTTATTCTGTTTCGTTTTGTATTTTATTCATTATTTTTATCTGTTTCTGTTTCTCCTTCTATCTGCACGCGTGTACAGCAAAAACAAAAAAAAAAAATATATCAAAAAAAAAAAAAAATATTATATCTTTTGTATAAAACAAGATATCTTCCTATACTATATTTACTATACTTGTATACTCCTCGTATACTTACTATATCATAATTTGTGTACTCTAAATTCAAAATAAATAAATTTCAAACATTTTGTCTTAACTATACTTTAAATAAATGTTATTCAACGTCATCGTCGTTCTTTATGTTCTGCATGTTCACTTCATCATGATCAATCACTTCTTCTCAATTCTGCAGATTAATACGAGTATTAATGTATAAATGACAACCACTTCTTTGATCAAAGATACTACGTATATACATACGAGTATTATAAGGAAACCCATGATGTTCAAACGAGTTACATTCTAATCTTAAACGAAAACCATTTGTAATGTGAATTCTTAAAGCATGTTTAGTTAAATGTTTTCATTACTTTTATTGTATATAATAATAGATATAATCATATGAATCATAAGAGTATGGTAGGAGTGTACATTTTTATCTTTTAATTATTGTACCCCAAATGGAATGTCATTTCCTCAAGATTGCAAAACATTTGCAAAACAGAAATTGTTTTAAAGGGCATGAAAAGTATGTACGAGTACACTCAAGTTTGTAAAGAAGTTTTCAAATATGCAGAAAGGAATTTAGGAATTTAACTTCTTATATGAAAATAAGGATAAGTAAAAAACTACTTGTTAGACAGCGAAAGGTTTGTTTTATGTTTTCTACTAAAAATGTACCCTACATTAAACGATCTTCAGGAAATGTGCACGGCAATTATTTCTTATACAATGTTAACCATATTAGGTGAACCCATCAGGCAACACAACACTATAACTTTGAAAAGGAACATTAGATCAACTAATGACAGCGCTTTTTTGAAGCGTCAATTCTAGGAGATTTTTGTTATGGAGAATATACCAATCCAATTCGCTGAAATGTTCAACTATATACAATAAACCATTTGCACAATAGTTTTTTTTTTCTTTTTCTTTTGGAGTCCAAATAAAAAGCAACCAAGGCGAATCGATGAAAATATTGCGGTCAATTAGAAGTCTCTCGGACCACTCCGTTGTGCTCTTCCCGTAAGCCGATAAACTTCGTCGCTTGGAGTATGCGAATTTCATCGTACAAATAAGCGAATCTCAGGCAAACTATCATTAAATGGAACAAAAGTGACAGTGGTGGTGCGGATTTCGTTCGTTTCGATGATGACAATGGAAACACAGCAACCGTAAATCAGAAGCGTTATCGGGCTATGATAACCGAGTTTTTGATACCGATTGTTCATACCGAATAGTAATGGTTTCAACAAGACGGCGACAACCTCACACAGCTCATGTCACTATCCATTTTTTGAAGCCATTATTCCCCGATCGCTTGACATAAAAAAACAGAGATTTTGGCTGGCTTATACTAAGGACGCTAGACGAACGTAAGGTCAACAAGGTATAGCCACCATATTGTCTCAACCAAGATCAAATTAGATGGAAAATGCCAAAAAAAGAAGATGATACATTACGCCATGTGACCATGTGAATAACTGATGTAATCAAATCACTTTAAACCAAATTAAGTGATCTTTTCCTTAAATAGAAACAAATATGAATTTTCGTGTTGGTTTTGTTTTTAATATATGATTCCACCCAATATGGCCAAGATTGTTTTAGCAGGGCTATTGCTCTTTTGTCTTTGCATCTCCGTCTGCACGCAAATTTATTCAAACAAATTATATTATACTCATCAATGTAAGCCATCTAAAGCCAATCATTTTAACTTGTAAGTTCAAAATTTGCCATAATTTATATCTAACGAAATATTATTGACATATTGCACATCATAGAATCGAATCCATTAGTCCACTAGATTAGCTAGTGAGATCGTCGAAACCGCAGCTTCAGTTGGACCAATTGTATTGTAACATAATTTTTAGTTACATATACATACTTCTAGATACTCATAATCATTGAGATATACAATAAGATATTCCTAGGTTTTAGGTTGTTTTACTAACTTGGTTACATTAAAGTTTTCTGTAGTTAACTTGTGTTTTGGAAGTAGTTTTTTAAAATTATCCTCTCTTGTTTGAATTCGTTTTACTAAATACATATAAAGTATAATAAGATTTGCTTAGCTTAACATAACATAATCATGCTATTTTTAAGTTTATTTTTAATTCATTAATCAATTATATGGCTAAGGGATTGGAAGTCTAACCTAATTTAGGATAACATTTTGAAATACTTATGTGGTGTGGGGAATTTACACCAATGTCATCAGCAGTAAATAAACAATAATTCATCATCACTCAAATCAAATATCAAATATCTCATAGTGTTTACCACCATTAAATCTCACACAAATTACAAGTGAATGCATACATATTTTTTTTTATAATATTTTTGAATAATTTTTCTATCAACTTCTTAAAGCAATTATTACATAAACAATTTTAAATTTTTAGTAAAAAAAAAAAAGGCAAATGGAGATAAAAAGAAAATTGTTGTTTTTTTTGTTTTTGCAAAAATCTTTTATATAATAAATGCTTTAAGTGGTTAAAAAATGGTCAACTTCCTGGACAACCTCAACTAATTGCTTAATTTCTCTCTCTCCACAACTTTTGGTTTTTTCATTTTTTAAATGTTTGTTGCAAAACTTTGAAACTTGTGAAAATTGTCAAATTATGTATTTGTGAATGTCGTCGTCCACCCAATCCAATCCAATCCAATCTGCACCAATCCAAATCATCGATGTGGTCATTAAATTGGAAAACCATTTAGGTTTTGCTTACGTTGGCGGAGCTTGTGTGGTGAACAAACGTTTGGAAAAGGTGAACAGTGTCGCTATCATTGAAGATACTGGCGGTTTCAGCGGCATCATTGTTGCCGCTCATGAAGTTGGTCATTTGTAAGTATGACAAAGTATGACAACAAATCTAAATCACATCAAATGATGTCATATGGAAGCAGATAAAAGAATGAAGTACTTGGAGTTTTTGATTTGAAAGGAAAATTAAATTGGTAACATGAATGTTCCTTCCGGTATATATATGAAATCTCCATGATTGTTAAAAGATTCATTGGTGAATAAGTGAATGAATGAATGCAAGTCATTAGCATCGCTGATGAGATCAACCAAAAACTATTCAACCGACTTGAATATGATAACAATGTGATTATAAAGTGAGGTGATTGAAGAAAAATACTGTAAAACTTGTTTGCACTTCCGTTTGACATCATTTGACGTCGGTTTTAAATATTTTGTGATTGAGCAAAAACTTCATTCAGTTTGACCGAATACACGTTTATTTATTCATACATTTAATTACTTAGACTTGGGGCCGTTCATGACGGTTCACCACCACCAAGTTATTTGGGCGGGCCAGGTGCTCAGCGTTGTCGCTGGGAGGATGGTTACATTATGTCTGATTTGCGTCACACCGAACGCGGTTTCAGATGGTCGCCATGCACAGTCCAAAGTTTCCATCATTTTTTGAAGTAAGTCAACTCTAGTCAAGTCTTGTAATTTGATTGTTAACATTCTCACTTTGAAGTGGTGATACTGCTACCTGTTTGCATAATGCACCCCATGAGGATAGCGCCTTGGGGCGTTCATTGCCGGGCACGTTACTCTCCTTAGATGCACAATGCAGACGTGATCGTGGTACTTATGCGTGCTTCAAGGATGAACGCGTCTGTGCTCAACTCTTTTGCTTTGATGCACAAACAGGTTACTGTGTTGCGTATCGACCAGCAGCCGAGGGTTCGGCTTGCGGTAGTGGTGTGGTAAGTTCAATTGAATTTGCATAATTCATAATACCTTTTTTGAATCAAATTTCATAATTGATTTTCAATAGCATTGCTTGGATGGACGGTGTACACCCTTGCCAACGAATATCATACCCGATTATGGACATCAATATCGTTTAGTATACAAGTAAGTAAGACATTTTACAACACTGGTCAGGCTAACAGTATTAGAGATTTATTTCTTTACCAAAAACAACAAAATAAAAAAAAATAAAAAAAATGTAGATTTGAATATGAAAAATACACTTGAAGAATCCAACAGAACACTTTTCTATCAAATTTTTTCTATTGTTTATTTCTTAAAAAAAACAACAATTAATACAACAAAATTTTACACCAATTCACAACAACAACAACAACAACAACAACACAAAACACTTTCACACAATTCTATCAAAAACAAAAACAAATTACAAATAGTAAAAACACCAACAACAGTAAAAAAGCAAAGGAAAATAGTAGTGATACAACTGAATCCAATGAGGATGAAGATGATGACGACGATGAAACGAATGATGATAATGATGAAGATGATGACGAAGATCAGGAAGACACTATTGAAGGCAATACCGATGATTCAGATGAAGATGAAAACAGTTCTTTACACCATGATAAGAATAGCAAAAGTAGTAGTGATGAGGCTTTGCAAGACAATAAACTTGAGCCCTCTGGTGCAATGCCTAGGGAACTTCCGACAGCAACACCATCGTTACAAATAGATCAAAATTCAGCTTCTATTAGAGGAACTGATGTTAAAATAGAAACTACTATGAAGCCAAAACATGGTTTTGAATATTTAACACACTTTTTTGAACCATTTAGCAAAAGTAAATGGTTACAAAATGGCGGTGTTGTTGTTAAAACAAGTGAAAGTAGTAGCAGTGTTATTAGTGATAGTGCTAGTGATAGTGTTGATCAACATGATATAGGGAGAACAATACAACACAACACTGAATACACCACCACTACCACACCACCACCACCACCAACAATAACAACACAACAATCCAGTGTTCTGAAATTTTATACACAAGAATTTCGTAAACAACTTCAATACTATATACACTTATTACAAGAAACACAACACAAACAACAACAACAACAACAATTACAACTACAAGAACATGAACATAAATTGGTTGAAAATCAAATGGGTACAAAAAATGCGTTAAATTTAAATTATAGTGTTACCAACAAGAACAACAACAACAACAACAACCACAATGGCAACAAAAATGGGAACATTAACAATGATGGCAGCACTGGCGATGATCAGACAAATGATACCGAAGGGAATGACGATGATGATGGCGATAATGTGTCGAGTAATGAAGCGATTGAGAGACAAAAACGTAAGTTTCTTAATGAACATCAACAGCAACACCAACCACAACAACAACAACAATACAATTCACCAACAACGACACCAACAAAAATAGTACCGGTGACGACAGGGTTGCCAACAACATCAACATTATAATCAATTTGGTGTTCGTTCAACAGCAGCAGCAGCAGCAGCAGCAATACCAAAAACAACAACATCATCATCATCATCCACAACAATCACAAAAACAGCAACATCAAAAGCAACACGCAATAGTCAGCAACAAAAACAACAACAACAACAACAGCAACCATTATCATTTCTTGATGCTTATTTTAAAAAATTACAAGCTTTACAACACTATGCAGGCACTACATCATCGGTTACATCATCAGTGAGTGCAGTTAGCTCGACAACAACATCAACATCCTCAACCACAACAACAAGAACAACAAACAAGCAATCACAACAACAACAATATGATTATGGGACTCCATTCTTGAAACGTACGCTTTATAATAATAATAATAATAATAAAAAAATTGGTAAAAATCATAGTAGCTCTAATAATAACAACAACAACAACAACAACAACCATAATCATCATCAAACTCATCTCCACAACCAACAACAACAACAACAACAAGAACAAGAACAAGAACAACAAAATCAATCATTGGAACAACAACAACAACAACAACCTAATTATGTAACAAATTTCATTGGTGATAATACAAATAATTTAGCTACAGTGACAGTGTTGAGAAATGCAACAACATCACCATCAATCCAATTCACATCAGCAACAACAACAACAACAACAACACTTCAGCGAGAAAATCAAGAACAACAACAACAACAACAGTCAACATCAACATTAAAAACGAAAAAAATTAAAACACAAAAACTTATACGCAGACCAATTCGAACACAAATCAAATGAGATTGAAATTTTTTGAGATGAAGAAATTTTTGGAAATTTCAAATCAGCAAACAAACACCAAACGAAGTCAAAGCTGCTAACGTATACCAACACTACATATAATCTATCAATCAATCAAATCAACAATCATTTAAGTCTACTCTCTTGAGCTCTAATTTCCTACACACATTTCCACCAATAAACCACTCAACCAATCCGAAGTCCAACAAAAAAAAAAAAAAACAATTGTATATGCGTTTTACAACACTCTTTTTTTGTACAATTCTGAAAAATTTCAAACGCAAATTCAAAGAATCACAGAAAAACAGAACAATTAAACAAAGTATTACAAAATCCTAAGCATAATAAAATGATATTCGTGTGGTAAGCGTGCGTTTCTTATCTTTGTTTCCATACATTTGCATCTAAATTAAACAAAAATTAATAAACGAAATATACTTATTTAGTAGTTCACATGCTTAAGGCATACTACATACTGTACTTACATGATTACATGTATCCTTTACCATCTTGCCTCCTGCCTGCCTGCCTGCCTGCCTGCCTGCCTGCCTGCCTGCATGGCTGCCCACCTGCATATGGAGCCCTAACTGTGAAAATAATTTACGCGATATATTTTTCGAAAGCCTGGTAAAATATTATAAAGTTGATCACTACAATTACGAAGATAATAGAGAATCCATTTTATTGTTGTAAAGAAAATTATAAACAATGCACTCCAATAAAATTTGTTTTTCACGGTTAGGGCTCGATATTATTATATTTTGTTTACCATTTTTTTTTTACTATTTTACTATGTATTTTCATTTATTATTTTCTTTATAAATCATAAATTAAGATAAACATCGGGTTTTCAACCAATTCGCATACATAATTGGCCCACAACATTAGTTCATTATTGTATACCTCGAACTACAATACAATATACTCGTACTACTCGGATTCATAACAAATACAACACTTTCTAAAATAATTTAGTTAGTTTTGTTAAAAGTATCATACTACTTACATATGTACGTACTTGCATTATACAATTTTTATTAATGAAAATCAAAACCGAAGCTTCCTTCTATACCTGTTACACTCCATTTTTATTGCAATATCTGTCAAAAGACGACGGTAGGCGATATTGGAATAAAGGAAAAGTCACATGTTATTAATTTAAATTCAATGGATCAGTAGTCAGGGAAGTGAATATATTGTAGCTATATTGGTCCGAAATTAAGTGTAAATTATCATATGAAAACTTTACTGATATTTCCAAGTTGTAGAAAATTCAAGTGAAGAAACTCAGGTTGAAAACCGAGGGTGTTTTGGTTTACATAATAGGGACTGTCTCTTTCATTAGAATAGGAGATTCTTTAGTTACCTGTGGACGACTCTAAGGCGAGCCTATACAGATCATCGATTTGATTTGACCAAAAATTTAAAGGCATAGAAGCGGACTATCGGACATGATCAATTTTACTCTTAACGTTGAGCATTCCCATATCGTATATGTATAATATTTTATTGGCCAAAATAATTACTATAGGTACACACTAGGATAAAAGTTATAGAGATTCTAAGAATATTTAGGGTATTCACGGCGTTGTCAGTTGGTCGTGAACACCCCCAATTGCGTATTGTGATGAGTGTCACCATTTCGAGAAATCCAAATCATGGCGCATCAATTTGTGATTCGACTTTGTTCCGAGGCATCATGGTTGCATCACAATTGATTCAAAACATGATCCACTGAGTCGATGAAAATTGTTCAAAATCAATTCATGCATTTTGTTGTTGGAGATGAAAAAGATTTTCATCATTTCATTGCTTAATCTCACGACGTGAATACCCAAATTGTCTTTTGCTATAATTAGTTTTTTTTTTTAATAATGTTTTCTTTAAGGCGTTAATTCTTCTGGAGGAGTACAAATTCAAATTCTATAAATCAAATTGATGTTTAAAGTTAATATAAATTTACTAAATAATTTAAATATTATCCTTAGTTGAAACTACAGGGTCTTAAAAAAAAAAATCAGCTTTTTATTAAGTATATTCTGGATAAAATATTATAGTATTTTTTTTCACCAAGGAAATACTGAAAAGCATGTACTTTCAGTCACACAAAATTTTACACAAACACATCTTTTACAAACTCTTTCACTCTCTCCTTTTCCTATTTCTCTCTCTCACTCGCTCATTTGCTCGCTCGCTCGCTCGACTTTTCTTGCTATCTTCGTCATCAAAAGCTTAAGTTTATAGAATCGTTCAACACTCTGCAACATGATTACAACTACATACACAGAATCTCAAAATCAAAAAATCACATCTACACTTATACACGTACGTACATGCATACATACATACATACATACCAATCTATCTATCCACCTAGCTATCTTTCTTTCTATCTATATATCTATCTAGAAAGTATTCATAAACATTACAATAGAAATTTGAGAATCTACTACTTTAATCAATCAATCAACAACACCAACAACAAAGGCAACACCATCATCACATACACACACACAACACTTACAACTACTACATCATTTGCAAGTATTTATGATAATTGAAAAACTTATACACAAAATATAAAATGGCATGACATCCTAGAATAAAAACATCAACATCAATAAATCAAGAACAACAGCAACAAAAATCACAAAACGCAATTCACTAAAAGCGAAACATGAATTTGGAATTTTGAATTTTATTTATACAATAATAATAATAATAATAATATGTATAATAAGTAATAGTATTTGGCATTTGGAACGCATGGAAATGGATAAATAGTTTGCCAACGGTTACAGTTATCACTTATTATGTACGTACATCAATCATCAGAAACATCATACATACTTAGAGTACAGTTTAGCAAGCAAAAACAAAAAAAGCAACGCAGCAAACAAGCAAAAATACAACTCTGCATGTGTGTGACGGCATCTATAAAAAAGAAAAACATAAAATTCAAATCAAAGTCAACTTATTAGCTCAGTTTAACAAACAATCAAAATCAAGAGCTAAAAAATAATAAACACCAAACAAACAAAATGGGCATCATTTGTTGCGACATAGTACACGACATTGCGATATTTTAACTCAAGACATTTCATTTTAACAACAACAAGACAGCACAGCACTTTGCATATTCTTTACGATTTCTCAAAAATGATTTTATTATTTTATTATTTTTATTGTTTTTCTTTTTTCTGTTTGTTCGTGTCTGCCTTTCCACAGTCGTTAATTGGAAGGCATTTCCTTTCTAGCACAATCGACATCGGAACGGCGAAACGAATGGGATGATGCATCACATTCATCAGCATCACCATGTTGTTAACGAATGCTATGTATGAAACAGAATGGAAACGAACCAACCAACCAACCAATCAACAACAACAACAACAACCAACCATCAAAGCCATTAACAATTTTTAAACAAAAGCAGTAAAGTAAAGTAAAATTGGAAGTTGCATTGAAGTAAAGAAGGAAGAAGGGAAGAAGAAGAAAGAGAATGCCGACGAATGTTGTTTACTTAGCTAGAATTTATAATTATTGATTTTTGATTTTAAATTTTTGTTTTATTTTTTTATTTAGTTATTTTTGATTATGTTTAATGCCACCCCCAACCCAATCCATCCATCATATTTCCACTCTAATTTAATTTTTATTATTACTTATTATTATTTGTATTTGTTAAAAAGTGTCGCAAGACAAAAAGTTATGACTATTTTCTTGATAATTACAATTAATTAATTAATTTACTTTATTATACATAATTTAATTTAAATGCAAAACACACACAAACAAAAAAAAAAAAAACACACGGACTCTACCGAACATTTGTAGTTCGATTTCTGTTTTTGTGAAATTTTTGTAAATTTCAAAATTAAGCATGAATCATTATGAATCAAAAAAATATTGTGATAAACTGATTAAGTTGTCATGGAATATTTTATTGATTTGACACTTGATTTTGGCAGGATTTGAATACACACAAACAATAAAAATAAATATCCTATCCGTCCATTGTTGGTTGTAAAAATCATACAAATTTTTTACAATAAATTAAAATCATTATCAAAATGCATACAAAAACAAAAACAAAACACACACACACACGACGCATACTTGACTTTAAAATACAATAAAACTTAAGTATAAGTTGTAGTTTAATTTTTTTAATAGTTTTGTAAACAATTTTCTATCTCTAAGTGAATTAGTTTAATATAAAGCAGAATTCTTGCTAATGTAAATTTACATTAAAATATCACAAATATCGGAAATAAACAGAAAATACAAATCTATCTACTACACATGTGTATGTATGTATATGTAGATACTTATATTTACTATTGTGCGATACATAAAAACATCATACCTACATACGTGTATGATCTATGATATATCCATTGTATTTGTACTATATATTGTAATAAACACATAAAATACATATATAAAATATTGTATTATCGATATTGCGTATTCTTCTTCTCAAATTTCAAACTTTACAAGATAAACAAAACAAATGCGCAATCAAAGATGGTTGGAATGGATTCTATTAAATCTACAGCCAATCTATTTGTTATGCGATTCATGATAAACACATCTTAGTCATAAATAACTTTGCTCCAAGCGACTTTCGTCAGACTAAATTTAATTTCTATTGGTACATTTTTAGTTTGGGTGATATAGGTACAAATAGAGAGCGGTTGAGACCAAACCCCTTTTTGTGATTCTCATGTACATATGTATGTATGTTGCACGCAGATGGATTAAAAACAGACACTGATGTTGAAGCAGCAGTTTTTGTGGCGCTTATTCAATAGCAACGACCAAGAGAAGTCAGTTTTTTAGGCCGAAATCCATGCTACACCTAAGAGAAGAACATTACATTCAATTTGATGGTTCTCATACTTCTAAAAACACTAACGGCAAATAACTTTGTTCATAAATAATCAAATTTGAAGGTGAATCGCACCAACATTGGATGGAAAATGAAATTTTAGTGAAGCAAAAACCTTGATGCCTTTTAGCTCTCCCAATAGAACTTAAGAGATACTAGGGCTAATTTGGAAATGTATCTATTGTACTATATAAGTACTGCTTGTAGTTTCAAGTTTCTTAACAGAACAACTATGCAACACTTACATAATAAACGATCAATGTAGATTATCACACATGATTTAGAAAAGAAACAGCAAAGCACTTGATATGCCCCTGTGATAGTCTGATTCGGACCTGACTTCGATAGCTAGGTTACCATTGCCTAAAACCAACTAATATTGTAGTTACATCGAAGAAAATCTTAATGAATACGAGACTCTCGGAGGAGCTGCAATTATGGGGTTTGTTACCTATTGGGCCTATTGCCCAACTGAGTCGTCAAAGATAAGGTGACTACAACCGTCGTTCCCTAGTCTAATATGCAACAGGGCAGAAATACCACCGTAGATTACCAAATTGTTTCAATTGTCGAGCTCCTCAGTAAATAACAATCGGTAAAACAGAACTTCCGTTTGTTAGGAATTATTCAGATTCATAAGGAAAAGTTTAATGTATTGAGTCTAATGCTTAAAATTCCAAAAGGTAGTGCATCTGCCAGTGTTGACGAGAACCGTGATTTGTCCATTCATCGCCGTTCGCAGCAATGGCGCTTGCTATCGTTCAATGATTTCGAACATCTATAAAGTAATGGTATAAACTCAACCCTTTATTACATGTGGTTTACACGTTCTTAAATTTGCTGTCTTCCACTACTTTTATAGTGAAATATAATGACATAAAATATTAAAATAAATAAACATTTAATGACGAATAAACAATTTCTGCGGCGACATTTACTTCGTTGTTTATATTAGGAGACATAAACAAATCCATGTTCCGCTGCCGTTGTTTTTGCTTAACCAGCGTTTTTCACTATTAAGAATTGATTCAAAAGCCACTTGCATGCGACTCAGATCAAAAATAAAGATTTAGTCTAATGAAATCAATCGAACGGAACGGTTCAATAAAGAAATAATATAATAAAAGATGAAGTAAAAGCTTGTTTCTTTGTGATTGTGATTAAATTAAATCAAAGTTGTGATTCAACAATAAAACTGAAATTATATCATCTCAATCTTAAGATGTGCATAATGATAAATTCATATAATAAATAATAAGTGCAGTGCAAATTAGTTAAAACAATAAATTTTATGTTTCCATAATCTTGGTATTGAATAAATAAAAATAATAAAGTTGTGATTTTGAATTAAAAATTAAAGGTTTAACTAATATTACCAAATACAATATAAATAATAAAGCCGTACTTCTCTATAACCAATTCGCAAGGGGTCTAAAAATCTAATCGTTATACAGAAACTTCATTAAACAGAAATGATAAATTTTAATCTAATTTTTATTTTAAATACACATTTGTGAGAGATTGCTGTGTTCAGTGAATATGGACATTTTAATTTTAAAATAAAATATAATTGTTCATGGAAAACCTTTAACAGAGGCAGGAATACTGAATGTTGAAACAATATCACAATAGACTGGGAAAAGACGGAAATTTATGTAAATCTGCTTTTAGAAGTGGTAAGTGTAAATATGGAAAAAAAAAAAAAAACACATAGCCTTACTTATTTTTAGAAAAGCCTCAAATTCGCACGACTTTATTGCCAAGCTAAATGAGAACAGAAAAGAAAAGTTTCCCTTTTCTTATGAAACCCAAAGCCCGCAGCCTCATTGTTTTTGCCTTATTCATTTACCAGAATATAATCTTCTCAGACGTGAAAAAGATTAAAATTTTTTTGATGTCTGTAAAATGCGAAGGATTAGGTTGGCATACTAAAAAGTGGTTTTCCCTTTTTTGATTAGCTACTTATTAAGACCATTGGTGTGATCATATGAACATGATAATAATGAGTGAAATTCAACTGTACACAGTGTGTAGAAACAATAAATAAAATTGCGAAAAAGGTAATAAAAAAAACAGAAGGTTTACTTCGGCTATGTTGATATTGTTATACTCTCCACGCAACCCCGGAAAATGTTTTTGCCTACTCTCCTGTGATTGATTTGATACAGGATTCCAACAATATGATCGAAATATTTGTATGGGAGCTATACGGTTCGCTAATTTTAGGGTCTTGAAATTTGCATGGAAAAAGTTTTTCTAATAAGAACGTACATTTGAATTTGGGTTTGTATGGGAGGTGGAGGTGTCCTCATAGCTTACTTGACTTAATCAAATCGTCTCGTCGAGCTGATCAAGAATATAATTGTATGTACAATATAGAGCCATTTCACACATTGAGTTTTATGGATGTAGGTAGGTCTATCTTGAGTTTCGAGTTTGTTGGCACAAGGGTTACGGGGTAGCTTTTACTCATGTACCTTGAGTGAAACATTTCTCTGTCCAAGTTTTCGCCTCTGTTTTGATTCCCATATGCGTTTTCGTAATTTCGTTTGGTTTCGTAGAATGAAGATGAATGAATTTGCTAAAGGAACGGTATATCATTGTGTGTTGTTTGTTTATTTTCGATTTGAAAATATTTACTTTGCGTCCGTCTCAACGTGAGCATGGCAACTTGAGTCGCCAAAGCAGAATCGGCAAAAACTCAGACTCATAACTCAACGTCTGAAACAGCATACATATACTTTATGGGGTCTCCGATGTCTCGTTCTGTCTGTTATAAATTTCATGATAAACTTGTAATACTATTCATTGCGCGACAAGTATAAAAACAACAAATGTCAGTGTAAAACAAACACGATTTATTCTGCGGAAGCAAAAAGACATCAAGAAATCAAATACAATAAAGGAAGAGAAGAAAAACAAATAATAAAAAAAAAAATTAACCAATTTAAATAAAACAAACAGAATCGAGTAAAGGAAGACAGAATAAAAAACAAAAATAACAAAAGCAAAAAAGAATTTGTAACCAGTTGCAGAAGAAACAATATCGACCACTGAGTAACAACAATATCACTAACAGCATCTAACAGCATCTATTTTGGCGAGAGTTAAATAATATGTATGTATATTGGACAACATCCTGCAGCTTGACAATAAATATCAAGTGGAATCAGTATTTATACTTGTCAAACAACGATAAAATATATTCTTGTGGAGTAAAAGCTATTGCTAAAAAAAATGAAGACAACGACTTAAATCTTACATCTAAGCAAGTTCAAGACTATCCAGTTCTTGATTAGGCTCCCCAATCACTTCACTTGAATTCCATCGAATGTTCCTTTGGCATACTTCCGGTCAACGTTTTGCTAACAAGGAATATAATGGAATTATATTGCTGAATGCACTATTTATAATTTAAAAGCATCAACCTCAGTTTGATGTAAAAGGTGTCTGTTTAAGCCCGATAGAACTTGAAATTGTAAAAAATAACACAAATAATTAAATTGTAATCAGTTCGTAATTCGAAAGATCAATACATGCCATTAACATTTAAAATGATTTCGGTCATATGGCCACCGCGGCTGTTCTTGACGAACCGCATTCTGGATGTCCAATTTTGCACCACTTTTTCGAGCACTGCTGGCCGTATGTCACGAATAAACGAACAATGTTGGCCTCCAAGACATCAATTGTTGCTGGTTTCTTAGCATAAGCCAATGACTTCATGTAGCCTCACAGGAAAAAATCGAGAGGTATCAAATCGCACAACCTTGGAGACCAATTGACCAGTCCATTTCTCGAAATCAACTTATCGCAAAATATTGATTTCAATAAGTCGATGGTTGTGGTCACCGTATGGCACGTAGCGCCCTCTTATTGAAACCACATCTCGTCCGAATCAATGTCATCCATATTTTCAAACAAAAAATCATTGATCATGTTGCGATAACGATTTCCATTGACCGTAACGCCAGCTCCGGCCTCATTTTTGGAGAAATAAGGTCCGATGATGCCACCAGCATGTAAACCGCATCAAACGGTACATTTTTCTAGATGTAATGGAGTCTGTATGGTCTCTTGTAGATTGGTGTTGCTCGATATGCGGCAATTTTGCGTATTAACAAACCCGTTAAGCCAAAAATTAGCCTAATCACTGAACACAATTTGTGCGATAAAACAACAGGTCAGTTGCGAACTGCTCTAGAACCATGGTCTCGTGGCTTTAATTCCTGCATCAGCTCCATCTTATACGGGTGTAGGCCAAGATCTTTGCGCAATATTTCTCACGTAGTGGACGGACAGAGCCCCAATCCCCGCGACCGACGACGGATCGATAAATTTGGATCTTCTTCCACATTTTCGTTTACAGCGGCAATATTCTCAAATATATATATATATATATATATACAGTTCGACGGATGGCTTGCTCAGATGGACGATTATGTGTGCCAAAAAAATCACGAAGTTTTCTATAAGTTACGCGAATCGACGACTGATTTTCAAAGTAAATTTGGATAATTTTGTAGCGTTGTTCAAGCGTGAGTCTATTCATGATGATTTCCTAGAAAATACTGAAACTAATTAAAAAAAATGTTTTTATCAAAATTCATTTATCGGGCTTAAAAAAAAACACCTTTTACATGTAGATCCTTAATGTATTAGTACACAAGAGTTATTCAATTAAAAGTTATAGTTGTATAGACTTACAAATCAAAATAATCAGGAACAAAGATTCACATTTTCCACACAATATGAGATCAGAGAAAGAATTAGAAAATTAACAATGACCAGGAACAAGTGGTGAATACGGAGAACACAACATAAACTTGTAAGACATATAAATTTTTTGTGTACTTAATTGATCATATTAGGGACCAACGCATCGCTAATATTTCGATTTGTTTGCAATCATGGGAGGAATTCTTATTCCATTACCAATTATATTTACGGAATACGAAGTGTTTTCGTTCTTTTTGAATTGTTTCTCAGAGGTTAAAGAACTATAATTATAGAAATTTACATTTACTTTATACAAGTGAAAAACTGGATTAAATTTTCAACTATTTTTCAAGTAAGACATGATTTTCTTCTCCTTGAAAATAATCTATTTTAGGCTTTTCGGTATTTCTACCTTTGTGTTTCTCATTTTCTTTCTTGGTAAATATTTCCATTCCATATTGTTTTAATGTTGGCCTAAGGCTGGATGTATCTCAAATTTCCACTTTTTCTAATTTATGTTGATTCCCATAAGTTCATTCAATTAGTTTTAGTAACACTTCTCTTAAAATGGAGTCATAAAAGACGCACTTCGGGTTATATAAACTGAGTTTTTAAATATTTTTAAAAACTTTTGTTTGAATCTCTTATGAAATGTAATTCAACACTATCAAGTTATAGAGAAAATGATGTGTAAAAACAAAGATCGTTTTGGTTTTCGTAAAGGGACTACATCTGCGAATCGAACACTTGTAAATAAACATTACATATATTTGTTGTGTGATAACCGATTTTATGAAAAAATAAGTAAGTACCATACACCACTTCAACTAACTAACACTAATGTTAGATTAAACTATTATATGTGTACAAGGTCAAATGAAATACGGCTTTTATAGAACCGGCAAGAAATGTACAAAAGTATTTGAATTGATCATTAATCGCATGTAGAACCATTGAAAGCTGCTCGGTTGGTCGTCTACTTATTTGCTGGCAACGGAAGATAGCGATTATAGGTTACTAAATTCCGCACGAGTGCTGCTATTGATATAACGCATATCATACCGGCTGGCATTATTTTGCCAGAGCGATTCCAACGTGCACCCATAATACCGGCAAGCACTAGCGAAGTGCCCAGTTGTAGTAAAGGACGCGGCGGATCCTGTGAATTAAGATGGGCGCCATACCCTAGTATAGCGCCAAATGCAAGACCAGCACTCAAAGAGGGTATCGAACCTAAGCAAAAATAATAGACTATTTGAGAACAAACCAAACTTTGCGGTTGTGAATACACTCACCCGCCTTAACATAACCCATAACACCGCCAGCGGCGACTGTTGCAGCATACAAATAACCAAGGAAATCTGTTGCCATTTTATTTTTATTAACAATATTCTTCAATTATTTTACCGAAAATAATTACGAATGTCGCAATTACGTGTATTATGGTAGAAAGCAAGTTAGTTGGCAACACACACAATGTCAACAAAAGAGTTGCCGGACTATCTAATATTTAGGATTTTCTATATCAATTAATTAAAGCTCAACTGCACATTCCATCAATTAAAAGTACATAGCTGTATCCACAGTTCTTATTTATATGACTAATTACTAGTCACTCAAAAGGGCCACTTAAATAATCAGTTTAGTTGGCAACAACAGAACTTGAATATAGAACTAACAATAAATAAAGAAACGATTCAGAAATATTTAATTACTTACTTTGAATTTTCTGATCTAACATATAAGTAATTATTTCTGTTTGTTCATTAGTTTTAGTTTTTAATTATGATGTCAGCCAAATCACTTTGATTTTGATTCACTACGCGGCGCCGCAATTTAATTTCCTTCAAGTCCTAATAGTGTTGCAAAGCTCTATACTGTATATTCGACAGTGCACTGTGGGCGAAGCGTCAATTTTTTTTGGCATGAGTTCGAACATGCGATGGTAGTATATTCAAAAAGTGACTTTATTTATTAACAGTAATTACTTTAATTAGATTAAAAATGATTTTCTTCCTCTGAAGTCAACTAACTTGTCATAATTTTGCTTGTGAAAATTGGCACGAGCTATTCATTGTGTTTCAATACAGAAATAGAATACCTATATGATCACTGCCATAAGTGAGATGGCATGTGTTGTTGTTGTCCTTTATTTTATTTCTAATATTTTTAGCAAAAATCTAACATACTTATCTAATTTTGTATCGTGGAGTAATACTTTCGTTGCGCATATAAGCGCAAGCAACTAAAAATTGCAAGTTATTTGGGTAAATGGTTCTTCAGGTCCTAAACTCTACACATATGTTACGATCGATGTGATGTGCCAAACTTCACATTTGTAAGTAAAAATCGACATTTCGTCCATGGTGCAGTGCAGAGGCCCTCCTTATTTGAAAAGTTGCCACCGCTTTTCTAGTGTATGATGCTTTCCAGCACTGCAGCCGCCATTTATATTTTCTCTCCCGGCGGCCGACAACGCACAAAATTAATGTGTGTGATTTATTTAAAATTTTTTTAATAAAAAAGTGTACATTTTTTAAAAATTTAATTTGCAAAATAATATATTTTGCATACATTAATACAACAAAAGAAAACTACCAAATTACTTAGAGCAAAGTTATTTTCTTAGGCGCCAAAAGCGAAGATTTTGCGAAAAAATTTTATTGAATTTTCAAAGTGTGCTTGTGTTGTGTGAACGTGCGTGCGTGTAAGTGAGCGAGCGAGTTAGTGAGAGAGAGTGAGTGAACGTGCAAAGGCGACGTAGAGAAAGAACAATGAGTGACTACGGAGCACAACAAGGAAATTTAAGTCAATCTCAAGCATTAGCAGCGGCAATTCAACGTGCGAAACAGGTAAAATAGTAAACAAAAAATTATATGCGAATAAAGTAGTGAAAGACGAAAGAAACTAAATAACTGTATAGATTGCGGCAAAAATACAACCAAATCAGCAACCAATAAGCAGTGGAGGAGGTGGTGGTGGTTTTAAAAGGCAACACGAAGAAAGCGATCTTGGACCAGAAAACAAGCGTTTCACAAGTCCAGGTGAAAGTGATTACGGACAGAATAACAATTCGAATATGAGCAGTGGAAGCGGCGGCGCTGGTGGCGGTAGCAATGGTGGTGGCAGCAATAGTGGTGCCGGCGGCCCTAATCTCTCACAAGCTTTAGCTCAGGCAGCAGCAGTTGCAGCGCGTTTAGCGGCAAATGCGGGTACTACTTGTGAAGAGCAAGTGAGGATACCTGAGAGCATTGTAAACGCATTTATGGGACGCAGTGGCAGCGATACCATTAGTCACATACAAGCTGAATCGGGTTGTAAAATTCAATTATCGCAAGATCAAGGTACATTTTCTAAATATGTCATAAATAAAAAAATTTTTTTTTCTTTTTTTGATAACATCTGTTTTTTTTCATACTAGAACGTGTTATTACGCTTCGCGGTTCAAGAGAAACTGTCTCCAAAGGACGTGAAATGCTGCAACAGATGGCCAACCGACAGGGTGGAGACTCTGTAGAAGTCGTATTGACTATAAATCTACCACCACCAGGCCCGAGTGGCTATCCGCCGTATCAAGAAATTATGATACCCGGAGCTAAAGTTGGTCTTGTTATTGGCAAAGGCGGCGATACCATAAAACAGTTGCAAGAGAAAACTGGCGCCAAAATGGTTATAATACAAGATGGACCGAATCAAGAACTTATTAAACCCTTGCGTATTTCTGGGGAAGCACAAAAGATTGAACACGCAAAGCAGCTTGTTTTGGAGTTAATTGCCCAAAAGGATGCACAAGCACAAGGTGGGCGCCCTAACACTGGTGGTGGTGGTGGTGGACATCCCGGCTTAGGATATAATAATTTCAATAATGGTGGTGGCCCCGCTGGAGGTGGAGAGTCAGTCGAAGTGTTTGTGCCGAAAATTGCCGTGGGCGTTGTCATTGGCAAAGGTGGAGATATGATACGTAAAATACAGACAGAATGTGGCTGCAAATTGCAGTTCATTCAGGGAAAAAATGACGAACCCGGAGATCGTCGTTGTTTAATACAAGGCTCCCGACAACAAGTCGAAGATGCTAAACGAACAATTGAAGGCCTTATCGAGAATGTGATGGTACTGGGACCCCAAATGCGTGTTTTAAGCTTTACTTTTTTAACTGAATTTTTCTTTAGCAACGGAATGGAGCCGGCCGCAATGGTAATGGTAACGCTGGTGGCGATGGCAATAATTCAAATTATGGCTATGGATATGGTGTCAATCATGCACAGCAACCAGCACGTGAAGAGATCACTTTTATGGTACCCGCTTCCAAATGTGGTGTAAGGGTTTTTTGTTTTCTTTTTTTTTGTTTCATTTATGCTCACTTTTAACTTCATTAGATTGTCATTGGTCGAGGAGGTGAAACTATTAAGCTGATTAACCAACAATCGGGGGCATATACCGAAATGGATCGCAATGCTGTCAATCGGCCCAATGAGAAACTCTTCAAGTCGAAAGGCACCAGCGAACAAGTTGAAGCAGCACGTCAATTAATTGCAGAGAAAATTAGTGTAGATCTCACAGTGATCTCACGCAAACCTATTAGTGGCAACGGTCCCCCCAATCAGCACCATAATCAACAGCAAGGTGTCGCTCCTGGATATGGACAAAGCCCCATGGGTGGTGGTGATCCAAATGCGGTAGCTGCCGCCGCTGCAGCTTACCAACAACAGCCATGGAATGCTTATGGTCAGCAAGCAAGTTGGGACCAAGCGCAACAGCAACAAATGGCAATGGGACAAAATCCAACGGCAGTAGCAGCAGCTGGCGGTGCACCAGCTGCAGGACAAGCTGATTATTCAGCGCAATGGATAGAATATTATAAGTAAGAGTAGTTTTATTGGGCCCCATATTAGTTAGAGTTACATTATGTCGTATGTATTTTATCACAGATCAATGGGTATGCATCGAGAAGCCGAAATGATTGAACAACAATTGAAAGCAAAACAGGCAAGTGCTGCTGCTGCCGCCGCTGCTGCAGCAGCGGCTGCGCAGCCACAGCCTCAACCTCAGCAGCAACCACAACAGCAACAACAACAGGCTGGAGGTCAACAATCTGCTGGAGACTATAGTGCACAATGGGCTGAATATTATCGTAGCATAGGTAAACATGAAGAAGCTGAAGCAATAGAGAAACAAATAAAATCAAAGGTAGGAGTGCTGCTTTGTTTTTGACACTTTCAATTTAATTATTTATTATTTTTGCAGCAAAATGGTGGTACGAATAGTGCTGCTATGCCTGGCGCCAGTGCTGCACCTAGTCAAGGTGGTGCCCCAGGTGTTTTAGCGTCAACCGGAGCACAAGGCGGTGGAGGCGCTTACCCACAAGGTATGACCCCTACCCAATATGCACAGTACTCACAGTATTATGCCGCAGCTGCTGCAGCTGGACAGCAACAACAGCAGCAACAGCAACATGCTGGAGGGCCTAACGCAGCGGCGGCAGCTGCAGCAGCAGCAGCCGCTGGTTATGCACAACAAACCTATGCTGGCTATGGAGGCTATCCCGGTGCACCGCAACCGGCAAGCAACAGTGGTGGTGGCAATGTTGGTCCCCCAAAATCACATAAAAGCGATAAGAACTAAATTTGTACTATTGATCGATCATCAGCTTAAGGGTAAGTGTAAGGAAGAAACAATTAAAGCAATGTAAACAATTTAACAAAATTGGTTATTTTCTTTTTTCCTTATTTAATTTAATTTTTTTTTTATAAGTATCTATATATATATGATAATAATTTCTTGATCTTTTATGCTATTTGCACTGACAATATGCATTATAATTATACAAATATACATTTTATCATCATCCTCTATATTTTTTCTATGTCATTCAATACTATATACAATATTCAATATGATAACAAACAATATTAAATATTAATGGAATATGTATAAATATACAAATTACAATACTTTATACAAGACACTACTTATATATACATTTGTATATTTTATTATATTATGTTTTAAAATTATTATTCCATTTTAATTTTCCATGAAAATTTCTTGTATTTTCTTAATACTTTTTATTATTGGTTTTTGTTTTTCTTTTTATAAAAAAAAATATTACGTTTATTTTATTAATCAAACTTACCAACAAAAATGTGTTCCAACATAAAATATTCTTTGCAGAGCAGAACAGAACAGAAAAGATCAGCGCAGATCCACCACATCAATGCAATCACATACATGATTCTTCTTACTACTACACATTATTGATTATTAACTTCTTCTACAAACAAACAAAATGTGTACTTCTCTTCTATATCTTCATCCGCTCGTTGGTTTCGTCGTTCCTTCTTACCCTTCAATAAAAAATATTCAATGTTTTAATGAATGAAGTCTGGAAAAGAAAATGAATTTTTGAATTGAAATACTATACAATTGATGAATGATGAATGAGGATGATAAGAATGTTTTGGGATTGAAATCATTTCTTCTTTACTTCTCTCGCTCGGTCTAACCTTATTATTAATTGATTAGATTTACATATTTAATATAACAAATTAATTTATTATTATAAGACTACACCAATTTTTATATCAAATATATATCTATATGTATTATTTATATATATATATCAATGCATTTGTATATATTTTACAGCAAAGAAATCTGTCTACAACAAATGAAACATATAAACACACAAAACACACACTACCGAAAGAAATCAAAACAGTCTTGAACGTTTTTAATTGAAAATTCTAAATGAACAATTGATTGCCTAGCTAACTTCTTGTATAGTATATAATGAATCTTAAAATCTATATTTTATATTCATTATTTCTTAATATTTTAAGGCATGAGTTGTTGTATGATGATGATGATGATGATGACGATGGTTCACTTATTTGTGAGTAACAAAAAAAAAAAGACAAATTCTTCTTTTCACATTAATTGAGGAATTGATGATGCTTTTGATTGATAAAAACAAAACGGCCGTTTTGTTCTCATTTTGATAAATACATAAATAAATAAATATTAATTATTAAATTACAAATTTAACGAGAAAACGAAAAAGACGTTAAAGAAAATATTCGTCACCACAATAGAAATATTTATTAGCAAATGTTTAGAGAAAATTTTTCAAAGAAGGATAACAAACCCAATTTTTTTATATTAAAATTTAATAATTATCAAATATACAATAAATTTTTATAATTCATTGTGGTTTTAAAAGAGAGAGAAAGAGAGGAGGATAAGAAAACACAACATAACATAATTATGATCTATTTTATTATTATATATATGAATTGGAAATGTAAATTTAAATCCATATATAGCAATTTATGGATCATTGATGGACTTACACTCATTCACTCTACTTACATCAGAGAAAGTGTTAAAAAGTAAAGAGAGAAAGTTTCAGAAAACTAAGCGCAGCATTGGTAAGCTAAACAACAAATTACAATTATGTATATTATTTAGTCTTCACATGTTGCTTACAATTAAAAAAAATTCTTATTAATATTATATACCACATATACATACCTAATACATAAAAATATTGAAAAAATAAATGAATGATTGAATAAATTGAATTGAATTGAATTCAATCAAATGAATTATGAAATAATGAAATAATAATTATTAAGTAAGATTGAAGGTAATATAATAATATCCATACATAATGCATAATAGAGGATTGTTGTTGTTGTTGTTGTAGTTTGAAAATTGGGTACAATTATTATTATATTATACATATATGATACTATAACATCTTATAAATGATAAAACCATACGAAATTTTCTTAATATTATTATTTACATTTTTCATTTCAGTTTTTTTTTTTGCTTATAAGTTTACTGTTTTTTTTTTTTTTTTTTGTTTAATGTTCAATATGAAAACTATATATTAATTTTATTTCAGTTTGTATACGTGATTTTCAATACATACGATTCTGCTATGCTGTGCATGATCGATCGATCTGCTGATCGTGTGTTTCAGTGTTAAAAGTGTTTGATTGATGCATGTTACATATGTATGTCCCAACATTTTGAATTTTTCTCATTATCAAATGAATTGGATAACAAACAACATACATACTATGAATTTCCATACTTCCATTCAGCTGTCTATGGTAAAATAAAAAACAAATTACTCTATGGTAATAATAACAAAAATAAAAACATAGGCTTTGATCAATTTGTGTGTGGGTTATTTATTAATTATACTCGTAATAATGAATATGAGATAGGAATTTACAAATTTCAAATTTCAGTTAATGAGGTTTATATACTTGCATACATATATTCTATTTACTTCAGATTTACTTACAATATTTACCATACCATACCACTATATAATCGTATATTATAAATATGTACAAATTTTTATCCATTTCTTTTTAAGAAAATTAAATTGTTTATGAACTTTCGTATGTATTTTTGATTTTACTATGCCTCTTTTTTATTTTTGTCAATTTGAATTTCGTTATATGCATCTACTTGCAGCGATTGAAAAAAACACGACTTGATCTATCTAGTGTATGCAACCCAATGCCATGTTTTTATACATATTTGTAACTTATTTGTTAAATTCCTAGGACCCCAATTCTACTGACTGACAACGACTACAAAACTCAACAAACTTCAGCTACAACTCAACTCCAAACTCAAATTCACCAGGTTTATTGCAAAATAATTGAAATACGTAAATACAGAAATTGCTAAATACATACATATATTTGTTAATACAACAAATGATAATGAATAATTGATTAAAAATAATGAAAAAGAGTTGAATCTTTGGTAAGACTACATCCTACTTACTTACCTACACTAAATATGCATATTATTTCTTATTATAACAAAAACAACTTTAATTATTATTATTATTATAAATGCTATAAAATGAATAATGAACTCTTTATATGCAATAATATAAACAACAACAAAATATTGATCTAAAATATAATTATATAGTACTTATATTCAATATTATAAAATTTACTAGATTGCTCTTCTGCTAGTTGATAAGTTTCTCTTATTAAAAAAAAAATGTTGCAACATTTTTTTTTCCTTTAATATTGTTTTCTATAAAAAATGTGTGTGATGTGTTTTTGTTGTTGGTTATTATTCCGACAATTTAAATTCACCGTTAAAACGAAATACATTTTGCTTCGTAAAAAATAAGACAACAAAAAAACAAAATGAAATATATTAAATATCTTACTAACCACTATAATCATATAATATGCTAATCGATAATAAATATAAATACATAAATATTTGACTCATGAAAAATGTATACAAAAAAATGAACATCAAATGATTAACATGATAATTTCAAATTTATTATGACTCTGTCGATAGTAATAGTGGCGTCCAAGATGTTGGTGGTGCTGATTGTGTCATTGATTGATTGATTGATTGAAGATTAAGAGAGAAAGATTAATGGTTCTTTAGCGAGTCGATGACATATTTCCACTAAACAAAACTTGAAAAAGTACTCTATGACTTCTCTTCTGTCGTCTCGGTCGGTATGTATGCATTATAGATGTGTTGCCAGCAGGTGTTTCTTCTTATATTGAACAACAATGATCTCATCTTACAATATTGTAGAATATATTTTGTAATAATTCATTTTTTTGTTTTTTATTGAAAATTTTGCTCGTACAATCTTCTTTATACAAAATATTCTCGTATATAGTATATTGTATCTATATGTGTTTAAAACAATATTTAATACTTATATATATATATATGTATATTGACTTACCTTTATTATATATTTATTGACCTGACATTTTACTATATATGTATATATATTTTCGCATATGTCAACTTACATAACTTGTTGCTCTTGATTTCATTGTTTTGTTTTGCTTTTTTTTCCTAGTGTCCTATAACATGTGGCTCAAACTCGAACTATCTGGTCTGCAACTGAAATTTTCCAGGAAATTCAAATTCAAAAACTTTGTAATGCTTCAGATATTGATTCTTGTTATTATTATTATACATTATTTTTTTTCATGAATTTTCAGTATATTTGATTTGCAATTTAAAAAAAGAGGTTTTTAAGAAATCGTTTGTTTCTAAGAAAAGAAAGTGCCTCCAAAGATATCTTTCTAGGTATGAGTTTTAATATGAAGTTACTTATGAAAACATATCATAGTAATAGTTGCGATGCCATAAGAAACATTCGAGATTGCTACAGTCAAGGGTCAATTATTTTATTGTCAAAAACTGGTATTAATAGATACAGAGGATCCAATAAGTTGGTGATAGTACCAAGTTGTATCATTTTATTGTTATTATGTTAGTATGTTGTAACTATTGCCAATCAATTAGACAGTCTTTTGCTTGCATATGAGTATACACCCAATAAACCAATTTGAACATATTCCATCAAAAGACATTAATAATATGACTATCTATTCTTCATTTCATTCACATATCAACAAAAACTATATTTAAGACATAATTTTCTTAAAATTCCACTTACAAATTGGGGTCATACATATTTTTTAAAGAAATTGTTTATAGATTTAGACTTCATATACTACAGATATTTTCTGTACTTATACCTTTCACACCCGCCTCAGGTAAACTGACATTTTACACAATTTTTGTTTGGACAATGATGTTAAATAAAATTTTATATGATGAAAACAACCTAAAGACATATCACAGACTATCAATTATGTTATACCACCCTGGGATAACGAGTAAGGAATGCATCGTATGATGATGAGTAGCAAAGCACTAGCTCTTAAAGTTGTCGAAATATTATCACGACACTTAACCGATTTTCTTTAATATCATACGTTTCTTTTTCTAAATTGCTATACATCATTTTTTCACTTTTGCAATTGTTCATACCCTCGACTCACAATAAGATAATGGGCCACAAAGTAATAGGAAATTCGATATAGCTATATTCGCCGGGCATTATTTCTCGGAAGCTCTGTTTACCACGAAAAGTATGTCAGACATGTTTAAAATTGTTGCTTCCCTCCTATGCATATTAAGGAAAATATTTATTTATTTGTGGTTCGTTTTGCCTGGAATTCAGCTATCGGTAGTCTTTCAGATCGAAAAATTTGTATCTTTTTTCTAATCAAACAATACATATATTGTACATAAATGCCCCATCAACTGCATTGTTGTGTAATGACTTTTCTATATCAAGTAGATACGAACTTCATCCACATATTGATAAACTTTACGTTGACTCCGTATGTACATTGCTTACTTGTGCCCTATTTGATTTGAATAAGGTACATCAGAATGTTACATATAATCGCCGTGAGCTGGACTTGATATGCAGCTATCATTACATCTTGGATTAATAAAGTTCTCAAGAGTATGTTGTATTGAGAACTTTTGCATTTCTTCCAGTATATACACATCCGATCAATCAAGTAGTCTCGAAAGTTGTTTTTTCTATAGAATGTAGAATTTTTGATGTCAAATACAATAATTGCGAAAATATTATTTTTTTTTTTTACTATTTTTGCATGATGAAATTCACCAGTTGGGGTGTGAAAGGTATGTAAATTTCGGGTAACCGAAATTTAATGTTTTACCTATAAATATGTACTTTATGTAGGTGGGAATCTAAGAATTCGAGTATTTAATAATAGATTTTTATTAGGCTTGGGAAGACATATCCTTTTTCGTTTTTTTTTTTTTTTAATCTTTCAGATATATCTTGACAAGATTACTCGATCGATGCAGACCTAGAAATGTAAGTATACAAAATTTACAAATTTTTTATTGGCTTTATTTACTTTTTTTCTTTTAATCTTCTCTTACTATATAACAATTTTGTGTATTTATATGAACTACATATTGTGTATTGTCTCTTCACGTGATGATCTTTGATCTATTTGCCTTACGCGATGCGCTTGCGTTCTCAAATTATGCTATAAAAACATTATAAAATTTTTGTATTTAAGAAATTATATTGATTTTATAATTAGGGTGCTAGGAATTCTCTTTTTTTTTTCATTTAGATAAATTTGTTTAATTCGGTCCTAAAAGGTAATTTTAAACAATTTTATTTTATATTTTACACTTAAAGAAATGTTCCACAATAAAGTTTTATTAAAAAAAGAAAGACCAGGAAGAATTTTTAATGGAAATTATAGTTTTGAACCACAATCCATAGTCAATTAAACATCGGGATTATTGGATTTTATTATTTCAGAAAAAACTTGTTTGTAGTGAATCTTCTTTAGCGAAGGGAGGTAAATCCAAAAAGTATGAAAATGAAATGTGATGAAAATCAAAATTTGACGATGTTATTATTATATTGGAGCTATTTAGGCAAATACAATATGGAAGTGAAACTTGTAAAGTAGATGGACAAGTAATAATACAGAATATTGTAGTGTTATATTGTTTCAATAGTACGCTCTGAAGCATCATCGCGTTTTGATTTTCGTCACATTTCGTTTTCTAATTTTTGGATTTACCTCTCTTCGCTAAAGAAGTTTCACTTTCTTATTGTGCTTATCAGGGTGAGGCTCTCTACTTAAATTTTTTTGTTATTTAATCAGTGAATTATGTTTTATAATGGAACCTCGAATATTTCAATCAATTCACGGGCTCTAGAATAATTATTTTTAGAATCAATGTTTTATTTACTAAAATACTGTGTTGTTCTAAATGTTCTATTAGCTTATGGAATCACATTTAGTTCGATCCTTATTATTGTTAATGATCGTGATTGCCCCCGACGATCTTCAGAGGTCTTTTTTCTTCTAAATATGTGAAGATACGCATATGCTTGTTACCCAATTTAATCAAGCAAAGTGAAGAAGTACAATGTAAATCTCATAGGAAAAATTCGGTGCGTGGTCCTAAAAGTCACTACTGATAAATCGATGAATTGGAATTAAATGTTGGCAAAAAGAAAAAAAATACCCACTACTGCACTTTCAATTAAACGATGTATTCGATTAATCGAAAGGGATTAATCGTTTAATATGAACAGGAAATTCCAAAGGATTGACTCATTAAAAAGCCTTTTACATGGTCAGTTCAGTCTCAGTCCATTATCGCCCGAAATTCACACCGATAAGCGAAACGATAACAAAAAATGGACTGATGGTCCATTTCAATGACATATCGATAAAAGTAAACAAATGCAACAGGTGCATGCAGGTATGGCGAACCACAATTTTACGTGGAATTCATTGAAATATATCCATCAGTTATATTATTACCACTTTTAAATAGATAAAAATGAACAATATGTAAACAAACAGTGTTCAGTGTTGTACAAAAACTCTGAAACGATTGACATCACTAAGATTTGGACTGATCGTGTAACAACAAGCATTTTGTCAGTCCATTTCAATTTCTGAAGCGATAACATGGACTGAGACTGAACTCACCGTCTAAAAGGCCTTTTAATTATACTTTTCGAAAAAAAAAAAAAAAAACTGGAAAAAAGAAATGCTGGATTTTTTCTTTGATAATAAACTGTCGTTAACTGTTCTTTAACCAACCGTGCGTTGGTTGCTACGCACCCGAAGTTATATTAGTGTGTTCTTGTCATATTAGTATGCCGCCAACATTATAAACATAGGTTCTTTCTCTTGAATGAGTCTCATGTGATCGATTGGTTGATCGATTAATGATCGAATAGAACGTAACTGAGTTCTATAGCAATGGGCTTTATGTATTTTAAATAGCTTCAGCTTGGAACGCTTACAGTAGAATAGATGCACTTCTTATAAAAAAAAAAATATGAAAAAAACTGGTGAGTCACAACAAAGTGGATAGAAAAAAAAATTCAATAAATAAATACATACGAGGTTTGTTATAGAAGTAAGAAGACTTTTTATTTTTCCGGTCCACGTGTTAGCGAGTTTCGATTTTTTATTTTATTTTATTTTTTTTTTTTTTTTTTTGCTTGTCGGTACATACATTTTTTTTTATAGATAAATAAGTGAGACGTGTTTTGGCTCGTCTTCTGTTTTTCCATATTCCAAAATATGGGTCAATGAGTCTGTATTATTTTTTTTATGGAATATAAAATTAAGAGCACTGTTGTCTGTAATATTTTCCGGTAGACTCGAAAAAAGAAATTATAAGTGGTACAAATTCTTCACAGAAAGCCAAGAAGATGTTAATGACGATGCCCGGCCTAGACGACAACAACCGATGAAAACTTTGAAGCAGGGTAGAAAATTGTTATGAAGAATCGAGAAGTTGCTAACGATATTGCGAATTATGGAGCCATCTGCCCATCCAAATTAAACTTATTCTCCTCCCTAAATACAAAATTCAGTAAACTGAACTCGTGCAGTTTCATGTCTTTCTGGCTTCAAATCGGAGCCTAATTTTGTTTTTTCCGCTCCGAGCCTTCGACTAGCACAGGTAGCCAGTGTACATCAGGAAGCGACTTGTTCTGGATGACAGTTAGAAAAATGTAAAATGTTTTGACATGTAGCTGCATTCCAGATGCTTGTCCTACTTGATGATTCATAACATATGAATCTACAATGCCATCGATTGAAAAGTTTGCTTTCTGGATGAAAAGAAATTCATTACCGATTCATTCTCATTCAAAAATAATTTAATTGACAATAAAATTGAAAGAAAATAATGTAAATCAAGAAAATTTGTGTTTTTTAATATTTTTTATTTTATGAACATTTAAGGAAAAACAAAAATTCTTCTGTATTTTTATTACAAGTAAATTCTGTCGGTTTTTTTATCTTTTGTTTTCTTTATTATTATTTTTTCTATTCACGCACATGAGCAGACAAAGCTCGTTTATATCTATGATCAGATCTGTTACTTCTTGTTTCCTTTTTCAATATTTGCAGATATTTTTTATTTTCAATTTTAATTGTTTTATTTTGTCTATTGCTTCTTTCTTTTGTATGAATTTTCTCTTGCCTTCGTTTATACAATTTTTTTTTTTTTTGCACCATTTTAATATTCAATTATATTTTAAAAGTTTTTTAAGTTTCGTATATTTTATACTTTTTTAGTTATTTTTTATTTTGGAAAATTTAACGTTCACTGGAAAATATTTCCATTGGTATTTTGGTAAGTTTTAATTTTCAATTATGTACTCGTATGTGTATCGTTTAGTATTATGAATCAAACCTCTTGTATAGTTAATGTTTTTACTGTACTTCTAATTTAAGTGTATGTGCTCTGCTTGTAGTTTTGTGATTTTGTCTTCATTGCAAAGTGTGTGTGTGTGTAGGAGCGCGGATAAACCACTACGGGGGTCTCTTTGTCTGCTTGTTGTTGTTGTCTATTTGATATATTTTTACCAGCTTTTAGCTGTTTTATTTTTTAAGAAACCTCCTTTTTTTCTGCCTTTATACCCTCTACCCTAGGATTGGATTAATGAAGGACGAAAGCTAGTCACCTCGTCACTGCAGCCTCGTTTGGGCCTTTTGCAACAAACTCCACACTTACTTTTTTTTTTTTTTACATCCGCGAGTCTCTTGTATTCATTCCGAATTCCATTTCAGAGATAATCGTGCAATTTCTTTTCTTTCTAGGTTCTAGTTGCCTAGAAAGATCGAAAATTGCTTATGATGCAGAAAGTTTATATTTAGTAGTATGTAAGTTTGAAATTCGAATGAATATTCAATTGGTCGATTGTGTGGGGTACAGGATATCAAATAGTCGAAACCATCCGACTTATTTGCCCTTACTTGTTGTTGTTGTTACATAAAGTAAATCACATTTAAAAACAAAAAAATAAGTTTATAATTATCTACATCGAAATTTTGTGGTTTCTGATTTATAATTTTGAAATAGAAAATAAAAACAAACGAACTTCTTCAGATCTTCTTACTTGGGTTTGTTTTAAAATCGCACATTTCGTATTCGAAACTTTGTCAAGATTTTTATATGTAAAATTTTTTCAAATTTCTTTTTATACATAAAATTATCATTCTGCCGGATTTCCGTTTCTGCTCTTTATATTTCATCATTATGATGTGCTTCATCGAATCAAATTTGCCAAAATTTTACCTTTAAATTATTTGTTCCCCCAATTTTCTTATTCTTTATTTACAATACCCCATACATAAATTAAATTTACCATGATCGTAAAATTGAGAACTGCTTGACTTATAAAAATTGCATTCCTGCATCATCTAGCGGACCATTTTACTATGATCATCCTCGAAGCTGTTACATCCCATATTATAACAATATCAACTTTAATCGAGAATCATTAATTCTATCTCACAAATGAAGCCTACCATTTTCTTTCAAAGGGATCATATATTCATATCAAAATGATCAATCACATTTTGTAAGAGAAATGAAATGGACACATCTCTCATCACTTTCAGTGTAAAGGGTATTTAATGTTCGGTGAAACCGAAGAAGTTGTCTACAAATATTTCTCTTTTGCTTTTCCCCTCATCATTTGTTTTGTATATAAATTTTGTTTAAATATTTTTTATTTTATGTCGTCTGTCTCTTCTACATTTTGCTTTCATTTTCTTTGTTTTTGTACTGACGCCAGTGTTTGAATTTTTTTTTTTTTTTTAAATTTCATTAAATCAAATAAATAGATAAATAAATTGAATATTTTTCTTTTTAATTCATACGTCTTTGTTTTTTTAATGATTTAATTAATTATACATCATAAAATAAATGTATATATAAATTTAAGATTTTGTTTTTTGTTTTCGGTATGCATCTATTTTTGTTGGTTTTTTTTTTAATAATTTCATTATATATTAAACAAGTTTTATTTTCGTTTAATTTACAGTTCTCGTTCTCTTCACTTATCCGTCCGTAACCGTCTGTCTAGTGCCGCCTCTTCCATTGCTCAAATTGTCTGATACAAATTACAAAATTGAATTCATTAATACGCAATTATTTTGAGCTTTGAATTACGAAAGCGTGCAAACTTTCAATAATTTTAAGAAATTTTGTAATGGTCAAATAGTCAAAAACTAAAAATAGAAAATAATAAAAATAATATCGAGTGCCGTTGTTGACTACTATCCACATCCATCAATCTACTGCGCTTTGTCCTTAATAACGAGAAATATATTTCAAAGGACAAACTTCAAAGAAATAAATTTTTTTAAAACAATCCTATGCTCCACTCAACCAGTTCCTAACATCATAATTCATTTGCGTCACTGTTTGGTTCTGTGTGCGTCTTCTGTCTTATGCGGCAATTAACTGAAATTTATGCAAGTTAAATTAAAAAGTTTTATATGACAATCATCAGATTTAGTATACACACCGCTTTCACTGTTGCCTTGATAAAGTCCTTTTTATCTGTTAAATCGAAATCGGGATATTTTGCGTAGACTTGTTTGCAAACAGTTTTCATTGTGATTTCTTCCAGATTGGCTTCATCAAGAATCTCCTTGACATAACTGCGTATTTGTTCATCCTGTAACATATAAATCAGAAATTTACCTTCTTTGAAAATTATTAGATTATAACTTATAGTTTTCTTACCGTTGGGAATGCCATTTTACCCTTTTTGTTTAATGGTTCATCTTCATCAGACTCATCTTTATCCTCATAATCATCTTCTTCTTCTGAAGATGCCTTCTTTGCTTTCTTCGGACGACCACCAGATGCTAAAATGTACAATTGTTTTAGTTTTAGAAAAAACAAGTCTTGAATCACTTTTGTAGTTTGTATATGAGGAGTACAGTAAAACCGCCGAGACTATTAACAAGAATGCACAGATAAATGAAATTCGGAATATGAAAATAGCGCCAACATTGGTTGTAATGAATACAACATTACACTATCCAAGTTCAAGTATTAGTAAATCTCTAGTTTTTGGAAAAACTTCAGGTGCATCGGGAGGTCACCAGCTTCTCATTAAAGAAATTTTTGAACTGATTGAAGTGATCAGAATTGCCTAATGTGTGCACTTTACTATCTCTATAATAAACCAATAAATTTATTTACATACCTTTGCCAGCTGGTTTGGGTTTGTTATTAGCTTTACTTATTTTCGCAGGCGTTGTGGGTTTTTTATTCTTTTTGGGACGTTCCTCCTATGAAAGGAAGAACGATAATTATTAATAATTTCCATTACAATTAAAACAATTTCAGCATCAATGCTAACCTCACTTTGCTCACTCCCAAAATCAGACAGTTCTTCTTCCTCTTCATCTTCAGAAACTTCTTCTTCACTTTCGGAATCCTTGCGTTTACGTGACGCAGCAGCACGCCCGCGTCCCCCCCGACCAGCTGTAGGACGACCACGTTTACCAGCACTGGCTGGAGCTGCACCGCGTTTACCAGTACCGCGCTTCGGTGCCTGTTTTTTTTTTTATTTCAAACGGATTATAAAATTATAATAATTTTACACAACGTTTCTCATTTCTGACTTACATCGCTATCGCCCTCAGATAGTTCTGATTCTTCATCTTCTTCAGACTCTGAATTTCTTCTACGACTTTTACGCGAGGGACGTCCACGTGCACCACGCGGCGTGGCCGAGACTTTACGACCACGTCCTGTGTCTGAATCAGAATTACCAGAAGGATTGTACTAAAGAAAAATACAAGGAAATATTTCATAATTATTAGTCCTAAATTTTCTCGTGAGTTTTGTCAATTGTTTACGTACATCTGAGCCAGACTCGGAATCATCATTCCGTTTTCGTTTGGTCGGCACTACTTTGTGATGATGATCACTTTCTTCCGAACTTGAAAAATCTACATAAGCAGACATTTCTGGAAAATTAAATAAACACAAATTATTGTATTAATTCAATCATGGCATTCGAGAATCCTTACTTTTGCCCGCGGTCGCACGTCGTGGTCGACCACTTGATGAGTTACGCGAATGGCCACGACCACCGACGACCGATTTGCCAGTAGTTGCCTTGCCACGTTTTTTAGAACGTTCTGGTTCGCTAATATCCTCCTCTTCTTCCTCCTCCTCTTCGTCCACTTCATCATTTTCCTCTTCATCTTCAACAGCCTCAACGCACAATGATTCATCGGGCACCATTAAAAATTTGAGTACTCGCTGAGCGATATCATCCTTGTTGCCCTTACGTTCTAATGCTAGGATCTCGCAAATGTTCTTTAACGATTTGTTATCTAATTTTTTAATAGCATCCAATTTCTTTTTGTAATCTCCAGAATCTGTCTCAAATTCAAATCCAGCAAAAGACCGCAAGTTCTTCTTTACTACATTGTTTTTACCTTGTGCACCGAAACAAATCTAAAAGTATTCAAAATTGTAGTGTCAATTAAATGAGATTTAATTTAATATTATGAGTGGTTGCTTCACTTACCGCATGCAATGTTTGTAAGCCATCGACTCGCGTTTTATTTATATTTTCATTGATCTTGTCGATTTCGGCCAAAGCAACAACATTTTCATCATCCTCATCGACTTCATTATTTTCATCCAGTTCATTTTCTTCCTCCTCAGATTTTGCTATTTTGCCATTCTTTGTTTTCTGAGATGAAGGCTCAGTCGCTGATGCATCATCTCCGACGTTATTTACTGATGATTTGGTATCTGCCTTTTCAGCCTTGGCATCTTTTTTGCCAATATCATCTGCATCTACCTCATCATCATCGGCGGCTTCGCCATCTGTGTCTCTCCCCGCATCAATGTTTTTATCTGGTTTCTTTTTCATCCCTTTGTCCTTTGATTTTTTACCTAAGTTTAGAAATTGGTTTGTTTGTTTTATTGTATTGCAAAAATAATAAAATGAACAACAAAAAACAAATTGAATATTTATTTGTATTCACTCTTGGGAAGACAATTTCCACAATATTTTATTTTAGAAATCGTCTGTGTAACGTGAATAATTTTTGTACCTCGGAGGTTTTACTATACACAAACCATATTGTTCAGGAGTTTGGTATGAACAAAAACCGAGGATATTTTTTTTTTTTGTGATTATGTAATGTAAATTATTAAATAAAAGTTATTTTAGGGATAATGAAATTAACCTCCAACTGGAGTTGAACCTACGGGCCTAGAGCGCTATGCGAGTTGAATGGAAAGAGATAAGCTTTTAGTGTGTTGCGCCAAGTTGGCACCGTCGACGAACATTTCTTATGATCAACTACTTTCCACCGCGTTGCCAATAAATATTTTAAATTACAAATGTCTAATTTGGCAACACTCTGACAGCAGCGGATCACCGGCAATAAACACAATATTCAATCGATCCGCCAAAAAAAAATTTAAATACCACGTTTCGACGCATAAAGAACTACAATAATGACTTGAAACTGAAAGAAGATAACTTTCTCCTCCGCTTACAGGATCAGAAATAAATAAGAAAAAAAAAAAAAAAAAAAACTGAAAGCGCATTCACAGCTAGTAAAGCAACAGTTTCTTTAATTGAAATTATAATTTTATATTGCACATCGATTTTTAGATTTTGAAACAACACAATCTATCCAAACTTTTTGAATTTTTGTGGCTTTCAATTAATCAGGGTCAGTGGAGTAGTTCACTTTCTTGTCGCATGCGATGTTGCGAGCGGCAAATTTTTATTCATGTGTAAGAGTTGATTGTATAGAATATTCGCCGCGTTTCTTGAACGCGCGAAAAATGTATTTTTGTTTTGTTTTCTTTTGCTGATTCTTTACCTGCGGCTGCTTCTGTGCTGTTTTTCTCTTTCTCTTCGTCGTCGGTTTCTTCTGTAGTTGCTGCTGCCTTTGCGTTTGGTTTTTTATCAGCGTCGTTTGTTTTCACGTCATCAGCGTCGTCTCCATCGTTTTCGGCGCCTGCACCACTTTTGTCGTTAGACGACTTATTTGTTGCTGATGCCGTCGTTCCTGTTGTTGTTGGTACTGCCGCCTCTTCTGAACTACCTTCCGATAATTTCGATTTCACAAATTCAACACCTTCAGCCTTTCCTTCGTCTGTTTTGCTGGCATCCTAACCAACGCAACACGGTTGGGATGAAAAAAGAAGACAAATGGAATTAAAGAAAGTGCTTCCAAAGAGAAATGCACATCACACAAACACATGCACACTTGGCCACATAAAATGCTCTTCACTTGACTCTGTTTTTAATTAACATTTACATTCATTTACCAAATTCATTTTTCAAAAATTTGCACTCGAATGAAATTTGTTTATATTTTTGTTGTCGTTTCACCGCTTATTTTCTTCGTTTTCTCCTATTCTATTGCAACAATTCTCACGAAATACGCAGTTGAGAAACAATAAAAAGCGCGGCGAGATATTGCAAATGCACTTGCCATCTCACTCCCGCTTGATGCGCTGGGATGCGTGCAAGAAGAGCACGAAATAGCAACGACGACGACGCCATGTTTACAGGCGAAGAAAGCGTTCGAGAAACCGACGAAAATTTTCTTAACTGCATTTTAACAACACAAACACTTTCTTACATACTTTTTCAACACATTTTAATTGCACTTGTGTATTATTAAATTATTGCGTATTTTTTAAATTTTTTTACGTACCATATTTTCAGTGGTTTTATTGTTTTCACCATCAGCCGACATCTCACAAAGTACTTGCTTCTTCTTCTTGTCGTGTCGTGTTGATGGTTTGTGTGCTTGAAAACACAGAGTTGCACTAAGCAGACCCTCATCTTTTTTATTGAAAATAAACAGACCCTCATCGAGAGAATATGAGTTCAAAACGAAATACATAAAATTACATTAAGTTGGCACCTCTTAGAAAATTTGTTGTTGGAACCTTCAACCATGCCAACTCCAGATAATTTTTGTTAGCGCCAAATTTGCGCATACTGCCAAAAGCAGCGAAGCAGCGTTCCCAATTTGTGAGTCGTCCTAAAGTGAATGTATAAAGTTGGTTGGTTAAGATTTATTATTTTATTAAAATCATGGGAATTTTGGGGCTTTCTAAGCTATTGCTGATATAGCGCCGGCCGCTATTAAAGAGAGCGAAATCAAAAATTATTTTGGTAAGATAAAAAAATACAAGTAGTGTAACAACATCAACAATAACAAGTCTCACATTGCAGGACGCAAAGTTGCTATAGATGCGTCTATGTGTTTGTACCAGTTCCTCATTGCGGTGCGAGCAGACGGAGCACAATTGGCAACAGTTGATGGAGAGCCAACCTCACATTTAATGGGTATGTTTTATCGAACAATTCGCCTCCTGGATAACGGCATCAAACCGGTCTATGTTTTCGATGGTAAACCACCAGATCTAAAATCGGGTGAGCTTGCGAAACGTGCAGAACGCCGTGAGGAGGCCGAGAAACAGTTGAAGGCAGCAACGGATGCTGGCAATGAGGCAGACATAGATAAATTCAATCGCCGCCTGGTTCGAGTAACCAAAGATCATGCGCGTGAAGCTAAAGAACTTCTTAAACTCATGGGTGTACCATATGTGGATGCGCCTTGTGAAGCGGAAGCACAGTGTGCTGCTCTAGTGAAGTCCGGCAAGGTATTTGCAACAGCTACGGAAGATATGGATGCCCTCACATTTGGCTCGAGTATACTACTTCGTTATCTAACATACAGTGAAGCACGTAAAATGCCAGTAAAGGAATTCAGCTATGAGAAAGTCCTGAAAGGCTTGGAGTTAACTGATCGAGAATTCATTGATCTGTGTATTTTGCTTGGTTGCGATTATTGCGAAGGCATCAAGGGTATCGGCCCAAAGCGGGCGATTGAATTAATCAATAGCTATCGAGACATTGAGACTATATTGGAAAATATTGATAAAAATAAATATATAGTTCCCGAGAACTGGAATTATAAAGTTGCGCGTGAGTTATTTATAGAACCAGAGGTCACAGATCCCATCAACATTGATCTTAAATGGACCGAACCGGATGAGGAGGGGTTGGTGAAATTTCTATGCGGTGATCGTCAATTCAGTGAGGATCGCGTTCGAGGTGGTGCCAAAAAACTGCTTAAATCAAAGCAGGCTCAAACGCAAGTGCGTCTTGATAATTTTTTCAAGGTTTTGCCCGGAAGTGAGACCCCAAAGCGAAAAAGAGAAGACGATAAGACAAAAGGTGCAGCCAGCGCTAAGAAATCTAAGAAGACGAATAGTGGGGCTGGACGTGGTGGTCGACGAGGTCCTAAATAAGTTATTAACACAGACTTAATAATATTTAAAAATTTTTTCAAAATAAAGATACTATACATACTATACAAAATAATCCTTACTACTATTACTGTTACTGTTACCTATAACAAATATTGCTTGGCGAGTGCTCGCAGAAAACGGGCTTTCCTTATTGCGGCCGCCTCGCAACGAATCTCCTCGTTGTTGTTTGCATTCAGTTCCAATGTTCCCATGATGTTTATCTACAAAGGACGAAGAATTTCATAGTACATAGTCATATTTTGTATAATTATTTCTTACCGCTTCCAATTTTCGACTCTGTTCACCACGCTTCGCATGCAAGTTGATGATGAACTCTAGCAGCGTAGTGTCCCAAATGCAACTGTAAAAGGCATCCATTGCATCTGTGAAATTGGAAGGCTTCTCACTGAGATTTTTGAACACAATACCATAGTCGATTTCACTTAGAAATTGACACAAAATCGTTGCTTGCATATAACAACCGAGGTTAGCGGCACAGCGTATCATTTTACGTATGATGTTTTCATCAGCAAAGTTTCGTTGTAATTGAATTGTACAGTAATCTGTACCCGTAACCAGAGCATTGACATAACAACGCATAGCAGCCTCGTTATTGCCAATTGCTGTATGGGGAAGGGAAAGGGAAGGGAAATTTAAAAAATGGAAATACTAGTAGCAATTAGTTAGTTGTATATACCAAATTCGAGATCACCCTTCATCTTGAGCCAAGAGATTGTTTGTGGATAGAATTTTAACGCCTCTGTGAGTAACCAGTGCAGCGTTTCACATACCGAGCGTAAACTATAACTAATTGGACTGAAGAAAAGAAAGAGGAATATATAGGAATATACCATATATTTATATTTCCATTAGTGGGTTATCAGAACGAGTTAGCTATTTACTTACTTGCTAATGCTTGTTGGCCAAAGTTGCATGTATTCGCAAATCAGGTCATGATTGGGATCATCTTTTAGAATGTTGTGAATTTTCCCCAGTATTGATATAGAGAGGCCAAATAGACTTTGATGCCTCAAGCGCTTGAAAAATGGCTGCAGGGCCGAAGACACTGCTAAGCATGGAGAATTTCGTGAGCTTCCACTTGAGTTACTTACATTTCCAGTATTTCGTTTGGATGCATTTAAGAATAACGATAGCACAAGATCCCAAGCATCACGACAAATCTTCTTTGGACCCTTCATCTTTTCCATTTCAAGGAGTGTTGATGCAAACGACAAAGGCAACTCAAGCTGTGGTAGACGCTTATCAAGAAACATGACCGATTGCCATTCATTCAGATTGAGCAGCATAAAGGTACAATTCTCAATGATCTGGACGAAATAGATGATGGATTGATGAGTTTATAATGCGAGTATGTATGTACGAATATGTTTATCTAAAACTCACATCAATGCGGGGTATGATATTATCGCCGTTTTGTAGAGAGCCCAAACATTGTTTGCAACGTGTTGCAAGCGATACCAAGTCCAATGACTTCTGATGCCATTCATCGAGACATTGTGTTATTTGTATATTTAAGATTTCCCAGTTGACTAATTTACTTAGTTTTCCCACCAACTGGGCGCTAGACAAACCATGACGTTGTGTCTCAGATTTTAACACACTTAACAGTGAAACAGCGCCAATGAAATCTCCTTTGCAAGTCAATTCTCTTGATTTGGCCACTATAACATAGGCGAAATCCTGCAGAAATCCTCGTTGCATTTCAATGAGCACCTGTTTGAGTGATGCCGTTACTTCCCAACCGGGATTTATGGTCCATAATGGCTTTGAGGGATTTGTCGCAGCAAGCTTGACAAGAAGTATGCGCACAGTATTCGCATTGGTACATTGTATCAGTTGACGTTCCATGGCTCCTATTTCAATACGCGGTACTATTGTTGCATAGATAAAAGATATTAAGAAATATACTTGATGATGAGTAAGACTCGTTTTGCTTACGGTTAGAATTGCACTTCCAGTCGTTGAGAGCATTTAACGCTATCATTGGAAATTGTTCTTCATTCACTTGTTGCTCTAAATCAGACAACTCCTCCGACGTAAATATACCAATGCTTTGTGCCTGCTCTAGAAGTTGTTTGCCATTACTGTGATGAAGAATGCAATCGATGAGGAAATGCTTGAGTGCATTAAGATCGCCGTGACTACAATGAGGTAGCACATCTTGAATGGCCTAAATTTTGAGAAAATACATTGATTTAATATAAACAAACACATTATTAATTCAACTCACCTCCACAATTGGCGCATAACAATTTAATTCACTATATTTGCTAAAATATTCAACATTCCCGAAAATGTTGCCCCATTCAAAAATATTTCGTACAATGTTAAGGGCCGCCACAATTACTTCTAATGTTCGAGGCCCTTTCAACAAGCCTTGTGAGATGCCAGCCTCAATGTCAAGTTCTAAAGTGCGTCGAGCCACTAGAGGAATTTGACGCGCACGATTGTCCAACTTTAGGATTTCTACAATCTCTTTGTAACCGTTAAGAAGGGAGAAATTGAAACGTTCAAGTAACAGCTGCGACTGTTCACTTATGCCATAAGCCTGCAGTAATCCCTCCAACATTACCGGGTTCAAGTGGCAAAACTTAAAGTCATCTTTGCGCATTTCATAGTCCCGGTGGGCATTTTTTAAATTCTGTATGCTACAGCGCGCAGCCTCACGGCCCAAATGATACTGCTTGGTATATAAATAATAGTTAGCCAGATCATAGTAAATTTGGGCACGTAACTCTGCGTTTGAGATCACATGCATAATGTCGTAGTTTTGTGTGCAACCTTCAAAACCGGGATGTAGTGTTACGAACGTGTCATAGTTGAAGACATAAAATGGATCGTTTGATTTACAGAGCTCCTCTAGATAATTCACCGAAGGTTGCGTAGGTGTATCGAAGAACTGTTGCAGTTGGTCAATAGGTTGATAACTAACACTGGAGATTTCATTTAGCATTTATATTCATTCATATCGTTTGTTATATATTCGATCGAGACTTACATGTTATTAATAATCGGTCGTGGACCCTTTATGGCAGGATCCTTTAAAGGCAAAAGACGTAAAATAAGGCGATGGTAGGTCGCCATAGCAAAGCGAGCCGCACGTTCATTACCATCAGGGGCTAAGGAATAAATGCAAATAAATGCAATCTTAAATTGTATTGAAGATTTAGGGGATTGCTTACTTATTTTCATTTCAAAATCATTTGGTAGCGGAATCGGAAGTTGACAACCAAAACTTATTGTACATAAATCACGAAGCAAGAACAGTTGCATCTGAACATGAAGGTTTTGTTCCAGAAAATCTATGTATAAGTCAAAAGGACTTTAGGCAATTAATCAATATAAATTGTTTACAATTTTCATACCCAAATCCCATTTCAGCCATGTAGCTGTCTTGAGCGCCAGTATTTTCAATGCCAATTGCTTTCGTGTCATATGAAGGCCATCTGTCGGCACTGGAGCCAGGGGGGGAGAACTTGAAGGTGCTATTGGCGGTGGAACAGTGTTAGGCGGGGCGGGAACTGTTGACACTGGTGATTGTGGCGGCGTAACTGGAGCGCCGCTAACAATTGGCATTCCCTGAATATCACCGCCCGGCGTTATTACTTCATTAACACGTGCTGGTGTTGCGTCTGGTGCCATTGATATGAATTGTGTAATTAACTCAACAGCACTTGGTTCTGTCGGATAAACAAAAAATAAAAGAAATTTATAGATTTGCTTGTGTTGTGATTGAGTCAGTGGATGTCGTCCAATCATGACCAACCTGGAAACTCTTTTTTCAAATGCCTTGTGATAAACTGTGGATCAAGTAGGAATTCAAACCAAAGCACAGTTTCGGCAGCTAATGGCACCGTTTTTGGTTTTAGTGGGTCATCCATAATTCTATAAAATTTTATTTGTTTTGTGTTGATTGTTTGTAGCGGAATTATTTCTAAATGATGATGATGATGATGATTGCAGTGCTGGCAAATGTTAAACATTACGAGAAATAATATTTAGTGCTGTTAAATTTTTGAAAATTCTTATTCTTCTTTTATGACCGATAACATCATGTTAAATTAAAATTTTTTAAGTTTTTGGTTAAAGATTCACTCATGTTATCAGTAAACATTATACATATAAAGAAATAATAATAATAATAAATAAATAGCACTTGATTATATTTAACTGTAAGTTTATTTAAAATTAATTAATGAATTAAATATTACTATTAATTGTTATCAAAAATTAAATATAATTAATATTAATTAAATTATATTGAATTCAATAATTCTCGTTATTTATTTTTGTATGAATTTTATTTTTGTGTGTTTTTAATGTAAAATGAAGTCAAGTCTTGTGTATGATTTGTACATTTATTTTTAATTTAGCGAACCTCGGTAATTGAGCTAATTGGTAACATTGGCTCGACGAGGGCTGGAAAGCCTTTTGCTTCAAAGGTATGGCGCGTAAAAGACAAACTGCAGATATGCCAACTTAATGAAATCTCAAGGTCTTCAGCTTGATTTTATTAAAAATGCATAACGGAATTATTGTTGATTTCTTCAGTCATATAATATTTTTAATGAATGTATTTATTTATTTACAGAGTTCTGTTTTTTTTCTTTTTTCTTTTAAGAAGAAACGGATTTGTTTATAAAATGATCTAGAAAAAGAACTGAAACCAATTTATCACTTTCAAACCAAACTAATTAAGATGCCACAAACTATTCGCTGTTAGAAACGATTATATTCGTTTTGAAATAAATAAATAATAATATTAATAATAAACGGACTCATTTTCTTTATATAAATAACAATAGAAATAACAAAACTCGATCAAGTTAGACACGTACACGGAAGTTTCTGTTCCAAGCGGAAGGTCAGATTTGGCTGATTCCAACAAATGTTCAGCGACTCTATCGAAAACTTATAGTGTCTAAATTTCGGTTCCATAGTATAAAAAACAAAAAAGAGTTTTTTTTTTTAATAAGAACTTGAGTTTTAATGGGGGTTTGTACTGGAGGTACATCACCTAGTACTCTGATCAAACTGAAATGTGGACACTGTAAGTCTCTAATCTATTTCCAGCAACCGTGTAAATTTTAAGACCCTACGATTACTGGATCAAAAAGCTCCCATACAAACCCATACGTTTGTTATACGCGGACCTCTTTAAATTTTTATATATATTTTATTTTCATATTTGTTAGTGTAGCCCTGTGAAAATTTCAACTTTCTACCTATTACGGTTCATGAGATAGTGCCCGAGGACGATTGGGTCCCGTAGTTTTAATGGGCTTTGTATTGGAGAGACCCCACCTACTGGTCCGATCAAACTAAAATTGGAACACTACTAGTTCCTGATTTATTTCAGCAATGTAAATTTCAAAACCCTATGGTTACTGGATCGCATAGCTCCCATACAAACCTATACGTTTCTTGTATGCTTTAGTTTTAATTTGATTTAAGATTGAACTACACAGTCTGTGAAAATTTTAAGCTAAAAAAACTAGGTCCTTCTAAAACATTGTCCAAGATAGGTCACTAAAATTATGGGATAACAACTTTTGTAACTGTCCAATTCTTTTTAGCTGAATACTAAGGAACCTTATGGCATTTTATTATTCGATAATCATCTTCAAAAAACTGAGTCTGTATATTAAATCTATTTGTTTGACAGCCGGTAATTCTGCGATTTGTGATTTCCGTATCAATTTCGTTTGCGAGGGCTTCATCCTTAGTGAAAAGTTCTTTGACTCCGTCCGAACTAGTTTCACTCCAGAAAAAATATAACAATTTCAATGGTTTGTACTACAATTCAAAATATCAAAACTGCTTCATGTCTTTCTACACATCTAGGCCTCACACATTTTTAATGCACATATTTTGTTTTCATTTAATCGCAGGTTACTTGGCATTTCTTCTATGAGAAGATGTGCGAGTATTTGGTGGGCTGACTCAATTAATTACATGCCCTCGTGCTTCCTCTTTAAAAGCTGCAGACTCTGCATTCTTAAGAATGTCATACTCCCTGAAAACAAGTCCAGGAAGGTGTACATACATTGTTGTTTGACATAGACGACCTGATCAATTTAAAAATATATCTCTAAATTATATATGCAAAATTTGATTCACCAATTTATCGACGACTGCACCACATAACGGCTCTAAAAGTATCCTAACTACAAGGCTGGAACCAATCATATACATACACAAAATTTCATTGAACAAACAAACAAAAAAACAAATTTTAATTTTTATATATTCAATTATATATGTAAATTTTAAGATCCCAGAATTACTGGATCGTATACTTAGATAACATACAAACACCGGACAAAGCCTGATACACTTCACTATACTCGTATAACCGATAGGGTTAAACTTAATGATAAAACACAATCGTTAAACAAAGAAGAAATCGGTTTGTTGTGCTTCATTAAAAATGTAAAAGAGTCGAATTCATTAATTTATACCCAGTTTATGTTGGCTCATAATTTTGGCGCCCTCTGCGTTTATGGTACTTTATTATCGTTTACACTGAAGAAAATTCTTATCAAAAATTTTAAGTTAATTATTTTAAAATCGTCCTAATGAAACAAAGATCTCGTGCAAAATTGTCTTTAAGTTGGGTTAATTTCACTTTACAAACTTTTATTTATTTATCATTTCCATTTGATGGGCTCCCAAATTTTCTATATGTACATACATATGTCAGAAGTTTTATCAGTTTGCAGTCCTTATAAAACTAAGTTTTTGAGATTAGAATAGGAAAGAGTGGACCAATTGTCCACATCACTGCCTCCTCAACTGTACAGAGATCAGATATCATTAATTTCTACAGATAATCATCATACATATTTTGATGATAATACTTTCAAAGGCAATTATATTGTACCAAATATGATGATGATGATGATAATTTTAATAGACTGATATTCATAGTTTGTTATTGGTATTGGATACTTAAGTTTTTCCCATTTCAATAGACTTTAGTTTGCAGTGTATGATTAATAAAAAATAAAATTATTTGCTGGTGGCAAAATGTCTTCCTTTATTTCGAATCTATTTCAAATTCAGGTTATCATCAACAATTTAATAAGCATTTTTTATTGGTATTAAATTTATAAAATATCTTACTGTCAGGTGATTCTATGCAAATGAGATAATTCTACATATAAATAATTTTTTTTTTTTCATATTTTTTATATTCGATTTTCGAATATCATTTAAAGGCTGCACAAAGGTAGTCACTTAAATATCGTTTTTCAAATAACAAACTTTGAATTGTTTTTTGGGAAAAAACCAAACACGATTCTTATACTATATATATACAAAATATATATATTGTATTTTTTTCATTGTTTTGTAAGCAGCTTGAAAGATTAAAATTTTTCAATTTACAACATCACGAGTACTTGTCACTTTAAAATCAAAATAAAAATATACTTGTACAATATAAAAATAATAGACGAGTGAAAATACTATTTAGAAGAAATGAATGGTTTTAGCAATTTTTTCACTTTGAGTTGTTTTAACAAATGATTTAAAATAATGGAAAATAAATAAATAATACTATAATGATCCAAGAAGCTGTTCTGCTGCGAGTTCTTTAGTTGTCTGTTATTTTTATTCTTTTGCTTTTTATTTTTTGCAGCTGTGAGCGATTATTTAAAAAGAAGATTGAAAGAAAAATAGAAATACTAAATACACAAACTTTTTCCATTTAATTTTATTTATTTATTTATATACTTAATTTTGTTTTTGTCACACACACACACACAGATGGAAATATGCGTGTCACTTTATTTTTCATTTTATTGCTTAACTTAAAATTTTATCCTCACACTCTGATGTGTCTAAAATTTGAAAATCATCATGATGAAAAGAAAAATTTATTCAATTTATAGATCTCAATTGATTTGCATCGTGCAATTCCCCAAACCTTTCACAACCAACCATAAAACAGAAAGATTAAATTCTATTTATGTAACAATATTTTATAAAATACAAATACTAAGTAGTAAAATTACAATGAATGCAATCGAATTTGACACAACATGCAAGTACTTAGTACTTAGTTCCCTAGCTCATATGGGAATTGTCCGTTTTAACATTGACTTAAATGACGTCAGTTGGAGGCTTCGCAAGCTAAGCAAAGTCCATATTTTCGAATTTATTTTAATCGCTGACTTTCATAATTTAATTTATAAATCGAAATTATAAGCTCATTCAATTTTAAAAACAAAATACATAGAAAGTTCAAAAAGTCCTCTAAAAATCTGTGAGATGACGCTCGTAGCATTGGTAACTTCTTCTATTCTTTTTTTTTTATTGAAGTTTAGTTCATCACTAAACATTTGCGGAAGTCTTAATACAATAATATCGGGTACATGGTTTCATTCCTATGGTCAATTAATATTGGCAAGAAATTGAAGAAAATGACTTTCGTATGCTCATCAAGCATATTTTTTTGTGTAAAAAAACATCATCGAAACTAAAGATAAACTTGATAAATACTATGTGGACTGTGCATCATCAATTTCAATGATTTGTGGTCACTTACATTAGACCATAAGTGCAACTATGTGGCCACTTTAAAGGAGTCCTCGGCGATATTCATTTGCAATCCGAAAAAGTTTTTGAGCCGTGGACGAAAAATTGATGAATCACAATACACCAGACCCCAAGAAAAAGTCAAAGCAGTGGACTTCCCCGGGAGAACGTGCCCAGGCCAAGGTGGGTCCGAAAATATCATACAGTGTTGCCCTTTACATGTTAAATTGAGTGAATATAGCGTTAAATATTAACTAATATCATCATGTATACATAATCGTAAATATGTTTTTATTGTCAATTGTTTTAACACCCCTTATTAAACTTTATACATATCTTCTTGACGTGACGTACTAGCTTTACGTCACTCCGAAAAAGACTCAGCTTCTTAGGTTTTTCTAGCTCCCCCAAAATTAAATATTGTAGCTCAGTAATATCTCTTCCAAATATAATATTGTAATATTGGGATTAATAAATAAAAATTGAAATATTGTCAATTGAAGCAACCGACTTTTGTATATTGGAAAAAAGGGAACAAAGGAGTTTCATATGGTAATTAAATACTTTGATTTAAAACGCTTAACAGTCAAATTAAAGCTTAGTTGAAGTTCATAGCACATCTGGTCTTGCGTTTGTCACTACTGATTTATAATTGTGTAAAGAGGAAGTCCACGAATTCGTCTTGTGTGATGGACCATGAAAAATACACGAAATAGTTGATGGCAGAGGCATATCGCAAGGTATAGTGGTTTCCGTTTTAAATACAAAATTGGGTGTGAAAAGGATGGTCGACTCTAATCTTGTTTTGCCGCTATTCCGATGCAATCTTAGCCAGCTTCTGCGCTGGTATAAACTGTGGACGAAATATGGTTACACTACTATAATCCTGTTTTGCCGCTATTCCGATGCAATCTTAGCCAGCTTCTGCACTGATATATATCTGTGGACGAAATATGGATACACTACTATACTACAGAAACAAACGAACAGACAAAGCAGTGGATTTTTGAAGGCAAACGGGCTCCAAAAACAGTGAAATCGGCCGACAATGTGATGGCCACGGTTATTTGGGATGAACGAGGAATCATAAACACCGATTACTTGGAAAAGGGGCAAACAATTATAGCACGTCCTCATTTGAAATAAGAAACAATTGTAAGTATTTCTAAATTAACAAAAAAAAAAAATGACTCGGCAGATAACATTAATGTGGGTCGTACCTTTTTGCATAGTTTGTGTGTGTTAATTGCCATTTGAAATCAGAGCATGGAACTTTTAAATTGCAAAATCTTAAGAAATTATCAATTTTTCCATAAAAAACACCAGGAAAACAATAAAACACAAAATAAAAATTTAAGAAAACACTTTTCATCGGATGTTAAGCATTGGATGCATAGGATGGGGATGGACGGTCGGGTTAGCATGAAATGTTTCTCCTTGTCGCGTTGATCAATCCCATGTCCAATTTATTGGATCTCAAACACACGGTTTTATTCCATTACAAACATCAAGGCTTAATGATACAATAATATTGCTCATGCACAAAAGTGTGAAAGGTATAGAAAAATCGCATCCAATTTATGGCCGATTTTGAAAAGCGTGGTGGTGAAAGGTTCTCTAACAGCGTGATAATCAATTTTATTTTTGTTTTATTTGTTAAAAACAAAAAAGAAATTCTGGACGTCATAATTTTTCCATAATTATGCAATAAATAATACTTAATATTATTTCACGATCTTTATTTTATAAAAAATAAAATCAAAATGTACAATTTGAAATAAATAACGAAAATAAAATGAGGAAATGGGACTAATTTCAGTTTCACCGAAATTCATTATGCCTTTCAATTAAGGCGAAATAACTTCGTTGTTTGTCAAACTTTTATCTTCTTTCAAGGCTGCTAAAAAAGCGTGGTCTTCGAATTTGGTTTTTTCCCTCTTCACTGGTGGGAGTTATATATCACCTTCTTGTTATTTATTTTCAAAAAAATAAACCATCTATTTGCAAAATTCATTCTTATAGCAATTTCCCAAAGAACAAAGTACATACATATTTGGAGATTTTGTACAAAATTTTAATTTGATGGCTTAAAAACCAAGAAAGAGAGTTTCTGAAATATTCTACAGATTGTTACAAACTTGCGCATAAATTTAATATACCAATTTTATTTTAAGAAAGGTATAAAATTGGTACAAATTTTTAATTGGCTCACAATTCTTTGAGTCCATTTCTTCGAAATACACGTCTGTGTTTTGTAGCTTTCAATGTTGCTAATAAATATGTCAGGAAAGTGAAAGACTGCACTAAATTTTTGTGTTAATATTGGGTGTATGCATATGATTCCGCCCTTTCCGATAGTTTCGCTAGTATCGCCGCTTACACTTGCACACTAAAATACTAATACTTGCATTCGATAGTGCCTTCTATCAGCTGTTAAACACAGTGTATAACAGCTGATAGAAGCATAAACAACAAATATTTCTAATTCATTGAAAATGTCGAGTTTTATCCCAAGTAAACATCATTTGCGGGAGGTTTTATTGCACTATTTTGTTGCAAAGAAAAGTGCAGCGGAAACTTATCGTTTGCTTGCTGATGTTTACGGTGAGCATGCTCCATCGAATACAACTTGCAAAGAATGGTTTCGACGATTTAAAAATGATGATTTGACATTGAGGACAGAGAACATGGAAAACCACCCAAAAAATTTGAAGATGCTGAATTGGAAGATTTATTGACCGAAGATTGTTGTCAAACACAATCAGAATTGGCAACAACATTAAATGTTGATCAATCAACTATTTCAAGACGTTTGCAAGCAATGGGAATGGTTCAAAAAGTCAATAACTGGGTGCCACATGAATTGAAAGACCGAGACATCGAACGTCGCAAAACCATTTGTGAAATGCTGCTTCAAAGACAAAAAAGAAAAGGTTTTTTGCATCGGATAATCACGGGAGATGAAAAATGGATATATTACGAGAATCCTAAACGCAAAAAATCTTGGCTGAAGCCAGGTGAGGCCGGCCCATCACAGCCAAAGAAAAATATTCATTGTACCAAGGTTATGCTCTGTATTTGGTGGGATCAGAAAGGTGTTGTGCACTATGAGTTGCTGAAACCGTCTGATACTATCACTGGCGATGTTTACAGACGACAACTAATGCGGTTGAAGGTAGCTATAGAAGAAAAACGACCGGAATGGGTGAATAGCATGCCAAATTAATTCTTCAACATGACAACGCCAGACCGCATACGGCAAATGTTGTGAAAACATATTTAAATGGACAAGACTGGGAAGTGCTACCCCACCCGCCATATTCACCAGATATAGCCCCTTCAGATTTTCATTTATTTCGAAGGATGCAGTCTGATCTTACGGGAGAGCGATTCACTTCTTATGAAGATATCAAAATTTGGCTTCATAATTGGATTGCCTCAAAAGACCAGGACTTCTTTATGCAAGGAATCCGTAAATTGCCTGAAAGATGGGCAAAGGTTGTAGCTGCAAATGGGGCATACTTTGAATAAATAAATTTTCCTTTTTCTAAACAAGCAAATTTGTTTTGTTTTCACAAAAAAGGGCGGAATCATATGCATACACCCAATATATCTGTATAAATATTAAGAACATACAAACTTATAAAACACCTCAACATAACTATGTGGGTATATCTTTATATATATATTGTATATATATACTAAAATAAAGTTAATAAAAAAAATATTCTATAGATTTCATTTTTATATTAATATAATTGAATAAATTGTGCCTGAGCTAAATGTACAAAGTTTCATGTTCCGAAAGATGAATAGATATTCGGTAAAACAAAATTTTATAAGTTCTATTTGAATATCCAACAAAGTTTTAGTCTAAAATTAAATGTATATTAAATCCCATGTTCTTAGTGGGAGCTTGTCATCTCGTCACTGTGCCCTCTATTGGGCCTATTGTAACAAAATATCAATTTACAAAATTATTACATTGTCTATTTAAAACTAAGTATAAATGAAAAATGAGAAAAATAAAATAGAAAATACTCTTGATCCCAACCCCAAATCACATGCCTTTGTCTAATCTAGAAAACATTTTAAAAACACATCAATTCTCTAATGAAATGTGGTTCAGAGCACGGGTTCAAAACGAGCCACTGATATAGACGCATCATCGAACATCACCGAGCATCATAAATATTAAATTTAAAATGTGAAGATAGTATATACATACTTTAGATGTGTTAAGTACGATTCGGGGTTATCTCAGGTTCCGACACATTTTTGTCAATCATCAGCATTATTTTGAAGTTATGACGATGAAATTTGTTTTTGTTTTCAAAATTTTGATTATAATTATCTATATATATATAATAAACACCTCCTCCCACTCCCTCTATCTAACTGTGTGTGTGTCTGTGTGCGTGTGTGTGTGTGTTTTAGCTTTTGTACTTAAAATTTCTGATAACTCATAAGTGTTACCTATTAAGTTGTTGTCAAGGGGAACAAGAGAAAATGAGAATTGTTGTTGCCAGTTTTATAGGATTCCATTTTGAATTTTTATTCATTTTCTATTATTCATTTTTTATTGAAAATAATTTGCATAATTTGGTTTACTTTGTTAGCAAATTAAATATTAAAATGTATTATTTTAGTGGCAAGTGTTTTTCCAAAATTTTGAAAAGACTCCAACAGTGAATCCAGGCTATAAGGACTGAATTGCATAGAAATAATCTCCATTGCTTATCATGGTTAGAGAGCTCAGTAAGTGTAAGTGCCGGTGATAGCTTAGGCTATCGGTAAGGTATTCCAAAATAGGCATCACATTGCATTGTTCCTGTGGCAAGTAGCCTTTTTATCCTATCATATCCTCTCCTAACCATAAATCAATCAGGCACGTTCATCATGCTTCAGACTTTACTGTATCAAATGAATATAGTCCGTTAAACATGTTTCTGGTCTCTTACTGTTAACAATATTAAACAAAACAAAAATCAAATATGTTCAAAAATGTGTCATCGTAAATTTCGACATTTTATACGATAAACTTCATAAAGTGTGTTTATTCAAATTTTATTGTAATTTTTTTTTCGTTAAAACTTTTCGAATTAAGAAATATTTTGCATATCAAATAATCTATTGATTTCAAGAGTATCTATATATAATACAATCTATAATATAATGACAATCGAAAAGGAGGAAATGTGAAGTGAAAACGTGTGCCGTGTTTTATGACTATCGATATCAATACAAAGAGTATTTCAGTTGACCTACTAATTTTAATGTTGCTCCAACATTAATGAACCACAACCACTTCGCAAAGAATTTTAATAAAGGAAATACACATTGTTTGGTTTTAAATGTGATTAACAAGAGTATTGACTACTAAATTTAAAAGCTCTTGATGAGGTCAGAATGAATACTCGTATGCTATGAACATAATACAATACAATAATACAATATATGCAAGTGTACCGTAATCAAGTGAACCCTTTTACATAGTTCACAATTAATATGTAGAGTGTGATTTGTTACTATTGTATAGTCTTTCTATTATACTCTTATGTAATGAATAAAATTAAACTGAGTTGGATTCAAAAGTTGGTATTGTACATTAGATACTTTTTAAAGATGATATATAGGCACAAATTAGGGGCACCTACTTGCCTGTAAATTGTCCTCTTGTTATTAAGCGACGGCCTTAGCAACCAGTGAAGCTTATGCAGCTTTGTATAGTAGCATGTGGTGATGGTTCTAATGTTATGCATGTCCAAGGTAACGGACTTGGTCCTCTTGCGGGATGATTTTGGACTCATAGTTGACAACCGGACAAGTGCTTCGGCTCAATGTTAATATAAAATTCGCCGATTATGCTGCGTTTATTCCGTTGTTCAAAATACTATATGTTTTTGTTAGATTCAAAAAAAAAAAAAAAATTATTCGATCAAACTATCTCAGATTTAAGTTATAAGTAGGACGAAATTGGCAATTAATATCGGTAATGTATAATGTAATCAAATAAATAAGATAAGAAATTATACAGAGTGTATGAGATTAAAATTGGCGATACTTTTCACTCTCGTGTGATCAAATATTATCGGAGATAATGGATTGATGTTTGCAAGAGTTCGTAGGTTAAATAATCGATCGATTTGAAACCGTGCTGTACGCTTAGCTCGTACAAAATCAAAGCTTCTCGATTGCTGGATGAGGTAACCTTCATACAAAATTGGATATCTTGTATAATTAATTTTTTTTTATGTCAAATTTCCACAAGAAGTGATAGGTAAGTAAGCTTTAGTGAACCAAAGTTACTGTTCTGCCATGTCTTAACCAAAAACTCTATTATTTCATACATATTTAATACTTTTGGTCATTTCACATATGAATCTAAAAAATATTGTGAAAGTCATTAAGGACTGTTTGGTTGCGCATGGTGAGAACAATAAATTCATCTGATCACTATTAGAATATTTTATTATTTCTTGCTCAAGCATATTTTATATTACATTTACTATTGCGAATGTTTTTTAAACTATATATAGATAAAATATATCTAAAAGAATTAAGGATCTAAACGAAGTAAGGATGTAAATTAAATGAAAGGTTAGATATTTGGGTATGATAAAGTAATTTCAAAAATAAAATTATCCCTTCCCCCTGAACTTATCTTTACTTCTACTACCTTACACATGGGGAAAAGGTAACAAAAACAAAAAAGGTTAAATCGTTCAATGGGCTTGGTTCGATCGAACTCTTCTATTAATAAAATGATCTATAAATGTTTTTAGAGAAAAAAATATATGAAATTATGAAAATCTATTCAAAGAGACTTGTCTAGAGCATGTGACTATGAATATGATAAAAAAAAAGGTGAATAAGGGTGATTAAAATGAAATAAAATTCATATTCAACTTTCTTTTTAACTTCTCTATGATTTTTGTGTATCAAAACCAAATAACCAAATAATTTTTAAATATCTTGTGGTAGAAAATAGACAAGTCTTCATTTTTTAAACATTTTTCTCAACATTTTATCGTGCATATTATGTATATATATTTTTTAAATTTCTGTTAATATTCAAAATGAAAAAATACTGAAAGAAATGTCACTAATAATGCCATAAATTAACAAAATTCATTGCTATTGCTAAATCTTTTTCCGTACGCAAGGAAATAACTTAAAAGAAAAACATTAAAATTAAAAAATTAAAAAAAAAAAAAAAAAACGAGAACAACTGAAACACGCAAACAAAAATGTTTCAAAAAACATAAAAACCCCCCAAAAATAATATTTCAGTTCACGAAAAAAACAACTTGAACCGTAAGAACAGTAAAAAATGTGTTTTTATTTAAAATATTTCTTTTATTTTTATGTAAACTAAATACTGAAACTGAAAAGTTGCCATGGAAAAATCGTTTTGGATCGGAGCAAATCTTTCAACAACAAATAGAATGGTTGACAACCTGGGGAACTGGGGAAATGGGGAAGCAGCAACAGCCAAGTAGCCAACAGTCTAGATCGGTAATCCCCAACCCCAACCCAGCAATCGTCTTCCACAAAAAAAAACCATCAACATCATCATCATAATTATTAAGAACACACCTACACCCACACGTGTCTCCAATCTCACTTGGGAATAGAATGTGTCCAAAGCTCTTAATTTCTTTTCTGAAATGTTCAACAATTTTCCGTTTTTTTTTGTCTACTATTTTTTTTTTTGTTTTTTGGTTCAATTCGAAAAATGTCTTCAGCAGTGTTCTGATTTTGTATTTAAGTTGATGCTGATGATACTGATGACTTTTGAAATGTTGCGAGAAATAAAAGAATTTTCGAGTTGCTCACGTTTCGGGTTCGGGTGGTATGTAACACTAAAGCCATCAGTTGTTATGTTGTTGGGGAAGAACTACCTAAATATTTCATTCGGAAAATATTGTTGGAAATATTGTTATTTTGCAACGGCACTAAAATTATTATTTTCCGTGTTTTCATATTCCATCCGATGTTGTCCGATGCCATTGGGAAATCTTAAAGAAATCTTAATGTCTCATCGTCATTGCTTGGCAAAGATCTCTGAAATTCCATGAAAGAATAACATATTGTAATTTGTTTATTTTGCTTAAAACTGGAATGGACTGCAATTGAGGAATGAATATTTGTACAATATCCTTCAAATCATTTGATAATCTATTATTTACAGAGTAGAAATTGACTATTTCTTGTGGATAACGACACTTTCAGGTGGTTACACGCTTAAGTGGTCCCAAAGTTGCTGTTTTCTTAAATCACGTGGATTTATCAGTTTGAACAACTGCTTTTGACAATCGAGTGCCATAACATCAGACAAGCGAGTGTTATAAACTTATCTCTATCACTATTCACTTATATACAAATACATACATATATTGTATATAGTACAATTAATATTATGAAAGTAAATTTCTTGAAATACAACTTTGTATTAAGAATCTTATTGACTAGCAACAAGCAGCATAAAAAAGAAAAATTGATTAATTTCTCAGAAATCAAGTTGTGAAATTTACTATAAATTTATTTAGGCTACAAACAGATTTTACAGATGTGAATACCAATATTTGAATATAGAAGTTCGAGATGACAATACAATAAAAAACAAAACAATATTTACTTTATAGTCTTACTTTAATTTCCTTGATGATGATTTTGCAACTTCTTATTAGTCAAAACTTATCAAATAATGTGTACGAGTATGTGTAACCTCTTTAGAATCTCCTTATAAAAGAAAAACACATTTTTTCTATTTGACAAACAAAGGAATTTATTTGGCAAAAACCTTTTGATATCTTTTTTATTTTTTTATTTTTATTCTTACAACTGTTTCAATAAAATTTAAAATAAAAAACAAGAAATAACATTTATTACTAAATCAACTGTTTTGTTGTTTGTCTTGAGGTAATGTTTATCTTGGATAATATACTCGTACAATAAATATATACATATGTTATTGTTATATCTGCTATTGTTTCAATTGGTTTTGACATTGGTCGGTTGTTAGTTTGACAATAGTTTGTCTTTTTGACACAAATTTCTGACGCGTATGTCAAAAGCAGACAATCTGTTCTTATGTAAATACAATATTATTGGAAACTGAAAAAAAAAAAAAAAAAAAAACAACTAAAAACCTACAAAGGAACTCATGATCATCATCATCATCATCATCTCTGGGTTGAGTCAAGAACGAGTGACATGCTGCAAATTAATGACTGAACATTTGTCTTTCAATGAATGTCAAACGGGTGAGGTGTAGTAGGTACAAGTAAATCCATCATAAATCTTATGATAGTAAACAGTACATAATACTGAAATACTATATAAAAAAGACATACAGAGTATTAACAGCCTTGTTGAGGAAATAAAGAACTCATCTAAACAAATCTTTTAGTCTTCAGGGTAGTTTATATGGCAGCTATGCAGGGAAAGGTAAACATAGTGGGGCATAGGTTCATCTTTAGATCATAATTTTCATTAGAATCAGATTTATATATAGTTGTACTGAACCTAATCATTGGAAGGAGCATGAAAAAAGAAGTTTTTTGCAATACATTAGAAATCGATTGGATAGAAAATAAAAAAGTCATGGGTATACAAAAGAAATGCCATCACGAATATAATAGACAAAAAAAGTGCTTAAATTAACAGCAAATTAAATTAATGTCGGAATTCTTTTTCTTGATTTTAGCAGAATCTGATAGCGCGACCAATATTGGCAACAGCCAAAATGCCACGTTTGAAAGTTCGAATATATTGAGATTTATAAAACAATTACATTAACTCTACATGGTCACATCAATCTTTAGTGACCCAACTATGCCTTTTTTTGGTATAGGTACAAATAATATAAACATTCGAAAATTCATTTCATTTGGTGCTGAAAACAAACAAGGAATCAATAGAATGAATGGTAAGTATTTGTAAGTGATGTGCATTTGGTTCATTCGAAAAGCAATTGAAATGAAGAAAATGGTGAAAGAAACCAAACAAATAAAATTAATGTGAGGTATTTGGTTCATTTGGTTTACTTCCAAGTACTTCAAAATAATTTGTAAATGTTCTGCTTAGGCTGAAGAACTCGGCATATGCGAGAGAGAAAAATGGCGATCAAAAAGTGCATGCGACAACATTTCAAGTGCTTTGGAGATCTTGAATTTATTTTCCACAAAATTACAACTTTTTTGATCCGCTTATTTACAGTAGCAACAAATAGCCAAAACACCGAAACATATCCACCTAACAAGGTAGCCCTAAAAAATAAAAAAATCACCTTACTTTTTGAATAGACATCGCATATAATACATATTTTGAAAGTGCCATGGTTTTTTGCACTGATTTACATGAAAACTGACACTGAAAATATTGTACTTCAAAAAACATATTCATCGCATAGTCTTAATAAAATTAAATTAACAGTCGAAATTAAACAAGTCACTAAGTTTGTAATGTCAGAAAATAGTTGAAGGGCAAATGCACTTTAATAAATTTTAAGTTAGTACAAGACCGTCGAATTGCACTGGCACTGGCACTGGCACCTTCCCTTAACACTACTCCGATAGATCCAATGTTTAGGCATTCCATAATTCCACTATCATACATGGATATATCAAATATTTGTCTGATTGGTCTAATGTTTACGTACACTTATTTCTTATTAAAAACATGCACTATTATGTACCAAATATCAAATATTTGTTCAATTGGTACAATTTTGGATTATATTGCTTTTGTCAAATAAAATTTCCAATTTTAAATATTAAAAACCGTTTATGCTTTTTAGTATATTTATATTTTTTATACTTATGAATAAAAAAGTTAATTCATTAATTGTAAGTACAATTCAGGGAAAAGACAGCAAAGCCATAATTGTCTTGAAAACTTTCAGCGGGGATGTAGCTCAGTGGTAGAGCGTTCGCTTTGCATGTGAAAGGCCCCGGGTTCAATCCCCGGCATCTCCAAGTTTTTTTGTAGTTAAATTTTTTTTTAAATAAATTTTTCTTTAACAAACCAATTTTGAAACCAAAACTGAACATGCACTTCAGGTTATCGAATTTTACATATTATTAAAACACAAATTACTGTATATTTTTTTGTGTTGAGTTGTAAATTAAATTATAAATTATAGTTGTATTGAATATTTATTGGTCTAATCCGTCGGTAGGGTAGCATGTTTTCAAATCAAAATGTATGTATTGTAAGTGTAGTATGTCAAAACAAAAAATAATACGAAATAAAATTCTAAGTAAAGTAGTTCTATTTTTATTTATTAATGCAATCTGACACCATTGTTGTCTGGGTCTGGGTCTGTTTCTGTTCTGTTCTGTTCTGTTCTGGTTTTTATGGCGGCAAATACATATACTGAAACCTGGATCTGTTCCTGTTTTATGTGGCTCCCGGCCTTTAGTTCGCCGCTAATATTTTAAAGCTAAGATAGAAGGACATGATTGGATGATAGAATCTCTCAAGGAAATTGGGTTAAAAAATCAAAATGTAAATGAAAATACAGGTTAAAATTTTGTTTGTGTCCCATATTTTCTTCTCTGCTTTTTATTATTACTATATTATTTTTCTTTTTCATTTCTATTAATGTGTTCATTATTCTATTAATGTATTTTTGGTTTGTACTCTAAGCTTCTTCACTTTCTGCCTCGCCTTCTTCATCAGGTGTTGCACCTTCTCGTAACATCTCTACTTTGTGTATGGTAAATTCGATGTTATAAAAGGGCACATTAAGCGTTACAACAATACAGTAGAGCAACACTTGCAAATGTCGTGTCCGCAACACATAAGAAGCGCCTTGATCTTTTGGAAACAAAGGGTGGTCCTTTTCTTGGCAATCATACATGAAGTAGCCGCCATCGTGTCCAGCCGAGAAGCCAATGGCAACCGCACGTTTTTGTACCTGAACGATGCCATATTGATAGTGGTTGAAGAAATAGACAAGCGCCTCAGCGAGGTTCATCTTGTTATGGGTCGGTAAGCGGTACAATTTGCCGAAAGCAACATGCTCAATGTGCACTGCAAAATATATGGTTTCTAGGGCGCACTCAATATTTAGATCTTCAAGTGAGAACTCGTAATCCTCATCTCTTATAGTTTCAATGCTTTCAGCGAAATATCTATCACCACTAATAACAACAGCGTCTAAGACTTGAGGGGTCCAGTCCATTAGATGATAAATGCTAGCTGTACAGCAAGCGATTACATAGCAAGCCAAATATTGGCGGCCACGAGTCTCTGATGCAAATACAGGTGCCTCTGGATGAAGATTACCCCAAAGTGACCAGAGCCGACCTTCGATTTCGACATCATACTTTTTGAATTTACTTATTGGAAGATTTCGATAGCGTCCGCCAGTATTACGGCGATTCAGACGACTCCAGACTGGAAGACAATTCTCCAATTCAAGCCAACCCAGAGATTCGCTTGTCGCACAAATATCGTGTTCGGGTCGACCGAAAGATGTAGTTGTGCACTCCATAGGAATAGAGAGGTCAGTGAGTAACTGAAGAATACGGTCATTTGGCGCAGCTTTTTTGTATGATAGAACATCGACGACAAAGAACTTGTAATGTGACTGTGATATCCAATCTGAATCTGAAGTGCGAGCATCGATGTATTTTAACATTGAAGCTACATCAACAAAAAGCACCCAAGAAGCAGTGTTGCGCTCCGGAAAGCGTTTTGGACCCTTAATACAACGGTGTTTCTTTCCTTTCTTTTCACCCTCTTCCTCATCAGCATTATTAGTTTCCTCTTCCTCCTCTCCCTCGCCTTGGCCTTTGTCCATTGAGGCATAAGCATCAAACAAATGGAAAAATTCATCATGATAGATCGCGTAAGTTCCATTAGGTGTAAAGATCATAAGGTATGCACGTTCCGTAAACAACCTTTCCATTTTTTTTCTTAGCGCTGTCTTAGCAGAAGCAGCTTGAACTGGTTCAGTTTTTGAAATATTAAAGCCAAGTGTCTCTAAAGGTCGTATATATATATCGAATTCATAATCGTCGGCAGTAATATTATGTATAACGCGTCCGAAAACAGAATCCATTTCACATACTTGATTCGCAATATTCTTAGCGGCGTTGATGACACGGTCAACTCGATAAGAGGTCCACTTGTTAAGAGGGCGTAGAATTGCATTAAGTATAGCCACTGCGGAGGCAAAGAAACAGATTTTGAGTTCCGTATGAGTGCCCCCGTCACGGCCCTCTAAAGCCAAGCTGCCCTGTATTTTGTAAAGACAATCCTTTTCCCGCATACGATAACCATAAAGCATCGGATGAGGCTTGTATAATCTTATTTTCTCCTTTGGAAGTCTCTTTCCGGGTTTATGCTTGATTTGTGTTTCTTCGGCCTCTTCTTCTTCCATTTCATTCAAACCTTCTTCTTCATCATCGAAAATATATGGTTCATAAGATTCCAGTTTCCCTATAAAAAAAGAATTTCGGTCGTAATGCAAAAATGTAAGTAAATGCTAACTCTGGTCTCCAAAGCTTACATACACTTCACATACTCGTAAGTTTATTTTACATAATTTGTTTATAGATTGTTCCTCTAAATTAACATAGCTTTCATAGCCTTCTAGTAATGAACCCATTTATTATATTTATGTAAATATTAAGGCGAAACCATCAGTCTATAAGTATAACTACCCCACTCGGTGAATGGTTCATGGCTTTTGAAAAATAAGACCATGTACAAAATTTCAGGAAGCTACTTTTAAGTTAAAGGGGACACATTGCATGGGTACAAACTGGTACTGCACGAATCCATTCAGTTACAGTTTCGAACCCATTCATGGTTGTAAAACACGAAACATGAAATGAATGAATTCGTACAGTTATTATTTGAATCCTTACAAGACGATAAGCATGTTTTATAAATATCTGACTAAACGGATAGTACATTTCAGACCAAAGACCATGCATACCATGGACTGGACAACTCGCTTACGTTATATTTTTGATCTTCCTAACTAACTAACTTTCCCCAACAACAATTGTTCGAAATTGTTTTTGCAGAGTTAGTCGGAAAGGGGAAGAAAATTTCGTGTGCGAGTTCTCCAATCTACAGTTATTGTACGAGTATAGTCCTTGATTTTAGACTAGAGCTGTGAAGTGTATAATGATACAAAAGAGTAAATAACCATACTTTTAAGGCATCTGTCACGCTTGCGATCCTCGCGTTCTCTTTTCTCACGTAGGAACTCTTGAATGCGTTTATTTTCATGTTTTATTTCGCTATCAATATAGCGTATCCTTTCCATGCGCTCTTGTTTTGCAGCCTCACGCCGTTCATACTCTTTCTTGTATGCAGCATCTGCAGCAATAGCTGGAATTTTTCTGAAGCGTGTTATCGTTGTTGTGTCTGTGATATTTAATAGAACGACCACAAAATTTCTCACTTCGCAGCCTAGAGGATTGCACCCAAACTCAATTCGACTAATAAGTGAGTCCAGTTCAAAGAAACGCAGTAAGCAAGCAGGTCCAGGCCCAAATTTGCGAAAGCCTAAAGAATTGCAGGGAAAGCCGATAAACATGTATAGAAAGTTATAGCGTTTTATGACGACGCACGAAAACTGCTGGCAAATGATGAGAAAACGGCTGCTTATTTTCAAGCTCTCTGGTAATACTTGGCGCAGTGGAACCATCATCGAAGATTTGATAACTTTTTTCACCTCTAAGACAAAGATATTTTGTCCAATACTGATATCCGGAAGTCGTCTATCTAACACAGCTTTAAGTATATTTTCATAAACATGGTACTCCTCCCCTAAATTGTTTACTGATTCCAATGCATAATCGATTAAGGGACTGTCCCATGTAGAGATCCTGTATTTAGATGCTAATGCTACTGTAACAAGGCCTGCAAGCAATCCAGTCATGTTAGCCATTTCACCATCCATTTGCGGCATTTGAGATGAACCGAAGATAATGAAAGCTCCATCTGGAAGCTTAACAAAATTACTTGGTACTTGCAGCTCCTCTTCTAGTGTCATTAAATGTGGTTCACTTTCATGTTTATCTTCGAAATCGTAGCCACGCTTAATACGCAGACGCAAGGCACGCAGATGCTCTTTGTCTGACCGAAGTAGAACACGCTGAGCCTGTTTATACATATGAGGTCGACGCATGATCCGCTCGGGCAAATCTTTAATAATTGAATTAATAATTTCATTTATAAGATCTTCGATAATTTCTTCCTCGCTCCGGATCGGAATCTTCTCCTCATCGGGTATGCTCTGAACACTTTTCTTAAGTTCGGGAGCTTTTGGTTCGGGTTCATCAGTAAACGAAGGAAGACCCATCTGAAGTGCTGCATATTTGTTCTTTCGTTCGCTTATTACTTGCAGTGGTCGAATGCAGCCGATTCGAATGCCGTGTATAAAGAACTTGCCACCACGTCGCATTTTTAAAGCGTTTGTATAGAGAATGCGGCAAAAAGAATCAAAAGTTGTGTGCATCTGTAGCATTGCAAGACCTTTAATACGGTAATCATCGGGATCAATCACAAGGCCCACTTTATTGCGTCTAAATGGATCAAATACGTAGAAAAATTCGTTGTCACGCCAAAGTGCCAAAACAGAATTATCAATCTGCAGGAGCACTGCCGGCCATTCAGGATTAGTGAAAACCTGTTGAAGGGCTGCAGTCAATTGTGATTCTAAATAATTTTTGCAGTCCGCTATATGGCCAGTGATCAGGAATGGATGCTTGCGTACCGTTGCCTTAAATGCGCCCATTAGAAACATCTCCGGCAAATCAACGACATTCAAATGTGGCTTTTTGTTCTTCCAACGTTTTCCATCAAGGCGGAATTTCTTACGCAGAGTCTTATAGTAGGCAATACCATACCTAAGAAGGTCGTCAATTGTTATAGGTTTCCATGTAGAGGGACGTTCAAATTCTGAGTAAATGTGGGCTATAAGCGAGACTACCAATGAAGCGTTCTTCTCGTTACCGGAAATTGGTTGCTGTATACCACTATTCCCGCCAGGCTTCACAGCGAAATTTTCGTTAACAATGGCCCATAACTTGTGTGCCGCTTCGTCGGGAGCCGCTTTGGGGTCTGTGCCCGTGAGCTTACCATACTGCGTCAAATTTATTTCGTATATCTGGAAGTCGTTTTCAACATCAATATCACTAATTTTCATAACCAAATGAACGAGATGCTCATTAAATCGCGTCGCCATCAACGAGCACTTGCCATCCATAAAATCACGCTCACAAAGTTCATTGCGACCATTGGGATCAAAAATATAATATGATTTTAAACAGCGTTTCCAAATCAGTAAATGCAAATTCTTTGAAGTTAGTATACAAGCATTGTATTTTGTGAAATAGAGTGATAGAACTTTGTAAATGTTTGGTTCGTTTTTGAGGTTCCCCGAATAATGCAACTTGACATCAATAGTGGCCAGCCGTTCCGGCACTCTCGGTATAATATCAAAGCCATAACCTTCACATTTATAATTTATTTTGTTACTTCTAGCGATTAATTTATCGCCAAGTTTAATGATGCCATCCATTGTACCTGCTGTCCAGAAATCAGGGTTCAAACGAAAACTCTCAACATACGCAATATAAATTGCAGCAATCTCACGCGGTCGGCAATAGGCGCTGCAATTTAATAAGGTGTACAAATCAAATCAAAACAAGGAATGAATCAAAAAATTAGACTCTAGTTTAGGTATATAGGTCCGGAATTCTTGTAAAGATTTAAAAAATGTTTTACAATAGTTTACATAAGAAACATGATTTTACAAATATTGTAACATATTAATACACATACGAGGGTTGCTACTTATACAATATGTATTTCAAGCGTTATAATGGAAAACAAATATTTATGATCGAAATTGGTCATATCGTTATTTTTCAAAATACTTTTTCTCTTTTGCATGCCTTTGAACTAAAACTACTCCAAAATATGGGTTTGGCCCATCAAAAGTACCTATATTGATCTTCATGGAGAATATTTTGAATAAAACCAACTTCGATCATAAATATTTGTATATTTATATCTATTAATTATTCACTAGAATATAACATAGGTATGTACATCTAATATAAACTTACTCTGATTTTTGATCTTTTTGACGCTCGGGTAGGACCGCTTTGTTTCCGAATACGATTTCCGCGGTAAAAGTTCTGTCTAGATCCTTGGGTATATTGTATATAGTAAGAGTGAGTTTTTCGTCTGGTCAATATGTATTTTTAAGTAGTAATAATAGAAATACGTATGATATTTTAATAAGCGACATTACAAAACTTACCATAATTAGGTAAACCAGCCTCAATAAACGCATTATCCAAATCGCTTTCACGCTTTTGTAAAGTTGTATTCCAAGTCCACAAATCCTCAGGATTGCAACCCTCAATGATATCAAATCCCTCAAGATTTTCAGCATCAAGAGCTTCTTGAATGTCGCGTGGATTGTAGGGAGCGAATGGTAACTCTTCAAGTGGTCCGACTTGTGTTTCGTTAATATATAGTCGACTTTTTGGACGCTTTAGTTTAAGCTGTTAAGAATATAACAATGAAAAAAATTGGAATCATATTATTAAGAAATGCTTTACTTGTTTCTCCCAAAATTCTTTTATTCCCGAAAAACCCAAAAGGAGCAGCCAAAAATAAAAAAATAAAAAAACTAAATTGGCGTACAATTGAGATGGAAGTCGTTATGTGATGCTTTTTTACTAAAAAAAAGGGGAAAAACGCGGCATAAACGTTCCGAAAAATTTGTGCAGTTTACGGTGAGAAAGCTGAGAGCGAACGCCGGACCCAGGAGTAGTTTGCTCGATTCCATTCCCGAAATTTCGCACGTCGCACTGGTCGGCCAGTCACTAACAAAGTCGATGAAATTTTGCAACTATTGGAGCAAGACTGACACGTAAGCTGTCAGGTGATAGCAGAGGCACAACCATATGACAGTTTGAAATCATCTAAAAAGAGCAGGCTGAATTAACTAAATGACCGAATAATCATCAGTGAAACGCTGCGAAAATGTAACGAAATGGAACCCTTTTTGAAGCGAATCATTACGGGCGATGAAAAATGGATTAGATACGAGAATACCCAACGCAAGCGATCATGTGGAAAGGCCGGTGACTTTCCACAAACGACTTAAAAGCTTGGATTGACGGCAAAGAAGGTTATGTGGAGTGTTTGGTGGGATTAAAAGAGAATTGTCTATTCTGAGCTGCTAGAACGTGGCTAAACGATCAATTCGTTCTTCTACTGCGCACAACTCGACCGTTTGAATGAAGCAATCAAGAGCGACCAGAATTGGCCAACAGAAAGGGAGTTGTCTTCCATCATGACAATGCTAGGCCACACACATCTTTGATGACACGAAACAAGAAGTTTTGATGCCTTCACCGTATATCTCTGACCTTGCATCCTCTGACTACCATTTGTTTCGGTCTCTCCAAAACTATCTTCATGGTAAAAAAATTGGCGGATAAACCACAGAAGTTCTATACCGATAAAATTATGAAGCTACCCGAAAAATGGCCAAACTCTTAAGCAAAACTGATCTATCTCTAGACCAATATTACCTTCTCCATTAATGCAAATTTTGTTTTGTTTTTGTTTACGATCCTTCACCAGATTTCTATATGAATTTCCACACACTACACACTTTATATAGCTAAATTTATATGTTCTTTGATATTTGAACTCACCATACGTTGGTCTGGTAAATAAATAGCGGAGTCACATGGCGGAGTTGCCGGTTGTCGCTTAACTTTTCCATCTTCTTCTTCCTCCTCTCCTTCCTCATCTCCTTCATCTTCAGATTCAACAGGACTGTCTAACACGATTATATCAAGTGCTTTCTCCGTCGCTTCCTTAGCAGCTCGTGCATCATGTTCTAACAAACCAAAATCATATTTTTCCAACAAAAAACGTTCACGCAACTCGGCGTGAAGTTTCAGTTCCTCGGGAGTTCTTTGTGGTACGACACACATAGTGAATTCATCAAGAAGTTCGCAACGCTTCTTGAATGGCCGATAAAAACGCGATTCTTCGGCTTTCTGTTGCAATCGGCGAATCTCGTCTTCAATGGTCATCACTTTTGCAAGTGTGGAATTAACAGGCTTCTTGCATTCACGTACAAGTTGGCAATCTTGAGGATTCCATTCTGGCGAAACTGTGTCGCCCAAGTATGTTCGTACCTCATATGGATTCGGCGAAGGGCTTGCATCCGAGGTGACCGGTACAAATTTTTTAAGCATAATTGCTGTAGGTTTTGTATTTCTTTTGTTCTATTAATATTAAAATCACTGCGAATTTATTTTTCCAAAAAAATAAAATTTATGTATGTTTGACTTATCAAAATTAAACTCAATATGAAAAGAACACAATGATATTGATTTCTAAAAGGTTGCTAAGTTTTTGTTTTTTTTTAACCTACGTAATGTATGTTATCCTAATAATAAATAACACAGATCAATAGTGAATCTACACCAATCACGAATCGAATCGGACAACAACCACATGGAAAAATGTCAGTTAATTTCAAATTGTACATGTTTTGTTAAAATTTTAATAAATTACGTAGCAGGAATGAAAAAGAGTAACAAATACTTGCACAAACTGCAAATTGTTCTTAATAATGTACTTTCCATAATTTTTACGTCTGAACTTAACGCAACGTTTCATTTGTGTGTATAATCCAAACAAAAAACAGCTGTTCAAATAACAGAATCACCGGTGTAAACACAAAATTGTATCACTTTGGTCTAAATGGGGTATAACATTGAAAAACTTTTGTTTTTGGGTGCTAACTTTTTTTTTTTGTCCTGTCAACATTGTAGTCCTTCTTGACGGCATCTATCATGGCTTCAAATAGGACCAAGTCATTGCCAAGGCTGATCGTAGTTTTAAATTTTCACTAACTTGTAGGTAGCCTTGTGAAGCTCCAATAAACTCAAATCCTCCAAATGACTCAAAAAAGCAAATCGATCGTAGATAACGACATAAGCTCGAATCTTATCACTCAGAGATGCTCGAAGCTGATCAATTACTCGAATAAAACTTCCTACTCGAAATTCTCGAGCAATCTAGAACGTCAGTAAATGCTGCTTTTTCGTGATCCTCACATTTTTCTATTTCGGACTATACAATTTTTTTTTCGATTGGACACTACAACAGAAAAAAAATGTAGCCATATAAGCTTTGCTTCCCGTGCTAAGCAGGTGAGGGTTGTTATTTTACTTTATTTATTTTTACTTTATTTATTTTGTTATTCATACAACAGCTTAAATTAAACTATATACAAAACAATAACAAAACAACTTATATGAAAAAGTGGGGAGAAACAATACGTTTAATAAGATCTAGTAGGGAGATCGACAGGATGCGATCTTCTCAGCCGCCTCGCCTATCTGACCCCTCGTTTTCTGCGTCTCTTTATAAGGTGCCTGGGTAGTACGTTTGGATGATTTACCAACCGATCAATGTAGTCCTTAGCCTGACCATTAATCACATGGCCGATTTTTGATATTTTCAAATAGTTCTCGAGGTCCGCTGTGCGCATAAACCATGGGGCCTCAGAAATCATACGCAATGTCTTTGCCTGCAGAAAAAACATGAATAATGTAAATAGAATCTCTTGTTTTCATTACTAATTACTTTCTTAAAAATTAATAATTTTTATTGATATAAAATTTTTGAATGTAATGTGCCCTCAATGTGCCGTAATTTCGGTTTATAAAATTATTCCTTCCAATAGGTTGATAGATATAATCGGTTTTGTAGTAGATGTGTTTTAAAATTATTGTACAAATATGTACGAGAATATGAGTATTTGAGAAATGTTGAGCTGAATCTTTTGAATTGAGACCATTTGAGATCTACATAGTGAGTGATAGTGAATGTGTGGCACTTTACTCTCTAATGATGATGTGTTGATGGTAATAGATCATTTTGTACATATTTTCAAGTGTTTTGAATACTTAAGGGTTTCAATTTTCAATAGAAATGAAATAGAAGATCGTAACTCAAAACTATGCTTAAGTGAACATTTAACAGCTAATAACAACATATGACTTACATTTGTATTATTTCTCTATACGATTATATTCTAAGATTAAAAAAAAAAAAAAACAATAAATCAGAAAAAGACCTAAATTTTGGTATGATTCTCATCAAAAACTTTTGCAGCCCACAGAAACAGGTAAAAAGTATCTTAATCCTATTGAAAGTGCCAGTGCTCATATGTACATACATGTAAGCATAGTACAAAAGCGAAGTTCATAAATCCTTCAACAGATTCGTCGTCATCGGGACTTATCATGAAAGCGTAAGTGCATTTGACAACTGTCAGCGATATAAGGATGATGCTTTGCATACTAATAGCGCCGACTATCTTTATGTTGATGTGATGGTTCCAGCTTTAAGAGAGTGTGTCCATAAGTCCATAAGCTGTGAGTGTGTACAAGAAATACAGACTATGTAAAATCAAATGAGTTTTGTGAAGGAGAAGTCACGGAGTACCGAAGAAACCTATAAGATTGGAAATTTATGTGTATACGATTAACCACAAGAGAAGCATATTTTGTACAGTTTGCTTATTACTAAAGATATCTGCATTTGAAAATTCTCAATATGTGTATTATTTCTATATGATTATTGTTTTGTTTTTGCTTTTTCACAAAGAAGTCAGAGTTCGAAGTGAGGAGAGGAAGAGAGGAAGAGAGGGACTCAGACAAACGAGTAAACTAATATTGGATAGTCAAAGATAGTCTTCACAGTTGGTAATATGACACCTTCTACTTATGTATATCGGTCTGTCTGCCACTCGGTCCGGGTATCTGTCTGCATTTCTCACTTGCTCTCTCACTCTAACGAACTTGTACGTTTGTACGACGAGTATCTTCACTTGGCAGGTTCTTTCTTATTGAAGCGTTACTTCGATTGCTGTGTACGAGTATTCCAGCGACCGACGTCTTCCAGAGGATGCGCAGGCATGCTTGATTTGTTGTCGTTGCCATTGACGTTGTTGTTGTTGTTGTTAGGCCTGCATACGAGTGAGTATATGGCGAGGTCATTGTATCCTGCGGACCGCTGAACCGTAGGCCATCAACTGTCAATAGATATTGCGATAACGAAACAACAAAAAATATCTATCGAGATACAAAAACTTACAATACTCATAGATACTCGTATGTACGCTGCTTAACTACAATATCTGAATGTATACGATTTAATTTATGCTTATTATTCTTTTTTATTTCTGTTCCCTTCCTCACATGTTCAAAATTTATCATTGTTTCTTTTTTGAAGTTTTTGCCGATTTTTAGTTAAAAATTTTGATGATTTTGATGTTGTTCTTTGGATAGCAATGAAAATACTTGGTGTTTTCATTTTATTTTCCATTTTCCATTAGGTTTGGGTAATTAAAATAAATTATCAACGGTCATGTGGAGAAGATTATCACAAATGCTTGGGAGTTCATGGCATCGTATCTCATCGCATCGCATCGAATCGAATCATTGGAATCTGACTAATAATATTTTTAGTTCTTCTCTTAATTATACTTAGTTAGAATCTAAATGAACGGTTTGAATTCAAAATCTTTGATTTGTTTATTATTGTTAACAATTTTCATATGAAAACTTTTAGTGGAACAAAATTTCACCTGTCCAATATATTATATATTGTATGTATATTACTTTGTTTTGTTCCACAATAACTTTATAATGATGATCTTAAAGAAACATTGTTAAAAACGAGAACGAGAACGACAACAATATAACCGACTCGTAAATCAAATAATTTGTCCTAAGTAAGTCACGACTACAAATTTGAGTTGAAACCATTGTTAAAAGTGTTTGTCCGGCAATCAATGGATTTATAGACTCGGTCATCTTTTGTATCTTCCTTTAGCGATTGTGCTTTGCGATCTTTTATTTATGAACTTCGCAATGAATTTTTGTGTTTTTCTTCTTTTGATTTTGTATTTTTGTGTGTGTATTGAAGTATCTTTGGCATAATGTATGAATGGAGTTATCACTTGGCTGGGAGGTTTGTAACGCATTCAAGAGACTCCATACAAATGAGTATCTTTCTTGATAAAGTAGTCGTTCAGTTTTTGGGATATCATATTAGACACCCTTTTCAAAAGCTAAGTAAAGGCTGCTGTACGATCCACGATGAACATATTATGTCTGTGGGTAAAAATCGGAACGTTATAATAATAATTTTTTAAAGATGAAGGTTATTCAGTGTTTGGTGTAACTAAAGTTATTGTTTTCCTTTTCAATAACCTGTACCTTTCGGTTGATCCTTTTGTTTTTCTTTGTCAGATTTTTCGACAACAGAAGCATTTGTCGGCCTGTTAAATATGTGTTTCAACGAATTTCTTTGCACTTCGGGATCAACTTTATTCTTTTAACTTTATTCATAAAGTAGAGTCCCTTAATTCCACAGTTTCAGATGTATCCATGGATTGTGCATATTATTGTATTTCATGAAACTATGGAAATACATATCTCATAGAGATTTAAGATTTTTAATTTGCTGTTTTGTTTCAGCATTCAACTACATTAAGCAATCTGTCAAGTGAATATGCTTAGGCCCGAATAAGGCCTTGTTAGCAAGTCTTTAACATGAAAAGCTATTAAATTTTATGAGTTCATGTTAATATTATTATTGACTAGGAATTTTTATGATTATAATGATTTAAGACTTAACAAGGCCGTTAAAATGATGCCCCAACCAACCATTGGTATTGAGGTATTGGATCCGGATTGAAAGAAGGAAGGAGAACAAGTTGGAAAACATTAAAAGAGTGAATCATAAAACTCTACCCCATCAGACAAGTACTAAAGTGATTTTGTTTGACTCAGACTTCTCTGACAAAGACCGCTACTTAAGCGTTACTTAATTCTAGTGGAAGTGTCTTGTTATATTTACTTCCGGCTATGGTTAAGAAGAGAACACGACTTGGAACTTGGCACGAAATGCGATTTCAGAAAAAAGGAGTTAAACAAAAATACATATTCGTACAAACGAGTACCATACTATGTATGTAATATGGAAGTATGGAGTAGAGGCAAGTGAATGATTTTATTTTATTCATTTTTTTTTTTTTACTATGCATAGATATTGGTATACTAGTTTCTCTAGTCATTCATGCCCACTCCCCGATAAACTGTCGACAAGTTTCGCGCATGCGCAAAACGCGAGAATTGCACGCAGTCTTCATAAATATTTCACACCTTATGATTATCGCGCATCTCACTACACATCATCTACATCATCTGCCCCTTTGGACGCTGCCCTTGTTTGTTTTTTATTTTTTATTTTTTTTTTTTATTACAAAAATTTTCTTGCTTACTTTGTCGCGTTGTAGTGTTTTCTCATTAAACGCCATCATCTGTTAGCTTTCTGAAAGCTGGTCAGCCTTACATAAGTTCTTAGCTCACATAAGAGTATCAACATCCATACATACATATATCTGAGGCCAATGTCCGACGAACCACGAAGCTTTCGTCGCACCCTCTTTTATGTAATAATAACTGAGCTCATGCCGTTTAATAAATACTTAATTTTTATCATTCAAACTTCTACACACATATACACTTATTTATATTTATATGTAGTATGTAAGTAAGTAATATTGTATTTATTTATTTATTTTCCTGTATTCTCATTTACACTCTCATTCCTCCTTCTTACCGAATAATGTTTGCCACTTTAACCTGTTGCTGAGTCTTCCTTACCATTCCATTCTTAGCCTTCTTCGGTATCCCGCTGCTGTGGCATGTTCATATTTGTTCATATTGGTTGGGTTTAAGTTTGAGTCTGGGCCTTGGCTGCTCTAACTTCACATAACGTGTTGCTTTCTTTGCGTGTACCAGCGCCAATAATACGATGGATGAATTCTTCCTTACTTGTACAATATTCTCCTTCTTCTGTTAGTTATTATTCTTTTACGATGATACCATACATTTCATTATTATTTATTATTAATATTATACTTTCTTTTATCGAAGTTTCGCTTCGTAGACTCGCGGCATTTATCACGTTGCTTCTTGACCCCCTTAAACTAAATATCGTGGATGACTTCACTTGACTTCACTAGTGTTTCGTTTGAGGCCCCCCTGAGGAATACTCAGTTAAATGCATTGTAATATGAGCAATTGATTTTGAATTATGTTATGTGGGGGTTCCTGCTACATCTGTGGAGTTTAATTACATAGCTTCCTAATGTGATTACAATTCGAGTATATAATCTTTAACGATCTTGGGGGTTGTCATTGTTATTTAGTTTGTTAAATCGGAAAGATGTAATTGATTACAATTACCTACCAATACGTAATTAAGGCTATATTACAATATAATATATTGTTTGATTCGAGCTATTCTGTTCTTGCATATTTTCAATGTTTGAAGTAATCGTTGCAGGTTCTTGTTTTATAAATTAGAATTTTCTTTTCACAATATACATACTATACATACATACAATGTATTTGATTCATATTCATAAGATGTTTTCTGGTAAATCATGCACTTTTCCCCTGTTCTCAGTCAAAAGTAGTTGCTCAGTTGCTTTACCCTTGTGTTTTTAAATCCAAGAATATAGTAAGTGTTCCTTTTTTAATAGCCCATTTATGACATATCCTGTATTTGATTAGTATGCAAAGCATATCCAAGCTTGAAGACATGATCGCCATTACAAAGTTGAACAGACTGACTACATACAACGCCTAATTAAATGCTAAGTCACTTAAATGCTCTGCTCAGTCTAAGATTAAATGTATACAATACATAATGAAGTATGTATTCCGTTTGCTGCTGCTGCCTTTGACTGAGAATGTATCACAAAAGGCATCTGCACTGCAACCTTAACAATCATACATTTGTCATTGATCTCAAAAGTCTTCAGGTTCAAAATTTCCCCCTTTTCAAGGTATTGTAGTATGTACTAAATTTGGTTTCTATCGCTGACAGCTAAACCCTAATTTCATTTACTCAGAATGAATGAAGAACGAAAAGATATGAAAAGAATCCCTTAGAAGAATAACCGATCGAGTTGAAATCTTACAAAGAGTAGTATCCCTTTCACTTTAACGTGGCAGTTGTCGTGAGGCGATTTTATTTTCTTGAGTTTTTGAAAAGAAAATTATACTTATCAAGTATGAAGTAGTAGTAGTAGTAGTACTAGGTGAAACCTTCTTCTGTCCATCTGAAATGTACGAGTGAATCAGTAGTGAAGGAGCGAAGTTTTGAACGGTGGCTAATTCAATTCAAGAGTTGCACTTAACAAAATATACAAGCGTCTGTTGTTGTACTGCTGCATCTACAGTCGGTTTTTGTACCTAGTATCTTTTTTGTACCCTTTGGCGGCGCTGCTTAGTTGTTTTTGAATTTAAGACGGACGACAAAGAAAGAGGAGTAGCAATCAAGACTGTTCTTGTCATAAGAACATACAAGAAACAGAGGAAAAAACCGATTATTATTAATTTGCATAAAGAGGGCTGGTGCGCTTTGAGCTCAGCGAGTCTTTAAAAGGTATATAAATTTTAAAGCGTCTCTGTGGGTTTTTCAGAAAAGGGTTCAAATTGATGTAATAAAAAAGAACATTACAATGTAGGCAGAAATCATAAGTTGAGGGTAGAGTGAGCTTATTCGAATTTTGTAGTAGCTACTTACTGCACATAACTTTAGATTTGACTATACTACTCCCCTTCTATCTCACTGCTACAGTAAATGTCTAAAGATTTGATCTAAAATCTAATATTCTTTTGATTGATTAAGTTCAAGAACTTTTCTGACATGAAGCTGTGAAACATTGACTAATACATATAGGTAAGTAGCGTATAGAGTAAAGTGTAGTGTAGCAATAACAATTTAAGCAATAAAAAAAAAAAAATTGCAACACAAGATATCAAAGTATACAAGTATATAGGTATATGCACATATATTCAGATTTATCTATATGGACATTAGCATGCGTCACTTGACCAGCAATAGCAACAGTAACAGCATCACCAACAAAAGACCAGACCCAGTCTTACTCAAGCTAAGCTCAGCTAAGCTTAGCAAGCCAGTGTTCAATGAACAAGGGACTTAAGCACGGTCACAGGGGAATAGATTTTTATGGAGGGACAGATATATGTATGTAGTACATATAGACAGATCAGATAGACAGTCAGGCAGGCAGGGAAGCAAGCATCGTTCAGTTCACCTGTTCGTAAAAGGCGTGTGCTTGACTTGGCTCGATACATTGAGACTTGACTTAACTTGGTTTGGTTTGGCTTGGTTTGGTTTGGTGTGTCTTGCCTCGGCTCGGCTTGGTTGAACTTACTAAAACTTGGCGCTTTTGGTTGTTTCCACTTTTTGCTTTCTTTCCTTTATTAACCAACTTTTTTTTTTCCTTGTTTGTACTCTTTTAATCGAGCTTTGAACGGAGAACTTGATTGGACTCGATTTGATTCGATCGGATCGAATGCGATTCGAATCGATACCGCAATGCGCGTGTTGGGAGAGCAGAACGTTCAAAACAACAAAAACTTGTTTTGATTATGAAAATTCCAAGCATTAATAACTTTGTTGTTGCTGTTACTGTAGATTTTGTATTTTTTTTTTATTTATTGTACTTGATTGCAGGACACGAGCGAGCGCTCAAAGCTAAATATTTTACATTTCAGAGAAGAAATAGCGACCATTGATAATGCACAGTGCATCAAAGTCACCAATAAATGAGCAAAAATAAAAAAAAATTGTAAAATCCAAATTTACTACATCATCGTAAACAGAACATTAACGTTGGTTCAATTTCAATACCCATTTATCCTATATTTTACCCATTTATTGTTCACAAAATAAATCAAAAATTTGCAAAAAATAAAATGTGTCAATAATTGTTTTAGGCTAAGGAAAAATGATTGTATGGTTACTAAATCTTCTAGTAATCATAGAACTCACTCTGAACTTACCAGCTACATGGACAGAACGGCAATTGGGGTCACATCGCTTAATAGATTCTCCTCGTTACACTGATCATTTCCATATTATGCGTTAGAAACATTCAAAGGCAAAGTGATAAGACCTCTTGAGAATACTATGCAAAAGGTATACAAAAATGGGCCAAGTGCGAGTCAGACACGTACACGTAGGGCTTCGGACATGATTGGAGTTTGTATGGGAGGTACTCCCCCTAGTGGTCCGATTTGACTAATTCCAACAGATGTACAGCGCCTTTATCAAAAACTTATAGTGTTTCAATTTCAGTTTGATAGAACAAAAAACAAAGAAGTTTTTTGAATAAGAACCTGAATTTTAATAGGGGTTTGTATGGGAGGTAAACTCCCAAGTGGTCCGATAAAACTGAAATTTCGACAGTATAAGTTTTTGATGTATAGTCACCGACCATCCAAATTTCAAGATCGTGGGATTACTGGATCGTATAGCGGCCATACAAACCTAAATGTTTCTTGTATGGGGACCCCTTTAAGTTTTTGAAAATATTTTAGTTTTAGTATTTGTTTACTGATACCCGGATAGAACTACACATTCTGTGAAATTTCAATTTTATAGCTTTTACGGTTCATGAGATATGACGCGAGGACGGATGGACAACGAAGACTTTGGTCAGGAACCCTAAAAATGATTTTTTTTGGTTTTTATCGAAGTAATGTAAAAAAACATTATTATTTTATTATGTGGTTTAATATAACCTTCTCTGATCTCATGTGGCACGACCATTAGACTGTTTTACATCTCTAAGTAATAAAATATATGAAAATGTAATCTGTCTCAAACGAAACCAACAAATTCCGTCAAAAGCTTACACCCGAAATATAGTAGCTACATGTATCAAATTCCTTCCAATTTTTCATCATACCCATTTATATACTTTGTGTCCTCAGCGAATGAAGGACATTCCATTTGGGCAAAGAAAGTAAGAAATATTATCACTTTGGAGATTAAACAAAAGTGAATATGAATCTAGAGAATACATCTTTCTGAATTGAAAGATTACGTTCTGTGGACTCGGATTGGTTAAAAAATCTATACATCTAAATAAAAAATACAAACTTTCTTTACTTTAACTAAGAAAAAAGATATTTGTATTTAAATTTTGATCAATATTGACTCACTGTACAAAACTTACATACTAAGTAGAGATACTACAATAAATACATTTACTCGTACATAGTAGTCGTAACACCCGAACTAAGCACAGCGAGTGGTAAACTTTATGTTCAACTATTTATATTCAGTAGCTGTGTAGAAGGTTTTTTTTTTTCTTTTGCTGAATTTGAATATTGTATTTAATCTATACAATTTTATTATTATAATTTTTTATTTTTTTTTTAATAATTTATACTAGTAAATTAATAACGACTTATGACTTATAACGTTATGGGTTCAAAAGTCTTAAGCTAAAAAATGAAAAGAAAATGATTCTAGTTCCAAGTATGTATGTAATTAGTACTATGTATGTAAGTAGAATCTAGTGAAGTAGAGTTATAGTTGTTATTGTTGTTGTTGTTGCAACTATTGATCGTAAGAATTTCAGATTTTTTTTTTTCTTTTTATAAATATTTTATGTAGATTTGACTAGTTTGATTTTTATAAACAGATGTTACTAAGTCAGGGGCGCTCAGAATACTGTGTTAGTAAAATTGTAATTGCTCAAACTGGCAAGTGACAAGTGTATTTGTTTAATAGACCTTATAGTATTTATAGTATGCACCATAACTTCAAATCCTCTAATGTTTCACGAACTAAAATCCGGTTCTATAAGTTTGCAGATTTATTAATTTAATTAGTTCATGTCTTTATTAAATATTAAAATAAGTATAAGAACGCGTGGCCAGATGTTCTTGAATGCTTGTAAGTTCATTTAACGATAAAAAACATACGAATATGTTGTAGATCAAGTTCTTGAATGAATTATACTCGTAAACATGCAGATTAGTGTAATCATAATGTTGCTTAACATTGTAAAACTAATTGTTAATGGCTTGGAGGCGGATCATTTAACTCACAAATACTTATCGTATGCAAAATACACATAGTATGTGCTTCTATTTAAAAAACTTAACTTATAAAGGCATAGTGTTTACCAAAATTATAAGACACCAAAACAAATATTCTTTTCTGTTTCCAATTTTGACTCCGATGAATCCACCAACGCAACATATGTGGATAACACAGCCTTCATATTCAATCTTTCAATCGGGCTAAGAAGCTTCAGAGTTACTACAAGATTTCTTGATGCGTGGCACTTGTCCAGTTGTCAGCTACGACTCCAGAATCATCCCCCCTCCCATGGCAAAACTGCATAGAATTGACTGGTTGCTACGGTCGCCCAGTAAATTGTTGCACAAGAGCACAAATAGTGGCCCCTAATTGGTGTTATAAATCTGGGGTACCGATGTTAAATTTTTGCTTGGTTGCAAGCATATGATCCTTTTTTCGAAGTAATTTTTTTATTTTGGAAAATTGTACCTAAGCAAATTGAGCTGAAGTGTGTGTGTGAGACGACTAAGAGCAAATTAGGGGGCAGTAAGACAATGTTTTGGCACATAAGATCTTTTCGCGCAAAGGTGTCGATATCTCATATTTTCTTATGAAATTTATAGATTTATAACCTTTAGTATCTATTTGTATACTCGAAATAGTAAAAACAGTGGAACATTAACCCTTTGCATTTCAAGCTTATTACTTGTTATAGCTGCCATCAACAGCGCCTCCATTTTGCTAGAACAGCAAGGTACTGCAGATATTATTTGAAATGTATTCACTAAGAAAAATTGCATTCTGTTCATAATTATGTTTCATCAATCCGATACAATACTACCACAGGGAAAGGTTTAAATATTTTTTAGTTGCTGAGTCTAATGATCGTTTGTCGTTCATTAATTACTTGTGTACTGGATTGTATCTACGAGTATAGAGATGTAAAAAGGTTTTAAATATTTCATTGTAAATTAACTTTAAGTTGCATGTTCAATCTATTGTGCTAGTTATCACAAATAATTAAATATTACATTGGCATTTGCTCCAAAAGTTATAGATGTTTTAATGAATCAACTTATTTCATTTAAAAACAATGGATAAACATGAATTTCGTGTGTTTTGATTAACATGGCTTTTTGATGGGATAAAACATCGTTGAAACGAATGCATGAATTGATAAGAGCTATTCGGACTCTACACCAGGAAAATCGACTGGTTTTGATAGATTTGCGAAATTTAAACGTGGTCGTACGATTACCGATTACTCTCTGGTCGCCCAAAAGAGGTGATTATTATAAAAGAAAATATAAGAAAAGTCCGCGTGTGTTAATCGAGGACAAAAAACAACAAAAAGCTGAGTTAACAGCAACTGGAATACTATGCCTAAACTTCCTTCTTTAAGAAATGTGAAAAATTTTATTAAATCTTAGAAAAAATCGAAAAAAAGTCAAAAAATTTAAGAGAAGTAAATCAAAATGACCAACAAAAACTTTTTGATCTATTCAAAACAATGATGACCGGCCAATGTGGCAGTTTAATTAAAACCAGTTCAATTTCCTAAGATCATAAAGTCAATTTTATCTTAATTGATCGACGATCAAACGATTAAAATATAAAAATAAAAAAATCGTAGCGCAATGTGCGAACCTCGAAGGTGTGAGCGGGTAAACTGACGCTCAAATAAAATAACAACACTCTAGGTTAATCTTATGATTAAACCCGATGACTTTGTAGCCAATGAAGTTATTTCCGGCAGAACGAAATGGGTCAAAACACATGCCAGCCCACCACATACTAACGCCCATTTATTGGTGCACCAGGCTACTTAGAAAATGCACCTGCAGCCACAATAAAAAAAACAATATCGCATAGGAACGAGTTGTTGCCCACTTACCGGGCCACTTGCAATCTACTCAAAAGTGCAACACATAGTGAACTGGCTGCTGCATACTTGCTGTATATCTTCATGGATAATTGAACGTCGATTTTGTTCGTTTTTCGTCGGTCGGTTCGTGCGCTACTGTGTATCTACGCAAATGTATCTCACTGTTTTGCTACGCCTGCCTCTCGGTAGTTAAATTGTTGGCATGCGCAGACATTGCAAGCTACTTCTATGTGTTGTAGACTGGTAGACTGCTAGACATAAGCACATAGCTGGGGATCGGTACTGCTGCTTGCTTTGCATCGAGTCTCATCGCTTCGTTGAACAGCGTCGGCTGCATCTCCAATTAGCGCCACCGTCATACACTTCATGGACTCATAAAATCTTACTTAAAGGTACTCATTCATTGACCAAACCATGCACCACCATACACAACACATCTTCTGCTAAAGTACCCTTTCCACCTTTGTTCTATTCTTTACTCTTGAAAACACTTGATGGTTTTGATGGTTTTTTAAAGAAATTTGTACTTAAGATAAAGTTAAATTTATTTATGTTACTCGTATTAGTTCTTAGACTCTATTTGGCGTTTATAATTTTTGGAAACTTTTTCTTAATCTTCTTAAATTTTAATGTTAGACTAACATATTCACTTCTCTAACATTGTTTTTTCTATTAAATTATATTGTAGATGAAAAGTGCGTTTAAATTCAGTTTAATCGATTTTAAAGTGACCTTTTAATGCCATTAAACTTTGTACTTTGTCGAATAGGTAGCGTGGTAGCGTTGAGTGTAGAGGATAGAGAAAAACAAAAAAATTGTTGAAAAGATCATTAATGCACAGTTAAGAGCCTTTGGGTCTTCTTCGCATGCTTGGCATGCGTGTTCGACTGAAGTGAGTATCTGAGACTTTTACGAGTTTTCAGACTTTTCAGTCTTTACTATCCGGACGACTGCTTGACTGGTTGGCTGGCTGGCTGGCTGGCTGCCTGGCTGACTCTCTAAATGAGTGACTGAACTAGTGGCTAGTTAGTTTCAACCTGTTCTTCATTTGAAGCGGTGCCTCAACATCATCATGATCATCGTCATTATCATCCACATCCACATCTACATCTACAACACAATCCTCAACCTCGTTTCCCAACAACTACCTAACTAACTAACTAACTCTAACCACTAAGTAAGTTGACTAGGCTTATTCTACCTGTCTGTCATTGTTGGTTTGGCGCAGTCGTCGGGTCGAGGGCTCGAGCTTGTGTTATTAACGATCATTATGAAGTTTTAACTTAAGTGGTCAATTAACATTTGCATGACTGAAATCGGAATTGGAAATTAGTGTTTAACTAATTTATGCATAAATAGACAAACTCTTACATTTTTCAGAGAGGTTTAGATACTCAGACTTTTCCTTCTCTCTGAATTCTTATTCTTTCTTTTATTATATACTTCGAATTCTTAAAGTCATCGGCACATTGCATACATAAATAGTAGTGCCATCTTTTCATATAACTTTACCAGTCAAAGCGATAAAGTTCTTATCCACTACTTACATACGAGACACTTAATGAGCTAAAAGAAAGAAACTTTTTTGTCTCAGAATTTGCTTCATTAGTTTAAAAATTGATTAAGTTACGCTAAATGGGAAAATCTGGTTTATTATTTTGACTTTTTAGTAAATGATAAATTTATTTTATTGTATTTTATTATTTTTATTTCAATATGGTACCACACTCGTATATTTAAAAACTCGACGATACAAACGCCTTTTGAGGAAAAATCAATTGCTAAATATTTTAATAATTTCAATGACTTGCATTACTTCTCCTCTATAAATTTCACAAATAATCTCTTGATTAGTTTGATTCTTCTTTAATTGATTTACGCCCAGTGTCCACTCACTCAACTTGTATTGGTAAACTCATGTGTTCATAAGTACGAGTATGTTAGTGGTATGATATCACAGTTCTTGTCTGTACGCACTTGACTTTTTATCTAACACAATGCCTCTCAAATATTATTCTAGTACATACACATATTGTATTTTTGTACTTTTCACACATGGTACTACTTATGAATAGATAATATCACTTTATTGCGCTATTAAGTAACACATGCAAGAACAGTCCATCGAAGTCTCCCCAAAATTTTAAATGAAAATGGGAATCAGCATGATGAGGTAAAACGGCATAGTTTCTATGCAAACTTATCTCTAATATACTTATTATTGCCACTAGCTGTTTCAAATTGCTGGAAAAGGTAATGTTTATACAAACAATATTCCATATAATGTATGTATGTACATAATATTTACATATTGTATTCCATTGAGTATCCAGTTAGGGGCTAAAAGGTGAATATGGTGAATAGAAGTTAAGATTCGTTCTTTTTGGGGTTAAGAATTCTTCTTTTTGTACTAAATATTATTTACATTCCTCTTTCATATGTACATATATATATATATGGTTTAATTATCATTAGATGGTACATAACAAAGCCCACATGACATTCCTGGATGTTCCGATACGCAGAACTTCTAAACCCCGCAATGGATTTTGATAAGATCTTCAATATTGTTTAGAGAAAGTTTAAATGTATACAAACAATTTATTCCACAATAAAAAGATTTAATTTAGTTTAATTCTTTTCTAATAAGATTTTAAAAATCATGAAAAGAAAAAGGTGTGAGTGTGCTTAGAACTTACGAGACCTTGATGTGAAACACATTCACCGTAAGAGTTTTGTTCTGATTTCGTGAAGAAGTTTAATAAAAGACCAACTCAGCTCTGAACTATAGTTTCGCTACACTTAATTGAAGTATTCCATTCATCTATTTCACCTCTGGATTTGTATGGTGACGACATTTTTTTTTTTTTTTTTAGTAATTGAGGTTCCGCGATTGAGAGTTTTTTTGTTTGTGTAGAACAATAAATAAATAAGGAAAAAACTTATAGAGTGTATAAAACTATTGTGTAAAACCTTTAAACTCCAACCATTATTTTCTGAACAATTTTCATAAAATAAATTTGTAGAACCAAGATTATTGTTATTCTTGAATTAATCTTGAACCTATTAACTTTCAAAATGCATCGTCTATTAACTTTTCAACTTCAATATCTTAATTACTTTACTTTATACTTATCTGCAAGACAATATCATTGCCAATTCAACCGGTAATTCCAAGTTATTCTGAATAAATAATAAAATTGTTAGGATTTAGGGGGAAAAAAATATCTTTGACACCCTATCTTTCCAACAGTTATAGGGTTTGGTTGTCTAAATTTTGTTATACATATTGCTTATACTCTACAATTACATATGTAGTATAAGTTAAGTCCTAGATTTAATGGGGTAATCGAATTTACCTGGCAGTTGTAAAGTGCATAAAGGTTTTTCGAAACTTAGACATGTGACCAGTATTTGATCTGCGACTAAATTCTCTCTATTCATCATCAGATATCGTGGCACAATGTCGAAATTTACTTTTCATTTCATTACTGTAATATTGTGGTTAGCAACAAGTGTTACGACTTGGATATGAGGGAATCGATTGAGTGAACGAATGCACGCCTTACATATGTTTTAGTACTAAAACTGTGCGAGCGAGGGTTCTCTAGTTTTGTTGTTTATTGGTAGCACGCCAAAGTTTAGTCAAGCGATAAATTGTGTGTCACTGTTTATTGTAGTATTAGTATTTTATAATTAAAACTATAGTCTTTCTATCTAAATACTTGGTATCTATCTTCTTTTAGGCACACACTTTATTGCAAATTCTTGAGTGGATATAAAATAAGTAGTCTCATAGTGTTATCGCATATCAAATATAGACCTATACAACTCACGTATCATAATCAATTCAAGTGATTTGTTATAAAGTACTAAGTATATGGTATATATAGTACAATGTAGTACACTTGAATAATCGGAAGGTCTTTTTCTAGTGTTTTAATTCGGCATTGTATGAACATATGTTTGTACTACATAACAAGATGAAAAGAATACATAATCAGATAAAGTATTGTACTTAGTATGTCTAATGTCTAGCCTTACTTCTTATGAGTTAAATTTCTTGATATTCTTCCGTTAAAAACTTCAAAAACTGCTTATTGTAAAGTCCTTTCTTTAAATTTCTATTGTATATTGATTACAATTGCTATTTATATGGTCAAATTGAAACCATAAAGTGTGTCCAAGTGTGTACTTTATACTAAATTAAAATTTTCTTATCGATACGGAATTTTTCATATTAAGTTGATATTTTGACGTCGTCATTCACTTGAGTGATTAAAGTCGTATAACATGAAGTTTTTCTATACTAGTAGTTTATATGGGGCATAATCTATTGGAACCGATAAATATAGTTTTGGTTATCTACAAAAAAAATGTGAAATTTGTTTAATAAGGAATGATTTCGTCATACTATGAATGTTTTTCAAATATCAATTCTATAACTTTTCTATGTAGAATACAAGAAATGTTGAAGTCACTTACAATCGGTTTCAATTGATTGTTTTCTTATATTCTACTATACTCGTATCTTTTTTCATATATTGTATATAAACAACAATGTTTAGATACTAGTACATAGAGATATAGGAGTACATACTATAGGTATGTGTATGTATATAAACGCGTAAATGAGTACATTAAATTTACAACTTGAAATAATGACCATGGAACAAGACTTGTAATGTGCATTTGTGACGCTTATTACATTATTAACAGGTGTTCAGGTGTTCGTTTCTTGCATGCAGTTCAATAAGGGTCCCTCATTTCATTTTTGACTTTCAGAACTAATCTACGATTGTAATGCTGAGTTTTTGGTTTAAGTAGCGTTGATTAGATAATTAAGCGAAGAACATACCGAGAAAACAAATGGAAGCGTTCTAAAACGTTTTATGACCGCATTTAACTTAGATTGGACTCGTGGTACTAAATAATATTTTGTACTTGATTAAGTAATTCTAGTCTGTACTTTCTTCATAGAATAGGAATGATTTTGAGTAAACTTTTTTGTATATATTTTAATTTCATTATTGAACCTTAGATATTTTCTAGAACAGCAGTTCTTAGAAATATATATATATATATTATAAAAAATATTGGTAAAAAATAATGGATATTCTTAAAATGTTGAAAACTTGTCGTTGAGCTAATGTCTAGACTATTTTGTAAGGCATTTGTTGCACATTTCATATGAAGGTTATAACAGCATACACATAATAATCTCCTACTTAAACTTATTTACCCATTAGATATGTTTGATTTAAGGCCGGGAATAGTATTAACTTAGTCATATAGTCTTATAACAAACTACTTATTTCTATTAAAATTAAACTCATATAAGATTTTGTCTTTAACCAGTTTGTATATAAATATTTTGAAAAAATTGCGTTGTTTAGTAGTTAAAAGGTCCCTGAACTCTACTACTTTTCAAATTAAAAATTAGTCAATATTAGAGTTAAACTTGTCAAATACTTTTAAAGTATTATAAATCATCATAATAACGATCTGTGTCATTCAAATTATTGTAGTTAAGGGGAAAAGAACTTGGACTCGACAGCCTACGCTCAGCGAGCGGAATGTGTGTGTCGCTCCGAAAAAAAGGTAGATGGTACATAAAAGTAACTATAAAAGTACTTACGATATATATGGTGAAATAAATAAAAGACAAATAATCATAAAATACACACATATTGACATATGTTAGTAGGTAGATAGGTAGGTTAAGTATACAAACATTGTGGATTATAAAATGAGCCGAGGTGTGTTTAAAAAATAAGTGAAGCTTTCGATTTTCAGAAGAAGTTTTATTACCAATATTTATCTATATGAATGCCTACCATATTAGATATTTGTCAGGGCTTTGAAACACTTCGCACGAGTATTAATTTTGGATCTAATCTTATGGTTCAAAGTTCTCTTTATTTTTTTACGGTTAATATGAAAGCTGGGCAGAGGCACCATTTAAATTTCATTGAACCTGTAGCATGATTTCATACTTGATCATACCCTACATACCATACCATACCAAACACACATTGTACAAAAAAGTGTTACTTTTTGACAACTGATAACAATATTACAAACTGAAAATTAAGAATAATCCCGTTTACTTTTTGAATACACCTCGTTGACATACAAACGAGGGCTGTTCAAAAAGTATCGCGAATTTCGAATTTCTGCCACGAAAACATTGATGAAGTGAAGAAAACAGTATTGGCTAAAGCTGCCGCACGAGCCAAGTCCGAAAAAAGCGCAGCAAGTTAGGTCGAATTTGAAGGTTCTGCTTATAGTTTTTTTCGATAGCAGGTGCGTGGTGCATCATGAGTTCTTGCTACAGATTCTACCCTCAATAAGAAATATTATTGTGCTTTGGTTTCCACGTCATAACCATAAACCCATGTTATGAGCCTCTGGAGCAAATTTAGGTCTTCGCGGACAGAGTCCAACTGTTCGTTAGCAATGTTAATGCAATGCTGTTTTTGGTCGAAATTCAGCAATGTCGGTACGAATTTCGCGGCGACCAATCTCAATGGCAGGAGCCAATCGATATGTTTAGGTCCTCAGCAATTTCTTTAACAGTGATTCGACTTTTGGCCAATACTATTTTTTGCACTTCATCAATGTTTTCTTCGTCGTTCACATCTTCTCGGCCGTCTGAGAACATTACATTACAACGATAAACGTTGCTTCGGTCCAAGGTAGCTTCACCATACGAGGATCAATCAACAAGTACTTAGCCTCACCGCCCAATTGTGCTGCTTTTACAAAAGAGTGTTACCATCGTGCAGTACATTCTTTTAGTAGCCTTCTGTCAAAGTTTCAGTCAATTCCCTTCATTTCATTTCATTTTTGTTTTGATAACCTTTGGAAGCGAGCGTGTCGGTCAGTTTTACAAAAATGGAAAAAGGGCAATATCGTTCGGTGATTCATCGGCGGACTTAATTTTGATTTTCACTCAAAATTTAATACAGATTCTTTGATCCATTTTTTGGAATAGGCAAAAATCGACGAGTTAGAACACTTGCAAGCAAAGTATCGGTCAAAAATTAACTGAACATTCAAAATGGCCGATCTTGTCAGCATAAGTGAGGGATATAACGCCACAAGAAAATCGAATATACGTAACCCTGCGGAAATTTAAAATTCGCGATACTTTTGGAACAAACCTCGTACATACGAGTAAAAGTAAAAAGAAACGCGGCCCGAATTTATCACAGGAATTTCAAGAAGGTAAATTTGTCACCATATTTCACAAACACTTTTTTCTTTTTATTTTATGATGTCTAAGGACACGGACGACATCTTTACCTGACAGTATTAGAGTTTAAAACATGAAGATCTAATGCTGCCCGGTAAGATGTGAACAGATGTCCTTCACGTTTTGGGATGTTTTAAAATGTAAAATTATAATTGCATGTGTACCGATTCGATACGTTCCGATTCCTTGAGGATCCTTTGTTGTTGTTTCTTTCTTCGAACGCTGTGGAAACTCTTCGGCTTTCTCACTCACTCATCACACAAGTGGCTGGCGATCAGGTCCCAACGATATGAACTAAACCTTTGCATGGCTAGCGCCGATTCAAATCGGTGTTAGCAGTGACTCGCCTGGGTAACGTCATCAGACTTCTAACATGGCTGCTCGCCCTCGTAATCTAATTTAACATAATTTCTCGTTGCGTTTTTCCAGTTAGTCGGCGGTTAGTTAATTAGGCGGGTAGCAAGTGGCGCCATAACAAAAAACAAAGCGGTGGCGACCTTAACAACAACGGCAGAGCCCGCAAATATAATAAAATAAACGTTTGCATTAAAAGTTAAATTGAAAGCACGCACGATAAAAATATTAAATCTATATTATATTATACTATTATATGTATATTTTTAAAAACGAACGAAACGAATTTTTTAGCATGACGTGTGTTTAAAATTTTTTTGAAGAGATAATTTCCATAGAAAATCTCTTTTGGTTTAGTTTAGTTTGTATTTCTTTCTGCCTTTCTTTCCTCACGACACCGGAAATATGCACACATATGTAAGAGTACATACACACACATACACACGCACGCACACACTCTCAAATAGTTTTGAATGTATAAATTTGATTTGAAATGCGAGGAACGACACACGTGTGTGGGTAAATGTTACTTTGAAAAGCGGAGAAACCGTTACAACTCATAGAAGCTTAGAAGCGTCTACTTGTTGTACTTACTACTACTACTACTACTACTATATTATCTTTCGATATTGGTTTATAAACTTTTTCGATTCCAGACGCTTTAATTTGTTCTTTTTTGTTCAGCAACAACCACAGTGGCACTTGCCTTTAAATTGAAATGAATAAAATTGAAAAATTCGAATTAAGAAATTGAAATTTGCCGACGGTCTAAAAAAACCGGCGCTCGTTAAATTGCTTTCTTCAATTGTCGAATTTTGACTTATAATTAATTAATGGACGAAATTAAAAAATCGAATTATTTAAAACGATTGTCGTATTGAAATTTTTCCGACGGCGAAAAACTGCGCGCACTTCTGCTTTCTTTAATTGTCAAATTTCGAGTAAATCGGGCGAGTAAAAGTTGGCGAGTAAGTCGAAAATAGCGAGTGATCAGCTTTTAGGGGGAATCGGAGTCGCGCGGGTGAAAAGAATACGAATACGTGTGATGCCGACGGAACCATCTGCGTCGGCGCCATGTAGTATAGCCGTTTCACTCGCACTCACCCAAACAACAAGTTATCGCTTTCAAACATGTTTGTTGGTTTGATCAAACCTAAAGCAACAATAAACACAAATACACATATTTAAGTATATTTATACATGTGCAACATCTTGTACGATCGAACTACATAATTCTTCGTTGTTATTTTTTTTTGCTTTTGATGAATATGAAGAGAAAGTGTTGCCACATATTCTGATGAGGATGGACAAGAATTTGGGTTTCACCTATGTATAGTAATGCATCATCCCCTCCACTTTATTTATGTACAATACAATAAATCATCCCAAATCTACCTCTTAAACTCTGAGTAAGTGTTTAGCCGATTTTTTTGATAGATGGTATACATTCCTGTGATTCCCCAACTTATTTACTCCACTCTACATCAATTAGCTGGACAGCAGAGTGGAAGAATCATACCAAGTAATTATTGTGATTCGTATTTCTAGTGGGGTTCTCAAAATTATGATAATTCTCTTTCGATTTGTTCGGAAACATTCCTCTAGCAAACTATCATAAAGTTTTAACCTGGTTTTCTTTAATAATCGAATACATAAAAATTTATTATTCCTTACAGTTCTCAACTGCAAGCAAATCGACAGAGTGGAATTATGTATCTGTTACGTAATTATTGGACCTACTTGTTAGAGGGCAATAATGAGAACTCAAAGTCCAATATTTGATTAGATGAGATTAAGATAATGTTACTTGAAGTTGTGTAGATTTTTGCAGGCTTTCAGAGGTCAGAGAAAATTAGGGGGCGTTAAAGCAATCGAAAAGGGCACCGGCAGATAAATATTATATTCTACAAAAAAGAAAAGTATTTAAGTAAAACTTTTGGGGGCACTAGAATTGAATGCTCTATATCAACAAACTAGACAGAGTGGACGTGTTAATAAATATTACGTAATTGTTAAGAATACTATTATTGTAATATAGTGGGAAATTTGGATTGGAAGTTTTTTTTTTTTTTTTCATAAATTCTATCTTTTCAAAAATTTACCTGCAGCAAACTCTGATTAAGTAAGTCATATTGTCTTTAATAAAACCGCCTATATATCTTCTTGGTTAGTTAGTTATTCTACTGTTACACATCAATCAGCTGAACAGAGCGGAAGTAAAATCTGGTGGGAAATTAATATCAATCTATCCAAAAGGTCCTGATCATTTGAAGACAAAATTGTAGTCAAGTATTGAAATAAAGTGAGAATTTTACTTACATTTCATTGATATTATATGGAATAAAAAATTGTCATCATTTTATGACGACTATATTATTATGCCATTTCTCTATAAAAATCGTATTTTTATGTTGTCATAAAACTTGTGGTTACCTTAAAACAGACTCCCCACACAAATACGAGAATCTATGGTATGTCACATCTTTATATGATGATACGCATACTTAATGATTATTAAATGATCAAGAATCTTCTTCTTTATTACTCTGTGTTATTGCAGATTTGTTGTTGATGTTGTTGTTGTTGTTGTTGCTTGACTTAATTTGACATTCTTGTTTAAAACTTTTGTGTCTTCTTCATTGGGGTCTCGAATGAATATGGCGGGAGAGACTATGATCAAATTGATTGAATGAATGAATGAATGATTGTGTGAACTATATTTTTTTTTACTTATGTAGTATGCTAGCTAGTTTGAACAACGCCCCCTCATCAACTTTATAACGATGAAGATGATGCTGGTGATGACGATGACGATGACGATGATGTGTACCGCTAGTCATCATCAACAATAACTTGGGGAATTTAAAGCGCGCCCTTCGTACTCTCTCATGCAGTATTAATCAAATTGAAATTGAGCTGTTTTGAATACAGAAATTATTTATGTACGAACGAGTAAGTAACTTGTATTGCAAATAGATTGAAGTGTGAAATATGAATATCATCATGTTTGGCTTCGGGAGTGTGAACTTTAATTAGCGATACTTTGGTAAATTTGAATTAAAAAATATCAACTGGTAACCAATTCAATGACTAATGGGAAATGAATAAATGAATGAATGTGAATTTGAAAAGCGTGGGTATTCGGAATTTTAAATTGATAGATGAATTTGATTACCCTTAAATTGATTTACAGTACATAGTTTGTTCTGATTCCCAAAACTCATCATTTCAATGCCATACGAAATCGATCTAATAACACACTTGACTTGTTCATCTTCATTCAATCATCACCATCACACATTCAGATTTCTGCTTTCATTTGTAAAACAAAATCAATGGAAAGAAAGAATCATGTTCAATAATATCAAAAATAACAAAAAAATTGAAAAAATATGAATAAAAAATCTTGTAATTAATACAAAAATACCAAAAAATGATTAAAAGTCAATGGTGTGAAAATGCCAAATTGAGTCATACATCTATGTATATATGTACACACGAGTCAAAAATAGCTTTACGACACTTGTAAAATGGTAATGGTAACATAACATTTAATTGTTAATTATTATTATTATTATTTTTTTTTTTTTTTATGGAACACAAAATACCGTCGGTAATGTTGTATTAGATATTTTTTTTTTTTTTGTAAGTCTTTAGTTCTTGCCATTATGAATCGGATTCCTAGGTGCTTAGAGATTTATGATGGTTCCAATATTATGATTACAGGAAATGTGTTAAACACTTATGTTTCGTTGGTTTATTTGCATCTTAAAGAATTTTTCATGTACTTTTTTTTGTGTTTTCTGTGAAATATTTTAAGTTGTCACTTTAAAAGATTTTTGTCTTTTCTTTCATTTTGTCGGTTAAGTAACATTTTTTGTAGTATTTTGTGCTATAAAGTTTTTATTTTATTTTCACTTTAATTCTCGTTTAACTCGCACTATTAGGCGGGCAGGCACTTCATGGTCCGACATTGCGTCCGTTAACGTACACGGAACACGATCAACTGTAACGGAAAAGTGAAAAGCCCTGACTGACTGATTTTGCCATAACGACGACCAACGAAGCGGTGGTGGCGGTGCCAGTGACGACGATGACAGGCGAAGAAGAACAACCGAATTGAAATCAACTGCGGCGCCGTTCGTCGACTTCGACTCGACTCGACTCGACTCGCCTGTTGCCTGTTGTAGGTCCCACACTATGTCACTTTAAACCCCCAACCCAACACCATGCACAATACCATCTTCATCCATTTCCTTAACCAACCGACTGACGCTCTCACTACTCCGTGCTATCTTCGAACCACCACTCCTCTCTTTACCCAAACGCTCGTTTACTCGCACACTCACTCACTCACTCACTTCTTTAACACATATAAAACCGAAATTCGGTTGACAACGCGCGGGCTTTTGCTTCGTTCTTCATGTCGCTTCGCTGTAAATATTTATTAGTAGCAGCAGCAGCAGCAGTCACAGCAGCAGAAGAAGCAACAACACCAACACCAAAAACAACTAACACAAGCTGTTTTTCTGTTTGTTGTCGAATGTGAATTTTTTGAATAGTTCTTAATTGTTGTTTGTCGCTGTTGCCTCATTCGCATAAACGCCGGAGTCGTTAACGTTGACTTCTCTGCCACTGCACCCAAAGCAGCGAGAGCACAGTAGTTGTCTCTTTCCAAATGTAGCGTTGCTGCATCGCTAACTCACTCGCTCCTTCGTTGATGCTTCTTGTTTTTCGTTCTTCTTTTCTTTTCTCACTCTCTCGCTATGCCATTCATTACACAAGCAAACTAGCATTTCTTGACACATTCATTCATTCATCCATTCATACATGTTTGTTTGTGTTGGCCCAACCGCGTGTAGTTTTTAAAGTTCGATTCAATTTCAATTCAAATATGTATGACATATTTATATTGTAAAATGCCATCAGAACTATTTGCCCAATAGTAAATTGAAAAAAAAAAAAAAAAAATCACAGAAAAAGAAACTTGATTATCCGGACCATCATCAAACCGTTAGATCATTTAACCGGAATTCTGAGTTGCCCCATTTCCTTTATCAATTAATCAATCTCAATTATCCGGACTTTTATCAACCGGTTACATCTGTTAGCCGGAATGCTGAGTAATTGATTTTACACATCTGTTAACCAAATTCCGAGGAATTACACGCAAGAAGGGTTGCCCAAAGAATCCTTAGGACCCATTGAGTTGCCTGGTTTCAAACTACTCTTAGCTTCAACCGTACCGGCATGGCAGAAACTACAGAGAGCCGGCATCCTGATGATTTACTGACTTACTCAAAGAACAACCATTTTTTGAGGTTCAACTGTAAATGAGATTTTGGTTAAAGAAATCATATTGCAGGATATTTTATTCACTTCACTCACTGTGAAAATAATTTGAGAAATTTCCTTGTCTTCTCATGATTTATTTTTTTTTTTTTTTAAATTTTAAAATCGAATTTCTCTAGACCCCAAATTAGTTGCCATACATTAATCGCCTTAACCATTCTGATCTCAACCATTTTTGGCCATGTTCACTCAATTAAAATTCAAGTGAACTTCTCATGCTACGCAATAATTTCTTTCCCTCTTATGATTTTCTGCACTACTGATTTTCGTCTCGCCCCTCAGCAGGACGCATCCATCTTCTTCTCGAAAGGATTCCGGTTCTTAAGTTTTGTTTTTCGTTTTTTTTTTTCTTTTTGTTCAGTTTTTTGACTGGATATTGCGTTAAGTTGAAGGACCGCAGCAAATCATGAATGCGGACAAGAACGCGCCCTTTCTTTTTTCTTATATATTGTATTGTATCTTCTACTGATTTTTTTTTTTTTTTTTTCTCTTACGCATCTCTTATTTGTATGTATTTTTTTCTTTTTTTTATTATTATTTTTACCCCGAAGCAACCTAATTAACAACAAACAAGTCGGAAAGGAGGAAACATGTTTTCATACAATATCATTTCGCGATCTTAGGTCACTTTGTATCTCACTATGTATTATGGTATTATGTTTATGTTGTTTGTTGTTCTTCTTGTTGCTGGATGGATTGTTTCTTCCTATTTAGGTCATAATTTTCAGAAACCAACTCATTCATCTGAGAAGTAAATTTATCTTATTTAATTTAATATTTTCTTTTTAACACAAAAACTACAATTTAAGACAGAGAGAGAGTGAGAAAGAATTTGTTAAGTATAAATTAAATCGATTTTATAATTGAGAAATTAAAAAATTTACACTTTTTATACTCTGCACAATTTTGATTAAAAAAGTTTGTATTATCACTTTAGTCTGAAGTTTGATACACAAAGACCCATTCATCTCTTTTTTGCAACTAGTTCCAAGTTAAAGATATTTAGGGGAAATGTTGTTAATAATCATATTCATCAAAGTCTTCGAGATTCGACTAGAAGACTAAGTATATAAATGAACTGATCAGTAAAACTTAAGTTCTACTTTATATTATGAGAAAAAAAAGGTACCAATAAAAAAACGAAACATACCACATTTTAAATTTAGAAGGCCTTTAAGACAGACAGAAACTTTAGATTTGATTCATATACAAACTTATGTAACATATACCACATACAATGGCATTTCGAATTGGTTTGTTTTCTTTACAAAATATAATATTATTTATTTTTTACATAGGTATATTGTTCAGGAAGAAGCTACCTTTGGTCTGGTTAATAATGGAAAATAATTGTATTGGAAAATAAAAATAAAAAAACAATATTGATTTTGTAGTGAATTATGTATGGGGAATACCTTTTCAAGCAGTTGATGAACTCTGTGGCATTATGTGTTGGTTTGTTTAACGTGAAGACCTGTCATGAAGATTTTATATCACAAGGACTGATAACGACAATCAATATCTCTTTGTATCTGCAGATACCAAATTCGAGACATTTTTTTGGTCACATGTAATTGAGGGTCACCCAAACCTGAGCTGATCTATTGTTCTTAGCACCCGATTGTATCATATAACGCAAATCCACGCGAAGTTAATACTCTACCCACATCTGGGTGACAACCAACAGCCACCATGATACTCCTATAAAGGAGCTGCCTCCGTGGACTCCTCTTCACCCGTGGTACCAGAGACAGCACCTGAAGTTTGACTCATCTATCGTACCCCAGGTCTTTCCAAATAGTTTTCCTGGGTTGGTGGTCCAAAATTTGTTTTGAGTTATTTCTGGACTGGAAATCCAGGTCATAGAGGAATTTCAAGAACTCAAATGATAAATGAAACATTTAATCTACCTTCTTTGAATAGAGTTTTAAGCACAGAAGGAAGATTTCTGTTGTTTATAAGCAAAATTTAGATAGTTCAATGATTGAGAGTAAAAAAGCAGACAGCATAATCAATTTTCCCCACCACGCTGATTATGTCTTTATGTACTCAATGGGGATTTCTAGGGATATTACAAACATAACGACAAAGTAACAGCAATCCATGCTGTATTAAGGAACTACCATTTCGTAAGAACATTTCGATTTTCTTTTTGGTCTTTCAAAAATATCAAACAATTTGTACTCACTCTTATACTTCTAGATATTTTAAACAAACATTGAAGCTTCATAGATCAAAATCTGAGTGAAGTGATTCAAATTTAAAATACATATTTTTATTTTGAATCGTAGTATTTTATTCATGTCTAGCTGTCTTGGCGTGTTTTGCTACGCCCCGGTATTGATTGGTTTTTCTGCAGTTCTTCAATTATGTGTTCTGTTATATTCTGGTTGTTCGGGTGTTTCTAAACCTCTATTTTCAGTTGTTTGTCTTACCTTTGATCTGATTCTTCAAATTGATGCTTTTTGTTTTGGTGGCATTATTATTTCGTTTTTATTTTATTTCAATGATAAGGCTAACTGATCAATTCCAACTTTTCCGGTGGTCCGATCCGCACCAAACTTTACAGAAACACTATCCGTTCTATGCTAGAGTTTTCCTGAAAATTTATTTAAAATCCGTCTAGCATTTTCGGAGTCTATGGGCTACATTCAAACGAACATACAAGTTTAAAAATTTAACTCAATCATATTACGTTTATTAATCATGTAATGAATGATACTACTACGAGTATTGCAATTCCGAAACATTTATTACATTTTCTTTGAAAATTGTGTAAATAGCATATTGTACTTACTTATATTGTAATAGAAAACAAAAACTTTAATGGTTAAATCATTTTACATCTTAGAATAGTATACTTCATGACAAAAATACTAGACTAAAAGTTAATAAACCGCAACGAAGAAATTAGCAATAGCATTAAATAAATAATAGTAATAATAATCATAATAAAAATGAAATGAAAAAATAAATTGAAAATGAAAATAGGCGACTCTTCTACACACTATACGAGTACACTATGTATTTCTATACATAAATAGAGAATTTGCTACTTTTGAAAACAAAAAAAAATTTGTTATAAAATGCAACAGAAAACGCCAGATAAACATTTGCACAAGGCGCGCGAGTGACACAAAAGTGACGGTGCAGAAAAAAATTAGTATAAAAATAAAAAATATAAAACAAAAAACATACTAAGAATAAACATTAACTTTGGCTTCATCGAAGATTTCATACCTTTCAGACAGAATAGACGACTTATGGACAAGAAGTTATATAACAATTATAAAATTTTCTTAAGAAGGCTTTTTGGTATTTATGATTCTATGATTACTTTATTCTATTTCCTACTGAATTATATATTTATATCTTGTATCTGCATGTCTTCTACGAAATTTCAGTTTGATATCTTCAGAATTGAAGGACTAGATTAGAAATAGAATTGGATGAGCAGACGATCAAATTTTCTATAATAATGATAATACTTACTTACTATGAGTGAAAAGTATATACCATGTACAATAGTAAAAAAAAAAACGAAAGTGAAATAGGCAAGCAAGTAAGTAAAATTCGGGATAACTTTAGCCATCCATGTCATGCCATCCAATTGAAAAAATTCTACAATTTTACTACAAAGGAGAAGACTATGTCCGAAGTACAATGGTGACGATGTTTTTCCGCCAACAACAAAATACTATGTAGAATGACAATTCAAGTTGCAGTAGTAAGTCTTTTTTTTTTTAAACATAGAAACTACAAAATGACACTCTCTGTCCATTTAAACATTGTCTGGCCTAACTGTCCTAAAGACAGACAGACTATTTGATTTGGCTTTCTTATGTTCGTCCGTCCAACAGGCTGACTCACTGTCTATCTGTTCGTCTGTCTGTCAGTCTATCTATTTGTCTGACAGAGTGCTTACTTGTTGTGGGTTTGTATAAAGAACCAAGTATGTATAATCTATTTATCTACATATGTAAGTATGTATCTATGTATGAGTTAGTATCTTTTATGAGTAAACTAAACGCATTCTAAAGTGTCTGAAAGTGATGAGCGCGGCATTTAGAATGCATTTGCCGTGCCGTGCCGATTGTCTTTCCTCTAGTCTCTTTTTTTTATTCTGTTTCTCTGACTATACTATGAAAAATGTCAGTGAAATGCAAAAAGCCACCAACCAACTAAAGAAAACAAAAAGCGAATCTTATAAAAAGCAAAGCAAAACAACAACAAAACAATAAGTATATAGTATAAATATAAATAGTATTGTTTGTATAAATACTTGGTTCAGAAAAAAAAAAACAAAATTTATAAATATGTAACTATAAAAATGGAAAATAGAAAAATCACTAAAAAAATCTGTCAAGGAGCGGCGTCATCGTCGTCGTCGTCGTCGTTTGCGCCGCAGACGATAACAAATGCCAAAGTCTTGGCAGATAGTATTCGATTAGGAATTTATTTACAGAGAGAATTGATTTATTTCTTCAAGATACAATAAATACACTATTTTAATTAGACACAAGCCTATTTTTATTAAACACCAATCCCAACAAACCAATTTCAACTCTAACTTCAGGTCGCTTGAAAAGCATGAATTTTGCATAAAGATGCATTTCTTTTTATATTTTCCATAAGTTCAACACTCGATGGACATGTAATGACAAATGTGAAATTAAAAAGGCATCAACCCAAATCACTTCACAAAAAAGAGATGTAATAAAATATACAATAAAAGGCGAAAAATATTAAGGAAATACTCATATCAAAAAATATCAGGCTCAACGTCAAAATTGCATTATGTGTTATGCGAATCTGCAACTTCGGTGGATGCGTGCGAAAAAATCTTCCAAAAAAAGATACCGGTTTCGATCGGTGTGCAGTGAAAATGTTCATAACCGTAAAATAAATGACAGGTAATACCCTCAGGCCAAAAAATATGCCAATGTCGAAAATATCTTTTTCTTCTTAGTCTTAAGACGAGTGAGTCAAGATGCAATACTATAAAATAAAAAAAAAACAAAAAATTTGATTGCATAAAAAGAAAAAAATAAATAAATAAACAGGAATTTCTTTTGACATTCATTTTAACTTAAGGCAGTTAATGGAAGAAAGATAAGAGGAATCATAAAGATGAAAAGAGGATCTGAAGAGAACATTAGGACACAATAAAATATATTACCTGATCATAAATAATTGCCTGATTGACACTTTCCAAACAACAAATGTACAGAGTTTTCCTAGGAGACGCTTGAACAAATACCAGAACACAAAGTAATAACCAAATTGAAAATTGCAAGTAAAACAGAAAAAAAATAAATAAATAAATAAAAAATAAGGTGAACGGTCCAAGATCAATAAAAGTTCGGCAAGGCAACAGGATAAAAATTCACCAGGCAGTGACATGTCTTTCTTTTTTTTCCATGAAACTGATAAACACTTTACATTTCAAGTCACCACCCCGTTTGCATTTCCTTAACAAGTTTAATTTACAACGAACTATTGTACAAGGAATACACAACAACTTTCTTTTAGTAAACTCAACCCAACCCAATCCAATTTAATCCAACTCAATGGAACCGCACCGAACTCAATCTTCAACACAAGCCAAACTAAACCAACAACCGCTGTAATATATAAAAAAAAAAAATAATAATAATAATAAAAACCTTGAAAAGATATCGTCGCTGGTAAATATTGTATTTGGCATAAGGAAAAAGGAAAACCATGAAAATAAAAAAGTAAAAACACTGATACTTAGATCCAATAGCCATTAAACAACTGGTAAAACCAAGTAGCTGCGGCTTTGTCCAATAAATTTTCTATTTATTTATCTACTCAGACTTCGAAGAAACGAAAAAGTAATAATAATAGTACAATAAAAAAAAAAAAAAAGAAAAGGAAAAACAGAAGAACCGCATGAAAAATCGCTTTATAGGCTTCACTTTTAGCAACTACCAGATATTCACATCCAACATCCAAAGCGAGATACTACTTACTGCTAGGTACAAGTATGTAGATAGATAGATATGCAAGCTAACAATAACAACTTAAAGACAAATCAAGTTGCAGCAGTTGAGAAAAGGAAGTGAAGTGGAGAGTGAACTCAGCAATCCTATCCTCCTAACCCATTGCATTTCATCCCAACCAAAGTTAGACTAACCTAACCGATCTGACTAGCCCAGACCCGAGCCGACCAGCCCAGTACAGAACAGACCAGACCGAGACGCCAATGAAGCGAGAAAAATTACTGTTTGCATTTGTAAGTGAGTTTGTCAACATGACGCGCGCGGATCAACTTGTAGATACAAGATACAAATAAACAACAACACATATTCATACAATATACCTATATTCGTATGTAAGTATGTAAGAGTGAGCAAAATACTTGCAACTAACCATAATGTGTTCGTTCGTTTATACTTAGTTTTTGTATCTATAGATGGATGGACGGATGGATGGATGGTTGTATCTGCAAGGTACTTACTTACTTACTTAGGGTGATCATTGTTTGGCTTAAGGAAGATGAGTTGAAGTTAAAGTATGCATTGCTTTTATTGTTGCTGACGAACAAAGAGAAAATGTTATGATGTGATAAAAGTAATAGCTTAAGTAACGAGTTGCCATAGTTTAAGTCTTTAAAGGTGAATAATGAACATGTTAAGTAGAGATACTTTAAGTGCTCATTTATTGTATGAAGTGAGAAAGACAACAAGTAAGTATTATGAGATTTTCTTTTTTGTTTGTATCATTTTATTTAGAATAAATGGATTACTTAATCCAATGATGATTGATGATGATGATTGATAGACAACATACAATATAATAATTTACCTAAGTAACGAATATGTATAATGAAAGAACCGATTATTCTTTGTGAACCGTTAGACAAAGATTTCCAATAAATACAATCGATAACAAATACGAGTAAACAATCAAACAAACAAAGTATTGTAAGTATGAGCGTACGAGAGAGTATTCCCAATCCCAATCAAAGTGTCTTTCAACACTTATGGATGACAGTCAGACAAGCAAAGGAATCAAATCACTCCAAAAAGACCAAACCCAGTGCATTTTTTCAATAGAATTCTACTCTTGAAGCGCGTAGCAGTCGCACGTTATTTGAATTGTAATTGAATGCCAGCAAGAGCAATAAAAATGTATCTTATATCCAAATATAAAGTAGCAATGCAGTCTACTATATTCGTCGTATCTATCTATGTATGTATTATATACACACACAGGTTTATGTTTCTATAAAGAATATGTATGTATGTCTGTCTGTGTGTATCATTGAGTATCTATCTACACAACCAAGAAGAGAAGCCGCAAATCTGACAAATGCTTGTGCATTCGTTCGTTTCTTTCCTCTTGTTTGGTCTTGCTTCTGGTCAACTTTTATGGTATTGAAGTCACCAACATCGATAACTCCCCCCCTTCTTTCCAAATCCCCATCCTCATATCTACATGCAGTAGTAGCACATCATCATCATCATCATCATCATCATCATCATCATCATCGACATAGTCATCGTAGTCGTTGAAGTCGTCTATGTCTAAAATGGCATTTGAAGTATGTTCGAACGCGACGTTTAGGTGAGTTTAGGCAAGGCTACTGACAAGGTCTTATTCTCTTTGTGGTAGCTTGACGAGCCCCGCATGACTTGCCATTCTCAGCTCAACTTGACTTAGTAGTAGTGATTCCAGCTGAAACTCCAGCTCAGCTCCTCAACCCAATGCAACTCGGCAATTACTCATTTATGGTGCACATTGCATTGCAGTTTCTTTTATTTTTCATTTTTATTGATTTATATGCTTAGAGATTTCCTATTTTTCTTATTATTTTTGTATGGAATACTGTGGACCATAGTGATGATGACGATGAAGAGAATCACTAAAAACTCCAATCAAAGACAGACAATGATGATCATCGTCGTCGTGGTCCACTTGGAAGACAAACACGTCTTGCCTTTTACTCAACTGCATCAATCGCTTCTATGTATCTTTCGTTCACTTGTCTCCTTGGTTGTTTCTTCATTAGTTCTTTCGCTCTCTCGTTCGCTTGTTGTTTCTTCATTTGTTCATGCATAAATATTGTTGTTGGTTATTTTTCTATTTCTCTTATAATTTTTTCTCTATTTTTAAAGATTACGTGCAATTAAAAGCTGTCGTCGTTGTCTTCGTCATCATCATAGTCGCCGGTTGTTGTCAACCAATTCAAGTTGTTCTGGTTGTTGCTGACAACAACAAAAGTTCAATTGCAGCGATAGCCTCGATCGGCGGCAAAAGTCGTTATAGTCGACATCATCATCATCCACATGAACATCGCTTGATCTTGTTTTTAAGTGCTCCTCCTTCTTAGTTTTTTTTTTTCTTTTTCCATTTTGATGAACTTATTTCACTACAGTTGCCCCATTGCTGTCCTTAAGTCAATCCATCTTTAAATTGGTATCTATTCATAATCACTCGTCGGCTGCTCTTATCTATTCATAGTATCATAGTTGCGTAGTCTTGATACATTTATTAAAAAAAAAAAAACTTGCGAAATTATTACAAAGTCCTAGAGAGTTCTAGATATGACCTACATATTTACTTATGTAAAAGAGATTATATGTAAATTTTCAATAACAATATATTATATATTGCCCCATTGACTTGTTATCAACTATAAATGCAGTCGATTGAGACAAGCTAACATTGATTATTCTGAAGTTAAATATCATCAATCACAAGGAGTTCAGTGAATACCCATGAGATAATGGTAAGATCTTCGTACAGGATCACATGCAGTCAGTGTAATCAAGAGTGGATAAGTATGTTGGTGGTGCTCTAAGCTAGCTGACCAATCGGCATGTTAATAATTGTAAAATCAATTTCAATTCAATTCTTTTATATGAAAGGTTCTAAACTACAGAAATGATCGCTTTAATCATTTATTAATTTTACATATTCATCATCTTATCGTAAGTATCAGATCAATTTGGAATCCCTAAATGTTGGTAAATGGTATATTAGATGTATTAATTTTATTAATATCCCATAAATTTTGTATTCATGATCATTTAATTTCCTTTCTTGAAGATTATTTAGTTAGTCTTGTTTTAAATAAAGATGAGACTTATTTATCTGCTTATATTACGAAGCAATTCATATATCTCTTAAAAACCGTGTGGATTTCTTTGTACAGATCTTGACGAACTAATGATACCATATAGAAATATTTGATAAAATGTGACCACATAATATTTATTTATTTATTTATTTGTATTCTTTGATAAGAAATCGCAATTGACGGATTTTAATGATTTTGAGGATTTAAACACATGCTCCCTAACTTTGGTGCCCTTTGGAATAAGTTCACATAAGTATTTATTTTTAATGACATCGAAAACTGATAATAATGTCTCGTATACTCGTACAATTCCATAGTCGATCATATTATGAAATGGAACTATAATAAAATATTCTATAGATTAAAATAAATTTTTTCAAAATGATGCGAACTTTGACATATCCTTCAAATAGAGAAGCTGTCGTAACATCTGAATCTTAATTATCAAGATTGCTGTGCGCTAAAATATTTTTAGTTTATTTGTTGTTCTGATTGTATAAACTTCTGATTAAACAGAACTTTTTGTATCACTCACTTTAATCTGATGTTTGTAACCCACATATATTGGAATTATAATATTAAAATAAATTGCATGGGATATCAATCAAATCAAGTGCCTCAATCTGATTCTACAATATAAAACAAATCTCTAGAATAGTTTAGCCATTTTGCTGTACGCTGATAAAAATCAGCCACTACCACAAAACCCTAGAATTGGGTAAAGAATGTATAACTTAGAAGGCTGAAATGTCAAAAGAAGCATTTACTCAATTTGAAAATTTGATTGTCTTGATTCATATAAATCGGTTAAATATTATTATTTTGTTATGGACAAAGGATAATTCTTTAACTCCTTTCATCAGGGAGAATATTTTCCAAGCAACATTTTCCATCTACTATTTCCTTTTATTAAGGAACATAAGTTTCGGTGACACCGAAAGTGTTTGGTTTGTTTGGTGATAAGAAAAATCAATTTCATAAGGCATTTTATATTTATTTTAGCTTTTAAATTGTATTTTAATGTTACAAACATTTGAACACTAAATTGAACCTAACTGAACCGAACCAAACTGATCTGTTCCGTAGAATTCTGATCCGACATGAATCGAATCGAATTGAGAAGAAACTGTTAAAACCTAAAGATAGAAAATGTGTTTTTTATTGTCGGGATTATCAGTGTGGGTTAGTGGCATCTGTCATAAAATTTTATGTTCTTATTTTGAGTGAACAGCAAAGATTTCATTTTAAATAGTTTTAATTTAAATTTATGCCATTTAGGTTATCGTCCCGATTTTTTAATATACATTATTACTGTACTGTCCTATTTAATAGTATTGAATAGCTAAAAGAAAGATGGAAATATGAAAAAAAAAAAAATGATAACTTTGGTCTCACTAAAGGTTAAATACACTTCGTAATCGTATGTTTTTAAATTTGTCATTAAATACAAGACTTTAGTCGAAATACGCTAAACTGAATAACTTGTTCAGGGGTTGTCGGTTTGAAATATTCAGGATATGCAACTTCACAGCCTTGAATATATTCAAGGGTTAATAATTTTATATGATTCTTAAAAATAATTATGAATCCAATAGATGTTAGCACAAGGCATTTGAAAGTGTTGCGCACCTACGATGATTTACATAATTCATTCTTGTTTTTAAATGCAACCAATAGTGTGCAGTAGTGCAGATCATGCAATGTAAGCCCGACAATTTAGGATGTACCTGTATGCTGTTGCGTTATGATGGTGAAACAGCACCTTTTTCTTAGTGAAATGAAGCTGCCTCTCCCTCAATTTTGTATCGAATCGGTCTTAGAAATCGTTGTAGTACTGCCCTCTGATCTTTCTTTCCTTTCTGAAAAAAGTCTATGAGGATTATGTCCTTGAAAACCCTAAAAATCGTGGCCATGACTTCTCCAACCGATTGGAGCAGATTAACAGTGAAAAATCCATTGTTTTGACTGTCGATTTGTCTCTGGCGTATAATAATTCATATAAATATCCGGATCCGCTTGATGTACATCGTAATCAATCGCTGCACCCATTCGGCCGACACATTTTTCATACTTAACATATCATGTAAAATATTAATTGCCTTTCCATACGACACGCCTACGAGCACTTACTACTTCGCGACCTTTCGTTCGGCTATTATCGAGAATCATGTCGTGTGTACCTTTTCAATGATTTCCTTGGTAACCACGTCTGCCGGGCGGTCTTGGTTCTCCTCATCGAAAATATTGTAGATGTATTCACGATCACGTTTAAATTCATTGAACCAATATCTTACGGATGTCAGAGATGCTAAAGGGTCCACATAGACAGCATTCAACTTCGCTTACAATAATCTAAAGGGGAATATGGATCGATATTGTTCAGAATCAGTCTGAAACTTAGTATGGTGTTCTGTGAGAGATGGAAAAAAACGAGAGTAATGCCAACTTTCTTCAGCGACGCCATGTGTCTTCAAAAACGGGGACTTATTGATCTACTATCGTAGATATTAAAGGATTGATTTATATTATATCAGAGCGCTGCAACTGAAAAACCACTATATTTCAAATTTCCAGTCAATATCTCAAAAACTAAAACACTAATTCAAATGCACACAGTTTAATAGACGATCGAACATGGATGGCTAAATGGATTTCTCTTGCAATGCCGATTATATTTTGCTTTGTTGCTGGAATCTACGATGCGTGTTACAAAGATCAGACTAAAATTTGTGTATCCTACATTTTTCACTGTGTGAGATGGTAAAAAATGCTATTAAATCGTTATCTACATTTAGATGATTAGCTTTCGAATTGACATAATTAAACAAAATGCATTTTGTTGTTACATTCAATTGGAATGTTGATGGTGTGATCTTGTCAATTTGAGAAGGGTCCACTTTCTATTTCATACAACCAAGTGAAAACTGATCCAGTTAGTTGGAAATATAATGATTATTTAGAGAAAAGCAATATTGTGTTATCTCAATGAATCTTAATTACCTTCTGCTGCCTTGGAATGAGTTAAAGTTATGCCAAAATTAATAACACTTTAAAATTCAACCATAAAACTTTGTCAAAATCATTCTCAACATAATTAATCAATTAGTCAAAAAAATTAAGAGAAAAAAATGCGAAAAAAGATCAAGCGGAAAAACAAGTGCTGAATAATTCATGAGAAATTAATTTTCAACGAGAGTGTTCCGAGTGGCTACGATCTCCGTAACACGTTATTGCACCGACTCAGTGAATGAGTGAACAACCATCGAACTCCACCTTAAAATACTTCACCATCACTACAAGTCATACAGATCTATGGTGGTACCAAACAGCAAATAGCAGCAGGGGCAGGGGCCAGAAGATATGTTTTGCAGTTGCAGTTGCAGTTGTTGATGTTGATGTTGTGAGCTGGTTGCAACTCGTTGGCGAAATATGAATTGCATGAGACTCCACTGACAGCGATTGGCACTTCAATTGAAGCTGTGTCTAGTCTAAATTAAAGTGCTTGACTCGGGAGGCATTAAGGGGCTTGCATTGATTTGATCAATCTGGCAGAGTAGAACGATGGAACGAGAAGGAAAGGTGGGTGACAACAAACGAAGCAGCTTCAGCTTCAGCTGAGCGGAACGGAAATTAATTTTGAAAATATTTTGCGCGGCGCCACACGTTCGCCAATACACAATAATTTACAATGATTTGCTCAACACTCGCTTCGTGTTGTTGTTGTTGTTGTTAGTTGTTGACTGATAGTTGTTGGTATTATTATACTAAAGTATCTAAATACATATGTAACAAGTGTTTACTTACTATAACTAACATAGTTGAGCTTAGCCATAGCCACAACCTCAACTGGAACGACAAACAATTAATAAATTGCAGCAGTTGCGCGGCGACTCATAAGAATCCTGAGAAACGCGCATTTGACTGAATTCGTAATACAAATCGTTTTGATTAGCAATTAAAATTACAACTAAAACAACAACAAAAACGACAACAACAACCAAATGAATTGCTGCTCGTGTATATCTCATAGATAGAGATAGAATACAAAAATATCATGGCTCAGATGGCGCTTCTCTTCCTACAGTTTGCATTTAAGTAGTAGTGTGTGATTGTGATTGCAAAGAAAATCACTTAATTACATTGAAAAGCAACAGGTGCGAGCTTATTAACTCATTGCGAGGCACATGTACTGCAACAACAACAACAACAACAACAATGATAATAAAAATAATAATATCAAAAGTATCAAAGCACATACAATGATGCATGTATCTTTGCATCCATTGACTGAACTTAGCTATGATGATGATGACGACGACGACGATTGTGTTTGCTTAACTTGTATCTTTTAAGTGTCTAGTGTAGATACACATACTCAAAGTTACAGCATCAGAGAGAGAGAGAGAGAGGATGAGCGATATCTCTCAATATATGAAAGGAAAAGATACTTAGATAGATAGATAGATAGATATATGGGGAGAGAGACACGATCACAAGTTTAAAATTAAAATACAAATTCAATTTGTTAAATGATTTTGTTGGCAAATCTTGAAACTTGTTTCGCGCGCGCAAAATGGCAATTAATTGTAGACAGATAGATAGATAGATAGATAGATATTCCTATTCATATTCATCTACATTAACATCTTTCTATGCATGTATATTATTTAAATATACAAACACACACACACGCACACACACAAAACATCAGTTCATCCATCATATTTCATTTTAGTTATTATTTATATAAAAAAAAAAAATGTTTAAGAAGAAATATTAATGAAAATATTTAAATTACTCAAGCAGTTTGAACTATTGTACATTCGATTTGTGTTGGCTATACAATATTCAGAGACGTGTGCGCAATGCAGCAATTAAGTATCTGAGATGTGAGATGTGATCATTAGATAAATCGTTTGATTGGCATATTTTAAGATAAAAATAAAAATAACTAATCATCTTATTTTCATATTGTAGTATTTTCACCAACCTTTTTTTTTTTTAGAATTCTGTTTGCTGCAATTTTGAAATGCAATTATCTTCTTTCTTGTTGATTCTACTTTCTCCCAGATACATCAATACACTCACATGTACACACATACATATGTATGTACGAGTATCTCTCAACTAGCGGGTGGTACTAATTGTGGCGTCATCATAATTTCTGCTATAAAAATGTAATGATCAAGAAACAAGGAAAACACACAAAAAAAAAAAAAATACAACACCGAAAAAACAAAAACACCACGTCTGCTGTAGACAGAGAGAAAAACCACAAAAACAATCCCAGAAACCCCAATTGTTAAAGGCGTAGTTATGCTTTTCATAACGAAGGGGTAGCATTTAAAATAAAACTAAAATATCCTTTCCATTCTATACAAAATTATTGAATTGTTCGCTTATTTTGCTTTCATGCCTTTAAATTCTTGTTAAGAGTCATAGTGAAATTCGATAACCCGGGAAACAATGTTTTGTCGCTCCTTCCCAATAAATTAAAATGGATCATATGACAGATGTGTATCTCGTACGGTTTACACATTATTGTTTCTACGCATTATTCTAATATCGACCCAGTAGGCAGACGTTGTTTTGCCACAGATTTTGTCGACAACAGCGCCACCTGTTGTGTCTAACTGTAGCTAAGAACCATCTAGATGACCCCATACAAAAAAAAAATATTAAAATCATCAAATTCGGTCAAGCCGTTTAGGGGAGAAGAAAGTCCAAACGCGCACCGGAATTTTATAACTTTAGATTTTTCTTGTTAAATTTTAGGAAAGCAAACAAGCAGTCTATGATCCTTGAATCCTTTTTCCTGGTAGAATGGGGAGTCAACGTGTATTTTAGGATGATGTGAAACCTGTGTCAATTAGGTTTTATTTTTATATATTTAAGGATAGTAGGTACATTCAATGGCTTTACAATAAAGTCAGTGACACACTTTTCTATATTCCCCAAGATGCACCTACTTGGCCCTTGAGCATTTTGTCCCTCAGTTGAGACAGTAGTTGGCGTTGGTTGCGTTTGTGCAAAAGTGAGTGTGAACATAAGGGTTAGACTTCCATTATTACACCGCAAACATCATGTATTCAAATATTATTATTGTAATGTGAATATAGAGTGATTTTTTAAGCGAGTCATTTTAATTTAAAAAAAAACCTAACAGCAACGACGTAACCCCATTAAAAAAATTACCTAAAGGCTTCAAATCAAATCACGATGTTCTAAACGGTGGAATTGGTGCAAAATTCTGTATCTATTGCTTGGTCTGACGACCGTGAAAGAGGGCGAAAAACATTTTTCACGGATCACCCTATGAAATAATGTTGTTCATAATTCCTAGCTAGAAGATACACGTATTTCTGGTAATGTCAGTTATACCAACTTTGTTTGCTTTGAAATTTTTGAAGAATTGAAAAAAAAAAAAACAAAAAACTATAAATATTGATGGATAATTTTGTTTTGTTAATGTTGCCAATATAATATTGTATTTATTGATATTGACGAAGGAAACTAAAGTGGGTTGGTAAGAAAGTAAATTCCTTCTTCAGGTTATCAAATAAATTGACTTTTATTTAGAATCTACTTTTCGGCACTTTATTCCTTTCTTTCCTTTATTGAAATAAAAAAAAAACTATTATAAACTATAATAGAATGTGCAAAAATGTTTAGGGTTAATAATCATTTGTTTGTGATCCCTTGCGCCTCTACGTCTCTGTGTAAAAATGTCGTTTAAACAAAACGAAAAAATGAAATTTTGATGAAAAACTACATGTGAAGAATCAAAAATATTAAAGCGGACACAATGTAAGATTTGAAATGTACTTAGTAGTAGATGCAGATACATATACGAGTACATATGATACTGTATGTTATCCTTCATGTGTATTTGTGTATCTAGATAGATCTCTGTTTGTGTTGCGTTTTCAGAAAAATTTCACAGATATTTCGTCTACAAAGTGATCGTGTCATGATTTTCATATAATTTTAAGGCATTTTCACATAGCGAACGTAATTGCAAAATATGCAAATTGCAGAAGATACTTGCACACATAATATTCATCGTTATTTGAGATGAAATGAGGAGCAAGCGCTGAGTTGGATCGACATGAATATGACGCGTCATGGGACACTATTGCGAGCTCCAACCATCATACCACCACCATCACCACCACCACCACCACCACCACCATCATCAACAGACAAGACGGATGGACAGACAGGCAGACAGCCAGACGGATGGACTGACAAAGCAAACGACATGCGACACATTGTGCGAGACGCGAAATAATATGCACAAAAAACTTCACACTTAATGTATTTTACAAACTAAAATACAAAAAAAAAAAAAAAAATATTGTATTGTAACAACGAAGGAAAGAAATCCAAGAAGAGAACATGAAAATTAAAAAAAAAAATTATGAAAATAAATAGAGAATTATATAAATTTACTGCAAATATTTTGACAAAAGTGGTTTCATATGTTTCGTTGTTGCATGTGGCAGACAGATACATTCGCCTTACATTGAAGGCGGTAGCAGTTTTCACTTGTTGCAAGTGGTGCAAACTCAATCTTGTGGCATGCATCACTATTCATATGTGCCACATACTTACAAACGTATATCTGAGTCTGAATATCTAAGTATTAGGCGCGGGCGTTGCATCCACTGACCCCTCAGGGTGGTGTAAGGAGCCACATATTTTGAAAAATCAAACACAAAAAACAAAAATATAATTAAAATGTATGTATTTAAAAATAGTCCCGTCCGTATGGAGGACTTAGTGTGCCTGTGTATCTACTGTTGATGCCTTAAAGATAAATACATACTCAAACTCATATGTACTTATATACAATGCTTAGTTTGTTCGCCCTTTTTTGTTTGTTTGTTGATTTCTTTTGATTTGATATTCTTGGTATGCCGAAATACCCAAAACAAAAAAAAAAAAAAAAGAAAAACCTCCAACCTCCACTAATGACCATCGACTCGATGTCGTTTGTCGCTGTCTATGTCTGGCTATGCTAGGCCTAGGCAACATCACCACATCACCACATCACGTCACATCACATTTTTGGTCCCGAGCCCCAAAAACCAACAAACAAACATAAAATAAAAAAAAATAAAAAAAACATCAAATCAAATGTCTGAGTATGTAGTATAGTGCGAGCAACTATCTGTCCAACATTAGTAGTATGTATTAGTATCCATCTATATGTATCTACACAAAAGTCCATCTATCCATCCATCCATCCATCCATCCATCCATCCATCTATTCATCAGTCCATCTCGCATATGTATTTTCTTTACCGTTTGCTACTTTAGCGTTTCGTGTGCCAAGTTCACATTCACAATTTTTATGTTTCGCACTTTATATTCGATAAAGTTTTTCATTTTTATTAATATTCCTCCTCATACATTTAAAATATGTATAGTAGTAGTATGATTATTCTTAGAACATTCTGCTGGTTTGGTTCTGTTTGAACAGTACGAGTATTTTATTACAGAAGACTCAGAAAGTTTAGAAGACTCTTCCCATAGTAGCATCCCAGCCTTGTATTTTTGATTTACTGCAAAATTATTTCCCTCCCAAGTCTGTTCTTTTGCACTCTTTTTCTAGACTCTCCTTACTTAGTGCATAATTTTACAAATGGCAAATGTAAGTTTTTCGACATCTTACAAATTTTGGTTGTCTGTTCTGTCAGTGTGATAATATTTTATTCTGATCTTAACGTCTTTCAACAGATTTTAATGATATTTATAAGAAATGCATAAATTAATTTTATATACTCGTATTTAATCTTCAAAATATGTCAATTTGATTGGAAGTGTTATAGAGTAACTTGTCATTGCAACTTTTCATAATTTTCTGTATCACTTAAGCTACAATCAAAAATCATAACTGGATGCATCTCAGGTCTCGGATCAAAAAGTAGATTATGAAAAAGTAATGTGACTTATTAAAATTAAAACTTACTAAAAGCACATAAAAAACTATGGGCACATTAAACTCATAGCCAATTTTATGTTATCATTTCTAATAATACAAATATATGTACTATATTTAGGTTTATTCCGAAAAGTTTATCTTTGCTTCTAATACAATAATATAATAGATTCTAAAAATGATACATTATGGTTTCTTTTTTTTGTAAGTTTTTAATTAAGAAAAGGGCTCAGATTTTTAGAGGCACTTCAGTTGATTGCATGAAACCTTTCAATCTTTATAATCTTGTACAAATTCTTTGACTTATCTATCTGACTGAATTCAATTGATCACACTGAAGTGTCAGTGGTATCATTTGTTTACTGAAGAGTAATATATCTTAATTTTCAAGTTATTTAATTAATTTCTTTAATATTTTGTACTTAACTGCTGAGACATATCTATACACATACATACATACATAGAGTACATATCATCATCATAGGTAAAAGTAAAATAAACTATGTAAACTTTTAGTCTATTATAGATTAGATCATCTACGAGTATGTTGTAATGCAGTCAATATACTTAGAAATTTTTATCTTTCTATCTATATAGTACGAGTATTTATTTATCTATCTATATATCAACAAGAAAACAGAAAAAGAAACAGGTTAGTAAACATTCCATTCAATAGCACGAGAACAAACAAGCAAACAAACAAACGAAGATGACACGCTTTTCTTGCACCTTTCCTTGGCTTTCCTAAAGGTTGACAAACTTCCTTATATAGGCATATACATACCTACATACACGTACATTACTTATTATTATATAGGTATATTGTATTGTAATAAGTTGGTCTGACTGCCTACCTTTCTGTCTGCCTGTCTGTCTGTCTGTCTTTCTATGCAAGTTTAAACACTTGTATTTGCCCATGTTTACAACCTTCGTATTTGTGGACTTCCATAAACCATATAAAGCTAATATTTATTTTACAAATAGTTGGTGTTGTGTTTTTGGTTAACCTTCACCACCTTCTTCCCTACCGCCCTTCTAACAATTCAAACCAAAACTCGTCTTATCTTTGGGTGAGTGAATGAGTGAGTTGCCTACCAGTCTGAAGTATCAGAAAACTCTTTGACGAAGAACAACATTAAAACAAAACAACAAAAATGGAAATAATACATAGTAATAATAACTAATAATAATAAAATTGAAAAGATATAAACGGATAGAAATAGAAAACACAAAGAAATAATGTAGATACATTTGTCACCTATGCATGTACATACCAACAATAATAAAAGCCAGAAGACTGACTGACTGGCTACTGAGATACTTGTATCTCCTCTATACAACTATGTATTGTATAGACAATATTTTCCATAAATGATATCAATTTCGAATGCAAAGACACGCATTAAAAATAAAAAGTATTGATTGAAGTTCAAATAGAGCAAATTGAAAGATACTCACACGTAGTTGCTCATATTTATACAACATAAAATACAATACAATGGCAAAAAGACATCATTATTTGTCATCGTTGTCGTTGGCTTACTATTATATTGATAGTTGAATGAATAGTTGATAGATGGATGGATGAGTGAATGACTAACTGACTGACTGATTGACTGACTGACTGACTGCTTTACAGGTGCAGGTCGTACGCCAAGTGTTTTCATTTTCCTAGCCCTACCCTGCTCTGCCCTGCCTTGCCCAGCCTTGTTCATCCTATTTAACTCGTAAATATCACAATATCTATGTGTATTTTATCTACATAATATATACATACATACATTGTATATTTATTTGTTGATTGTGTCCATCGATGCCGTTATACACAAAATTTTAAACACGATTTCGTATGTCGATAATTATGTCAAAACCCATTATCGCTTCTTTAAAATGCCAATTGCTGTGCAGTGAGCAAACGGTGTTCGGTTCAGTTTATACATACTTAGTTGATAGTTGTTCCCTCTTCCCACTCTTCGGTTTCGTGGATCGATTGCATACGATATAATCGGATTTAGTGTTTGATGAGAGTTTTATCGATTTGCTTTGGTTATTTGTGATTCGCAGCGCTCGCTCGCTCGTCTTCGATTTAGATTGCTCTGAAAACCATTATTGATTGCTTAGTTGCTTTGGCAATTAATGAGAGATCACTCACTGGACAATGACGGAAAACTGCGAGTATCTTTTGATCAATGGGCAACGGTTGTTTTTTTTTTTTTTTGATCCTCCTATCATATCTTAATTAAGGCATGATTCGTATTTAGTATACATAAATATTTTTTACTATTTGATTGATGAGTGTTGTGACTTGCCATGCATGATGAGAAATGGTTAGTAGATAGATGAACCCAAAAACATCGATTCATACAAAACAAAGAAAAACAAATTATATATTTTCTTCTTAGTCTTTCTAATCTTTAGTTAAATTCTATAAATGTTAATCAATATTAGATAACTCAAAGCTGAATTTCAAATGGATGCAGTTATCATCATCATCATCATCATCATCATCATCATCATTTTATCTTTTGTTACATTGTGTTTACTGAAAATATTCGAAATGTTCTTAGACATTGGTAGATATGTAAGTCGTACATTTGTCTCTATTTAATCAATTATTTGTTCGTTTTTGTTGGCATTGTGACAACACTTTGTGTTCTTTCGTTGTAATAACAATAATGTCCATTTCTATACTACATACATATCTGTGTCTCTATATGTCTATCTATCTTTCTGTCTATAAAAGACTCTTTATCTTTAACACTTTTGCTACTTAATACTATTGTATATCTTTGTTTCGAGACAATACACGTTTCTATATAATCGTACAACAATATTATGTTTGTTATTTGTTGATTTACTACACTTTGTAGGCGGTGATTCTTGCTTGCCATTCTGTCCAGTACTGGTAGCAGATACATTCAATACTTGGCTACACACTATTACACACTCTGAACAAGTTGTCAAAATATCACACATCTAACGACAAGGGAAAGAAATTGGGAGGGTTTTTTTTTTTGTTTCTTCTTGTGTTTTATCTGACAGTTTTGGATGTGTTGTTTTGTTGTTGTTTGTCTAGCGATTTAAGGCGAATTTTGAATATTCTTGAAATGGATCACATTGTGATCCGGAAGTACATTAGTGTCGAGGGATTAACTTTGAAGTGCCCCAGTTTCATGTGTGTAAGAATAATGATTTTAATTTTTTTTGTTGTCATTTTAGTGGATGACATAATGTTGTCTACTTAACTGTTTCTTCATATATTATATATATTAAAATTGTATTTCTATTAAGAGTATGGAAATGAAAAATGGTCAAAAGTATTCACTTTATTACACAACCATCCTTTAAAACGAGAAAAAATTATTTCAAAAATATAAATGTACTTTTATTTTTTATCACAAAAATGTGACAATGAGTAATGAAATGGATTTTCCCTTTTTTTTTTTTGTTTTTATAAAAATAATAATTATTATTATTAAAAACCACAGCAAGAAAATTGATAAACTCACATAATTTCACTTAGTTGAAGAAATATTATCTCTCTACGAAGGCGACGAATAGCCCACAGCCACAGCAACAGCAACAGCCACATTAAACCAAACCAAAGTACAATTTACAGCTGGTTTCCCATTGCTACCCATAGACCCAAATCGCATCAACCGCACATGTTTTATTACTTATACATATTTATAAATTATAATAAAAAAAACCTTCGATTCAACAAAACTTATGTGCCATTTTAAATTGAATTGAAAACAAATAAATACAATTGTGGAAAAATTAAACAACAGCAATCATGGTTTCATGTGATTCCAGTAATCGGAGAGTTCTGTTTTTGATATATACCAACTGCGAATACAAATGGTATTTGTACTGAATTTCAGATCGATAGCTCAGTAGCTGAGTACAATAGTTTATGGATCTCCGAAGTCTATGCGTTACAAACAACAAGTCAAAGTGATAATACCTGTTCACACTAGTATGAAAGGTATAAAAATATTGTTCTATATGTAGAATAATAACTGATAGTCTAAGGAAAATACAGATATCACAGTGCATAAGCAGAAACAAGTACATTTTACATAGTTAGAAGAGAAGATATTGTAGTTATCACAAAATTGAAAACCGTATCAAAATGAACTATGTACAATATATTGTACTTATAAATAAATGTATTTATATGGTAACAGAATCATATAAATATGAACACTATAATACAATCCCACACATATTATAAGTTAAATATCATTGTATATATTTTCGCTTTTCTTTGTTTGTCATTCATGTTACAATATAATCGTATCCGCCTATTCTTGATGTTTAAGCAAAACTTCTCTCAAACAACTCATTATCAACATTCAACTCAACATTAAATATGTTGAATTGAACATACACTCGTATAGAAATGTTTGTACGACTATGACTCAATTGGTTAACAAAGCCCAAGCTTTATAAAAGATATGAAGTGGCAAAGAATTATGTATGTACGAGTACAATAAATATATGGAATGCCATAAAAATACAATAAATTTGTTATACATTTCTACTTACCTACCTACTACAACTACTACTACAACTACTACTACTACTACTTATAATATACATACGAGTATCTATACATACAAAATTCAATGTATCGCCGTCATATGTATGTACTATACCACCATATATGGGACTTATTAATATAATATCATCATATCGAATTATGTTATTTCTTTGTTGTCGTCTTATTATTGTATGTTATTCATTCATGGTTCTTATTATCGTAAAATATTCAAAATAAATAAATAATTATAAGTATATAAAATATTTGAAGGGAAACGACAAACAAAAAATAAAAAGAAAAATCAGCTGATTTCAGCATTTTGTCTTCATTGTTCATTGTTAATAAAATATCACAAATACAATATTTTTTTATATTTTCTGTTTTTTTCTTTTTATATAAAATATTTATTTATTTAAATTTGTATACATTATGGGTAATTTTGTCAACTTTGCATTAGTGAAGAGAGGACACTGTTGATGAAACCTGAGACACATCACTCGGTCGGTCACATGTGAATCAAACTGACTCCAACTGACTGGGGACATTTTTTGGGTATTTAATTATTTTGCCATTTTTCTTACGGAAATTCTTATTCGTTTTTCAATGTGAAAATGAATTTAATTATTTTTACGAGACTTGTGTGTTGTTGTTGTTTAAGTTAAGGAATTTTTTGCTTAGTCTGTTTTTTTTGTTTTTGTTTTGACAAAGACTATTTAAAATTTGTGTAAAGGGTATGCACCTTGGGAACTTATTTGAAACGAAAATCTCTTTTAAAAGTAACTAAGTAAGTAATAACAGAAATGGAAGTAAAGTAACCTGATCAGATTAGAATTCCATGGCTATATGAAACAGAGAAACAATCAAGACATTTACTTAATATTGTTATCAAATTTGGTGTGATTGCTATCAAGTTTTGATGAAGTACACTTATCATGGTTTGTTTCTTAATTGGATATCATATACTAAATAATCTTATCCATAGAAATGTAATCGATTTGATGGACAAACCGAACATAGCACGAGTAATACATAATAATAATCATAAGAAGAAGGTCTTTGTTGCGCCTTCAATTCAAAGTAAAAAAAATCAAATACCTTTTCCTCCCCGGAATACCAAAGTTCATAGTCCACCAAGGAGCATATATTCTTGGATGAAATTGCAATGCTCTTAATATGACAAAATATATAGGTAGCTTATATTGACCGGAAAACAGTTCAACCATAATTTAACATTTTCGAACAACTTGAAAAAAGAATAGAAAAAAATAGGAAAAAACATAAGAACCATCCACCCACGTAAGTAATTGATTGATCTAGTTGTTCTCGAGTTTTGCACTTACAACACATTTAGCCATTCAATTTTATTGTATAGAGAAGATAACAGATATTGTAGATTATATTTTAGTTTAAGTACATGGCAATTATATTAAATATTGCTTTGATCGGTCTAATTTCTTGAGATTTTGAGCTACTTTCCATCTTATTGATGTTTCATATATAAATTTCTTTAGAGATTCATAAGTTTATATTGTAGTTATATTCTAATAGATAAAGTTTACTTAGGATAATTGTGGGCTTCAATATGTTTTGTCGAGTAGTTTAGATTTTCCCATGGTGATTACTTGTTCCAGTAATCGAAAAATTCTATAACAACATATTATCTGATCTAATTCAATAGAATAAAAACCATGCAAATGGTATATGAATATAAAAATCCATGGACTAAACTGTATTCTAATAATGTTTAGAGGTCTCCGGTTTTATATATTTCAATACTGTGAAATATATATGAAATTGTTTTCTATGCTGAACTCATTTTACTCGTAATAAGTAGAGCTTGTTATAACATTTCACCTATTTATTTCTTAGATTAAGAATTTATTGTACAAGTTTTACCTAACAATGCTGATCATGTTCATAATAATAATTAACTTTATGGTATCTTTGGTGTTTCCCTCTGTGCATCACAATTATCTAACTATAGTAAGCAAAAAAAAAAAAAAAAAAAAAACGAAGAATCTCTTTTTGAATACAAATTCACTTATTCAATTGAAATTAAAATAAGTGCTAAAAATTCTTGAAATACCTACGCACACACACTACCTAAAGTAAGTAACAGATACCAACTGACGAATGTTTCTGTCCCCTGGCGAAGTAGCCTATGGACATATGATAGAATGAAGTACGCACCCATAAGACGTCAAATATTGGCAAACAAATTGACAGAAAACCAATCGAAAACAGCAAAACTGAAATTTATGAGCGACCAAAGTCGCCAAGTGGTTCAACTGACTCCAAATGTCCGCTAGTCTGTCTCGGTCTGTATCGGTTATGTCTGTTCCTGTTCAATGTCTGACTCCATGTCTTACTTGCTTGCTTGCTTGCTTGTTGTCTGTTTGCTAGTTTACTTGCTTTATCTATCCAAATCCATGGAGTTCGAGTCAAAAGCCAAGTGCTCGATTTATGGGGCAACAAACAATTTGGCTAACGACATTAGTCCCTGTTCTTGTTGTTGCTATTGGTAAGCAACAAAGTAATTTGTTGTTAAACGCAGAGAAAAATAAATTAAGTGCCATGTGAAAATATTTACACGTGTTTCAAGAAAAATCAAAAAAACAAAACATTAAGAAAACTCAACAAAAACTAGTTCACTAATGACGAATGCACTGAGAATATCGCCAACAATACAAAACAAAAAAATTAATGAAACTCCTCGAAATATGTATGTACATGCGTGCGTAGAGTATGTACTTCTTTCTATCCATGTATCTATGACAGCGCAATAAATGTAACCAAAAACAAAAATAAAAAACAAATTCATAAGATACAAATCGAGTTTGTGGTTCATTAATTCCATGAGTTGGTTAAAGTTGGAATGAGTAAAAATGCAGATACTCTTACAATACAAAACAAAACAAAACAAAACAAAACTATGGGTGAGTTGTGAGTGTATTTGTGTTGCTGCCCTTTAAAAGGCAATTTGAATACTGTTACTGTTACTGTTATTGGGAAAAGAAAGATTGCATGTCTTTCGATTTTATAGAGGTTCAGATACATTTCCATTTTACTGATTTTCATTTCGGTAAATGTCTAATTTATGCCCAAAATGGTTGCATATAAACAATAATTAAATATGTTGAAAGGTTTTTGGATATGAGATAACCCTTTCTGACCCACCAAAGCAATATTTTAGTTCTTTGGTGATCATGGGAATGGAGAATTTTATCTTAAATTTATTCTTTTGAAAGATTAGATTATCAAAATATATAAGAGTTTGAAAAGACTTGTAATATTTTCCGTGTTTTTTACTTTAAATCAAAATTGATATAAAGTAATAAAGTATTGTAAGTAGATATAGTAGTATTTGTACAGTGCTATTGTAGAAGAGTTACATCTCATACATACTAAAAACATTTATAATAATAATAATATTGGAAGAACAAAAAAAAAGTTTCCGTTGTTTTTTTTATCAAAATATTGGACATTTATTGTGAAAGAATGGTATATTATGTATCCACGAATCGATCCAATTTGTGATATCTTTATGGTACAATATATGAAGTAAAGTGTTGCTCAGAGCCGACGATCGAACTAGTGATAATCGGAACGGGCAATGACTGGCGGAAGGAGTATGATTTCTCAATAGAGTTCTTCTAAGTTTGATTGGTTTTCATCAGCATTATCATTGTGTCATGTCTTGAGTGTAGTGCAGTGTGCGCGTTTTTCCTTGATTGATTGGCTTAATCTTAAAATTGTCTTCGGTAGAGAGCCCAAGTAATGGTTTCGTTCGGTTTGAGCAACTCATAATACACGATACCAAGTTGATCACAAAAACCAAATACACAACATTTTCCATAATTATTCGGATTGGTTGTCGATGTTGAAGCATGGTCACATGGTCTCCATAATTTCGTCTTCTATACCAGTATATGATTGTCATAATCATCAAATTAAAATGATTATTAAGGATGCTTTACTTTCGTTCTGTGAGGTTTTATAGTTATTATTAACATAAAAAATATTAGTATGTTTGCATTTGGAATATTTCTATTAATAATTGGGGAACTCTGAGAGAGGCAGGTCCTTTATTTTTATTTTTTTTTATTTCATCTCAAATATTGGATGATAAAGTTGATTAGATTGATTGCCTTCATTTTTTCTTTATCTGGTTCACCTCTTCATTTGTTTTACTAAGTATTCTATTTATTAAATTCAACAAGCTCAATTCCCATTTACAAAACGGACATTAACTTTTTTTCATAAAGACGACGAGTTTTTTTTTTAAATGAATACCAAAAATGTTTCTTTTTTATTTCTTACATTTGGAATTTTGTTTAGATTTGCACTAAATTTAATATTCTATGTTTGGATTGAATTGTTATTTACGTGACTAATAGAAATTTGGGAATTTACCCGCATATGCTCTCATTCTTATTGTAAGAATTGAAATGATGTTTTAACTGAATAAAATTAGTAATGTGATTTAAATGATCAATATTATATAGTAGAATAGTTAAATATCTCGGTAATCAGTTAACTTTCTGGAAGTACCTATGTAGTACGAGTATGAAAAATATTAAGATTCTTGATCGGTGGTTGGTGCCTCTTTGTTCGTTTCAAATCCAATTTATGCAACCAATAAAAAATTTAACATTTTCTTGAACTGTTTCGATCCGTTGGGCATATAAATTAAGGTGTTCGTTTGTTCGTTTGAGGCTCTTTTAAAATTCCAATAAGTTTGTAATTCTTTTTTCCAGGTTTTGGCTTTTTTTTCCTTTTTTTTTCTGTATTTCTTTGATATCATTTTTGATGTCATTGCTGTTGTTGTTGTTGTTGTTGCTGTTGTTGCTGTTGTTGTTGTGGTAAATTGCGTATGCAATAAGATTGGTCAAAATTTGAATAGCAATTCAAATGCGAAAACATACTTTTGTATTCAGTTGATTTTCCTTCTTATATACAAATAGTTTTTTTTTTTTTTTTTGCTTTGATACCCTGTAAGTCATAAAGTCTTATAAGTGAAAGGGTATAAGAGGTTTGTCCTATGTATATAGCAAGTGTAAGTAGTCCGACAGAATATATCAAGCTTAGATTTTAAGAAGTTGTGAGTCTCATCCAACTCTAAAATGGAAACTCACCCATGGCTCCTACATTTTTGGAAATATTAGCTAAAAAACTATACACATTTCAGACAAAATATTGTGTTATTGTACATTGCTTAATCCCTTTTCCTGTTTAAGATTCGAAATGAGGCGATTAAAGGGCATCTGGTAATCAGGTCCACCTGGCCTTAGCGCCCTTACTCGTTTTTCTTGTCAATGTTGATGATGATGTTGTCGTTGTTGTTGTTGTTCTTGGTGATGATGATGATGATGTTTTGTTGTTGTTTTTCATTCGTTTTCTATTGTATTGTGTAGTATTTACTTATTGTAAATGAGTAGAATCCATAATGAATGCCATTTGATTTGGTTTACATTGCAACAACGCAAACACACTTTGACACTTTTTTTACTATTCTATTTCGGTTTATAATTAAAATTCAAATTATTCAATCAGCCATAAAATCAAAAACGAATACGAATACGAATGCATATATGTATGTAAAATGATCGAGTTGAGTATTGAGAATACTATATAGGAAAAGGTTGTAAAGGCCTTTTTATTCGAAGCGAAGTAAATAGATTTCATAGGTACGAACAACAAAATGAATGAATGAATGAAAGAATGAATATAGAATTTGGGCCAAAGATCAGACCAGACAGCTGGGAATAAAACTCTCTGTATAAGAACTTGGAGTAGACCCACAGGAAATGCGAATGACTCATTAGTGACTATTTAAAAGCGAAATCAAATAAAGAAAATGTCGATACATTAACAGATCCAATAGAATAGAATTGAATAGAATAGAAATATAAAAAAATTTCAGAATTGATCTAAATAAGAAATGACAAGAAACAAGCCGCCAGGCGACTAAAAGCGACGCGTCCAAGTGAGTGACTAAAATGAAAAGGTATTTTGATCTTATGTTCCTCTCTACACTTTCGGAAGTATGCCCATCGAATATGGCGCGGAACGTACTTTATAATAAAAAAAAAAAAGCTGATCAATGAAGCAGACGACACATTCAAAATGCACTGATTGTCGTCTTCATAGTCAACATATTCAAGATACTCGTATAACAAACAGCACATTGAGATATATGTATAGATAGATGGATAGATTTGAAAGACATCCAAAGTAAAACAAAATGAATTGAAATGAAATGAAATGCTTTTCAATAGAATGTCAAATGAAATGCAGTACGAAATCGAATAGAGAAACAAGGGCGTATATTAGGATTTTGTATATCCACAATCCCAAAATAAAAAATTATTAAAAAATGAAAAAGGAAACATTTCTTTTTTTTTTTGAAAAATCTTAATTTTTGTTTAACGAAAGTTGATACTGAAAAACTAATTGACCTCATCCCCTCACCCATAAATACATAACAATGAGTTGATATAGTAATTTTGTCTATTTTCTTTGATAATTTTTAAACCATTTTAGTGAATTTCATTCTTATTTCTTTAGACTTCTACAATACATAAAAATATATTATTATATCTTAAAAGTTCTTGTGTCCGTCTGTCTATCCGTCAGTCTGTTCTTTTGATATTGTAGTTCGTTCTTATGTGACTTGAGTGTATCTACGTGATCCTAAGTATTGTAGTATGTACACATGTGTTTGAGTACCTTTTTATAGTTTTGTAATGCAATCAAACGAAGCAAAGCAAAGCAAAGCAAAGCGACCAAATGCTGCGTGTGACATTTTTCTCTTGGGGTTGTGTATCTTTTGGTAGGAACTTAATTGTGCCTAGATACATGCATACATACATACATACATATCACATGGTTGCTGCTGATTTGTGACCAATGTAGCGCAACCATTGATGAAAGCTGCCTGAATTTGAGCATAGTAGAAGTACCTAGTAGTAGTAGTAGTAGTTCACTGATGTATCTGACTGATCTTCTGTGTCTGTACAAAGAATTATGTACTCGTACTCTTAGAAGCAAGTTTTGGTCATTGAACTGTGAGTGTGTTCCTTGAGTGGCAAAAAAAAAGAGAAAAAAAAAAGAACACGTAACTTTCTTGAAACGATGGAATCTATTCAAAGTCGATATTGTATCTTCTGCCGCATTTAGATAAAATTCGCCTTTTTTACACTGTTTTGTACAGCTCTTATCTGCGCGTTAATTGCTTGGGTTTGTTTTCAAAAAATGCTTTTGGGAAAATGTTGAAAAACTCAAGAAGAAAAACACTTCACCAACTTGGCAAATGCTTCTCCTCGTTTGAAGTGTCAAATTTGAAATGTGAATCGGCGACGACGAGATTCTTGTGTCATTTTCTTTTATTCGTTTTCTTTCGTTTTGCTTTTGTTATTTTGGCAATTTCACAAAAATTTTGTTGTTGCTGATAGTCGTTTAGTGTTTTGTTATAGAAATATCGATTCGGGTTGAGATCGACAGCAAATGAACGAGAATCTGAAGACCGCAAGACATGACGACATTATTTTGTGTTTTGTGATTTCTTGGTTTTTGTTTTTCTTTTTCTCCTTTTAATCACATTTATTTTTCTCTTCTTTTTTTTTTTTTTTTAATAGAAAATTATTTTTGTTGATTGTCTTTTGTTTATCCGGAAATGTAATTCATACTTCAAGATCCAAAAACATTTTGACTACGTGCGGACATTTTTATTGTTTTCGGAAGTGGAAGGCGCCGTTTATGTTGGCATTTTTGATCAGCCCACAAATTTTGTATGTTTTTTTAATTGAAATTGTTATGAAAGCAAAAATAATCACTTCCCTAAAATTATTCCACAATGTTGGAAAAATGGAAATTACTTGAATTGATTTATTGTATTTATTGAATCAAGAAATATTTCTTAATTGGATAACAAGGTAAAGGTCAAAACCTTGTTTCCACAAGTTACGATATATTGCGATGAAAAAGATTATGTGTAAGATATTTTATATACCATACATTGATAAAAGAAAATCGGAAAGGGATACCCTAGGTAAATCGCATGCCGATGCAGTTAAATAATATAAATTCTAATTAATTTTTTTGGGTCAACTTTTGTTAAAAGTCTAGCATTAGGTGAGAGAATAGCACGAATATGAAGTTGCCATACACAGGTAAGCAAGCCATCGAAAATCTTCAAAGTTATTCCCAGTAGAAAAGCTAACAAATCTGCTAAGCAGCCTACCTACCGCACTATAAGTTTGTTGTCCTCAGTCAGCAAAAATTCTGGAAAAAGTCATTGAAAACAAACTTTGTCAGTTGTTGGAAGATAATGTCTTACACCCATTACAACAATACAGTTTTCGTCGATAACATATCACGTTGGACCCATTAGTCAGAATCAAGAGCATTTGACAGCATTTGACTCAGCTTAGCAGGATGAGTTAGCTCACAAAATGAATTTCATAAACTTCCCACCTCAACTCACAAAAATAATTCAAAGTTTCCTAAACATAAACCGGTCATTCGTTGTAAGTATATGCAAGAATTGCTTCCTAGATGAGAGTTCGATTCATATTCAGTTTAATTTCTAAATATGTAACATAAAGATAAGTAACTTTTTTGAATCAAAGTTCGGTATAACAAGTCATAAAGAATACTATACAGCAAACTTAAATGTCTTGTACCCATTATGTTTTAAATAAACTATAATGAACTTACTTCATGTTGTAATAAAAAAAAGAAAAAAATGCAGACACGAAAACATGACCAAACGATTGTCAAATTGTTTGATTCCAATGTTATTTTTAGCTCTTCTTTTGATGTGCTCACTTACAGACGCCACCATAAAAACTCCATTAAAAAGACTTAAATCTGCAAAAAAAAAAAAAAAACATTTAATGTTGCAGTATTTTTGCTCTACTTAGAAAAATACACAAGTAAGTATATAGGAAAAACATCAAGAAAAACATAGCAAAAGTGCAAAGAAAAACAATAATAAAAAAAAAAAAAATAACAAGACAAAAATGGCAACCATAAATATGCGACCTTTTCGACATTTACTGCAATCGTACTTCTCCTAGAGTGCAATAAAAATACAAAAACACTAAAATAAGAAAAACAAAACCGAAAAACCAACAAAATATATAAGTGACGCGGGACCTAAAAACTGGAAACAGTAAACACATATGTACATACTTACAAGTAACAAGTATGTCCAAAGGCACAGTTCTAAAGTGCGCGCATATCAATAAATACATGTGGACCAAGACCGGGACTGAGGGACTGCTTGGGGACCTTAAGTGAACGAATGTATGAACGAACGAACGAACGAACGAGTGAATGAATGGTGGCTTAAGGCGGGAAATTAGGAACGCTGCCACCAAAGACATTGGAACAAAGGCAGGCAGAGTGACAAACTGACTGAATGACGGAGGGACTGGTTGACACTAGGACAGATAGACAGTTGAACAAACATTTAAGTTTAAGCGTACTTTATTTTGCATATTTTATAGCATTGAATTTGAAATTTGAATTCCAACTGAATTGATTTGCGTCCTCTTTTTTACTTTCGTTGTTCTTTCTTTCTTTCTTCAGTGTAAATAAATATTTTCTTGCAGTGTAAAATTATTCAAAGACTTCACCATCGAACGAAACGGAAACGATGGCAAAAGTTCAGCAATGTTCGAAATTATCGTCTCAGACACTGCCGCGCCCCTCGTTAAGATTTCACCCCGAACGAGGAGACCGACACTCATCAAAGTTCTTTAAGTTTTTTATTTGAATTTATCAATAAATTGAAGCGTTTCTCTTTGGAATATTTTGAAAATCTAAGTTGGAGGTCACTTTTATTTTGACTTGAAAGCTATTCACAAAAAAAGAGATCAGACCTCATCAAAATTAAGCACTTTAGGCTGTGATGTTATGATGTGTGCCCTCTTCCCTCGTCAATCGGTAGACGTAGCCATACTAGCATTTTATGAATGAAAAAAGTTTTGACAATTCTTTTTTTTTTTTCTTTATTAGAAATCATTAATTGCTGTTTTCGTTTGCATTGAAAACCAGTTCTACGACTACTACTTATAACGCCCACGACCATGTTTCTTTGTTAAGATCTGACTTGTTGAGATTACTAAATCACGTTGGCAAACCATTCACGCATTCATTGATTAATTTAAATGATCTGTTGTACATAGGAGTAAAGATTTTATTTAATAATAATAAGTATATTTTACAGAGTGTAAAATGTAATCAGTGGAGAGAAAAAATGAATAAATGTTGGTGATTTTATACAATTTTATTTTATAGGAAAAACGGTTGAGTAGAAAATTATGAAACAGCACCAGATGGTTTTGAGTTCGTTTATAAAAGAACTCCATATAGTATAAGCTAATAAGCCCTTGTCTTTAATACTTATAATCACAAGTTCTTAAGACAATTTTCTATCAATTTCTGAATTACTGAGAATATTATATTATTCTTCTTCAATAGTGGACATTCTATCGAATTTTGGAACTCTGCCCTTTCCCGAAGCCCCTAGATTTTTATTTGGATTGAGGCGCGGCTACCCTTTCAATTGAAATGGTGACTCTGACAACCAATTCTGAATTTTTTTTTTTACGAGCAGTACACTTTGGGTCACGATCTTCCTGGATAATCTCTTCGCATTTGGGGTAGGGAAAGGAGGCCACAAATTTGTTTTAAAAATGCCATTCAGTTGCCTTTGGTGGATTTAACTCAATTAAACTGTCTGATCTGGAATGCAGATGTTTCGAAATCCATTATTACACACTATTGCTATCGCATGCATGCTGTCTCATTTCATACCGAGTCATACCCGAAGAAACGAGTCACACCAGGTCTCATCGAGTTACACCGAATCATACCCGAACACACGAGTGACATGACATTGTATTTTCGTGACAGTGTGACAGTATAGATTCAAGAAGTCAATAGGTCAATAGGCAAATAAAATGAAATGAATCGAATGACTCGCTTCAAAAATACACATGACTTCTTACCATAGTGTGCACAGTGTGATTGCCGATTGTTAACACTACTTAGTTTTGACTTGTTGTATGAATGTTTATCTTAATTAATCGATACATAGGCCATGCTTTATAGATATAGTCTTTAACCATAACATCTGTGGATAAAACTAATAACCTATGCTAAATTTATATCTTTTCATGAATTACTACATACATGGATCAGAAATGACACATAACATTTAATGACATAAATTCAATGATCGACAAAAACCTTGATTTAATTATTTTAACATTGAATTAATAGGTTCGTAATCCTCCTACAAGTCTTCAATGTTCAGAATCGCCTTATCAAGAATGCAGATCAAAAAAAAAATATACATATTCTACTGCAGTCTTGTATTCTAATAGTTGCTGGCTCATTCAACTAACATAAAATGGGATTTGTAAAGAAATATTTTATGTCATTCATCAAATCTCTTAATTAATTCATATCTTGGAATCCCCGGAAAATATCATAAAACAAATTAATAAACATTTCATGTTCAAGGAAAACGAAACCATTAGAAGTATTTAGTTACAATGAATTTTTATTGTATTACCAGAAACATTAATAAACTGGGCGTAACGTGTTCTAACCAATTGCAGTCACTTACTAAATGAATGAATGAATGAAAGAGATAATCCAAGGCACGTTTACAAATTATGCAAATTGAAAATTCAATTCCAATCAACAGCTTAGCAACGACGACTTTATTATGAACGAGTGAGTATCTTAAACAAAATGTTAACTTACTGAACAGAACAGAACAGAACAAAGCTAAGAAAATATAAAATTTAAATATAATTCTTTGTTTGGGAATGTTAATAAATCGATGGAAAATGATTCAGCGATAATTGTAATGCAAATAGAATTGATTAGAATACCAGAAAACTATAAAAAAAAAAAAAAATAATAATAACTTTAATTCATTCAATCAAAGAAAGTTGATTAGGGAAGATTTTATCAAAGATCAGATTCTTTTAGATTCTACGAGTATGCATGCGTTACCGTTGGCGGATTGAACCATTAACTGATCAGGGCCCATTAAAACTAAGTGCGGTCTCCAGCCAACTCAGCAATATACTTATGATTGTTACTTTAAAGCAAGGGCAAATCAAAAAAAGTCGAGGTTGTGCTCCCTGAACCTCTTGTGATCCTCTTCGGGATTTGATGACAAGGAACCTATAGACATTTTCGTAGCCCCTCGATTCTTGGATGACATACTGCTTATATAACTAAAATACTTTAATAAATGATTAAGATGAAGATATTTAAATTGTTGATGATGATAGCAAAAAGTCTTACAAGGAATGTCCTGTTTAGGTAACCAGTTCTCAAGTTAAAGCAAAATTATTGTATGTATTGTACTTATACCATGTCGGCCAGAAATGCCAACAATCATCATCATCATCATCATCACAGTTATAATCATTTTTATGTTCATCATCATCACCAGATCAATGTTTGTATTATATATACAGTCAACATGTCAAAGTCTTCTTCCTGTTAATTTAAGTTGTTTTGTTGCGATGAGTTTCGGACCTTGCAACTTGGTTCGGCTCAGGTTCGCTTCGCTTCGGTCGGACAACACAACTGGTCGGACAGTGGGACGAAGGAACAGAGGGACATATGTTGCAGCATGCCAAGAAGCAGCAGGCTGTAACACCTGCTTCAGCGACACGCTTTATGGCATGCAGCGTTGTTGTTTATAGTCAGTTGCAGCAGCAGGAGCAGCAGCAGCAGCAGCAGCATCAACATTAGCAGCAACAGCAGCCGGGGAGTCTGATCCAAACCAGAGCCAGTCACACCATGTTGCCTGACGTCTATGCCACAAATGCCAACCATGCCGCGTATTAATTGCTGTTTGTGTGCGTTTTAGCTTTGCTAAAATGTATCTATGCATATGCACACATATACTGGATATGGGTATAAATACTCGTACATGCAACACAAGAGTTCAGCCAGCAACAAGTTGCTGTTACTCTTGCTGTTGTCGTTGCCGTTGTAGTTATTTCTGCATATTCGATTTTTAATATGCAGATTGTGTCGCTGCTGACTTTAATACTACTTTGTAAAGTCGTTGATCATTTTTTTCGTTTTGTACATTGTACTGACTAGTCGAATTGGTTACATACCTACAAGTATAAGTAGAGAGGCAGGCAAGGCAAGGCAGGCAGATGGGGCAAGGGGACTGATTACAACATTGCTGCATTGTAAGAACAAAGTGCCATAGCTCAGACAAGACCCCATTCCCCCTTGCCCCGTTCTATCAGCCAACACATCATGTAGACAGTATTCACACATCTTTGACCAGAAAATATTTTTGCGCTCTTTGGCCAAACAATTTTTAATTAAAATTAAAAAAGAACAACAACAAGAAAATTTATTACAAATAAAATGAAAAAAAAAAAAAAAACAACAAAAAGTATTTATTATGTATAAAAATTGTTGCACATGTGTGGCTAAGTTGTTGTCGACATCATCATAGTTGTTGTTGGATGTTGTTGGTTGTATCTTTTGCCTTTGGTTCTGCTTTACAGGATTTTTACAGATTGCAGACATTAATTTCATGCGTCGTTGTTTAATTTTTTTCTTTCATTTTTTTTTTTGTGCAATGTTCGAGTATCTACTACGGCAACAAGCAGGCAATGTTTCCAGTATAATATAATGTGCTCCTTTGGTATGCTGAAATTATGTTCGAGGCGTGGCAGATCAAACAGACCAACAGGCAACCCATGCAAAATATACTTACATACTTGTAGTGGTAGTATGAAATCATGATTTTGCTATCTTCAACCTATCGGAAACTTTTTCGATTTCTGATTTTTCGGGGCATAAATTTTGCTTTTCATATCGCTGTCAGTTAATCATTTGATCAATAGCACAAGACCGCCACGCCATGACAATATTTCATGCCAATGTTGCTGCTGTTGTTGCCACTGCAGCATTTCTATCAATTCCATCCAATATGTAAGTCTCTGGACACTTGTTCGGAACTTGGTAGCTACTTTAGAACATAGTGTACATACATTCATACTGATGGATACACATACATACATATATACATACACACAGACAGACAGACAGACATTGATAGTTAGTTGTTGGTATTGTAAGACATCGAGAGTATGAAAGATACGCGAGAGATTGTGTGCAAGATTAGCTTTGAACAGAAGTCGAGGCCTCAACTTGGTTGCTGCTGCTGTTGTTGCTGATTCAGACAGGTGACGGTGACAATCGCAATTTAAATGAAGATATTGTATAATAGTACGTGTATTTCCTAAATGGTTTTATTATTTCTGTTGTTTCTATGTACAATATTATTTAGGAAGGTTAACCTTCAAAGATTATGTTACGAGCTAAACGACCTTCATCTTGATCCTCCTCTCAACGTTCATGGACTCAAATCCCTCAAATTCATCAAACTTTTAAGTTAATTAACTATATGTTAACTGCTATTGTCTTAATAAACTAATTACTACTTATCTATTGTTGTATCTATTGTATTGTATGTATCTATGTATTGTACATAAAACTATAGTGTGTATGGTAATTGCGTGTGCGTCTGTCATATGTGAATAATTATTGATATACAATAAGTTTTTTTTTTTTTTTTTTTTAAAGCGCAAATTACGCGCAGCATTTCTAAGTTTTCACTTTCACATTTCAACACGAATCGAATAGACAGACAATGAAGACTTAAACACAACTATGTACATAAGCTCAGTGTGTGTGGATACAAAGATCTCGTACTTGTCTTCTTTGTATTTACTACAACGTTTGCTAGTTATAAATAAATAGATAAAATATATATATATATATACATATGTATGTAGTAGATACATATGAGAGTGAGTACATAAAAAATATGGTATAATAGAAATGATTTCTATGATGACGACGACGTCAAGGCAGACAGTGGCGACTCTGTCGACTCAGACTACTCAGTTTCAGCTTTCAACAAAAGACCCTCCAATGTCTTCTAATGTCATCCCATCTATGTATGTATCTTTTGGTTTCTCAAAACTGTCTGTCATAATAAGCATATAAGTAACTTTGCATCAGTAGCAACAGCAACAACAACAGCAATAGTAACAATCACAACAATAACAATTGACGGTTACAGTTTAAGTAACTTGAATGAACCAAACTGAACTAAACAAAACAAAACAAAATTAAAGTTTGTATCTTTGTAACTGCGTAGCTGACAGATACAATTCTTTCGACCGACACTCATACCATATACTCGTAATACTACGAGTGAGCATACAAAATAATTGTCTGCGGTTCATTGGCTTCTGCAACAACGAGTACTAAGTAGTATCTATGTATCTACTACAAGTCTATTAATGTGCGAATATAATAGAAAATAGAAATAGTACATAATATTTGTATCCGAATCCATATCTTTGTAAAAGTCTTAGTCATATTAGTCATTTCTTGCTCAATAATATTTAATAATAGTTTAACAACAAAAACAAAAACAAAAAAAAAATATACAAAATGTTATGTACGAGTATTTAAAATAAAATAGTATTTATAAATTGTTTGTTGTCTAAATATAAAAAGTTATTAATCATTTTCTTATTGTGTTTAAGAACAACGCTACCTTTCCCGCCCCCTCTCTGCATCTCTTCATTTACCATGAGGCTTCAGGTGGAGCGCCAAAATCGAAGACTTTTTTGTACAATATATTGTACGAGTATTTTGTATCTTGTATCTCATGTAAAGTAAACTTGAGTGAGTGAGTGAGTCTTGAGGCGTGAAAGTCATAACAATTTTTTGGTAATTCATTATTTATTTTTTTTTTAATTTTTTTTTTGTTGTCTTTAACTAAACAATTAATTTCTACCAACTTGAAGAGCACGTGCTCAGTACTGTGTGTTGTACTGGTTTTTTATTACTATTATTATGATTATTATGAATTTTTGTTTAAACAAAAGATACTTCATCTACGTGGCTAATAAATTGTTCATACATACCATTTTTATGTAAGTGTACGACATACCACACACTCCGACTCATGTTAGTCATAAACATAAATTTATTTGTTTTTTTTTTTTTTTTGATAAATGTCATAAATTTTACTTAAGAGTAATTAAAAATATTGTCATTTCTTTGATTTGATTTGTTATTGTACAAAAAAAAAAAATACATAATTTCTTTTCTTGTTGAAAGTTGAAATTGACTACGAAATACTGGAGACCAAACATAATTGTCCAAAAGAAAACAGCTTGGAGCGCATTAAAATTCATTAGTGGTAGGTATTTATTGACTTTGAATTCTTTTATATCTCAGCTAAACTCAACTCAGCTGAAGTCTCCCAAAACAATGTATTCTCCAAAAAAAAGAATGAAAGAAAACCCCATAAAAATTTATGTTCCACTATTTGCATAATCCATGAAGCTATTCACCCATGAATACTAGTAAGGGCAATGCCAACCATGATGTTATGATGATTGAAAGAAGGTTTACATTTATTTTAATTCGCTTGCACCTGATTTTGTCGGATCCCCTTAATGAAGCACATAATCTGAAGTTCCAATAAAATCAGTTTCGAGATCAATCTGAAAATTAAATTATGCTCAATGAAAGTTAGTGACTGAATGAGTGAGTGCGTACCTATTGAGTTCGTTTAGTTTTAGAGATTTGTATATCTCTTTGTTGAAAACTTTAAATGTATCTTATATGCATATCCACGCAGTATATGGTGTACATAGAGTCAACACAAGAGTTTAGCCACTTCTGCATGTGTTGAACCAATTTTCGAAGCATTTTCTCAACTCCGATTGAAATAACTCCAAAGCATGAATTTGGTTTGTCTTTGAAGACACATACAGTCGTTTCCATAGCCTTTTTCAAAATTTCCTAGCACCAATCGTCTAGCGTCTTCTCTATTACAATAATATCGGACAAATGTTTATGTAACATGTTGTCGATGCTTGTCATTCTAATGCCCAAAGATGCCTCAAACTCACGTTGTGTCACATGATGATCTTGCATTATCAGTTCATGTACAGCATCGATATTTTCTAACAAAATAACCTATGAATTTTCCAATTTACTCTAAACAACACAAATTACACTAAAACGGCAACATGTTTTAAGGAAGTTATGATTACAAATATAAAATTACCGTTTGGAAACGTCAGCGGTCGCTTAGCAACATCAGATCATCTACAAGGGTTGCATGACTCCCCTATTTTCCCAGTGTAGCCTGATTATACAAGTAGTAAAAACCTAAATATACAACAAAAAAAAAAAATGGCTTCAAATTCATGTCACCTAAATTCACCTGAGTCTGTTGTCATAATTAAAATGAAAATAACAGAATATAAGAACCAGTAATAAAAACCCCGCTTGAACTCGAAATGCGGAAAGCGGTAACAATAACACGACTGATCAAAATCATATACTACAACAACACCAAAAATCTCAAAACTATACAAATATAACCCATACATACCTATGACATATAAAATTTATTTTATTTTTTTTTTTTTTGCCTTTCTTTAAAGATATAAAACCTGTTAAAGGCATTTAAAAATCGAAATGCGCTTAAAAATGATTTTTTGTATTTATTTTTTCTTTTTATTTTTTTTATTATATTTTTCTGAATTAAGCGAATTAGTGAAGCATTTTGAATGAAATCGCCACGTCCATCTAACTCTTCCCGATCGCTCCATCAAATCTCCCAAAAATCTTAACAGAAAAAACCCGTCCAACTGCCCCGAGAGTAAACGAGAGCGCCAAAGACTTACTGGGATTAATTTCTTGGCTCGTCTGTTTTTTCCTTTATCTATATGTATGTATGTCTATTTGTCTCCATTGTGTCCATTTGTTTATATGACTGTCTGTCTGTTTGTCCTTTTCTCTGCACCGTTATTAAGCTGGACAAGCAAAAGAAATCGATGCGAAGAGCAATTAGAATAAATTAAAATCAAAGAAACCAAGCGAGCTACAGAAAAATAAAAATAATCGAAATTGGGATAAAAAAAAAAAAAAAACTTTAAGTGTTATAAGAAGCATAAAAAAAGAGAAAAAGAAAAAAACAAAAAAGAATCCAGAGCAACAATGCCGCATTCCAAATGCAAATTGGTTTTCAAAATAGTAAAACTATAAGAAAAAACAAGTCAAATCTAAATTAAGAGGCCTTAATACATTCGAATTTGTATCTACTTATGAATTGAAAGAAGTCAGGCATGTCACCAATGACAGCCTATATGCAACAGATAAGGACAATAAAGTATTGATCTATTGTAATAGATCATCGCAATTCACAAAATAGTTCGCAAATGGAACAATAATATCATTGACAGAAATACTTTTTTAAAAAAGTATCCAAAAATTGACAGAAAGTTATAAAACTAAGGCAGTAAAATCTAATTAATGCTATTCTGGACAATGCACAACACAATTAAAAGGATTAATACTGTCATCTACAAAAGGTTGGGTCTATAAAACTCATGAGTATAAGGAAATAAGATCTTAGTTCATCATTCTTATGTTAACAGTCTTTACCAACAGAAACATCTAAGCTTAGATTTGGTAATTGATGGAAGAGCGCCTACCTCTTACAATATGTGTCATCCATTGTATAATCCATCGATTGTATATTTAATTTCTTAAAATAAATATCGGTGGAGGATCGCCAATGCCTTTCTATGAAAATTTGTCCTGCTTTGTAGTTTTTTGTTGACAAAATAATAAATACGATTAATATTTAACAACATAAGTTTAATCCCGGAACACACACATATTTTAACAATAAACTCTTATTTTTCTATTGTATATTTTTTGATTTGGATTTTAAGCATCTGGATTTCACATTAAGTCCACCTCTAATTTATAATATAACATTTGTTGCAAGTCCTCAAATTGAAGGATGATAGGATGAAACTATTTGCTGTTGTAAGACATATTCTTTGGTATCCATGAATTTATACATTGGGAATCTAACTTACTTAGTAGTATCTACTACATTCTTCTTAACCATCTCTAGAATCCTATCAAAATTGTAAAAAGGTATTCTATATTTCAAATGATAATACTTAGAGGTTATGACATTGAATTCTTAAAGGAATTTAGACTCAATAGTAATGTTATTCTTTGTATGGAATATGGACCTGGGCAGAGTGACTAAAAGTACACCAAATTGTAACATATTTTTCTTTTTGTTTTACACTATTTCAGGTGTGTGAGTTTTTGTGGAACATTTTTGAAAACCCGTTCGGATTTTTTCTAACCATTTTTCTCTTCCACTTCTAATATTGTGTGTTTGTTGATTTTGACTTAATTTATGGACATTAGTCTTGTTTCTTCGTAGTCGTCGTCGTCGTCGTCGTCGTCGTGTTGCCATTTCGATTAATTTTAGATGTTGTTGTCTTTGTTTTTGTTTTTATTTTTTTTTTCAAATTTTTGTCAAATTTATTTTTACATAATTTTTTTTTTTTTTACCAAAGACACCTGACTTAAAGAGACATTTTTCTTTTATGTTTTTTTATTGGAACCGGTTGAGTTTTTTGGTTTGAACGATTTCAACAGCTGTTTGTATTGATAAAATCTTGGATAAAGTTGGATCTCTATAATTATGTATAATTGTGAACTTGTTTTTTGGATTATGCATGAATACATGTTTGGATAGTAAAATAATAAGATTATACGGATTAGTAAAAGAGTTGAAGAGGGAAAGGGGATAGAAATGGATCAGAATGTAAGATTTTATCACAGTCGCATAGAAGAGTTTCATCAATGACGCTAATTGGGTAACATTAACATTAAAATATTGTAGTATTGTAACATCAAATATGAAAGTTTCTAAACTCAATATTAGATCAAATGTTAATTGTTTTTATAATAAATGATTGTGATTTTTATATGTATTTTATTTTAAAATAAAATCTTCGGATGGCAATATTATTAATTATAAATTTAAACTAATATTCTGCTTATGTCATTGCCATAACCTTGTTTACCTTCATTCCTGCTTAATTTATGCCTTGTATTTAAAGATGTTCGCAACTCATTTGATATCTCTATTTTACTTCTTCTTCCAAATCTACTATCTTTGTATCTTTTGAAAATGTCATGCTGATTCAAATAGTCTTTATCTCTTCATTTAAAATTTGGTCAACTCTTTTCCAAAAAATTAGTGTTACCAAGAGCTCCATCTTCATTATATTTATTAGATTATTAGAGAAAAAATGCTGCAGAAATGCATCGCTTAATTTCAAAAATTTATGGTGATCATGTTCTATCGAATACCAAATATGTGGTTTCGTTAAATTAACGATGGCAACGATTTTTATGTAACTGAAGAAAGTAAATGGTTCAAAGGACCAGACCTAGTGAATTAGTGATTTAAGAATTTATTATATTTATAATGACAATAATACAAAAATGGAATTATTCCATTGCTATTTATTATACTAGAATCGTTCTAGGTGAATCCCATTTTTCAATCAATTTTGTACATCCCAAAAAGTATGCTACTCTTAATTGAACTAATTAAGCAATTCAAAAAGGAAAGGCAGTGCTAAGGCAATTCCCGATGAGCGCTCAAAATCAAAGCAGTCAACTGTCATCACATTGCATGATCTACAGCTACACTACTTTCTGCTGTCTACGACATTATAGATTATAGATTGGTTATGTGGTTAATACAGTTCACAGCTTTGTTTTTTTTTTTTTTTTTTTTTTTTTTGACATTTTCAACAAAACATTAATGAATTATATACCTTTGACCTTTCTCATTAATCACTCCGTCCATTGGTGAAAACCGTATGGAAATACATTCGGTATTTTTCGAGTTTATCGCTTTCAGACGGACAGATGCGGCCGGGAGTCTTTGTTTTATGATATGTATACATATAGGTATAGATTTTAAAGATCCGCACATAATTTCTTAATCAACTAATCTTACGAGAAACTTCTTGTAATAAAAATGTAGTCAACCATTTAAAAATGATTTAATAGCAATAATAAATTTTATAGTCCTACAAGTAATTGAAAGTTTATTGCATTATTGACATCAGGTAATGACATATTCCAAGAGATAGAGAGAAGAAGAAGAGAGAGAGAGAGAGAGAGAAAGAGACATTAGCTAAATCTTAACCAATAAACTGAAATTGGCAATTAGCAAGTGACTTGTTTATGGATGACACCTGGTACGTTACTAATTGCAACTCCCACTGACTTTCAATTCAAATGTCACAAACAATTTTATTTTTATTAAACGATTTCCCAATGACAGATCATCATCGTCATCACCATCATTACCATTCTCATCATTATCACTAACACCATCATCAGGAAATTTGTGTTGATTTTATGATTTTCATAACTAAAAATAAATAGTGAAACATTCATAAAATTTCATGAATGCAAAATGAAATATTTGCTATATGATTTTGTTCTTTGCCTTGTTGTCCAAAGAACTCAATAAAAAAAAATAAAAAAAATAAAAAAAAAATAAAAACGAAAAATTTGTTAATAAAATGACACCCACTAGGTTTGGTTAAGAATAAAATCAAAAATCAAAAAATCTTTAATGAATTTAATATTTTATTGTACCATACAATACGAAAAACAATGTTCCCTATGGTTTCACTAAAGCCTAAATACCCTTCACATATGGTGAATTTGGATACAAATAATACCTATTATGCCAAAACTAATCTACTCTACCAGCTAAAAAATATATGGGAAAATGAAAATAGTGAATGAATTTACCGTAAATATTTTTTCTTATAAATTGTTTGAACGCACAAAGTCTGTTTAAAATGTTACAAATATAATAGTAAACATAATATAACCAACTTTTTTTTATAAGAAAGTGTAGAGGATGTAAAATATGTTAAATGTTTTCATAGTGAACTCACCTTTTTTTAAGTGACTCTTCATTGAAGGCATACAATTTATACAGGAAAACAAGTCAAAGACAAAACATTAACATTTTTGTTAAAATTTACATATTTGCGAGCATAAAAATTGAAGAAAATTGTTCTTGCTTTGCAAAGATTTTAAAATTATATATACAATAAAATATTTAATGAATCTTATGAGTATTCTTAGTTGGCCATTTTTCTTTACTTCTTTAGATTTTGAGATATCTGATTGAACAAGGCTTTATATTGTTTCAAGTCACAGTGCCTTTTCCAGTTGGCAGCCCACAAATGAAGTTAATAATGAATTCTTTAAAAGAAATTTAAAATCGCAATGCACAAACACAACATTCTTGTATTATAAAAATACAGGTCATCCCGAACATCAGGTTCTGTTCAATTAGGCACTTGACGGCGCATAAACCATTGTATTTCAAAGCTATTCCCGTACAAAATTCAAATGACTCTACGATTGTTGCCAACAGACAGAAACTGGCGGTTCTACGCCACCAAAAACTCTCAAATTATAGAAGAGTTACAGCTTTATGACACAAAAGTGATAGTGTGGTTCGAAATTTGTGCGCATATGATCATCGGACTGTTCTTCTTTTTCAAAGACACCAATAACCGTAAATCAGGATCGTTATCGGGCTATGATAATCGATTTTATGTTGCCGATTGTTCATGGCAATGGTTTGGAGCACTACTGCTTTCAACAAGACAGTGCTCTGTGGCTACTTGAAGTCGAAAGTTTAAAAAACATCAACAAAGCAAGGACACTAGACGAACTTAGGGCCAACATCCGCCAGGAAATAGTCGCCATATAAAACGATCACATAACACCTTTCGAGCTTAGAGTGGCCATTTGTGCGATATCATATTCAAAAAATGCTGTAAACAAATCTCATGAAACCAAATTAAATGATCTCTTACAAAATGTTTGTTTCATGTCATATGATTGGTATAGATTTTAAAGGCTATTAAAAATTATTAGAATGGAAAATAAACACAGAAACACACGTCTGGACGTGTCCCAGGGAAAATATTTAAATGAATACCTTATGATTTGAACAAATGCAAACGCCTTCTGGTAACGCATGTTACAAACTGACTTATGCCATTCAAACACCAATTGTAATAACAATGAGAATGTTTTCAACGGAAGTTGAAGAAAATTATTTACTCAGTTGATAAAATTAAAATGATCATATTGACTACTGATATACTACAATACAATAATAACTTCTAACTTCCTCACAAACTGAAGAATCTTTCACTATCAATTGATTCTAACTTTTTCATTATTATGATTCAAATTCCATTTCAACGTAAAAGGTATACAAGCTTCGGTGGAACCAAAATTAATGTTTATATTTTCGTTTAATCTGAATTTTTTAAATTTATTATATTTGATTTTTTTGTATTTCCTACGCATGAATTATTTTTATTTTATAAATTATGTTTGTTTATCGTCTGTCACAAGGTTTTTCTTCCATACTATTTATTTATTGTGGTTCTTTTGCACTTCTCGAGAGGAGACATTTTATAATCATGGGATTAGTTTAATTTTCGCATTTCTTCCCTTGTTGTTTTTTTTTTTTTTTTTATTTATTTTATTGTATTCATTGTTTTTAGTATCGAAATTTTATTTATAAACAAGATATTTAATTTTTGTTTTTTTCAATGATTCTTAAAACATTTTTGCAAAACGCAGTTTTAGTTTTGTATTTTTTTTTTTATTTATTATAAAAATAAAAATATTCAATTTGACAATAATTTGCTTTAAATTTGTCACAAGTTTTCCATGTTTCAGCCGTAGATTGTTTTTTTTTTTTTTTTGTTTTTTTCATATTTAACTAGAACATTAAGTCATTAAGAAATAGTGGCAACTATAAATTAAAGTTTATACATATTTTTTTGTGTATTGTGTTTTTGTTTTTTACATTGATTTGTTTTTATAATATGCAATATTATTTCTGTAACCAGTTTTCTAAGTATTTGCGTTTGTTGTCTGTAGAGTTTGCACTTTACTCGGTGACTGTTGGCAAAATGTTTCCATTCAAAGTTGCCAATAATAAGTTTTCTGTGTACTTGGATTATTTTTATTTGCAAAACAAATAAAGAGTGAAAGAAAATTCTTTAAAAAGAATTAAAAAAAAAAATAAAATAATAAATATAACAAAGAAACATGTGCATAAAATACAAAATATTATGAAAAAGCAATAGAAAATCCCAATACAATCAACAATAACAATGGCAAAAAACGACAGTCATTGCCCCCCATTGTCACCCTCATTTATGCCGCAAAGTATGCTATACATATAGAAAGGAATGTGCAGTAAAGCGCATGCGTCTTTTGGAGTCGACTTTCGGGGGTACGCTTCAACATGTTCCCTGTTTCCCCAGCCCCCTTCCAGATTTCCTCTTTCAGTTACAATGTTTTCAAGTTGAGTTGCCCTCAGTCGGTTGGCAGTTGGTTGCTGTTTATAAAATTTCCGCATATCATGTTAATCGCCAAAAAGCACGCAATGTTACTTGTTTTACTGTTCGTGTTTCAGTTCAGTCGTTCACTCTTTGGTTCGACGCCTAAAAGTATGTCGCATTTATTTGTAGTTTGTTCGGTCGATCGTTTATTTTTATAAGTATTTCAACTGCGACCGTTGGCGTTATGACTACTAAGTATACAAGTACGAAAATGCTATCAAACTACTAAAACACACTTAAGAGTCGCTTAGTGTTTCCTCACAAAGTGCCTCCAGAACTCTGGGCCCTATACAAAATATAGGTATACAAATTGTACATACTCGTACTATATATAACATGGGTTCAACTGTTTGCACTTCTCTTGTTGTAAACATTTTGACGTACTCTTCCTAGTATGTTAAGTACGAGTATGTACAACCATTTGTTAATGTTTCGTTGGCAGGCAGGTGGGCACTTAGTTACTCGCTTTTTTGTCTGTCCATTTCGTCCTTTCATCCTATTGTAAATGATATGCATTGAGGAAATGAAAAACACACGAAAATTTTACGCGAAAAGCACAATGAATGCGACAATGACGGCTCTTGTCGTCCGGACATTGGACACCGGACACTAGATACCAAACTTGTGACCACAGACTTTAGGAGATTTTGCCATGCAGTGGCGTGCGGTGGGTGACAATTACGTCAAAGACTGTAATTAATTTTGCTTGGCATACTTTCAGGCTGTGAGCTCAACATGAACTCATTTCTTTTTGTTTAATTATTGCATAGTATTTGGCACGTTGCCTATGATTAAAAACACTGGCCAAATACTATTAAGAATTCCGGACTTTCGAATTATTACAATTAAATCGTGCGTAGAGTCAGGAAAATCCTTTTTTTTTTTTGTTCTTGCATTCACAACCTTGACTTCGTCTTTAGCGTTGATTGACCTTTGGAAAACTTTGACTTCTAATAATAATAATTGCTACTTATATAGAGAGAGAGAGCTAGAAAGCTAGGAAAACGAAGAAAGTTTTCTTTAAGGAAATACTCGTATTACAGCTTTTGATGGAAGAGTGAAATTTAATTATTTAGTGTCGTCCTTGTCAAATTATCCTTATATAATTGTATCATTACCGAGCCTAAACAAAAACGCTCCATAGAGTGCTATATAATTTAATTTTCTCATTTTTTATGGCAGAAAACTACTAAGTTAATTACACATAATTAAGTCAGATGACATGAGAAAGTGTTCATTTTTATACTTTCCATTTCTACATCACAGACATTTTTTCACTTTGTTTTAGACATCCGGGAACGTAGAACAAATAAAGTTCTAACAAAAGGCATTCATTCAACTATTCAAATGCCAGAGAAACTCACCAAAACACAAAGTGTTTGTAATTAGCATAATTTTAGGCGTGCAAAGTGAAAATAAAAGTTTGTGCACCCCAAATTCACTCACACACTCGAACTAATTGGCGCCCACAAAAGACTATTATCGTCCTACGAAGTTATTCTGTAATTCTGAGTGGTCAATGGACAGATGGTTGATGTTGGTGGCAAGTGTCAGTGTGAATTCTATGGGGAAATTTAGCAAAGTATCCTCATTATTTAACATTTTATCAGTTCGCCAACAACATTTTTCAAGTCACTCTAACCGAGAATATTGTAGACATAGGTATGACAACAATATATTGTAACGTATCTAACCGAAACGATATAAATCTTAAGTGAATGCAAATTTTTGTATTTGTTTGTTGTAGAAACTTTTCTGTATGAGATGCTATGGATTTTCTGTAGAAGCGTAGAAAGAAATGTAATTGCTAACATAAAAATTAATAAAATTTAATGAGTTAATCAATGGACGATTTGATGATGATATTAAAGTAAGTATGGAAATAAACTGGATAAAACGATACAATTGTAGGATCGTTAAGAAGAAGAAAACATCTATATATGGACATAGATATCTCTTACTATCACATATTAACCACACCCATCAACAATAGGCTTAGCTATAATTTAGCCTTATGTTAAAAAAGGCCATTTAAATAAGAACAATCATTAATTTTGGCTTAAAAAATATATATACCGTTTACTCTCAATTGTTGTGTGGTCATTTTATATTGATTTGCAAAATTTTGTTTGAATATCTTGAGAAATATAGAAACTCATATTTTTTTGCAAATATTATATGATTTTTAGAGTGAAGCTCTGTTATGCACGTTGTGGCAGTAATAAAATTTCATTTTATCATAATCAAATATGAGGCGCTGTAACTAGTCGGATTAGTCGGTGACCGCTTGGGGCCATTAGAATTAGAACGAATAATTAATTCGTTTGATATCTAGGGAACATGTTATGTCGACCATTAGTTAGTTTGAAGAAGCCCCCTACAATCTATAAGTACAGAATCTGCTTGATTATCTTCTAATTAATAGTAGTTATCGAAGGAATTTAGCACAAATTAATGATTCATATCTCGCTGATGAGAATAACATCAGTGCTTTTGTGTGCTTGATGTCCCGAATCATTGAGAGATTTCGTTATTTATAGAGTGAGGATAAATGTTGACAACTATTGTACATCAGATCCACGGTATAAAATTGGTACATTTGAAACATTCATCATGATGTGGATCCCATTTCTGTAAAGTCACAAAGAGTTAAAGATAACATTATCACAAGTTTCTGGATTGCTTAATATGAATACTCATCCTGAGTAAAAAGTGTAGGAACCGGTTTCGTCTCGGCAAAATGTTTAATCGTTACATCCCTCGTTCTATCATAAATATCACTCCAAAGTTAAGTTACTTAATCCTATAACCTCTAGCAAAATATCATTTGCATACATAAGTGTTGAATGTTTATAAAATAGTGTATAATAGTGACTCAAGTTCCTATATAATATTATTGTAGATAGAGTAATATTTTATGATAAGGGAAAATAATATTGTAATTCCATTTAAAATTATACTATGATTACTGAATCGAGTTAGAAATAAGAATCCCTAAATATCATGTAAAATAGAATCAAAACTCAATAATATTTTATAACTAAACATTACAAAGTGATGAAGTCTCATCTGATTTGATTTAAGATTATTTTCACTATTTCACTATAAGTAAAAAAAAGAAAAAATGTCTTTCAATTTTTGTGTTATATGATTAATTAACGCAATATAAACAAGAAAATTATTGTGAAATGCACGAAACCATAATTTTTTCCAAATATTCATTGATCTGTGATAATTGTAATAAATTGTATGTTCTATCTGTCGATAAAATTTTATTATTGTATATTGGATTTCGGCTAGTAGTTGAGCACCCCCCACTAGTATGTTTTCATACTCATACTCATACTCATACTCATACCATAGCTGCTAGACAACTACAATAGAAAGATATAACAATAATAATAATAATAATACTTCCGGCTTCGTTCGTTCGTTTCAACTGTTCTCGTTATAAACAAAAATGTCGTTCAAAGGACACATTGTTTTGTCGATGACAGTTATAGTTCTTTAATAGTTTTCATTCATGACATACATTTACAAATACACAAACAAACTGGCATACAAAAATGTATCTATGTGAATGTAGAATGAGACTCTTGGCATGAGATACTTTTTGGCTTCACAACATTTGAGTTCAACACAGACGAAAACGGCATAATGTAGGCTTCCGTTGCATTTTTGCTGTTACTTCCTGTCATGTTAAGGTTTTTCATTTGGTGTTTAAGGAGCTCAGCTTATCAGGGATTGCAGCATTTTGGATTGTATCCAAGTTTTGGTGTAGAAACATAATCGAAATGAAACTAAGACACTGCAAGATACTTGGCTAGTTTTGTTTCTTTAACTTTTTTTCATATATTTTTTCCATATCTTTAAATTTATTATAAATATTTCTCAAAGATCTAATGAGATTTTCTTATAATCAAACAAACAAACGAAACTAAAGTAACAAAAGAAATAAATATTGAAGGCCTGTGTATTCTATTATAAATAATCCGAATCTTCGGATATTTATACCGTCAAAATTTCTTAAAATTAATATTTTGGTCTTGAATAAAGTACCCGGAAATTGAAATAGAATAAATCAAAAGATGTAGCATTTGAAAGTTTGATCTCTTAGGTGCTTGTTACTTCAAGAATGTAAGTTTCGATCTCTTCTAGAACCATTCTGTTGGACATCTTCAATTATTTCTTTCTCAACAAGTTTCCAATTAAAATAAAGTGCTGGTGCAGATTGTCGACATTTGATCTAACCTAAATATCACAACTGTATCTTTATATGAAAAAAAAAAAAAAAGACTAAATCCAATATGACGATGATATTCTTGTAATTAGAACAAATGAAACTGAAATTATTCACCACTTAAAATGAACATATTCTGAAGCCATAAATAATAATCATTTATTTTTAAGTTATGTATTCATTCTATTTGAAATATTGAAATATACTCGTAAAGCATAAAATCATCCAAGGTATTCATGGTCAGAAAGTCACATTGTTCTAATCCAAATATTTAGGCAACAAATACCATAATCCAATAATAAGTATTTCAATGAGCAATGCTTAAGATTAAAATTGAACTGTGACAACCTTCGGGCTCATTTTACTTTATACTCATAAGTATTATATGTTGTTTTTTTTTTTTGTTTTTTGGTTTGTTACCAAGTCATCATGGCCTCCTTTCCTCTTGTCTTGTCTTGTCTTGGCTTGTCTGTCTCATCATCATAATGAAATCGTTTGGTGGCGTATCTGTGTTTGTTTGTCAATGCGAAATATATTTTTTTTCAAAGTCTCACAAACTATTAAATTCAAAATTAGAAACTATTAGATAAGCAAATGTTGATTTTTGTTATTCAGTTCAAATCAGTTGTGTTGTTGTTGTGCTATAAACTCAACTCAACTTGGGCTCCATCAACTAAAAGCTGCACTTGAAAGCCCTTCACTCATATCCATTGAATGGATATAACATATACCTACATTGTAGTATATACATACATAGTACTTATAAAACTTTATCCATGTATCTGTTTGTATCGGTTGTCTTACTAATGCACGAGTCTAGTCAATTCGCAGATACAAACAATACTTGTATTTCTTTAGCATGCTATCTTCACTACTCGTATTAGTAGATATTATTTTATTTTTTGTTTGGTTGAGCTTCACTCTAATAATATTTACATATTTTCAGTTTTTTACGACGATATTTTATTGTCATGCCGATAATTCTTCTATGGCTGATGATGGAGATGGAGATAGATGGTGATTGTGGTGGTGTTTCCGAAGCCTTTGCCTTGTAATCGATTTGGTTTTGTTTTTTTTTATATTTCTGGTTTGTTATATTTTATTTGATTTGATTTCAATATTTATGTAAGTAAGTATAGTCTATTCAAGTCTTCTTCACTTCTCCTACCACTCTGATGAAAATTGATAGTCATCGTAGATTTTTATATTTGATTTTGTAAATAGAATCCATCATACGAATTATACTTGATTTCTCCCCAATTCACAATAATTTATCTTAAGCTAGTTTAACTCCTCTCTCTTTACTTTGGCAACCATTGAGTCTAACAGTCACTTCTTCAATGAGTGAGTGACTCAGTAAGTCAGTTAGTCTATCGTAATTATGCTTAATGACTTTGGTAAATAAATTAAGGCACATTAAAAATGCCAACTTCATGTTGGTATTCGGTTTGCTGTATACTTCAGTATTTGTATTTCTCTAAAAAGGTTCCTGATTTTTTGTTTATTCAATTTACTTTGCCGATATCCAATAATTTGAGTAAATTTTCACTTTCAATATGCTGGTGGATTTAGGGGAAGTACAATACTACTTATAAGTAAACATACATAGTAGAAACTAAGGGAAAAACAATTTATGTAAATTGCACATTGAAGCTTTCATTTCTATGAGGATGAATTGAATTTAGTTATTTAAATCGATCTGATCGATGAATACCAAGAAACAAATATTATGTTGTCTTATGGAAAACCAAAAAAAATATCAAAATAAATCACTTCATGATCCTCAAGAAGTAATTATTCGAAAATTGGGTTAATTTTCAACATCCCAAGGTAAACTTTAATTAAAGATTTGTATGTGGAAGGGCTATGACTGTCACTAATAGAATTTTCAAAATATTTAATTGCAAATAAAATCAATGGAAATACTATATTCGATCATCAGTTGAAGTGATATTTCCTCATTTTTCCTGTAGAATCTGCAATAATCTAAGGTCTAAGATAGTATCCAGATTCATTCCATTGATATCTGAGTGACACTTAAAATGTCTGTGATGATCCTCAGCTTGTTTCTTAGCATGCCCACCAAATCTTTATCTTTTTTAAATTCTGCCAGAAGGGAATTGGATTAATTTTGTCACGGAACAGATTTCAAAGGCTTTCTTCTTCTGCAGACCTCCAACAGCGTTGACTAGTAATCCATGGAATGGAATTTAGAGATAATGCAGCTACCTTCCTTACTTAATATTATTTTACTTCGAGATTAAGCATCAATTTATAAAAGTTTTTTATGCAAGATGTAAATAACTTTTTCAACTTAACCAAGTACCGTGCCTAATTTTGCTAAAATATTTAATTTGCGAGAGAATGTATTTATAATATGTATTTCTTTGGTTATAAATTGTAACCCTAATTAAGTGAAGCAAACGAATTGAATGTAGTGCTTATACACATGAGAAATATAAAAACAATATCCTTTCAATAGATAAAAACAAAATACTATATTATGGATATCAAAAGAGGAAGGGTAGAAGTAGGATGAGGGAGGTCTCTCATAAAGAAATGAGAGCATCTTTTAATTACGTTAATTGGCTGCAAACGTTCGTTGGACTTTGACTCTTCCCTTTATTCTTCCACATTTCCACATTTATGTACTTCAGAAATTCACTTCGCGCTTCGACCAGCATTGGATACGAGAATGTTGAGTTCATTGCAGCTTTAAACAAACTAAATGGAATGCAAAACCATGAACGACTAAGTGTGTTATTCTCGGTCAATTTAAATTGGCCACAACTTCAATGCACACCCTTTTATTATTGTATATCCTTGGTATTTGAATATCCTTGTCCCATAGTGAGTAGTTGCTGGTTGTTGGCGCTTTCCATGAATGACAGAATGAATGTGTGAGTGAGTGAGTGAGTGAATGAATGATGCAAACATGTCAAACATAACAAAAGGAGGACAGCTTTTGATGCGTAAAGGTCTTCATACTTAGTGTATGGCTTCCGAGTGATCCTTGTTTGACCAAGGCCCATACTCACACCCACATCCACATCCACACTCAAACTGACACTTAGTATGGGGGTCGAGTGAATATGTATACAAGTATAATCCTCCATGCTATTTAGCGGAAGTATTGAATTTCAATTCAGCAAAGAATGGAAATTTATTATTATTGTATATTGTAGTATGAAGACATGTAAATGTTTTTTAGGCCAGGACAATCGATCGAGTGTGGGTGGCTTTGGTATTTGGGGGTGAAAATGTTGTAGGTGGCCTCCATTCATTTATATTTGGGTAAGTATGTAGGTATAACAGCATTTTACCTTAGATAAAATTCTTAGTCATAAAATTAAAACATAATTTTTGAACACAAAAAAACAAAAAAAAAAAAATGAAAATGAATTTTGTATTCAAATACCAAAGAAAACCTATGAAATCAGAGAGAGGGAGAAGGGGGAGTGGAGTGGGAGTGTAAGAGAAAACGATAAACATAAATCAGAAAACATTTTAATGACAAATTCTTTGCTTTACTTTAGAATTTGTGTTTTGTATTTTTTGTTGTTTGCTTGCTTTGGTTGGTTGCCATCGAAAGAAACACAAACACACAAAAATACGCATACTAAACTAAGTATAACACAATACAATAGTATGAGTATCTCTTGTGACTATTATAGACTCTTGACTGACTATTTTGAGAAATTGACAACAGCGGCGATGTGAGTTTGGAAAAGTATTTTGTGATTTTTCTTAATCATCATAAATTTCATGTTGGATTTAGATTTGTTTGTTGCTTAGCGTTAGTTAGTGAGTGAGTGAATGAGTTTTTCCTATTATTTTTGTACAACTGAGTTGTTCCTATAGACAATCATTCGAAGTGAAGCGTTTAAATCGAGCAACAAATTTTATCTTTTGCCTTCGGAAACAACAATAAATTATTGTTGTCACCGTCATCAGATTTGATGTTGGTGTTGTTGTTGTTGTTAGAGAAACTAAAAAGTTTTCTGTCGAAAATACAATAATAATTTTCACAATTTCTTTTCGGTTTCTGTCGAACTTTTGTTGTAAATTAATTTTCCTTGCTGCGTGCCATAATTTCTTGATTTCAATGGCCACTTCTCAGTTCAATTATTATATTGTAGTGCTTCCACCCTTGATGCATCTTATGATACTGACGCGGTTGAGGATGAGGGAAAAGATAGTCGATCCAGTTTAATTGGTTAGAACTGACATTTGAAAAGCCTTTAATCTTTTATCTCTTTGATACTCGTATGATATGCTGAAACTTGGGGTTGTCAAATAAAGTAATTCGCGCGCATGTCCAAGATTTGCCTACTTATATTTGTACTATGGTAAATATTATGATTATTTGTTCAGAGGGTAAGAAATGTAGTAGCAAATTGGATAGAAGATGAAAGGGATGCTGTGATTATATACGGCAAGGAATAAATTACATACTCAGTGTGGCAGCCATTTTCTTTCTTTTCCCTTTGATTCGATAGGCTATAACAGAATATACATGTTTGTAATTTGCCAAATATGTACATCCTGACAATTGTATTAAAATCATAGCATACTTTTGGGCGTTTGTTGTGTTGGACGAATAGCAAAATTTTCTATGTGTTTTAAAATCCCTTAAAATTGAGACAACTATTGACTTACAATATATAAAAGCACCCAATAAACGCATTATTTGTTTGATTGGTCAGATTAGTTTATGTATTTACTATAATGTATTTTGTCGCTGTGCCTTGCAATTCCATATGTGCACTTTTTTAAGGTTTTGCGAACAACAAAAACTAATAATAATTTTTTTTAATAGCACGTTTTTTGTTGGACGATATATTTCATTATTTGAAATGAATGAACAAATTGGCACAATGGAAATTTTGTCCCATATATTACGGAAGCTTTTTTAACTAAAACATACAAGATTCCAAATATGAAATACAAGTTTGAATGTCAACAAGACAAAACAACGTTATACTCTTCACGCACCCCCTAGAAAACGTTTTTACCTACGCTGCTGCGATTGAGCATACAGAAATATATGAATATCTCGAAATTAATTCGATAATACAAAAAACAGAAAGTTGCTTTTAATAAGAACATTAATTTGAATTTGGATATCGGTTGATTCCGGCAAATGTTCAGTGTCTAGTGAAAGAAAACTTTGGCAAATTCTATTTTCTACCTCAAAAACTGAGTGACTAATTTGCATACATACAGGCGGAAAGACTTGGCTTAATCAATTCGTCTCGTCGAACTGATCGACACTCTATGGGGTCTCCAATGTCTTTTTATATCGATTACAAACTTCATGACAAACTTATAACTCAGTCAAGAGTCTATAACTGCGTGAAGAGTATAAAAATGTTGAAGCGATCAACATTTCTGTTTAAAATTTTACCAGGGACTACTTTGTAAGTACTAAATAAGAAAACATTGCAAAAAGTTTGACATTCAGCCACCACCAAAAACGCCTTTTGCAACGTTTTCATCACATGAAATGAAATGACCGCCGCAGTAAAGTCACACTTTAGAAAATACCGAAGTCTATTTAGACAAAATGATATTTAAAACTGGGAGGCATATCTGTTTTCCACTTAGGTTTTAAAGCGGCAAGTGAAGTCCCCCAACTAACTCTCCAATATAAGAAAGTAATCTTAAAATCGATGCATTACATTAAACGTAACGCAGAATCCTAACTATTCTGTATTTCTATATATTATACAAGTATAAAATGGTGAAAGGGTTCTATTTTTAAATAATAATTAATAATTTATCTTATGGTTAAGAAAATATTTATATTTAATTAATTAAGGGCCTATTTTAAAAAGCAACTGAAAACAAATTACACAAATAAAGGAATAATAAAGAATAAAGTTATAACGTATAAGTTGTGTTGAGACCAAATTTAAAATTCTCTCGTGTTTGTCAATTCAATTTTATTTTCGTTAAAGAACTTTTCTGTTGTTTTAGTTTCCTGTTTCTATTGTTGCCTTTACTTTATGTTACATGTCTTGTTGTCAGGTGGCTTACCAGGGTTCGAGCAATTTTATTGTAGTCACATGCATATTCATGCCACTTTGCTCATTCGCTTCACTCACCTCATACGACGCCCTGGTGGCTATTGTTTTTGTATTAAGTGTGTTTTTTGTGCTGGTAGCCTGTTGAATTTCACAGCTGAATAACCGTGCACAACACGGACACACCTTTAAAACAAACATGTTGAATTATTGACCTGATGATGAACAAGGACCTTAGGTTTATTCTCTCTCCATTTTCTCTCTCTCTTAATCGCAAATTTTGTTCTCATTCACATCACTTAGTATTACATACATATAACCTTTTGTTTCTGGGGGTTGGTCATGTGCCGGAAGTGAGAACAGTCGAAAATTTACATCCCGCTTACATTACAATTCATAGAAACAAAGTGAGATAGAAATGTTTTTCAATTTCGTTACTTTTAAATTGTTGGAAATGAAATTTGAATATAAAATGCATTTTATGGGGGGCTTGTTTTGTTTGGTGTGCTATAGTAGTTATTACTTTATAAAAAAAAAAAAATTTTTTTGATTCATAAAGTGATTTGGTCAAAGGAGACCCTCAATTATGGGTAATTTAAAGAGTGGGTCATCTATAGGTTCGATTTTTGTTTGGTCATTAAATGAACAAAAGTTATTTCTTTGATAGAATGATTCATCCTAGAACACTAATTTTCAAGAACTTTGTCCACTGTTTCCGGGTCCATTTGAGCAATTTCGGCACGAATGTTCTGTTTCAAGTGATCGAATCGAAATAGCTCATGTCAACTAAGCATAGATGAAATTATGTACCTTGGAGATTTAATAAATATGTAGAAGATAATCATAAATAAAGTAAATTTCTTGTACTTAGTTTCAGTAAATTATATTTTTATTTAACAAAATTATAAATCGGGTTTTTTGTGGGGGTTTTTTTTTTTAACATTCAATCTTCTAATCCCACATTATTGGTACATTAATAAATTAAGTATTTTTTCATTGTTCTGCAGTATTTTCATACGACTTGCATCTATCATTTCAAGATATTCGTTAATGCTGCTATCAATTTGTAGGAGTTGCTGTTTCATTGGCTCCGTAGCAGATTCTGTGAGGCTATTACATATATTAAAAAATTTTTGTAAATATATATTTGTTTAAAATGAAGCAAATCGAGCAATAACTTACCTTCTCTCTGCCTTTAGCTGATTGGAGGCTTGGGTATATGCATCGGTCCACATAGTTAATTCCAAGTGCATTGCATCGATATCCTCAGGTATGAAGTCCATTAGTTTCCCAAATGGATTTACAGATTTTGTTATATTTTGTATGATATTTCTTAAATTATTTATTTGACGCGCTGAGCCTTGATTCATTGAGAATGAGTTATTATCTTCCTGCAAAAATATTGATTGTGTTATTGAAATCCATAACGGAAAATGATTTGAAAGTAAATAGATACTGTACCTTTTGAACAATACCATTACTATCTTCTTGAACAAGTTCTTTTTGAGTCTTAAGGATTTGCTGCACTAAATGTCCTTCCATTTGCACTGCATCCATCTGCAGTTGTTTATCAGCGTCTGTCGAATTGCCGTTTTCGCCTTCAGATAGTCCCGTTATTCCAGTTGTGGCATCTTCAATGATTACGAGGTTTTCGCCATCATCAGCAAAATCACCAAAAGATTCCAACTTAACATTAATGCCTGACATTTTCAGGCTATCATTTGGTTGTAACATAATTTCCACATTGCGATCACGTCGCCGTGGCGCACTAGGTCGAGCCGAAGGAGGACGTACGCTCGGCGGTCGCAGGGAGGTACGTGGGCGTTGACCAATTTCATTGTCCTTGTGATTCTCGCCACCGATAAATGTCGTTTCCCTTTTCATGATCACATTATTTGAATTTTGCACTGGTTTTGTTGGTTGTTGCACGCTGCTCGCAACACTTGCCGTTGTTATTGATTTATCATTAGTGATTACTGATGACTCTGCCGATTTGTCTTTATCGTTTTCCTTCGAAGAATCTTGGAACTCCAATGATGATTGTGGCAGACTTTTTCGCTCTGCCGCTTCATCTTGTTGCTGCTGCTGCTTAGTCCGCTGTTCGGTACTAGAAGTCCGATTTGGCATTATATGCTTATCATTGTTCTCCTCCTTAGATGTTGCGATAAGTCCATCGGTTTTAGTTCGTTCTTGAGTTTGTTCAGTTTGGTGGTTTGTAATACTACTACGACGTTCTTCGGCTGCCTTCATTGAATTTTGATTCACTGGACTATCCGTTTTCTGACTTTTGTGCACTTTAAGGCTGCTTTCAATTTCCGGTGACAAAATCTTTTGAGATGACTTCTTTTCTTTTGCATTTTTTACAGATTTACTTCCATCAGTTTCGGATCGTTTTGCCGCCTTGTTCTTGGAGTCTTTTTCTCCTACTTTTGTCCGGTTTTCATTTCCCTTTTGTTCCTTGCCATGTACCGATTTCTTTTTGCCAGCATCTGTAGGTGATGGTTTCTTTTTGACAACATCTCTAGGTGGCGATTTATTTTTGGGACCTTCTATAGGTGAGGATTTCTTTTTGGGTCCCTCACGAGGTGATTCATTGTTTTTCCTTAATTCCACTCCTTTCACTGTAGACTTTGACTTTGATTTCAGGTCATTGTCCTCAGTTGATTTGATTTTCTTACTTGTGTTTTTTTCCACTTTTGTATTATTCTTTTTAGTTGGGCTTTCATTAGCACCAACAATTTGAGAAACAGCACTTTGCCAATCCAAATTCTCTTGCAGAATGGTGCCCATAAGCTGCAGTAACTCATTCGTTCTTTCAGGCTCGTGGCCTGCAACAATTTTGGATGCTCGTACTTTGATATCAGATTGGGTCGCCAGTTCTATGCAAAACAATATCAACACGTTAGTATAATCGATTTTTGTCAATTTTCAGTCAAAACTGGATTATTCAAAACAAAAGAAAAACTATTAACTTCGTCTAGGCCGCAGTGATGACGTGGCTAACTTCCACTCTACCCACAATCGACCTTTGACTTTACCGAATGTTAACGATTTTTTTTTATCCAATTACTACAATTTTTTGACTATATCAGGATAAAATTGCATACAAAAATTAGGTCGATTCATTACCAATAAGCTTAAAACAATAAGCCAATAAAGAATTCTTATAGTTTCTTCGCATTTTGAACATTTTAGAACTACAGTACTAGAAGATTAACGTAGCAATAAAACACATATGAATGTTTTGTAGCTTAACGAAGTATGTAGTTCCCCTAGGCTTAGGTCGAGAGCTAGTCACCTCGACAATACCATAAGTACAATAGTATTTCAAATATTGTATATACGACACAACTTACTTGTTACATCAATCATTTTCTGTAGAAATCGCATTTTGTCCTCACGATCTTTTATGTTCTCATACTTTAGCTCTTCCTCTGTGTATAATCCGGCAAAGTAGCCAGTGTCACGAATGACCTAATTTACAAAAAATTGAGAAAATTAATGACTGTATGATATTTAAAACTATAGTGAATATTATACCGCATTAAATACATCAAACAGATAACGAAATGGTGGCTTTTCAAGTAGCTTTTTACTCAATGGTGGCTTCTTGACATATTTCCCGAGTTTATCTTGAGTAAGCTTAGTAAAATCGAATTCAGCCATTATTTGAAATGAATGAATGGATTATTAAACATTTATGCACTTTAAATTTATACTAAACATTTATTCATTATTATCACTGACTAAGCACTGCAATAGTTGTGTAGTTGTTGGCATGGAAATGTTTTGGTCAGATTGCGTCGTTGCTATGCCAATTCGAAACAATAGTTTACGTCTTCATTTGATTTTAGCGTAATGTTTGTAACATTTAAAATTATTCATTGGAGATTCCATTCCATAAACGAGGTTAAAAGTTGAAATTTAGTTATAGTATTTTATATTGAAGTAAACGAAAAACGGCCAAATTGACACCTTCCGGGGAGATATGGTATTCTCGGACTTGGATTTACGATTGCCAGTAACCGCCGTCATGTCATTAATATCATTTATGTTTAGTGCAAATCCATTGGTTAAAAATGAAGAAGCAACAGTTGCATCACTTGACGAAGAAGTTGCATCGCCACCAACACATCCACTCGCGATCTCGTTAGTAAAGTTAAGATGGCACCGGAATCCCGTTTGCTGGAGTATAAACAAACATCAGTCTCGCGATAATAATAACAATTTTACCATCTTTGTCCGGCGCACTTATTGCACTTCGTTATCCGACCCCAACCTTCAGATTCTTCTTCATTTCACTGTCATCAATCTCTTCGGAAATTCTCTAATTATAATTATTTAAATTAATTCACAATTCACATTTCACATAAATTTGGTTTATTATTGCGATGGTGAGAAGGTACGTGTGCCCTCGAAAAATTGATTTAGTTGGCAACAGGGCATGTAACCTGATTAATTGATTTAGTTGGCCATAATAACAGAGAAAATGAGTTTTGTAGCAAACTACAAACTGTTATGGGCTCGCGTGGGCTGAGTATATCTCGCATTAATACGGTCATGGGATTCAATAATATCGTCATGCTTTCGAGGAGTAAATAGAATAAAGTATCTATCGAGAACGATAATGATAAAATTGTTAAGAAATATCATTTCGTACGTTACAAACTTAACATCCCAAAGTGTATTTCAATTAAGACTGTTTGAAGAAATACCTTCTTACTTAGTTAATTCCAGTTATGGAAGTTTAGAATGTATGTATTTCCAATGAAATATTTAAATAAATAAAATACTCCGATTTTTTGTTTTTTGTTTTTTATTGATCCAACATTAGAAATTGGCATTCTGAAATATTTGTATTTTTGTTGTTGATTAATTTCAAATGAAATTTTCAGTGAATCTACTGAAAACATTTCAATTTATCATGATAAACTCGACCATACTTTTTTGTATCTCTTAGTTATACGAGATATTTGTATGAGTTGGTTCTACTATGAATGGTTGATCTAAATTGATGTAAGTTTGTAAGATGTTTCATTCGTTATTTCGATTCATGAATACAATTTTAGTTTTTTCCTGTTTTTTCTTTTTTTTTTTTGTTGTTTCTTAGTTTTTGTTATTTTTATCTCAATTCAAATTCAATACATTTAATAATAATTATTTAATTAGATATATTTATATGGATGCATGTATATGTTTATGTAGAGAGATAGATATTATATGTATGTATATAGTATTTAAGTTTATGTATGTATGTGTATAATGTACGAACGATTATTATATATGTTAATTAATTATGCATCATGTAACCTGACATTTAAGTTGAAGATTTCATTTTTGTTTTTTTTTTTGTTTTCGTTTTAAATTTTATGCATTAATATTTGTTTAGTTTCTTTAAATGTTGCTAAGGATTGAGTATATAGTATCATAGTATTTTAATTTTTTATTTATGTAACTTTCTCACTTCATTTCATCTCTATTCTGTTCTCCTAACTCTCCGATCTTTGCATGTTTAGTAGTTGTTCAGTTGTTGATGATGTCGATATCGATAGATCGGTCGATTGATCGATAGCTTATGCATTAAAGTTGAATATATCAGTATAATTTAATGTTTTACTTAATTTATAATTTTATAATTTACCTCAGAGTAAGATTTAGTGTATGTTTTTTTTTCATATATACGTACGATAAATAGGTAGGGTATTTATTTATATTTGGATGATGATAAAGTAATTTTGATTTCATTGAGTTTTCATTTTGCTTTGGTTTTTTTTTTTCCTTTTTTGTTATTAGAGTAAATATAAAAATGATTATTTAATTAATAAATTAATTAATTAATGCAATGCAATGTATTGTAATTAGCTTATCAAGTTTATCTTAAATTTGTATTGGTTTGTATTTAATTGTATAAAGCATAAAGCAATAAACATAAAAAAAGCTTATATAATTCATATTAATTTATTTATTTAATTATTTTAATTATTTATTTATTTAATATTCAAAAACCGTAATTTTCTTTGTTTCGTAGTTTGTATCTAATTTTTAAATATTAATAATTTTGATTTTGCTTTTTTGTTTTGCCGAAATATTTGTTTCCTTAATTTGTTTGTTAATATTTAAATTTTTAAGATTTTTTTTTTTTTTAAATATTGTAAATATTAATAAATATTATTCGTTTATAATTTTGAAATCCAACGGTTTTTAATTGTTTCGTAATTTTTTCTTATCTTCTCTTGAAATATTTTTTATTTAATTTTTGTTTTTAGAAACTCCATTTTTTTATTTTCTATTTTGTTCAATTTCCTTTTTCTTGGAATTTTTTTTTTTCGTTTATGCTAATTAATATTTGTTATTTATTTTATATAATTTTTAATTTTTATGAAAAGTTTATTTTGGAATATCTAAGCAATTTCACAACACTACATTTATTTATTTATTGAAATATTTGTTTTAGCATTTTTGTATTTAAGCAAATAGCATAACAAAAATTAATAAACTAATTTTAAATTATAAATAATTAATTAAATTGAAAATTAATTCAAAAGTATTTGGTCTATAATAATTGAATAAAAAGCTCTCATGTTTCAACAAAACTTATAACAATAGTGATGATTAGAATAGATGAATAGAAAGTAAATTCAAAAAGAAAAACGAGGAACAAAAACCACAGACATAAAATTCTAAATTCTAGTTGATCAATGAAATAAACTTGAACAACAAGCAATTTGATCTATCAACCAAACTTACCTTGAAACAGACCTATAACATCAATTCCTAACTTGAGAAAGAAATGTAAAAAAGGATATTACTGAAGAAATCACCCTACATCATACCCTTTTGGGCGCTGAAAGATTTCAGGGAAGCAATAAAAAGCTCAGAGTAAATTAGGGGAGGCCTTAAGGCAATCAAAAGTGGCAACAATAGACAAATTCTATCTTCGAAACCAGTGTTGTCCACCCAGCGACCCAAGCCAAGTCCAATCCGTGCTACCCAATGAGGCTCAACAACGTAAAGCCGATGTCCGAAATAAGGCTATGGGAGCCTATGATCCACAATATGTCAATAATTTGAAACATGAAATCCATATTCAGTTGTGACCACCACCCACTTCAATGGGAAAGGGCAAGTAATATTTTGTATATCAAAATTGGCCTAGGAAATACTAAAAATTTATTCTTTGTAAAAGTCATCTCTACTTCTCTTCTCGCCTTCAAGTAGTAGGTGACCGAACCCAACTTGAAAGTTATTTCATTGACATGTGACATGATCAGTAAAGTAAGATAAATGAGATCTGCTTGTTTCATTTCAACGATAACAAAACAATTGAAAATTGACAATAAAATTAATTCTGAAATAAACAAATAAAAAAAAAAAATAGAGAAAATTAAAAAAAAAAAGAATTTATAATAATTTTTAGCAATTTTTCATTTAAGTTAGACATCGATAGAGTAAGTGAGTACTTAGTATTGGTTAATTTCATTTTTTTTTTGTTTTTCTCTTTAAAATTCATAAAAAATACACTGAAAAATATCTTACATATAAAATAAGTTGAATTTAATTAATTTACTTTGATTCTTCACTTGTTTTGTTTATACTAAAAATATTCTTTGTCTTACACAATAAATAATTGTCATCAAATATGTGTAAAATTATCATTTTGCGGTGTAAAATTGTTCATTTTCATTTAATTTTCATGTAAATTCTCTCAGTGCAATGTGTGCATAGCAAAAACTTTCTTCAAACATTCCAAATAAAATGAAATCAAATTGATGATTTGGAAAATAATAAAAATAGAAAGTTTAATTAAAATATTAAGACACTTTAAGAAAATTATTAATAAATAAAAGTGTTCTTAAAGTTTGCGTGCTTCAGTCTTTGAGTTGTTTTTCATTATTATTATTATTATTTATTTATTTTGGTTCCTTATAAAAAGATAAAAACATAATTTGCCTGTCTAGTGGGCAAGTGGTGGTAAAGTCTTTCTTTATCTGATGATATATTTTGCTTTAGATCAGAACACAATGTTGTAAAGACTTTGTGGTTACCACCATCCCAATTATTGTATTTCTTTGTTCCTTTGGTAATATTTTCATAATAAATAAAACAATAATAAGAGATTTTAAATTACAAAAAATATTATATTTTATAATTTATAAAGCATTATATTGTTGTTGTTGTTGTTATTGTTCATTTTACATAAATGAAATGAAACATACAACACAAATTAAATAAAAAAAAAATAAATATATGAAGAACTTAATATTAATTAAATATGAAATCATCAATCAATTTAAAGCTTAAATAAAAAATGAGTTTGCAAATTCTTTTTTAAACATAAGAAACATATAATTAAAAAATAAAAGGATATACGAGCATTTAATTTTTTTGTATAATACAATTTTTAAATTGTAAATGTTGATGATGATAGTTGTGAGTTATTTTTCTTCAAAACTTTCATGATATAATTATAATTTTCTTCCATTACATTAGAATTCTTATCTAATGAAGATATAGAATTTCATTGATAAAGGGAGCATACACTAAATGCAGAGATCTTGATGATTGTCAGACAGAATATTGGTTAAAAGTAGAACATTTCTTTGAAGTTCCATAAATTGCATTGAATTTTAAATCTCTGATTTGATGGCTTAGAACTACTGCTAGTCTAGATCTGCACACAGATTCTTTTCTAAACCATAAACTTTGATTGATAAAACTTTTTTCATAAAACAAAAGTATGTGAATGTGATAATCTTTTTTGAATTTAGTGAACAGACATTGAGACTTGATCAAGTTTCAACTGAATTGATTTTGGAGACACACACACTTACGACACTATTTCTGGTAATAGAATAGAATTTATAAATTATTGTAAAATTCATGAAAGTTATAAAAATCTTCTCGGATCAAAGTTCCAACAACAATCATCTACAATATTATCTTTTGTGATTTAAGGTGAGTAAAGCGGGACGATGATGACGATTATTTGTGCTTTTCTGTCTATTCAATGCATAAGTTTGAATTGGGATTGCCTATTCTTGCCTACATATTTTTTTTTACAGTGTAACTCATCTCATAAATGAACAAAATTGTTGTGTAGTTGTTTTTGTATTTGGAAGCGCTTTTATAAATCATAAATTATCATAATTAAACACATAACAGAAGAACATAATGATGACTTCACATGCTACTTAATATCACCACAAAAAAGTCAAAATACAAAATTAAATAGATGAATTAAATATTTAAAAATTAATAGGATACACAAAACACATTTAAATTTCTTTCTTTCTTTTTTTGTTTTCTATACATTAAATATATGACTTTACTTAATTGTAAATAATAATAAATTAAAATATGCATTTTTCTTCTTCTTCTTCTACTTCTCATCTTAATTTCATTAATTAATAATATTGTAATTAATTAATGCATTTGGCATAAATGGCAAAAAGACACAAAAAAAAGCAGTGAAAATACAAAATAAATAAATGAAATTATCCATTCACACATTCACTTTCTTCTTTCTCATTTCACTTTTTCATTTCTTTCTATTTCTCAAATCCTAAATTGATTAATTGATTGTTTGATATTTTGTTATTTTCACTCAAAACTCTGATTCTGATTCTGATTCTGACTGTCACATAAATTCTTAAAAACTAAAATGTATACAATATTTTTTTATTTTTTTTTTTAATTCTTCATTTCATTTGTTCCATTTTCTTTTCCTGTTATGTTTTTTTTTTGTTTTTTTTGTTTCTATTTCGTTTTAAATAAATGCAAAAGTTTTCATTTCAAAAAATGCTTTTGAATAAAATTTTTGTTGAATTTCCAGTATTTTTTGTTTTTTTCAAATTTTTGTATAAATATTTTTGTTTTGTATTTTTTAATTTAATTTAATTTAATTTAATATTTATGTATATAATTGTAAAGTATGAATATTTATTTATGTATTAATATACTCGTATATATGTATATAGTTTAAGAAGATTCTCACATTAATATTTTAAATGTTTTATATTTTATTAATAATAATATTTTTTATGTTTTATGTATTCAACTTCGACGCACTTACTTCCTTCTTCCTTCTTCTTACTTACTCTCTTCATATTTCGAAATTTCTGTCCCTCTCTATTACAACTCTTGGATCAATTAAGATATCATATTCTCGCATCATCATCATCATCATCATCAATTCTAGCGCTGACCAATCGACCGAAAATCTCGATTAGTTTGCTGGGTTTCATGCTACTACATGTGGTAAACTATATTGTGCGTTGTTGGTGTTGTTAAAGATCTTGAACTTAATCTTTTGAAGGGATCCCAGCTTACAAATTACACTGCCATAGTATCGTAGGCTGTGAATCCTGCGCCATTTTGTTGGAGTTGGAGTTGTTTTGGACCGGCTTCGTTTCTATTACGGGAATCAATCATCAATGCGTTGTTTGGTTTTAGTTTTTGTGTGTAGATGATAAAAGGAAAAGATAAAAATTAGTAAATCTGCTGTAATTTTTATTTGGTATAACGTTAATAGTGTGTTTTAATATTGTATGCTACATGTAACGTTCAGGTTTCTGGGGGAATAGTAAGAGATGTTTACTGTTAAAGCTGCAACCAAAAGCGCTGTAACTTGTGGCAGTGTTTTTTTTTGTAAAATCATGTTAACATGTCCTTTACCTTTCTGCTGTACTGTGTGGGCATAACATACAATAATTTCTTTAAAGAATCTCATTGTAATATTCCCGAAATCTCTTGTATATTGATAAGAAGAATAATCCTCTAAAAAATGTATTAATCTGAGTTGAAGAAATCTGTTATTTCAATAAAATATTCAAATTATGTACTTGGTATGCTCTCACATTGAGCACCCAAGGGCTACTAAAAAAAAAAGCTGGTCTTTATTAGAAAATACAGGAGCTAAATAACAGATAGTGACATAAAAATACGTGGGTCGTTTAATATTAAACGAAATAGGTAAATAAATAACTCATTTGTCCTAAGGAAAGGATGAAACACTACATATTTTCTATCAATTCTAGACTTTTCCGTTTAAATGAATCATTCAAAATGTCCAACTGATGACAACATATTCCAGAAGTGGTCGTTGTATTGTCCGATAGAAGCTCAAAACACACAATTCCTTCGAAATTTCACCAGACAGAAAGCATAACATTTCTTTTTGATGAATATCGGCTTTCGAAGGCTTTGAGGCCGACTATATTTTTAACTCCATTATCTATTGCATTTAACATTATTGTAGACAACCCATTTCTCAACCCCAGTGATGATCATTTTCTTGACGTTTGAAAAGAAAATCCCCGAAAAAAAAAACAGTCCTCTCCAAATTACATATTAAGATTTATTGTTGGAATTAGACCTAACATAAATAATTTATATCTTCTAAAATTGTTTAACCACGATTGACAAATAAAATTCTCTGATTCAGGCTTCAGTATGGGTTTACTAAAAAAATCCCTCTTTGAACTGAAGCTATAAATAAATGAATGCTCTTGTGATTACTAAAGGCCACATTAAAGTATCAATGATTCCTCCTAGGTACTATTCTCGTTGTGATTTTTATTTATTCCCCATTGACAACAGAAAGGTAACCATATTTACAGATTTAGCGTTAGGTATAACATAGTTTTATTGTAGGTAAGTACATAAAAGTATATTTGTAAACGATTTTCATAGAACAAAGTTCTTTAAAAAGCCAAACATAGCGAACTCTTTTTAAATTGTAAATTGAATTGTTTAGAGTTTGGCGGGGCTGTGTGGATTTTATAATGTTATAAGTATACGATTATTTATTGTACTATGTATAAGTAAATATAGTATATTATATATGTTGTATATATATAAAGATTTGTTTACAGTTTTTTTGATTTTATATAGAGAGTAAAAAATACGAGAACATGGTGGTAATTTATAATATTTAGAAAAACATCAAACTGTGATTTGCTTTCAAATAAAGAACAAGAAATAACAAACAAAATTAAAATGAAATAAAAAATAAAAAATAAAATGTTAAAGACAAAACTCTTTAAGAGTTGCAACGTTTAAAGACACGGAAAACCCATAATTTCTTATTACTAAAGAAAATATTAAAAGAAAATTTAAAAGATAAACAGATACACACACATACACACATACGCATGCCATTGAGAATTAGAACATTGAATTATTTTATTGTATACGAGTATTTTATTATTTACAAAAAAACATGCAAAATATTTATTAATTTTTGTTTTTTTTTTTAATAAATTTTTATCATCAACTTACAATTGCCTTCGACTGAGGATTTCAATTTTCATTTTTCAATTTTTTTTTTTTTTTTAATGAGAAAAGTGTTAAAAGTGAATAAATTTAATAAATTTTTTGTTGTTAAATTTTAAACCAAACAATGTTAAATTAAATCAATCTAAGTGCAAACGACTAAAAAAATTGTAAATAAATAATTTATAACTTTAACTTTTTTCGGTTAACTAAAACTATTTGTTTCAATTAAATCATATTTTTTGTTTATGTTCTTTTTTTTTTTTTAATTTATCTTACCTTTCAATCAATTTACGCATTTCTTCAGTTGTACGTTGATCCTTCTGATTTGGGGATCTTTTGACAGCTGTTTGTTTTCATTATTGAATTTGGTATTTCATTTTGAATACAGAAATATCGATCAATAAAAATGGGATGGTAACCCATTTATTTTATATTTTTCATTTGTTTATGATTTTGATTTTGATTCGTTTGACCGATTTCAGTTCAATTTTATTTAGTAGTAGTAGAAGTAGTAGAAGAAGTAAAAAATATTTCATAAAAATATAAAAAAAAAGGGAGAAAAACATAAAAAATTATATGAAAAAGAATATTTAAATGCACTTAAATATTATTTCTAATTTAATTCTAAACTACAATCTATAAATTAAAATCTGTAAATATAACTTCCATACAAGAATATATTGTACAATCAGACAGAAAATATTTTACAATGATTAAATTAAATTGTTGTAAATTAAATTAAACTTATAATACTTAATAGTTTAATTGGTAGAATATCTCATAAATACAAAAAGTGACACACGTATCGAAAGAAATATTCAGCGAGATTGATGTTTAATGAACTTGGGACTGTTACTGGAATTTTGGGTAGCCGGAGCGACCATTTATATTACATATATCTCATTCCGTTATGAATGATAGACATACATCCTTAATTTATAAAATACGAAAATCATCAAATTTCTGTATATGAAATATTAATGTATAGTATTTGCAAGAAAATTGGAAATTGTTTTAGAAAACCTTATTACTTAAATGACGATTCTTCACAAAAGAAATGTGGTCGAGATATTTTCAGGAGAAAATTTATTGTTTACAGAAAGAAATAAACTAAATATTAGTCTTTTAAATTTTTCCCAGATATTCTGTAGCTGTGATTAAATGCCGCATTTTAAAAATAGGTCCAGTTGTGGCCACAATGATGAGGTAGGTAAGTAGCTCCTTCCACTTATCTAATCTTAGCTGATCTCCAAAACTTTATAAAAATAAAATCATATCAATCAGCAAGTGCTTCCAAGATCGCTATGATGCATTTCCCTGGAATGACCATATTAAGGAGAAGAAGAAGAAGAAGTGGAAGAAGAAGGTGAAGGTGAGACAAATGTGAAGTGATTTCATGGACCGAAAACAAAGGAGGGCACCAGATTTTCATAAGTGTGTCGCAGTTCAACTTATATGACATTAAAATTATATCGAATAAAAAGAAATTCTCAACATCCGCAACAATATTCTCGCCATATAATGCAGTGTGAATCGACACTAGACACTATCATATAATTCTACCCAGTCAAATGTTTTGGACTGCTTCTAGTCCCTTGTTGTGTATAAATTTGATATTCTTATTTATGTACGAGTATATAATAATTCTAATCTACTAAATCTAATAAAACATAACTTAAAATGATATTTAATTGTGTTGATATACATAAGTTTTGTTCAGGCGCATATCGCCCCTCGCAATTTTGCTGCCCATACCGTTCTTATGTCCAAATAGAAAGTGAGCTTTCGTCGCTAGTGTTGACTTGAAATCAATGTCTTTAATTGCGAATGGAACTTTATTTTATATTCTGTTTCTGCTGTCCGTTGTTAATGTCTCACTATAAGCTAAGTGGTTGCCGCTGGCATTGCTTTAAATTTAATGTCAAAAGGATCAGTTGTCTGTTCTTCAAGACACTTTAAACTTATCCTAATTCTGTTTATATATAAAACATAAAGTACACAACAAAATAAACTTGCTCACCGAAACTCAAAAGAATCGGACGTTTATATGAGTCCTTCTTTTGTTTCGGTAATTTAAATACTTCACCACCTAAGTACACTTAAAGAAATCACTTGATCACCAAAGCAAATGAACGTAAACCCTTCTCTCTCATTCCTATGATTTATCTATGTAATTATTACCCTTAGCAAGTCTTTAGTACATAATATATTTTCCAAAATTTTGTGTGTAAGAATTGGTACATATTATAACTTTGTCATAATGTTTGTAATGTAACATAGACCCCACAATTATTTTTCTATAATTCCATATTTAAAATACATCAAATCAAAATATAATGTATAGTTATGATTCTGTATGATCAGATATCTTAAATGGGATGTGAAAGGTAATATAACATAAGCTTCGGTGAACCAAAGTTATAGTTGATCTCATCATAAAATTAAAAATAAAACTTCAAGCGAACACTTAAATATTATTGTAATTTCTTTTAAAATTAATTAAAATTAAACTTCATGCATCTCTAAACTATTACACTATACGAGTTTATTGTATAAATTCTTCTATAAATAATTGTGCATAAATCATGAAATTGACATGAGCTCACATGGATACCCAAAATAATTTCATTTCAAATCAATTTAAAAAAAAAAACCCCAAATATTTTAGTCACACAAAACAAACAAAACACAAAATATATAGAAATACATGATAATGGTGCATTGGATAAACCCAAAATTGATGACGGAATGAATAAAAATTGTGCGTAATGAAATTATTTAACGATTGTGTAGAAATTTTGTGCAGTGTAGTCATGTGAATGAGAATGTTTTACGTGTATTTGTACAAGAAAATTATACTAAAAAAAAAAAAAAAAATCCCCTTTTTTTGTAATGTTACCACTTACGGTAGACTTACAACGAAGGAAAAAACCAAACCAAACCAAACCAAACCAAATCGAACAAAAAATGTACACATTTTTAACACAAAATAGATAAATAAAATAATATTAGGATATGTAATATTTTAGGATTTTTAAAAAAGTTAGCAAAACACAGTATGAATTGTTGAATTATTGATTTCAAACAAAAATTTCGAAACAGAATAAAAATTATATCGATTTACAAAAGAAAGATACATAATAAGTAGTTTCATTTCTTCAGATGAACAAGTAAAACGAAGAGTGAGGGTGAGGTGAGGAGCATGAGTACGATAAATAATGTGAATGCAATGATTCATTATGATTTCGATTATGATTTTGAGGAACTCATGAGTAAATTGAATCTTCGAATTGCAAATATCGAATATCAATCAAATGTTAGACGTTGATGTTTTGATGATTTAGTGCTTTTTATGGAAAATAAAAGACACAATGAAGTCAATCAAAACTGATTGTTCTGATTGTTTATTTGTTGTTGTTATTTTGACAGCACTCACCCTCAGCGGAGTCTTCTGTTTCAATTCGGAATTAATGAGTTCGATTTCGTTTTCGAATATGTACAAAAAAACAAATTTAAAGAAATTTTGAATTTGTGTTAAAAATTGATGAATTTTGAATTTTAAATTTTAGCATCAAGAATTCTTATTATTCTTAAATAGAAATTATCGATAATTTGTTAGGAGATCTCAAGATCGAATCTGCCATATAAGAATTAGATTACTTACCGCCATAGTTGCCACGTGGTCCATGATCGCGATCGCATTCAGCCTCTGAGATCTCATTACTCTCCTTGGAATCATTGAATGAGGAGTTACTCATATCATGATTGCGTGGTGGTGGTGGTGGGGGTTCAGGTGAACCATTGCCTGGATTGCGAGCAGAACCTAAATGAAAACAATATTTATTCATTCATTGAATTCATATGATTTTATAATATTTTATGATTTTTATAATACTACTTACCAACACTGCGACGTCCCATAGAGCCACGAGAGCCATAATGGTCGTAGGGTTGGCTAGGGACCGCCATACTGAGAACCATACTGATCTTCTTCAGGAGCGCAGTTAGCGGGATCATCATACTCGGGTCCTGGGCCAGAGTACAAACTGCCACCCTGCGAGTTAACACGTGTATAACGACGCTGTTTGAAAGATATTGATTCAATAGAATTTAGAGAGTTTTGTCTACACAACATAACTTTGTATATTCATACATATTGATCTTCTTCAGCACAGTTGGCAGGATCATCATATTCCGGTGCTGGTGTATAGATCGAGGACTGACCACCCTGGCTATTCTTGCGTTGGTAGCGATTGGCTCGTGGCATGGATTGTGAACCGGAGCGTGAGTGCACATGACCGGGGTGTCCAGGTGGAAGCATAGTGCCAGCATGACCAGGTCCTGGAGCATGACCATTTTGATGTGGGAAGGTCTGGAAGTTCATGGCCTTGGTGGGATCCATTTCCTCGCGGAAGCCAAGCAGATGGAAAGTAGCGTAGGGGCAGATCTCATCTTCCGCCTGATTGATGTAGAGATTATGGGTTAAAGGACAAGAATAAAAAAAGTTATTTATTAGTAATGTGCCATAGAAAGATTTGGGAATAATTGGGAAATATCGTAGGGATTATTTTTTGCGTGTATTTTAGTATATTCAGTAATCAAGTTTAGTTTTGAATCTTGAGAAGTACTTACGGTTAGTTGTTAGCGCATTAGTGGACCAAAAGTTAGACTACTTTTTTTTAACAAAACAAGGATGATTTAGTTTATAGAAAGAAAAACTATTCTTCTAGAAATCGATACAAGAGATGAAGTATACAATACTAATTGTGATACTCATATCTCTGCGATTTCTATTGTAGAACATGTCCAAATTGTGTACAAAAATTTTTGATGATGGGTAATTAAATCATAAATAAACTCAAATGATAAAACAAACTAAAATAAACGCGTTATCCCCTACCTGGGTGTCTGTAATGGCACTCAACATTACCATGACTATGACCGTAAACACTATATTATGCCATGTAATGGCACTGGTGGCGGCTTCAATTCTTCGTATAAGTTCGGGCGCCTTGGGTCCCATGTTGAGTGATTCGAACGATTGCCACCACGGCCTAATATTTTTCAGTTCAGTTCAGTTCAGATCAGTTCAGATTTAAGTATTGTATATTTGTAGAGAATTTTGACCATTGTTTTTTTTTTTAATGTAACACCAAATAAATCATAAATAAGTAGAAAGCATCAAAAATGACAGTGTTGCACAACGTAGAAATTTGTGTTGTTGAGGATGAGGAAATGTAGAAAAATAAAAATAATAATAGTTTAAATAAAGAAAAAGAATCAAATTGAAAATGTTTAAGAATTCAGAATTCAATGTGTAGCGACGATTGAAGAAGAGAGATTGATGTACTTTAAAATTATGTATTAGCATTTCCAAGAATCGAAACATTTTATAATATTCGATTTCGTTGGTTATAGGAAATATCTTGAGCCTTCACATCGACATGACTTTAAACTCGTTTAAATCGAATGCAATGCGGCTATCATTTTCAAGACCAAAATATGTGCTATATTTTCAAGTAATCGGGGTACTGAAGTACCGACAAGGTTTGTATGTGTACAATTATAAGAAGTGTTTGATGACGGGAGTCTTAACAGGACACGGTGGCATTCGACTAATGGATCTCTAAGAAGATGCAGAAGAATGCTATGCATCCAACATTTTATTTTAGTGCCCTACTCTTTTTGAAAGACGAACCGGTTTGTCGAATTTAGCACTGGGGATGTTGCCTCCTTTTGTTGAACAGCCGTCACCCTTCCCGTATATGGCCAGCGTATTCTATACTATACTAAGACTATACTGTAATAAATATCCAGAAAAGACTAGAGAAGTAAGATCAGAAAGGACCATATAATAATGCATGGTTAATTTAATGTACTTTAGAAACATCAGATCAAAGTTACACTAATATTATTTAGTTTGTGAAAACAATCATACATCTCGAACTATGTTCAGAGTATTCGTTCAAAGTATCCCTATTAATAGAATAGTTCCAACAATTAACACTATAGTCATTCATATTGAGACTCAAAATACTTCATTTAGTCCATTATTCATTTCGAATAAAAACATTCAACTCTTCGTTCTTCGTGACATCATTGTTCTGAAAACTTTGAAAATAACAACTTAAACTAGTTAGATAGGTAGGTAGGTATCTAAATTTTACAACAACATTTAGTAATATTTATGAGGATCATGCGAGGATTTCGAGAAGCAAATATACAATAGTTTAGTAATTTACTAAAAAAAAAACCAGCTTTAAATCTTTGAGAGATTTGAAAAGGTTACTGTGAAAAGCTTAGCTGCGTGTTTCTGTGATGTGTGAGATACTACTGAGAGACTCCTTCAAGTCCTTCAAACTTAAACTTGCTTTCTCGTGTAATAGGTATACATATTTTATTATTGAATGTATTTCTTTTTAAGCAAATTCGCAACAAAACTCGAACATGGCAAAGAATACAAAAAGAAAGATGGCATCGCTTGAATGTCCATATTATTAAATGTTGTATTGGTAAATTTAGATGCTTACTTATAACTGTACCTCGCTTAATCCTGTCACAGGTATTATAGTTGGAGCCTGGTACGGGTGGCAGCTTCCGGTTTGGTGGCGCAATGTATCCCAATTCGTCACGCAAGTCAGGACGGCGTTTATCCAACGTAGCACCGGGTCCCATTGTCTGATTGTAAACTACATCGTCTAGAATTAATATATGATATCGCAAACTCAATAGTTGAAACACTGAAGATGCTTTTCCACAATTCAAGTCAAGAACGCACGACGTTCTATTGGTTCTTACTTTATTTCTGTTTCTCATAAGCGCGCGTCATTCTTATTTCCCCGATTCAACTCAACATACACGAATTCTTAAATCGATGCAAATATATACGTTTTTTTTTTGTTTTTGTTTTTGTTTTTTATCAAATACAAATATTAAATACAATTTACTTTGTGCAAATTCTCAAAAGCGTCACTCACAAATTCTGGCTTTGTGAATTATAAGTTAAAAAAAAAAAAAATATATAAAATAAATTGCGACGAGTGCGACATTTCAAGACGCTAAAGTGTGCTGGACTCACAAAATACTCTCAAAAATTACATTAAAGGATGAATACAATTAAACATATTTTGTAAGTACATACTTGTATATAAATACCAATTGAAGTGTTGGACAACAGTTGAAATATTTAAAGAAATGATTTAATGATTGACAATGAGCGGATGAGTTCGATTTGGATACTTTGATTGATCGGTTTGCGATTGATTTTTATATCATTTCATATTTTGATTATCGAAAAAAGCATCTTAGTTTTCTGTTTCTATTTAAGAAAAACAAACCAAAAATATAGACAGTGTTGGAAAAGGACTAAACGTGAGTAAAGTTTGAAAGTGATGAAAGTGATCGGAAAATTAAATTAAACGAAAATTGCAGCTCAGTATACAGTAGTAGTTTAGCTTTTTGTGGGCTTAATGAAATTGAAATCATAATTGGGTATTTACAATATTTATTGTGTAGACTTTAAGTTGTAGGATGGATATTTTGATAGACAAGTAAGTTATACATAGTAAATAGTAAGTATCATAAGTATTGTAATATACATTAGAGGGATTATTTATGACACACTAAGGTTTGATATAATTGGTATACATTGTACAACATTAATACAATAAGTATATGCCATAAGAATTTAAATTAAACACATAAACTAGAGATAGAGATAACCCAGGATTGGAATGTTATATTTTGGGTTTTATTGAATGGATCCCAAGGCAAATCAAAGTAAAGAAATTTCTCGAACTAATACTACAGGTTGAACTCTGAAGTGTTGGGGTTTTGTATGGTGACTATTAAACTTTTCCAATAATCAAGAAAACCGGTGTCTGTCATTTCATAATCATATTTTAGTTCAACATCTGAAAACTTGACAAACTTGAAACTTCATTGAAACGAAGAAACAGACTTCCATATTGGTTTTGCCTAAATAGCTCCTATATAATAATAACATTGTTAAATTTTGATTACCGTCACATTTCATTTTCATATTTATTTTGGAATTACTCCCCTTTCGCTAAAGAAATTTCACTTCAAAAATGATTTACCGATTGTGTTTACTTTACGAAAGAACGTACGAACAAGTAGCCGAATGACCGAAAAAATAAAATAACACTACACTACAATATTCTATATTATTGCTTGACCAACTACTTTAGAAGTTTCACTTCCATATTGTACAATATATGTCTAAATAGCTCCAATATAATAATAACATTGTCAAATTTTGATTACCGTCACATTTCATTTTCATATTTTTTTTGATTTACTCTCTTTTGCTAAAGAAGTTTCACTATATTGATTAATACCCTATAATACCTTCATATTCATTCTAACCATATATTTTTACACACAACATTCTACCGATTTGGATGTTTTACTGTACTTTAATGTTCTTAACAACAACTGTGTCTAAAGTTAATTTAAATTTCTTATGGCATTAAAGGTATAAACTGTAAGATATTGTAGATATTTTCACTACCGCAAATCAATAAATATATGTATAAAAGTAATTTCCAATTATTTAATGAAATGAATTGAAGATGAATTGAGGGGAAATATTGATATATAGAACACAATATAAAGTACATAATTGGGGTATAATCACATTAATGATTACCCAAAATTAAGATAAGCTTCTTGTAATTATATAAATATGGTTAATGTGACGTGTTTACTTGTTGAATGTACATATGAGAATTTTTTGTATGTTTTTGAGAGTTCATTGTTATAGAGTCAAATAGTATGTAGTATATAATATACATATACATATTGCTATAATCAATTGCATGCTAATTTATGTATAATGTGACTAGTTACTACAAATATAGACAAGACAATTGGAAAATATTACCGATTTTGGAGTGACGTTGATGGTGTTTAAATCTTTTTAATAAAGCAGAAAAAATAAAAATATCAATCGAGCGAATTTTCATCTTGTTTCTTTTTTAAACAGAAATAAAATAAACACCAACATAAATCTGTTTTTTCATTCATTAAAAATTGATTCAATTTTAGATATTGAATATAAAAAAACCAAAAAAAAAAAAATTAATTGAGAATATTGCGAGGCCTGTAATTTCCAATTTAATAGGCTCTCTAGACCTACAATAAACATCCTTTTGTCCACCGCGTAGATCATCGGCACGGCGACGAGTGAGCGCCACACAAACAACGCAGATGCCAACGGCAACTACGACGACGGTTGCAATTAGTGGCACCATGAAGTTCAAATCAAGCCATTCGGGCATCCAGGCAGGCAGGGGAATGCGAGCGTTTAGGTTACCACCGCCATGGCCATCGTCCAGAGGTGCAATTGTGCCTGATGATGTTGATTCGGTCGATGGTTTTTCGAAGATTCATAGGGTTGTGTTTTCGAAATTAAAATCGACACACAAACAGACACAAACAACCAACATGCATGAAACGATTTTGACAGAAACGCGCACATGCGTATAATACAATTTCGAATTTTCGCATATAAGTAGGAATGTTCGAATCCGTAATAAACAATAAATAATAAAACGACAGATCATAGCATAGATATACAATTCAGATATTCAATGGAAAATCATAAAATAATAGAAGTTTTTATGTTTCGAAGATCAGAATAATCGAATATATAAGTAAGCAAAACAATGTATGTTTGTGTTTTATAGAGATAGAGAGAGAGTGTGTATAAGTTACAGATACAGTCAGAGAGAGAGAGAGGGAGAGAGAGTCCAAAAAAAGAACCGAAAAAAGAGAAGAAAAAAAAAATTGGTTAATAATATTACAGTTGTAGATACCTTTGTGATGATTGCCTTTGCTACGCAGAATACAAATAACAATTATCGCTATGATTATAACGAGCAGAGCTGCGACCACGGGCACAACTAAATTTAAGTTCGAAAGTATGATCCGAATTGTATCCTCAGCGGTTAATTCGGGTAAATCACGCGAGGGTGCGATTGTGCCTGGAACAACCAAAGATTTTCGATATTGAAATACATACACACGCACACACACACACACACAGACAGAAATAGAGAAAGAGAGAGAGAGAGAGAGAGAGAGAAATAAAGAGATAGTAGTATATGAATCGATCCCTTCGAAATTCGAACATTACTTTTGTACCTTTGTTATTACAATATTTCAATTCAATTTCAATGATCGAACAACCGAAATCTTACATATACAAATACAAAATAACAAAAACAAAATAAATTTCGAAATTAAAATTATATTAAAATAAAGTAGATTATATTGTTGCTGTTGTTTTTTTTGTTTTTTTCTTTTTCGAAAAAGTAAGTTTGAAAAATATTCGAAAACTAATTAAGTAGTAGATGATGAAGGAAATTTTGAACAAAATATTATTAAAGAGAAATTGTTTAGATTAGTTTTTAAAATTTCAAATTAAAAATTGAAGGTTGACACACTTTTGTTAATTTGGAAATTCTCTCCAGGTTCCACAGTCTTAGCAGAACTGGCTGCAGATGTGATGTGTAGATCTTTTAGATAATCGTTTTTGAAATTGGAACGAATAATAGATGTGGTGATATTATATGGATATTTTTTTACAGAGGAATTTCGAATGTTTTAGCTAGTGTCTCAATTCGAATTTGCTTCTGCTTATTAAATTTGCAGCTCCTTGTTGAATTTTTCAATTTCAAAAATGCTCCTTGACTCAAAACTGATTAACTAACTTTGATCTAAACGAATAATAATATTTAAAAACAAATGTGTGAATTCATGATCATGGAATTGAGATAAAAAATTTATTAATGTTTAGGTTATGTTGGTCTTATGATGAATGCTTAATTAGAAATGAAAACTTTATAAAACTTGGAACTGCTTTCTATTTTTTATTATGAAAACATGTGACATATTTATAAAAAACGTTTCCTAAAAATTTCATTGAATGATAAATGATCTATAATGGTTAAACTGAAAGTTGAGAAATATTACCATCGAATGATGAGGATGTTTATTTAGCGAAAGATTTGGAGATATGTTAATGTTGCTTGATGTAAGGCTCACAATTTTTCGCACTTCGAATATGATCTTTGGTTTGAGAGTTGTCACATCTGCACACAGTTAATTTATAAATTATTTGAACAATATTTCAATGATTTCTATGGGACAATGGAAAAATGTTTCCAAATTAACTTTAATTTTTATATTGTAACTTTAAGTTTATTTTCAGTGTTTTAACTATTATTGTATTAAAAAAGATATGATATTGTAGTATGAATAAAAACTTTATATACGTCGAAATGCAATTTGTTTTTTTTTGTAAGTTTAAATTTGTTAAAACAGTTTAAAGATTTAACTCTTAATTCTATTGTTGTATCAAAAAAACTAAGATGATTAATTAATAAAATTCAGTTTCATCTTTCAAATGCAAACTAAATGCAAAAATACTTTAAATTACAGTATTGTAAGTAAGTAATTAAAAGATTGAATGAACTCACATTAACTTGAACAACATTCCTTACTTAAAAAATATGATTAAAAAATTTGTATTATTATTTTGTTATTTTGATGGTTTTACAATATTTGATTCTGATTGTTGTTGTCTTCTTTTCAAAACTCAAACTATAATTTTCGAACTTAGAACTCACAACAATATAAGAGAAACTAAACTATGATGATGTAAGGTAATTAGTAAATATGAAAAACAATATAGTATAAATCGAAATAAATGATGAATGAATGATTAACGAAATAAATAAACATATTTTGGTGGAATCGGCTTTCTTCATATTTTTTCTGTCTGACTGTGTATATGGATCTCAATACATTGATGTAAATAGTGAGAGCGAAGGATCTTTGGTATCTTTGGTTGTTGCTGGTACAATGTTTATGCTCTGATTGTTATAATCGTTTTAATGTTTTCTTATTCATTTTCATTTTCCATCTTTCGATGTCATTGAGAAATGCATTAGTTTAATTGAATATTTTGTATGATTCACATAATTTAATAACACGAAAATAATAAAAACTTAATCATTTTTAAAACAAAATAAAATATATATTGTGACTGATTAAAATGGGAAACTAAATATTTAATGCTTTCTTTGATGAATAAACTTTTATTTTTGGTTTTGTGATAAACCAAGTATGTAAGACGCACCACTCACAGTTGAATACAGTTTTCAACACAATGTTCCAGTATCCAGTGCAAAATTTAATGATCTTTTAATGATAGAATCGAAATTGTTTATTAATAATTAATAAAAACGGATCTCTAAGGAATTTAGGATATAACTTTAGTACATATGACACAGCATAACCTTTCCCTTTGTGGACACTACTACTACTACTACAATATTTTATTCCTAGTCCGGATGACACAACTACTTATCACAATTCAGAAGTAAGTAAAAGTCATAAGTAGTAGAACAAGTTTATACAATATTAAATAAACAAGAAACTGCTTGGAAGGGAAATATTTATTATAGAATATTATTTTTAGAAAATAGTCCTAAAGGGGATTAATAAATATGTATGTAGGCAATGTTAAGAGCAAGTCTTCTTGAAACTTGGGTGATTCCACTAGAATCGAGCAGGTTTATAGCAAGATCACTTATGAAAGCATTACGTTACAAAGGATTTCTTTTAAACTGAATTTTCCAATTTTACCTTTTCTTACTTGGATCTAATGATCCTGATGAATGCCACCTGACATCATTTATGTAAAATTATACAAGTAGATTCAACACTTCTTACAAAGTAAAATGGCAATATCTCTTCAATTAACTTGCCGATTTTAATGAAGTATTTTTTTTTTGGCTGAACTAAATTGGTTCAAAGACAATGACTTAAGCGTTTATGGAACATCGTCAATTCTTTTCTTTTCATTTTAATTAAAAGTAATTGCCACCATTTTTATTTGATTTTTATTTTGGAAAATTTTGAAATTTGTGGAATCTGGCTAAAGCAGCCCGAAATCGCTAAAAAGATTGGCTGAATCCAAAACGTAATTAGCAAATTTATCCGAAATGACTCAAGCTTCTTATTATCATGACTGCTTCCAATTCTAAACGTTCAGCTGCTAAAATTATTAAAATTACCAAGTTGGTTGGAGAGATAAAAAGAAGTGTGAAACCTATTCAATTGAGCGGCAATGTACACTGTGGTCCGGGCTATTTAATATTACGGATTAAGGTGGAACCTATGTAAATGTATTTGAATTAGTGAATATATACTGCACGAGTATGTATACAATACTAAGTACAATAAATTATATATGGGAATTAGTACTAATATTGTAAGTTTTTTTTATAAACTCTTCTTATGTCAACGAGCGTTCTTGGATTAATAATCTATCTGTTATTTATAAGTTAAAAGCATAAGCATTTCTATATCACATACTAAGAACTATGTATGTTTACAATATTGTAATATTTATTGTAATATTTTATTGTACAAATGAAACACACATATAATGACAATATCTATTGTAAGTAGGTATGCGATACGGTGGTGGGGGAAATCTTGTGTTGGGCATACATTTTTATATGTACGTTTGCTGGAACAAGTTCAGTCCATACAACAATCATTGGAACATCTTACATACTCAGTTCGAAAATATAAAAAACAAAGAAAATTAGATGCAAAATTAAAAAATTTTTATGTTCAAAACACAAAAATGAAATACATACTTAACGAAACAATTGAGAGAAAACTTAAATTTTTACTCTACAAAATGCTATAAAAGATCGGTGTGTGAGACATTATATGGTGATTGACTATATAGTACTTTTGGTTTCATTGTTGTTGTTGTTGTTGTTTCGTGGGGTGGAGGGGTAAATTTAATAACGTAAAAAACAAATTGCATTTACGCAATAAAATTATTACTATTATTAACACATTATTATCATTATTTTTATTTGATTTTTGATATTTTTATAGCATGGAATTTTTTTATGTGTGGTGCCGGGCCAAAGAGAACTTCTATGAGTAGTAAACCAACAATACAAATTTCGAAAATAATATTGTATTCACATATGGTAATTATGCAATAAATAAAAAATCATCAAAATTGAAGCAGCAATTAATAATTTATGTGCAAAATAATTAAATAAAAATAATTAAAAAAAAAAAGATAATAAAAAATAAAATCACAAAGAAGCAACTGAACAGATCTTTTGTAAGAATAAATTATATATCTATAATTTTTTTTTTATATTGTACAAAGCAGCGTGTGTGAATTCAAAATAATACATTGTTCTCAATTTGAAAAATATTTAATTTCTTTTTTTTTTTGTTATTTGTATACGCAGATAGTATCTGAGGAGTAAATGATTCTCATAGTTAAGAGGTCATGTCGTCCGGATACTATCAACTTCTTACGTAGTTTTTATGTACAAAAGCAATGCTTTTCTTTTTTTTGTTTTTTTGTTTTTCAGGTGACTTAGTAAGTCCAAAGCTCAATCATTGTGTGTAAGTTAGATTGACTGATCGATTCGGACTGACTAGGCCACCTTTAAATATAAATTTACATAGATGATATGTATGAAATGAATCTAATTGGAAAACTGAGCATAAATACCTCCGGTAACTGTAAGTGTGGCGAAATCATATTCAGCGACAGTGAAACCAGCAGAGTTGTGGGCTGTGATGCGTAAATTGTACCAGGTTGCGGGTTCTAGATCCAAGACAACATAATTGTTATCAGGCTTGACATTATTCGAGATTTGATTCCATTCAATTTGGTCACTGTATGCATTATGTATAAAGTTTAATTTTATGATTCTCTAATGTATTGCATATGAACAAACCGTTTTTTGCTCTCCACAACAAAGTGAGACATTGGACAACCACCATCTTTCCAGGCCTTGAAGTGTAGAGAGACGGAATTCGATGAGACTTCAATGAAACGCGGTTTTTCGGGAAGTTTTGGCTTTTGGCCCTTGGTGCGTGTGTTCAAAATATCAGATGCTTCTCCGGCGCCAATGCTGCAATTGAAAACAAGAAACAAGTTTGCTACTGAAGATAGTTGCAATATGCATGAATATTTTACTTATTAAACCCGGTTGCATAGACTTGATAACGAGAGCCACAGAGTAGATTTTCGATATTGTGTTTTTGTGAATCAACAGAGACTTCAGCAGTTTCCCATTCACCAAATTCTATAGAGATTTGAGAAATCAGTAAAAATTCCACTTATCTTTCATTGATTTAACTCACCAGGTTTATAGTGTAAAGTGTAACCATGCAGAGGAGCAGTATCACCTTCATGGGGCTTCAATTTCACGGTCAATGTATCTGTAGTAGTTCCTGAAAGGGTTACTTGCGGAGATTGAGGTGGCGCCAATACAATCAATTTATGTGTAATCGAATCTTTGGCAATCGAGTTCTCAGCATGGCAAGTGTAATCACCAGCATCCTGACGATTAACCGATTTGATCAATAGCGAACCATCAGGCAACAAACGCATACGTTCGTTAGCAGAAAAATCAACACCCTTAATCTTCCAGCTTATTTCTGGTTGTGGAGCACCAACGGCCAGACAAGGCATCTTGGCATCTTCCTTAAATGTGGCAGTGAATGTATCATCGAATGAGGCAATCTTGGCAGGTACTTGATCACTGGGCATAGCAACAATACTCTTTGATTGCTGACCCTCGCCAATGTTGGTCGAAGCTGTGACCCAGAATTCATAGGGTTTGTTTTTTTCGAGATCGGTGGCTTCATAGCTCATTTGATAGTGTGGTACTTTTTGGGTTTTGGTTTCAGTTTCAGCACCTTCAGCCTTAGAGTAGACTGTGTATTGTGTAATGATACCATTGGGTTGTGCTGGTGGACGCCAAGAGACAAGTATGGCTGCATTGCCCATAACAAGAGCTTTCACATCAGTGGGAGCTTCGGGTACTGCACAAACATGAACAAAGAATATTATTACATATCTATAGTATTGAATTTAGGGGGTATAAAAGTACAAACCATCAGGTTCAGTCTGACAATGAATAGGTGCACTGCGTACGCCATCACCACCAGCGGTTGTCGCAAGCACTTGCATTGTATAATTGGTGTATTTCTTAAGGCCATGGAGTACAGTATCAGAGGAGGCAGTCTTCTTGTAATGGCGTTTAGTTTCATCTGTTGCAAATGGAATATTTTATTTAATATTTTTTCTTATATTTGGACAAGATGCAATTGAATTACATACCATACCACTCTTCGCTGGGAGCATACACAACCTTGTAAGTCTTGATGACACCATTGGCAGTCTCAAGCGGTGGGCTAACCCAGCTGACGCGTATGGTTTGGGAAGTTAAAGTCGTGCACGATGTATCGCTAGGTGGTTGGCTTGGTGTGCCTTCGGCAGTGAATTGTTTCTCTTCGTCGCTCAATGGACCAGCGCCAATCTTATTGAAAGCTTGTATGACAACCGAGTACTGAGTGTAGACGCGTAGATTGTTCAATTCCAAATTGTGCTCCTTGCCCTCTTCAGTCAAAAAGTTAACGGTTTCAAAGACATATGATGAATTGGTGTTCGATAGTTTGTAGCCCACATAGTAGCCAAGAATTTCACCGTTCCATTCCGAACGTGGTGGTGGCTTCCATGTAACACGCATTGTGGTCTGATTTACAGGTTCAACTTTAATGTTCTGTGGTTTGCCAGAGGGCGCTTCTTCGGCAGTGATAATTGTGACAGCTTCTGATGATTGCGATGTACCAATGGCGTTCTCTGCGACAATGCGTATGTTATAAGTGGTGGCGGGGCTCAGTTTCTGTACTTGGGCTTCAGTTGTATGACCGGGTACCATGACACGATCGATCTCATCCCATGAAGCACGAGAACGTTTAAATTCAATGATATAACGATTCAATGGCGAGTTTCCATCGTAGGGTTGGGCCCAGCTCAGTTGCACAGAGCGTCCTGATTTGTCGAGTACCTTTAAGGCATAGGGCATCTCGGGTACTTCTTGTATGATCATGTTGATACTGGCATCATCGGAACCAAAGGCATTTGTTGCTACGCAAGTAAAGAGGGCAGAATCTGAACGTTCGGTGCGTTTAATCGAAAGCGAAGACATGACACCGGTGGATAGGATTTCCTCGCGAATAGTATAACGATTATCGTTCTTAGGGTCCAAACGCATATTGTTCATGTTCCATAAAATGCCAATTGGTTTTTCGCCTTTTGCTTCGCATTGAAGGACAGCAGGCTCACCGCGGCGAGCAGTTTGATTACGAAGTTTCTCAGTAAATTCTGGTGGAGCCTGTACGCTAATCATGATGACAGCTGACAAACCGGAGCCAATTCCATTAATTGCTTCGCACAGATAATAGCCCTCATTGGTCTTTTGGATGTTATCGATATGCAAAGTGCCTTCTTCAACGCGTATATTATCATTTTTCTTAAGATCTTTATACTCGCCGGGACTATCACCTACACGAATATACAAATTATATATTTATATATTCAACTAGTTGCTTAGGAATAGATCAAAACTTACCAACAGCTTTCTTCCAGGTTACTTGTGGTTTGGGGAAACCATCAGCTTTACACTCAACTTTAGCATCAGATCCTTGGGCAAAGGCTTTATCGGTGGGTTCAAGTATCCATCTTGGTGGTACTGTTTTTTGTTTTGTTGGTTATTTTTTTTAAGAGAAATGAATATGTTAATACATTTTTGGTAATACTTTCTTTGTTTTTATAATAAAGATTAGCATGCGGATTAGGTATTGAATAGTACAACGGACGACGGAAGGACGTAAATGAAGGCAGCTTAAAATGAGTTGATCACATTAAATGTTTTTGTAAAATATTTTAATGGATTTGCTAATTTATTTAAGGATTTATTTAATTTAAGCCACCTTCTTCTCAACTTGAAGAAAAATAAATGCAAAATTTGTGTATTTTTTTTTTTTTAATTTAAACTATTAAATCTATAGAGAATTTATGCATCAAAATTGAGATCTACGTATATGACTAGAATTGACACAACTTTGCTTAGATATTTCTTCAAGTGATTCACTTAATTACTAAAAATCAAAAGAGCAAACTACAACAGAAAATTAGCACATTTAATGGAACAAAAGTGTAAAAGGAGAAATTAATTTGGTGATTAATGAACTAAATATGGTAAGAAATCAAAAGATAAAAAACACATTTCTTTTTTTAGATATGTGAAGCATGCAATGAACGAAGTGCCAAATCTTATTGTTATTATTTATGTTTGTTAATACAAAAAAAAATGATAACAATCCTTGGCTCAAAGTATCTTTACTTCGTTTTCTTATCATTATTATTAAAATGAAAAAAAAAGTGAAAAAAAATTATAATAAATTTTAATCGAAATGAAAATTAATTAAAGATGTTTAAGGATAGAAAGGAATTCTGGGTATTTTGGGATTTGGGATATGGTGGTGGTTATTGGTTAGGATTGTGTGGTCATTGTACTAGTAAGTAGTGAGGCCGAAATGTCCTCTTTATTGTAGACTTTGGACACACATTTAGTCTGAGCTAATGGTTTTTGTGTTAGTAAGTAAGACAGACGACAGATAGAGTAGCGTGGTTAAAGCGATTCATAGATACATACGAGTACATAGATAAACAGATTAGAATAGGTAGAATAGAAAGCAAAATGATTTGTTGCTGTTTTGTATTTGCATCGCGCGCACGTTCAATGAAGTACAAATTTAATCAATTCAGAAAAATAATAATAATAGTTTATTAAAACAAAAATTAATTTCAAGCGGCAAAAAGCAAATTTTTCTGTATCATCGATCGACTTTTAGTCGATTAGTTCCAGTGTGCACTGTCTCGTGTAGTGTGGTGTATATATCATACAAGTTTATTCAATTCAGATACTATGCACGAGTATTGAACTTATGTTTGTTTATGTATAAGTTGTATGTGTAAGTAAGTATCTAAATGTAGTATTTAGTATTTGTATGTGTGCCTGTGCAGTGGGTGTAAGAATATTTGTGGTGCTGCAAGTGATAATGAATTGCGCAACTGAGCTGTTTTGCCATATTTCAATAAATACAATAGTTAGATTTCACTTATGATGATCGGGGTTAGGTCATAACTAACATTATGGATTGATTGTATTGTATAATTCACTCAAATTTATATTGATATGTACAATGGTATTTTCGAAAACATTCTTAAATAGCATCCAATGTCTTTGCGGGGAGTTTTCTTTTAACATTCAAATAGACCTTATTGTTATTATAAAAAAGAGACGACGAAATAGAAATTGAAAATTGTGTTTATTTTTTTTTTTTATCAGTCGAACAGAAACTTCTTCAGTATTTCTTCTTTATTTTTCGAAGTAAAATTCGAATTCAGTTTTTGTTTTCGAATTCATTTGCAAGAGAGAAATTGAATAAATTTTTTGTTTTTTTTGTTTCTATTTTGCGAGATAAAAATTTGAAAAATTATCGAGAAGAAGAAATTTGTAAAATTATCGAGATTTGTAATTTTATTTACCATTAACCACTAATGTGGTCAATTTTTTTGCCATGCCCACTTGGTTCGATGCCCGACAAGTGTAGACACCAGCATGATGCGACTGCACTTGATTTATTATTAACAAACTGGTATGTTCACCCACGGTGGCCAACGTTGTTTGACCAATGTCCATTGGTATTGTTCCAGCTAAGGCCTCATCATTGAGTAGCCATTCGAAATGGATTGGCGTAACACCTCTGAGAGCAATGCATGTTAATTGCACATAATCATCGACATTGCAGTTAGCCGCAGAGATCGAGAGATCAGCGAGTTGAGGTGGTTCTTATAGGGACGACAAGGGATTAAGCCAATTAAGTTGTAAGTGATAACAGAAAACTTTTCTAGTCGATTTTTCCTCGATTTTTGATAGACAAATTCATATGAGTAGCACAGATGAGAATAATAATAACAACAACAACAACAACATCATATGGAAAGCAAATGATAAAGACATAATAAGTATATTTAGTGAAAAATGGGTAGCAGGCAGCGTGTTATTTTACATAGAATTGAGAGTGGGTTTCTGATTTCGGTCACCTTCACCAAAGGCAATACAAGTAGAACATGTGAAATTCTGTGCTTACGATGAATTTTGATTTTTACAGAGTATTGAAGACATTGTCTTACAAAAGTATAAGTGTACTAAGAGCACTAACACCAACAAGCAGCATACGATTAGTCGTTAACTAATTAAAAAGCTCTTCTAATTTTCTAATAGATATTTTTTTTTTGTCAACAAACCCTTAACACTGAGATTAGTCGAGACACTCGTGAAGCCCGCATGATTTGCGCCCATACATGTATATTTCCCTGCGTGCACACCCTGTACACTCTCAATGTTCAGTGAGCTGCTCCGCTTGCTGTGCATGAGCACCATGACGCCATCCAACATGGACACTGGTTCATCATTGAAGTACCAGGTGATGTTGAAGGGCGTATCGCCATGCACAACAGCGCAGGACAACTGAAAGTAATCGCCAACAAAGAGTGGTGAGTCTCCGTTTGTGGGCAGCGGAGCCAATTTGGGTGGCACTAATCATGAAAGTAAGCCGAAGATGGAAAGCAACATAAAAATTTGTTAAACAAATAAATGAAAGAATCATAAACTAAAACAGATCTACAGTACACATGTATCTATGCAGGATTTATTTCATTAACCATTCACAACCAGTGCCGCCGTATAATTACTGACACCTGCCGCATTCTTGCCAAAGCAAGAGTAGTTGCCCGCGTGAGTGCCTTGCACGGATTCAATTGTCAGCACTGAACTTCGTTTGCCCATCTTTGAGATGATTATTCCAAGTGTGTCAGCATAGTTTTCGGTAAGCTGCTGCTGATTAAAGTACCAATAGATAAGCAAGGGATGATCGCCATGTATGATGGAGCACTGGAGTGTAAAATAATCGCCAGGAAAGAAAGCCTCAGCACCAGCGGCAAATGGAGCAATTTTAGGTAGAACTGATACACATAATAAATTAATGGAATTGTGATCGTTATAGTACAATAAATTCCAAATTTTATCCGCTTGGATCACAAAAACACATTTTAATGAACTGAATTAAGATTTAATATAACCCTGCGTTTGACATCCTTGCAATTACGACTGATATCAGCTGCTTCAATGATTTTTCCCAATGTCCAAATGCCAACCAAACCAAAAGGATAACAAAATTCCATTGTGTACCCAATTCTGTTGTCTCCTTGGAAAGAAAACATGCAATTTTTGTGTGCAAACAGCTCATTCAACTTGGTGAGTGTACTTCAATTACAAACATGCAGTGCTTTTCCTCTGATTTCCGAAAAAATTCAATACTACATTTAGAGTTTTAGTAAAGCTCTGCTATACATGGCCAACTTTGTTAGTGAGTTAAACTACTTGGAAAAGGGTTAGCGCGACAATCAAAATCTGACTTAAAAACTAGAATCTTTCGTTTCGTTGCCAAAAGATAACAAAAAAAGCTAACCATAAACATTCAGTTCCGTTGAATAGGTCTGTAGGCCTGCGCGATTGGTGGCTAGGCAAGTGAAGTTGCCCGCATGATGATGATCAACTGACTCAATGGTCAACACACTGCCGCGGCGCCCGACACGCTCTGTGGCAATACCCAAATCTTCGCTACCAACCGACTGACCATTGAGCATCCAGTCTATTGCCAACGGCAAATCACCCATGGGCACTGAACAGTGCAGCGTAAGATATTGACCCGTTTGAGCGGGACCCTCTTCGAAGGCAAAGGGGATAATGCGCGGGAGTACTAATTGTATGTACATAAATTTGTGAATGTGCAAAATTATCATTTATGTTTGGGTAGAAATTTTTGTTTATGGTAAGAGAAAAATAAATAATTAATAAAGAAATAAAAATCAAAGCTTTATAAGGTACTTAGAATGCATATTTCAGTGGAAAATTATCTGACCTATGACCCTTAGCTGAGTGCCATAGCTGGCCTTGCCTGCAGCATTCTCACCATGGCAACTATAGTTGCCTGCATGCCGGGCACTTACGCTTTCAATAGTCAGCACGCTACTACGTCGACCTAATTTGGCTATCAAAATATCCTGATCATCTTGATTGACTAAAGGCTGATTATTAAAAGTCCAAAGTATGTTCAATGGCAAATCCCCCTCTGTTATGGTGCATTGATACGTGATATATTGGCCCAGGTGTGTAGGCTGTGAGCCAGCGGCAAAGGGAGAGATTTGGGGTGGCACTTTATTCAGGAGAGAGAGGAGGTTGAATTTATTTAAAAAAAATCTAAATAAGACGAAACAAAATCAGAAAACTATTAATTTGTAAAAACAATAATTGTATTTATCAATTCTGTCCACCATTAACAATCAACGATGCCGTGTACTCCACGGTTTTGGCGATATTGCTGGCACGGCATGTATAATTTCCAGCATTATTGCCATTTACTGAATCGATCATGAGCACATTCACTTTCTTGCCCATCTTAGAGGTTGTCACTCCATGATACTCATTAATAGCATATTCATTAAAGAGCCAAGTGATATCCACTGGTAAATCACCCTTTGAAATGGTGCATTGCACGGTTACAGAATCCCCAAAGTTAGCGGGCTCATCGCCAAATTCAAAGGGCGTTATATGTGGTGGTACTTTATTAGGTAAAAAATTATTTACAAAAAAGAAAAACAATTCATTTACATATTTACTTTTATTATTTATCTATATAAACATATATAAAAATGAAACCAAAAAATAGTAAGACCTAACAAAACTCAAGAACTGCTGGACCAATTTTAATAATTTTGTTTTGTGTTGTACTCATGGAGTTACCAGTTAGGTTTGTTGCTACATTTGGATCCGATAGGTGGCGCTGTTGTTTAGATACATATAGTGTTATGTCATTTTTTTTAAATTTTTTCATTTGGCGCAAAGTATACTGAACTTTTAAAGAACAAATGAATCTTAATTCAACAAATTGCATAGTTAATTTTTTCATTTTTTAAAGTTAAATATACTATTTTTAACTATTAAGTTTTCAAAAAAAAAAAAAAAAACACTGCAAGACCAAACACAATATTTATATATTTTTATTTATCCTCTCATTTCTTAATAACATATCACGAATCTGGGACCGGGTAACGCTAGTACAATATAAAACAATTTGAATCCTTAAAGAAATTATACAAAAAATTTACATCTCACATAAACTTAATTCCTGTACTTTTATATCTGATGAGACTGAGATCAAAACTTTCAATGATTTCTTCAAGGTTAACACTTAAATTAAAGCTAAGGATAGACAACTAAAAAGGCATTTTCACGCGCAAGACCACACAAGCTCTAACTATCCAAAATTTTGTATTTGTTCTTTTGTAAGCAAGCATGCATATCTTTACATAACATAGGCTGTGGATTGAATGTGTTCTAACATAGTATGTACTAGGGCATTTGACTTGAAGGATATGCAAGGTTAAACAAAACACAAAATAAATAAACAATAGGTAAAATTTTGATATTAATTTTGATTCCATTGCTGTTCTACCATTGACAATTAATTGTGCGGTGTAGACACTCGAAGCCCAGAGATTGCGAGCTTTGCAGGTATAATTTCCAACATGACGCGCATTCACAGCATCAATCATTAAAACGCTTAAGCGTTTACCCATTTTTGTGGCCGAAATGCCGGAATAGGAATTGAGGGGATAATCATTGAACAACCACTCAATATCAAGTGGCAGATCACCGGAGGACACCAGACAATTAACAGAGACTGAATCCTCGAAATTAGCGGGCGATTCCCCAAAATCGAAATGAGCAATTTTGGGAGCAACTGGAAACAATTGAAATACGATGCATTTATGTATGTTCTTTGTCAGAATACTCGTACTACATAGGTATGTCTATGGGTCTGTGTGTGATTGTGTACCTGTATATGCCATTCGTTTCAAATAATAAACAATTAAACAAAAATGTAATTTACAACACTAGATAGATATTATGTATATCACAAGGATGTGACTGAATTGAATAATAAGTAGTACCATTAACAATAAGTTCTGTTGTGTAATTGACAGAGGCGGCGTGATTTTTTGCTTTACAGGTGTACTTTCCGGCATGTCGGGCATGTACATTGTCAATTGTCAACATACTAGTACGTTTCCCGCCTTTCACAACTGTTATACCCGAATAGGAACTAATACCGTAATCATTAAATAACCACTCAATATCGATGGGAAAGTCGCCGGAAGATATTAAACAGGTCACAGACACTGAATCTTCAACGTTTGCTGGAGCTTCGCCAAAGTCAAATGGCGTAATTTTCGGTGGTACTTTAAAATTAGATATAAAATATAATCTTATTTAAAAAAAACAAAATATTGCATTATACAGAAAATATATACAATTCTTAACAGTCAAGTATAATGTCAGTTCTCATTGGGTTCAGTAATGGAAACCCCTAAACTTATCACAAAAGCTGGCCATGGAGTAAGCCTCAATGTCGTTGGCTCTAGCCTTCAATAGCATATTTTTATCGTCCGTGATAAGGATAGCTTTCGAGAAATTACATTTCAGTTGCAGGACACTATTTATAATACTATCGTCATTGCATTCAACATTTATTTTATGATCCTTTTCCTCTAGCGCTGACTGTGCTTGTATATTTTCTGCTTCCATTTCGTCGAGAAGGAAATTCATGGCTTGTCTTGCTTTAAAACTTATATCTTTATCCACCTGCTGTTTCTGCCAATCGAGTTCCCTTATGACCGCATACGGCAAATACATCACACGTTGCGTTATAGTCCTTAATTGACAACTTTTCATCTCACATAACAATTTTAAATGATTTAGCACTATGTTCGTATCAAATGCTATATAACACGAATTTTGTTGCCGAACACTCGATTGCAATCTTATAACATTTGACAAGCACTTCTCAGTAGTATCCCGTGTATTTGCTACCGTATTTACATGGTCAGACGAACAAGTTTCTCGCGGAACCGAAGTCGAAACACTTGTGGCATTTTGTTCTTCAAGTATCGGTTCCCAATCCATAGCTTCCTCCTCGTTTCTAGTGTGACTTAATACACTCACTAATATAAGAAATTGAATCTTTGTACTTTACGGGAACCCCGATAACATGCTCATGAATGGAACTCACCATTGCCAATTTCTTTCAACAATCTGCTATTGCCATCCGTATTCTGAATCATTTTTAGATTTCTTTCGAGCGTCTTTAATCGCATTTGAGCGCTTTGCTTTTTATTGTGTCGATTTTCGATATTTTCTTGTTGCTCTTTGCCGGACTTCGGTTTCCCCATATTTTCACTATTTTTATTTATTTATTATATCATTCCACAAAACACGAAAGACAAACTAAAAGAATTAGCAACAAATATAATAGTACACATTTAATATTTATACGAAACAGCAAACCAATCCAATCCAATGTCCGCGAAAAGTAGCGTGTACCATTGAAATATAGCGAGTACCCCATATTATCAGCTGATATTTTCACATCTGAACTACCCTATTTCTTGCATACAAATACCATTATTGCCAAACGCAATTAAATATGTACATACTGTACAATAGTTTTCAGTATCGACTGTTTTTTATAGAAAAAATGTAGCTGGCAACATTGGAACTGACTAACAGCTGTTCGACGATAATTTTTGTTTCCCTACAATCAAAGACTCAATTTGCTTAAAATTTGTTGCAAATGAAAAAGAGATGTATTTCACAATATGTAATTTTAATTATAATATGTAATCTATAAATAAATTTGTAACGATATTTTTCGATCGAATTGGTAAATATTTTTGGAAGGGCAAGAAATTAAACAAATAATATTAAAAGTTTTAATCAAAAGGTGCTAGAAAATTTGCAAAATTATAAAATTTATACTAATTGTACGAATATATGTATGCGTCTATTTAGAAGTACCATTGACAACAAGCTCCGTTGTATAATTAACAGATGCTGCATGATTCTTAGCCCTGCAAGTGTAGGTTCCGGCATGACGTGCGTGTACGTTGTCAATGCTCAGGACGCTGTTTCGTTTGCCACCCTTTACTACTGTTATACCGGAATAAGAACTGATGCCATAATCATTGAATAACCACTCAATATCAATAGGTAGATCGCCAGTTGATATTAAACATGTCACCGAAACGGAATCTTCAACATTTGCAGGAGTTTCACCAAAGTCAAAGGGTGTAATTTTTGGTGGAACTGACGAATAAATTGTATTATGTGAATAATATAAAAACTTTTACTACTTTCCAATCCTGACATCCCTTACAATTTCCAGAGCTTTTCAAATATGTACGTATGTATTAATTTGTGTATGGAAAAGTGTTGACTCAAAGCAAGAATGTTGCATGTCAAATGTATAGGAGGAATAGGAATTACAATACAATTTAACCAAAAAAACATAAGATAAATATACTACTTCATTAATTTCTATAAATTGCAGAACCATTTTATGTACCATTGACAATAAGATCCGTTGTATAATTCACAGAAGCCGCATGGTTTCTAGCACGACAAGTATATTTGCCAGCATGACGAGCTTGTACGCTATCAATACCGAGGACACTACTACGTTTACCTCCCTTAACTACTGTTATACCAGAATACGAACTAATACCGTAATCATTGAACAACCACTCAATATCAATGGGGAAATCACCAGTTGATATCAAACAGGTAACAGAGACGGAATCTTCAACGTTTGTCGGTGTTTCACCAAAATCAAATGGCGTAATTTTTGGTGGGACTTTGAAAGATGTGAAAATAAAATATAAGAAAATTAGAAATACATAAAATATAAGTGGAAATTTATAAAGAATTATTCGTTAACCATTCACAATTAACGCGGCCGAGTATTCGCTACTGGCAGCTTTGTTTCGAGCCTTGCATGTGTAATTTCCGGCATGACCGGCATGAACAGAGTCTATGGTCAAAACACTGGTGCGTTTACCACCTCGTAGCACTGCAATACCGGTGGCATAGTTCACTGGTTTGTCATTAAACAACCACTCTATGTCAACGGGCATATCACCGGAGGAGACTAAACAATTTACCGATACAGAGTCTTCAAAATTAGCAGGTACTTCGCCGAAGTCGAATGCTGATATCTTTGGAGGAGCTAAATAAAATTAAGCGTTTGTATATTGATAAAATATGTACTTTGCTTGGGGCAATGATACCGAGGAAATAATGAAAGAAGTTTGTTGATATAATTTTAAGGTTTTAAGGTTGAACAAAAATAATTGAAACAAAAATATATTATACTATTACAAAATTATTATTTTAAATCCACATTTTTCTTCTTAAGTTCTAACCATTTACAATTAACTCTGCCGAGTATTCGCTACTGGCAGCCTTATTACGCGCTTTACAAGTATAATTTCCAGCATGTCCGGCATGCACGGAATCTATGGTTAATAGACTGGTACGCTTGCCCCCACGAAGCACTGCAATACCGGTAGCATAGTTCACTAGTTCGCCATTAAATAACCATTCAATTTCAATAGGTAAATCACCAGATGTTATGAGGCAATTAACTGAAACTGAGTCCTCGAAATTCGAAGGAGCAGCACCAAAATCAAACGGTGCAATTTTTGGTGGCGCTAAATCAAAAATATGTGTATGTCAGTTTAGGAAAGTACGAGTATGTAAACTTGAAATGAGTTTGTAAGTATGTATGTATGTTGTTGAGTGTGGGTTCAAATAGGTTAAAAATAAAAATCAATTTCTAAATTTTAAATTACAATATATAGAAAATCAAATGGATCGAAATAATTTCCTTTTGAAAACAAAATCTAACCATTAACAATCAACTGAGCCGTATATTCTACGGCACCTGCGTCATTATGTGCTTTGCATGTATAATTTCCAGCGTGGCCCGCATCCACTGAATCTATAGTTAAAATACTTGCTTTCTTGCCACCCTTAACCACCGAAACGCCCGTATAAGCTTTGATAGGTTCTCCATTAAGAAACCAAGAAATATCCATGGGTAGATCACCCAAATAGATGAGACAATTAACCGAAACGGATTCCTCAAAGTTCACGGCATGGTCACCAAAGTCAAAATGTGCGATTTTTGGTGGAACTTAAAGGGAAGTTGGGATAACCATAAATAAAGATAAAATGATTAAGAAAAGTGAAATAAAATTTTTGTGTTCTTAAATTTTTTCTAGAACTAAATCAAATACCATTCACAATCAATTCAGCAGTATAATTTACGGAGGTCGCTCTATTTACTGCGACGCAAGTATAATTTCCTGCATGATGGCCACGTACGTAATCTATGGATAAGGCACTAATCTTCTTGCCTAGCTTAACCATGGAAACATCATAGACAGCATCACTAATCTCGCGACCGTTAAACAGCCATGAAAAGCTGACAGGAAAATCACCGGAAGTGACCAAACACTGAACACTCGCCGATTCGCCAAAGTTGGAGGGTTCATCACCAAAATCAAAAGGTGCAATTCGGGGTGCAACTGATTTAGGATTAGTTAGGTTAACAAAACAAATAAGAATTATGTAAAAAATAAAATAAAATTCTAATGCAATACTTAGTTTAACTATTGTACTAGGCTAACCATTAACTTTTAATTCCGCCGTGTGATTTACACGACCGGCACGATTTTCGGCAATGCAAGAATAATTTCCTGCATGTTTCGCTGACACTGACTCTATTGTCAGTTCATTGATGCGTTTACCACGTTTTGTGGTCATTATTTGTAGGTAATCTTCAAAGGGCTTATTATTCAGTGTCCAAGTAATATTTACCGGCAAATCACCACCCGAAATAGTACATTGTACATTGACAAACTCTCCATAGCTCATGGACTCATCACCAAACGAAAAAGGATTGATTTTGGGCACAGCTAAAATGTTATCGAATATAATTCCATAATAATAAAAACAACACCCAATTCAGTTCATAAGTTTTGAAAATTATTAGTCACACATATCATCATTCCATTCAGCTCAATTTGAATGCAGACATTAACACTTGCAGCATATTTTACAAAGAAGAGTAACACTTTAGGCAAAAGTTATTCAATAAACACAAATTTAACTATACTACACCCAAATCCACTTGTTACTATTTTATAGTATTTTCAACGAACCATTTACAATCAATTGGGTTGAATGTTCGGTACGTCCAGCGGAGTTAGTTGCGATGCAAGTATAATTCCCGGCGTGTTTCGCTTCAATGGCATCAATCATTAAGCTATGTATGCGTTGACCACGTTTCTCGGTGAATATTGCCAATTCCGGTAGCAACGGATGACGATTCAAAGTCCAAATAACCGACACAGGCAAATCACCACCAGAAATGGTGCAGTGTACTGAGACAGGCTCCCCGAAATTCATTGGCTCTTCGCCAAAGGTAAAGGGTGTTATTTTGGGTGGTACTTTGATTTGGGAAGGGAGGTTTCATCAGGTTTTGGGAATTCGAATGGAAATAAAGTAAGAAAAAGATGTCTGTTATTGTAGGTGAGTATGATTTGACAAACCATTAACAATAAGTCTCGCTGAATGCTCAGTGACACCAGCTTTGTTGTGGGCCCGACACGAATAGTTGCCCGCATGATGGGCAGCAACTGCTTCTATGGTCAGAACATTAACCCGCTTGCCAATTCTAGCCAATGATATATCATGAAAACTATCGATCGTTGCATTATTCAATAGCCATGTAACATTCATAGGTAAATCGCCACCCAGTATGGTGCATTGTACTGAAGCAGGTTCGCCATAATTAAGAGGTTCTTCGCCAAAATCAAAAGGAGCAATCTTGGGCGCAACTTTTGTGTTTTAGGTAAGAAGAGAAAAAGGTATGGGTAGAAAATAAACTAAAAAATGAATGCAATTAAATTAAAAGATTTTATATAGATATCATCTTATGTATTGTATGTATATATATTTTAGAAATCTTCAGTGGACCATTCACAATTAGAGGCGCAGTATAAATGGCACTTCCAGCCCAGTTTTTTGCAACACATGTATAGTTGCCAGCATGATCTGCATTGACACTCTCAATGGCTAAAACGTGTGTGTGTCGAGTGAACTTTGTCGTGGCTATATTAAGATGCGCTGGTAAGTGATAATCATTGAACAACCATTGCACATTCATGGGCCAATCCCCACCAGCGATGGTGCATTGTATAGATGCGGGTTCACCAAAGTTAAGTGGTTCTTCGCCAAATTGAAAGGGAGTTATGCGAGGCGGCACTTAAGGCAGGCATTGAGAATTAGCATAGGCAAAAAATTACAGCGAAAGTATCATATGAGATAGAAAATGAGTACAGATTATTTATTAACTAAATGAAACATTGTGGGTTAGTCAAATTTTAGATTAGTCAAAAGTATGTATAGTACATAATAATTAATACAGAACCACAACCGTAAGCTAACAAACTAAACTGGCATCAGTATTAATAGATCTATTACATTCTAAGTACCATTGACCGTTAGGTTTGTACTGTAGCTCGTCGTGCCCGCAAGATTACTGGCCCTACACGTGTAGGTGCCAGTGTGTGCCGATGTTGCACTGGCTATGGACAACATATTCGTCTTACTGCTAATTCGATTGGTACGCATTACGGGTTGTTTGTTCTCGTTGTTGGTATCGGCTGCACTTCGTTCGAAACTCCAATTAATTTTTATTGGCCGATCACCCTTTTGGATTTGACAGAACAAATCAATGGAGTCGCCTGTATTGATAATGTCATCGTAGACAATTGGTAAAATTTGCGGTAGAACTAGGAATGGATGGAATTTTGTCAGCAAATATTTAAAGTATTAAGAATCAACACAACTTTTGGTTTTCCTGAAAAAACCCTTAAATTGTATTAAATTTTTCATTTGGATCACAGTTTATCATTTTGCTCAACTAAATTCAATATTATTTTCCGATTCTGTTATAGACGAGTACATATTTCTTAACAATAAAGCATTTAAGCACCCAAAATGATTTTATTCTATAATCTAAAGTGTGCACATGAGTATAAAGGATTAGAAAGGAAGAGAGAAGAAATAGTAAGAAAATAAACCAAAGCAATAAAGAATTTATTCTACAAGACATTTGTTGTAAGAGTTTTAGAATACCATTTACGAATAATTCTGTTGTATATGAGACATTGCCAGCACTGTTGCTCGCAATGCAAGTATAATTTCCCGAGTTGACGGCCTTAACCGACTCCACAGTCAAAAGGCTGATGCGATCACCAATTTTGCTTGCCAGAGCTCCCAGGTGCGAGAAAAGTGGTAAACCATTGTGCATCCAACGTATCTTTAAAGGTAGATCACCCTTAGCAACATGACAAGTCAATTGGACACTATCGCCTTCATTTGCTTCACCATCAAAGCTAAAAGGATGGATGCTAGGCAGCACTGGATATACCAGTTTTTGTAGGAATTGGAAGTGTTTAAGCAAAATTAAAATTTTAAAAATATTGCAAAGGAAAACAAAAAAAAATTCTTTAACTTAGTAATATTGCGTATAAATGTTAAAGTCACCATTGACTTTTAGTTCAGCAATGTGGCTATTCTCGCCGGCTCGATTTCTGGCCAGACATGTGTAGGTACCACGATGTTCGGCGGCTATATAATCAATATTCAAGGTACTTGATTTTGTGGACATGCGACCGATTACAACATCGAAATCTCCACTCTTAAGTGTCTGATTGTTGATAGTCCAAGTTATATTAATGGGTAGATCACCCTTGGTAACTGTACACTGTATGCCAACAGTGTCTCCTGAATTTGAAGCCTCATCACCAAAACTAAAGGGCATGATTTGTGGGGGTACTATGGGGATAAGGGATAAAATATGGAATATTACAAAATGAAAAAAATATAAACAAACTCAAGAGTAAAAGACACATTGAATAAAATTGAAATTATTTATAATTTTAACCATTCACAACTAATTCAGCGCTTTGCTCAGTGCTGCCTGCCGCATTCGTCGCTATACATTTAAAGACACCACGATGATGCCGATTAATGGCATCAATACTGAGTGAACTCAACTTGGGTGACATTTTTATAATGCGTATGCCAGCATGTTCATTTGTAATGGGTTGTCCATTAAGGGTCCAATGCAACTGCAGCGGAGTATCTCCTTTAAAAACCATGCATTGTACAGCAGTGCTGTCGCCATAGTTCGAGGGTTCATCGCCAAATACGAAAGGCATTACTTGTGGGGGTACTACATATATTAAGTATATACGTAAATATGAAGAATAAACTTGTTAAAACTTTATAATCAACGTTTTTGGTTTTAATTGTTTCAATGGTTTGTTAAACAACAATAATCTTCTAAGTATATATTGGCTTTTCCTTTTCATTCTTATTGAATATAGGATAATCATAATTTATTATGGCAAAACAACTCAGTTTATCTTCATTATTTCAATATTTTTCTCATCTTTACTTGGACCATGGTGCACGTGTTTTGAACACAAAACAGCAATGTAAGCATTTCATAAAAGCACTTGAAGTAGACAAAGCGGTGCTTTATATACTATACGCAGTGAAAGCGGATTAAACAAACCATTAACTTGTAATTCAGCAATATATTCTCTAGAACCAGCTAAATTGGATGCCACGCACTTATAGGCGCCCCGGTGCATGGCATTAAGGGAGTCAATATTCAATGAACTTGTACGCTTATTCAGACGCACAACGGTGAATCCATTTTCGCCATTTACGATTGGCGCCGAATTCAAAGACCAGCGGATTTCCAATGGCAGATCACCCTTTGGTACCACACAAGTGGCACTTGCAATTTCACCAACATCTGCAGCATCTTCTCCAAAGTTGAAGGGTAAAACTTGTGGTGGCACTGCGAATTTTTTGGGGAATTCGAAAAAATAACAATTTAAAAGTAACTTAATAAAATTAACTATGTATATGTTTTTGTAACAGCACAAGGCACAAACCATTAACGTGCAATTCAGCGCTATATTCAGCACTGCCCGCCTTATTGCTAGCAATACACTTATATATGCCACGATGTCGAGCCTCTAGAGAATCAATATTTATACTACTTGTGCGTGCATTCATGCGTGATACCGTAAAACCGTGTTCGCCAGTAATTATCGGTGCTGAATTCAAAGTCCAACGTATTTCCATAGGCAAATCACCCTTTGGTATCATACAAAAAACTCCAGCAATCTCGCCAGTATTTGCGGGCTCCTCACCAAAATCAAAGGGTTGAATTTGTGGTGGCACTTGAGATGGTTTATTGGATAAATTATGAGGTTCAAGTTCAAAGAAAAGTAATAAGTTAAAAAAAAAAAAAATGAAACTAAAGAGTAACTACAAAGAAATGCATTCCATGACTTTAAAAATTAGACACACCATTTATTTCCAAAATGGTAAAGTATTCAGTATAACCAGCTGAATTGTTTGCAATACATTTGTAGGTACCACGATGCATTGCCTCGAGTGAATCAACATTTAAGGAACTTGTTCGTTTATTTAGTCTAACAATTGTAAAACCATATTCTCCATTAACAATCAGGGCCGAATTCAACGTCCAATAGATCTCTAAAGGTAGATCGCCTTTTGGTACTACACAATTAACGCTAGCGACTTCACCACGGTTAAGTGGTTCATCACCAAAGCTAAATGGGCTGATTTGTGGTGCAACTAAGTAAAGAAACCCATGATTAAATATTTTATCAAAAAAAAAAAAAAATTTTTACAAATAGAAAAGTGAATTTTGGATCTTAGGAATCATTTGTAAACTATTTAAATATAGAAATTCTGCTCGCATTCAGCTCTGGAGAAGCACCCATTCATTCGGCACACACCAAATTTATGTATTTTCAAATTGATCGATTGATTTCTTTATACGAGTACAAAACAGCAAAGAAATTGCGGGGTTAGTAGCTCTCCTATTCTAGTTAGATATTTTAAAAAGAAACTATAAACAAACCATTAACTTGCAATTCCGCAGCATATTCAGCTAAACCTGCTAGATTTACAGCTACACAACGATAAACTCCACGATGTATTGCCTCCAGAGAGTCAACACTTAAATAACTAGTGCGACTATTTAGCTGCATTACAGTAAATCCATCAATACCTGAAGCAATTGGCTCACCATTTAGGGTCCAATGAATATGCAAGGGCAGATCTCCCTTCAGCACAACACAATTGATACTTAAAACATCACCCATATTGAAAACCTCACTACCAAAATTAAAAGGTAGCACGTGTGGTGATACTGTCATGGAAGGTGAGAAAAATCATATTACAATTAAAAAAATAAATAAATGAAACAATCAAAAAACTATTTACTACTAATTCGTGTCCTTTTGGAATCATAAACCTGTCTAACCATTAACATGTAATTCAGCTGAGTAGGTTGTAAAACCCGCTTTGTTATTAGCGATGCATTGATAGACCCCACGATGTTTGGCCTCAAGTAATGATATACTTAATGAGCTTGTACGCAGATTCATACGTATGAGTGTGAAGCCGTCCTCGCCACTTATAATAGGCTTGGAGTTCAAAGTCCAATGTATATTTAATGGCAAATCGCCCTTTGTGACCATGCACTGGGCACCGGCCATATCACCAAAGTTCATGGGCTCATCACCGAAGCTAAATTGCATAATTTGAGGTGGTACTACAGTAATAAAAGGTGGGGTAGGAAATAGTAATGAGGAGAAAAAAAGTAAAATTAATAGGAATTGAAGAAATTGTCGAAACTAAAACCAAAAATGTTGTGCAGTTGTAAGTACTTTAGGTATACCATTGACTTTCAATTCGGAAATGTAATAATTGGAACCAGCTTTGTTCTCGGCAATACACTTGAATATACCACGATGGTATTGCTCAACAGCAGCGATATTAAGAACACTAGTTTTAGGCGAAAGTTTGAGAATTGTTATGCCCTCCTCACCGTTGATAATGGGTCTTGAGTTGAGTGTCCACTTGATTTGTATAGGTATATCACCCTTCTGGATCATGCATTGTACACCTGCATTTTCGCCGGTGTTGACAGGCTCATCGCCAAATGAAAACGGCACAATCGATGGTGGTACTTAAAAATGTTGAAAATTTTGAGTTTTGGACTATTAAACATCTCTAAAAGGATAAATTTCAAATGGCAGATGAACTAAAGGGGAGGAGGTTTGGAAAAAATAAAGTCAAATTAACTTAAAATGTCCGCTATAAATTGATACGTGAATGTTAACCATTGACAGCCAATAAGGCCCATTGTTTCGTAACGCCCCCATTATTAGTTGCTACGCAGCTATAATTTCCTGCATGACGCGCCCTAACGGATTCGATGCTGAGAACACTAATTCTTTGACTGTTTCGCATGACAACAACACCATCATTGGTAAAAACACGTCCACCATTCTTGGTCCAGGCAATGTCCACAGGTAAGTCTCCTTTATTCACAGTACAGTAAGCCGATACCATATCCATTTCATTGATAGATTCCTCACCAAAGTTAAAGGGCAAAATTTGTGGCAAAACTTTGTCGAACATAAATGATTGGAGGTAAAAGGATTAAAACAAAATGAAAGAAAATATAGATATATTGTATTTAATCGAATTAAATGGAATGGTAAACTGAAATAACCATTGACAGCCAACATGGCTGATTGAATGGTAACGCCCGCATTGTTAGTTGCTACACAAGTGTAATTCCCAGCATGACGAGCCCTTACAGATTCGATGCTCAAAACACTTAAACGTTGACTATTCCGGGTAACAATCAGACCATCATTTGTATACAAGCGACCACCATTTTTAGTCCAATAGATATCCACAGGTAGATCCCCTTTATTTACTGTACAGGAGGCCGAAACCATATCGAGCTCATTGATGCTCTCCTCACCAAAATCGAAAGGCACAACTTGTGGTAGGACTTAAAAATTTGGGGATGAAATGAAGTAGTAAAAATCAATAAATAACAAAAACTATAATAAAAACTATTTAATAATCAATTCCCAATAACCATTGACTGCTAGGATGGCCCAGTGCGTTGTTACACCAGCATGATTAGTTGCTACACACGTGTAGTTGCCGGCATGACGAGCCCTCACCGATTCGATGCTCAAAACGCTCATGCGTGTACTTGTTTTGGTAACGACAATACCATCGTTAGTATAGACACGGCCCCCATTTTTAGTCCATGTGACGTCGATAGGTAAATCACCCTTGTTAACCGTACAAGAAGCCGATACCATATCGAGTTCGTTTACACTTTCTTCACCAAATTCAAATGGAACAATTTGTGGGAGGACTTAAATGAATGGACAAAGTAAATTAAATTTTTAAAAACCAATAAAATCAATGGATATTGAAAAAAATAATGTAGAAATAATTTGAAAAGAATTTCCCATTAACCATTAACAGATAAAATGGCCCAATGCGTGGTAACTCCTGCATGATTCGTGGCTACACAACTATAATTTCCAGCATGACGGGCTCTCACCGATTCAATGCTTAACACACTCATCCGTGTGCTCGTCTTTGTTACGACAATGCCATCGTTTGTGTAGACTCTACCACCATTCTTAGTCCAAGCGACATCGATGGGTAAGTCACCTTTACTGACAGTACACGATGCGGACACCATGTCCAACTCATTCATACTTTCCTCACCGAAATCAAAGGGCATGATTTGTGGTAAGACTAAATGGAAATTATTGGAACCGGTTCAAAATTAAGAGATGAGGCATAAGAAATTAAAGAAAGAAACTATCAACACCCTAAAGCTACAACTGGGAATATTGAAGCATCACCATTGACGCTTAGCTCGGCGGTATGAAAGGCTATGCCCGCCGCATTACGGGCCACACAAGTATAATTCGCGCGATGTCTGGCATGAACCGACTCAATACTCAGCATGCTAATACGTTGAGTGGTCTTCGTGATTAGAATGCCATCGTTTGTCATAAGTTTGCCGAGACCAAGGTTCGGATCCGGAGCAGTTGTCCAGTACAGGTCGATTGGTGTGTCGCCCTTATTAACAGTGCATGTGGCCGATACCATATCATTCATGTTAATAGCCTCTTCACCAAAATCAAAAGACACAATTTGAGGTGGTACTGCAGTGGAGAGAAGTTTTAGAAGTAAATAAAATACAATAGCTCAAATGAGAAGAAGAGCAACAACCAACGTTGTATTAATCGATCCATTAAACTTTTTGTAAGAACAATAATTAATTATCTTCTTTGTTTTTCAAACTGGGTAACGTGTGTGGCGATTATCCAAGATCGCTCTATCCATAACCTACCCTGGTAAAAGTTGCTAAGGATGCATAAATGTCTGTGAAGACATGTATGCAATAAAAAGAACTAAGAAACTTACCCATAACTTGCACTTCTAATGAGCCACGCGCTGAATAACCTTCCACATTCTTGGCAACACAAGTGTAGGTAGCCTGGTCTGAATTCCTTTCGACATTCTCAATGATCAGTGTACCATTGGGGAAAACTTTCTGTTTGCGGTTAATAGGTAAAGCACGGTTATCTTATGAAAAGAAAAACAAAAAAATAAAAATAAGAAACATGTATGTTGTTGGGCAAAATTCTCAAACCAACTTACCACGTTCCCAAACAATTGAATCAATGGGGTAACCCGCAACCGGACATGTCACAATCAGTGTCTCACCAGCAACAATAGCCTTCTTCTCCATTTGACGAATATAAGGTAAACCATAGACGTTTAACTTTGCAGAATGCTCAGCTACACCAACTTTGCTCTTTGCTATACACTTATATAGACCACCATCATTTGCATGTACAGAAGTTATGTTCAAGTACGAAACCACATCACCATTCACGGTCACATACTGTCCCACTTGATAGCGATCGTTATTTGCAATCTTCTTGCCATCCAATTCCCAAGAGATTTCTGGTGTTGGATTGCCGCCAGCAACACATTTCAAGAATACGCTTGGTCCTGGTTCCATGGTCTCTTCTTGGAATGCTTGACGTATGACAGGTGGGTCAAAACGACCACCCAGCTTTAATTCAGCACTAGCCTCTGCCGATTCCTGATCATTGCGAACAAAGCATTGATACATGCCTTTGTCTTCCTTCTTGACGGATTCAATACGCAGCACTGGATCACTGTGGGCAATTGCTTTGCCATCTTTAAGCCAGCTAATAGTCTTAATTGGATTTCCAGTGTATTGGCAAGTGTAGACGGCGGGCCGACCAAAATCAACAGTCTGTGTAGGTGGATCAATCTTGGCAGAAAGTGGCGCAGTAACGGTCAGCACAGTTTCTACGCTTTCGCCACCTACAGAGTTATTCACGACGCACAAATATTTGCCAGAGTCCTCGACGACAGCATCCTTGATGATTAAAGTACCAGATACTTGCTTGACGCGATCGTTTAGTATAACAGCTTGTTTTCGTGTGGTGCCCTCAATAAATTTGTACCATCTGTAAAGGGAAAAACAATCAGTAAGGATCTACAGTATCCTTGGGTGTTCTGCTTTAAAATGCTTACGAAATGAGATAATGAAATGCACTAAAAACTTCGAACATGGACAACATGAAGCACGTTTAGCGTGGATATGTGCCAAGCATAGCGAATATGGACGATAATAAGCAGTAAGAACATTACAAATCTCAACACAGCACAGAAATGCTTGTACTTACCTGATTCCGATCGATCCACATACCGATGCGGCTAGCTATTTATTAGTACTTACCTACCTGTGGCTGGTCTCTCAATTTTCAAGCGCGGGCATTTCATGTTCTCATTTCGTAAACAGTTTGACAGTTGCTGTAGTAACCCTTAAAACCCTAGAGTGGGGCAAAAGCAGACCAACTATCTAATAATATCCCGGTAATCGATGGAGATAACAAATGAATATTTTCCAAAATATTTAGAGACAAAATAGATGACAATATTGTATTTGAAGAGTTTTTAAATTCTCAACACACCTATAGACTGGTACTGGATACCCTTGGCCAGGACAATGCCCGACAAATGTATTATTTATAGGGACTTCATTGATTTCAATACTTTTGGTAGCAATTCGTGGTTTTACATGACCAACAGGTTCTGTAACATAAAAATTGTAGTAACGATAAAGATTTTAGAGAGAATTCTTATGGAAAACTGCCTGAAACTATGGAGTTGACAAAACATACGTAGGTATTCAATGTAAGAGGTCTTTACCTAAATGCTGGCATGGGATAAGCCTGCCCTTGACAAAGTATGGCAAAACTGTGACCCAAACGTTGAGTATGTTCTTGCAAACGGTCACCAGAAATCGTGGGAGCTACGCTACCAATAGGTTCTAAAAACGTTAAGAGTCGAAAATATTAGTTTAAAAAACAAACTAAGATTTGAAAACTGCCTGAACATACTTGTATCTGGATAAATGTAGAAATTTATTTTTACCTAAAAAATGGCGTTGGATAAGATTGACCAAGGCATAATATAGCTAAACTTGATTTAAACTGCCTTGTCATTTCCTGCAAGCGACCCCCCGAAATTTTGGGTGCAACGCTTCCGACAGGCTCTATTAAAAAAAGTGTTGATATATAAGAGTAAATGGCAGAAAAACTTCAAATGAAAACTGACTGAGAGCTGTGACTTTGACTGATATGTGGAGATGAAGACTAACCTTATAATCGGCACCGGAAAGGCCTGTGCCTGACAAAGCAAAGCAAAACTTTGAGTGATATCTTTGACAAAAGTAAAACTTTTTGATTCACCGGAAAATGTTGGAGCCTTTGCTCCAACTGGCTCTAAAAGAGAAACAAAATTGTAGGATTATATTTAAAAACAATTTGACTTGACTTGAACTTATTTGAGATTTTAGCACATGAGTAAATTTAACTAAATCTACCTTATCAAAGGCACTGGATACGCTTGAACTTGACAAAGCAATGCAAAACTTTGTCCATAGTGCCGAGCAAAAGTAAAACTCATTAAATCGGATGCAAATGTTGGAGCTTTTGCACTAACGGGCTCTATAAAGTTTGAAAATAAAAGATTGTAAATAAAAACTTCGTCTTAAATCTAAGTTACCCTGTTGGCAGTATTGTGGGTTCATCATTTACCTAATTATTGGTACGGGAAAGGCTTGAGCCTGACATAGAAGAGCAAAACTTTGATCAATAGCGCGTGTGTATGAAAATACATTTGAATCAGTAGAGAAAGTAGGCGCCTTGGCACCAACAGGTTCTGAAAATTGCAACAAATTGAAAGAGATAAAACATTTAGTTTTACTTAACAAAAAAATAAAACTGCCTGAATTTATGGGATTAATTACATGTTATAAGCTTGTCAAATAAGTAGTACCTAATAATTGGTACGGGATAGGCTTGAGCTTGACACAAGAGCACAGTATCTTGACCATGATTTGCCCAAAAAGTTGAACTTTTTAGTGTGTTTGCAAATGTTGGTGCCTTGGCGCCCAGTGGTTCTGAAAAATTTCATGTTATTTGCAAAGTTAAAGGTTTCTTGTTTTGGTTAAAGTAAAAACTGCCTGAACCCCCCATTTTGATATCGATTTAACTCAAAACTTTTAATATTTACCTAATAATTGGTACTGGATAAGCTTGAGCTTGGCAAAGCAATACAATATCACTACCAAGTTGACCCAATAAACTTGAGATTTTTGATACACTAGCAAAAGTGGGTGCCTTAGCACCAACAGGCTCTGCAAATTTATGGAATTTCTTAAGTCTTATATGTATGCTAGAAAACCATTTGAAAACTGACTGAATCTAATTGATATAGACACTTAGATTAGGTACCTCATTGCTGGTACTGGGTAGGCTTGAGCTTGACAGAGCAATGCAAAACTTTGACCGGAAGCGCGTGAAAAAGAGAATGAATTAACATCGGTAGAGAAAGTTGGCGCCCGGGCGCCAATGGGTTCTGTAAATAAGATGTACATATATTTAGATAAAAAAAACAACTAGATGTTAAAGTGAATTAGGACAGAATGTTGAGATAGAAATCACTTCAAAATCATTTACCTAATTATAGGCACTGGAAATGCTTGAGCTTGACAGAGCAACGCAAAATTCGATTCAATTGAGCGAACAAAAATACTGCCCTTGGAATCACTTGAGAATGTGGGTGCCTTTGCACCAACGGGCTCTGTTAAAAAGAAGGATTATTTAAAGCAAATTTAAATATTGAAGTAAAACCTAAGTCACTTAGAACCAGGTGGCAAGTGTTGATCCGAAATTACAGGCCATAGAGAGAGAGAGGGATTAAATGATTAAATAAATTACTAGTCTTTATACCTAAACACCGGTACCGGATACGATTGAGCTTCACAGGTTAATGCTAAGGTGCTGTTCTGTGGCGTATGAATAGTGAATGTTGAAGCCACACTTGGAAAAGTGGGTGCCTTGAAGCCAACAGGCTCTTTAAAAGAAGAATATTTTATGTGAAAAATTAATTGAAAATTAAGAAAACTGAAACCGGAGTGTTGGAAAAATTTACTCTTAAAAGAGGATTACCTAAAAATTGGAACTGGAAATGCTTGAGCTTGACAAATGAGCGCAAAAATTGTTTGTTGATCAACGCGTTGTGAAAAAGTTTGCACCTCAGTTGGGAATGCAGGCGCCTTGGAACCAATGGGTTCTGCAAAAATTTCATGGCATACGAGGTTTAGTTAAAATATAAAGCGATTGCAATATGGGGATCTTTATTTCTTGTTATTCTATAATGAAACTTTGTGACTATTGTATTTTAAAGATATTTTGTACTATATTTAAGAAACTGCCTGAAATATTGGTTTCATTAAATGTAAAACCATATAGTTTTTACCTTATAATGGGTACTGGATATGCTTGAGCTTGACAAAGCAATGCAAATGAAGAATTTTTATGCTTTTGCACTTCAATCAATTTGTACTCCAGTGAAAAAGTGGGCGGCTTTGCTCCCACAGGTTCTGGAATATTATTGTTTTTTACTAAGTCTTATCATGTAAAAGAATATGAGATCAATGTAAACTGCTTGAAGGTTGTTTTATTTTCATCATCTTTCATTTGCAATTTAATTTAATTTTTCGTATTTCAATTTCACTAACCACCAAACTTAAAGAGACTACTGACATAACCCACACTCCGAAAAATGTTCGTTATTCATTCATGTCCATGAACGTGACCTGGAAAAGTCAACGAAGAAGAAAAATACTTGAACTCTCTGAACTCAACATCAAAGAAATTGGCACAAGAAAGAAAGAGAGAGAAAGTAGCAATGTAAAACTAACACAACAACAACACAAAACGTATTGAGGTCAATGATTCAAAGCTTGAAGGTTACACGTAACATAAAAAAACACGTAAAAAAAAAATGTGAGAACGCAATCAACGCAAGTTCCGACATTTTTGGGGTTAAAAGCCGTGAGTCTCACGAGAGCGGCGCAACATGAAAGTGAAAACATGAAAACGAAAGAATGAAAAGCAATACAAGAAAATATCCAAGAGTGTGAGCATGTATGTATGTATTTGTCTGTGGTTCAGTTTACTTAACCCAATTGCAATCAGCTGAAGCCGGTATTGACCTAGAAACGTGCATTCATTCATAAAAACAAACTGTGAAGAGAACGCAAGCAAGAAAAAGAGCACAAGAGAGACAGACATGCGCAGTCAGAGAGAGCAAACATGTCGGGGAAATTTATGTGCTCAATGAGAGATAAAATGCCAGCCAATGGAAATGCGACAAGAACAACAATCAAGAGAGCAATTCCTAAGGGGCATTTGTTTTGGGATATTTCCTCTTTACTCATCAAACAGCTGATGTGAGAGCGTAGTTGATTTAGCTAACCGGCAAAACCGGCAAATGAGAAAAGAGAAAAGTAAGTATGAATATGTGTTGATTACGAAATTACTGAAGGGGTGAGAGGAAAACATGCGCATAAAATTTTCAATTTAATGGTTTGTTCATTTGACAGAATTTTTATTGTTTGTTTTCCTTTTTTCTATACCTTCACATCTACCGAATACGATGAGTACATACAACTTTGTTTATTTTGGGCTAAAATGCTTTTAGGTGTTCGTTCGTTTCATTTCTTTCAGTTTGCACCTGAAGTAGTCCCTCGGCATTCTTATGAATGAATGAATGAAGGTAGCAGCAAAACCATGAATGGACTAGAAATGCCATAAATGGTTCTATTTTTTTATTTTTCTTCCGTTTCCATGTAGTACAAGTAATTCAAAGTAAAATCAAATTCAAATGCATTCAACCTAAACATTGAGACCGGATACGCCTGCGCTGGACTAAATGAAGGAAAATTTGTTGCAACTTTATGACACCTACGGATTTTTGTATGATTGCAGACAGAGATAAAAGAAAAGTTATTTTTAATTTTTATTTTCATTTATTATAATTTCTGTGTGTCGGAAGTTGATTTTGAGCTACTTAGACTCACCGAAAACTTGGTGCTGGATAACCTTGCGCTGGGCAAAGCAATGAAATTGAATGCGATTGATGCAATTCAAGTGGTTTCTGCACAAGTGCAGGTGTACGAGGTGCAGTGCTTGAAATGGGCTCTGTGAATTGGGATAAGTTAAGATTTAAATGAAAGGAATAAATAATCGAAAGGAATCAGCTGAATGTTGGGAAGCTTGAACGATGTTTTGTATTGTATAGAATTTCTTCCTCTAATTGCCATCTCACCTAAAAACTGGAGCTGGATAGCCCTGAGCTGGACAGAGTAAAGAGATTTCTGTGCCACTCTTTAATTCAAAAGGTTTGCTCATTATGGAGGGTATACGTGGAGCTGTACTCGAAACGGGCTCTGTAAAAAAGCATTGTAACAAGCAATTGAATAGATACAGATACCAAAAAAGTCCTACCTAGAAAACTGTCTGAACAAGGATATAAACTGAACTTTAATATTAAATATTAAGGATTGCACTACAAGTGTGTACTCAACAAACCTAAAACTAGGCGCTGGATAACCTTGAGCTGGGCAGAGTATAGCGGAAGCAGCTTTTAATTGCACAATATTTGGCTTATAAGTCAATGAATTGATTTTGGGTGGACTACTGGCAATGGGTTCTGCAATAAAAGGAAGCATTATTTAATCTTCAAAAACCGAACAATAAAAATAAAGCCTTATTTGAAAACTGTCTCCATTTTGTGTCCTACTAACATCTTCTATTTGATTTTTTTTTTTTTTTTTTTAGGTAATGATAACTATTAAAACAACGTCCTAATCTTACCGAAAATTGGGTGCTGGATATCCCTGTGCGGGACATAATATCGAAATACTCGAAAGATGCAATACAATCAAGGGGCGTGATTGCAGAGGAGGAACTTTGGGTGCAGTACTTGAAACTGGTTCTAGAAATGCATATTTATAATTAAAGATTTTTGTCAATAATCAAAAGTAAACTGTCTGAATGTTGTGGAGCTTTGAAAAGAATTGAGTTAACTTAATTTGAGTACAATAAAATTTAATGTGCAACCTAAAGAAAAGTTTGTGCTGGACAGAAAATAAGAGTTGATACTATGTAAGATAAGAATAAATCTTAAATTACCGAAAAAATGGCACCGGATACGCTTGACCCGGACAAAAGAGTGTAGCGCTTAAGCCAAATCGTGTTTCAGCATTCTTAAGACGATTTTCCACACTAATTTTGGGTGCGACGCTACCAACGGGTTCTGTGTTTATTAACAAATATATAACGATTAATTTAATATGAAAATAATTGTTTGAAAACTGCGTGAATTTAGTGGTTTTATTTTGAAATTATGATTAATTGTATGTTGCTAAGTATGTACCTGTAAGCAGGCATTGGATATGCTTGGGCAGGACAGAAGAGCGTGAAAGTCATATTTAAACTTGCTGCAGCATCTCTGAGACGCTCACCAACACTTATTTTAGGAGCAACACTGCCAACAGGTTCTAAAAATGGGAAAAATTTAATTTAGAACATCTTAACTTACAACAAATGCAAATACTACTGAATGTTGGGAACTTGTCGTGTTTTATTTACCGAAATACTGGCACAGGATACGATTGCGCCGGACAAAATATGCTTAATGTTTCCCCTATAGCCGCCTCGGCATCATTACGCCTATTTATTAAATTTATTCTTGGCGCTACGCTGCCAATGGGTTCTGGAAATGTGCGCAGCATTATTAAGATTTATAATTATAAAAACTCAAACTGAAAACTGTCTCTGAATGTTGTGGTTTGAAAAAATTTTTTATGGAAGATTTTTTGAAGAAGATTCATTACCTAAATAATGGTACGGGATACGATTGTGCAGGACAAAATATACTCAGAGAGCCGCCCACATCAGTCTCTGCATCTTTACGTCGTTCTCCAATACTGATTTTTGGTGGCACACTACCGACAGGTTCTAAATGAAATAAAATCTTGTTAATGACGAACAAAACCTTTTAACAAACTAAAAATAGCCATCAAATATTGGGTTTTAGGTATTTCATGTCAACAATAATGAAGTCGAGTACAATAAAAGTTGTCAAACAAAAACTGTAAGAACAAAAACAACATCAACAAAGTTCACAAACAATTGTAAAACTTTCTGCATTGAATTCCTGCTGCTTGAGTTGGAGAGGTGGGTAGTGGGCTATGGGTTATGGGTATGCTTCATGTCCCACACGAGTTGTTGTGGCAAGTTACGAACAAATGCTTTTCGGAAATCAAGTACAAAAGACATGCAGCAACAGTTGAGTGAATCTGTTGATAGCATGGGCATATTTAATATTGTAATTGCTTAGGTAAGCGAAGAAATGGAGGAAAAGGACTTGATCTGATTGATGAGTTAATTACTTGAGGTCGCCAAATGATGCTTGAAGTTTTATTTAATGCTTGAATACATAATTGCTTAACTTTGTTAAAGTTTTTGATTACCTATAGAAAGGTACTGGATATGCTTGAGCTGGACAAAACAGTGCAACAGTTTTTGAAAATTTAATGCTATCCAGGTTAAGTGCATCTTTCTTATTAACGCGTGGTCCAACACTGGCAACTGGCTCTGGAAGGGACCAATAAATCATATTGAATCTAATATGTATATTGTACATCTATACATGAAAACTACCTGAATGTTGTAAATTATTTATACTCGTATGTTTACCTATAAATTGGTACTGGAAAGGACTGAGCTGGACATTGTATAGCTATGGGTCGTCCGGCATACACCCGATCATGATTGAACTCATCTTTACGATTGACACGTGGCGCGACACTGCCAATGGGTTCTAGTCATTTTTAAAAGAATCATTAATTTAACGGACATTATTAAAGAAAATAAACTGTCTGAATGTTGGAAGGCCACAATATTCGTTTCACCTGTAAAATGGTACCGGAAACGATTGAGCTGGACAGCGTAAAGCTATTATGCCATCGATTCCAATATGCTCATGACTGAACTCATCATTTTTATTAACTTTAGGAGCCACTGAGCCAACAGGTTCTATAAAGGTTTCAAATTTACAATTAAACTGCAGAATGCGTAAATGAAAACTTGAACTGCCTGATTGTTGGGAATTAGTGCGGAGCAAAGGGAGGCATTTTGATCTTACCTATAAGCAGGCATTGGATATGATTGTGCCGGACATAGCAAGGCTAAAGATTTATTTGTTTTGCCTAAAAATATACCGGCCTTATCTTTTATTTCCACTTTTGGTGGAACAGAGCCAACTGGTTCTACAAACAAAAGAAACAAGATGTTTAATGGGAAAGGTCACGTACACATTAATTTAAAAGCCATGAATGTTGGAATAGAGAAATATTTACCTAAATGCAGGCATTGGATAACCTTGCGCTGGACAAACCAAACTCAGTGCATTTGATTTTTTTATAATAGAAATCTTAACTTTATCGTTCAGATCAACTTTGGGTGCTACGGAGCCAACAGGTTCTAAAAGATATAAATATTATGTGACTTGTGAAACCATTATTTATGGAAAACTATAAGAAACTGCCGGAATATTGCTTCGTAAAATCAATTCAATATGTTAACATTATCATACCTAAAAGCAGGCATTGGATATCCTTGAGCAGGACAAAGTAAACTCAATGACGAGTTCGACTGTTTCGAAGAAAATTTAAGTTTATCGTTCATATCAACTTTAGGTGCTACGGAGCCCACGGGTTCTAGAATATTGAATATGAGTTTATATAGTTTACTCGTATTTTATAAAATTCTCTATTAATATGCAACTGCCTGAATGTAATGGGATCCATTATCTTACCTAAAAGCAGGCATTGGATAGCTCTGCGCTGGGCATACTAAACTCATTGATGACTTAAGTTTTGTAACAGATATAGCAACTTTGTCTTTAAGATCAACTTTGGGTGCAACAGAGCCAATGGGTTCTGCAAAAATTAATAAATTAAGACTGTGAGTCCCCATTGCACTCCTTTAAAAACTGCCTGAACTTTTCCGAACAACATACCATTTTAGGAAATGAAAACTTTACCAAAATGCAGGCATTGGATAGCCTTGGGCTTTACAAAATAAATTCAAAGAAGTATTCGATTTACGCAACGTAAAATCCATTTTATCATGCATATCGACTTTGGGAGCCACTGAGCCAACGGGTTCTGAAAATATTGAATGGACTTAAGATGCCTTTAAAACTATGCAATTTGTTATTGGCCTAAATTTGAAAACTGCCAAGAAAACAATACAATAGTTGGAAGGACTTCAGTTGGAAAAACATACCTATAAGCTGGCATGGGATATGATTGTGCAGGACAAAGCATAGTAAGTGCTTTATCACGTGGCTTATCTAGCCAAGTAATACGATCCTTAACATCAACTTTTGGCGCAACACTGCCAACGGGTTCTGTAAATGTTAGAAACTTTTTAGCAATACCTATAATTGTGACCAATTGTCTAGAGAACTGCCTGAATGTTTCATAACTTTTAAGGTATACAAAATTTATAGACCTCGATTAAAATAAACTGATTTCTTACCGCGCTGCAGGTACAGGGTACGACTGAGCTGGACAAAGTAAGCTCAATGAAATTCCCAATGGCTTATCCACCCATTTAATGCGATCATTGGGATCTACTTTAGGTGCTACACTACCGATAGGTTCTGTAAATTAATTCAATTTTTAAAAAGTGCTTTTACTTTTAAAAGAGTGTAAAAACTGTCTGAATGTTCTTGGAGAGGTTTTTCATCATCTGCTGCACATTAAAAGCTTACCGAAAGAATGGGACTGGATAAGATTGTGCAGGACAAATTAGAGCAAAGCTTTGGTGAAGTGCGGCTCGTGCATAGTTGATCTCGTCTTTAATATCAACCTTTGGCGCAACACTACCAACGGGTTCTGAAATTCAAGACAACTATTGATTTACTACTACTTTCAAACTCGGTAAAACTGCCTGAATTGTGGGACTCCAAATAAAGCTTACCGAAACACGGGCATTGGATACGATTGCGCTGGGCATATCAATGCCTTATCAGATCCCAAAGAAGTGCGTGCGAATGTAAACTCATCGCGTGTATCAACTTTGGGAGCAACAGACCCAACAGGTTCTACAAAATTTACAAGTATATGTATGTGCTTATAAATATTTTTTAAAGATAGAGAAAAAGTAAAATTGCCAATCGTTGGGGTAGGAGTAGGTTCAAGCAAGATACTATTAATTTACAAACCTTACGATTGGCACGGGATATGCTTGACCAGGACATTGCATTGCATAATTATCGGTGACTTTGACTTGTATGAATTGAAACTTATCATGGAGATTTGTGATCTTTGGTGGAACAGAGCCAATTGGTTCTATAATAATATTTGTAAAATAATTTATAAAATGGAGAATGCATTAGAAAGTGGAAAAATATGGATTTGCCGTAGTCGTTGGGTTCGGGATGGATTCAAACAAGATAATACCAACTAACTAACCTTACAATCGGCACTGGATATGCTTGACCAGGACATTGCATAGAATAATTGTCGGCAGCTTTCACTTGTAAAACTTGAAACTTATCATGAAGATTTGTGATCTTTGGTGGCACAGAGCCAATAGGTTCTATAATATTATAAAACAGATCAATTAATTGGGAAAAACCCGGCTGTAATGTTGGCGATGGGATTTTCAAGCACATTGTTATACACTATAGAACTAACCTTACAATCGGTACTGGATATGCTTGACCTGGGCACTGCAGCGAAAAGTTAGTACCAAATTTGAACTCTTTAACTTGATACTTATCATTTATATCATTAATTTTAGGTGGCACTGAACCAATAGGTTCTAAAAGAATAAATATGATTTTAACATATTGTATTGTATATAAGAAATTTGTTAAAACATTGCCACAACTGTTGGGTCAGGGCTTAAAAACATAAACAATCTAATAAACTGACCTTACAATCGGCACTGGATATGCTTGACCTGGGCACTGCATAGCAAAGTTCGTGCCTAAACTCACTTGCATATGTTGGAATTTATCATTAATATTATTAATTTTTGGTGGCACCGATCCAATTGGTTCTAAGAAGTTAAAGCTTATTTCAGATATCTGTTCAGTTCTTGAATAGTTTAAATTTAAGTCTAATATAGAACAGAAAACTGCCTGAACTGGTAGAAAAAAAAAAACCTAAATTACCTATATACTGGTACTGGAAATGCTTGTCCCGGACATTGCATGGCATATTCCAGACCTGCAGGTACTTCCATAGTACGTACTTTCTCGAGCAGATTCAGTTTAGGTGACACGCTACCCACAGGCTCTATAGGTTTAAAGTAAACACATTTAGAATAAACACTCTTTTTATGTGACGGCTACCTGAATGTCGGTTAGGGTGTATAAGTATGTACATAGTATTGTAGATATACTAATGTTTTAGAGAATCATACCTATAAACAGGAATTGGATAGGATTGTGCAGGACACTTTAGACTCAAACTTTTGCCAAGAAATGCACGAGCATTTGCGACTTCATCGTCGATGCTAACTTTGGGTGGTACACTGCCAATTGGTTCTGTAAATTGGTTTATTTTTAGAATAAATTATTGTTGCTTAATTGACTACTAAATCTGCCTGATTGCTGAAATAAACTTTAAATCTTAGTTGAATTTATAGTCAAGGTTAACTAACATACCTATAAGCTGGTATAGGATATGACTGCGCTGGACACTTTAAGCTAAGACTTTGACCCAAGTGAGCTCGAGAATTGGAGAGCTCATCGGCAACGCTAACTTTTGGCGGAACACTGCCTATGGGTTCTGTAAGAGGATTGACACCAATGTACAATACAATAATAAGTGCTACGACATCAAAGTAAATTTAATTTGAAAACTGCCCGTTTGCAAAAACAAAAAAGCGAAAGCAGACAAAACGACTTCATAATTCAAAAAGCAGTAGAGCAATATAAAATACCTGAAGGCAGGCATTGGGTAGGATTGCGCTGGACATAACAAGGCGAATCCCATTTCTTGCCGTATCTCGCGTGTCTGTAATTTGTCTTGTACGTTGATTTTGGGCTTGACAGAGCCAACGGGTTCTGAAAGAAGTTGAACGGTCCACTAAAGAGAATCGCACTATATACATTCATTAAAGTATAAATATTTGTAGTTTCAAATAGAATGGCATGCGCTTAAAAATGAAAACTGCTGGTTTGTTCCTTTATTTATTATTGTAGGGTTCTATGTTTACCTAAAAGCTGGTGTTGGGTAGGATTGTGCCAGACACAGTAGCGCATAGTCATGACCTAGTTCTACATCAATAAATTGATGTTTATCTTGTAGATTAATTTTAGGTCGTACACTGCCAACAGGTTCTGAAAATTACATTTAAGGAAAGGGAATAATAATTTTCAACTCATAAAAGACCTGAATGTTGGGTTGGGAAGTATAAGTTTGATTTTCTAAATAATTCAAAATTAATAGCTTTACCTAAAGACCGGGATTGGATAAGATTGTCCTGGGCAAAATATTGTGAAATCATCACCGCCATTCACTTGCATCATCTTAAAGCGCTCAAGAAAGTTAATTTTGGGTGGAACGCTGCCAATTGGTTCTGTAAATGTTGGCATTTTAATTTTGAAGATTTCTATATTGAAGACGTCAAAACTCTGAATGTTGGTTGGGGATTCTTTAAAATATCACAGAATTCTAGGGTTTTTTTTTTTTTTTTACCGATGGTGAAGCATTAAAAGCCGAACGAATCTACTAGGGGTGTATCATTAAAATTGTAGAAATACCTGTAAAATGGAGTTGGATATGCCTGTGCTGGACACAGCAAATTGAGATCATTTGTTTTTTTAGACTTAACATGCTTATAATCTTCGCCGACATTAACTTTGGGACTAACACTGGCAACGGGTTCTAGAACATAAATTGTTATTTAGAAAGAACTAATTGTAACACAAGGAAAACTGCCTGATGAGAGAGAGTTGTTTTCATTGAATTTAATTTATTTTGTACCTATAAATGGGCACTGGAAAAGCTTGTGCCGGACAAAGTAGTGTTACACTATTTAATCTGTGTACACGCACTGTACGCGAATCATCGCCGGATGTTAGTTTTGGTGCAACTGAACCAACGGGTTCTTGAAAAGTAAGAATACATTTAAAAATTTAAATATGACATGACAAACTTGCCTGACATTAGGATAGAGTAAAAAAACATATTCATTTCATGTACCTAAAAACCGGCATTGGATACCCTTGAGCTGGACATAGTAGCGTAGCACTCTGACCAAAAGCAATTTTAGGTATTTTTATAGCATCATCTCCTGCGGTGACCTTTGGTCTAACACTGGCAACGGGTTCTTGAAACGAAGATATATACTTATGTTGGTAACATAAAGAACAATAATCAAGAAAACTGACTGAAAATTTGGATTTCAAATAAATAAAATTTACCTAAAAATTGGAACAGGATAAGCTTGAGCTGGACAAAGAAGCGTTACACTTTGAGTCAATGGCACACGTATAATAGTTATGTGCTCCTGATTGCCATTTATTTGAGGACTAACACTACCAACAGGTTATGGAAACAATTTAATATAAACATAACAAGGGAACTTCTTGGAAAATTTGCAACAAAATGTTGGGATAGTGGAATTATTGCATTTTTTTACTGGAGACAATTTATACCTGAAAATCGGCACTGGATAAGCTTGCGCTGGACAAAGTAATGTAATACTTTCAGTTAAAGGAACTCGAATGATTTTAATGTTTTCCTCATTGCCATTCATTTGGGGACTAACACTACCAACGGGTTCTACAGCGAAAAAATATTGGTGAGTTTGACAAATGTTTTAATTTTTCTTTATAAAAAATTGTTCTCAAATGTTGGGATAGTTTATTTATGATTGAGAATTTACCTAAAAAATGGTACTGGATATGCTTGAGCAGGACATAATAAGGTAGCCGACTGGGATGAAGCCACAGAAACAATTCGAGACTTATCACCGCTTGTCAATCGTGGACCAACACTACCCACAGGTTCTGTGTATTGTAACAGTAAACATTTTCATTAGATTCTCGTATGATATGGGGCATGCAGTAAGTTGCCTGAACTTAATTTTCGCTTATAATGTTGGGATAGTTTATCTGCAAATTATTGCAGAATTTACCTAAAAAAGGGAACTGGATATGCCTGAGCAGGACACAATAAGGTAGCCGACCGGGATAAGGCCACACGAACAATTCGGGACTCATCACCGCTTGTCAAACGTGGACCAACGCTGCCCACAGGTTCTATGTGACATAAAAATTTCCATTGAATTTGACATGCGGTATTCATGCAGATTGGATGGTATGAATTCAAATGCTGCTGCTTTTAGCAATGTTGGGATAGTTTTCATATGAAATAATTAATCTCTTACCTAAAGAAGGGCACTGGATACGCCTGAGCTGGACAAAGCATCGTGATTGACTTGCCTAAGGCAAAATCAATAACTTTGATATCATTGCCAGTTAAAAGACGTGGACCAACACTGCCAACAGGTTCTAGTGACATTTTCAAAAATAAATAATATGACATAAATTGACTTGATTGAAATTTCATAAGTATATGTTATGACTAACGTTGGGTAAGGGTATTCGAGAAGTTCCCCCAAAAGAAAGAGATTTTCTTTTTTATATACAAAAAAAAAAACCCCCACCTAAAAAATGGAGCCGGATAGGCTTGCGCCGGACACAGAAGAGTCAAATTTAAGCCCGCAAATCCCATAAAACTGCTACTGGTTTGTATAGTAGGAAACTTGGGCGAAACTCTGCCAACTGGCTCTAAAGGATTGAAAATAAAAATTTAATTTTTCATTGTACACAAAACTATTTTCTGAGAGAAAGAATTTTAATGTTTAACATGCACTTACCTTGCAAATACAACTATGGGTTTTATCAATATGGACATAGATAGGACTTTTCATAAATTTTCATTGAAATGATTTTAGTTTCTAGGAAATTTTTCCATGTAAACAACTTTGTTTTGCTGCGCTCCGTTTACTCAAGCTCAAGTCAAGCATTCTTTAGTTTTACAATTAAAATTTTGATCTTCAATTTAAAATTTTTTTTTTCAATTTACTTCATTCATTGCATTTAATATTTAATTAAATTTACTTTACATTTAATTTACAAATTTTAACGCGGAATAAATTCAAAGTAATGAGCATTGAATGAATACCCTATCCCAACATTCAGGCAGTTTTCAATTTTAGGCAGGGCGGCAACAATTTTTTGATCAAATGCGCAATTGTTTTCTTAAAAATTTTGGAAATTTAAAACTTAACTTAATTAAATAAAAGAATGAGCGCTTTTTTTTTTTAGCAAAGAAAAAGATTTTAAGCGAAAAATCTTTTTGATTGCATTTAAAATTATATAATTTTATATCAAAATATTGTTGCCTTTAAATAAGATTTAAATATATATAAAAAAAAAAAATATTGAAATATTGACAAAATGCGCATGGTATTTACTTAATATCAAAGATATATTCGTTCAAAAATTGTTGAAAAAATGACATAATTAATGAATGCAAAAAATTAATTCCAATATTTCAATATTTTTGTATGAACAAAGTTAAAACAAAACCAGTTTTTGATTAATTTTCTTGTGATTTATTCTTGTCAGATGACCTTATTGTCATTTTCATTATAATGGAACAAACAGGCAAGAATAATTTTTTAAATTGTTTGAACTTAGTTCATTATTTTCTTAAATATAAAGTTTTGTTAATAAAAATAATCCAAAATTATTGTACTATTATGATTTACGATTCAAATTATTGTCAGTTTAACCCAAGATTGTAGATATTTTATATCAAAGAAAATTACAATTAAAATTTGAATAACCATTGTGAAATTTAAAGCTCAACATATCTAAAAACTATGTGAGTAGTTCTGAACAGTTTTAGAATTGAACCATGAGTAATCAACCATTGAAGTTTATTAAAATCAATCACTTCATCAATTTAATATAAGTTGTAGTTAGATAATTTGTAGACATTTTAAATTTACTTGTATAAATTTAACTATTTTTTTTTTTTTTTATAAATAAATAAAAATAATAAGTTATTTTTTGCATATTCATACAGACGAACTTGAATAAATATTAAGATTATTTTGACTATTTTGGATTATTTTTAGTTAGACTTATGTTTGAATAAAACAAACATTAAACTTCAGTTATTGGTAGCATTGAAATTATTAAAAGATCCAGTTTTGTTCATGTTTTAAAATCCAGCTGGCTTTTGTCTTAATCAGTTTATTTTTTATTATTTTTTTAAATTTTTTTTTATAATTAATAAACAATAAAAAGTAATAATATTTTTATTTTAATAAGAACACACGAATGATTTAACAAGTTTCGAGTTAGTTTGGACAGGAAAAAGTTTTGTATGATTATATTTTTTTAGACAATTAACAATAAATAGAAATATATTTCGAATAAAGCCAAATGCAAAGCAATGGAATCTGTGTTATATTTCAATTAAAAGGTTCATAGCTCCTAACCCTTTACTCATGAAATAATGATAATGAAATCTGTATTATTTCTTCTCTATCATTAAAGGAAAATTTTTACTCGACTTTTTTTTTGTATCATTCTGTATTTCTGTGTCATATTGTTGTAGTTACTTTTTTAAATAAAATACTTATACTTATATGAATTTAGATTGCTTGACTAACAATAACTGAAGTTGTTCTTTTTATTATTTTACATTAATAAAATAGAAGTTGATTTATTGAAAATCTTTGTACTTACCTGTGATCACTAAACGTCCCTTGGTCGCACTAAGGCGTGTTTCACCAGTCAAACGATGCTTGGTCCGACATTGATAACTTTTATAACCATCCTCGGGTCCAACTTCACGTATATGTAGCTCCCCAGAGGGCAATACAAGATATTTTCCATCTTTGTTTCGAGCATGTGAAATATTACAAAAATATTAGAAGAAAAAAATATAAATATGTTAGTGAATTTCATTCGAAAGAAATCTAATAAAAATATGACTAACGTCACTAATTTAACATACGACACTTGAAAACAAATATTCACAATAATTTCGTCTAGAAATTTTATTTATCTACCATTTCAGTATATGAATGAGTAATTGATCTTATTGTAAATATTTATTTTCATGACTAAGAAAAAGCAAGTGCAAGTGCAATTTGTTATAAACAGATTTTTTGTTTATTTTTCTATGAAACTTTTGTTATTTTAATGCATTTGCTTTCATTAGATGTTTATTGTTTTAGTAAATCTAAACTAATTTGTAACAAAAGTACTGAATCTTTATACGAATATAGAATCAGATTCCTGTAATCATATTGTAGAAGGGTTTTATATATTTTTAAATTTAAGTATAATAATTTAATTGTTATTAATATAAAAATTCAGTACTTATATTTTGGATTATACTATTCTATAATAATCATTCATAATTCAGCAATAATTTCTGGGCAGAAATTTTATATCACAATCAAATGAAAAATACAAACTCTAACGTTGGTTTCACAAAAGTTGCAAAATTATTGCTAAAAATCTCCAAAAAATGATAGACTCTCAGATAGACAAGTGATCTTAGATGTTAGATAGTCATGCTGATGCTAAGAATATATGCTATAAGATTTATAGGGTCTCCGGTATATTCAACACTTTGTTACAAACTTTCGGACAACCCATGTGTAACCTACACTTTATGAAAGATTAACATAAATTCATTTTCTTATTACATCCACAAAAGATTATTGCTGAAATTGTGAGAAATTAATGGAAAACAAAAATTGTATTGTATTAAATTTGATTATTTGTTAAATATTGTAGTATGTATTGATTAAAATATATATTTAGTAGTGGGTTGTGCCCTTATTCATAAGCATTTTTGTTGTTCTTTATACAAACACCATTTACAATATTTACATTATAGGTGAGTATATTTTTAATTTAATTTTTGAAAATTTCCATTAATTTCTTTAATTTTATATATCATAATTCTAGTCTATTTTATTCATGCAGAACAAAAATGCCAATAAGATTATTTTATTAAAAGCTTTAAAAAATATAGGTTTTTCATTTCTTTTTTTTTTTAATATTTTGTGTATGTACAAAGTTATTCATTTTGGATCTCATCGTTCAACCATTCAGTCATACAGTTTATTAGCATTTTTGTTTATAGAATATATACAAAAATCATATTTACACTAAACTAAGCGCTTTCAACTACATGAAGGGGGATGTATTAGGAAAGAAGGCAAGTCAGGTGTGACTCATGGATGTTTTGGAAGCACAGGATTTTTAGGATCGGAATAAAATAAAAAAAAATAAAAAATAAAAATATATATAAAAATATATTTAAAAAGATAAGGGGAAAAAAACAAAAAAAAATAGATAATGTAACAAAATTATGTAGAATTCCTAGCCAATGTAAAGCCTAAAGACCCAAAACAAGACAACAATTGAATGTATTTCACCGAATATACCGAACTTTTATTTCTGTATGTGTACGAATATCATGAAATAAGAGAATGCTAATGGAATATAATGGAATGGAATGGAAAAGAGCAGATATCAGCTATTAAAAGTATTCTAACAATTTAACAGATACCATGTATATAGGTAAATGAAATTACCACTATCAAAAGAGCCATGGGCATCTGTGGAGGCATAGATTTGTCGTTCCTCATCCTCAACCCAAGAATCGACCACAATAAAATCGGCGACAAAACTTGGTATATGGCATTTGAGTATGGCACTATTGCCGCGTAGAACAGCCTCATCCATGACATTCACTGTATATGATTGTGGTACAACTGTTGAAGAATGAGAAAATATTGTAGGTATAAGGAGAGGATTATGAACTTAAAGGAAATAATAAAGAATTCTCAGGAACATCCCCTTCATGGCTAATACTCATATGATTGTGAATAAAGAAATCGCTAACCAGTAAAATTTTTCGTATAAACACCGCCCTCGGTATCAATCCAATCGGTAATCTCAACATGATCACCGACAAACGATGGCGTTTGACATTTAAAAATGGCGCATTGCCTTTGATAACATATTCATCATATACTTGTGACTCAAAGAATTGTTTAACAACTGAAATTTGAAATACGATTTGTGAAATATTAGTTACAACTCATACGAGTATCCCCTTCTCCCCAATATAAAACAATAATGGATTAAAAATCATAGGAATTGTGGACTCAACTTAGATCTATAATACAATACAACAGTAAAACTATTCTCAATTTCTTATTAAAAACAACAAGTTTACCAATCGATTCATCTTCTAGTGGTCGCCTTATTTCAACACCCTCTTCGTCCACCCACAACTCAACATCTATAAAATCAGCCACAAATGACGGAACTAAACATTTCAAGGTGGCGGAATTTCCACGTAGTACGAATTCATCGATAACGCGGGTCTGATAGAACTGATGAACGACTATGTAAAGTAAAAAATAAGTAGAATAATAATAATGATGATGATAATGGACATGGGAAATTGGGACAATCTAAGTATCATAAACACATTATGAATATGCTAAATGGCAAGTACCAATCTCTTCGTCACTATTCGGATAGTAGTTACGACCCTCAGAATCCAACCACAAATCGACAAATACGAAATCCGCAACATAAGATGGAATTTCACATTTCATTACAACTGAATTGCCTCGTATAACATATTCATTGTCAGCCTCCGATTCATAACTCTGTATAACAACTGATAAATGCAAAATAATGATGAAATTGTAATATGTAGAACTCAAGTTTTTAGAGATTACAATAAATTTAAAGGAAGTGGTGGACAGGATTTTAACCTAATATATGTATATGTAAAGATTTAAGCTATCAACTCTTATTTGAAGTGTGTACCATAAGCAGCCGAAGAGTTATTACGCCATAACTCAACGCCCTCATCATCCACCCAGGCCTCGATTTGCACGAAATCAGCAACAAACGATGGAATCTTGCACTTGACTACAGCCGCATTACCCTTAATTACATATTCATTCTCCGCTTCAGTTATGTAGAATTGAGAAACAACTGCATTGAAACACATACAAAATAATTCAGAAATAATAAAATAAAATTAAACAGAAAATTTTGTTGCTGGGAATTTGAATGGGAATCAGAATCAACTTATTACTAAAAAAAAAAAACTACAATAGAAATTTGTAATGATTGAAATCGAACCATAATTATCGGAAAAATTTAGAACATTGCCCTCCTCATCGATCCAAGATTCAACACGCACAAAATCTGCCACAAACGATGGGATGGAACATTTAAGAACCGCAGCATTTCCCTTAATGACATATTCGGTCATAATTTCAGCCTCATAGAATTGATTAACGACTGCAAATGGGGTTTTAATACTTTTAATAAATCAATGGAAAAAAGAAAATACCAGAACACAAGAACAAAAAAAAATTTAAATAAAAATCGCCTGTTTTTGGATAAAAAGCCATGTAGTTGATAGTAAGTGCGTAGATTTAAGCCTATTGTCTGATAAATGAAAATTTGACTCTTCGCACCATAATTATCACTGGGTCTTAACTCAGTGCCCTCTTCATCGATCCAAGACTCAACACGCACAAAATCAGCAACAAACGAAGGTATAGAACATTTAAGCACTGCAGCATTTCCCTTTATAACATACTCCATTAGAATATCGGCACCATAATACTGATTAACGACTACAATATATGAAGGAAGGAATTTTATTTAAATTATTTTAAATAAAGTGATTAAATAAGAAATTCTATTGGAAATAGGAAGATTTTTTATGGATAAGGAACCTAAACTAGACTTAATATACTCGTATTAATTGATCTACCAAAATTATCTTCCGGCAAATATTCAGTGCCATCACTTGCCAACCATGCCTCAACTTTTAGGAAATCGGCAACAAAGCTAGGAATTGTACACTTCAAAACTGCTGTATTGCCTTTGATAACATATTCTGAGACAACTTCAGCTTCATAGTATTGATTAACAACTGAAATTATGATGTTCGTTGATACGTGAAAGTGAAACATAATTGTTAAAAAATGAAAAAGAAAAAAAATAATTGTATAAATATTATTTATACTTATATTGTACATAGTTCTTTAGGAATTCGGGAAGCAATCTTATAAACTAATGCCAAACCCTAGAAATACTATGAATTTAAATAAAGAATTGCTTGCTACCCGCGCTGTCTGCTTGTTGTTCCTCAAGTGATCCATAAAGTGTACCTTCTTCGTCTTGCCAAGATATAACTTGTACAAAATCCGCAACAAACGATGGTATAGAACATTTCAACACCGCCGAGTTACCACGAATAACATATTCATTATTTACCTCTGATTCATAGAATTGTTGTACCACTAGGAAACAAGGAAATAAAAATCATTTTAAGAATATGACAAGGTTAATGGAATACAACCAAGAAGTTTTGTACTTATAGATCAATGTACATCCAGAACTGTGTTGGGCGTGTAAAGAAACAATTCTTGGGAACTCAGACTCGCATTGAGTTGATAATGCACTCTCTTTCCTCGTAATCACTTCAAGTAAAAAATGCACTTTAAGAACAATAATTGCTCGCGTGCACTTGAGCAAAAGAATATTTATTAATACATACTACATAGATGTTAGACGACTGACTTCCCTGAGAAAATTGTCAGGAAGGCTAAGCGCAAGGGTAAATGACTGATTAGGCCAGGGGGAAAGAAAATTAAATGAAGACAATGCAAGAAGAGCATGTTCAATGAAAATATCTAAAAACAACAACTTAAATGAAATTATAAAGTTGTAATAAATGATAAAATCATGTGGGGAATTCAAGGCATTGAAGGTAAATATCAGTGAGGACTTTAAACTGCTTCTATTATTTCTGCTAATGTAGATAGTTTTACAGATTTGAAATATGCAATACATATGTAGGTATTTTAGACACACAAACCATATTCAGTGCCAGGCAAGAAGTCTTCATTCTGATCGGTATGCCAGGAAACGACACTAACAAAATCGGCTACAAACGATGGTATCTCACATTTAAGAACCGCAGCATTGCCACGTATGACATAAGCCTTATTTACATCGGTATCATAGTATTGTGCGACAACTAAGGCATACAATATATAGAAAATATGTATAGTACATAAACTCAGAAAAACAGAAAATCTTGATCAAAAAATTACCCATTCATAATAAATACAAGTAATAAGTACAATAGAGAAACACTTCCCTCTTTCAATGTAAGTAAGTAATTAATTGAATTGAAATGAAATGAATGAAAACAATACTGAATCGGGACACGCTTGCAGTGTTGTTTGTTTTGTAATCATGATTTAGTGTTAGAAAATTGTTGGTTTTTTAGATTACATTTTTTACATTTTCTTTTTACAAGTGTTACATTTTGTTGTTGTTGTTGTTGTTGTTGTGGTGGTGTGATTTTTTTTTTTTATTTGTTCTAGTAATTTGTGTTTTAACTCGGTTTTAGCAGTTATTATTATTGAGTTTAGATATGTAGGTATATTTTGTTGCAGTGCTAAACACAAACTATACAAAAAGGTTATACTGATTCCTGACACATAAACACACCATATTCAGTGCCTGGATAAAAATTCTCATCCTGATCCGTATGCCATGAAACAATATTAACAAAGTCCGCAACAAACGATGGTATATCACATTTCAAAATAGCGGAATTGCCACGTATAACAAACGCTTTATGTATATCTTCTTCGTAGTGTTGTGAAACGACTGAAAAAATTTATGCATGTTTGAATAGAATAGAAGATAACTTAAAAACAAAAACAAAGAATGGATAGGAAAAATACAATAAAAATGGAAATGATATTGTCAAAATGACAGGAAAAACTTGATGTTATTTGATGAAGCTAAAGTACGAGTACAGCGTGCAATGATCCTAACTAAACTATTATAAGAAGTTTATCTTCAAGAAATTGATAAAACTATTGGAAATGCGGCGAACCATATTCTGTGCCCGGGAAATAATTCTCATCCTGATCGGTATGCCATGAAACGACTTCAACAAAATCAGCGACAAATGAAGGTATTAGACACTTGATGACCGCCGAATTGCCACGTATAACATGCTCCTTATTCACATCGGCTTCGTAGTACTGAGCGACGACTGTAAGGATGTTGAGAAGGATTATATCTGAACTTTGATAAGCCACAACTAATCACTAATCAAATGATTTAAAAAAAAACCTCAAGCTTAAATGACTACCAATGTGATGTGTCATATTTTGTAGATTCTCACGCCTGAAACACCCTGAAAAGCTATTTGGCCTTGGAAGTAATAACATTCTTCTTAGAAGTATTAAGGAAAGAAATATTATCGTAAGCAAATACTTGTATGTATCTTCCTGTCTTAAGCTATAAACTTCATTTCTACATCTTTTAAAGACCAATTAAACATAATGAGAATGAAATTAGCGTAAAATCAAGCTTAGCATAAGAAAGAGATGACTTAACTTATGCCAAAAAATTAAACCGAATTAGTCAACTAAAATATGATTCAACCACAAACATTAAAACAAATATTCATGTATATAAAGATAATTTCAATTAATTATCAAGAAATCGCCAAAAAGCTTAAAAATTTCAACGTCGCTTAACCTGAATATATGTATTTCGAAGTCATGGCAAGTATCGCGTTGTCAGGCGATGTCTTTAATTAACGAGCTCTGAACACTTTTGGCTGCCAACATAATTCCTGGCCTAGACTTCATAAGCATAAAATAATAAATTCACTTAAGTAATAAACGTGCTTGGAGCGCACACATTGGCGGGAAAACTCACTACTCACTATGAAAATCATTTTCATCATGATTTTAGACAGCTTGGTGTTTGATCCACCAAATGGGAGGCGGAAGAGACAAACGGGCTAATTGTGATAAAACACGTCAACTATGAGTAAGCGTCAACTATAAGTATAATACCACTTCTCAGCCTATTTGAAACTGATTCGAAGTGAAATGGTTGAAAGTGTGAGTTGACTTTATGTATTGTATATAGGTAAAATAAGGTTTGGTTGAATCGCATTTTTCGTCGTCGAGCGCTTGGTGTGGAGTGGCCGGTGGAATTATTAAATAAGATGGTAATATAATTAGTTAAAATGTCGTTAGTTGAGTGTCTATTTATTACAGGTTAAAATAAACGGAATAAAAGCTTTGGCACTTCCGCATGTGTAAACTTCGTTGGTGTGGGAAGTTAAAATACTTGTAGCTTGTACTTGTACTGAAATTCTCCTTTTTCAGAATAATTAAGTATGTCAAAAACCATCTCATTTAAATCAATTTACTTGAACTAATACTTAGATATACTCGTAGTGATGACATGTACGCTGGCTTTCAAACTTCATTCATTGCAACTCTTTTCAATTACCATACTAAACAACTTTGCTCACGAGAAAGTGATAATTGCAATACCCTGTTGCGAAAATAACTGAGTAATTACCGTTAAATTATAATGACGATGAAGCCGCTGGTGGTGCACCAAAGTAAACTTTGATCACATATGGCATTAATGTACAATAATAACAAAATTAAATGGAAAAATAATTAAACGCGGTGACAGTGACGATGATGATGATGATGTCGCCTTATTGCAAAACCAGGGTATAGACAAACTAACAAGTACAGTTTGCACCAAAACAAACTAGCTACACTGCCGATTTGTTAAATGAAATGAAAATGAATTTGAAACAATTATAAATAGCACTGACATTAATTGATGCTAAATGTTTGTGCGAGAATTATGTTTAATTGGTCTTAAATGCAAAAAAAAAATGCACAATAGTGTAATTGTGATGAAAATGTTGGCGGGCAGCAATGGCAGACTCTATTACTAAGTATAAAGTAGTGATGACTCTACTTCAACTAAAGTTAAACCAAATCATATCCGATGACCGTTGAAGTAATTAAGAGAAAATGACAACCAACGCTGAAATCTTCTGCAATGATGGCTTTTATCTGAAATAAAAAATATTGTAAATGAATTGCAAAATGTGACTGATTTTCACATATTCGTACGTAAACGATTTTTAATAATATCTGATTCAATTGGGCAAAATACCCAATTCAGTTCACACACAATGCATTTCCTTCACAATGTAAACTCCTTTCAGGCCTTGCAGCCTGCTCTCTAGAACACCCACAACTTACCGGCACGAACATGCACATCACGTGATATTATTGTACCAAATTGATTACGCGCCAAACAGGCATAAACTTGGGCATGAACCTCCTGTCGGTAGTCTTCGGCACGGAATGGTGGGAATACCAATTTGCCATCGGACGAGATCTGACGGAGACCGGGCACATCACCTACGGCGGTTCCATCGCTGCGAATCCATATTATTTCGGGCATCGGGTTGCCGCTGGCTTTACATTCGATTTCGGCACCAGTCGAATTCGAGAAGTCAATGCGGTTTGTCGGTTCCTTGAGGAATACGGGTCCCTTTTGATCGGAATCTGGTGGATTGGCAGCCAGAGCATGTTGAAGATGACTAGTTGTGGCTGCAATGAAAAGATAAATGTTTAATAACAATTAATATTCGGTTTGACAAAAGTTCAAAAACATAAAATATACTTGTATGTTATAAAACATGTAAAGTTGGACAGAAACAAAGTATTTAAGCCGCTTCTTTCTGAGGCCACAACGGAAGTTGGGTCATGTGTGTGTGTGTGTGTGTGTGTATCTGTGTCTGTGTTCATATTTGTCTGCAACATGTAAATTGTCAATTGTCGACAACCGACAACCGACAACTAGTATATGACGACACACAACAAAAGCACCATTGAGTTTTAAGGCAATGAGCATACACAAATTTATATTGTATGCATGCAGATATAGATATTATATTGTATTATATGGAAAACTCACTTGGAGTCCAAACAATTGAATGCCATGGATCAGTGACTTTCAGTCAGTTGAGAAAGACAAAAATGAAATAAAAGCGCTTTTGCGCTTATGTACTCCACATAATCCTCACTCTATATATCACCCAAAAGTGTCACCATAGAAACACTCAGAATATTTTTACTTGACTTGAGTGTTAAATCTTATACCTTACAAGTGGATGATTTTTGGAATTGACATCATATTAATGATATATCTTACCAAATCCAAAACAAAAGAGAATAAAAATTAATTAAAATAATAAGAGAGTCCTTGAGTTGTATCTCCAAAATCTGTATTAATTCGTCAATTTAAGTGCTTTGTTTTATAGAACAAAATAATTTAACATACATATATTAAATGCCATTTGAAAGTGTACAGACCCAGTGGGAAATCCATAAAAGGTGGGAAAACAAGATTTAGCAATAATTTTGATCCACCGAAACTTGCATACGTTTCAGCCCCATTATTTGTTTATTTTATGTGTCATTTCAAATCAATTTGTAATTCTTTGTTTGAGTGTCTTGTGAACTGAAAAGTTTTCCATAAAATAACATTTATTGTTGGTATAACAAATTCAATTTATGTAGCACAAACTCTCAACCAAAAAATTAACTTTGCTATTGTTAAAGCTTCAAAATACTAGTTCCATGAACTAGTTTCAAAAAGAAATGATTTTTATTCTGAATTGAAAAGTGAAAGAACAAGAGTTGTGAATGTGTTTTGTAAGGGGACTGCATCTTCCAGTTGTCGGAGAACTCTAACAATAAAACGTGTCTGAACCAAATTTCAACTCCATAACTCAAAATATAAGAAAATAAGTACTTTGCGTACCAACATACGTGCGGACAAGGCCAATCTATTTTTATGCGTTACAAACTTCACACCAAAGTGAATATACCATTTGGCACTAGTATGAAAAGTATAAAAAATAAAACAAAAAATCAAGAGCGCTCCCAACAATTTACATTCGCCAGAATCAAACTAGTAAAACGAATAGAGAATAGAGAAGCGAAAAAAAACAAAAACGGTGTCGATGACACTTTTGCTTTGGATTTACAGCATCACCCCCATCTCTATCCTAGCCAGGCCATAGTTCTTTGTCACCTTACTCGGTTATGTATATGCAGAGACACGATGTTCAGTCAGTGAGAGTTTGTGTGTTGCACAATCTCTCCATGTGGCACATTATCATTTGCATACCATACAATTTTTCACTGTCTCCCTTTCTACCTAGTAGTACGAGTATCTACCTCATTCGTTCTTATGATGTAGTGTTGTAGAGTTTGTTGCAAGATATTTGCATGCAAAGACTGCCTAAAGGTGTTGACATCTTTTGTGTTGCTATTGAACGTAGACCACAACACACACACATACTTACTGACACACACTCATACCATAACCATGCCTTAACCACGGTGGGTGATTCTCAAAGGTATAGGAATATGGAAAACCCTTTCAGTTTTGCAATATATAGAACCCTGTTGGCCATGGCGGAATGGTGGATTGTGGCAGAAGTGAAAATGACGGGGCGAAGCGTTAAAGCTATGGCATTCGTTTTATGCGTGGCATGGCATGTATGACTTTTGAATTCCTTTGATTAGCACAGAATTGCTGCACTTAACGTGTTTTAATGTCTGTTTTATAAAAGAAAGAGAATTCAACTTTTGATTTGTCGGTTACACGAAATAAAGTAAAGTTTACAAAAGTAATAAAAGTATGTATAACATAAGTACAAACGTATATTGTAAAATGAAATACTGAGTAAAAATTCTAAAAAACTTGTTAGTTTAATATTGTAGTTTTTTTTTAAGTGTACTTAACCAAAAAAAATTAAATTCAAAACAAACTTTTTCCATGGAAAAGTTCTTTCCGATTCATTACATTCACTTTCTGTATTCTAGTAATTAAATAAAATTTCAGTAAAAAACAAAAAGAAACTAATTAAAGTGGAAGCTTATATTCTATTATATTTATATACATAAAATGTATGGATGCGAGGGCTGTTCAGAAAATGGTTGCATTTGATGCACGGTATTATGTTACCATGTCAACTTTTTATTGGGCAACATAAAATACAAAGAGACAAAGGGAAAATATATGTCATTAGTTGTAGATTTCAGAGCATAAAATATGGATATGTAGGGGAAAAAAGCGGTAAGTACCGAGCCAAGTATGAAGCAAAACAGCTCTTCATTTCTCCCGAAACTTATGGAAGTTATAGAAAAGCAGACTACAGACAGACAATCTGTTTTCAACTAAACAGGGAACAGATCTTACAGGTCCCTGAAGCCTCAGGTATTATCATAATAAAATAGGCACATCGGACACTATGAACTATAAATACTGTAAAACAAGATATTGCAACATTCTCCGACAATGCCCTGCAATTACAAAACCAAAAAAAATCTCAGTTTTTTGAAACGATTATTATGATGGTAGTAGAACAACGGATGTATCCAAGAGCTTCTGTATACATAAGTCGTAGTACAATAATAACAACAATAATAATAATCGATATATAAAATATTATAAATTTACAATGTGCCTGCCGCTAAACTCACAAACGAGTTCCTCTATCTTCAATTCATGAAAAAGGTTCCTCTTTTTACTTGAAGGCCCAGCTTTTGAAGATATAAGGGCTGGAAGTTTCGCCCTATAAAAATCTCTAGACAAGTCCAGAACATTTGAGGGTATTCATGAGCATTCCACAACATTTCAGAACATCCCGGATCCCGAAACGTTCCAGATCATTGTGGATCAATCAAACCCTAGATTATATAAAGCAAAATTGTTCATAGGTTCGAACGTCAGTTTCTGATCAGTGAAATGCAGTGAGTGAATAAAAACAAACAGTGAAGTGTGAGTAATCAAAGTAATACAGTGATATTAATCCAACTACCACACAATCTCATATCAACTGAGAGAAGCCGGAAGCCCCTGCTGGCATGTAATAATCTTAGTTATAATTCGCACATTAATATTTTCTTTGACTTCTACAAAAAGAAGTTTTAATCTTGACTTGTTTTCCAAACTTAGTTGGAACCACCCTAATTCATTTTTCAAATGTTCGAAAAGAGCTTCACACTTTTCCCTAGATACATATGTATATATTTTTTTCGTTATTCACTTTCATTAAAGAACGAACAGAATTAGTGGTGCCTTTATGGTAAGAGGGAGTGGAGTGTGGAATAGCTTATTACGTAAATGCGTGTGAATGAACCGAAGAAGTGTATTCAAGCGTCAATAGGGTATACACAAAGGTCCATCCCCTCTACCTTTCATAATCTATGCATGCCCCTCCCGCTAGTTTGAGTAAAACAGTTCTTAACAAACAGCCAGCAAACATATTCATAATTCATTTGAGAAAAGTTGTAATAATTAAAATGACATGAAACAAACAACGACAACAAAAACAAATTATATAGAACGGATGCGATGTGAATGTTGGTTGGCGTGAGTATTACTCAAGGCCAAACACGAAGCATGGTTGTTGCACTGCAATAGCAAATTAAGGGATCTGTTACAGTTATTCAGCATTTTTCTTCATTTGCATTAGAAATCAAATTAAAAATAAGCGTAGAATTTTGATTAAAAACAAAGTGAAGAGATATAAAGTTAAGTATTATGGGGATCAAGAGACTCACTACTACAACTTTATCGTAAAGTTTATAACACAGTTTGAAGTTTATAACACATTTTGAAGACCCAAAGTAATATACTAGAAAAGGAAATGATCAGCGTGACGGAGATAATCAAGTTGATCTAGGCAATCCGTTTGTCTGTTTCTATGCGAACATCTATTTTAGTTTTAGAACTATCGAAATGGTATAAATATGCAGTATTGTCGTATAGATAATATAAGTATGTCAGAGATACAGTTCTTCCTACATTACTGGAAAAGGAAGTCCCATAAAATAAGAATTATAAAACTTGACAAAAATGTTTGTAACGATAATTTACACATGGAAAACTTTTGCACGTCTAAAAGAATTCATCCTAATACCATTTCAAATGACAATTTACAGAACATATACCATTTATAGCACAATGGGACAAGCACAAGAACATTCATTCATTCATTCATTAACTGAATCTGAACACTAAGAGGATCAATACAATGTTTTTCTTGTTTTTTTTTTTTTTATTTTTTTGTTAAGGAAAAACTCATGTATGTAAGAGTATGCATGTTTCGTTCAATTGATTTTAAATTCCAAATCAATCAATTTAATCAATTACCCAATCAATTACTTTACCATAAGGTCATTGAAAATTCAAATTGAGATTTTATTGTATCTAGTGAGTAGATATTTTATTTATTTTTTCATTATTTGAGTCGTGAAATTTACATTTTTCAAATCAGTTAACAATTTTACACACGCAACGAGTTTGGTTTATAAGACATAGAAACTATCAATTGAAGTACATAAAAACTTTTCTATTTGCTTATCACTTGGGTACAAATCTAGAGAAACCATTAAACCAAAAAACATAAATTCTTGAAATCGACACAACCGACACCTGCTGCTTACCATCACAATCCCAGCTCAGCTCTCAAATAAGCTGACAAAGGAAATCCATACATACCCAAAAACATGTACGTAATACAATCGAATTGCGAAAGGAAAGGAAGAACAACCTCAATAAAATCAAAGCCGTAGGGCGCTCAAAGTTGCTTTCGGCTTAAATAGAAGAGAAGAGAAGAGAAGAGAAGAGAACAAGAAAGAATATCTCATGCTGATAGTTGTGCATTAAACCTGAATGAAAGATATACCTACGAAACCAAAAGAAACACAGAGGAAATAAAGCAATAATAATAAGATACAGGTGCGAGTACAAACACACAGGTATAAACAAAACAGGTCGTGTGGCTACACAAGTTAGTACGAGCAAAAAGAAAGGAAGACATTATAAGTATGAGTATAATATAGTTAGGAATTTATTCTATTTATTAAGCGGGACTGTGAAATATATTATATATAAGGCATTTAAATATTGTATTGTCTAAAACTGACAAACGTTGGTCGATTTTTAATATTGATTCAACACGTCTATGCAATAGAGCAATTTAATGGATGATTGAAAATTTTGTGAAACAGTCCAAGATTTAAACTTTGTTCCATAACTTTGTAAATAAGTATTTTAAAAAATAGTTTTCATATCACCATGACCCACTTAGGTACCCATAATCTAATAATCCCATCTTATGCGACCATAGGGACCGTTTACGTAAAGGCATCATAACCAAGTCTCGAGAACTACGGGTCTTTAATCCCGAATAAAAAGGGAAAACAAAACAAAATGAATATACTGTGACATTAAATCCTAAAAAAAAGCAACAGAAATCAACAACACTGCCGTGTAAAAGGTCACCAGCGACTAGTATTTCATTCTGAGATACGCTAAATCAACATGACACAGCTTAGGTTCCCAACAATGCTCCACTAGATCCAATGCGGTTCATTTAGGAAAATTCTTTAAATGACCATCTACAATTTTTTATTTTGTAACTCCATCGTAAAAAGAGGAAATTTCTTGTTTATCTTATTTTATTCAAAGAATAATAAATCTTTTTGAACAAATCGATTTATTTAGATGCTACACATGAATGTGGTTCATCTTTCTTTCAGGTTGAAAAGAAAAATGTATAAAATAAAATTTTTTTGTTATTTATCTGGAAAAACTGAGGTCCATAAAACAATATACTATTACTTATATAAAATAATATTACTTTATTATTTTAAGCATATTACAATACAAATCTTTTTATAAAATTAATACACCATTCGTTTTGTTAATGTTACAAAAACTTTGTCTTAAACATTTTAAAAGAGAGCAAGCAGATTGTTGCATGATCATTTTGTATCTCAAATCTTGATTGGAACTATATACATACACATACATACTTATGTACAAGTATATGTGGCACATTTACTTGTGTTTGGCAAAGGAATCTTATAAGAAGAAAAAAAAAAAAATAAAGCAGATGTGAAACAGCTGCAAAATTCATCGTTTTCATCGAATTTTTTGCGATTTTTTGCTGTTCTCTTAATTTTCTATAGACTTAATGAACAACTCACATGCGTTGCACATGTTTCCCATTTTTTATTATATAAAATTTTCATCAAAAATATTATTTATTCCAAATGCAACACACAAAGCATTTCCTGCAAATTGAGTTTGGCAAATTTATATACTTGTATTGTAGAATATGGTAGAATCTTTAAAAAAGGAAACAATAAATAATTCTTAATGAAACACAAGAATTTCAAAATAATACTGTAAATCATAAAAACCAATTAAATTAAAAATTCTTTACATTTTGATAAATCTGAAACTGGTTACAGTGGCTAATTTAATACTATAAGAAATCATGATAATAATAATCACAGATTCAAATTGTCTAGTCTGGAATTGTCGGAATTTAAAAAGATCGCTTATGCAGATTCCTATTATATGGTCTTAGAAATTTATTGATCAACATCCTCCGAGGTACATAATTTTGGAAAAATCGGGTAAAGTCTTGAGCCAAAGTACACACAAATTTGTGAATTATATTTGTTAAATTATATGCATCAAACAATATTCTTATTTATTTTTCAATTTTCATCAGATAGCATTCCAAATAAGCTAAAAGCCACTGTAAGTTTATTCCTTCAATCGAATGAGTTTAATGTAGAAAAAGAGAGACAGATACGTTTGAGTTGACTACACTTGTGTGTTGTTTTGGTAGCACTCAATGCTCAATGGGATATGACACAGTTAAATATTAAGAATAATAATAGAGAATTTGCTATATTTTGCGCTCTGTCATTCAACAAGTTGTGGCACGCAAGATTCAACAAGGAATGTTTTATTTATTTAATAATTTTTTAAAGTGTGAAAAGTTTAATGGGTTTATTTTTGTTTTTTTTCATCATTATTGTTTTAATAAATGCGCAGTTAAGCATTTTGTATTGAGGCTCCATCTGTATACTTATATACGAGTGAGAATCTTCTGTTAAAATTTCAACTTAATAATTTTTATTAGTCATCTATCATTTGTTGATATTTATTTGCAGCTTCCGCTATAAACATGTATTGTAATTATTGTTCTTCTCTTATTTTTATTATTTTTTTAATCTGCGATACTTAGCGACATCAAAATTACTGACAGGTTCTGTAAATTAAATCCAAACAAAATAATTTCTATTATTTCCCTTGAAAATGCACACAAAATCGCTAATGATAAGCCGCATCGTAAGTAAACTATAATCTCAGCCCCATAAATGCAATAATCACAATATTGCATGGTTTGAAGTGGTGACTCCTCATCGTGTAGAACATATTTCAATGCAAAAAATTACATTCACTGACTGTCATGTTTTTGTCGACGTTGAATGATTCTAGTAATGACGTTGTTCCCACACATCACAATGATGACCTTTCATTCTCTGACAACGAACGAATATTATGATATTATGAGTGATGCGGCAAAAGCAGAAATTACACTATAAATGGTCACATTAATAGACCCAAATTTGTGGCAATTTACAGATTTAATGCAATTAATTTTTGAATTTCTCTGAAGCAAAAAACCATTTATCACAATTGAAATTATTTTACTATCTATATTCATAACTTAAAACTATATTGTATAATAATAAGAAGCAACATCTATGAGTTGCTTACATACATATGTATCTCTTCAAATTTAAACTGGCTTAAATGCCTACACAGAACAACCGCAATATCAAGTACATATTTGAAAAGTGAATCAATGAAGTCATCTTGCAGAATTTTACACCTTCGCAATTTTTAGTTGTTTGTTGACCGCATTTCCAGCCAACGTATAAAATTCATCAAATCAGACATCAAATGCAACATGAAATATCATGAAAACCTGCATGAATGAATGAATGAAAGAAATGCGTGTATCTTTTGTTATTTCAATTGTGTGGTTAAACAACTCAGATGACGACGACATTGATAAGTTTTGTTTTTTTTATACACCAACATACGAGTATTGTATTGTAGTTTGCGAATGCATGAATTGATCAGCTGCAGAACAGGTTTTGAACATTTTCTGTGGAACTGATTAAAAATACGAGCAGATGTTTTGTTTTTGTTTAAATAATCAAAACTTAAACCGGTGTTAAACGCTGCTTGTTTAAGTTTCAATGTTTGAAAATTTTCAAAATAAAAGATTTTTGGCTACAAACTTAGTTGACTACAATTGGAACGGAGCAGATTGTGAGCAATTTATAAATAAATAAATACACTTGTCTGAGATGGAGGAGAATTTTTAGATATTTTTTTTTTTTACTCTATCGAAACGATTACATATATTACATGCGACTGTAGATGGAAGCAGGAGAATGGGTCAAGTGTAGTCCAAAAAAACAAAAAAGCTTTTCGAATAAGAACCTGAATTTTCATGGTGGGTTTGTATGGGAGGTACCATCCCTAAGTGTCTGATCAAACTGGAATTTCGACAATATAAGTTTCTGATGTATAGCCACCATCCATTTAAATTTTAAGATCGTGTGATAACTGGATCTTATAGCTGCTATACAAACCAAAATGTTTCTTGTAAATATTTTAGATTTAGTATTACGGATGCCCGGATAGAACTACACAATCTGTGAGTCTGTCAACTCTATAGGTATTGAGGTTTTTGACATATGACCCGAGGACGGACGGATGGATGGGTCCGGAACCCTAAAAATGGATTAGTTCTTCAAATTTAGAAGTGTTCTTTATTTAAAAATCTTCCGCTTTATCAAAAAAAAAATCGTTTATGTATCTCAAAATCAAAAAAGGGTGATTATTATAATAAACTTTCTGTTGCATAGAGCCTGGCAGCTACACAAAAGATTCTCCTAAGTAATTCTGAGAACTTTTCATCATTTAATTTAATCGCGTCCAGTTACCTTTATATTCGGTGATTTTATAAATATATACAAGTATGTACTAAATACATAAAAGTAATAAAGACTAACTACATTAAACGCAATCTATCAAAATAATAATCCTTTAAGAAACACAATACTTTTTACATCCTTTCGTGTTTACCTTTCCGGCTAATTTTCTCACCTCCAAAATAAAACATGGAACACTTTCATGTCACACGCATGCCGAAATATATTTCGGTTTTAATCAAACAGCTAATTGTGAGGATATACATGTATATATATCAATAGGCTATATGAGTATAGTAAATAATAATAATAATAAAAGGGCAATCTAATGACATGTTTTTCGTATAACTATTTGTCTGTCTTACTGATTGAATGGTTTGGGTGGGTCATGTTTGTCCGAAACGCACTGAAAGGTGTCCAAAGTCCGCCTTCTAGGTTACAGCACCAAGCCCATTGAATACTTTATCGCATGTTTGTCTACAAAGGAAGTTATTAATTTTCAATTTCCGTTCGATGGACATGCAATGATAGGAAAAATCACCACTCAAACTCTGACAAAGGAATGAGCTAATTAGGTTTGCTGATGGAATGGAAAAGCTATGTCAACTGTAAAAACTTTTCTGATGCTTGAATGACTTTTCAATATGAAATTTTAAAAAATTTACGACTTCATACCCAACCAATTCATAAATTTATTTTGTCTAGATGATACTTTAGATCATATGACATTCAAGATGTATCGATCTAACCATTTAACCATTGGAATCGTAAATCCTCAACTTTGCTGCCATTTGTTAAGCTATTTTTTTAATGGCCTCATGAAATATTTTCTTAAAATTTGTTCCCTTCATCTTCCCCATCCTTACTTCCCACCATTTCAGTCTATTGCACTTTTAAAATTTTCTTGCGCTCTAATTTTCATTTCAAATCATTTCTATTTTAAATTCTGATATTTTTAGGCTGAACACGGCATATTCTTCGTTTCTTTTTTCTTCTTTATAATGCTGAATTCTAACACGCATAATTAATGACCCGAATGTATGACAAATGTTAACTAGAGTGCAACGTATTCTGGCTGAAAGTATTTCTGGCATTTTTGTTGGCCTGCCATGTTGGCATTATGTCGCATTCGCTTTCAAGATTTTGACAGACCTCCTGACAACACATAAAAGAGTAAAGTCGACTATAAAAATACATTCATGTGATATACTTACAAACCGATGACAAGATTTTCTTTTATGAAGTTTAAATGGATTTGTACAAAATTAAAGTGACAAATATGTAATAAGGAGATATGATATTTAAGGGATTTCCTTAATGTTTGGATCTTTCAAAAAACTTATGAATAAACATAACATATAATATTATCCATAGAAAAATACACTAAGAATTGTAAGGTGTGTTTTTCTTCATTCACTCTAAATCTACATATCGTTATAATTTATACTCGCAGCATAAAAATTTTATAGCTATGACTCAATATCTTGTGAGTAATTAATGGCCAGGCCATATGATTATAATGGCAATAATTCTAATAGTTCTGCTAAGAAACTCATCTAAAATAATATATCAGTATTTCATGCTTAAACGTTCTTCTAAAATAGATGAGCAACTGGAAGAAAGACTTATTATTGTTCTATCACACCAAATGTTTTAAATGGCAATAATTATAATAGTTCTGCAACATACTTAGCTGTATATTCTACCAATATTTCATACAAATGGGGGACTTTGGCTCAAACCGTTTCATTAAGACTGAAAAATTAATTCTGAAACACCAGAAATGCGCCATGCTGGTGAAAGATGTAAAATTTTATTTTCTACTCAATCCTAATACGAAGTCGGTAAGAAAAACTATTGAACAACCCTAAGTTTATTGTAAAATATAACAGCTTGTTGATGATTTTAATAAATTTTAATTTGTAAAATTTTTATTAAAAATTTTATAAGAAGAGTGGCACAAATTTTACATTTGAACTTAGCGCAACGTGCGCACATCTTTCCACATGTTTGTATAATCAAAACAAAAAACAGATGTTCATGGTGCAGAATGGGCTGTGTAAAGGATACTCTGCATTTCCATTTAAATGCATGATGCAGCGCCCGTGTAAATAGGCTATTTGTTGTTTTGAAATAATGACTTTTGTATGTAAGTGCAATATATTATTTTACATTGATATATTTATTTGAATCGAATAAAATATCCATGTTATAATAATCAAAGACTATTTATCTGTATAAGCTAAACTATTCCATAACTAAACTTTTTTAATTGTCTTTCTTTATGGTCTTGTATTTCTGAATCAAAATATTCTTCTTCATTTCCAAGGCAAAGTTCTTTACAATCTCTAAGTAAGTAGTAGCATGAACTTCCATTCAATGGTAATCCAAACTTTTTCTACTAAAACAAAATTAACTTCGAAACTTGCAACATAAAAGATTTTGCAATGGTTGTGAAAGACTTTTCATTTCTACATTTCTTGATGCTGCTTTGTTCCGGTTTAGCTCGACTTGATGATGACATTAATTGAAATTCCAGACTAAATAAATTAAATGCTTCTAAAACTTCATTTCTTTTTCCCTTTCGGTTTCTGTAAAATTCGCGTAAAATTGATGCTTGTTGCATTTTACTTTACCAAATGCAACATTGACAACAAACTTTTTAAACTCACACACAAAGCATGAGGCAATTCTAGTGGCAATTTGTATCTGCTGCAAATTCAACTTGCTCCTAAAGCAATAGCTGCAAGTAAACTAAGAACTGAACAAAGCAGTGAGCGACAAGTAATGAAGGAGACTAGACTCATGAAGTCTCAGTAAGATTTCATGATACTATTTATACATAATTTAGAAGGGGGATGCTGCTGTAAAGCAAAAGATTCTTCATTGTGTACAGTAGAAAGAAAAGCAAAGAAAAGAAAACATCTGGCGGTATTGTTTTGAGAAATGGCAACGGCATCTTTAACAGCATCAGCATTATTATTACTTGTAGAAGAATTCACAATCATGGAGTTGAAGAAGTTGCGGGCACCGAGGCGAACTTCTTAACACGCAATTCGTGGCATGAAGATACTTGGACTTGGATATGTATGTATAAAAAACAATCCCAACAATAAAACGTGATACTTTTCATTCGTCGCTTTTCAAAATACACAACAAATGGAAAAAACTTTAAAACAAACTAAGACGCAACACGCTGCTTACATCCAAAACTAAGGGCTGCGCTTTGTTTGATTCACTTTTCTTTACAAAAACAAAAAAAAATAAAAAATACACATCAATCATCTACTATAATTACACATGGTATACATACTCTCCTCACTCTTTGGAAAGAAATGTACCTTCATATGTACATGCATACATACATATGTATTATATATCGGTTTACAAGTATTTGTTTTATTACTCGTATTGTTTGTAGAGCGTATTTCCGCTTTGATTTTCGTAGATCGATCGAAAAAGCGTTTCATAAGTTTAAAGTTTAAAACTTTAGTTGTTTCGAAACAAACTAAGTATAACCTTAAATAGAAGAGTAGTGCAAAGGGTTACTTGTGGTATATAAAGTTAAATAAAATACAAATTTGTTGATTCCTGAAAATAATGTAATTCAAATATTTATTTATTTAGACATGTTTAGCTAAGATTAAAATCAATACCATAAAGGTGATTTATCTATTCCGATCAATTCCCAAAACGCAGGAATAATAAGGGTCCAGTGTGAGATCTGCAGCACATAACAATTTGTTTGCACTAGAGGGATCTAGATAAGAGATGAGTTGCTCAAAATCTGTTGTCATATGGAATGAGGTTCATCACATGATGTGGCTAAGTCAAAACTCTGAAGATAGGAGGACAAAATGAAGATTTAATAAAGAGAATTTTGAATATTTTCCCAGATTCCAAATTCTATTTCTGTTAAAATAGTGGCAAACTGTTGAATATTGTCTGGGATTTCCTATATTTTCTATACATAAAGCAATTCTTGAAGAATATCTTAAGGCTATGATGTGATGTGATTCAAGCTAATATCATATATGTTTTCAGTACACGTAGCACTACTTCAACCATAACCATTTTTTGTAGTAAATATAGTATAGAATATGGAGTTAGAATTTTCAGACTAAACAATTCGCCCCCAATAACAAATTGTTAACATATGCATGCATTTTTTTTTTTAATGATATACAAAAATCACCTCAACCAACCGAAAAACACTAAAGAATTTAAGAACTCAGAAACAACAACCCTAAAGCCACAAAATGTCTGCCGTTGTAAATAATAAACCGTTAAACATATACAAGTTTCTTCCTTTTTACACTTTGAACCTCAACATAGTGAGTCGCAATTCAGGCAACACTTCCGTTATAGTCGTGCACCACATAGAACAGAGCCACCCTCAACTGATTTCGTTAAATTTATGCCAGAAAATGTCTTCAAAAATCTTGTATGAAGGAATATTACTTTTTGTTATATGAATATTTTTTATTTTTTCCATTTTATACTTTTACAACACTGGACAGAGAACAAAGGGAGCGTGTCCTAACAAAAGCAACCCAAACTTAACATTGATTAACATACGTCATGAATGCAAGGCAACATTACAACTACACTACTAGTTAGAAGGAATTATAACAACACTAACAACAAAAATTATCACATAAAGTGGTAACAATAACAAAGGGAAAGTTATGACTACTAATAGGAGATACAATATTTTATATACATAACGATTCCCCCAAAACAACATCGACCGAATAAAACTTATTTGAGGGTGAACGAATGAATGAGTCAGACAACAAAAACTCTGAAACCTGACTAAATGCGTTTTGAGTTCATAGTAAATCTCTCGTTACCTCTCTCTATAATTCTCTTTTCTCTAAATGTTTGAGTAAGTGTAAAAGTGTAGTCGCCCCTTGCTCTTTCTTTCTTTCTTTCTTTCTGGTGTCCTTATTATAAAATTTCTGTTCCGTTACATGTGCCCGACTACCGTGCTACTTGCTCGTACCTTTTATGTTGCGCTGTTGCCATATTTCACCCGGCAGCATCTCTATTATCACCATCATCATCATCATCATCATCATCTGAAACTGTTATGTTGTTGTAAAGGAATCCCCGTTGTTTATGTAAAGAATCCTAAATTCATCAAAGTGGAAATTAAGTGCTTGTAATATCACCCTTTTTGTTTTTAGGTTAAATACAGAATTATTTCAAAAAAAATTCTTTTTTTTTTTTTGTAATTTTTCATAACTCTAAGAGTTCAGATTTACCATCATTTGTATTAAGCTCAATTGTCTCTTGAATATTTATAGCCAACTTACTAAACTATCGTTGTAAAAAAAATAAAGAGAAATCTGAAGAAAATTGTTTATGGCCGCAAAAGTTGAAAGAAACCACCGACAAAACCACAGATCCATCCATACCCGCACAGACAAGCAGCAACAGGAGCAATGGAAAACGTGTTACTTCTAATGCTGCAGCTACTGCTATTGAAGATGATGTTGACGATGATGGCACACGTCATTGCTACGTACACTTTGTGGTTGTCGGTGATGGAAAGATGACAGCCACATTATAAGCAACCTGAACATTGTCTATGATACATGGATACATAGATACATATATGTGTGTATATCTATCTATATGGACGCCTTAGTGAAGGCTAACATTATTTTCTTGATACAATGATATCTGTATATATGGAGGAAGAGTAGTTGAAGGACAAGTATAGAAAAAATAGACAACGACAATAGCACAACTTTGTTGCCTAAAGTAATTTGTACATACACGATGAGTTGGCAACACTGAACTGAACTGAACTGAACTGAAGTGCAACACAACACCCAACAAACCATATACATACATGGTGAATGAGATAGATACCTGAAGTGATGCTGTCTGTCATAATTGTGTTGACATGTGTGAAGGAAAATAGAGAATTATGAAGAACTTTCTATATGGTGACAAGTAGGGAGTTTGTTACTTTGGTTTCAAGCTACATTTAAAAAAATATATTGCACTGTCAATGTTGTTGTTGGTTGATCTGTTAGAAAGAAACATACATAAAGAGAAAGAAAGACTTTTTGAAAGTATTGTATTGAGTGATTGTTATTGTATAATGTCATACTACAATACAAGAAAACAAATTCTAATTTAACAAAGTGTTTGCTAACAAGTCATTTATAATGAAAAAAGTAACAAACGTTGCTAGAATATTTAATTACAAGTATGCATAAATTAATGTGGCAATGACAATCGAAAACCACAAATTATACAAATTATACTTTAAACAAATATTTAAGGCACGAAATACTTAACAAAAAATTCGCAGAGGACAGCTTTGGATAAAGGGAGGGTGCCACCACTCACAGGGTTTGTAGCAAGCAGTCTCTGGTCGGTAGTCGTTAAATAAATATAAATAAATAAAAATGAAAATAAACTACAAAAGACAAAACCAGTGAAAAAAAAAAATAAAAGAAAATAAAAAACTAAAAATGTAGATTATGACGCTAAGATATCGTTGACAATATGGTTAAGTTAGGGACGATTGTGACAGGGAAAAAGAAACCACGTCGTTGTCAAAGAAACGTGACTCACGACTCATTTGTGCGGGTGTTTATGGAGTATAAAGTACACACACAACACTAAGGAGGAACAGCCTTCTTTCCATCAAATATGGATATTGGGGAGTGTTGAGCTAAAGTACTAAATACAAACACAATAAATATACACGATTATATACATATACATACACACACACTCGTATCTGTCCTATACGCATGCATATGTATGAGATTGTCTGGAATTGTGACGAGTTTTGTTTTGATATTCTTATGGATCGTGGATTGGATGAATGGTTGAGATGGGTGAGGCTAAGACTAAATAAGTTAAGACTGAAATGTTTTGTTTTCTTTAAATGGGGCGCCAAAAAATATCTTAGCATAGCATTTATTTTTTAAAAACTTAATGATGATGAACGAACGATAAGATTATTCATAACATACCTAAATAAGTGTTTCTCTTTAAAGAAATTAATTGTTATTATTTTTTTATTTTAATTTATGTGTAGCGAGTATTCTTAGGTTTTAGGTTACCGAACTTCACATTTAGTTTCGTTAGGCCAATCAAAATACTCAAAAAATTATCAAAACATACGAGAGAGAGAGAGAGAGTTTATGTTCGACATATGCAACCCAGAACTTAAGATGAATAAAAGAAAATGTCCATTTCAGTAGAATTTCGATTGTCATTTTGATTCCTCAAATATTCTACAATAATTAGAACTTTATTTTAATGTAAATTCCCTTCAGGCAAATCAATTTTCTATGTTAAGATAAGTTTCCATTTGATATAATAGAATTTATATATGACTAGGCGCACAAGGCCAAGCGTTGCATGGTCTAATGAATCATTCCAAGAATTTGTGTGAAACGAAACAAAAAAAATAAAAAAATAGGAATATTTTGTTTAAGACCTTTTGATTGATTCTAAAATATTTCTCTAAGATTTATATGCAAAATGTGATCCAAAAAAATGTCTCGACAAGAACGCCACATATCGGTTCCAAAAACTATTATAAGTTCAAGGCAGGAACCAACCATACACATACACAAAATTTCATTGCAATCAGATTAATGGTATGTCCGTGCATAAGTTTCGAACAGACAAATTTTAATTTTCATGTATTAGATTAGAAGAAGATTATAACAATGTTACTACCCCCTTCAATGACTTGGTTAGCGATTTCAATGGATTATAATTTCAAAAATCCAATAATGTCGGTGTTTATTTGCCTACAAATAGCGCACACTGAACTGACGCATGATCAACTTCGGAAAGGAATTCCTCCACAACGCTGTTCCTATGGCGATACCTTATGTTTTCGACCACTGTCCTAATTTGGTGAGAACTAGAGCATACTTTTTCAACAATAAAAAACCCTCTGATCCCCTACAACATCCGACAACTGAGGTAATTAATATAAATAATAAATATATATATTAATAAATGTAACTCAACTAACATAAAGTATTACATTAATTCCTTCCAAATCAATAAAACGATACGAATTTCTTATAACAAAATAATACCATTGAAATTGTATTGTAACAGTTAGTATCTAGTACACCATGCATAAGATAATTTATCTTTTACAATCACTATAGTACATAGTGTCATTATTTCTGCTGTTACTGTTAAGACAATTGAGAATTGATCTCTTTGGTTAACTTCTTCGAATCCATCAAACGTATATGCCGACAACTTTATACCTTTTCCAACTCTCTATAAATTGTTTATCGAAATAATATACAAATTGTGTATGTTTGCTTAAAACGACAATGGAATTTTATATTCTATTTGATTCTATTTACTTTCATAGAATTCGCATGAAATTTAATTGTTTATTTCCTGTTTAAGTAAACATTAATACTAGTACATATATATATATATATATATATATATATATAAGGTGCGTTGCAAAATTATAGAACCACCTAAAAATTTTTGATTTCTTAAAAACGAAGGACTGTAGGGTATCACAATGTTCTACGAAAATGTGTGGAAGGCAAAATAACAAACTTATAACGGCATTTGGTAAAAATTGTTAGTGTAAAGTTTTAAGCAAATCAAAAAAAAGCTTTTTTTACTGTTGCATTTCTATAGAACCACTTGCGTTTTATTTTTATTTTGAAACGAATAACATGATTTTATTTATGTAATTAACTATAATTTAATTAATTAGGCTTCCTTTTGCTAATATCGTCTGAAAAATACGATTCTTCATACTGTCAATGAGATTTTTAAGCAAGTTTGGTTCCAATTGGTCCCATTCTCTTATTATTGCCCTTTTCAACTCTTCAATGGAATCATATTGTTTTTGATTGTTGTAAATCCTTCGGACTAGTATTCCCCATATGTTTTCCATCGGATTTAGGTCTGGGGAACAAGCCGGCCAATCCATAACATCAATGGATTGTCCAAAGAACCAAGACATGGTTTCGCGACTCACGTGAATTCTGGCATTATCTTGTTGGAATGTCCATTCTGTTTCCGGATTTTGTCTTATAAATGGCACTAGGCTCATTCCGAGGACATTAATGTAGTCGCTGCTCTTCATTTTCGAGGATACAAATTGAATTTCTAGACAGCCTAATGCAGAAAAAGCCGCCCAAGTCATAAGGCTTCCTCCTCCAAAGTTTCGCTTTGAAAACACCAACGGCTCTTTTCTAATATCATGCCAATACCCTCGGAAACCGTCTGGACCATCCAGGTTCCACTTTTTTTCATCAGAAAATATGACCTTAAACAAGAAAAGTTGTTAAAAATCATCACACAGCGGTGGTGCATTTTTCGCTTACGGATTCCCAGTTTCGGGCCATATTTTCTTTTGCGAATCCCAACCTAGCCTGCTTATGGCGTTGTAATAGTCTCGGAGTAGCCTTCATTATAGCGTACGTAATGTGTTCGCTTCGCTTTAAAAGCCTGGAAATAGTCGAACGATGGACTGGAACGTCAACAATCTCTTGTAAGTCCGCCAAACTTTGGGTTGAGTTACTCGCAGCCCTCAAAATTTTACGTTCTTCGCGATGGTCTAATTTTTTTTTCTTCCCCCAGAATTTATTAGCCCGTAGCCCACCGGATTTTTCAAAAATTCCATAATTAGGTGATGACTTCGATCAGTTTTCCTGGCAATTTCCCTAAATCCCATATTTTGCTCTCTAAGAGCCAATATTCTTCCTTTCTCAACATCTGTCAATCTTTTTCCACGCGGCATAGTTAAATTTCACAATTTTTTTAACTTTACTTGATCAAACAACTGATAAACACTTATTAAAATAGCTTAAAAACGAATAAAACGCAAGTGGTTCTATAGAAATGCAACAGTAAAAAAAGCTTTTTTTTGATTTGCTTAAAACTTTACACTAACAATTTTTACCAAATGCCGTTATAAGTTTGTTATTTTGCCTTCCACACATTTTCGTAGAACATTGTGATACCCTACAGTCCTTCGTTTTTAAGAAATCAAAAATTTTTAGGTGGTTCTATAATTTTGCAACGCACCTTATATTCACCATATGTACGAGTGTACTATTGTTGATACAAAACCTGCAAGCCAAACAATAACACTATAATAGATACAATACTAAAGTTGTTGTAGACACTTTTTTCGTTTTTGTTTAAATTAACTTTTATGGGATCTTTCGTATTATAGTGTTTCTTTTTTTTTATGGATATGTGCGTAGAATTTCAATTGAATTTAATGCGAATTTAACTTCGGAACACGATACGCATTGAAAGGGAGAACATTTCTGGATCTAAAATATAAATGGAAAGTGAATATCATGCAATAACACGAGTATCTACACTATAGAGGAGATTGTTTGTAATAGAGTTTGTTAGAACAAATAAGTCAATTATGGAAAATATAATTATATTCTACCTGAAAACAAGCTCAAAAGTCACAAAAAGAGTTTGCTTTATAAAAAATACTCATAATAGCAGAACATTTCAAATCGCCACTTATCTTCAATTGGCTCTCATTATACAATGAAAATATTGTAAATACAATAAAGCTGAGTATACTTATATAAAATAAATATACAGAAAACACTCTAAATACCAATAAAGCATAAGATGTTCAAACTTGAAAGCATATATTGTACTTGTACAAAAAGATACATAAGTATATCAGATACAGAAAAATTGAGTCAGTTGAAGAAAAAATTGGCGCAAAAAATGATTTTAATCAATTTAAATTGAATGATGACCCGCGCACAGCACAATCAACCTAAATAAAGCGAAATATACAATATTTTTTCTGTATCTATAAAAATATTTATAAAAAAAGAAAAAACAGAAAACGAAAACAATTTATGTATTTATCTTTAAGAAGTAGAACAGCAACCAAATAACTAAAAAATATGGGAAAAAATTAAATAAATTTAATTGAAATATGTAATATTTTAGTATATTTTATTAAAATAATAAATAAATACTTTAAATAAATCAAATCAGAACAATTACTTTGGAACACTTAAATAAACTTTATGCTAAGTATATGAAGATACTTTACCAAACAGTATGAAGATACTGTTCATCCATAAAGAAATTATTTTAATTTTTGTGGCAGTTTTATCAAGTCAAAGTCATATTTTAGATAAAGTGGGTGGCTTGTATGGCAGGTACCCCGCCTTGTAGTTTAATTTGACTGATTCCAACAAAAGTACAGCGCATATATCAAACACTTAAGGCGTCTAGTTTCAATAGAGCAAAAAACAAAAGTTTTTCTAATAAGAATCTGAATTTTAATCCATCAGCCGTATAAATTTCAAGACCGTAGGGTTACTGGATCGTATAGCTCCCGTACATACCCATATGTTCCTTGTATGGGGACCTTTACCCTTTAAATTGTTAATTTTATTTTGGTTTTAATATTTGTTGCTATAGACCTGCGAAAATTTCAACTTTCTACTATTACGGTTTATGAGATATAGCCCGAGAATGGACGGACGGAGAGCGTAGCTTAGTAATAGCGTTCCGTTTGGTACCCTGAAAAAATATTGTGGAAGCTTTCCTTATGAAAAATTGTTGCTCTGTTTTAATCAATCCAATTTGTATTATTAGTCCTATTATTGAATCATTTTAAACAAAGTTTGCAAACAGAGATTATTTTCATTTTAATATGGGAATTGATCATACCTACCATTAACCGGGGAAATATTCTACGTAAGTCTTCTTTACGCTTAATGTCAGCTGGATAGACTTTTAATTTGAGTCATGCTGATCACATCTATGACATAAATACAATACAATATAAGATCTCCGACGTAAGGTTATGTGTTGCCAAACATCACGACAATTTATTAATACCCAATCAACAACAATTGCGAAAGGTACAATATCATAATTTATTAAGATTACTTTTTATATTTACTTAAGAGAATCAATTGAACACGTGTTACGTTTTTGTATGTGTTCTGAATTTAATAAGAAAATGAATATTATTTGATGAATCTTAATTCATTGTAACTTATTATTATGTTTAAATGAAAAAAAAAAAACATTTGTATCTGGATGCATTACAGCAAAAAAAAATACAAAATAATTTAAAAACATTAAAATTACAAATGCCAAACGTCACGCGTCAAATGTCATTACAACAAGATGCGATTTTAATTTATGTCAATAAATTGAATTGAATGCGTTTTCCTCTTTTTACATGTCAATATTTTTTCTATTTTATATTCAGAAGTTGCTTGTAGTAGTTGATTATACAAAAAACATAATAATTGAGAAATATTTTGTTGGATTCTCTGATAGAAAGGCAATTCTTATTACATGTGAATTCTAACCCCAATTTAATTAAGGAATTTCACATTTCTGGAAGAAACAATATTGTCTTAGGTGAGCTTATCAAATGAAAAATTTCATTCCAATTTCCATGTTTATTGTAACTTTGGTTAAATGAATTGTTAACTCCGAACCTGCATTTTTTGGAATACATCTAATACAATATGGTCATTTTTATCTAAGAAACTTTAGCCTTATAGAATGATTCGTGTTTGTTGGTCAAATAAGTTAAATTTTATGAATTCTTTATTTCTTAATTAGTAAATTAGAGCTAACCATTTATTAGTTGTGCCAATTTTGGATCTGAAAAAATAGACTCTAATTCTATATGAAATCTAAAATTATTTTAGATGACATCAATATAAAATATTCATTGTAATGATTAATGAATTTATTTTTAAATTTAAATTTTTTTTTTTTTTTCTTTAGATATTTCCTTTATTTGAGCAATTATTTGTGGCATCATAAAATTGCGTGATATTATGTAATAAAAAATAATTGAAATGTGTATTTTCTTCTTTTTTGTTTATTTCATATTCATCAAGTTCTATCCATTTACTATTGAAAAATGGAAAACGACGCAATGCATAATTTTAATACATTTGGACTTAATTGCTTAGCAGACATCATAGTAAATTTGTATTGTATTGTTAATAATGAAAATTCATAATACGCCCAGATGCATGGATACATATGAAATGAGTTTCGAAAAAGAACTTCAATATGCATGAATGTTTTGTTTAAGCCAACATCACCAAATATGTAAGTAGTATGCGTACTACGCATCCAAAATAAAGTATTGTAATATTTTCCATGAATACTTAATTATGTCAGCCATATAAAGGCTGAAGAGCCATAAATTTTGGAGAAAAAGAATGAATTGAAAAAGAATTGCAAAATGAAAACCAAAATTTTATGATAATAATTTAAGATAAATTTTTGATAAAAGGCTTAAAATTAAAAACAGGTCTACCCTAGGCTTATAAAGATATAAAATGTAAGAATAGAGATACATTTTATTATTTAAGAGCGGAAAGAAGAAGTAGATATCAAGGCTATTTAATCACAATCATTGTCATAATAAATGGGATTTATTTATTTATTATTTAAATCAGTATACGTTTTTATTATAAAATTTCAGTTTTAAATCCAAGAACGCTAATTCAACGATTATCTCCAAATGAATTTACTCTCTTGAACTGATTAATTTAGTGTTCTCTTTTTAAAGGTATCTGTCATTTATTCAACATTTTTGTAAGAATAATATCTCATTTTCAAAGAGACAGTTTAGTAAATAAGCAATTTGTTTGTAACGCTTAAAACTGTTCGTCGCAAAACTTATGAAGTGGAAAGGGAAATGAAATCAGTCCATGAAGAGAATCGATTAAGCCTAGTCCCAAACCCAAAATTGTGTTTTTACATTTTGATATTTTTTTAACTTAAAAAATCAGTTTAATTTGATATACGATATGACAAATAATTGATATATTTGCCATATAAATTAAACAAAAATTTAAGTAGTGTGCCTCACCCTCATAAGAACAATCAATCTTTAGCGAAAGAAAAGAAGTTACACTTCAAAAAAAAAAAAAAAAATATTCCCAGTGCAAGACACGCCCTCGGTTTGCAAGTCCTACTTCTTAACCACTACGCAATATAATAATAACATCGTCAAATTTTTATTTTCGTCACATTTCATTTTCATATTTTTTGGATTTATTTCTTTAAAATTAAAATTTCTGACTGAACAAGTTCATTAGGTGGGGTATATGAAAAGATGACCCAATGTTAGTTTAATGTATTATTTTATTTTAATTCAAATGATGATTCCCAAGTATAGTACTTCCCATTTATTAGTATGAAAAAAGATTGTATGAAATGAATCCAATATCTACGCGAACACTTACATACGTATGTTATATATCAAATCTATCAGAAATAAAATCAACATATTTTCACATTGCACAATTAGTCATAGTCAGACATTAAAAGAATTTTAGAAATGTACAATATATCACTGGAGCGTAACAAACAAACGTGTTCATAGATATAGTAATAATAACAATACCGAGGGGGAAAAGAAATGAATTCTGTGTAATCCAACACATAAAAGTGTAAATAGGAAAAATTTCATAGATAAGTTTTTGTGTAAAGTGGAAAGTGGGACACAAATGAGTTAATTGATGGGGGGTTAGTATGATATTTTGACAGCAAGTTCAAGACACGGCTAGAAAGGAATTCTTATACAAAATTTTACTCAGTCATACATAGTACAAGTAGTAGTGGTAAGTGTCTTTATCATTTGAAAATAAGTAATAAAAAGTAATGAACCAACGAAGGTTGTTGTCTCTTCGTTTAACTTCAAACATATAAAATGGTCCCACACTTATGTACTCATTTGATAAAATTTTCATACTCATATCATGAGTAAACTGGAACAAATACTAAGTAAGTACTGTGTATTTATATTATGAATATAAAAGTAAGTACTTAAATGATGAACGCTTTCATTTTCTTTACATTGAATACTAGGGGCTAGTGAAAGAGATTAATATAAAAGCAACAAAACAAACTAAGGCAATGAACCAGAGAGTTTATCTTAAAGAATACACACACACACCGAATGAATGCAGATATGAAAGTCACAAATGAATACCATGGAATATAAAGGGAAACACTCTCTGTATGTAACTGAGCAAATAATACACGAGTATGCAATGGTTTTTTTTCTATGTACTATGCTTATTTGTAACTAGATACAAAGCATTATGTGATATGCGAACCAAGACAAGACCCAATTTAAAATCTTCTATGTATGAAAATGAAAAACCACAACGAACACATTCACAGGGTGTTTGATTAAGCATTTGAACGGAGGAGTGGGACCCAAAAATAGCTTTTTTACAAAAGCATGGAGAAGATGATTTCAGAAGAAGATTGACGCTTCATAAATTATTGCTACAATTTCTTTGTAAAGTGATTTTGTTGTTTATAAAAATAAATGAAAAGAAAAGAAAAATTATTTTGTTTATTCCTTCCTTCCTCACTCACCAATTGCGGCAACAGTTGCGTACAGCATCAACCATTTGATGCGTTCCATAAGCGAACACATTTCGCCTTTGTAGAGCTTTGCAAGTGTTGACTGAGATCCAAGTACTTTGGGTAAAAAATCAAACACACACACGACCGAGTCGCTGCTGATGATGAGTTTAAATACTTTTAAGGGTTGACTTGAACTATCGATTTTATGCAAAATGAAATGTGGGCAAACACCCTTCGAACGATGGCGATGTAATTAAGTAAGCGACTATGACGTTAATTCGTTACCACGATTCATTAATGTTGACCGTTAGCAGGTGCTAGAAGAGAATAAGAAAATAAAGTTAAATTAAATAGAATAATTCTTATTTTTAATTTGGTTTGTTCAAAGTAAGTACTACGTTACTTAAAGGGAAATTTGCACTTGAGTTTAGAGCCTTAGGTCGTTCAACCATCCTGACACTTAAACAAAGTTAGTAAGATTACAAACAAATTAATGACATCAAATTGGCATCCCCACTTATAGTCACTTATAGTACATACACTTGTATCTGGTAGATAAAATAAGCATGCTCAATGAAACACAAATAATGTGATTAAGTCATTGAATGCACATGTAGACTTCCTAAATGATAAAACGGTTCTGTTACTACATGAAGCAGTTTAGTCATATTTACAAACTCTCTATATCCAAGCAAAATATAGCACAAGGCAAGGCAAGCATTTGTTCTATACTTGAGTGAAGTATTTAAAATGTTGGCAATTATTATTTCCAGATATTTCAGCATCATCATCAACAAATCCTAGGTATGACAAAAAAGGCCAGCGTGCCTTAAGGCACAAATTCAGTTTGAACACGTGTAGCCTCCCAGTCTCATCATGCTTGTGGGTCTGCATAACAATAGCAGCTAAGGAAGAAAATCAATATTCACATGCAGTAAGAGAAACCACAGACGATAAAAGCCTCTTCATACCATTATCCGAACAATAGCAACTGTCACTCTCTGTTGTCACTCAATTTCGGCTCAAGTTTGCTTACTGCAAAAATGGACAATGCTTTTCAATCAAAACTTCCTTTATGTTGTTACCCCTCCGTACATATTCTAATATATCCGTACGTGTGTCTTGGTCTTCTTTTGTCATCATCATGATTTTCTGCTTTTCACATGGTTGTGGGTTTATAGGTAAAAATTTCCTATCTCTACTTTCATTCGTTGTCATCATCGCTTACTAGCATTTGAAACAATATAAACACTGTGAAAATATGTCATGGTTTTGTCTTCTATTGTGTTTTATTGTGTTTTATTGTGTTGCCGTGCTACTCTGTGCTATGCTGTTCTTCAATAGTTGCGCAATTGTGTTGTATGCCTGGCCTACAAAAAGCTTGAGATTTATTGACGATAACAAAGATTTTAATTAGCTGACATTTGCAAAAAACTAGAGAAAACAACCTGTTCGCAATTAACATATTGATTGCAGAATTTAATTAGCTTATTTTGTATTAAGTAGAATAGAAATCCATTGAAATGTTTTAAATTTTTTAAAAATTAATCCAGTTTTTGTGTGACCTATTTTCATCATTTTGCTTATATCTAAATGTTTATTTCTCACTAAAAACACAAAAAACTGCGACTATTTATAGATTGCCAACATCTTGTTAAGCGGGGGCACGTAAACTCCGGGCCACCGCTTGTTTTTAATCAGATATGGGGAGCGTAACAGTCCAAGTAATAGGATAGTGGATAGTATGGAATCTAGCCGAGATTGGAGTAAATTGTAGCCTTCAGAACACTTTTTAAATGGCTTCTTATCGGATTTGCTTTATTAAAATTTCGGGGTATTTTGTGACATAACATATTACCATATATTGGTTTAATTTTATCATTCTGATGAATGAATATGGATCGCTTCTCATTGGAACATTGCAGAACAATTATCTTTTCTGGCGAAGCACATTTTCATTTCGTCGGCTTCGTTAACAAACAAAATTGCAGAATTTGGTGAACGGAAAATCCTTACGGCGTTGTAAAGAAGCCAATGAATCTAGCTCGAGTCATTGTGGATTTTGGAGAGGTGAAGTCATTGGCCCTTTTTGTTTTTCGAATATTCGGAAGGTCGCGCCGTACCTGTCAATGGTCTCAAGACATGATATCTGACTTTTTGTGGCAGGAATTGGAAAATAACGATCTCGATAAAGTTGATGCCGACAATACCCACACAATTGATCACTAGACACAGAACATTAGCGGCGAAATTGCCCAAATTAACCAGGAAACAGTGTTGACCACTTGAAAATTGGTGTTCCATGATGAAAATTAATTTTCATACTTAACCATAAGAATCAATCTATAAAATAAAGCGAAATTCGTAGAAAAAAATTTACTTTTGCTCATTTAATGAACAATTAAAATCAGACCAATATGACCAATATGATGACCCATCCTCTAGTGCATACGTAACTGTATACTTGGCCCTCCAAAACGTAAAATTTTACTGTCAATTTCTGATTTAATGTCCTTACATCAATAAGAGTAGCGTCTTTCATCATCTTTTTGTCTTTATGTATGATTTAATTTAGTATTACTTCTGATATATTTCCGATAAATGGAAAAATAATAATTAAAATGAAGATGCATGCATGTACATATATTTGATGTGGTTGAATACAGTTCAATTTTATGTCACTCAGAACAGTGTCTCCTCTAATTTGAAAAAAGATGCGGGTTTTCTCATGCAATCACAATAAGTTGTTGGCATTTTCATTAGACCCACATGCAAACAAACAAAAGAAAAATCATCTAAATCATCATCTATTAATTTTTCAACTTTCATTTAAAATTCCATGCGAATGAGAAGTTTTTCAAATAAAACTTTTGATTAGAAATCCATGCTTACTTGTTTACTTAGTCTGACCATGCACAAAGTCATTAATTAAACCACAAATGATTTCAGTCAACTATTTTGTGCTCACGTCTTTTGTCATCAGCGTCAATGAAATGTGAAGCTTACAATAATAATAAAAATAATACAAACAAAAAAAAAAAGAAAATGAAAAGAAAAACAGAGAACATCGGTCGGCCAAGGCAGACCAAGACTTCCGCGCATTTGCCTATCCAAAGAACGACCACAAAAACATCATTTTATGACAGCAGGAAGTCACGAAGCATTGCCCAGGAGGCTTCATTCCATAGTACACACAGTGCTGGTGTGACATATGGCAAATTTATCTACATACTCGTATACTTGTTTGTATATCTTTTACTTGGTATGGCATTAATGACATTCAGACAGACAAATAGATAGAAAGATGGATAGACAGACTGCGTCTTGGAAGCATATCTAACTAACTAAATATGTATGTATTTATTAATTGCGACCATGGCACATGTGTATCACATCAATTTGTTACTTTTATCGCTTAATTAAATTTAAGTGCAGTCAAGTTAAGCGATTAAAAGCACATACAACTTTAAAATTCTTTAATTCAAACTTCAGAGTCTTTCATGATGTATTTTAACTTTAGAGTCTTTTCTTTAATTAGAAATGACAAGACTCGGCAGTAAATTGAATAAGAAGAGAGTACATAATTTCAAATAAAAAACAAATGCATTTATCTAGAAACCGGTTTTATTTCCGTGTCTGTTCATATAATCGATTTAAAATATGATCTTTAATTTTATCCAAGTATTCGAGGGTTGATATACGCATGCGTTAAAGGTTTGTTTGAATTAGGGGCACGTGCTCTTGAATCAAGGGTGGTTAGCTTTTTCTATTCTGGTTAATGAACTTTTCTATGCAGACTTATAGGAATAAAGTTGCTGTGGTATATATGTACAGAAATAGTATAACTACACCCCAGATATACCATGGGCTGTTCACATTTGTGAAAGACCACCACGCACCACACACCACGCATTACAGAAATGGTCACAAAACTAATGCAGAAATGGGATTCCTAATCATATCGATAATACACAATGTATTGTAAATATATTCTTGGTCCACAAATTTCAAAATTTTAGATAACAAAGTTCACTAATAGATCCTCAATACAATATACTTTATATAAATAAGTCTGAAGACACTTCAATATTCAAAGGGTTTCAAGATATAAACGATAAACGAAAACATCCATGATTTCAAATTAACTCATATTGTTCAACAAAGACTCAGCCTCTTAGTTATGAGTGTCCTAGCTTAAGGTTTATACAATATAATTTAAGTTTTTTCTAGTTCCCATATTTTTCCGTATTTTATTAGTACTGTTCCTCATTAATCTCTCTTATCTATCTGGTATCCCCCTCCGGGAAATTCTTCTGAGTTTTATATCTTTATGTATAGAACTCATATTCCTGGAGGGAACATTATTTTCATTTATAATTTGTGATCCAGGTTATCCTCTATAAATTGGATTTCTTGGCTACTACATGAATGAAAACATTATGGGGCACCAACCCATGAACGTTTTGGAGTTCGAATTGGTAGTACCTCGGGTACGAAGTCTGACCAGAGGCTATTTTCTGGTACCACGGGTGGTCAGGAGCCCACGGAACTTGTTTCCGTCCTGGCCAGCGGGTACGGCCCCCTTGTGGGAGTATCGTGGTGGCTGTGGTTTAATACCCAAATGCGGGTAGAGTAATAACTCGACGTGGAGTTGCGTTATACAACCGGGTGCTGTGACCCAGAGAGCAGCAGAGGTTTAAGATAAGCCTCGCTCCCCACCAAGGAGAGAGTCATATTTACCAAAATAAATATGACTTAAATTTGGGACCTGCGGATATATATCCAAGAGGACGTTGATTGACGTTTATCAATCCATGTGCTTGGCACCGTGTTCTTAAGTCTTCACAGACAGGCGAGCACGTAAAACACTGGTACTTCATTATCTATCTGGTATAAAAACGTTCCAGCTGAAAACTAAATACACAGTCAGTAATTTAAAATCAATTTGTAATATTATTGAGATTAAATAAATTATTGCATGACAATAAATTGATTCATTATAAAATTTCAAAAACTGTGGACTTGATGGCCTATGGATGGACTTGGCCTTTGCAATAGTGATCATGTCAATACATAAGTACTAATTGGGATCCTAGATGTACGGTTCTATAATTTGCAAGCATCAAACCAAAGAAATAAAACACAAAACACTTCACTCACTAGTTTTCAAGTGCACAAAAACTGAATCAGAATTAAATAGAATCTATAAATTTTTGTATGGCAAATCTTTTTTACATCATAACTGTTAGATAAAATTTTCTTTAATGTTTTATTGAATATCTGCATTGCTACATTTTGTCATTCAGTGGACTCTTTTATCTCCCATGAACCTGCAACCCAACTAACTAAGTTCTGTATACTACCTTTTTAGGATCTATGTGATCTTCAAAACATAAATCAGTCAAAAACATAAAAATGGGATGATATTTTTCTTTTGATTTTAATATAGTCTATCTATAGTTTAAGATGAATGCTAATTTGATTTTGAAATAAAATAAAAATATTCATGTACTTGTATGTCCTTGTCATGAAAATTGTTATAAAGGGTTCATACACAATTCTTATGACATTGAGTAGTTAAGTGACCCAAACCCCTTCTATGTCTCGGAAACTGTAAGAGCAAATAATGTCGAGACAAAACTGAGTGGTAAGCAAACAGAAGCGGCCATTATAGTAATTTGTTATTTTTATTCAGCAGAAATGCTTTTGAATTTTAATTAAGAGTATCTTCTCCCATACAAGAGATACTACATCTATACACATTTATGGCATATGTACATAAACATATGGTTAGTGTACACTATACCTACAAAAAGAAAAATATAAAATAAATACAAATTTGCACAGTCAGTGAAATGGTCAGAACATGAACAATGACGATGGCGACGATGGCGACGATGGCGAAAACCATTACGACTTCGTTGGTTTATTGGTGGAATGGGACATGGGGCATCCATAGTGGTGTCGATGATGACTTTTGGCGTACTACGCTGCGGTTGCAATTGCGGTTGTTCACAACTGTAAATGACACATGACCGACATAGCAGATGCCTCCCCTTCAACTCTGCTATACAATGGAGGACCCCTGGTCAAGTAATATCCCCTCTTTTGCTTTTGCAATAAAATACACAAGCGTCATTCTTTCGTCGCCACGCCATTGTCGCGTCATTCAATAAATCAGACAAAAATGGTTCCCACTGTCTGTAATTGTACTATGTACATAGTAGTCTGGTCTGGACGTTCTGTTCTCTCACTCCTCAAACAAAAACCAACAAAAAAAAAAAAAACCAAAACAATTTCAAAAACAAAAAAAGAAAATTATTGCCGAAAGTTTTTCTTTTTTTCTTTCAAAAATTGCAATCCCCACGTTTATTTTTCGTTCCTCTGATCAATCACCCTTGCACGTTGTTTTAATCGAACCCCCCTCATGTTTGGTAAAATTTGAACTGTGAGAAATGACTAATAAAATTTCGTTGTTGCTTCTTTGCTTGTTTTTGGCCAGTTTTATTTGACTTGCAACAAATTATTATGCCATGACGACGTTCCATTAAATTTCCAATGTGCAAGAAGCACATTGATTTTATATACTTGTAGGTACTTGTGGATACATAGTAGATCCAACATTATTATGTTTATTTGTATATAGGAAAGTCAGTTTATGTACTATTAATGTCCAGATGTTTTTAACTCATCCAATTCAATTTCAAAGAACTTTTGTGCGTTTGTTGAACTTTGGCGTCTTTTGAAATTTTTTGTTAATTTTAAGGTTAATCAACCGTAGTCAAAAACAAAGAATAAGATCTTGGGGCAAGTGTAATGCCAAACTAAATTCAAATAATATCATAAACTAAGGTCATATTGGATGCAAACAGAAGTGGAAATGAAACTTGTCAATTGTAGTACAGTGTAATAGGGATTCCCCCCGTGGGCGTTTTCAGCTTTTGGCCCCAGAAAGTGATAATCAAGACTTTCCTGTAGCTTAGAATAATCTGTAGATGAATAACTCATCACTTAGCTCGTCGACCCAAGTGGCTGCAGTCTAGCCCGAAGGAAGGAGCTACCCTCCTTTGGATCCCTTAATACGTCCATGAAAAAATCCTTTCATTTTTTTTTTTTTTAGCAAAACATGTGACAAAGGGAATATTTTTCTTTACCAGTTCCATGTGAAAGGGCAACTTGTAACTCAACTCAATCAATAGAACTGAAAACGCCTAGCAACAGTATAAATAGTGACATTTGCCAAAACTACTATTACTATTACTGCAATAGAGTAAAAGATACTTTGTAAACTACTACAACTACGATTACTCAAACATACATATGTACATACACACACGCGAATTTTTAAATGTGAAAAATCTGAAAAATGGAAAAAAATAAGAAAGCAGAAAGCAGAGAAAATCAACTCAACTGAAACAAGAAGCGTACAGATAAAGTGCAAGACAAGACCCTACCTGAGTAGGGAACTGTGGAACTGTACGCTTTAGGCATCATAAGAACAAGATGAACACACTAGAAAAGGGAAAAGAAAATGATGCTGATAATGAAGATGAGGATGATGATTGTGATGTTTGTGATGATGACGAAGTAGAAATATCATTTTTGAAGAGGACACTTAAAAATAAGGCAAATGTTGAACTAAAAACTAAAATATCATAAAGGACGACGATGAGGCAAAGTAACCTGCTACAGGCAAAGGGCAGGCAGCTCATTCAAAGAGTACAAAGCCAAAGGACAAACAAAAGCAGCAGCAAAAGCAGCAGATGCTGAGCACGACGACAACAACAATTTTTCAGTTTAAATTCAGGCAAAATGTTAACGAAGGAAGGAAGGAATATCTCTCCGAATAGAGAGTATAAGCAATCTATTGCATTTACTCCAATGGCAAAGGATACAAATGCACAGAGTTGCTTTGGCCGAATTCGTTTGCAGTGCGCATGCGCCGCAAAAAAATCACTCGAAAATGGTTGGAAATGCAAAAGATACAAAGAAAATGGGAGGAAAATGCTTAGGCTTGCGGAAAATTATAAAAATTTCTTCATTTTTGAATGAAAATCTTTGAAATTTTCAACAAATTTCATAGGAATTACATTTTAAATACATTTAATTCATAGATAGACCGTTTCTGGTGCGTTTCTGACTCATACTACGCGCTTTTCAAAGCGAACATGCAACGAGAGACCCACCCAAAATTTTTTGCTTAGCATGGAGTTGGGTAGGGGCGGTCGGTATATGCTCACTCATGTAAATTAACGTCGAACGTTAGAGAGATGCTCGAAAAATCAATAAACGCAAAATATTCAGTTTTCAGCAAACAAATAAATTTTATAGATTTTTATTTATTTCAATGATCAGTTCCAAATGTAGTCACCATACGGATTTGCTTTGCAAAATGTTACTTGTTACTTTTCAATTTTCAATGGGTACGAAATCTTATGGAATATGAGACATAACAAAAACAACAATCCTACAATGATGAGTTGTCGTTCAAAGATTTTATCTCATTGATATTGCCAAAAGACAAAGGATTCAGACTTTCATGACTTTGTTGTTATTGTAGGCGTGGCATTTGTAGGCGACACAACTTCCGATTTAAATTTAAAACAAATCACAAAAAAATATTTTAAAAAACAAAAACCAACCTTTTTAGGAAATCGTTTCTTTTTGTTTTTATTAAAGGAAATAATTCTCAAATATTATTTTGGCAATAATTATTACATTTAATTATGATTATGATAATCTCACTGGCACAGACACAGACACAGACACTGGCACAGATGCGCGCAGCACCACTAATCCAGGGGGGGTGGTAACTACGCTAATCCACACTCAAACACAAAGCCTCTTTGGCTTTATTTATATCGCACAATTTCAATTTTTGCCTTTTGCTTCTTTAAATTTTATTTTTAAATTTAGCACAAAAATTTATTTATTTATTTCAATCTTCACCATTCACTAAAAACACTCAATCTGTAGACGGTAGACAAACGCACGCGGCGTATTTAACCCAAACCCCAAACCGGTTTGGGGTTGCTGTTTCGTTGTTGCTACTGTTGATTATGGCATTGGCTATGACTATGGTGATGTCGATGTCGATGGTGATGATGTTGATGTTGATGATGATGTCGTTCTTCCCTATACAATTTTCAGAATTCTATCCGCTATTTAAGTCTTCCGATCCGAACAAGGACTGCGTGGCTTGTCCTTTCTTGAATTGTGGAATTTCGAAATTAGTAATATTATGAATAATATTATTTAAACCTTTTCGTATTGAAATTTGTGAATTTGACTTGATTCACACGAAAAACACTTTATTTTCCAGCCGGCACACTGAAAACTCGAATTATTATTATTTTATTTAACGATTTTCAAAACAGTTTTTCAACTTTCGTAAATTTGCCGACGACCGAAGAAACAACGGTGCGCGTGGATATGCTTCCGTTAAAAGTTGAATTTCACTTTTAATTAATTAATTAATTAATGGACAACATTATTTAAAACAATTTTCGTATTGCAATTTGCCGACGGCTGAAAAAAATGGTGCGCGTGAATACGATCTCGTCAAAAGTCAAATTTCGACTTGAAAGAGAAAAGATAGAAGAGTACATTTTTGTAAAGAGCCAAGTAGCGAGTGATTGGGTTTTAGACGATTCGGAGTCGCGCGGGTGACTTGCAATTGGAATTGAAACAGGTTTTTAGGTGGATTCGGAGTAGCGCGAATGAAAAGAAAAGAATACGATTTGAGCGTGAAATTGAAATGGGTTTTTAGGCGATTCGGGTGTTGCACGGGTGAAATGAATACGACTTAAGATGGAACTGAAATTGTGTGTAATTTTTGTTCCGGTGCGGATAGAACGGGGCAATCTGGGAACACAAAGGGCGTAATTATTTTTCTATTCTCAACCCTCTCAGACTTTGCCAATTCTTCTGCGTACCGTATAGTTCCTGCAAGGGTCATTACTTAAATAGTGGAAAAATTAAATCATTTTTGCTGTTAATAATTGAAATTTCTTTTATTTTTAACCAGAAATTAATTTTCGGTAAACGTGAGAGATGATTTCAACATGAAAATTGGGTTGGCCTTAAATTGGGTAATTATTTCGCATCGGCCCTGAATAATTGTTTCATTTTTTCTTATGTTTCTTTCTCCAAAACCGTTCCTTTCCTAATCATAATTTCGGTCGAGAGAAAGACTCTAAAAGTAGCGAGTGATGGAAAAGTAGCGAATTAACGACCCAAAAACGTAACGTGTGAGAGACTAATAAATTTCCCAAAACAATATGAAATTTCCCAAAACAAATGCCCCTCCAATCGTGTATATATTGTATTGGTTATCCTCCGGAAATCCGGAAATAGTTTGCATCTTTCAATCTACCCGGTCTGTTCTTCAGACTCATGGTCGTTGAATGAAAAATAAATGAGATTGGTTAAATTTAGCATTTTTGAAAAAGAAACTTAATTGAAAAACTGGTATATTGTTGCTGCTTACTATATAGAATTTAATTACGAAAATCTGTCCAAAAATTGGAGATCTGTAAAGGTAGTAAGTATTCCCGTAGTCTAAAAGCACACGACTGGCATTTTTGCATAGATTTTAATGTAGTAGTTGCCCGAGAAGGACCAACTCTCTTTCGAACAACACAAGAGGAGCATTTATTTTGGGAAATTTCGCATTGTTCAAAATGCATTCTAAAGAGAATGTTCTCTTTGATTTGTGTAAAACGATTGGGGTTCCTTTTGTCCCTACAGTGTTGACATTCTCCATGCTGATAATGCGAAATATCACGGAATACATTTGAATAGACGCTTGATATTTAAACGACACATTACTGGGGTCACCAAAACATATTTAACCAAGCTTCACAGGCTAAACTGGCTGTTACGTTCCACAACCACATTATGCTTAAATGCCAAACTGACTACACAAAGCAATCGTCAAGCCATCCTGGACGTGTATTTTTAGAAAAATATTAATTATTAAGTTATATGAATTGAATCAAGATCAACATAATTAAATAAAAGAATTTATAAGAGAACTGGACATCAAGTGTACTAGGGGGCAAGAAGACAGACATTGTATCACCTCAATAAATAAAACACAACCAATAAAAAAAAAAAAAAAAAAAAAAAATGCAAGATTTAAGGACATTTTTTTGGAAAGCAAACACGTGCATTCCAAATGTACTGCTTGCAAAGTATCGTGATGCTCGACGAGAAATGATAAATTAAAAAACATAATAGAAATCAACGAAATACAAAATTGTTTATAAATGTTTAAACAAACAGATTAAAATGGAAGAAAAATATACAAACTTATACACAATAAATGATGATATACATCAATAACAAAAAAAAAAAACCAAGATAAAAAGATTGCTTTACTTAAACTTGACTTGGATAATAAAATTTATAGATTTACACAAAAAAAAAGATTAAATAAAAATTTAATTGAAAACAAGATCGAACTGCAATTGAAATTGTTGAAACTGAACGCGCGTTGAAAATGTCGGAAAAATACAATAATGTGTGAAATGTAAAAATATATTATATTGAATTACAAATTATTAATAAAACTTAAAAAAAAAAAAAAACAACAAAACAATTCCAAATACTTTTATGCAATTTGATATAACGAAATGCAAAATAGCACTTCTAGATCGAAATTTTAATTAAGAAATTTTTCAAAGTTAAAAGAAAAAATAATGCAACAGTTATTATTATCTCAATTACTTATAGATCCAAATTAAAGACGTTGCGTCAGATGGTAACATTTAAAAAATGTGAAACTATTTAAGTTCAAGAAAATGCAAGTGGTTTGAAAATCAATGGTTTTTGTTCTTTTTTTTTTTGTTTGAGAATTTTCCCTTCCGCTGCACTCTGTTTGATACAGTCGAACTCCTCTATTACGAACTCTCCAATTGCGAAAAAGTCATTTTGAAGACACTTTATACTTAGAGTAAAAAAACGAACCCCTCTGTAATGAATTTATTCAAACTTGAAACAATTACAAACTGTTTCAAAAGGGCAGGTTTTGAAAAAAGTAAAAGGTCTGATGATGAGAGCAATATGCAGTATGGTATATTATTTAACTCTAACAATATCACAATGTAAAATACTGTGTTTCCGTTGTCTTCGGAATAGAACAAAAAACAAAACAGTTTTTCTAAGAATAACCTGAATTTAAATGGGTGGTTCATGTGGGAGGTACCCCCCTAATGATCCGATTTGGCTGATTCCGACAAATGTACTGCGCCTGTCTTGGAAACTGATAGTACCCACGTTTCGATAGTACAAAAAATAAAAAAGTTTTTCTAATAACAATCTGATTTTAAATGCGGTGTTTGAATGGGAGGTACCTCCTCCTTGTGACCCGATTCCAGAAAATGAACAGCGTCTTCTGAAAAGAAATCTTTATTCAAAATTTCAGTCCTAGGATCTTAAGATTACTGGATCGTATAGCAAATATTTCGGTTTCAGTGTTGAAGAGTATTACAACTTCGGGTTAGCCGAAGTTAACCTTCTTCTTTTTTCTTGTTTCGCCTACCAAACATTTCCAGCATTTTGTTATGATCTTAGAGGTCTTTCATATCATTAATCATTTAAATATGCAGTCATTTTATCTGTTTTCGGTTTATGGTACATTTCAATTCATTACAATTGTTCTCTATCTTTCAATAACAGAAATTTTTTACCGGTTTCAAGCAACCTAGGCCGCAGCCTCTGATAAATGTTTGGCGAATCTTCGGACATATCGGTATATATCTACAAGTATACCATTCTTGTATCCGAGCAGACTAGTAGTATGTCTAAATCGATTCTAGACATCCCACCACCATTTATAGAAAACTAAAAACACACTAAAACAAAAGGAATGAAATTTTAATGATTTCTAAATTAAGTTAAAAGACATTTTTAATATTATTTTCTTTAATAATTTTAATATTTATTTATATATAAATGGGCTAATTATTGCATTTTGTAAATATGTTAATGTCTTTAAATCTCATTGAATTCATATTTATTATTATTGTTATTATTATTATGTATGTAAAATATTTGTGACACAAAAATGGTTGTTGCATTTAATCTAAAATACATATTTTGATCGATAATGTGTTTGTTTGTTTGTTTGATGTTTGTGGTTGTTTTTGCCTCAATTCATTCTTAATAACAATACAATACATGAAATTCGAAAATGTATGAAATCTTAATTGAGGATTTTACTTAAGGCCTCGTTTACACCATTTGAAATACTCATATGAGATATAAATTAAATCTAAAATTAAATCTAATATAATAGTAAAATGTTTGTTTGATTTTGGGATTGATGATTGGATTTGATTTGATTTGATTTATAGCATTAAGTAACACAATTTAAGTGACATACATACGAGTATGTAGGGTATTTACGAGTATATTAGGTAAATACAATAAATTTGGTATATTTTAAGAAAAGCATATTTTATTGAGTATATCTTTTATAGTAATGAACTCAGTCGATGGTCAATCATTAGCATCGTCATATAAGAATATCAGATTGTGTAATCCTAGCCTAGCCTAAACGACATTATTGTATTAGCTGTTATTAAGTAATTTGATCTTTAAGAGATTTCAATTGAGCCGATGTACTATATATATTTACTTAATAATATAATTAATTATTATATATTTCTACTAATTGATTTATTTTTGAATTTATAAGCCAAACATTGTGTGTGGTTTTAACCTGAATTTTAAGTTTGTATTGCCTTCTGCCTTGTCAATTTTAGATCATCATACAAATTATAAGAATTCTATAACTAATTTAAAAGAAGACAAACAAATAAACGAGCAACGAATGAACGAAATAGTTTACAATATATTCGTATTAAGTTTTACAATAAAAAAAAAATAATTCATTAAATTTAAAATATCACAAACTCTAAAGTACAATTGAAAAATATAAAACGATCTCGAGAAAATAAGTAAATTTACAAACACTTAAAACTAAAATAATACATAATTTTTTAATTAAAGTTATGTTAAAAGGGTTTTTTGCGTTTCTACTAGGATTAGAAACGGTAAATTAAACTAGAACTTATAAAAATCATAATCAATACAATAATACAAACTGTTTTTTAGGCGAGTATTTTAAGTAACTTTAGTCTTAGTGTTTGGGATAATCTTAAATTAATTTTACCATACATAAGGTTTTTGATTAGATTGATTAGAAGAAATGCTACATGTATCAACTGTAAGTTGATAGTATTTGAGTTTTTTAATGAATCGTCTTTCGAAATGATGGCAACGAAATGAGAAAAACTAAAAAATCATGATCATTTTTAAGCAGATTTTCAAATACTTAAAATACAATATTAAATGCTCTTTTCACTTGATTGAGATTAATACTATATGGTCTAAATGAGTAGGAATAAGCAACATAAAAATTATATCTACAATGTAAATGGTCTTAATAAACATAAACGGGCACAGATAAACTTAAGCAAAAATAAAATTAAAAACACAAAACATATAGACAAACCATTGTCCATTGACCAGATGAGTGACAATTCAGCACAACTCAATTTTTACGTGTGGCATCTTGAATAATAATCTTATTCTTTTGCCTTGTTACCTTTGTGGCCGAAGGCGCTGACATTAAACGCTTGAGATTCTCCTGTGGTATGGCGACTATCGCCTGCTGTTCGTCTTTGTGTTTTGATGACTTCTTTGAATTACTAGTGGTGGCGGCAGCAAATGTTCCAGCACCAGTTGTTTCCATCATTGCTGTAGACTCCTCTACATTTGATGTAGAGCCGCCTACAGAAGCAGCTGCTGCAGCGGCTGCTGCATAACGAGTGAGTACTTGAAATTTAGCAAATATATTTTTACTTCCCCCTCCACTTCGTTCCTTTTCTTTGTACTTGTCAAGATGTTTATATTTGGTAAGCACATCAGGACCACAACCACCCACTGCTGCTACTCCTGAACTCGAGTGTTGTTGGTGTTGTTGTGATGAAGTCTTGTTGTACATTTTATGCGCCTTGTACAAATCCAACTCATAGTCGAATTCCGTTGCTGTCGACGTATTGCTAGAGACAGCGACAGCAGCTCCGGCATGATGATGCGCTAGAGCTAAGCTACGTTGATCGCGTTCACTGAAACTTGCCGAACTGGCTGAAGTCTCTTCGGCAAGGTGACGCAACATAAGAGTTAGCTTCATTTCATGTTGTCGCTGAAGCAGCACAGCATTGCGTTCGCCTTCAAGTCGAGCCTGCCGCACAGCATTTGAGAGAACACGCTCTTTCCATTCCCAAGCCTCACGTTCACGTTCCAATTGCACCAATTGCACTTCCAACTTGCGCGATGAATCACGCAAATCAATCACTTTTGTAAAATATTTATAAAGCAGCGTGCGCATTTCCTCGGGCGATAATTTGTTCAGACGCGCCATAAGCATTTGTTCACCTTTCTCACGTTGCACACGATCACTGGTATCGATTGACTTGTGGCCACAGATCATCTCATTCTTAAACTCGATTGCAGCGTCAATTGCCTCGATAGCTTCATCGCATTCGAGCAATTTACGTTCTTCACGTTGTGTCAGCATCTTATCGCGTTTCAGTTTCCGATCAAGTGAGAAACGCTGTTCCAAAAGATGGTCACGAGTGCGTCTCAAATTACGAATCTCATGGCGTAATCCTTCTTGCTGTTCTGTATCCTCAGCAGCACCAAATTGTACAAGGTTTTCCTTTTTTTCACGTAGAATATGATCCAAGTGTGAAATGCGCTCCTGCAAATGTTTACCATTCGCAGAATCACTTGTACCTGGTTCCAACTTCACCAAAGCATTGCCACAATCACGCGCATCTTTAAGTGCCTTCATTTCGACTTCAAGCTGCTCGCGTATTTTACGTTCCTTTTTTATTTTCTTTTGTAAATCCTCTACTTGCTTTTTGGACTCATGCAACGATTGCTGTAGCTTCTTAACCTTATGGCCGCTCTCGCCAGCTATGTGTTTCATAGATGTCAAATCCTCCAAACGCTGTTCGATGTGCGCAATAATGGCACTCAAACGTTCCAGTTCATTTTTGTCCTTACCTTGGACTAGAGCTTTGGCCATCTGCTTCTTTGCCTTTTCGTACTCAGCCTCCAGTTTTGATTTTTTCTTATTAAAACGTTGCTTGGCATTGCTGCGTGTTTCACTATTCTTCACCAACTCTGTTATAATATTCTGTTTCAGCTGCATGGTTTGCTCAATCTCCTTTAGTTGGCGTTGATGGGCCTCTATATCGGCATCAAGTTTACGTAGACGCTTTTGTATGTTCTCGATGGGCGTATTGACTGCAGCACGATATGTAGCACTTTGTAGGCCATCACCAGATGAACTGTCGAGATAATCATCAGCCTGTAACTTTGAAGTCGCGGCGATCTCCTGATGTTGCTGCTCACGCGACGCAACTCTATTTAGCATTGCGATTTCAGCACTTGAAAGACTTGCACCTGGTTGTATTGAACGACGACGACCTTCATATCAAATAATGGAAATGTTAGAATAAATGTAGACATGTGCTGACTATTCCTTACCACCTATAGATGCTTTACGCTCTTCCAAAATTTCCGCTTTAATATCCTGCGGCTCCGGAGACGCTTTTTTCGTAGAACGTTGCCTTAAACTCTCCTGGCTTTCCATGACCGCCTTAGGCTGTTTGGCTATAAATTCAGTATGCTGCGCCTTAACGAGACTATCAGTTTTATTACGAAATTCCTCCATAAGTGCTTCCAGTTTTTCCTCAAAATCTGGTCTTTGTGACTCAGTATCGGTTTCATTATCCGAATTTTGTTGACACGATGTTTCCGGTTCACTACTGGACTCTTCAGGTTCATCTGCCTCTTGTATTGGGCCTAGTTGCTTTTGTGAACGTAGCGCTTCACTTGAACTCAAGCATTCCTCACACTCTTGCTTCAGGAAGAGCCATTCTTCGATCTGCTCTTTTTCCAACTCAGTTAAAGTATTCGACGAAATTAATCTACAAATGTTTCAAGAAATTTAAATATGTACTTGCTTTCGATAAACTCATCTCTGGCTCAACTTACTTTGCAAATAATCCCTCTGCATTGGAAACAAGTTTTAACCACTGACTTGCAGCAAACTGCAATCCAAAGTTATCAGCCGGATCACCGCCACAAATGCCACCGGGTAATTCAGTTCTTTCCACTTCCGGCGATATGGGCGTATTATCATCAGAAAATGTATTCATAATGACAAAATTGCGAACACATTGGACTTTAAATGCAAACTGCAAATTACAAATAGTCTCACTGATGTCCTGTTCCAATGGTGAAACGCATAATATGACCAAAGTTTGGGCGCGTCCACCAAACGAATCTTTCAGCAATGTTGTGAGTGTGGTCTGCGTATACGGAATATTCCCATTCAGGCCATACATAAGCGATGGATCTGTTAAAGTGCTCACAACCTGCTCCAACATATGCAGGCCGGCATCGCTTGGCACGCTTACAGGCTGCTCCTGAGCATTTAGTATGAACTGACGTTCGGTGGCACAAAGGTCCGAGAAACTAGCAGTCGACAGGCGATGCTGTATTAGGCCTTCTTTGGATACCCATTGCTGTTCCAGGGTTAAAGTAAATAGTGTGTGCGTTGCTGAAGCTACTGAAGTAGATGTGTTTGATTTAGCAGCTAAGCCTAACTGCAACCAATGAAATACTTCAGTTACACTGCTGCAGTGCACATTACCCATGCCAAGCAAATCGCGAATAGCTTCACCACAGATTTCAACAAATCCAACATTGACGGCATATGTTCGATCTGGTAAATATTATTTATCATAAGATGTATATAAATCAGTTACTCAATTGAAAGACTTACCTGGTTGGTTACCAATATGGGAAAATATTTCGCGTATGCAACGCTGCACCACTCCTTGTTCTGCCTCACCGTATGCACAATCAAAGCCTTTACCAAATAGTGTGTAACTTTTTCCACTATGCTTTTGACCATAGGTTACCACAGAGGCATCGAAGCCTTCCATAAACAGACTTATTAGGGGAAATACTGTTTGGTAGTAAACCTGACTTTGAGTGCACTCAGTTGCCAAGGCATGGGTCACTGGAAAGCTATGTGGCCCCACTTGTATGAGTCCTGCTGCAATATTATCCAGATAGCCATTGCCAGGCAAGGCACTAGGCGGTGATTGGCCCCCTACGAAACCTAGTGCCGCTGTTGCCGCAATCGGCACAGCTTGAACACAATACCTAGCTGCTGTTGTTGTTGCATGCTTGTTGCTGTTGTTGTTGTCTGCTACCTGCACATTATCCTGGCGTTCTTCAGGATCTGGGCGGGGTCTATTTTCGACCTCCTCTTCATTGCCATTTGAGTCAGTAGTTGCAATGGGTGCTGCTTTTGGTGTCGACTTATTTGTTGAAGTAGATGTGGTGCCACTGTTACTTGTCGTTGTTGTTGTTAATGTTGCATGCGGGTAAATACGCACCGCAACTTGTATGGGAATTTCCATAGCAAAATGTTATTATAGCATTTTACTCAACTTCGTCCTCCTCTAAATATACTATGTCCTTTTCTTTTTTTTTTTTGTTTGTTTAAAAATGGCAATGATGCTATAACTGCAATTCCAATTGTTCTTACCGTCGCCGCCGTTTTCGTATTCTATAGCCTACTTACTATATGCAAATTGTAAGAACGTCAAAAAATCGCGAATCACTTACGCGGGTATATTTTTTATATTTCACTTAAATTCTTCATTTTTATTTTTATTTTTTTTTTTTTTTTGCTTTTACGCGACACTAAGAAACACAACAAAAAGTCTCCCACAACAAATTCAATTTCTGTTTTTGAATGAGATATATTTGTTGTTGTTGTTGATGTTAAATTAGTCTTGGGTAGCTCGCAAACGATATAGTTCGAAAGGGAGCCCATTGTGATGAACAATGCAAACTAGTTCGCCGATGATCTTGCTCTTTTTGCATATATTTTTCTGGCGCCAACTAATCGTCGGATTCTTTTTCTTGGCAAGTTTTTGATTTTAAAAATATGTTTTTAAGGTTTATATTCAACATTTCATTCACCAATTTCGCAACAACTGCGCCACATCATAAATCTAAAACTATCCGATGTCCATGGCTGGAACCAACCATACACATACACAAAATTTCATTGCTATCAGATAAGCGATATGTTGCGTATAAGACTCGAACAAACAAACAAACAAATTTTACTTTTTATACACATAAGTATACATAGATTGCATTTGGGTGATGGAAGGGACGATATTTTAGCCGTATTTCATAAAAGAAACAACATGGAAACCTCATACCTTTTGTTTATTTTAAAGATTAATCGATGGTTGGCAGTAATTGCGAAAAACCTAACGTTTTGAACAGCACTTTTTTTTTTCTTTTGGTAATCTCACAACACTAATTTTGAATTCTCATAACACTGGTTTTGTGAGGTCGGCAACGCGTGGGTTTTTGCAGCAGGACGAAATTTAGCCAATTTGTCTCTATATAATCTTTTAAAGTCTGCTGCAAAAATGTCGAAACGTCGCATTGAAGTTGGCGAAACTTATACCACCAAGAAAATACAAAAGTAAGTAGCCATTGAGCATGAAGTAAAAAATTTGCATATTTTTGTAATTTGATCGCAGGGAGCCAGAAAACGCAGCCTCATCATTGGGTGGCAATGTGGTGTCCACACCAACCACCAGCTATGTGCCTGTACGTCAGCCAAGCAGCACAAATCCTTACACAATGAAGCCTTATTCACAACGTTACAATACGCTCTTCAAGAAGCGCATTGCTTTGCCTGTGTTCGAGTATCAGGCGGACTTTATGCGTCTGCTAAATGATCATCAGTGCATAGTTCTCGTCGGTGAGACGGGTTCCGGTAAGACAACACAAATACCGCAATGGTGTGTGGAATTCGCAGTGTCTAAGGGCAAAAAGGGTGTTTCATGTACTCAGCCTCGTCGTGTGGCTGCCATGTCTGTGGCTCAGCGTGTCTCCGAAGAAATGGATGTTAATTTGGGTGAAGAAGTTGGTTATTCTATACGTTTCGAGGATTGCTCCTCGCCGCGAACCATATTAAAGTATATGACCGATGGTATGTTGTTGCGAGAGGCCATGTCTGATCCCATGCTAGAACAGTATCAGGTTATATTGCTTGACGAGGCCCACGAACGCACTCTTGCTACCGATATTCTTATGGGCGTGCTGAAGGAGGTTATCCGACAACGCAAAGATCTTAAATTGGTGGTGATGTCTGCCACTTTGGATGCTGGCAAATTTCAACAGTACTTTGATAATGCGCCGCTTATGAATGTTCCCGGTCGCACACATCCTGTAGAGATCTTCTATACACCAGAGCCTGAACGTGACTACTTAGAAGCGGCCATACGTACTGTAATACAAATTCATATGTGCGAAGAAATCGAAGGTGCGTTTGTTTTGGAATTTGCCTTTTCTTTTTATTTTTGCAAATATTTCATATCATTTATATTTTCATTTGATATTAGGTGACATTCTTATGTTTCTCACCGGTCAAGAGGAAATCGAAGAGGCATGCAAACGTATTAAACGTGAAATTGACAATCTTGGATCAGATATTGGTGAACTTAAGTGTATCCCGTTATATTCCACATTACCACCAAATTTACAGCAGCGCATCTTTGAAGCAGCACCACCCCGTAATGCTAACGGAGCCATCGGGCGCAAAGTGGTCGTTTCGACTAATATTGCCGAAACTTCATTGACCATTGATGGAGTTGTATTTGTCATAGATCCTGGTTTCGCTAAGCAAAAAGTCTATAATCCTCGTATACGCGTTGAGAGTTTACTCGTTTCCCCGATTTCTAAAGCTTCAGCTCAACAACGTGCTGGTCGTGCCGGACGTACACGCCCAGGCAAATGTTTCCGTTTGTATACAGAGAAAGCATTCAAAAATGAAATGCAGGATAATACATATCCAGAAATCTTGCGCTCAAATCTGGGTAAGTCTGGGTAGCTGGATGATTCATGGAATATAATTTTTTAATATGTTTGTTTTGTTTCTGTAGGAACTGTTGTGTTGCAATTGAAAAAACTTGGTATCGATGATCTCGTACATTTCGATTTTATGGATCCACCAGCACCAGAGACACTTATGCGTGCTTTAGAATTATTGAACTACTTAGCCGCCTTAGATGATGATGGCAATTTGACTGATTTGGGCGCTGTTATGTCCGAATTTCCATTGGACCCGCAATTGGCAAAAATGCTCATTGCAAGTTGCCAACACAATTGCTCAAATGAGATATTATCTATAACGGCGATGTTGTCGGGTGAGATTTTCGTATAAATTTATTTTTCTATTTTGAACTGATAACTAATTAACTAAGGTAGCTTCTTACTTGGCTGCGTTCATTATTCAATATTAAACAGAACGATACTAAGAAGCTAACTTATGTAGTTAAAGTTTTAACAAACCTTCAAACATTTGCTAAAACACCAATGTAGAGTCATTAAGAATTTCTCATGAACTATCGAATGTGCGGAATGTATCAAGTTGTTGGGGGATTCATTGCATTCATTATGTGCACACATTGTCCAATGATTATTTCTTGATGAATTTCTATACTGATAATGTATGATATGTAAATTAAAGACTCAATCCAGAATAAGTTTAATTTTGAAACTCCTTAAGCGGTCCATAGGCACACAATATAGCGTCTCATGTGTGCAATAACTTGATAGTTTCGTCAGGGTGAAAAAGAACTTTCGGTAGAGAAAATGTGATGCGAAAAAAATCTTGTCTTTCGGCAGTGAAAAAGAAGGTCAGTCTTGTCTTTCGGCAGTGAGAAATAACTCGGGTTCTAATTGTCCGTTGGTCATGAAATATCGACAGAACATCTGTGAACTCGTGCCCCCGTTACAAGATAGCGCCTCTAAAAATAGGGATTTTGTAAAAGTCTCGTTTACTTTGCGACAGAACTTGTAGGGTGAATTGATTTTATGTTGCTGTGGTGATGTATGAAGGTTTTTCACAATAGCAAAATCGGTTTATTCGAATTGAATTGAATCTAAGTTAATAATATAATGCAAAGGAAAAATGTAAATTTACAAATTTGTTCTTTGCATTCATGAAAAAAAAAAAAAAACAGAAAAGTTGCACACGCGTTCTAAAAACAAACCATGTCCTGGTTAAAGTTAAATTTGGTCTTTCTATCGATTTCTCTTCGAAGAGATAAAAAAGAAATTTAAAAATGTCAATCCAAATGAATGAACGTGAAAACGCGCTTGCAACTCACGATCGCAATGCAAAATTTTAGTTGTCTTTAGGTTGCACACCGTAACATTAAATATTAACAGTAAAGAAAAAAATAAAAAGTTTCACTTGAAATAACAAGTAAAAAAAGATAAATCATAATATTTTATAAAGAAAACTTGAATGAAAACAAAAAACATTAATTCAACAAAACAAAATACCATGTGTGGGGTCTTTGCTGGGCGTGATCTCACTCAACGCCATCACCCAAACACAAAAAAATTCGCTTTGTTTTTTTTTTTGTATTCCTTTTATTTTGAACTTCACGTGATTGAATCTTCATCAATGGCAATCAACATGATGCATGATAATAGTGCCACAATGTTTTGTGCGTCCCAATGAGGCGAAGAAGGCTGCCGATGAAGCAAAAATGCGTTTTGCGCATATCGATGGAGATCATTTGACTTTGTTGAACGTCTATCATGCCTTCAAACAGAGTAAGTATATTTATAATTTAATAATGAATATTAATTTCATACGTCTATCCATTTAAAGGTAGTGAAGATCCCAATTGGTGCTATGAAAATTTTATAAATTTCCGTTCACTGAAGTCTGCGGATAATGTGCGTCAGCAGCTTGCACGCATCATGGATCGTTTCAACTTGAAACGCACTAGCACCGAGTTCACATCTAAGGATTATTATGTGAATATACGTAAGGCTCTGGTGCAAGGATTCTTCATGCAAGTGGCACATTTGGAACGCACTGGACATTATTTAACTATAAAGGATAATCAAAATGTTCAGTTGCATCCATCGACTTGTTTGGATCACAAACCCGATTGGGTTATTTATAATGAATTTGTGCTGACAACAAAGAATTACATACGCACAGTTACAGATGTTAAACGTAAGTCAACAGAAATCTCTATATGTTACAGTATTAATATAATCTATATTATATTTCTAGCGGAATGGCTTATCCAACTTGCACCACAATATTATGACCTGAATAACTTTCCACAATGTGAGGCGAAACGTCAACTTGAACTGCTGCAACAACGCCTGGAATCAAAACAATTCCAAAAGGGTTTTTAATCCAACAAAACAGATCAGAACATCATCTACTACTGTTGCAAAAGATTTATTTAAATTTCATTTTAAATCAATAATTTGTTAGTTTTTGATAATACAATACATACATAGGTACATGTTTTTCCTTCTGTTAAACATATAGTAAATAGAAATAGTAAAATCAAAACAAATGCTTATTATCTATTTGCATTAGAATAGAATTCGCTATGAAAATTATATTGTGCGAGTTGCTTAATATGAGTAGGATTAACCGATAATTCCGTTTTTAGTATATAAGTTAAAGAAAAAGAGAAACCCGGTATATTATTACATAGGTAACAACGACACAACACACATTAAAAAAAAAAATATAAAATAAAATTTTTATCTATATAATTATGTATAATATTGTGTATGGTTTGTTTGTTGTTTAACCATTTGTCTTTTGGAATTGAATTAAAATAACCAAATAAGTTGTAATCGCTGATGCAAACTATGGAGACAATTAAGAAAATTTGTATTTTATGGTACAAAATTTGATGAAATGTAATGCATACCGAAGTTAATATAGTACGATTGACACGGCATAAACCACTTGCTGTAAAATCAGTTTCGACCGCAATTAATTGTTGCCAGAATTTACGAACTTCTTCGGCCAAAATGGGGTCATGAACGGTACGTTCGATTTCGCAAACAATTTGCTTTGTACGGCGTGATTCACGTGCAGCCAAATGGCATGGTTCTACAACCATAAGCAAGCGTAGAGTATGGAATATAATCCAGAGAACTTGAAGCCACAGAAAGCCACTGTAGTTTTTCCTTAAAATCTCAAGAAAGAGAAAATATGAAGTAGCAACCAAATGCAAGAGACACGAGACAAGTATGAAGAGCATTGTGATGCCATAAGAACTGTGCCATTCCAAAATGAAAAAAAAAAATAAGTGGGAATCATGCAATATATGAATGAATATTGTTAGAAATGGATTGTGGAAGCAACAACTAACTTATTTACCTTGAAACGATTAAAACACATTTACCCAAGGATTCATGATTCTCGGCAAGTATCTTAATTAAATTGCTTTTGTTTTTAGCTGAAATTTATCGAAGGAATTGAATTGTCAATTGCAATCAATTCTAAGTTCTATACAAGATACTTACAATGCGAGTCATTAGGCAAAGTTTCCGTATTCAATTTCGTCAGACTTGAGTGCAAACTGAGTGGTTGACTGAAACTAATTGTCTTCACTGAGGTGATTTTGGGTGTCCGAGTATTTGACAACTTTTCTGGTGTCTCTGAAAGTAACAACTTTTTAAAGTCTATTCTAGTCCTAAAAACTTTGCGGTTCCACCGAATATTGTACGAGTACGAGCGTTCGAACTTTTCTAGACCGAATGATAAACTATGACTTGATTCAAAATTATTATTTCATTAAATTTTTAATTTCGGAAATTCGAATGACCTCAATTACAAAGTGGTTCGAATTTGAAGCTTCTATGGTTAAGACTTTTTTAAAGTTTCGAAATTCTCTTCATCTTTCTAAATTTTTAAAAATTCATACAGTAATTTGCATAAGAACGAACACAATTCGAGTTGCTAGCTATTTCCATACATGCACTATATGTTACTATATGTTTTTAGAATCTCCGAGATCTCCTTCTTACAGTGATAATGTTTATGGACATCAAATTACTTGTAAAAATACAAACCATTTAAGAAACTGCTTGCCAACATTTTATTCAAACGTCTGAAACGGCGACCCAAACCAAATGAGGTGTTGGTAAGATTTACTTGCAGAGCCGTCAGTAGCATATAGAGACTATAGAATGGTATGTACCATTGCACATTAAGTTCTGACAAGACAAAAATTCACAAGATTTTCCAAATAGTAAATGATTTTGTAAGATATACGTGTACAATGAAACCAACCTGTGTCTTCTTCTCCAATTTTCATTTGGTTAGCTAAACGCAACCAAGTCCAAATATCGAGACCCAATAGAGCTGCAATCATCGAGAGAGCAACTACCATCATAATGGCAGCACGCAAGCGATCATGATTGAAATTGCAGAATGAATGAAGGGTATTATCGATCTGGAACCACAATTCTTTAATTAAATAGAGACAACTCTGAAATGTTAAGGACAAATTTCATCACTCACCTTTCGCAAACGAGTGTTTAGCTCACGCGTTGGCCGCAAACCGAACAGCCCACAGAAGACACCAGCAGTAGCGGATAGTACTACCACAGAAACATCCAATGCAGTGACCACTTTAGATGTGGCCGATTTCATTCTAAAAGATGCGCTTTATATTTTTGGACAAGCGAGTTTTTATAGGAAAAAGAGATTGTTTTGTTTTTTGAAGGAGGGGGTTACGTTAAGAAATTCAGAAAGGAATAGAGCGAATATGATAAAGGAAATATTTTACAAAAGTTGAAAACAAGTTAAAGAGTTTATAGAAAACAATAATCAAAAGTTTTTACACTTAAAAATATAAGAAACTAAGAGCGGAAAATATATTTAGAAAAATTTGAACCCTTGGTAAAACTTACCGTACTGGAACCTTAGAGTTTGCATCATTAAGTAAGCCGCGATAGGTGAGAAAAACTAAATGGAATGTACTTATTTGTACTTTAATTTATAGATTTTCTAATAACTAAGAAACATACCCAACATTAAGCACAATGAAGCCGAGTAAATCGAAAATATCAGGCTACGTTTGATCTCATAGATTCCCTTTGAATTCTTGCGTATGGCAAAGGGGGCCAATGCAAAAACCTTGCTCATATAGAAAACAGAAATGGTTGTTTCGGTAACCTCCATCACTTTTTATATTAAATTTCACTTGAATTTCTTTAACTCAACTTAATATTACCGTTGAAATTTCAATTGAAACTGAATTGAAAACCATAGAGTTTTTTGCCAAATGGTTAGGATATCCGGCATTGACTTGCATTTTTATAATATGTGGGTGTCTGGTTGGCATTTGATAAACATGATTGGCTATTATAATAGTTATAGTGTATACCTATGAGTTGGGGAAGGGGGATTTGCGAGTGTGGTTCCAAAAAAAAAAATCGATTCATATGGCGGCTTTCATTTTGAAAAAATACAATTGATTACAAAACAACTCTATGAAAGTATTATTATTACAGTAGATTAAATTTATGAGTTTTTAGGAATAGGAATATATTTTTATGTTGGAGTTTCCAAAACTGTCATAAGGAGAGAAGAGTCCATTTTTGATACTTTAAAGATGAGGCAAGTTCGCCCTTAACTCTTGAATTATACCTCGCTATGTTGTTGTTTACCTTCAGGACATGTTTCATTGCGAATCGGACCGAGTTCTGTAAATAATAATTAACGCTTTAAATGTGCAAATCAGTTGAGCGTGTCAATCTAAAGCCAATTATATGTACATACATATGTATGTGACAGCAAATAGACCGCGACATGAGCGTAAATATGGAATTTTCAATTATAAACCCCATCTATAAAAGGGATCTTAAGCTCTATCTAAGTATGTACTAAGCAAATAATACTAATTAGCAAATACATAATATGTACATAAGTTTTTTTAAAAACATTCGTAGTCTTCTACAACAAACTCCTTTAATACGAACACTTCTCGGTAACGAAGTTATTTTTAAAACAATGCCCTTTTTTCATTTTGTTTTTATATTTCAACTTCTTCAAATTCATATTAAATTGTCATTGTTAATAACAATCAAAGACGAAGTCAGAGTTACAAGTAGAACTGATACTTGCGTTTTGAGTCATTAAACATGCTGGAATAATTCCCTTCAAAAAGTCAAAACAAAATTTACCATTTCCAATGAGGACATATGAAAAAAATGTACTTTTTCCTTTAAAAGTTTTAAGTGACATAATTTTGTCGTTTTAACTCCACGATACGGCGAGTCCGACTTTATTCGCACTTGGCTTATAATTTATCTATATTCTACTTCAAACAAAATATTTAACATAATAAATTTTATGTTGATTGGTCTGCCGACGCCTATGTCTATAACAATGACAACCTGCGATTGTGCATTGAAATGCTTTAACATGGAACAAAGTGATTAAGCAGTGAGGATAGTAGCAGAATGTATGGGTAGAGTTATTTAATTAAAAAATATAAAAAGCAAACTTTACTTGCATTTTTTGAATAGAACAAATATATTTAATAAAAACTCAAAATTAACAATTTCGTATTACTCAGGCACAGAGTGTGCATTAAAGATCTCAATCCAATAACCATCAGGATCTTTAATGAACGCCAAACCCTTCATGCGACCATCATCGGGACGTTTTACAAACTCAACGCCATGTTCCTCGAATCTGTAAGAATAGAATGGAATAAGAAAAGTTACTACATCGTAGTAATGGGATGATGATCATATTTTCATTGGATTAGCTAAATTTACCGCTTGGAGGCAGCATAGACATCGGGAACCATTATGCCAATATGTCCAAAGCCACGTGGTTCAGAGTTGCCTGTGTGATATGTTTGATCGGGATCGCTTTCAGTGCCCCAATTACTGTTGACAAATGGATTGTGATCGAATTATCATATCATCATTAGTGATAGCTTGGCATTTTTTTCTTCTGTGATGTTACTCACTGTGTTAGCTCAATTGTGGCCTTGCGACTCAACGCCCAACTTCTTCGCTCCTTTGGGTCTTTTGGTATATCAGCTGGATTCTCATAGCTACACGTGCGAGATGTTATTGAAATGATAAATTTATGTTATTTGAAAGTCATGATACGACAGTGGGATAGATAAGGTTCAACGCATTTTGCAAAGAGATAAGCGATTTATAGCTTTCTTATAAATATGTACGTACCCCATGAAATACAATGTGAATTTGGCTTCCGGGAAATCTAGTTTCACCAATAGTGTCATGCCCAGGACTTGTGTATAAAAGGGCAAAGACTTCCGTGGATCCTTGATGCGGTACATGGTTTGTTGGAACAGAAAATCCTACAAAAAACACAACAAAAAAAAAGGTTAAATCAAACCGGTTGTCAATTCCTCAGGGATCTTTCTTTACACACCTTAGTACCAGCATCTGGTGCTTTGCAAAGCTCTTCCGCTTCGCTATTTGATAGTCCAGTCACATCAGCCATATCACTTGAGTATATTTAAATAAAAAGCGTGAACTTTGTCGATCAGCAGGTTGATGAAATTGAAGTTGTTGTTTTCAATTAAGTAATTTTCTAAGTGCCGTCGTTTGAATTCGGTGGTAGTGTGTGTAGAGAAAGCACTTCGATGCCGTTAATTATTTTTAAACGGCTTCAAATTGCAAAGTTTCCAACTGTTGCCAACTATGTAAATTTCCTGAACTCTATCAGAGCTCTCAAATCCCAATAGCAATTTCACATCGCGAACATGCTATTGCTACAATATGGCAAACGAGTCGTTACACAAAATTTCGAAATTCGAGCCGTTTAAGTTTCGAATCGAAACGGACCGAGTGAATGTTACACGATGCCCTAAAATCCTACAACAACAAATTACAACATTTCGTCGAGATGATCAAGAATATATAAGTATACTGCGTAAATAGTATAAAAATAATGCGATATTTTTACTTTTAATAAGTGCAATAAGAAAGTTTTTTTGAATGTCATAGTCAAGTAATAGTTGGTTTCCAAAACTATTGGGAAAAAAGTAATACGAGTATAAAGTAGAATAGTGAATTTACACCAAAATGATTCATTGAGAATCGATTTTGCGTTTACAGCGGCGATTCTGATTCTTGAACAGCTGTTTTTTGTTTTGCTTATATATACATGGTACATTGCACGGACGTTGTGAAAACTACATTATTAAGAACAATTTGCAGTTTGTGCAAGTAGTTGTTACAGCTCACTTTTTCATTCCTGCTACGTGATTTATTCAAATTTTAACAAAACATTTACAATCTGAAATGTTAATTTCAGTTAGACATCAACATCAGCTGTTTTTGTATTGGTTTGAAAGAAAAAAGGAGCGGAAGTCTGTCGAAAATGACAGTTCTGGTTGGAAATTACCAATAATAGCAGAAACATGCCAACCCTGCTTCCGATTCCATTGTTAAATCTACCAGAATCGATTCATATTTTACAACAAAAACTGACACTTTTTCATTTGGTTGTTGTCCGATTCAATACAACTTAAACTAAACATCCAAAACTATTGGATTTAAGGAAATTTTTTTCGCAAATTAGATATTTAAATTTTTAAATTTACACAAAAAGGAAATTAGAATTTTTGAGAGTCCAACTGGTACAGGAAAATCACTGACGTTAACATGTGCCGCGCTAACTTGGCTGGAGAATGATGAGGCACTTTTGAATTAAAGGAACGCATTACCTATTTGAAGCAACACATGATTGGATACTGAATCACAGTATTATAAAATCGAAAAGCAATGAAATTAATGAATTGCGTGGTTTGAATAATTTAATAGAATAAAATAAAAATTTTACGAGATGGCGAATTATAAAAGTATGTTATATTGCATTACAAATTATTATAAAACTTAAAAAAAAAAACCAATTCCAAATACTTTTATACAATTTGATATAAAAAATTACAAAACATCACTTCAATAAATAAAACACAACCAATCAAACAAAAAAAAAAATGCAAGATTTAAGGAAATTTTTTTGGAAAGCAAACACGTGCATTCCAAATGTCCGTTCGTGAGCCAATTATCATTAGTGGACATGATAACGCTGATGATGACTCTGAACATTCATCAAAAGAACAATTATCTATAGACAATCAAGTGCTGCTAGCAAAGTATCGTGATGCTCGACGAGAAATGATAAATGAAAAAAGAATAAAAAAATTCAAAAACATTACAAAATTGTTTACAATTATTTAAAAAAAAAAAACGGTGAAAAACAATAATGTGTGAAATGTAAAAATATACTTATTATTAATAAAACTTAAAAACAAGAAAACAATTCAAAATACAAAACATGACTTCTAGATCGAAATTTTAATTAAATGCAATACACTTGTATATATGAAATTTTTCAAAAGGTAAAAGAAGAGATATATGTATGTATGTAACAAAGGCAACAGTTATTATTATCTCAATTAGTTATAGATCCTAGCTCAAGGCCTTAGTTGCTTTTACATATTAAAAATGTACCCATTCTTTATATTTTTGTAAATCGCAGGTGAATATTAGCAAATTTATTTTTATTTTTAAATTTTGATCTCAAGCAACTGAATATTCATTTTAATTACAGTTAAAAAAAAGGGTTTTTATTTTTGGATCTCAAAATTGAAATAGCTCAATTTGTTTTGATCAATATTTCTATTACTTATTTACTATTATAATTGACTTATTAATTTTAATATTTTTTTTTTGATTCCAACACTGTTATTTATAACATTCATATAATATTTCGGTTCGCAATACATAGCCTGTAAAAAACTTTTTCCTTTTCATTATTATATTATATTTTTTTTTATTATATTATATTTATTTAATTTAATTCTTTGCATTTCTATCATAATCATCAATAAATTTTAAATCAGCCATTTTAAGTTTGTTATATGATACATTAATTTATTTTCAATTTAATTTTCGAGGTAATCAAAGTTTTGTCAAAATAGAAACGCGCGCTTTTCTAAAATTTGTTTCCACATGCGACGCGACCGACCCATACTATCTCAAGGTTCCAAATGTTTTTTGTACATTTTCTAATTGATGGTGGCATTATTTTTATGACTCCTGGCAGCACTGACACTACTTTTAAGTTGCTTGCAACACTTTTTATGCTTTCGCTAAGACATTAGCATCTTTGACTTATCATTTTGACTCTGCAACATATATATTCAAACAAATGAATTTGGCGGATGCAAATTTTCATGTAAAATTTCCATCTGATAAGAGGCTTTTTGTCAAACTATTGGGCGATACTGGGATGAGTATCAGGGCGCTATTTCAAAATAGTGTTTGAAAATGTTTTTATGTACTTCTAAAGGAAAGGGGCATGTACACAAAAAGTTCTAAATTATCTGGTCCGCACGTTTTCTTTAGTGTAAATGCGATTAGATCTTTTAATTTATGTGTCGTCAATCAATGCTACACAATATCTCTTAACTGTTCCATATTTTCAAAAATGTGGAGCCTCCAAAACTATTTGTAGAATCACCACCATCATCATAATAAAGATTTCTATAGTAAGCCAGGCTCAAAACTGTAATTTTTGTGTGTTAACAAAATAACCAACAAGGTGGCAACTCTTATATTAATGTAGTAGCGACGACTGATCTGTCACTAGTGCTTTAGCTGCGTAAAAATTCGCAATTAACTCATTCATCCTGTGGTATGTATTCTTAAAAATTCCTTTAATAAAAAAAAAAAAAAGAAAAAACGAAGAAACAGATCAGATTCTTTTTCGTCTCTTTCTGATAAGGTAAGCGACTACCACCACCGACACCAATCGAATCGAATAAAACATAAGAAACGAAAGAAATCGAAAATTACGATAAGTTCTTGCGGTTTCATACTTACATGTACGGGCAAATATATACGTTTGTGTGTGTGTAGAGTGGTGTGAGTGCGCGAAAGTCTTGAAGCCGTC